>CANTUV010000060.1:1390596-2768692 GCA_947685225.1 Garcia nutans
ATTGTGAATTAGTAGCTCTTGGGACTGATTTTTGCCCTCTCTTCTGCTTTTTAAGATGTTGTAATGCTGCTCCAAACAATCTCTTCTTTGTAAAATTGATTATAGTTTTAGATATTTTAATTTAGGAAATTACATCTTACATCATGTTTTTTAAACTTTATTTTTTTAAAAAAAAAATACAGTTTTTGTATAGTTTTGATATACTCTCTCCATCCTAAAAAGGATGTCACATTTTTTTCTATAAATTTAAAAAAAATATAATTAATATATTGACAATTTATATGTTTCTCTTGTTAATCATTGTTCATATATTTATTTTATCTTGAAAATAATTTAAGTCATCATTAATTTCTTGTTTAAAGTGTGAATTTATTAGAGGGTAAAATAAAAAAAAGATATTAAATATATTTTATAAATAAAAGTGGATAATTACTTTGGAACATCTCAAAATAGAATAGTGAAAAATCTTCGTGCGACGAAGAAAATATTAAATATATACTTTCATAAGTGATTTTTTTTAAATTGAAAGTTAAAAAGTGTGTACAATATGAAAGTTTGAGTATTTTTGGAAGTTAAAAAGCGAATATTTCTTAAAAGAAAATAGATATTTGAAAATATTGTTATTTTTGGGTATTTTTATAGCTTTTTTTTTTAAGTCAATATTGTTATTTTTGGGTATTTTAATTATTTTGATGCCAACAACTCTAAAATTCTGCACACATGCTCTCTGAGATAAGATAATGTGAATGACCTGTTGTTGCAGCTGAGATAGCTTGGCACAAGAAACGAAAACAGTGGGTTGGTGATCCATCCCAAAGGTCGCAAAGAATGTCTAGGGAACCTATTATGAGGTATTTATTACCTTTATATTTGTGCACTAGTTTGTGCTTCATTTTCTATTGTCTCTTATTTCTTTTTCTTTTAATCAGTATTTTTTCCTATCCTTGTATACGAGTAAATGACAAATGTATTAATGAGAATATGCTTGGTGTTGAGAATCTGGGCCCTAGGAGTCATTAGGGATCTCCCTCTTTATTATAAGCCTTTCAATTCTTTTATTTTTAATCAATGTGGGATTACCCCACAACCTTTACACTCTCCTCTCAAGTGGCAATTCGACCACTTGACAAGTATTAACGGCCCAACCCGGGTCCGTCAGGGTACAGTAACTCGACTCTCATACTTCGGGTTTGGATCCCAGCTCGACAGGCTCTGATACCATGTTGAGAATCTGGGCCCTAAGAGCCATTAGTTAATTCATCAATTAGTCAAATTCATTTATTATTAATTGGGCTTATAATAAGTTGGGCTCACCTTATAATCAAATTGACTTAAGCCAATTTATAGGGATCCCCCTCCTTATTATAAGCCTTTCAATTCTTTTATTTTTAATCAATGTGGGATTACCCCACAATCTTTACCCTTGGTGCTCAAAATTTTGCATTTGTATTAACGTCGTCCTAATCATGAAATTTGTTAGGTGAACTTTTCCTTGGGTGGAGAAGGGAAGGGGTTCCTATCAGTTGAAAGAGTTTTGATATGACCGTACACCTATTATTTGATAAACTAAGAACTCTAGGAAGGTTTCCTATAAGGTCTTTTCTTTTGCTTATAGTGATTTTATTTATGTATTCCATTTTTCTATTGAAGAGAATGCTATCAAGTGATAACTTATAGCTAGGGACACTCATGGCCCATGTGCTGGGTATGTAATTGTAGAATCTTTGTTTTGCAGCTGGACAACAACATATGAGGATCTGCTTTGTTCTACTGAACCTTTTCAACAGCCAATACCTTTAGCTGTAAGTTGTCTTGAACACCACATATCCTGTGCAATATCACTTCAGTTGAAGGAGCTGGTTTACAGTTGCTTAGCTGGAAAGAATTTGTTATTTATTTCTCTCCAAAATTCAGTTATTTTGTTAGTTGTTCTAGTACTATTCACGTGGGTTTACAGCTCATTTTTCTTTCTCTTTCTTCTTCAGTTGTTAGTGTATATATGTAATCAATCTTGCTATCTTTAATGAGAGATTCAGCTCATATTTTCACCATTTCCAGAAAGGTCACATGATATCAGAGATATCTGATTCTGATTACTTCTTTCTTTCTTTGTTTTCTAATCTTCTTTTCTGATCATTCTGATCTTTTCACTCTTCTTTAAACCATCAGTTCATTTTTTTAGTTTTTCTTCCTAATTTTGCTTTTCAATGGCAGAAAAGACTACTGATGTTGCAAAAAAAGATAAAACACAAGACATTTCTAATCCCTACTTTCTTCATCCAACAGAAAATACGTCTTTAATCAATCATTCTTCTATTGTTCAACATTCAGCAGTTTTTAATTCTACTCAGACAGTTGCAGTTGTTTCTTTTCATGATGCTGGTACCTCTGATCCTTCTCCTACTGGTATATCTCTTTCTGTTTCTGGAAGTTTAGCTTTTCCATCAGTTAATTGGATTTTAGATACTGGTGCATTAGAACATATCATTTGTGATAAGTCTCCCTTGATCAACTGCAAGCCACCTGTAGATTTTTTGTTTTAATTCCAAATGGAAATCGAGTTCAAGTTACTTATGTTGGATCTATTAGATTAAATTCTGATATCCTACTTCAAAATGTCTTGTGTGTTCCATCATTTGCCTACAATCTGATTTTAGTTAGTAAGATGTTGGCTACTAATAAGATTTTAGTTCTTTTTACAGCTGATTCCTATATTATTCAGGATGCATCTCTGAAGAGGAAGATTCGTTCAACTAAACTCAGTAATGGACTTTATCACTTTCAGAGTAAATTTGCTGCTGCAAATAGGCTGAAATTTCTTCTCATTCCTATGTAATAGTTCTGTTGCATGTAATAAAGATGACATCCGGCATTACAGATTAGGTCATCCATCTCATCCTAGGATAAGAAGTTTGGAAGATTTATATCCTGAGATTCATTTTTCAAAATCAGATGTTTGTGATATCTATCATTTTGCCAAGCAGAAAAGAACTATGTTTCCTACCAGTGTTTCTACTTCAATCAAGGCTTTTGATCTTGTACACTTAGATATCTGGGGTCCTACAACAGTTTCTATCTTTGGCAACATATATTTTCTCACTATAATTGATGATTTTTCAAGATTTACTTGGGTATCTTTTCTTAAAACAAAATCTGATGTAAGAGCAGCCTTGGTTAGTTTCTATAATATGGTTTTGACTCAGTTTAATGAAAGAATTAAAATCATTAGAACTGATAATGGGCAGGAGTTCATGTGGGATGAATTTTATACTTCTAGAGGCATATTACATCAGACCAGCTGTGTTGAAACTCCCCAACAAAATGGGATTGCTGAAAGAAAGCATCAACACCTTCTCAATGTAACTAGAGCCTTATTATTTCATAGTTCTCTTACTGTTTCTTATTGGCCTGAGGCTATTACCCAAGCTGTGTTCCTTATCAATAGAATTCTAACACCTCTTCTTCAAAATGTTAGTCCCTATACAAAACTTTACAATCAAAAACCAGATTTGTCACGTCTCAAAGTCTTTGGTTGTCTTTGTTTTGCTTATACTTTAGCCCAAAATAGAACCAAACTTGATCCAAGAGCCTCTAAATGTGTTTTTCTTGGATTTAAAGCTGGAACTAAAGGTTTCAAGCTCTTGGATCTTCAAACCAACAAAATTCTTATTTTCAAAAATGTTGTTTTCTATGAATCTATTTTCCCTCTTAAAGTTACATCTTCTGAAAGTTCTCCTCCTTCATCTTCTGTTACATCTTCATTTGCCAATTCCTCATCTTCTTCTTCATCAATTCCTATTCAAAAATCTTCTAGAGTCATTAAACCTCCTTCTTATCTAACTGATTATGTTTGTAATTCCATTCCTAAGACTTCTCCTCATCCAGTTCATAACTTCATATCCTATAATAATCTTTCTTCTTCTCATAATGCTTTTACTTTTAGTATTTCTTCAATTCCAGAACCCAAAACTTACTCTCAGGCTGTCAAAGATCCTCTTTGGTAGCAAGCTATCACTGCTGAGCTTCAAGCTTTAAAAAATAACAACACCTAGTCTGTAGTGGAAAAGCCTTCTGGGGTAATTCCCATTGGATGCAAGAGGGGTTTTAGAGTGAAATATAAGGCTGATGGAGCAACTGAAAGGTACAAAGCCAGTTTAGTGGCTAATGGTTTTACACAACAAGAGGGACTTGATTATCTTGAAACTTTTTCACCAGTAGCCAAAATGACTACCATCAGATGTCTAATAGCTGTTTATGCTGCTAAAGGTTGGATTTAGAATAGTTTGACATTAACAATGCATTTTTGCTTGGTGATTTGAATGAAACTGTATATATGAAGCCTTCACCTAGTTTATGTGTTGATGATTCAAAGGTATGCAAGCTGAAAAAGTCTTTGTATGGACTTAAACAGGCTAGCAGACAGTGGAATGTCAAGTTAACTACTGCTTGCTAACCAGAGGCTTTAAACAGTCAATTGCAGATCCTTCATCGTTTACTAAACATATTGATCATGGCTTTATAGTACTTTTGGTTTATGTAGATGATGTTATTATTATTGGCAATGATGTTGAAGCTGTTCAAGCTGTAAAAGTTTTTCTTCATCATCAATTTCAGATTAAAGAGTTGGGCAAGCTTAAGTTCTTCTTGGGTTTGGAGGTAGCTCATTCATCAAAAGGAATTCATATTTGTCAAAGAAAATATGCATTAGAACTTCTTAGTGACATGGGTTTTACTGATTCAAGACATGTTTCAACTCCCATGGTCCCTTTCAAAGCAAGTTCTTCAGTTTCTGAGCAACCTCTTCTGGAAAATATTTCCTCTTATCGAAGACTTATAGGTCGTCTTCTCTATCTTACTCATACAAAAGCAGATTTGAGTTTTGCTGTAACGTATCTGAGTCAATTTCTTGATAAGCCTACATCTTTGCATTTACAAATAGCTCACAGGGTGCTAAGATACATTAAAGCTTATCCAGCTCAAGGCTTGTTCTTCCCTTCTAATTCAGATTTCAAATTACATGCTTTTAGTGATGCATATTAGGTCGTCTTCTTTAACTATTTCACGTTCTTCTTCAGAGGCCGAATATAGAGCATTGGCTCAAACGGCGTGTGAGTTGCAGTGGCTGTTATATATTCTTCAGGATCTTCAAGTTCATATCTCAGCTCCAACTCTCTTATTCTGTGACAATCTTTCAGCTATCAATGTTGCACATAATCCCATATTTGATGAGCGTACCAAACATATTGAGCTTGATTGCCTTTTAATTCGAGAGAAGATACATTCAGGCTTGGTCAAATTGCTTCCTATGAAGAGTTCTTTGCAATTGGCAGACATATTTACTAAACCTTTGCCCTCTTCTTTGTTTGTTAATCTCTTGTCCAAGCTGGGCGTACTAAATATTCAAGCTGGTTTACAGTTGCTTAGCTGGAAAGAATTTGTTATTTATTTCCCTCCAAACAGTGGCGGAGCCAGCCTCTCAGAAAGAGGGACAAAAGGAGGAGAGGGGGCTTAGCTTCCACCCTTATTGCTCCGGCCGGCAGAAATAATTCTTTCAAAATACACGTTCGGTGGCCGGTAGGGAGATCGTCAGACTCCACCCGATCCCATCTGATTCCGCCCTTATATCCAAAAATCAGTTAGTTTGTTAGTTGTTCTAATACTATTTACGTGGGTTTACAACTCATTTTTCTTTTTCTTCTTCAGTTTTTAGTGTATATATGTAATTAATTTTGCTATCTTTAATTAGAGATTCAGATCATATTTTCACCATTTCCAAAAAGTTCACATCAGGTACCAAGTTGATGTGCTCTTTTATTTGGATGTATCTGCAGGAGATGGTTGATTTTTTAGTTGACATATGGCATGAAGAAGGCCTATGTGACAAGTTATTAGAATACTCCCAGCGGCTGCACGGTTTTGTTAGTGCAGATTGATGAAAGTTTAAGCAAACATGTAGATCGCATTGGTGTTCACCCTAACAATATTGGTTAAATGCTAATTGATTCTCTTGTTCACCTTTACTGAACAATAGTAGTTAAGAGAAAATTTTGGTGTAAAGTCTATTGACATGTAGAATGCTATTAGTTTCATCACAATTGCAATTGACTACTTATGATGGTAAAAAATTCAAAGTAAATTTCTGAATAAAACTGTTATATTTTAGATGTATCAACCATTTGCCTTTTATACAAACTTAAAATAAAAATTTAAAAATATCTCATTTTTTACTAAAATATTTTTTTTTTACAAATATGTTTTATCTTATTATAATCAATATTTTATTTCAACTTTAATCTTTTTTTTTCAAACTTCCCTATTAAATAAAAATATTCTAATAAAATAATAATAATAATAATAATTAATATTTTAAATAATTTTCATCGTATAAAAATCATAATTTTTTATAATAGATAATTTTAATTTTAATTATAAAAATAAATAATACTCATAAAAAAGTAAAATATATAAAAATATACTAACAAAAATCTTTAAATTTATTTTTAAATAAATCTTACATATTTTATGAATAAAAAAATAAAAAAAATACATATAATTTTATTACGTAGATGTGTAGTAGTTGTGTGTATTATATTTTTATTATTTAAGTTGTGTGTATTTTATATAAAAAAAATTATTAAATTTTGTGTAAATATTTTATGGATGTGAAAATAAAAATTTTAAAAAATAAAATAAAATAAATATTTAAAATATTATGTAGATATATTATAGATGTGTTGTAGATATTTATATTTTTAAATGTGTGTTTTATATATATTGTGTATTTATTTATTTATTTTTTGTGTATATACTGAAAGTATGATATTAAAAATTCTTTAAATAAAAAATATAAATAAAAAAATTATAAAAATCAGAAAAAATAGAGTTGAATACATAATTTTAAAAAAATTCCGTACATATGAAAATAAAACATTTTTTTGCCCTATGCATTATAATATTCTCTTTATTTTGTTGGAGTCAAATTGGCCCAATAACGTTTATAGTTGGGTTCATATTAGGAAGGCAGTATTAAACAAAACGTCCATATCGTCAATTGCTGCACATCTACTTAAGCCACGTAAGGAACATGTGTCCATGTCATCATTTTAGCCATGTCTCAAACCAAATATAGGAAATTATATAGTAATATATAGTATAACTATAATTTTAATTTAGCATTTTAATTGAAATGATAAATTAATTAAATTATGAAAATTGAGAATATTTTTCAATCTCTCACTGCTGATTGCTTCTCATCAAGAATGAATATGAACAATGTAAGCTTCTTCTTCTTCTTTGAAATTTTGCAATTTTAGGTTTGTTTTCCTTTTTTCTTTACTCTCCATGTCCTTATCTGTGTTTAATTAGATATACAAGTAATGAATTAGGTGTTATTAAAGATCAATTTACTTGTAACCCAAGAGGTGTGGTTGAGTGGTAGGGACTCATCCACCTTTAACCAACTGTCGAGGGTTCGATTCTCGATGTTGAATATGGAACAATCATAAATTTTTGGATCGACTGTCCTATGTCCTACTCATTGAGATGTCTACAAGCCAACAAAGTGATTAGTCATTATTTTCGACGGTGGATAGTTTCAAACAAAAAAAAAATCTATTTTGGGTTGAAAATTTGAACTCTATTTAGTTTCATAAAAGTGTGAAAGTTTAGACATTCCCAAAGTTGATTTTGGAGAATGCAAGGAGTTTTGTAGTTAACAGCTAAAAGTTCCAAAAAAAAAACCTTGGGTTCTCAATGACAGTGTCATTAAATTCATCTGTCTTACCAAGATACTGATTGCATGTAGTCATACCAAATGACAAAGCTGAAGCTTTTTTCTTATCATTAAGCTTGCCTTTTCTCAACAAATTGTGTTTATTAAAATGGATTAAAAAGAAATATTATAGAATTAAGTGATCCTGTAATTGCTATAATTTAAAATTTTATGCTTTCAATTTCATGGAAGAAAATATATATATAATATAGATGTCGCTTTCTACTATTGTCTGGTCTGAATATCATATTCCTGCGAATCATTTGCAATTAAATACATGCCGGTATTGGAATAACTTGGCAATAAAATACATTTTTAGTTTATGGTAGAACAAATTATATTAAATTTTTACGTACCGTGTTGTGCGGGCTCAACTATATATATATATATATTATAACTTAACTTACATTATAGATTTAATACATTTATGTGATTCAAAAATGAATATAAAATTATTTACTTGTAATTATTATTTTTACCTTTTTTTTAATGAAAGAATAAAGATTTGTTGCTTGTCTAATGGTGAAGTATTAAGAATAAAACAAAGGGAAATTTACACTCTATATGTCATTTCCTCACCAACTTCGTAATTTTACTTTGCCAAAAAGAATTTTTTCTGATTTCCTTTTTTTTTTCAAAATTGACTTTTTAACATTAATATTTTTTTATTTTTTTCTTATTTATTTTATTTATATATTTTAATTTTTTAATGCATATTTTTTAATATATATATATATATAAATATATATACACAATATATATATAATATAAAAAATATACACTCAATAATATAAACTATATCTGCAACATCTATAATAAATTTACAACACATTTACATAATATTTTAAATATTTATTTAATTTTATATTTTAAAATTATTTATTCTTATAACATTCACACAATGTTCATAAAATACTCGCACGATATTCAACAATTTTTATATAAAATATACACAATTTAAATAATAAAAATATAATATAATTACACATTTACAATAAATTTACAACACATCTACTATATATCTATATAGCAAAATTGTGTATATTTTTTTTATTTTTTATATATATAATATGTAAAATTTGTTTAAATAATAAATCTAATATTTTTATTAATATATTTTTATATATTTTATTTTTTAGTAAGCATTACTTTTTTTTATAATTAAAATTAAAATTTTATTTTTTATAAAAATTATAATTTTTATATGATTAAAATAATTTAAAATATTAATTTTTATTATTTTATTAGAATATTTTTATTTAATTATAAAGTTTGAAAATAAAAATTAAAGTAAAATATTAATTGTAACGAGAGAATCGGTATTTTAAAAAAAAGTTTGCTTAAGTATATCATATTTTTAAAAATTTTATCTAATTTTTTATAAAAAGGTAAATATTTTTAGGTTTTATAATATTTTTGAAATAAAAGTTATTAATATTTTTTTTTGTAATTATGTAAATGTTGCTAAAACAAGGAGGGTGGTTGGCGCATACTCCCTATTCAGCCCCCCGAGGTAAGCCAATGTCAAGGCCGGCCTTGTTCGTATTGAATGAGAGACTGCTGCCAGCAAATACGCTTATCCCATTTACAGAACGACGTTTATAATTTAATTTGATCTCAGGAATAGACATAGAAAGCAAAAGACAATCATCAAGAATAAATCTTAGAGGTGAATTAATCTGGATTCGGTTTTTATTTTAAGATGAAATGAGGAATATTATTTTATAATGAGAATTTCATTTAATTATTATTAATTACAAACATAATATAATACTAGCTCTTACACTATTATATATACACAAGTGGTGGGTTTAAAGTTAATATTCATATATATATATAGCTGTAAGAATTTGGTCTTAGCAGTAATCATTTGGTTATACAGACAATGAACCAGCAACTTTTTGAAGATGCTCGTAATGGATTTAGTGAACGAATCGTTCCCAGTTTGCCTTGCAATCATGAAATGTCTGAGTGGACGCCCTTGCACATAGCTTGCTTGTTAGGGAAAGAGAATTTTGCAGAGGAATTTTTACAAAAGAATCCAGAATTTCTTAAACTAGTAAATCCATATGGTTACACTGCTCTACATTTGGCTTCTTCCAATGGCCATTCAGGGATAGTAGATCTCCTGCTGAGATTTCGAGGTCCTGATGACAATCAGTCGGTGTATAGAGAGGCATGTCCTGACTACCATCACTCTGTCAATAAAGAGCTTTGCATGAAGAAAGATAAAGATGGAAGAAACCCTCTGCATCATGCTGTTGTTAAAGAAAAAGTCGAAGTCGTGAAGAAACTGCTGCAAACATGTCCTGAATCTGCTTTAGAGTTGACTGATCAAAAGCAGACAGTATTTCACCTTGCTGTGGAGAACAAAGTATCTCCATCTTCTCAGGTATTCCAGGCTCTACTTGAAGGGCCATATGCCAGTTATTTATTGAATTTAGCTGATAAGGAAGGCAATACTCTCCTGCATTTGGCCATAATTAGGAGACAGACAAAGGTAACGTTAAAATTATTCGCAATAAATGCCACACACACACACACACACACACACACATATATATATAAGAACTACCCTTAGTTTTATATTTCCAACCATTAATCCCAACACGACAGTATTGTAATAATATTGGTAAGGTGGTGCAGATAATAAAGCTCTTGATTGCTGGGGAACCCAACTTGGATGTGAATGCTGTAAACTCATCTGGGCATACACCATTGGATGTTCTAGCGGTTGATCCTATGTATAGAAAAGATGTTAAAATAGAAAGGATGATTATATCTGCAGGTGGAATACGGTTAAATGAGGGTTATGAACAACGCGAAAATATGAGAAGTATAACAAGTGGGCTTTTGGTAATGGCTTCATTTACTGCAACTGCTAGTTGGCAGACTGCTATCTTCCTACAAGGGGGTTCTTTCTGGTCTAGAGAAACATTTCCGAAAGCCAATTTTACTTCAATTTCCAACTCATCAACCACAGCCATACAAAACCCTGCAGGGAACACAACATTCTTCCTCCAATTTGAGAGTGACATGAAATACTTTACATATAACTCTTCGTTGATATGTGTCACTGTGGCTTTTCTGTTTTCTCTTGGTCTTATTCTACTTCTGCTGATCCCAATACCTGCTCGATTCAATTATGTGAAATGGTTAATCTCAACCATGATCACAGTATTGATTTTGGCTATGTTTTTTGGGTTATATTTGACCTTACTAATGACGAATTTCAGCACTAATGGGAATGTGCTTTTGTCTGTTATTCCTATTTTTTTTATTAGTTTGGCTCCTGCTTTTGGTTTTGTCACGTTAAATGCATATCATTATGTGGGCAAATGAAATGATTCAGGAAGCTAGCCCTTGTGTGGTAAACTTTGAATACCAGATATGACCTCAAAATGACAGGAGTCAAGATTGGCCAGTGAAAAATCAGAAATAAAAGGAGATGATTAAATGCATGTGGGGCTTGGGGGTGCCTTCAAGTTATTGCTTTAATTTGTTTTCCTTTACTTTGTTGTAAGCTCTTTTCTCATTTTTTTTTTAACTTTCTACTTTATTACCTTACTATATATTTTTGGTGATGTTATAATAAGCTTCTGAGGATGCAGTTTGATTAGATAATTGAATAGTACACCATAACATTGTGAATTAGTAGCTCTTGGGACTGATTTTTGCCCTCTCATCTGCTTTTCAAGATGATGTAATGCTGCTCCAAACAATCTCTTCTTAATAATTTAAATTTGATTATAGTTCTAAATATTTTCTTTTAGGAAATTACATCTTAAATCATATTTTTTAACTTCATTTTTTCAAAAAAAAATTTACAGTTTTTGTATACTTTTGATATACTAAATATATATTTTTATAGGTGGATTTTTTTTTTCCAAATTGAAAGTTAGAAAGTGTTTGGACGTATGAAAGTATGAGTAATTTTGAAAGTTAAAAAGAGAATTTTTTTTTTAAAAAGAAAATAGATATTTTGAAAATATTGTTATTTTTTGGGTATTTTTATAGATTGTATATTTTTTAAAAGTCAATATTGTTAGATATCAGATATGATGCTCCAGCCATTCCTTTTAAAAATTATTGAAAATGAACTAAAGGAAATCATTAATTAAAAAGAAGGAACAGTTAGGAAAGAAAATCTTATAAAGGGTTAAACTTTTTATTAGTACAATGGATGTTTCTTTGTGCTAGCATGATGTATTATTATCAGGATCATTTTTAGCTTGTGAAACTGTAATTATATGAACTAGACAAAGATCAGATACAAAAATATAATAAATTATTATAATACATACATAATTCAAAAATGAATTCTAAATTATTTTAGGGAAATCATCAGAAAAATATTATTGAATCTGCTATCCATTTTAAACACCATTCAATTTAAATAAACGGATTTTAATTATTCTACCTTTCAATCCAAACACTTATTTCTTTTATATTCTTTTTTTTTTCTCTTTATCTTTCTCTTTTATATTCTCTTTTTTTTTTCTCTCTCTCTTTCTTTTCATTTTTTCTTCTTACTATCTCTTTCTTCATGTAAATCTTAGGTCTGGGATATCAGTCTTCTCTTATGCTCACTGTCTCATTTCTTAATTGTGACCAAACTCTAAAAGTTTTTATTTTTGACATATGTTTTTTTTTTGTATGAAATCTTTCCCACTTTTTTTTTAATGGACAACAAAAAATAAGAAAAACTAAATATAAACTAATCTTGGCAAAGATGTGCCAGAAACATCACTAAAGTAGATTAGTTGAAGTAAAGTAGGGGGGTGGTCATGCCAAGTAAATACGTCGTATTGATTAAAAGCCCAGTTTGCCATAAAATCCGCTACTGCGTTGGCTTCGCGAAACACATGAGAAACTTTGACAGTCAGGTTTTTATTCATTAGGCTCTTGATTCGGGTAATCAAAGCTTGATAAGCTGGTGTTGAAGGAGAAACCCCAGAGAGGACATTAACCACACTAAGGTTGTCAATCTGCAAATGAATCTTTGATCAGTTTCTTTCCAATGCTGATGTTAAAACCAAATAGACACCCCAAAGTTCAGCCTGAAAGGCATTGCATACTCAAAGTTTTGATGAAAAACCACCAAGCCATCTCCCTTGTCAATCTCTAAATACTCTACCAGAGGTACTAGCATTTATGTTGTGTTTTTACGCCCCATCTGAATTCAAAACTATAAAATCTTTAAACTGAGAATTTCAACTGATTAATCAGGTGACTGAAGTAGGACCCTTATGCTCTAGATAAGAAGAGGCTTCCTTATCTTTTTCCATGAGATGGCAGTCCCTTGAATCACCTCAATTTTAGAATAAGTCAAGAGGTTTTTCTGATTAAAAACTTGATCATTTCTCCATCTCCAAATTTGCCAGCAAGTTGTCCCAAAGAGGTTACTCCAATTCAGATTGAGTTTGTTTTATGAACAACCCAGCAAATTCATTTTTATCCATGAAAATAAGGGAGCACTGAAGAATTTTTTTATAGTCAGAAGGATGAATCAATATTTTCCACAAGTAAGAAGTGGCTGGACAGTCTCTTAAGACATACAAGCATGTTTCTTTAGCAGTCCAACACAAACTGCAAAAATTATCATCAACTAAATGGCGTCTATTGCATTCGCAATTAGTAAGGAGTCTGTCATGCATAGCAAGCCAAAGGAAGACCCTGATGTGGACCTTGCCAAGACCAAGCAATATCCCAGTTGATCTCTCTTTGTTCATCACCATCAAGAAGAAGTGACTCATAAGCAGCATTAACTATAAAGGCACCAGATGGTGTGGAAAGCCAAATTGGGGAATCGAGGGCTGCTTTCTCAGATGGTGGGATTTGTAACTTAATGTTATCAATTGACTCATGTGATAAAAGAGAAGAGAACATATGGCTTTTCCATAACGTAGTTGAATCATACATCTTTGCCACTGACCAGTAGAAAGATTTAGATACATCTACAACCAAAGTGCTTGTCACTCTATCCAAAAGAGGGCCAAGGTTGGTCCAATTATCATGCCAGAAAGAGATGAGGTGTCCACTTCCTAAAGACCATCTGCAGTTAGAACAAAAATGCGGCCAAAGAGGAGTTATATTTCTCCAAAGAATAGAATAATTTTTTGGGACAATATTGTTAGGTCAAGGTGTGTTTTCCATCTGGTTTTGCACCGTATAACCTGAACCCAAAGTGAATTGTTTTCCACCAATAGTCTCTAGATAATTTTAAGAATGAAAGCATCATTCCACTTTTTTAACTTCTTTAATCCCAGTCCTCCCATTTCAATGGGTTTGCAAACCTGATCCCAACTCAAAAGATGGATTTTTCTTTTATCTAGGGAAGATCCCCAAAGAAAGTTTCTGCGTAACTGTTCAATTTGAGTGCAAATTCTTGTTGGGATCACCATAGATGGCATAGCATAACAGGGAATTGACAATATAACTGATTTTATCAAAGTAATGCGACCAGCTAGAGAAAGTGTAGCAGCTTTCCATGGAGATAATTTTGCTTTGACTTTATCCACCAAATATGAGAAATATTTTGGACCCGATCTATCATGCAGAATAGGGATTCCTAGATAAGAACTAATATTCTGAGTAAGTTGGAATCCAAAGGCGTACTGAAGATCAAGGGCTAATTGCCTACTTACATTTTGAGAGATAGCAAAGGATGTTTTTTCATTATTAACCAGTTGTCCTGAGCACCAACAAAAGTCAGTTAAAACACCCTTAATAATTGCCACTTGATCTAAGGAGGCCTCAGCAAAAGGGACCAGATCATCGGCAAAGAAGAAGTGGGATAGGTTAGGTCCTTGTTTTGACAGCTTAATAGGCTTCCAAATACTGTCTGCAACAGCTTTGAGAATGCCATAAGATAGATGTTTCATACACAACACAAAGAGATAGGGCGAGAGGGGGTCTTTTTGCCACATTCCTTGAGTTGGAAAGAAACTATCAGTTAATTCACCATTCCATAATAGATTAGAACTACTGTTGCTCCAAGCAGTGATTAAAATTGTAGAAAGATTTTTTGGAAATCCTGCATCCATGAGAGTATCTATGATGAAATCCCACTGGAGTCGATCATATGCTTTTTCAAGGTCCACCTTTATCATCATCCAACCAACTCTTCCTTTCTTAATCTGCATAGAATGAGCCACCTCCTGGATAATAAGAATATTATCCGTTATTTGACGGCATGGGATAAAGCTGGCTTGTTGAGGGCCAATAAGTTGAGGCAGATAAGGCATAAGTCTGTTGGTAATAACTTTCATAAAAATTTTGTACACTACTAAAAGCAAACTGATCGGTTTAAAATTCTTAATACTACATGTTCTGCCCTTCTTAGGAATTAAAGCGATAATCGCTTTGCATAAAGAAGGATCCAAAGGAGACCCATTAAGAGAAGAATGAACAAAATTGCAAAGAGAAACTTTCACCTTATCCCAATACTTCTGAAAAAAATAGTGGATTTAGCCCATTTATACTAGGGGCTTTAAGAGGCTTCATACTGAAAATAGTTTCATGAATCTCCTTCTCGGGCACAGAGGTTAAGAGCTGTCCCATTAATTGATCTCCAACCTGAGGGAAAAGGCCACAAAAAGGATAAATTGATGCTGAAAGTTCTTCGTGATAGAGATTACTAAAGAAATTTACTGCATGCTGCTTCATACTAGTCTGATCAGAACATCATTGGCCATCCTCCATGAGAAGACAGTTAATTCTGATCTGTTGTCGCTTTATCTTAACTCGTGTATGAAAGAAGGCAGTATTTTTATCTCCAGCCATTAACCATTCAGCATTAGATTTTTGTTTCCAGAGAAATTCCTCTTAAAGGATAATATTTTCTAGTTCCTGACGCAAATTCGATTCAAGCTTCAATAACTCTGGGTGTTTCGATCTTCTAAAGCTATTTCAATACCCTTCTATCTTGCCATCAACCTCTTCTTTTTATGAAAAATATTTCCAAAAATATTTTTGTTCCAGATATGTGCTTGATCAGCAAATTTCTTCATGGCATCTTTTATATGACAATGATTGTCCCAACTATTCTCCACAAAATCAGCAAAATTATCATGAAGAGTCCATGAAGCTAAAAAGCGAAAGAGAGATGAAGGTCGGTTTGCTTGATCAGAATTAATGCAGAGAAGAATAGGTTTGTGGTCCAATTTCAGTTTTAGGAGATTATAAACACAGAACTTCTCAAAAGAATGTCTCCACTGCAAGTTACAAAGTGCTCGATCTAAGCGCTCCATTACAGTTCCCCGTCTCCAAGTGAATTTGGGGCCCGAGAAGCCTATATCAGTGAGTTGACAATCTTCTATGAAGCGCAAAAAGTTGGAGCAAGGTTTGCTACCTCTTATTGAACCACCAGCTTTCTTGTGGGTATAAAGAAAACAATTAAAATCTCCCATGATACTCCAAGGAGCATTGGTATTAGTAGAGATCATCCTTAATTGTCCCCAAAACATTGTACGATTTCTAGGTAGTGGGTCAGCATAAATAGAAGTGAAATAGAATTCTTTAAAATAAGAAAATTGCACTTTAAGATGAATCATCTGATAATTGTAATATACTGCTGAAATGAATAAGGACGTTTTCCAGAGCACCCAAATACCTCCAGAGAAACCTTTTGCTTCCAAACGAAAAGAAGAATCAAAGCCAAGTTTTTTAATTACTTTATCAACCGACAGTCCACTTGTTCTCCAAGATAACTAGAAAAGAAACTTTATAGAGAGCAACAACGTTTTTTACATGAGCAATGACCTCTTTATGTTTTGCCCCTTTGCAATTCCAAGTCATAATATTTAAATCCGTGAAAGAAAGGGAGGAAAAGAGAACAATAAACAGTCCAAATAAGGCAGAAACAGAATTTAGACTTGCATACCATTAAAATGAAGCTCCTCGGAAAACACCTTAGTTTGTTCATGATCAGCATGGGAAGTATTGTCCATCATGTTATGTTCTTCCACCAAATGCATCTCAATACCTTTGATCAGTTTTTTCTTCTTTTTGAAAGCCGTTGATTCCTTGTTTGTCACATTGTTCCCTTTGTCAGGAGGGCGTCCTCCATTAATTGGTGCTAATATAGATCTTCCTCCCCGATGTAGCACCCTGTCCTTTACTGAGCCCAAAGTGTTTAGTTTAGATTGGGCCGTGGGGTGTGAAACTGAGACTGCTGTGTCATGTTGTTATCAAGCACTGGAGAGACAAGATTTTCAGAAAACTCTACCTTTTTTTCTGGATTGTGTTGATCCTGACCTCGCTCTATATTCAGGTCTAATTCCTTCTCCTTGGAGTGATCATTGGCAGCTTCAGTGTGGTTCTCAACAACTTCGACATCCATCCTGCTAGTGCCCGCATCATTCTTGGTCATGTTCAGTTCAACAACTTCCGATGTTTCAGAGTTGGTCAAAGGATTTACAACATCATTTGAAAATAGCATGTTATTACAAACAATGGAAGCATTAGCCTTATTGGGTTCGCCGACGCTTTTGTCATCATGCTCCTTACTCATCTGTGACTGTATTGGACCCGCTGTATTATCTCAATAAAACCTTAAATCCAAATTTTCAGTGTCTTCTTTCTCATCTAGTAAGACGGCATACCTAGAGCCTGAGCCCATCTTCATTTGTTTGACAGAGCCATTCCTGGTATTGTTGCTGATTGCTTGTCTCCTGTCCTTTCTCTGGACTATCATCCACGGCATATTTATCTTCTGAGATTTTGGACTGAGAGGTCTTATGAGTTGTTGGAGTAGCAGTTGGTTGATTGTCGTTAGGAGCAGTAGAATTGGCCGAATCCAAGTTGGTAGCACATTGACTGCTGGAATGTCCATATCTGCCACAAGAGAAGCATATCTTATGAAGGCCTTCATATTCTATGCTGAGAATTCTGTCCTTAGCTCTAATTTTGTGAGACCAAGATGGTAGCACATTGACTGCTGGAATGTCCATATTTATCAATCCCAGTTGGTTAAAAAATACTCTATATTTTTAATATATTGAATATATACTCCATGTATATCAATGTGTAACTTTGAAAATGGAATATATTTTTAATATATCAAATTTATATTAAAAATATACCTCTAAAAAGGTGGTATTTTTGAAATTAAAAATTGAAAATTGATATTTTTGAAGTTAAAATTGGAAATGAGGTATTTTTGAAAATATTTTTATTTTTTTAGGGTATTTTTGAAAAAACCCAAAAAATAAAGCAAAAGGCAAGCTATTATAAAGATACTTATTATTGGTATTTTTCTACAGATTTTGTAACTAGAATTTGATACTTAATTGTAGTCGTTTATCACTAGAAATTCATATCTTAGTGTAGTCATTGAATTGAAATATATGAGCAATGATTTTTTTATTTTTATTTTACATGTAAATATATTAATAATATTGCTTTCTAAATAAGTTGTTGAAATGAAAAAAGGAAAATTAATGTGTTCACATATGAATCCTTTATATATCAATAAGTTTTCTTTCTGATATAATTTAATACTAAAATTAATTTAAAAGACATATTTCCTATAGCTAAAACAAGCCAAACTTAACTTGTAATAATGTTCAAAGATAAACTCATAAGTCAGTCAACAATACTTAACGACTTAGTTTTAAATTCATAGTAATCACTCAGTAGTTATTCAATTTTTAAACAGTAAAAAATTTTAAAAATTCAAAAAGATTATAACTTACATCCCAATGAATCATAATCACCTAACCACATGTCAAGAAATAAATAATTTCACTTGTTTCTTAATTTTTTTCGTTAATATACCCCTTCCATCTCAAAGCATATATTTTTTTATTTATTCTAAATTATAGTCTACTTATTATTTTAATAAGTTAATAAATATATAAAATTTTTATTATACCTATATTTAATAGTACTTAATTATTAAATATATCTTATACTAAAGGAAGAATATAATAAGAATATACATGTAAATTTATATTTTTAAGAAAAGTAACTAAGTTTTCTTAATTATATATTATATTTTATTGGATTCGACTATAGTATATGGCAATTAAGATGAAGACAAGTTTAGTTTTAAATAATCTTTTGGTCTTTTTCTACAAATTAAATCAATTGCCATGGTGCATGCGTTTCCTTTATATAGTCAAAAGAAGAACAAAAACATTAATTAAAAAGAGGAAGGAATGGGGAAAATCATTTCCATATTTTGAATTGTTGACCGAGGGCAAAATGGTCGAAAATTTAAAAAAAAAAATAGAGGATCAAACTGCCAAAAGATAATGATCCCATATCAATTAGAAAATTAAGAAAGTGTCAAATTGTTAAAGCATCTTTAGACTGAGGGAAGGGTCATTGAAATTACTAGTGTAACTTGCATTAAAGATTTAATATATTTATATAATTATATGACCATATATTTTATGATTTTATAAGTTCATTAAAATCTGTCATTTTATTCAAGAAAATATATTCAACACCTCTTTCAATATATTTGCTGATGTTCACATCAAAATTTTCTCATATTGAATGTGAATTGTTATTTCATCAATTAAATGAACTAGTCTACCGATTAGTTTGAAGTCATATGTCAATAACCTATAATTATAATAATAAATCATATTCACATCACATCATAATCCATGAAAATCATAATAAACTCATAATATAGCATAAAAGCCCATATTGCCTCCATATCAACTCATATTAATTTATAAATATAAACTTCTTGACTGTTTCCACCACAAAAACATATAAAAAAATTATTCAATCTTAAATAATCTTATATCAACATATGTCAACTCATATTAACACATATCAACATATAATTACATACATTTTAATTATTTAAAATACTTAAACTACATAAAAATAAAAACACTTAAACTACATAATCATCAAAATACTTAACATGCACTTAAACTTATATCAACCCATATAAACTCATTTTAACCCATAAATACACATTATTAATGTATAAAAATCCACATTAATGCATAATAAAGCATGGCAACTCATAATACTTCAATTACACCCATTCAAATTTTTCAAAGCTCCATACATTAAAATAAAGAAGGAAAGGAAGAATAAAGAAACATGAGGAGAAATGAGCTCAAATCAGGTTTTTTATTCACAAAAAAAAACATAAACATAGCTAAAAAAATCAACTTACCAATTGGCAACAGATAGAGGGGCTGGAGTCGTAAGATAGAGAAGAGAAAAAATATAGATAAAAACTTTAATATGTATATCAAAACGAGCTTGAAGAAAAGAGAGGAACAATATGAGGAACTTGAACGAAAAAAAATGGCTTCAACGAGAGAGAGAGAGAGAGAGAGAGAGAGAGAGAGAGAGAGAGAGAGAGAGAGAGAGAGAGAGAGAGAGAGAGAGAGAGAGAGAGATTTTTTTATCTATTGTTATATTCTTTTTAGGTTAAAGGATAATTTTATCTTAAAATGTTTATTTAAGACAAGCGGAGTTTAAAATTTAATAGTGATATATGTATAAATATTTTTTTTTATTAAATCTCATGTTTCTTTGTTCTATCATCGATGTCATATTCGTGCCACAATTATCTAACACATTTTTTTTTATCAGGATTATAATTAGCTTGTGTTATTAAAATTACATAAACTAAATAAATATTATATACAAAAATATAAAAAATATATTTTATAAGAAATACTGACTTCAAAATATTTACCTTTCAAATTAAAATATAATAATTTTTCATAATCCTTATTTTTACCTTAAAATTGAGAATTGATTCCCAAACAGCAAGGGCACATTCAAACGTAATTACACTTGAATATTTTTCAACCGCATTTTCCCTTGTCTAGTTTGTCATTCTAACTATAATATTTAGTTAAAATTACCATTATATTATATAATTTTTTATTAATGTCACGTTTGTAATTTATCCACATTAATTAAAAATTATTAATACAATAATAATTTCAATTAAGAATTTTAATTAAAATGATAAATTAATTAGAATATATTTTATTAATAATCGAGAGAAATTATGAGATATATTTTTTTAAAAAAAATTACCATCTATTATTATCTAATTAAATTATTATTTTAATTAAAATATTTAATTAAAATTATCATTGTAATATATAATTTATTCATATTGACTTTTTAGTCCGCGTCATTGAGTTCCACATAATTAAATTGATAATAAGGTTACTTGGGCGCATAAATGCCAATAATTTATTCAGATTGACTTTTCATGCCGCGTCATTGAGTTCCACATAAATAAAATTGATAATAAGGTTATTTTGGCGCATAAATGCCAATATTAACAATATCTCTCATATCCTCAAAAAAAAAAAAAAACACATCTCTCATATAAAAAAATTTGCTCTTTATGGATAAGAAAATTAATTTCACATCAAGATCATCCCGCTTTAATTTAGAAAGAAAATGAACAATTATTATTTATGTAGTGGAACTTCAAAATAATCATTAATATAACTTGAATTAATATATAGTTTGGATGGCAAATAAGTCCTAAAATAGTATTTTATGTCTTGCTGTAATTGTCTCTTTTTGTAAAAAAAAAATAACCCGCTTAAATTATTATTTTATACAATAAAAAAATTAATTATTATTTTTCTATATGTACCTTTAATATTAATAATTTAATTAATAAAATAAAAGTATAATATTAATAAATTAATAGAAAATATTTTAATTAATTTAAAATAATTTTATATAATATTTAAATAATTTAATAATTTTTTTAATAAATATATATAAATTGAAACCGATAATTTTAATAGGACATTAAAAGTAGAATTATACCATAGTTTAAGACAGAGCTGTGACAACTGACAAATGATTCAAGCCCACCTTAGAGAGAGGGCTATCTACAGAGTAGGGGACATCAATGAAGATGATCATCCAAACAATCTCTTCTTAATAATGCATAATATTGATTAATTAAAGTATAGGTTTAGAAAAAAAATTTAAAGCCATTGGGTCTTTTATCAAAATTAAGTCAATATAGTTATTTGGTAGATGTGTATGCTCCTACCAATTCCTTTAAAAAATTAACTGAAAACGACCAAAAACTTTAATTAAAAAGAGGAAAGATATGTTGGAAGGAAAAAGGAATCTGATAAAGGTTAAATTCTCTATTAATACTATGGATGTTTCTTTGTGCTATCATCTATATGTCAGATTCCTGCAACGATTATCTAGAACATATTATTTATTTATTTATTTATTTATATCAGGATCATATTTTGCTTGTGTTATTGTAATTATATAAACTAAAAAAAGATCATATACAAAAATGTTATAAGAAATACTGACTTCAAATATTTACTTTTCAAATTAAAATATAATAATTTTTCATAATCCTTATTTTTACCTTAAAATTGAGGATTATTAATTATAAGAATTTCATATAATTTATTACAAATTAAATACAAATATAATTTGATATTAGCTTGTATAGAATATATATTATATATAATATAACTGTAATTCCAACTAAAAATTTGTCAAATCAATTGAATCATGATATTAGATATATGCAATTTTACACAGTTGCGTTAAATGTACAAATTTAAAATTTCCCTAACTCACCTTATATATAAATATTTTATTAAAAATAATAAAATAATTGATAGTTGGCCTTCTAGTATAAAAATGTATAACAGTGAGGAAGAGGAGAGAATTATCAACATTTAACTGTTGCATACATAAGAGGTTTCGCTATGAGATGCCTAAACACCATAACATATCCAGAAACACTAATGCCAAAGAACATTAATTCAAAAAAAAAGGAAAAAACTTAGTCGCAAAACTGTTTTTTTATTAATAATATCAAAAACTGCTCAAAGTGTATGTTTTCAGTATCTAACAATTCTGAACCATGTTGTAAGGTGATTTCATATGACTCTTGAAATATCAAGTATGAGAAATATTATATTGAAACGAGATAAATTTAATAAGGCATATATAGTTATCTTAAAATTTTGAGTTGAAATATGGTTTCAAACTTAATTAGTGTTTTCCTTAACTAAGGCCTGTAAAGAATGCTCTTATGGGTTTTTGATAAAAATATATAAATAATTATAAATTTAATATATTTATAAATTATTTATTAAAATATAAGAATTTATAAAATATTTAATAAAATATTATACTTTTATTAATTTACAATAAATTTTTAATAAGTTTATTATGAGTTTATTATGTATTTATATATTTTATATAATTTATAATTAATTTATTATAAATTTATAATAAAATAATTAAAATATTTTTGATAAAAAAATAAAAATTTTAAAAAATATGATAGTGGGTATTATTTTCTCTCTGATAATTGGTATTAGAGGTGTGAGTGGATACCCAATATTCACAAGCTCACAATTAGAAATCAACAATGGTGAGTATTTTTTTTTCCAATTTTTTTCCATCTTGGTTAAGATTATGGATGTAAGCGGCAATGAATCCAATGTGCAAAGCAACGTGATGACAACTATGAAAGGAGGAGGAAAGAGAAGAGACAAGAGAGAGTGACGTTGGGCTTCATCAGTTTTATTGGGTTTGAATTCTGACTAGATTTGAGTGGAGTGTGTATGGGTGGTGTTGGATCATATTAGCGTAATTATTTAATTAGATTAAATTTAATTAAAGAGTAAAAATTTTAAATCGATTTTATTTAATTTTTTTAAAATTTTAACTAAACTAAATTAATTTTAAAATCGATCAATTTTAAACGAATTGGTATTTAATATTATAATTTTATATTCGGATTTATTTTAATATTACCGGGTCAGTTTTGATCTGATTAAATAATAAAATAAAATAAAATAATATTTATTTATTTATTTATAAATACATAAGAATCAGGTCAGATTTAGTCATGTTAATTGATAAAATAAAAAAATGCAAATATTTATATATAAATATTTAAGAGTAGGTCAAATTCAGGTTAAAATGAAAAAAATTATATCAATTCGATCGACCAACTGAATCTAAAATTTTTTAAAAATATAAATTTAATTTCACCAATGTATATAATATAAATTAACTGAATTAGATCAAAAGGTACTTAGTTATGCTGGGTTCAATAAATTTGCATACCCTTTGTATTTGATTCAAATTGGCCCAATTGTGTATCTAGTTGGGTTTGTATTCGGCTGTCAACATTTTTCAAGTTAAAATTGGACCGATCAAATATTTAAGGGCTTTTGATAGAAATATAAAAAAAATTAAAAATAATTTTAAATTTATCATATTTATAAAATATTTATTAAAATACCAAAATTTATAAAATTTTACCAAAATATTATATTTTTATTAGTTTACAAATAATTTACAATAAGTTTATAATGAATTTATAAATTTTAGACAGTTTATAAATGAGTTTATAATAAAATTACTAAAATACCTCTAATAAAAAAATATAATTTTAAAAAAATATAATGGAGGATGTCAATTTTTTTTTTAATTGGACTCAATTGGGCTTGTGCCCGTCCACATAATCAAGTGATGCATCAACATGTGCCGTATAAGCATAACACTTTGCTCCATCAACTTATTCCATATCAATGTCCACATAAACAATAGTGTCCACATCATTGAATTATCCACATCCCTTGTACCATACGAAGCATGGGTACAAAACGATACAATATGAATGTATCAATGTGGTAATTTTTAAAAAAATAAGAGTATGCATATGTTTTAAATTTAAAAAATATAATAAGAGATAAATATATATTTAAAATATTTATATATATATATATTTTAAATTATAAAAATATAACCAGAGATAAATATATATTTAAAATAAATATATATTAGTTCATTTATATATAACTATAATTATAATAAAAAAAGTATGATAAAAAAATAAGTTTTGTAATTAAAATTTATTGTAATTATCTAATTAGTAAATTACCAATATCATGTAAATAAAATTTTATGTCAAAATATATTATAAAATATCTTAAAGTAATTTAAAATATATTTTCGTTATTTTATTACTGTGTTCATGACTAATCTAAAAGATAAAAAATAATAAAATAATAAAATACATATAGACAAATATCGAATACGTGTCATTATTTTTAACGTGTCCAATATTAATATTTTACTCCAAGTAAAGTGCCGGGTGCTTTATAGCTTGCACAATAACATAAAGATGTATCAATGTTCATACATTGCTACATCATCAACAGGTTACACATCATCACTCGCTGTTGCATCATCACTTTGTGTCCCGAGCGGACAAAATATACCATAATATTCTCTAACAATTAAGTAAAATAATGTATGTGATCAATCGTCCACTTAAGCCACATAAGCAATAGGTGTCCATACATATCATCATTTTAGCCAGGATGCATATCAATTAAGTATACCATGTAAGCATATTCTTTTTTCCATGTTATCAATGTGAGAAAATATACATTACGACCGTGATTTTAATTAGATTTCTTAGTTAGAATGATAAAATTAAATTATAATACATGACGATAGTTTTTTTAAAAAATATATATCCTAAAATCTCTTCAAGTAAATTCTTTAAATTTTTAGTTATAAAATATAAAAAATTTATTATTATACAATTAGTTTATCATTCAACTAGGATATTTAGCTAGAATCACCATTGTATTATATAATTTTTTCATCAATACCATATTTGCAATTTATCCACATCAACGAGAAAGTATATAATATAAAATGATTTCAACTAGATCTTTTAATTGAAATGATAAATCAATTGAATAATAATAATTTTTTATATTTTATTATTGAGAAATTAAATAGTTCATTCAGAAAAATTTTATGATATATTTTTAGAAAAAAATTATTATTTGTTATTATCTAATTGAATTATTATTTTAATTAAAATATCTAATTAAAATTATAGTTCTCGTGTATAATTTTTTCTCGTTAACTATTTATGTCACGGCATTTATATCCACATAATAAAATTGATAATAAAGTTATTTTAGCACATAAATGCCAATATTAGCATCTCTTATATAAAAAGAAGGACATTGTTAAACGTACAACAAAATTTATACAAAATATGCAAAATTAATAATTCAGTAATATAAAAAAACTAAAATAACCTTAATTAAATCATAATATCAAATTTATTATCTCTTATTAATTAAGTTTTCATTCCTAATAAAATAAAGGCTAAATAATTATGAAATCATTGGGATTTTGCATATTACACTAGTCAGTTTTTGTATTTTCAATATCTAATTTTTTTATCTCTATATTTTTAAAAATTAAATTGTTTAGTCCTTTTATTAATATTTTCATCCTAAAATCATTAGTCAACTACTTTAATATTATAAAATAATATTTTATACTTCTTTTATATATATTTATCTTTGTTATTTATTAAGTTTATTTCATATTTAATTTTATTTTATATATAGATCATCTGCAAAATAATAAAAGACATTATTCGTATTATTTAAAATTATTTTTTAGTAATATCTATAAAATTAAAATAAATAATATATATAGATTGTCTGCAAAATAATAAAAGATATTATTTGTATTATTTAAAATTATTTTTTAATAATATTTATAAAATTAAAATAAATTATGTACAAGAAATATAAATAAAATTTAAAATAAGCATGACTTAACAAATAACAAAAGAAAAATATATATAAAAGAAGTGCAAAGAAATTATTTTATAATATCAAAGTAGTTGACTAATGTTTTTAGGATGAAAATATTAATAGAATGGCTAAACAGTTTAATTTTTAAAAACAGAGAGATGCAAAAATTAAATGTTGAAAATATAAGAACTGACTAGTGTAATATACAAAACTTCAGGAATTTTATAATTATTTAGCCTATAATAAAAAATTGAAACATTTTGAAATAACATAAATTAACTTTATATTGAAAATAACATAAAACTATATGATATTTTTTTATTTCTCACAAATAGAGTATCTAAAATTTATGATATTAACGTCTTAATTTTAAAATACAACTAAATGTGATTGATGTTTTTTTTTTCTTTTTTAAACTTATCAAAGAAAATCCAAAATACATTATGAATTAAATTATATGAAAAAAAACCAAATGGTTGAAAATTAAAAATAAATATTGTAAAATTATAATTACCTTTTAGTTTTAAATATTTAATGCACTAACTCATTTGACATAATAAGGAACTAAATCAATTAAAATTTTGAAAATTAAAGAAAATTGTTTTAGGAAAAATTAAAAAATTAAAGTTATTTTTAAGAAAAGTTTAAAAACTAAAAAATATGGGGTTGACTAAATACAATTAGAATATAATTTTTTGTTTATATTTTGAAATGAGGAAATCTTCTATGACATACAATTAATATTCATATATTTTATATAATTTATTAGTTGAAAATTAAATTCATATCTAGGTTAACATTAACGATTTTAATAATTTTTAAACTTTTGCATAACTTGGCTTTCTTTTTTTTTTTTTTAAATTGTTTTCATAATTTGGATTGCGAGTAATTAACTTTGAAATTAATTATTAATAGATTAATTAGAATTATTATCATTTAAATTTTTTATTAATTTTTTTGTTAGAATATGATCTTTCAATTGTCTATTAAAATTTTTTGTCTCATCTATTTAATATTGAATTTTTTTATTCCTACAATTAAAATAATTTAATTTATTTAAATAGTGATAGTGCCATCATGCTCTCTATTGTATTGAACTGTTAATATTAAGTGAATGTTTAGATTGCAAAATATTATCAATTCAAATGAGTGATCATATAAACTTGGAGTAAATTTTGTTATTTATTAAAGTGAGGGATAAAAAATTAATTTTGCATCACTATTTTTAGGAGAATTACGAAGATATTTTAATAATTATAATTAGACACCTTAATTATTTATACACTTCCTAATTAGAGTATAATCAAATTGGACTCATCATATACATGTGATCATTGCTAAAGCTCTAAATTTATTTATATGAGTTTACTTTAAATTTAAATTCAATTAATAACGGTCAGTCTTTGAATTTTCATTAATATAAGTCAATTATCTAATTATGATAAAAACTATTATGTAAAAAAATCAAAACAATTAACTTTTATATTTTCAAATTTACAATTTAAAAATTAAAATAAGAAATGTTGATAAGTCGTTGTGATTTAACACTTTTTTGTGTGAATTTACAACTTATATAACTTTTTTGGATGAATTTTATAAATTTTCTAATTGCATATATATAATCTAATAACTTAATTTTATTTATTACTTTTTTTCTTTTAGGTAAATTAGAATTTTTTAATTATAAAAAATGCATATGATTTGTAAACTATTAATTCAATTACATTGGTATATTATATTTTTTATCTTTTAATAAATTTAATTTCATTTATAATTTATATTCTAGACTCCTCACTGTTTATGCATTACCATAACAAAAGTTCAGTAGAATAATATCCAATAATAATACTATTTTTATTAAAGAAAAAAATACTGTAAACAAATATATGTGCAAGTTTTAAATATTTGATACATATATAATGCAAGGAATAGATGCATTGTTGAACATTAGTTGCACCCATTGTCTCAAACAATTTCATAGGGTTTTTTTTTTTTTGGTTTTTTGAGCAATTATCTCTTTTAATCTTGTATTAGACTACTTAAAAAATTTTAATTGAAAGAAAATATTTAAAAATAATTATAATTAGCCAAACACATAAAAATATTTTTCTTAAGAATAATCACATATAGAAACTTCTAATGCATAAGATTTATAAACAATAATTAATATCTAATATGGTAACTAGGTTACCTTCATTCAATTTCCAATCCTAATTTAAAAACCGAAGCATTTAAAAAAAAATTAGAAAACCATTTGAACATATTAAAATTGATATTAGAAAAAATATTTAGCACTCCTCATATAATTTTAGCTCTGTTTTATGCTTGGGGAAGATAAAAAAAATTGTATTGAAAATATTAAAAGATAATTAAAAAAAAAGAGAGTAAAATTAATATTTTGAATTGTTATTTTATAAGTTTAATTAATGTTATTTCTGTCATTTTATATTTTTGACTTTTAAATTTTATATATTTTGCATTTTTTTTTGTACAACAAATTTTTTCCTAAAAAGAATTTTCCTTTACGAATAAGAAAATTAATTTCACATTAATCATCATGCTTTAATCTAGAAAGAAAATGAGCAATAATTATTTATGTAGTGGAACTTTAAAATAACCATTAAAAAAAGTCTTAAAATAGTGTTTTCTTTGTCTTATTAAATTTTTTTTTACAAAAAAAAACTATAATCTCTTTAAATTATCATTTTATATAATTAAAAAAATTAATTAATATTTTAAATTATATTTTTATTATTGATAATTTAATTATTAAAGTAAAAATATAATATTAATAAATAAATAAAAAATATTTTAATTTATTTAAAATAATTTTATATAATATTATTTAAAAAAGTTAATAATTTTTAATAAATATATTTAAATTGAAGGCCACAATTTTAGGTTAAGAGAGAAAATAAAATTATGCAATAATTTAAGATGGAACTATGACAGCTGACAAATGATTCAAAGCCACCTTAGAGAGGGCTATCTAAAAAGTAGGGCACATTAATGACGATGATCATCTTGAAAGATGACCTCATGATCGAGTACGTCAGCAATTGCCACATTGATTAAGAAAACTTCAGACAAGTTGCTAGCAATGACAATCCAAATGTGACAAGCGTGACTTAACTAGTGTGTCAACAATATTATATTCTAGGAAATTCCGAGATTGAGTTACTTATTTAATTCAATTTTAATTAATATAAAATATAATTAATATTTTTTTAGAAAAAAAATAAATTAAAAAAAATATATTATTAATTGAGTATAAATAAATAATGTATTGCTTCTCTAACTGCCGACTTATAATTTAATCTCTTTTCTAAATTTTTATACTATTTTTTAACTATATATAATTCGAATAAAAAAATTAAGTAAATTTATTCATATTTTTCTAAAATATAAATACATATATTAGCTTATTTAAAATATATGTCAAATGATAATTTTTCATTGAAGAAAAAATCGTATTTCGAATATTAAAAATAAAAAAATTGATATAACTCTTACTAAACATGGTAAAATAAAGTAATATTGATCGCATATAATGAATATGCTTCAATAACAATGCGCCAGCATTACTATTTTAATTAATTATTTTTTGATTAACTATTTTACATTTATTTTGCAGTAATTTTTTAATTAAAATTGGCGTCTAGCAATATCTCTCAACTATAAAATAGCATAAAGTATAAAATTATTTTAAAGAATATAGGAGAATAATACAATATTTTCTTTTATCGATATAGCTTCGGGTCAATCTTAGGATATGATTTAACTGTTAAATCCTAATAAGTTACCAACTATGTTACATGTCCATCATAACTAATTAATGAATAACTTAAAAAACTCATTTTTACTCCATTCATATGCTGTGACAAAGATTTTGATTAAGTCATTATGATTTATAATAGCATAGAGCTTAAACTTATTATTAAATATAGACAAGTCACATCATGATCATTCATTAATTTTATAAGCATTCAATCATACCCCATGACCTTTCAACTATCATTTTTAGATAATAGATGTCTAATATAAAAGTATGATAAATAACTTGTTAACTATAATAATTTTATATCAAAGAAAAAATCACATCACATTCTTCAAAAAATATCTTATGTAATTTTAACCATTAAAAATTTTTCATTGATTCATTTTAATGATTATATCTCTATATATATCATTTATATATGTGACTTAATTAATGATATCAACTAATTTTATTACATATATGATGCTACCTCTCCTTTTTTCGAGCTCTTTATCCGGTCATTCTTATGGCCGGGCTCTTAACAGTATCCAGACCTCGGTTTCGGACACTACCAGTCCCACTAAACTTCAAATGTCCAGCAGATAACACACCCACAAATTATGCTAACACAGATTAGACTCTATCTCCCCACTGTCTTAATTCAGAGCAATTGAGCTAACATGAGCATCAGAGCCTCTCCGAGGGGAGCCCCGTCCCCTCTATCTCTTGTCTTGCAGGTAGCAGAGCTACAATAACAACAACACTGAGCACTAGCTACGAACAATAAACCCGAGCAATAGGAGCTAGGACCTACCCCCCTCTTGAGAAAGCCCCGTCATCATTGGTGCGGTGAGCGTAGGCAGGCTATCCCTTAACAAGGGCAATGAAACCTCAGGTACATCTTATAGCTCTTGCAAGAATAGCACTTTAACTGTGCCCTGATTTAACATTTCATATTATAACACTCGCGCACTAAACACTCATGACGCGCTCTTATGCTAAACTCTCATAGCACTTGCGCACATTATCAAGTTAAACACATGCGGCTCACCATATCTCACACACCGAGCCTTACAGTGCCTTAGCCGCACAATAATTTTCAGCAATTCAATCGTGTATTTTACAGCGCTCTGGTCGCGTACTGAGCTCTCAGTTCCTTACAGCGCCCTGGCCGCGCATCGAGTCCTTAGCTCCTTATGGCGCCTTGATCGTGCACTGAACTCATAGCTCCTTTATCATGTCGCAGCTCATCGGCCGAGCAATCAATTACTATTTTTCATGCCATATGTATGCATTGACACATCTAACTAAACGAACAGAACCGAACTCATCATGAGCAAATGAGCTAGTAACAACTATTAAATCAACTAAAATCGAGCAATATAAGAAGCCTTTCGTTTATAATACCAAACTGTTTAGTCCCTTCTTGCGCATTTATCTTATTTTATTTACAATATTATACTGTTTAATATTTTATCATTTACCAGTTTGCTTATAGCACTTGCGCGTGCCTTTTATTATAGCCCCTTGTGGAGGGCCTAGCTTCAATGCTCTAACCGAGCATCAATGCTTTCATTGTACCTTATAATTTGTATTCATCTTTATAATTCTGTAAATTTGGGGGCTCATGTAATATCACTCTATATATGTTCCCGAGCCTTACTTATCTGATTCTTTATTATTCAGTCCTCTGAAATCCATCCCAAGAGACTACTTGACAAAAATATTCAAGCAATAAAGGGTGGCACTGACACTCCTGATATCCGAGCACTAACACCCCCGATATCAGAGGAAGGGCATCCCTAAGAGCTGAGTATAAAGCTGAATTGGCATTTAAGTTTATCAAAGAGGAAATTCTTACTCTCGCTACTGTGATCACACTAACAACATGGACAAATGTCTTGCACCGTGAAGAAACTAAAAATCTGGCTGAGTGCAGAGCCCGAGCAGCTTGGTTGAGCTCTCAAGCCAATAGTCACCAGAGCACACTTGTTCGGTTTGACATCGCACATAACACGTTTTTAACCAGATGCTCACTCTTTTTATTTTTTAATTTTATAGTTTGACTGGTTGCTCGGCACGAGAGTGCTCACGTACCCGCTCCTCGAGCAGGTGAAGTAAAATTATGTCTAGGGCGCACTTTTGCAGGATGCTCAGGTGCATCTAGTGTGTGAGCAGATTGACAAATGTCGTAAACATGTTAACATCACACCATATCACATGCTTGGTTTACGACCAAGCAAAGTATGTAGTTCACATAGCATATTACACAACGAATCAATCAAACACAAGTATTGAATTGAAGCTCAAAAAAAGACTTCATTAATCAGAAAAAGTTCATTACATGTTTAGCTTGGTCCTTACAACAGTATAGGCCGAGCATAAGCACTCTATAGCTACTTTACAAATTTTCACAACTCCTAGACCTCGTCATCTTGGACCTTGTCTTCCTAGTCCAAGTGCTCATCTTTTTCCTCTTGCTCGGCAACTAGCTCGTCGATGTCTATCTCCATCATTCATGATAAGTCCATGTCCGGGTTCTCTTTCTTCAGCCGGTCGGACATAGCCTTCTGATAGGCATAGACATCTCGAGGGTAGCCCTTGTCGCTCCTCGCAGACTCAACATTCAATCCTTGACAAGTGACCTCCAGAGTGTCCTCTGCTAGGCGTAGCTCGACATCCTTAGATTTTAAAGCTTCTTTTGCTAAGCGAAGCTCTTCATTTTCAGCACGCAAAGCTTCTTTGGCCTAACTGAACTTCTCATTATTCTTCCTCAGAGCTTATTTGACCGAGCCGAACTCCTCATCATTTGCTTTCAAGGAGGTCTCCAGCTCTCGTCTCTTTGCAAAATTGGCCGGAGCCTCTCCCAGGGGAGCCCGGTTTCCTCTATCTCCTATTTTGCAGGTAAGAGAGCCACAGCAACAGCAACACCGAATACTAATTATGAACAGCGAATCCGAGCAACATGAGCTAGGACCCCCCTGAAGAAGCCCCATCATCGATATATATTGATATAACTGGATCATTAATGACCTAATTTTAATAATCTTATGATCAAAAATAAATTTTAGATTAAATTATTTAAGGTTTGACTCTCATTATATAATCTCTATCATACCAATTAACAAATCTTTATATTTGATTAATGACATTATCATATCAAAAAATTAAATAATAATAAAGATATTAATATCATATATTTAAATTAAAATGTATTGCTCAAAACGTGTTTAAATATTCACATGACAGATTAGATATAAGGCACACGTTATTTCTAACAAAGATAAGGTAAGGAATGACTTAAGGATCCAATATAAAGACTAATAATGACGATCACACATAATGATCTTAGGATAAGAGCAAATTGTTGGAAATCAAGAAAAGGTTAAAACGAATGTGAACTAAAGTCTAACATGCCATCAATGATGACCTCACATCAATTAGAAAACTTTAGAAAGGGCCAAATTTTTGAAGGAATCTTGGAAAGGACCATTGACTAGGAAAGGAAATGGAAATTTCTATGTAATATGTTAAATGACTTAAAATTTTTGCGGACCATAATCTAAAGAATGACTTAAGAGAGATTTTTTTTTATTGCGGTGGTGAGTGCTTCCACGATATGGATTCGACCCGTTTTATATTATGTATTTTGAAGTGGGATAGTTTACTGTTTAGGCTACGTATAAATGCTTCATATTGTTTTATATGCTGTGTCATTCGATTTTTTATAGAAATAAAAATTTTATTCTGTCTATGGATGTAATTTAGATTGACCAAACCACATCAATTTATGTATATTTTTGTTGTTTGAGTGCTATTTTGACATAATCCAACTTGAAACTACTAATACAATTTGAATTACGGACTTCGTATATTTATGTAATTCAAAATGAATCTACAATCATTTTATAAGTGCTCATTTTCAAAACATTTACTTTTAATTTATTTTTACCTTTTGAGATCAAATGAGGAATACTAGTTTATGATAATAATTTCATTTAATTATTACAAATTACAAATATAATAAAATAATAATTCATATGCTATATGTACAAGTGGGGGCTTAAAATTATGTTCTTACAAAAGCTGTAAGAATTTGGTCTTTGCAGTAATCATTTTCTTGCACAGATCAATGAACCAACAACTTTTTGGAGATGCTCGTAAAGGGTTTACTGTAGGAATCATTCCCAAATTGCAATGCAACAAGTAGACACCCTTACACATTGCTTGCTTGTTTGGCGAAGAAAATTTTGCCAGGAAATTTTTATAAGAGAATCCAGGATTTCTCAAACTAGTAAATTCAGATTGTTATACTGCTCCACACTTGGCTTCTTCCAATGTATAGGTAGAGCCAGGATAAAGTATTACGGGAGAGAGTCAACTAGACAAGATAAATAATTATAGTATTTTTTTTAAATTTTTTTAAAAAAATTAGTATATTATTAATAATGAGTAATTATAATTCATAAAGCAATAATAAATATAATATTTTTAAAAACTTTAAATAAATATAAATTAAAATTTAACGTTTTTTATCAATAATTAAATTGAAAAAATAAAAATAAAATATAATTAATCCTAAACTCTAATTTTAAAAAAAATATTGATAATAGTATTTCACTAAGTAATTGAGAGCTAAAGAAAAAAAATTTAGATAATTATTAAAGAATAAAAAAAAATTAATTATAGTAATTTTGAAATTAATACCAAGTTTTAAGAAAAAAAAACTAAGTTGATAAAAAAAATTAAAAAAATTAAAAAAAAAAATCTTCAAAAAATACTCACTTATATTGTGAAACTATTGTCTCAAGTTTCAATCATGGTTGATAAAATTGCTCAATTTTTAATTTATGAGTTAGATAATAGAATGAAAAAATAATAAACTTATTCTATAAGCTTTTTTTATTTATAAAATAAAAATTTGATTTTAAACTAATATATATTTAGTTTTTGGCCAACTAAATATATTTTGATTAAAATTTCATATTTGGATTAAATTTATATAGAATGAGTTTATTCAATGGGAGGGATCTTTTTTATTATATATATAAATATATATATAGAGAGAGAGAGAGAGAGAGAGAGAGAGAGAGAGAGAGAGAGAGGCGCCAAGAGTACATGTAGCTCCATCTATGTTCCAATGGCCATTTAGGGATTGTAGAACTCCTGCTGACATTACTTATATTTTACTATTGAGAAATTAAATGATTTATCTAAAAAAAATTAGAGTATATTTTTGAAAAAAATATTACCACTTGTCATTATCTAATTAAATTATCATTCCAATTAAAATATCTAATTAAAATCACCATTATACAAAATAATTTCTCCACGTCAACTATTTATGCCACATCATTGAGCTCCACATAATAAAATTGATAATAAATTTATTTTGGTACATAAATGCCAATATCGGCATCTCTCATTTAAAAAAAATTCCCTTTATGGATAAGAAAATTAATTTCACATCAAGATCATCCCGCTTTAATTTAGAAGGAAAATGAACAATTATTATTTATGTAGTGGAACTTCAAAATAATCATTAATATAACTTAGAATTAATATATACTCTCTCTGTCTTAAAAAAAAAAAATTATCACATTTCTGATTCTATAAATTTTTTAAAAAATATAATTAATATATTGATAATATATATATATATTATCTTTATTCATATAATAAATAATACAAATTATCATTAATTTTTTATTTAAAATTTAAATTTATTGAAGTATAAACTAAGAAAAGAAACTTTAAACATATATTATAAATAAAAATGGACAATTATTTTGTAACATCCTAACATAAAATAGTAGATAATTTTTATGAGATTGAGACAAATAAGTCCTAAAATAGTACTCTATTTATTCCTTGAAATTGTCTTTTTTGTAAAAAAAAAATATTTATCCCCTTCAAATTATCACTTTCTATAATTAAAAAAAAATATTTAGCAATTTTTACTATACATTTGTCATTAATGATTTAATTAATAAAATGAAAGTATAATATTAATAAATTAATATAAAATATTTTAATTTAAAAGGGCAGTCCGGTGCATGAATGCTCCCGCAATAAGAAGGGTCTGAGGAAGGGTCGGACCCATTGAGTCTTTGTATATAGCCTTTCCTTATAATTGTAAGAGGTCATTTTCACAACTCGAACCCGTGACCTCAGATCACATAGCGACAACACTTACTGTTGCGTCAAGGCTCCCGTTCATAGAATATTTTAGTCTATTTAAAATAATTTTATATACTCTCTCCATTTTAATTTAAATATTATTTTAGATTTCTAATTTTATTCTTAAATGTTTGACGTTTAATAATGCTAGGATAAAATATTAACATTCTTTACTAATTTGTACTTTTTATTTAATATTACTATTAATAAGCGAGAAAATTATTTGTGTATAAATATTAGAGGAAAAAAAACTAAATTAGTAATTCTATTTAGCTTCTTAATATGTGTAAAATTTTTTAAAATGATATTTAAATTTAAATAGAAAAAATATTTTATCAGTCTCATAAAAAATAAATTTATTTTTTTATTATTTTAAATTATAAATTACTTATTATTTTAATAAATTAATTATTAAGTAAATTTTTTTATAATTTTTTTATTTAATATTATTTATTAAATATATTATATATTAAAATAGAAATATAATAAAAAAATTTATATGTAAATTGATATTTTTAATTAAAATAATTAATATTTAAAAAATTAAATAATTTTTTTAATAAAATTGCATAAATAAACGTGCATCAATTGAAGGGTGTGACAACTAACAAATGACTTAAAGCCGCCTTGGAGAGATGGCTGTCGATAAAGTAGGGCACATTGATGACGATTATCCCCTCATCTTAGAAGATGACCTTATGACCTTGCACGTCAGCAATCCTACATTTTTTCTTATTTCAGCAATCCTACATTGATTAACAAGAAACTTCACACGAAGTTAAGGCCTAGCACGCTTGTAATGACAATCCAAATATGAAAAGCATGACTTAACTAGTAAGTCAACAATATTATATTCAGGGAAATTCTTATTTGATTCAATTTTAATTGTTTATTTATTATCAAATATTAAAAAAATAAAGTTGAAAAAAAATTTATCCAAAATCAAAATTATTTTATGGAGATGTTTTAGACGCTTGTTAGACTTATTCAAACCGAATTTGATATATATATATATATAGAGGATTTTTTTTAAATTATATATATATAATCTTTAATAAAAAAATATATAATAAAGAGATATATATATTATATTTTTAATTTTTTAGTTAATTCAACTCAATTAATATGACTATTATAACAAATATTTAATATACTCATGAATTTATATGGAGAATTACAATTGCATTATCCATAAAATACTCATCTTAATTTGCTATTTCTTGATTGTGTTGGCCATGAAAATTTTTAAAATCTGAATCTGTTCTTATACTTTTTATTATTAAGTTGTGATATTGATGTGTGAAATTAAGACATATTTATTATTAAGATGGAGATACTTTTTATTATACAATTTGAATTACAGACTTCCTATATTTATGCAACTCAAAAATGAATCGACAATCATTTTATAAGAAGTGCTCATTTTCAAAATATTTACTTTTAATTTATTTTCACCTTTTAAGATCAAATAAGGAATACTATTTTATGATAAGAATTTCATTTAACTATTACAAATATAATAAAATATTAACTCGTCTGCTATATAAAGTGGTGGATTTTTAAAATTATATTCATACATAGCTGCAAGAATAATTTGTTCTTTGCAGTAATCATTTGCAAATCAATGAACCAGCAACTTTTTGAAGATGCTCGTAATGGGCATATTGCTCGAATCGTTAGCAATTTGCAATATAATCCAGAAATGTCTGAGTGGACGCCCTTGCACATAGCTTGCTTGTTTGGGGAACAGAATTTTGCAGAGGAATTTTTAAGACAGAATCCAGAATTTCTTAAATTAGTAAATCCAGATGGTTGCACTGCTTTACACTTGGCTGCTTCCAATGGCCATTTACAGATAGTAGATTTCCTGCTGAAATTTCGAGCTCCTCCTGGTGACAATGAGTTTGTCGATAGAGAGCTTTGCATTAAGAAAGATAAGGATGGAAGAAATCCTCTGCATCACGCAGTTATTAAACAAAGCATCGGAGTCGTGAAGAAATTGCTACAAGCATGTCCCGAATCTGCTTTAGAGTTGACTGATCAAAAGCAGACAGTACTTCACCTTGCTGTAAAGAACGAAGTACGTCCATCTTCTCGGGTATTCCAGGCTCTACTTGATGGACCATATGCCAGTCATTTATTGAATTTGGCTGATAAAAAAGGCAATACCGTTCTGCATTTGGCCATAATTAGGAAACAGAAGGAGGTAAAGTTAAAAATTATTCACATTAAATTTCCACATTTATATAACAACTGTTGAAATTTAGGAAAAGAAAAAGATAAAACAAGCTAAAATTAATATTTAAAAATATTTTTTCTTATGTAATTGTAATATACTACATAACTTTATTCATAAACAAGAACAAAGGTGGAAAATCTCACAAGATTAGTAGCAAACTAAACTCATTAATTAAACCAAATAACGTAATAAAAATGTAAAACTAAATTTCTGAATTATTCTAACCATTTATCTCAACAGTACCAATGAATTGTAATAATATTTGAATAGTGGTTGTGCAGATAATAAAGCTCTTGATTGATTGGGGACGCAACATGGATGAGAGATCTGAAGACCCACAGCGGTTTTGGAGATATTACTTAGATGTGAATGCGGTAAACTCATCTGGGCTTACACCATTGGATGTTCTAGTGGTTGATGTTATGTGTCAAGAAGATATAGAAATAGAAAAGATGCTCATATCTGAATATGGAAGAAGGCTAGCTGAGAGTAATGAACAACGTGAAAATTTGAAAAGTATAACAAGTGGGCTTTTGGTAATGGCATCACTTATTGCAGCTGCTTGCTCCCAAATTGCTGTCTATTTACAAGGGGGTTTCTGGGAAAATTCTTCAAGCTCTATGAGTTATCATAAATATAATGATGATAAGAAAAAATATGACGACTATAAGGCTTTCGTTTTCTTTGACAGTATGGTTCTCTTGTTGTCTCTTGGTATCATAGCACTTGCGTTGCTCCCAAATCCTGTGAAGTATAACTTCCTTAAGTGGCAAAGCTTACGATCTGTCACTTACTTGACTGTGGGAGCATTTACTTCGTTATTTGGCTCACTGGTGGCCAATAAAATGAAATGGAGCCTTCGAGAGTTTCCATTTTTGTTTCTTCTGCCTTTAGTTTTCAGTGTTCTCATTTTAATCGGATATCCTTTTTTCAGAATAATGAAACTCACATTTCGATTCCATTCAAGGTTTTTATGGATTCCTTGTTATGTAATAATAATTATATTAGTTTCCATTGTGTTGAAAATCTTTTACTTTCCATTTTCTATTTTGTAAGTTTCTTTTTTTATGAGAGGTGTGTGTAAGGGTCTTGAGTCATGAAGAACAGGGCAGAATGCAAGAAGGAAAAGCAATGGAAGAACAGAGAAGAATAAGAAGAAGAAAGAGAATTAGGAGAGAGAGTATGAATGTAATTCTGTTATTCCATTCCTTTCTGTAAAATATAATCTCCTTCTTGCACAAAGAGAGTATGAGTGTAATTCTGTTATTCCCTTCCTTTCTGTAAAATATAATCTCCTTCTTATACAAAGAGAGTATGAGTGTCCTACATGATGTACTGCTGCTGCTTGAATTGGAAGTTGCAATTTATATGCTACTGGGTCAGATTGCTAGTTCATTAGACTACAAAACCAACAACGCATCAACTTTTATATACCTTGTAAGCATATGGAATTTCCTAGGCAGATTGCTAGCAGGTTTTTTCTCTGCAACAACATTGACAAAGTACTAATTCCCCAAGACTCTAATTCTCCCTTCTGTTATCGTCCTCTTGTGTTGGCCATGTTTTAATAGCTATTAGGGTGCCAAATTCTCTTTATTTCTCTTCAATAATTCTTGGGCTTTGCCTTGGGGCATAATTGCCATTAGTTTATGCAATTATCTCAGAAATCTTTGGCCTTAAACATTTCTCTACTTAATTTGTATAGCGTTGGGTCAGTTTCAACCCCAGTTGGGTCTTACATTTTCAATGTGAAAGTGGCTGGTCATTTATATGACAAAGAGGCCATAAAACAAATGAGCTCTTTAGCAAAAAAAAAAATTATAGGTGAATTTGAAGATATAATTGAAGATTTAATAATATAGTAAAATTTAGATTTTTGTTATAAATTTTAATAAAAAAATTTCTCTATCAAAATTTTATATTATTTATTAAATTCAAAAAAATTATTGAATTTTTTTAAATATTTTTTCATTTTAATTCTTAAATGTACTAATTTATTTACAAGATTTTATTTAATTAAATTTTATATAAATATTATTATAGATATATAGTTACAGCTAAAATATTGATTTTAATAATTAATTAATTAATTATCTAATGTTTTAAATTGATATTATTAATTAAATCCAATATTCATTATAGTGTGGATAATTAAATCTGAAATTTTAAATCTCTGATTTTGGACATAATAAGATTAAATAATTGTACTTAACTTCATATTTTATTCAATTCCTAAAATTATAGAATAATTTCATTTGCATTTAATTTAATTTTTTTTCTTAAATTGGAATAGAAGCCTATTGGCCTTTAAAATTATAAAGAAAGTAAAAAACATTCATTTCTTTTCTACGTAATGGAAAAGCACTAATGTACGCATTTGGATAATAATAAAAAAAAAAACTGTGATAAAATTCTCAATACAAAAATTGATTATCTTGACATCATAAAGTTGCAAGTTTAAATTTAATTAAAATTTAAAAAAATAAAATAAAAAACAAAATATTATAATATGGGCTTACGCTTCATAGCTTCCTTGATTAGTTGAATGCATTGACATGCAAAATTCTCGCATTTTGAAATATCTATAAATATTTATTAAATTATAATTTTATTTTTAAAAAATAAATAGAAAAAAATTTAGTGTAAAAAATAATAAACAAATAATATATTTATTATATCATTGCATTATAAATAATATTTTTTACTTCACTTTTAATTTATATAGCAAAAATATAAAATTTAACAAAGATTATATATTTTACACAGAATTAAAGTATATAATACACAATTTAAATTCAGATGTAATAACCATAATATCAACACAAAATTAAAATACATAAAATATATTTACAATTCAAATACAATAAAAGCAAGACTACTGCTTCAATTTAAAAATTATAAGTTGGGATTAGAAGGTAAGTTATTTTGATTACTGTCTAAATTATATGGATATTTCTTACACTTATATAAATGATTGCTTAAATAACTTATGACGCTAGTAGAAGAATATATAAAAGATTTATTACAATATTTACATTTAGCTTTTTTTTTCTTGAGGATTTTCATTATTATTTGATTCAAAATGCTTCCAAATCCATGATCTATTTCTTTTACTACTCACCTTGAATGACTTTGTAGTATTTTTAGAAATATTTTCTTCCATCGAACTATCATTATTCCTTTGAGGAGCAGCACTTGCACTATCAATTGTAGATTTTAAATTATCTCCGGTACTTGTCATCTATTCAAGTAAAAAAATAATTATTTCAAAGTATTAATTATACATATTTATTATATACATTAAATATATAAATTTTATTTAATTTAATTCTCACCGAAAAAATATTATCGAAATACATCATTGCCGAATTCTGGCAAAAAATAAATGGGGTCTAAAATTTATAAAATATATATCAAAATGAAGCTTATAAATAGAGAATTTCAAAAATATCAGTTTAGCTGAAAAATAAAGTTAAAAAACGAATGAAAAATTGATAAGAAATAGTTGACAGATTTAACTATCGTAGGTACTTCGAACGGCATGTGACACGTGCTCTGACTGTCGATGATAGCAAAATTGGTGGTGATACACTCATTGAAAGATGGCTTTTACATAATATAGGCAGTGACTGTCAGATATGATCGTAGAATGACAGATTAGAGAAATCCATCTAATTTAAATAATAATTTATATTTTAAATTATTACTTAAATAATTATTTTGTTTTAAATTAACAAATTCTAAATATACAAATTTTAATTTATTAAACTATCAATCATTAATTATACACTTTTTATTATATACATTAAGTATACAAATTTTATTTAATTTAATTCTTGCTGAAAAAATATTACCGGAGTACATCATCGTCAGATTTTTGCCAAAAGTAAATAGGATCTAAAATTTATAAATTATATACTAAAATCAAGCTTATAAAAAGAGGATCTGAAAAATACCAGTTTGACCGAAAAAAGAAGTCAAAAAAACGAACGAAAAACTGATCAAAAATAGTTGACACAACGAAATTGATAGCTATATACTCGTTGGAAGATAGACTTTTAGATGGTATAGGCAATGATGATTGGAGGTGACCGAAAAATGATATATCGAAAAATAAAAAATTGAACCTCTCTCTCCTTTATTATTTTCTCTCTCTTCAACTAATAATCTCTCTCCTCCAAAATAATAATCTGATGTCTTTTTTTTAATTTGCAGTCTTTTTTTAATTTGCTCTTTGTTGCTGTAGCATAAATAGTAGAAACAATTTTTTGCTTTTTACTATAGCATATCGAATAAAACTATAGTATGAATAGTATGAATAGTTTTTTCTTTTTACTGTAACATAAATAGTATGAATAGTATTTATTGTTTTTTTCTTTATTTTAGTATGAATAATTTTTTACTGTAGTTTAAAGATAGAGTTAAAATGGATAAATTTAGTATTTTACTGTTTTAGCTTTATATTCAAAAGTATAGATTTGGTATTTTTTACTGTAGCATGATCTCTCTTCAATTAAGAATCTCTCTCCTCCAAAATAATAATTTGAAAGAGACTTTTTTTAATTTGCTATTTGTACTGTAGCACAGTTTTTTTTTTTGCTTTTTTACTGTAGTATGCCGAATAAAACTGCAGTGTAAATAGTATAAATAGATTTTTTTCTTTTTTACTGTAGCATAAATAGTGTGAATAGTATTTATTGCCTTTTCTTTACTGTAGTATGAATATTATTTTTAATATAGTTTAAAGATAGACTTAAAAAGGATAAATTTAATATTTTACTGTTTTAGTTTTAAATTTAAAGGGTAGATTTGATATTTACTGTAGTATAAATAGTACTTTTTGCTTCAGTTTTAAATTATAAGATAGATTTTCGATGATGTTGGCTTTTAGAAAGAATGTGCCATACAACATACTTTATCAAGTTGTATTATGGCTCTTTCATTTTATAATTTCATTCTTAATTGCAATCTCTCTTGGGAGAATGGTGAAGACATTCAAGTAATAGACTCGAGATCGATTTTCCGACACTTAAAAAAAGGAATTATTATATGATGTGAATTTTTGTTCTTGATTTTTTGAAGACTAGTTGATGCATCTTAATATAAGTTGCTTTTTATTTAAAATACTTTCCTGTGTACTATCAATTTTATTTCTCCTTTTAAAGGAGACTTATTGTTAATGAAACTCTATATATAGTTTGGGGATATCGTTGCATACTTGCATTTATAATCTCAACTTTTGTATAATTTACCAGTTGTACACTATCATAGTCTTTTTTTTATACACTTGCTAATGATTTATTTATAGGTTATTTTGACCACAATCAATGGTTCTCAAAATATTTTTTTTGTTAAGATGTCAATACGTCAATAGTTAGTATAAGTTATCGCATGTCTTTCAATTATTGATTAACTAATTTACTCAACTAATTATTTTTACGACTTAAATAAGCATATTTAACATACCTTGGGCTATACCCAATAAACCAAAAGATAAAACTAATTTACTCAATTAATTAATTTTACTACTTAAATAAGTATTTAACATGCCTTGGGCTATATATATTGTGAAATTGGATTAATTTTTCACTAATAATATGTATAGTATGTGAACAATTGCATCAATAATTATATCAGAAATATTCTAAAAAAAGAGAGGTGGGTTACAATGGAAATACTTAAATACCAAGTCTTTTTCTAAGATAGAATTTTATTAGACATATAATTAATAGCGCAAAATACCACCACAACTATACATAATAATATCTATTAAATAAATAATAAAGAGAATACCAAAATTTAACAAGGCTCGGCCGATTTTGCCTAAGTTCTCGGATACCATGCACCAAAATAATTTTACTAATATCAAAGAAAAAATACAAAAGTGAGAGAAGAGAAAAAATTAAAGCCTTATAAAAGAGAAGACTTAATTTTTGGGATAGTTTTAACTAAAGGATGAGGAGTCCTTTTATAGCCTTAGGCCCCCTCCTCCATCTCCTAAATTTTCAATGTGGGATAACAAAACGTTATAAATAGTTAAATAACTAATAAATTTTTGCATTGACATTTTTCTATTTACAACATGCAAATCTTCTCTCATAAGAAATTATTTCAGTAATATCTCCAAATGCGCTGTGAAGCGCTCATCTTCAATTTTTTAAAATATTGATTAAGTCCAAACAATGATTGAACTTAACAGCTGTCACCACTTTTATCAACATATCTGTGGGATTATCAGTGGTCTAAATTTTTCTGAAGTAATATTTCAACTTTCTCTAGAATCTCACGTACAAAGTGATATCTAATTTTGATGTGCTTCGTCCTTGCATGATAAACTTGGTTCTTTTCTAAATAAATAGCGCTTTGACTATCACAGTATACTTGGATGTGCTTTTGTCTAATTTTTATTTCACCAAGTAACCCTTGAAGTTAAATTGCTTCTTTGACAGCCTGTGATACTGCCATGTACTCCGCTTCAGTAGTAGACAAGGTAACTGTTGATTGTAATGTAGACTTCTAACTAACTGGCCACTTAGCAAGTATAAACACATAATCAGTAGTTGATTGATGTTTATCCAAATCACCAGCATAGTCAAAATCACAGTATCTAACTACACATTGACCATCTTTCTCATTCCGCTCAAATATTAATCCAACATCTATGGCGTTCAGAATATACCATAGAATCCATTTCATAGTTTGTCAATGATATTTTCTTCTACATTTTAAGATGAAATGATAAATATTATAAGAATTTCATTTAATTATTGCAGTTTGCAAATATAATTTAATATTAACTCTATATCTATAAGCGATGGGTTTATAGTTATATTCATATAGAGATTAAGAGTTTGGTTTTAGCAGTAATAATTTAGTTGTATTCATGTATCATCAATGAACCAACAAATTTTCGATGATGCTTGCAATGGGGATATTGCACAAGTAGTTCCCAATTTGCAGATTCCAGGGCAACTTTTTGAAGATGATCGTAATGGGTATATTGCACAAGTCATTCCTAATTTGCAGATTCCAGTGCAACTTTTAGAAGATGATGGTAATAGGGATATTGTATGAATCATTCCCTATTTACAAATTTCAATGTCCCAGTGGACGCCCTTACACATAGGTTGCTTGTTAGGGAAAGAGAATTTTGCAAGAGAATTTTGACAAGTAAATTCAAGATTTCTTAAACTGGAAAACCCAGATGGTTGCACTGCTTTACACTTGGCTTCTTCCAAAGGCTACTCGCAGATAGTTAATCTCCTACTGTCATCTCGAGGTCTTTACTACAATCAGTCTATCATTAGAGAACTTTGCATGAAAAAAGATAAGGATGGGAGAACTCCTCTATATCATGCAGTAGTTAAAGAAAGGTCGAAGTCATGAAGAAATTACTATAAATATGTCTTGAATCTGTTTTAGAGTTGATTGATCAAAAGCAGACAATATTTCACCTTGTTATGAAGAGCAAAGTATCTCCATCTTCTCAGGTATTCCAAGCTCTACTTGAAGGACCATATGCAAGTCATTTATTGAATTTGGCTGATAAAGAACACAACACAGTCCTGCATTTGGCCATAATCATGAAACATACTAAGGTAAAGTTTTTATATTTCTAACCATTAATGTCACGCCCCAACTTCCCAAGCTAGGGTAAACTTAACATGTATTCGTACAGAGACTCTCCTGAGTCTCCTCTATAATCTAATAAATCCATCATAACAACCTTGCTATTAAATCTCCATTTATATCCTTAGTTTTTTACTACTCTTACATATACACAACTAATGGTATATTATATGCATATCATTATTTCATCATTGAATATTATCATTTTTATGTCATAAATATATCTATGTCATTAATTATCAAAATGGCATTCAACCATTTCAAAGAAATCAAATTACAAGACTTTTTTTGTTGATCCGCCCTCTTCTAAACGGAGATGGGATGGAAAGTACAAGAATTCTATTGAACTATTATCCAATGGAATCTGAAAATGTTAAATTGAATAGGGTGAGTATAACTACTCAGTGATAAGATAATTACATAACAAAAAAAAAAGAAGATTTTTCACATACATATATGTATATATATACTTACTATATATATAAAAATTTCATATAGCAGCATAAATATCATTCTTGCTTATTATAATATTGCTGCATAATTTCATAATATCATTTCATGTAAATAAATATACATCTTCATACATTCAGAATATGTAGCCCGTAGACTACATTAGCACCTCAGCTGCAAATAATATACATGTAACTTTTACACGCGTAATATTAGTAGTCTAAGTGCTATGCTAGCATTTTGACATTGGAAAACCAAGTGCAACTAATACTGGTCATACACATGTGCAGAGCTGTCCCCAAAGGGTGAACCATCTGATATACCATCCAAAGGCTATATGTATGCCAAATGTTGTTTCAAAAATATATATCTTTATACACTCAGAATATGTAGCCCATAGACTACGTTAGTACCTCAGCTGCAAATAACATAAATGTAACTGTTACACACGTAATATTAGTAGTCTAAATGTTATGCTAGCATCTTGGGTGCTACAATGACAATGGAAAACCAAGTGCAACTAATGCTGGTCATACATATGTGCAAAGCTGCTCCTAAAGAGTAAACCATCTGATATACGCTTCAAAGATTATATGTATACCAAACGTTATCCCAAAGATAGTATCGTAATTATAAACATAATCTATTAATTCCTCATAAACACTCGTCACCAAAGTGCATCTATCAGACAACATATTATGAGTGTATTCAGAGTATTTATTCAGTTGTATTAAACATAAATCATCATTTATAAAATTTCATCAACATACCATTATTTGTTCCCAAGTTATATATATTTACTAATAAAAATTTACTTTCTTTAAATTCCATCATAAACTGATTTTCATCATAAAACAAGTTTAACAATTCATATACATATAATTTAACAAAATATCAATGTTATATAATTATCTACTCATTTTAATCAAATTATCTAGCCAACAAGATCACTTCTACGATCTGTTTCGGTAATTGGATCCACATCTAAAATATATAATATTAACTATTAACTGAGGTATAACCTAGAATTATTAAACTACTATGAGATGAATGATATGAATGGAAAATGTAAAGAATGATTCCCAAAATTCTAACAAAATTTTGGCCGAATTTCAATGTAAATCGGTCTCTTTTCAATATCCAAAAATACTCCAATGAGTATTATCACAATCGCCAGTTCAATTACCATCTGGGCCTCTAACAATATATTCAACATAGTTTGGATGTTCAAAATTATTAAATATTTATAGTATTTCAATATACGATTGAATTATACATTAACTTAGTTCATTTATTTTAATAATTTGATAATAGTAATATTATTAACTAATTCATTTAATGGTGTTTAAATATTATTTATTTAATCTTTTGTATTTTAAGAAAATATAATTTCATATTTGTTTTCAATTAAAATAAAGTAACATATATATATGTATATAAAATTCACTTAACTTAGTTTTCAAAATTAAACTTTAATAATACACCAAAATAAAAGATAATAATAATTTTATACACATATAACATATATATGTAAACATATATATGTAAACATATATATGTATAACATAATTTCAGATTATTTACTTTAAATTTTTCTTATTTTGCTATATATTTAAAAAAGTAATAATAATAATTTTCAATTTGTTTTCTTTAACAATACTTTATTTTGATTTCCAATAATCTTTTGTAATAAAACCAATAATATTAGTAATAAAAATAACAATAATTATTATATTATTTAACTAAAGATTAACATTATTAGATAAATTTTCATTATAAAATAATTATCTAATTACCATTATATCAAATATAATAATTTAAGTTAAGTTTAACATTACATAATAATAATAATAATAACTTGATTATCATAACCATAACAATATAAAATTTTAATTAAAATATTTAGTTTTATAAATTTTTAGACACAATATATTTATCACTTAATTAATCATTTAATGATTTATTGACTCAATTTCATTTTTGAATATTTTAATTAACTCAATTTAATTTATAAATATTTTAGTTAACTAAATTTTAATTAATAAATAATAATCCTTAAATAATAATTTAATAGTGGTATTAATTAAATATAAACATAACTTAATTATTCAACTATTAATTTATTGTCTTACAATTAATTTATTAATTTTATACATTTATTTTTATATATACTTATATTAAAATATAATTAATTTATAATCACTAACAAAATTTATAATTTAAAGATTCAATTTGTTTTAATCATACTTTGTGTTAACATTTTTATTTTTTTAAATTAATATATCTATTACCTATTTGTTTACATTATTTTAATTTATTTATTTCGAATATCTATTCTAATCACAACTAATAAATTAATTTATCATAATTTTATTTCTAATTTTATTTTAATTCATAAACTTTAATTAATTAAAATTATTATTATTTTTAAATTTTTAATAAATATTTATATAAGTATTTTTCTAAGATTTATTCAAAATTAGCAAATGATATATCAAATTGAAGCTCATGAAGTAAGGATATCAAAAATACCAAAATTGCCAGAAAAGAAGGTAGGAAAATGGTCGAAATATTCGTTGAAAAGCTTTGGCTAGCATGAAGTTCGGTTGGCGCGTGAGCTCACTTTTGACGTTGGACGGCGATGATTTTGGTGGCAGTCGATGTGTCAGAGATCAAGCTTCCCAGTGATGTTGGCGGTGTCAATAGATGGTGGCCGAAAAATGGTAGTTCGGGAAAAACAAATTTGACGTCTCACACACACACTCTCTCCTCTATTTCTCTCTCCTCTAAATTTTCATACTCTCTCTCTCTCCTGCATTGGAAATGGATTTAAATTTGCATTGGAAATCTCTATAAATTTGCATCGAAAATAGATGATTAGATGACATTTTCGTTTTTAGTATCATTCCTTTCTTTACACCACTTACAGTACACCCATACTTGTTGAAACACAAGTCATATCTTTTTTCTGTTAGTTGTCTAACACTTAACAAGTTTTGACAAATAGTAGGAGCATAATAAACTTTAGAATATAGTCTGAAGATTTATTCATCATTTTGATAGCAATCCTTCATTTTTCCTATTATTGAAACTTTGTAGTTGTCGCTAAGTTTTACAAAAGAGCAAAAAGATTCATCTAACTCGAAGAAGACTTCCTTGTTTCATTTAAGTGATTATTATAACCTGAGCCTAATAACCACTGGCAATTGTTACTACCTCCAGTTTCATAAGTGGCCAACAATAATGTTTTTGCACTATCATTATGAGCTACTATGACATAATTGTCTTTGTAATATGATCTTTTAGCACGACATTCTCTACTATAATGACCATATTTTTGTAATTATAGAATTGAATATGTGACTTGTACTCAGATTGATAGTGACCATATTTTTTGCATTTATAACATTGAATATTGGATTTACCTTAAAAAGATTCACCTTCTTTTGCTCATTGTCTTGAAGTACTTCTGAAATTTTTGCCTTCCCTATCACTGAAATTAGAACTTCTTTGATTATGCCTCGATTTGGGTGTCTCCTTCTCATTTTTCAGAGTCACTTAAGCCTTTAAAGCTTGTTCCACTTTGCTTAGTGACTTTTTATTCATCTACATCTTGTGTGACTCCAATGAAGCTTGTAAATCATTAAGAGTCATAGTGTCTAAGTCTTTGGACTCTTCAATAGCTGTAACTACATAATAAAAGTGATTTGATAATGTGCACATGATCTTCTCCATGATATCTCTTTCTTTTATTTGATATCCATTATTCTTCATTTCATTAACTAATTTCTCCATTATTGAGAAATAATCTCGGATACTTTCATCTTTTTCTTGCTCCATTAGCAGAAACTTTCTTTTTAATTCTTGTAGTTTTGTTCGTTTGACTAGATCTGCACCTTCATATATTTTGAGCAAAATACTCTAAGCATCTCTTGTGGTATTTGCATTGAATATTTTTTCCATAACTGATAGCTCCATAGACTAACATATTAAAAATAAAGCCTTCTCATTTAACGAATAATCACGATCTAATTGTTGTAATTCTTCAGTTGATAGATTTTTCTTATCAATAATACCTATTTCCAAAATTTCACAACCATTGCTTTTTGAGTACAACTTCGTTAAATGTTTTTATATCGCAAAATTATTTTTCCCATTAAACTTAAAAATTGTTGATTGTACTTGTTGAATTTGAACTCCTGCCTTTGAACTTGAAGCCATCTCAATTTAACCTTAACTATGATATCGGATGTTGACAATTAAATTGATTTTTTTTAATTGCCTAAAAATATGGAGCAAATTTGATAACAAACAATAGAAATTTTATTAATTAAAAAAGTACAAATTTCAAAATTCAATGAAAAAAATTTCACACCCTACACAGGTATGTATTAGTTTATTAAAGCTAACCCTTTCAAAATTTTCTACTCACCACTTATCACACACTACTCTTTATTTCTCTTTTAAATTCTTTCATCACCTTAACATAAATGGCCTAAGACCATATATATAGGCCAAATTAAAATTGGCTGCTAATTGCCAACTCATTACGAGTTGGTAATAGGCCAACTCATAATGAGTTGGTAATACGCCAACTTATTGTGAGTTGGTAAGCTGACTTTTTTTTTTTTTTAATAAAGTTTAACTTTCTAACAAAGAATCTAATAATTGGCATCAGAGGTGTGAGAGGACTCTCCGAACCCAACACTCACAAGCTTACAATTAGAAACAACTAACACTGATAAGTTATTTTTTTTCATCTTAGTTAAGATTATTGATATAAGCTGCCATGATTGCAAGGTAAAGCTTGCAAAGCAACTTTATGGAACAACTATGGAAGAAGAAGGAAAGAGTAAAAAAGAAGAGACAAGACGGAGACATTGGGCTTTGTCAGTTTCATTGGATTTGAATTGGGCCTGTATTGGACTCAAATTGACCCAATTGCATGTTTGATTGGGTTCATATTCGGCCGACAATAATTTTCAAGTAAAAATTGGACTAAGAAAATGTTTAACTGGGCTCAATTAGGCCTAGGCCCGTCCATTTAATCAGCATGTTCCACTGAAGCATAACATTAAATGTCAACTGATTTACATGGTCGAATTTTCACATCCTTTACACCACGTCATCAAGATGTCTTCATGTAAAAAATGCTTGACATGTCACACATTGCCACATCATCAATATGATTACACATCATCACTCACTATGCATCATCATTTTGTGTCCAAGTGGACAATATATACAACAATATTCTCTGACAATTAAGTAAAATCGTGCATATGACCAATCATCAACTTAAGCCAGATTAGTAATTGGCATCCATGTCATCATTTTAGCCCTGTCACTAATGCATATCAATCAAAATATGCCATGTCATCAATGCCTCGTTTGCAATTTATCCACAACAACTACTTATGCCACATCACTGAGTTCCACATAATAATAAAACTGGTAATAAAGTTATTATAATCATTTTGGTTTGTAAATGCCAATATTAGCATCTGCCATATAAAAAAAAAGGTTCCTTTTATGAATAGAAAATTTAATTTCACGTCAAGAATCCCACTTTAATTTAGAAAGAAAAGGAACAATAATTAATGTAGTGGAAGGAACTGCAAAATAATCAATTAATATAACTTGGATTAATATTTTGGACAGCAAATAAGTCCTAAAATTACAGTAGGATTATACCAGGATATGTAGTTTAGGATGGAGCTGTGACAAATGATTCGAAGCCACCTTAGAGAGGGGGCTATCTATAAAAGATGACGTAGTGACATAGCACGTCAGCAATCCCACGTTGAAGACCTAGCACGCTAGCAATGACAATCCAAATTTGAAAAGGATGACTTAACTAGTAAAAAAAAATAATATAAAACAATATTACGGGATTGAGTTGCTTAGTGGTTCAAGTTTAATTGTTCATTTACATTAAATATTAAAAAAATAATATAAAGTCAGAAAATTTTTTATACAAAATCAAAATTGTTTTATAGATATGAACATATATTTTTTTTTCTTGTTCACCATTTGTTATTTATAAGTTTTCTATGATTGTCTAGTTTGTATATAAATATATACTATAATTGTCTATATATAATTTTTTTTTTTTTGTTATATGTTGGACGCTGGACATTTCAGACTTATTCAAATCGAATTTAATATAGTAGGGTCAAAATAACGTAAGGAATGACCTAAGGATCTAGTATGTTGGCGATTGGACAAAATTTAGAAGGAAAAGAGTTAAGACCTACCATACGAGTGAGGACCATTGAATGTCTTAAAAGGATAATCTAGGATCCTAGAACACACATCAATGATCCCACAAAATTTGGTAAGAACCAAGTATTAAATTGTTAAAAACCCATATCGATCAATGGAAATAGGGGTGGGCATTCACACACCAACAGAATTTGACTTTGATTGAAATTTTCAAACATTAAATTTATTAATCTAAACGGATTGATTTTCAATTTGGAAGATTAGTTTTTTTTTTTATAATAAAATTATATTTATAATAAAAATATTAATATAATTAAATAACTAAATAAAATTTATTAAAAAAATTAAATAAAATATTTTATAATAAAAATTTATATTTATAATAAAAATTTATATAATTAAAAAATTAAAAAAATAATTAATAAATAACTAAATATTTTTTAATTAAAATTTTTAATTAATTAATTAAAAAATTAATTAATTAATCAAATTATATTTATCTTTAAATAAAAATCAGAAATTAAAAGGCTAAATTATAGGAAATTAAGGAAGGACGAAAAAGATATGACCCAAGGCTTAGCACTCTAATAATTTCGATCACACACGCAAAGATCTTAGGATAAGAGCAAATTGTAGGAAATTAAGAAAAGGCTAAACGAATGTGACCTAAAGTCTAACACGCCAGAATGATGACCCCGCATCTTAAATGCTAACCTGATAACTAGCAGTGAATGATCACCGCAGGGACGAAATCGGGAGTTAGGGGTTTTAATTTTTAAACAAAAAAAATTATAAAAAAAATACTAATTTAATAAATTGTATCATGTATGTTAATTTTTAATAATTTTATATATTTTTAAAATATTTTAATTATTTGAGATATTTTAAAATAAATATTTAAATTAATTATTTTGAATAAATTTACATGATATTATATATATATAATAGTGAGATTTAGTTCAAAATATAATTTTATTAATTAATAATTTAATTATAAATAAATTTTTATTTATATATTTAAATTTAAAAAAATTCAGTTTATTTCAATTTTAATAGATCAATTTTTATATTTGAAAAAAATATAATTAGTAAAATTTAATATTTTTTATATAAAAATATAAATTATTTTGAAAATAATAAAATTATATCAAAATAAAAAAAATCAAAAATTTTATTTATTTAATTTGATCCACTACTAGTAATTTAATCTATTAGATATAAAACTTTCTATATAAAAATAAAATGAGAAATGATTGTTTTTAATTTTTACTATATATAATATATATTATATATATACACGTATCATATGTGTACATATACATGAACTAAGGGGATTTACTGTCTCCAGAATTTTTCTTAATTTTGCTCCTAGATCCCACAACGATATTAAAGGAGAATAACGGTATTTTAAGGGGTAAGATTTTGTTATGAGATAATAAAAATTTCCTCTTTTAATTAAAAATTTTGGGTTTGAAATTAGAAAATAGAGTAATTTTTTTTATTATTAGCTATGAATATTTTTATTTGTACTAAATTAATTTATTAAGATATAAATTATTTTTAATAAATGATAATTTTATTCACAAAAATTAAAATTATAACTTCTTACTAAAAAAAATATAAAAATATTTACAATAACCACTTATTAATCACTTAGTCATGAAAATAAAGTATCTTTAAAATTTAATAGGAGATATTTTATTATTATTTTTTATTGAGCCCGTCAAATTCAAATTAACCTATAAAATTTTTGGATTGTAGGGTATTGAATGAATGGCCTATACTTGTGGTGGTGAGGGTGCTGCTGATAGGTCTGAACCTAAAGAGTCATTACTGACCTCGAATTTCCCACAATATGAATCTGACCATATTGAAGTGATTAGATTTGTTGCTTGGGTCATGTAAAATTAAATACTTTATATCAGCATTATTGACTGAGTTATATTGACCAAACATTATTGCTATTTGCTTGACATAATCCAACTTGAAACTACTAACTCTGGAAATACAGATCAATGAACCAGCAACTTTTTGAAGATGCTCGTAATGGGCATACTGCCCGAATCATTAGCAATTTGCAATATAATCCAGAAATGTCCTGGACGCCCTTACACATAGCTTGCTTGTATGGGAAAGAGAATTTTGCAATGGAGTTTTTACTAAGCAACCCAGAATTTCTTAAACTAGTAAATACAGATGGTTGCACTGCTTTACACTTGGCTTCTTCCAATGGCCATTCACAGGTAGTAGATCTCCTGCTGACATTTCCAGATCCTGACCACAATCAGACTGTCATTAGGGAGCTTTGCATGAAGAAAGATAAGTATGGGAAAACTCCTCTGCATCATGCGGTGGTTAAAGAAAGCGTCCAAGTCGTGAAGAAACTGCTAGAAACATGTCCTGAATCTGCTTTAGAATTGACTGATGAAAAGCAGACAGTATTTCACCTTGCTGTGAAGAACAAAGTATCTCCATCTTCTCAGGTATTCAAGGCTTTGCTTGATGGACCATATGCCAGTCATTTATTGAATTTGGATGATAAAGAAGGCAATACAGTCCTGCATTTGGCTATAATTAGGAAACAGACCCAGGTAAAGTTATATATAAGAACTACCCTAAATTTTATGTTTCTAACCATTAATCCCAACACCACAGCATTATAATAATATTTGAAAGTGATGCAGATAATAAAGCTGTTGATTGCTGGGGATCGCAACTTGAATGTGAATGCTGTAAACTCATCTGGGCTTACACCTTTGGATGCTCTAGTGGTTGATCCTATGAGTCGAAAAGATAAAAAAATAGAAAGGATGATTATATCTGCAGGTGGAATAAGGTTAAATGAGAGTAATGAACAACGTGAAAATTTGAGTAGTATGGCAAGTGGTCTTTTAGTTATGGCATCACTTGGTGCAGCTGCTAGCTGCCAGATTGCTGTTTATATACAAGGGGATTTCTGGAGAGACTCGATCCTGAACCCAGATGCCAATATTACTTCAATTTCTAATTCAACTACTACATTAGAAAAGCCTTGGAATGCGACACTCTACAATCAAGATGACGTTGAAAAGAAATATGTCAAATATAGCAAGTTGGTGGTTTTTGATATTTTACTTTTTTTCTCATCTCTTCTCCTCATAGTATTTCTGCTGTTCCCAACTCCTACTAAATATAATAACCTTAGATGGATGGGCTTACGGTTCATAACTTACATGAATGCAGTGGCATTTGTAGGTTTATTTCGGATGATAACGAATTCTAGAAAGAATGCGCTTTATGAAGTTGTTGTATGGCCCTTTTATTGTATAATTTTTCCCTTAATTGCATTCCCTCTTATAAGGATATGGAAGATACATAGAAAATGGACTGAAGATTGATTTCCCGTCTCTTAATGTTTAAAAAGAAAAAGGGCATTATTGTATGGTGTGAATTTTTGTTCTTGATTTTTTGAAGACTGGTTGATGTATCATACTATAAGTTGCTTTTTATTTTAAATACTTTCCTATGTAATATCAATTTTATTTCTCCTTTTAACGGAGACTTGCTGTTACTGAAAATCTATATATAGCTTGGGGATATTGTTGCGTACTTGTATTTATAATCTCAGGTTTTGTTTAATTTACCAGTCGTATACTATCATAGTCTTTTTTTTTTCTACAGATGCTAATGATCTATTTATAGGTTATTTTGACCATAGTCAATGGTTCTCAAAAAATTTTTTTTTTTGTTAAGATGTCAATACGACAATAGTTAGTATAGATGATTATATCTGCAGGTGGAATAAGGTTAAACGGGAGCAATGAACAGCGTGAAAATTTGAAAAGTATAACAAGTGGGCTTTTGGTAATGGCATCACTTACTGCAGCTGCTAGCTGCCAAATTGCTGTGTTCCGACAAGGGGGTACTTTCTGGTCTAGAGAAACACTCCCAATGGCCAATTTGGCTTCAGTTTCTAACTCATCAACCACTGTCCACTGCCATACAAAACCGTGCAGAGAACACAACAGTAAACCTCCAAATATTTCAGACTGATTTAAAATACTTCACTTATAACCTTTTGGTGTCATTGGACACTGCAACCTTTCTGCTTTCTCTTTCTCTCATTCTACTTCTGCTGATCTCGATGCCTGGTCGATGCAATTCTGTTAAATGGTTAATCGCACGCTTGCTCCCTTACATGATTGTGATTACGTTTTTTGGGTTATATTTCATGTTACTAATAACAAATGGGAACACTAGTGTGAATGCGTATTTGTCTGTTTTTCCTATTCTTTTCATTATTGTGGTCTTATCTGTGGTTCCTATTTTTGGTTTTTTCTTCACATATCTTCGTCCAAATGGTGCAAATGAATCGGGAAGCTAGCCCTCGTTGAAAGATCAGAAATTAGAGCAGATGATTAAGTGTATGTGGGCTGGGGGGGGGGGGGGGGGGGGGGGGGGGGGGTGACTTCAAGTTACCTCTTCAATTAGCGATATATTTTTTTCGGTTAATTGCATGTGGGAAGACGGTGACATCTAGAATTTAAACTCGAGATCTAAATGAGAGCAATATGTTCTTGGTCATTAAACCACAACTTGATGGTTTAATCAATACTATACATTAGTACTTTTTTTTATAAAGATATATTATTATTATTATTATTTAAATTTTAAATGGGAAAAAACATATTTAGAGGGTGAAAACTATCCAAAAAATCAAAAAAAAAAAAAAAAACTAAAGAACCTTAACCTAGTACATCCCAAAAATATATGGAAAAACTCCATAACATCGTATTACAGAAAAGTCAAGACAACTTAAGAAACTAACAATAAAGTAGCAAATAAATATCACAAATCCAACCAAGCTTCAAGACTAGAGTCTCTGGATACTTCGAATTTGGCAAGATGATCTGCCACGAAATAAGTTTCGCGAAATGTATGTTGGAATAGGGACATATTCAATTTCAACAACAAGGCATCGATTTCATATTTAATATCTCTGAATTTTCAAGAGGATTCCACCAATAGAAGCATTAACCCAAGATAGAGCATTTACAGAATCTGACTCAATTATTATCTTTGTGTTTCTTATATCCTCCCAAGTATGTGAGAGTTTGAGAGCAGCTAGGATTACTCTAAATTCGGCTTCATTTGAATCCATCACCTCAACATAATAGAAAAAAATTGCTACGAATAGGCCAAATAAATTCCTCAAAACTCCCTCAACCCCTGCATGCCCAGGCTTACCAAAAGCAAATCCGTTGATATTCAATTTTAGAGATTCATTAGAAGGAGGCAACCAATTAGATAAAGCTTTAAGGTATTTTTTTCCCAGTGCCTGACACAACTAGATGATAAAAGAAATTGATCCATAGTGTAGGAAAAAAGCGGGAAGGACGATGATGTCCAAGAGGATAACCTAGTTAGAATAGTATCAAACAACTTTTGAATGTCTAGGTTGTAGTTATAGAAGACAATATTATTTCTTTCCAACCAAATAGACTAAATTGTAGCAAAAAAGAGAAAACCCAAACTTTTTTGGCAAACTTACCAGAAGCGAAGCACTCCCATTGTGTGAAGAGTAATGTAAGGGATTGTGGCAAGCACCAGGATTGCTCCCACCAAGCAAGAAGTTTAGACTAGATGGTCTAAGATATGTGACATTGTAGCAACAAATGGCCATCATCTTCAATTTCCTTGCTGCATAATGGGCAGACATTATAAGTTGGATCAAGAATCCCAATATTTATCAGGTTATTCCTCACATTAATTTTACCGTGTAAAGCTTGCCAAGCAAATATTGCCACTTTTGGTGGTGCATGAGATTTCCAAATGTGTGCCCATGGAAATTGTGGCAAAGTGGTATTAGATGAATTCAGCTGCTCAGTCATCGATTTCACCATATGTTTACCAAGCTTATTGAAATGCCAAATAGGTCTATCATCAAGAGAGTGTTTGGGGTCAAAATTACTGATTAGTTATAGTAAAGAGATCAGCAAATCAGTCTCCCATACAAAATGTTCTCTATGTCATTCAATTTTCCAGTTTCAAGTACCTCCCACCCAAATTTGAGCCTCCACAATTTTGCAGTCTTGGTCTTTAGCCATGGCAAATAATCTTGGGTAAGCTTGTTAGAGATTACATTGACCAACCTAGGGATCTTTCCAGAATTTGATAGAGGACCCAGAACCCAGCTAGTAGGAAAATCCTACAGTGATAATTTCGCAACAGGGTGTGTGCCCATATGTTGCTTTAATAATGTCTCCCCATAGACCTGTGGATTTCTTGCTATCTGAAGGAGAGTGAGGTAAGGTCGTACCAAATTTGCCAACTATTATTTTTTTTCACAGTGAGTCTTTTTGATAAGTCAAATTCCAAAGCCATTTGAAGAGTAGGGCCATATTTCTTGTTAGAATAGAATCAATGCCCAATATGCCTAGATGCTTTGCCTTCTCAATTTTTTCCCAACTCATATAGTGCAATTTACACTTCCCTTCCAACCCATTCTAGAAGAAGTTTCTTTGAAACTTGGTAATTGCCTCTGCGACTGCTTTAACACTTTAAATAAAGACATGTATCATAAGGGTAGACTATTAAGTACCAACTTAATCATAATCAATCTCCCAACAAAAGATAGGCATCGAGCTTTCCATGAGGCTAATTTCAGCTTTAGTTTATGGATAATGGGTTCCCAAGTAGCTTTGGAGCTAGGCTTTGCACCCAAGGGGAATCTAAGGTAATTAATGGGGAGAGAAGCTAGCTTACAGTTGAGGCATTTTGCTACGGCACAATCCCAACTTTCATGAGTGTTTAAACCTATAATGGCACTCTTCTGAAAATTGACTTTAAGCCCAGAGATATATTGAAAGCAATGCTTGATTCTCTTTAGAGAAATTAAGCACTGTAAGTCAGTAGGACAAAAAATTACATATCATCAGCAAACTGTAAGAATGAGATAGGCTCATCCACCCCTATTATAGGTAATCCATGGAGTAGTCGCAAGTTGACTGCTTTCTTTAAAATCATACCAAGACCTTCAGCTGCAATTGTAAATAGTAGTGGCAACAATGGATCACCCTAATGAATGCCTTTATGCATATGAATAGACTGGGTAATAGAACCATTCACTAAGATTGACAACTGATTATCCATCATGCAACCCTGCATCCATTTAATCCAGCGCTCACCAAAATCCATGTTAGCCATTACATTTGAAAGATAGTCCCAGGAAACTGAATCAAAAGCTTTTTTAAAATCTAGTTTGATAAGAGTTCCACATAGTTTCCTCTTTTTACATTCGTCAATTACTTCATTAGCAACAATATGCTATCAAGAATGCTTCTGCCTTGAATAAAGGCAGATTGGCTACCACTGATAATCTTAGGGGTAACTGACCTAAGTCGAGTTGCAAGAGCCTTAGCTAGGATTTTGTAGACACTGTGTACCAGACTAATGGGGCGAAATTGTTTAATAGATTCAGCACTTTCAACATTGGGAATTAAGACCAGATAAGCATGTTTAATGATTTGAGGCAGCCTCCCTATTTCCCAAAAGTTATGCACCAGCTCCATAAAGTCGTTGCCAATCAAGTGCCAAAATTTCTGATAAAATAGCATGTTGAAGCTGTCGGGGCCAGGAGCTTTGTTACCTTTACAAGAAAATAATGCCTTTCGAAACTCATTAATACCAAAGGGCTTATCAAGGCCAGCCGTTATCTCAGGGCCTAGTTGTGAGAACTGAATGCCTTCAAAATGTGGGCGCCATGTGCAATTTTCCTAAAATGAGGCAGAGAAATAATTAGTGATTGCACTTTTAATATCACTTACCTCGATAAGAACATTTTTATCCGCTTTCAAGAAACTTATGTAGTACTTGTTCTTTCTAATTGTAGCAGATAAGTGAAAGAAATGAGTATTTCTATCCCCTTCTTTTAGCCATTAAATTCTTGACATCTGCCTCCAGTACGATTCACTTTGCTTATGTTTGATCCACAATTGTGCCTAAAGCACTTGCCTTCGGTTGATAAGAGATTCAGATTGAGGGTTTGATTCAAGTATTAAATTGACTTCCTCAATTTGGCCTTCCAAGGCAATTATGTTGTGATCGATAATACTAAATACACTACGATTCCAATGGATAAGCTTCTATTTTATAGACTCAAGCTTTAAGAGCAGTGAAGTAGAAGGAGTTTGCATCCACCAAATTTTCATTAGCTTTATGAAGTTATGGTGTGTAAACTAGTAGTTTAAGAAATGAAAAGGTTTGGGTCCCCAATTCTAATTATTCGATTCAATTAGTAGAGGGCAATGGTTAGATAGACATTTCCTAAGGCCCCAAAGCTTAAGATTGGGGAAAGTTGAGAGCCAGTCTTGGTTGACTAGGATTCTATCAATTTTGCTAACTCCTCTACAATTTGACCAGGTAAATTTACGTCCCAAAAGAGGAAGGTCCATTAGCTCATAGTCATTAAAAAACTTCACTAGGTGTGCAGCCCCCCTGCTGAATCCAAACTAGAGCTCATATCTTCTCCTTTGGTTACTTCATTAAAATCGCCCATTACTATCCATGGATTAGTTAATGAAGACTTCAAATTTCTAATATCTTCCCAGAGTCGATTTCTATCAGATTCTGAATTTGGCCCATAGATGATAATAATTACACAACGAAAGGAAGGAGAAACTCAAGCCCCTTGGAGTACAATCCAATTAGACCCTTTGGAGTAAGACTTGTAGGCAAATGATGACTTGCACCATGGCATAAGCATACCACTAGCAACATTAACAACATTGGTGGACACCCATTCAACATCACGAAGCCCCCAAATAGACTTACAGATAGAGGAATCAATGATATTAATCTTCGTCTCAGCAATGGCCACCAATTTTAATCCTTTCTTACGTACCCAATTCCTAATGGCAATTCTTTTAACCTTAGCGCCAAGGCCCCTAATATTTCAGAACATCATCTTCATTTGTTGTTAGAGTCCACAACTGTAGGAATATCGTTGCCAATAATATCTCTCAAGCCAAGGGAAATTTTGTATTTATCCGATTTATTAAACAATCCCAAACATGCCTCCACTTGCCATGTTTTGTCAATCTCCAATTCCAAGGCCCCAATATGCTCAGAGCCTCTTTGGTCCAGATTGTTCAGTTTCTCTACACCATTAGAAATAGCTTTAGCTGCTGCTCGGTTCTTCTTTGGTCTGCTCGCCTTGCTCATGTTTTTGGAAGTCAGATCAGTAGTTGAGTTCACAAGGTTGTTCTCAGGGGGTAAATCTAAAGGGATGAGTGGTTTAGGGGTTCGCATTTTAGATATGCGAATAGCAGTAGCCATAGACAGTTTGTTCAAGTTAGTAAGTTTTTTCTTCTTCTGTCCTCTTTTGGGCATAAGCAGGGAGCTAACAGTTCTGTCAAGGAAATCCGCGTCATCTAGCTCGTGATCAGAATCATCAGGTAGTTGGGTAGGTGTGGAATGTTTTTTGTTGATGTGGGCCAAAATATTGGATCCAGGGGGAGAGGAGTGGACAACTGGTGTCACAAATTGGTTGTTGGTCGGCCCATTAAGGCCCAATCCATTGGTGAGTGAACTGGAAGAAGGTATAGTCGCCACTTCTCTTCTTTTACTAGCTCTCTCAACCGATTTAGGTTGGGGGGACTCAAAGTTCTTAGGAGGGATTTATGACGTCTCTTCTGCTTTCCAAGTTGTTGTAATGCTGCTCCAGCCATTCTCTTCTTAATAATGTATAATATTTATTAATTAAAGTATAGTTTTAGATAATCTTTTTTATGGTCTTTTATAAAATTAGGTCAATATTGTTAGGTATGTATGCTCCAGCCAATTCCTTTAAAAAAATTAACTGAAAACGAACGAAAACATTAATTAAGAAGAGGAAAGATTTAGTAAGGAAAGGAATCTTATAAAGGCTAAATTTTCTATTAGTACTGTGGATGTTTCTTTGTGCTATCATCTATTAATATTAGATTCCTGCAACAATTATCTAGCATGACATATCATTTATTTATTTTTATCATGATCATATGGTGTAATTGTATAAACTAAATAAAGATCAGGTGCAAAAATATAATATATTATTATAATATATACTTACCTTTTCAATTAAAATAAAATAATTTGTCAATAATCCTTATTTTTAATTTTAGTAAAAGTGAGGATTATTAATTTAATTACAAGAGTTTCATATAATTTATTACAAATTATATACAAAAATAATTTAATTTTAGCTTGTATACATTGGAGATATATATATTATATATAATGTAACAGTGATTCTAACTATAAATACGCCAAATCAATTGAATAAATTTTTCACAATTAAAGTGATATGTATAAATTTAAATTCCCTCTAATTCACTTTGATATATAAATCTTTTATATTTCTATAAAAATAGTCACTTTCATGATTCAATTGGTTTATTATTTAAAACTAAGTCATTAACTTATTATTGGAAAAAAAAAAAGCTATTCAATTGAAATCAACATATTACATATTTAATTATTTAGTTTTAAATCCATACTAATCACTTAATATAGTTATTCAATTTTTAAACAATAAAATTTTAAATCAAAAAAATTATTAATTACGTCTCAATCATATTCACCTAGCCAACAATAAAAAAAATTAAAATTAAAAAAATTATTAATTACGTCCCAACATATTCACCTGACCACATGTCAAGAAATAAATTAATTCCACTTGTCTCTTTGTTTTTTGCCTCTCTTTTTTTATTTTACATTTTTACCGTAATATATATATATTATTGGATTAGATTATAGAAAGTATATGGAATTTAAAATGAAGACTGGATTTAAATGATTAATATTATTTTATGATAAGAATTTCATTTAATTATTATAAATTACAAATATAATAAAATATTAACTCGTATGCTATATATACAAGTGGTGGGCTTTTAAAATTATATTCACACATAGCTAGCGGCAAGAATAATTTGGTCTTTGCAGTAATCATTTGGTTATACAGACCAATGAACCAGCAACTTTTTGAAGATGCTCGTAATGGGCATATTGCTCTAATCGTTAGCAATTTGCAATATAATCCAGAAATGTCTGAGTGGACGCCTTTGCACATAGCTTGCTTGTTTGGGGAAAAGAATTTTGCAGAGGAATTTTTAAGACAGAATCCAGAATTTCTTAAATTAGTAAATCCAGATGGTTGCACTGCTTTACACTTGGCTGCTTCCAATGGCCATTTACAGATAGTAGATTTCCTGCTGAAATTTCGAGCTCCTCCTGGTTACAATCAGTTTGTCGATAGAGAGCTTTGCATTAAGAAAGATAAGGATGGAAGAAATCCTCTGCATCACGCAGTTATTAAACAAAGAATCGAAGTCGTGACGAAATTGCTACAAGCATGTCCCGAATCTGCTTTAGAGTTGACTGATCAAAAGCAGACAGTACTTCACCTTGCTGTAAAGAACGAAGTACATCCATCTTCTCGGGTATTCCAGGCTCTACTTGATGGACCATATGCCAGTCATTTATTGAATTTGGCTGATAAAAAAGGCAATACCGTTCTGCATTTGGCCATAATTAGGAAACAGAAGAAGGTAAAGTTAAAATTTTTCACATTAAATTTCCACATATATATAACAGCTGTTGAAATTTAGGAAAATAAAAAGATAAAACAAGCTAAAATTAATATTTAAAAATATTTTTTCTCATGTAATTGTAATATACTACATAACTTTATTCATAAACAAGAACAAAGGTGGAAAATCTCACAAGATTAGTAGCAAACTAAACTCATTAATTAAACCAAATAACGTAATAAAAATGTAAAACTAAATTTCTGAATTATTCTAACCATTTTTCTCAACAGTAACAATGAATTTTAATAATATTTGAATAGTGGTTGTGCAGATAATAAAGCTCTTGATTGATTGGGGACGCAACATGGATGAGAGATATCAAAACCCACAGCGGTTTTGGAGATATTACTTAAATGTGAATGCGGTAAACTCATCTGGGCTTACACCATTGGATGTTCTAGTGGTTGATGTTATGTGGCAAGAAGATATAGAGATAGCAGGGATGATTATATCTGCAGGTGGAATAATGTTAAATGAGAGTAATGAACAACGTGAAAATTTGAAAAGTATAACAAGTGGGCTTTTGGTAATGGCATCACTTACTGCAGCTGCTTGCTTCCAAATCGCTGTCTATTTACAAGGGGGTTTTTGGGAAAATTCTTCAAGTTCTAATGATGCTACTAAAGATATTGATGATACCAAAAAATCTGAAAGGTATACGGTTCTCGTTTTCTTGGACGGTCTAGTTCTATTGTCGTCTCTTTCTCTCATACTGCGTGTGTTGAACCCAGTTCGTGGGAAGTATGACATACAAAAGTGGACAGGCTTGCAAGTTCTCACTTACTAAGTGACAGCTTTTATTATGTTATTTATCGGACTGGTGATTACTAAAATGAAATGGGGCCTTCTAGATCTTTTATTTTTGTTGCTTCTGCCTTTAGCTTGCAATATTTTCGTTTTAATTATACTTCCTATTTATGAATTATCAGTGGCGGAGCCAGGGCCTGGCTGAAGGGGGGCTGAGGGGGCTGAGGGAAAAACAGAGATACATGGCACTTGCAGAGGGTCCTGGCTGAAGGAGGGGCTGAGGGGGTGCTGGGACTGAGGACTGAGGGGCTGAGAGGGAGTTAAAGGCTGAGATTAACGTCTTCGGCGGCCGGCGGGGGGGTCGTCAGCCCCCACACTACCCCACCTGCCTCTGCCCCTGTGGATTATCAAGAACTCATGAGCTTGTGACCCGATCTCGGTTTTTAAGTTTTTTGTAGTTTTGATGATTTTCTTGTAATGGCAGTAATAATTTTATAAGTTTTCTCATTATTGAATTTCTAGTTTTAGATATGAATATTGTGCTTTTGATTATTGATTATATACCATCTTATTATTAAAACAGATGTGACACACACGTTAAAAAGTAATAAATGATGAAATTTTTATTGGAATATTTTTTTATTTTTATTAAAATTTATTATAATCACATTTTTTAATAAATTTTAATAAAAATGATGAAACGTATCTCAATGAAAATTAGAGCGTTAGAGCATCTCCAATAATAGAGGATTAAGTCCTATTTTATGGAATACATTTTTGTACTACAAAAATAATTTATCATAAAATTGGGCTAAAAATAGTACTTAATTCTTCAATAATGAGGACCAATCTCACTTAATAGATTTTATATTAATTTTCTTAAAAAAAGTTATATATTTAGTAAATAATTTTTAATAATTTAATTTTAACTATTAATTTATTTTGTGATTTAAAAATGAAATTATTTAATTAATTTATTAAATATTTATTAACTATAATAAGTAAAATTTTAATTATGTCTTTTAAAAAAAGTAAAATTTTAATTATGTAATCTAATTTGTAGAGCGAAGGAGAGGTAAATTTTTGTATGGAAATGATTTGAAAAAAGTTGGTATTTACAAGTGAAAATTTAAGAATTAAATAATTAAAAAATAAAAAATATTTTTATTAAAAAACTTCCATCTGCTAATCGAAATAAAATACCGTTAGCCAAAATTTTTAGACTGATTCTTTCATCCCATTGAGATATTTTTAAAAAAGAATAATAATTACATGGCAGCCCTCCATAACTTAAAGGGCAAAGTGAGACAGTTCCTCCTTCGTCGCACCCTGGGGCTTGCTTCATAATGGAGCAAGCCCAAGGCTAGTTCTACTTCTCTGGCAAAAGTGGAACTGGCCTCATGAAATATGAGGCCTTTGGAGATAGTTTTATTGTTGCTTAGCATGCCTTCTGAAGGCACATATTAGAAAAACTCAACAAAAAAGCATAGAGATTTTCAAAAGATTTGAAGATTGATCATCATTCCAAAGAAGGCAAATGTATAACACAACAAAAAAAAGAAAAGAAACCCTGAATTTTTGTATGTGAATTTTACAAGCGTTACACATTAATAAACTAATAATCCATATAAAACTATTAATTAGAAATTTTAACTTGTCATCAAAGCTTCCAGTATATGCCCAATCTACGCAAGGTGCCTGCAGCTACTGCCCAAAATGTGATTTGAGCAAATATTACATATAAGAGAGTCCCTAATCTCTCTGAATGCCAAGCTTTCACAAAGACATGTTCTTGAATCCAATAAGCCTGATAAAGAAGGATTTTAGTTTATCATTTTACAGAAACTACTAATTATCAGAATTGGTAAAATTTTTATCATAGAAAGATAAATTTTAACTTACAAGTGTGTTATCAGATGGCTTACAATACCATCCATTGATAAATCCTTCAAAAATACCTTGTGCAGCCATCGCATATACCAGCATTGCATTCATTCCTAGCCATTCCAGGAATAAAAATGGTGCCCGCAATCCCCAAACGTCAATCTGTTAATAAAATGAAGAAAATGGTAGAAAAATGAGATTTTTTTCAGAAATATTCTCAAAAATAAAATTATTTTCTAAAATATCCACTTTACTTTTCTCTTCTAAAAACTTCCAATTTCAAAAATACTCGTACACTAAAAGATATACCTCATTTTCAAAAGTATACATTGGGTATGTATTTAGTATATTTAAGGGATTTTTTGAGTATATTAAAAACTAAAAGTTCCAAAAACTCTGGTTTTTTTTTATATCCTTGTCTGTAAATTCAGCTGTTTAGGTAAGATGCTGATTGCACGTAGCTATGAGAGAGAGTGGGAGTCTAATAAATGAGAAAGCTGAAGATTTCTTGCTGATGTTTTTAACTGTTATAGCATGAATTAATTTTTTTCTGACATAATTTTAGGATGCTACAGTTAAAATTATGGTTTCATATTTTACATAGAAGAAAATATTCCTATCGCAATTTCAATTTCATGGAATTCAATATGACAAAACCAAACTATATTGTTTAGTTCACATTCATATTATATAATACCGATACCAAATATTAAGGTAAAATTTAATTAGGTGATGGAAGGTAAAATTCATTAAGAGAAAGCTCTATGATCAAAATATTGATTTGGTTGTCAATTGTTGGACCACATTTTTTACTTAAAACATGCATCATCTTTAATTCTTTTGAAGTTTTTAAATTCATTCAAGAGACACCAAAAATAAAAAAAAATAGTCATTAACTTGTTATTGGCAAAAAAAACTACTCAATTGAAATCAATATATTACATAGTTAATAAATTATGTAATAGTTATTAAATTCATAAAATTACTCAATTAATAAATTATGTAATAGTTATTAAAACTACTCAAAACTACTCAATTAAATTCAGAAAATTACTTAATAGTTATTCAATTTTCAAACTATAAAAGCTTAAAAAATTCAAAAGATATAAAAATTACATCCCAATCATATCGACTTATACACATGTCAAGAAATAAATTATTTCACTTTTTTCTCTTAGTTTTTGCCTTAATATATAGTATATAAATATTATATTGGATTAGATTAGATCTATATACTAATTAAGGTGAAGACCTGCATAGTTTTTAATAATTTTTTGGTCCTTTTATAAATTAAGTCAAATTGCCATGATGCATGCAGTTCCTTTAGAAAGTATATTAAAAAAGATCAAAAACATTAACTAAAAAGAGGAAGGAGAGGAGAATCTTATAGAGGTCAAATTTTCCAGTACATGATCTGGATATCAGATTCCTGTGAATCATTTGCATAACTTGAAACTACTAGTATAACTTGCAATATAGATTTATTATATATATATATATATGCAATTCAGAAATGAACCAGTAACTATTTATATATATATATATATAACCTCTATATATATATATAGTGGTCTTAGCAGTAATCATTCGGTTATACAAGTGGTGGGTTTAAAATTATAATTGATATATAGTTGCAATGAACCGGCAACTTTTTGAAGATGCTCGTAATGGATTTAGTGCAGGAATCATTCCCAAACTGCAATACAACCTAGAAATGTCTGTGTGGACGCCCTTACACATAGCTTGCTTGTTTGGGAAAGAGAATTTCGCAAGGGAATTTTTACAAGAGAATCCAGGATTTCTTGAACTAGCAAATCCAGATGGTTGCACTGCTTTACACTTGGCTTCTTCCAGTGGCCATTCTTGGATAGTAGATCTCTTGCTGGATTTACACTTACTACAATGAGGAATTTTTCTCATTTTTGAATTTCTAGTCTAAAAGTGAATGGTTTGTGATGACCGGACTACCTCAAGATTGGTTCTAACTCCTTAAGTTTGAGTTCAGTACTGCTCCTGCTGTGGCTTTTTCACCTGCAACACAAAAAGAGTGGGGACTGGACTTTTCGAGAAAGGCTCCGATGCCTAAATTAAAGTTCGTTCGGTCTAAATAAAAATGAGAGTGGAAGAGAAGAAAATGAACTAATTACCTGTAGGGTAATCCCTATTTATGATTGATATAGGGAGACAATTTTTGATGCAGTGTCAGCGCTGATTGTGAGTGTGTAAGAGTCATGTGACATCTGTGTCAATAAAATATCTAACGAACAATAGGAGCTTGGTGAGACTAAGAGTGCCCAAAATCGAGGTTCAATATTTTTTTGAGAGATGGGCCATAAGAATAACCAGACAGAGAGCTCGGCAGGCGAGCTCTATAGATAGAGGTACTATCAGTTTGTTGTTGACTGTAGATCATAAATTATTACACTATCTAACTATTGAGTATGTAAATCAGTTGATAAAAAACCGTTTTAACTTAACTTAAAATCTCAAGTTTGATTAACTGGATAGGTAGCTATATTAAAATTTAATAGAATAAATTTTAGCATTTTTATAGTTCTATCCAGCTCGACTCTAAAAAAGATAATTTACACATAAAAAAATTAGATACCGTCTCATTACTACAACAGAAAAATAAAAAAGCAGCATAGAGATTTTCAGAGGATATTGAAGCACTAAGAATCATTCCAAAAAAAAGGCAATGAATAACGCAACATTACAAACAAAAAAAGAAACCCTGAATTTTTGTATGTGAATTTTACAAGTGTTACAAATAGACTAGTAATCCATGTAAAACTACTAGCAATTTTGACTTGTTTGTCTTCAAAGTTTCCAATATATGCCATATCTATGCAAGATGCCTGCAACTACTGCCCAAAATGTGATTTGAGCAAATATTACATATAAGAGTGTCCCTAATCTCTCCGAGTGCCAAACTTTTATAAAAACATGTTCTTGAATCCAATAAACCTGCACAAAGAAGGATTTTAAATTTCAACAATTTAGTTGATTATCAGAATTGGTAAAATTTTTATCATAGGAAGATAAATTTTAACTTACAAGTGTGTTATCAGATGACTTAAAATACCATCCATTGATAAACCCTTCAAAAATACCTTGTGCAGCCATCACATATACCAGCATTGCATTCATTCCAATCCATTCCAGGAATAAAAATGGTGCTTGTAATCCCCAAACATCAATCTGTTAATAAAATGAAGAAAATTGTAGAAAAAAATGGGTTAGATCAGTAGTCAATCATATCATGAAAAAACCCATGAATTATTTTTTGACAATAATTGATTAATCCTTATACCAGCATATAGAAACCAGAAAATACAAGTCCTGCCGCACCATCTGTGAAACAGACATAGCTGAAGCTATAGAGCTGTTTATTGATAGGAATAGCTGCAAAAATCAGCAAAGATATAAACTTCATAAATTATGTTTTGTAGTTGACATATAATTAAGTTTCAGATATGTAACAAGCACATAAAAATTGAAGTTCACCATCTGTAAAATGTAGGATTATAGCTATAATAAGTAGACCAAACCCCATTAAGACCCATTGCTTGAGCCTCTCAGAGTGATTCTGCAAGCAAAAAGAGAGTTTTTCAAGTCATTAGCTTCAAATGTCAGTTTATCAATAAGTAGAGTTTCAAAGTTCTTAAGTTCTAACCTTGAAATGAATCAGAACATGTCCATAATGTATTCCAATAGTACCAGAGAGGATAGCTGAGATTGTACTACACAATAAACCAAACAAACAATTTCTAAATTGGCCCGTAAGATACTTTCCCTGTCTAGCATGGAATTGATCAGTTTAATGTTCAAAATTAGGATACCTTAATAAGCCTTCAGGTTCAAATGGAGCTTGACACCAACTTGGAGCATCACTACGAAGAGGGCTAGAGCCTGGAGAACTAAAAGTACAAGCCTACAATATAACAATAAGATTCATTACTATTTAGCAGGCAAGTGTGCTGCAAAAGTTCAAATTTTGGTTCTATGGAAGATCTGATATATGCAATTCCTTCTCTTGTGCATACCTTTAACCGAATCCAAACAGGATACTGATACAAATGATTAATGCCCCATACTTCTCTATCTATATAACCAACAGTATTACAAGCAGGTCCAAAATGCCCCCTTATCCCACACTTGACCTGTAAAATTATAATGGAAAAGTACGTAATATTAGAAGTAAAATTATTATAAGTTCAATCTGCTTGCAATGAATTTTTTATTCTCTACATACTGTATATCTCTGCGATTCGTGTTCATCAGACACAACAAAACTCCAATCAGGAACATAGAGAGAATATGTTGTCACCATATAAATGAGGAAAGCAACAAACCCTCCAATCCTAAGTTGCAAAGATAGACCATAAATTAATTTCTGATAAAGCAAAATATATATGATTTTCAAAAAGGTTAAGGCTGCAATTGAAATTGAGATTAGTACCATTGCCACTGATATGCTGTGAAAATAGTAAAATGGTTTGGCTGCAGCACATTTTGTCTTTGCTTGATGGTTATGGTCTCTACCAAGGCCACAAACATGTAAACCAATGCCATTCTCTGCTTACAACATAAGAAATTAGTGATCAATGGGAAAGATGAGGACTATCCTATAATTATAGATAGCTTATTACCAATCAGCCAAAGCTCATTAACTATGAGATTGCGAGTTCAAACTTCAGTTTAGGCCTAATTAAAGCCTGTTAGCCTGTGATTAGAGTTTAGGGAAAAACCTGGAGAATGCCACACCATCTAATTAACTTCATATCAACACCATAGGAGAGATCACTTGGTGCATGTGAGTAGCCTCCTGCAATTTGGGAGGTTCAACAAAATTATCAGTCAGATATAAGTAAGCAGTAAATCCATTTATGGGTTTAAGCCATCCACCATAATGGTGAATTATTAATAAAGAAAATAATGGAAAAATACAGGCAATGAATGTCACCATTACCTTGCAGCATAATTCCCCAAAATAGAAGCTTCAATGTCCTTAGAATTATCTTCTTAACTGCATCTCTGTTTTTAGGAATTCTCTGCAAATTAGTAAGATTAACAGAGCTAGGTGAATGTAATTAAATGCATTACCACATTACAATTTTTGTTAATGTCTACCAAACATGCACTAAAAATTTCTAAAAATCTTATCTTTCATTCACCTAATAGTAGGTGAATAAAGATAATTATTTTGAAAGTGACATTATAGGTAGGAATTAATTTTGGTAGACATGATATATTCTCTTTTAAAAACAACAACTAAAAAACAAAATTAATGACAAAAGAATATGCAAGGCAAAACAATAATCGATCAATGAAATAAAAGAGCAAGTGATGATGATATACCTTGAGAGCCAGAGCAATTGCCACCCCAACAATGAAGAGAAAAAATGGCATCACAAAGTCAGCCAATGTGCAACCATTCCATGGTGAATGGTCAATTCTTGGATATGATTCTCCAGCATTATCTACCAATATCATCAACTGCATGCACCCATATATTCTTAGTTTACTGAATACACTTTTTTTTTTATTTTTCGAGTATAAGACGAGAAAGAGGGAATCGATTCTAGTTCTATTGCCTAGAAAAGAATATGTATTTATCGCTAGATTGTAACTCGGTGTGCTATTGAATACACTTTTAAGTTAATTAACTTGTTAAAATCACTTACTGCTACTGTTAGTCCTCTAAATGCATCCAAGGTTGCAACTCTCTTGGTCTTCTGTTTCACCTGTGGCTGCTCTTGCTGCCCTCCTTTTTGTTCTACTACTAAACTTTTCTCCTCTTTCTCATGTTTGATGCTATCTCCATCATTACTTTTATCCACTTTATCCTCTTTATTTTCTTCAAATTTTGTGTGACTTAACTCTTCTTCAAGTCTCTTAGGATCCTCCATGGCTAATAACATACCCACAATTCACTTTCTTTCTTTTATTTCTTGATCTACTCATTATAGATAGATCAAGACTGGTGGAAACAAGAGAGAGACAGAGTTGTGATCAAATTAATAATTTTTGAGCCTGCAAGCCATTGAATTTTAGGCTTAATTAAGACCCACATACAAGAAAAATGTAAATGAGACAAATAGAAAATGCATGGCTTCGGACAAATCAAGAGCCTCCTAGCCTTGTCTTGCTTTTGTGCCATGTTAAAGACAAAATACAAGTCTAGATTCCAGTTCCATTGTGGGTGTTAAGTAACTCTCATAATCATCCTTATACTATGGATGTTAATTAATTAAGTAATTAATTATCTGCTAGAGGATAAAATAATGGTTTCTCTGAACATAATTACAGAATTATTAATACTTCCAATATGTGCCGTGAAATGCATGTTTACTTACCCTCTTGTTTAGAAAGTAAGATTTTTCAGACGTTAAATTCAAATAAATTTAATTTTTTTTCAATCCAAATAAATTTAGATAAATACGATCATTAGCCAGCCGACTGTAATGGCTAAACCAAAAATCATGAAGCAATTAATCAAACCTTGTATAAGGAGACATTGGTCCATGCCTTGTCGATTTGACATATAGGATGTGAGAGAGAATTACTACATTTTTGGCCTGGACAAATTTTTTAACTTAACTAGGTTCTCACTGCATATTCAAACTTGTAATTTCCCAAAAAAAAAAAAAACGTCAGTCCGGTGCACAAACGCTCCCTATGCGCGGAGTCCAGAAAAGAGTCAGACCTCTATGGGCGGAGTCTGAAAAAGAGTCGGACCCATTAAGTCTCCTTAGCCAGCCGACTGTAATGGCTAAACCAAAAATCATGAAGCAATTAATCAAACCTTGTATAAGGAGACATTGGTCCATGCCTTGTCGATTTGGCATATAGGATGTGAGAGAGAATTACTACATTTTTGGCCTGGACAAATTTTTTAACTTAGCTAGGTTCTCACTGCATATTCAAACTTGTAATTTCCCAAAAAAAAAAAAAAACGTCAGTCCGGTGCACAAATGCTCCCTATGCGCGGAGTCCAGAAAAGGGTCAGACCTCTATGGGCGGAGTCTGAAAAAGAGTCGGACCTATTAAATCTTTATACGCAGCATTTTCTTACAATTGCAAGAGGCTATTTCTACAACTCGAACCCATGACCTCAGGTCATACTGCGACAACACTTACCATTACGCCAAGGCTCCCCTTCTATAATTTTCTAAGCAAGATTTTATTTATGCAGATTATATTATATTATATATACACAGACATATATGCAGATTACATTATATTATATTATATTATATTATATACGCACACACACATATATGGAGTTTATAATGATTGACAATAAATTAAGCTTGTATATTACAATGTTGCTGGCTGCGAACTGCAATATAAAATATAGTCTTTGAGAAAATTAACAATGATCATGGCAGTCTCAGCTGTAATGTTGACTTTAGCTTAAATCATCCATCAATAGCAAAAATGACATTGACATGAGCACATGTGGCAGTTTTTCGGTGGTGCAAGACCAGAAACTACAATGAGCTTAATTTAAACATAAGCAAACAGATGCTAAAAAACAACTATATACACACAAACCTCGCAGGTAAACAAGCTTAATTTATTTCTTCGTTAGAACAAGTAGTTAATATTAATTTATAAACTCTAACTGTTAGCAAGGTTGATAAGTGAGTTTGTTTCTTAGTTTTTACTAATTAGAGTTCGTTTCTTGGCACTTGGCTCCCAGCACCCAAGAAGAATTAATTTCCTTAACTAAAGAGGAGATATAACACTAATTGTAAGATGAATGAAGTAATTAATTGTGTAAAGTGAAGTTGATTAGCTCTTAAATGCCATAACTTTAAATACTCTGATCGCCTTTATTTCCAAAACAAGCATTCAGTTCAGTGACTATTCATTGTCAAGTAATTTGAATTCATGTTTCATGATTTGAAGAGGTAAAATACTTTTATCCATTCTTTTGACTCAGCTGGCCTATTTCCATTGATGGCATAGCACATTATTAAGAATAAGATGAAAGTATAATGTGCTAAGGAATCAAGTTTTTTTATAATGTGTTAGTATATTAATGGCAATAGGTCAGCCTAATTACTTAATTCAAAATGGGAAACAATCTGACTCTTCTTGAAAGCTTCTTCCAAATGCAAACAAATGCGTCATTACCAAAAAGTTTCACTATCATTGGTACTTATGTCAGCCAGATGAATATTTCAAGTCCAGTAAATGGATAAAATACCTGTTTTGCTTGAGCAATCAAGTCCAATAATCACAACAGGAAAACCACAGCATATAAGATAGCTTCCAAGACTGAATTTGTATAAATAAAACCAGCCAGGAATACCTTAAGCAGTATCAATCTTTGGGAAATAATATTATTTGTAAAGAACGTAACTAGAAAATCAGCTTTCATTTAGTATATACATAAGGGATTTCATTAACAGTTGTCTTAACCAGAAAAAAAAATGGCATTGAAGAGTTTTGGCTGGCAAATACTTACAGGTAGATGGTTTTCTGTATTTGCCTCACTGTTGATCGAGTCTGTCAATGGCACAAGTTACATGTATGGTCTATACTCTGGTGAGATCAAATCATCTTTAGGCTTGATCAAACTACCCTTAATACTCTAAGCTTCTTCAAAGACTTAGGAGGCAATCTTGGAGTTTCAGCAGGTCTAGTCTATGAAGTAATTCCACCTTGGGCAGTTCTTCTGATTGGTGCTGTAATGAACTTCTCTGCGTATTTCTTGATATGGGTAACAGTTGCTGGCCGCATAGCCAAACCTCATGTCTGGCAAATGTGTCTGTACATGTGCCTTGCCACAAATTCTGCATCATATCCAAATACTGCAGCTTTAGTCACATGTGTCGGGAATTTGCCTGAAAGCAGAGGCAGTGTTATAGGCCTCCTGAAGGGGCTTATCGGTCTAAGTGGTGCAATTATTACTCAAATTTACCATGCTCTGAATGGCAATGACTCCGGGGCTCTTATTTTCCTAATTGCTTGGCTTCCAGCTATTGTTCCTTTGGTCTTTCTTCGAACAATTCGTATCAAGAAAGTTGTTCGACAGGCAGAAGAGCTCAAAGTTTTCTATAATTTTCTCTACATTGCACTTGGCCTTGCAGGGTTTATCATGATCATCATCATAATGCAGAACAAGCTCAAATTTACTAGACTTGAGTACATAGGAAGTTCTACAATTGTCCTGCTATTACTTCTTCTCCCCCTTGTTATTGTCATTAAAGAAGAATTCTTTCTGAGGCAAATCAACAAACAGATAGTAAACAACAATTCTCAACTGAATATTTCAGCTGAAAACCCACCAGTAGAAGCAGTTAATTTATTCATACCAAATATGCATATAGAAATAAAAATGGTTATCTTTAAATATAGTAGTAGTACTAGTAGTAATAATAATAATAATAATTCAATAAAAAAATTTTGCCGAAATTAAAATATTCTTCTTTATATTATAATTAGAAAATTAATTTTTGTTTATAATTTAATTTCAAGAATTGTATCTTATTATTAAAATAAAAAAGAAAACTAAATTAATATATATTAAGCTTAACTCTAAATAAAGTTATAAATTATGTCATTGAGTATAAATAATAACATTATCTTTTCATGATTGAAGTTATAAATGACTTCATGCTCAAAAAAAAAAAAAGTTATAAATGACTTGGAAACAATCAACATTGACTTAGTATAATTTTGTTATATTAGCAATGCAATCTTGACATCATTGACTTACTAGTTAGAATAATTGCTACCATTTCCACAATCTAACTCTCTATATATTAATTAATAGTCTACTAATTACATATTTGTTCTTAAGAAAAGGCGTAAATTTAAATTTAAGCCTTTTTTTTATCAAGAAAAACATTACACAAAATATTAGATATTCTATTATTATATGTACTTCAGATTATAATTTGTCTTATATATTATTTATTAAAAGAATATGTATTTTTTTCAGTAAATAAATTAAAGAAGTTTCATGATAAAAGTTATTTTTAATGATTTTTTTTATATTTAAATTGATATTTTATAAAATGAAAGAGAGATTAATTATTTTTTTTATAAAATCAAAGATTAATGATTAAGAACAAAAAATAACTCTTACAATAAGATAAAGAGAGTAATATTTTTAACACATAATTAATATTTTTAATTATATATATTAAATAACTATATAAGCTGAACACTTTGAGTAGTGCTTTAATATATAAGATTGAGTTTGGGAGATATACCTTCAAAAATATTTATATGGTAATATTAAATCAATTTTTGAATGCATATGATAATAGTCCCAATTAATTAATATATAAATTAATTTAAAAATATTTCTAGCCCACAAGAAAAAAAACTGCATATGGCTATATAATTAGAAATCACATAACAAAAAATTTTTGTATAATAAAGAAAAAAATAATTGAATATAAAAAAATAATTGAATATAATGAAACTCAAGACAAAATTATTTCAATTTTTACTATTAAATTGTCTCTTAAAAGAAAAAATGAATAATGTTTTTTTTTCAAATTACATTTTTTCATTAAAATGTTAATGATATTCCATGCTAAATTGTTATTAATCACGTATGATAAGAAAAGACAAGCAAACAATTTACTATATGCTTTTTTTTTTCTTATTTAAAAAAAATAAAAATGGATTTTTTAATGTGCATTCTGGCGACAAATATTAAACAATAATAAATATTAGAATTTTATTAAAATATATTTTCTTTTAATTAAAATTTATTTTAATAAATTTTTTAAAGTAATTGATAAAAAAAACTATATATATTATAAAATAATTCAAAGTAATTGATAAAAAAACTATACATATTATAAAGTAATTCAAATAAATTTTAATAAAAATAAAATACAACTTAATAAACTAAAATATTTATAGTAATATTTACTAGACAAATGTAAAAAAATATAATAATATAAATTATATAAATAGAATTTTTTAGTTAGTTAATTGATTAATTAAATAATTAATTAATTAAGAAGAAGATAAGGCTATACTTTTTAAAACAAGTGAGTAATTAATTAATAAAAACTAAAAAGTGTTTTAATAATAATATGAAATCAGGGCTTTACTTAAATTCTGGGTCTGTTTTAGTCTTTATCTTCCATAATTATCCCTACCAGTTTTCACTCTCTCTCTCTAAACTATCTCCTTTTCTCTCTCTATCTCTTTAACATCTCTCTATTTTGGTATCTCTCGCTCTCGGTGTCTCTATCGGATTAATCTTCGCCGTCCGATCACCTGACTAGCATTCCGGCGGTCGGTTTCAAATGACTCGTTATTTGGGTTCACGTGAAGAAAGATTTTTCTCTGGTTCGGTTCGTGAATTGGTACAATTCTTTTCTAATTCTTATCTCAGATCCATTTGTTTGTGATTTGTTATCGTTGGATCAATTAGTTGTATGATTTGATCCGATTTTAATGGTGGTTTTTATTTCATACATGCTGATCCATCGGAATTCAACCGAGCACCACTGCTCGATTCGTTTCTAATAATCCCACAGCTAAAATTACATACTGGAGATTTTGATTTTAGTGTTAGGGTTTGTTTGCATTGAGAATGTTGAAGAAAATTATTAAAGGTGGGCATAAAAAGCCTTCTAAATCTGATGCTAATGATTATTCGTTTGGGCCACCAGGGCCTCGTAATTCTGGGTCAGGACCTGCGACTAATGTTGTGGTTAACCATGCGTCTCGCACTGGTCCTGGCTCAGTAACTCCAAATCCCAGCGCGCCAATTGTGGCTCCTCCACCAATGAATTCAGTGAAGCCTCTCCCTCTCTTCCGGGATGTGCCTGTTTCGGAAAGACAAAACCTATTTCTCCGGAAGCTTCAAGTTTGTTGTTTTCAATTGGATTTTAGCGATACGCTTAAAATGGTCCGAGAAAAGGAAATTAAGGGACAAACGCTGTTGGAATTAGTGGATTTTATTCAATCTGGGTCTGGAAAAATCACTGAGACCTGTCAAGAGGAAATGATTAAAATGGTTTCGGTGAATATATTCCGTTGCTTGCCCCCTTCTTCTCATGAGAATACTGGGCAAGAAGCTACTGATCCTGAAGAGGATGAGTCATATTTGGAACCTTCATGGCCTCATTTGCAGCTTGTTTATGAGCTTCTTTTAAGATATGTTGTGTCCTCAGATACTGACACAAAGGTTGCCAAGAAGTATATTGATCATTCCTTTGTGTTGAAATTGCTTGATTTGTTTGATTCTGAAGACCCGCGAGAGAGGGAGTATTTGAAGACCATTCTACATAGGATTTATGGTAAGTTCATGGTGCACCGCCCATTTATTAGGAAGGCAATAAATGATATATTCTATCGGTTTATTTATGAGACAGAGAGGCACAGTGGAGTAGGGGAACTATTGGAGATTCTGGGGAGTATTATAAATGGTTTTGCGCTGCCAATGAAGGTGGAACATAAGCTGTTTCTTGTAAGGGCGCTTTTACCACTGCATAAACCAAAGCCAATCTCTGTGTATCATCAGCAGCTGTCTTATTGCATTGTCCAGTTTGTTGAAAAGGATTACAAGCTTGCAGATACAGTTATAAGGGGTTTGTTGAAGTATTGGCCTCTGACTAATTGTCAGAAAGAAGTTCTCTTCCTGGGAGAACTTGAAGAAGTGCTGGAGGTAACACAGTCTGCAGAGTTTCAGCGCTGCATGGTTCCTCTTTTCAGACAGATTGCTTGCTGCCTCACTAGTTCCCATTTTCAGGTTTGTGAATATTACTCATCTTCAGAGCCTGCTTTTTAATACATAATTTCTTTTGCTATAGTTTGGATAGTTTGGGCAGGAAGAGGGCCTTGAGATGTATTAATGTATTTCAGAATCTGAAACTGCTAATTGATAAGTCATTATTGAGATTAAAATTTTTGTTTCCTTGGAGAAAAATGGTTATTGATGGTTTCAGCCCTTTACCATTTGTGCTTTTACCATTATAGTAAAATTTTCCCCTACTAATTTGTTCCTATGACCACTATTAAGTCTCTTTTTATCTTGTTGTGGAAATTCCTACCTTTGATCAGCAGCCATGAGCACAGACCAATACTCACTTATCTCATCTTGTCTTTCTTTTTATTATCTGTTTGTTGCCATTTTAAAAATCCTGATACTGCTCTCATACCTGAGGATGATGACTACCTACTTCCCGAAAACATGCTGCTGCTGTATAATACTTCTCTGGCTGTGTTGTTCAACTCTGCATTTTATATATTTTAGCAACCACATGACTCCATGGCAACAAATTCAAGACAACCTTCAAATTTCTCTTTCATTTTATTATTATTATTTTTCTACTGAATATTAAGCTGGATACCAACATGGCCAGTTCCAGTAATCCCAGAGGACTTGTTTTGTTTACCATTAGTTATGTTTGTGCTCTACTATATTTTCTGTGTTGACAAATTTCTTGTCCTGTAAATTGAATTCTTAACTGCTTAATCTATACAATTGGAGAAACTATGATATATTTTGGTAAAGCCATTTCTTTGATGAGTGCAGGAGATTGCTTCTTTGTTTGCCCAATGTTTACCTTTATCTACCTTTTTTTTTTCTCAAAACTCTTCTCCCTTGAAACTTAACACTGGCTTTTTCCAGAGTCTGTCATGCACTTGTCAACGAAGTGTGCACTGGTAAAGCAGCATTTGGTGTTAAAATTGGCGTTCAATATCAAGTCATACAATAGTCATGATTTGATTCTTTTGGAGCTTCCTTGGCATGGTAAAATTGCTTATATGAATGTTATGGGTAGCTGATGAGAATTCTTGGAGGAATATGATCAGATGTAGATTTGAATCTATCTTGAAATTAGCATAGTTTTGTACTCGGTAAGAATAGCATTTTTTCTCCCTTCAAAGTTTTAGTCGGGCAAATTTGTGTTGCAGGTTGCAGAAAGGGCTCTGTTTTTGTGGAACAGTGAACACATTGTGAGCTTGATTGCCCAGAATCGAGGTGTGATATTACCCGTAATTTTCGAAGCATTGGAGAAGAATATACAAAGTCATTGGAACCAGGCAGTTCACGGACTTACTGTTAACGTGCGGAAAATGTTCTTGGAAATGGATACCGAATTGTTTGAAGGGTGTCAGAGGCAGTATGAAGAGAAAGAGTCTAGGGCCAAAGACGTGGAAGAACAGCGCGAATTGACGTGGAAGAAACTAGCTGATGTGGCATCACAGAGAGGGGGAGAAGATATGATCGCTGTTTAACTGATATCTCAGGGTTGGAAGGTCCACCATATAAAAGGAAAAAAAAAAATGGTGTGGATTAGAGACGATGGAAGTCTTGCTCATCCCCATTTTGGTTCTAATTCTTTTGCAAAATTTAATTTTTCTTTTTTTTTTTTGTTTCTCTTTTTATTTTTATTTTTTTATCTCAATCCAATCCTTAAAAGATATCAGAAAATAGCAGCCATAAATGTAATCTAAAATGTATTAAATTTGTTAGCAATATGCTGCACATGAAGAATGATTTGTGAGTATCTCTTTATTATTAATTCTTTTTAGCTCTTATTCTGTTTCATATGTAATAAGAGCTCCTACTCTTTTTGGTGCTTAGCTGCAAATGGAGAGTTTAAATATTTTCTTTTCTTTCTTTCCTTCTTTTTTTTTTTTTTTTGTTTTAAACTACTTTTTAACTAAATTATTTTAGGCCTCTACGCTAATATAAAGAATAAAAACCTATATTGTTCTTTACTTGTTTGCTTTTCTATGAATTATCAATTTAATTTGTTTATTTAATTAAAATCTGTTTTGCACTAATTATATATTCCTATCAGTTTTGTCTTTATAAACATCCATTCAATTTGCCATGTTTTTATAGTTGATTAATGCTGTTCCTCATGAAAGAAATTTTTTTTTCCCTTTCTTTTAATGTATTAGTTTCATTTTGTTTTTATTTTTGGTTTTGTTTTTGATATGTTCATTTTGTTACTTTGTTGTAAAATCGTAATATACATATTTATAAATTACGATTTAATTGTTAATAGCAAGTATATTAAATTTAATTTTGAGCTACTAAAATCATTTGTGTCCACTTTTAATATATAGATGTTACTTTAAAAAATAAATAAATTCCTATAAAAATATTTCAAAAATGAAAATAATTTTAAAAATAATCACTTCTTATTTTTTTTTAAGTATTCATTTTAAATTTTTTATTTAAAAATATCGACGTATAAGCATCTATATATTCATATATATTCTATTTTTAGTTAAATTTATATTTCAATATATATAATATTTTAAAAAAGGGTTAAAAAAAGTGATGTAATTTCCTCAAAAATAAACTATTATAATTATAAAATTTTAATTTTAATTCAAATACTATTTTGTATTATTCATAAACATTATTTTTTTCTTGAAAAAATAATCATCAAAATTAGGAATACCAATAATAATAAGCTATTTTTATTTAATTAATTTTTACATATAAATATTCTTCTTCTTCTGAAATGGCAGGTTCAAAAACCAGGAAAATCCATTTTATCCATTTAATAATATAAAATTTGTCTTCCTCAAATTATATATGAATTATCCACTGATAAAACCCTAATTGCAGAACAAGAAGAAAGAAGAAGAGCCATGTTTAAAAAGAGTGGAGGAGCTAGTCTTCAAAAGGATGCTCCATGGAGAGCTACTTCTTCAAAACCCCTTCCTAAAATTCACCATTCTCCTATTCTTCGCGTCTCTCAAACTCCATTTTCCACTTACGCTCTCAAAATCATGAAGGTATCTCTCTCTCTGTGTCTCGATTTTTAATTTATCATGTTATTGTTTATTATTATTCATGTCAATAACTCGTTCTTTGACTCACTAAGTTGTTCTCCAGCATCCGAATCCGATTGGAAGTGGATTGGCTACGGAAGCTATTGTTGAAGCTGCAGGTCCTGATTGTATAGTTCCCGGCCAGATTACTCCTATTAAATTACTTGGTCTTAAGGTCAGTTTTTCAATTTTCTCTTTAATTGTGTAATGATTCATGTTTTACAGCAAAAATGTTATTAGATTTTTGCAATGATGATCTCTGAATAAAGTGAGTTTAGGACATGAAATCAGAGACTATACGAGCGAGCTTTGTTGGCCATAGCTGATGTCTCCTACATGATGTTTTTGCATTTTATGGATAAATTTAAATGTGATTTTGAAGGACTAATGATAAACAGAAAGTAGGAAAATTGGCGAAATGGGCTCGAGCTCGAGCATAACTTTATATAAATATAGGCTATTGTTCATGGCAATGTTAAGGTTACAGAAAATCTAGCTTTGCTTGTAACTTTCACTTATTAGCAGCCTTCTGTTATTCCCTCATTATCTTATCATTTTTCTTCTTTTGCTTGGATAGGTGTGGCCTATAGAGGTTGACCTAAAATTTATGGAACCAGTGGGGCGAGAGCTTAAGCTGCTTGGAAAGGTAATGAATTTATTTTTAGTATAACTTTGCTTTAGTTTATACTCAACCTTGTCAATATGTTTTTTGTTTAGGATGATAGAACCATACTGATGTGTGGGGAATTATAGTCCCATATACTCTACTAGGTTTAGATAGCATAATAAATTGCAATTATTGTCCCTTAAATTTCCAGATTTAAAAATTATCGATTTGTATGAATATAGCCTTTCTTGGATTCAATAGAAGTGTTTTTATACTCAGACAAAATTTTAGTTCTGGAATGATGACCAAGTCAAGGGTATGTTTAGATGTGCACCATTCTATCGCCTCGTTTAATCTACCTAATTTGCTTTAGAATGGAAATCACATGATAAATAAAAGGCATAAGCAAACTGATATGATGGTAACATAGCAGTCTCATGATTTCTGTCAAGTCTCAACTCAAGGGTTGTCTGATTCACAGTGATATTACACAACCTACACTGGTCAATTTCAAATGTTTCGGCAGAATAATTTCTCATAATAATGGGTAACCATCTTGTCGGTTTCAGTCCCATATTTAGCAGATGTGAGTTTGACGGTTGAAGGAACTGTATTAGTGTGTTCAGTTAGTCATTGCTTGTATACTGTGCTCCCACTGGTGTCTTCCTTTGTTGCCCACTTGTACTTTGTCTATATTTATCACATTTATTATGATTGTCGCTGCCAAAAATAAGAAAGTGCGGTGAACATTTTATACTGGGAATATATTTATTAGAGTACTTAGAAATGATTCATCAAGAAAATGTTTTGCTGAGGCAGATGAAGAAATTAAAAGTTATATTTTTCAATCTCAAGAAACAAACAGTTATTTTAGTTGGAATAATCGTGTAAAAATTCTTAAAAGGATCTAATAAGTCCATTATTGATGTTTTAAAGACAACATGAATGTATTAAAAATACTATTGTGGAATGCAATGGATGGGCTAATGTTCATAACTAGTGCAAGTGCCTAATATGTGCTCAGCTGGAAAGATTTGGAGCAACTGTCAGAAATTATTATTTTCGCGAGCACTTAAAAAGGTGAAGCCCCCAAGTAGGTGGGCAAAAACTTTCTTGATATATCAATGCACAGACATAGTACTGAGGTAATATACAAGGTTTGAGTTTCTCTCATGGATAGTTCCAGTACAAATTGGTGTAGAGCTTGTTATAGTTTCAATATCTTGTGATGGCTACATGGTGGCTTTGGCATACATTACTAGAGAATATACACCTAAGCCTCTGTTTTGCAATTTTGGTTGAAGGAGGAGCTTGTTACAGTACCTTCTCTTTTATTTGCTGATTTACTATTGTTGGTTCATTGCTATGATCAAGAAGGCAACACAATGAAACATTGTATATCCCTCGATTCATTTTCTGTGGTCTAAGGCTTTTAATTTCTAGCTCATTTACATTTATATTAATAACTTGGGCAAAACTTAGAACCATAAAGCATACGAACTTTTATGTCGATCTGCATCTCCTTATTTAAATTATCTTCTCTGTGCAGTTCATGGATAATGCAGTTAACCTCATGAACAAATCATTTATAGACCGCTAGTGGCTTGAGGTCTTTGGTTTTGGTTATTGCTGGCAGAAGCAATTTTGGGATTGTCAAGAGCATAACTTAGACAAGCAGTGTGACTGTAAATAAGATCTGCCTAAAGTACTGTATTTTAATGCTTTTAAAAATACTCCTTTTGTTCCATAATATAATTCTTTTGTTTTTATTTTTCAATTAAATTCTGCTACTTGGATATTTTTGTTTTTATTTTAATGCTTCTAGTAATGTTGTTTTGTTCCATAGTTCTTTTGTTTTTATTTCCTTACTTTCTTATATCAATAGCAGCAATTGACATAACAACATCATGTTTATGTGTTTTTGATAACTTGTGAAATATTACAAATATTTTCATAAAAAAATTTATTTTATTTTTTATAAATTAATCATAACTATTAATATATATATATATACATATTACATTTATTAATTTCGTTATTAATCCTATCTCTTAAATTTATGTTTCAATTCATATTTTTTATTATGTCTCTTATGTAACTATGTCTCAAGAGTATAGTACTATAATTTGATTAAGCAGATTATGCATTTTGAACTTTTACTAATGCTTTTTTTTTTTTTTGTAAATTTTAACCATATTTTATAAAGTAATGATAAAAATTAATTCATAAGAAGTAATGCTTGAACTTATACTTTTATTATTATTATTACTGTCATTATTAGTGTTATATATTAATATTATATTTCAATTAATAGTTATTAGTATAACATTTTATATCTCAATAGCATTACGGTATTATAATTTAAAAATATGATTACTTAAATAGGATTAGAATACGATATAGTTGAAAATTCAATTGAACTTTTTGGCCATTGTATGGAGTTCCTATGGATTAGTGCGGTTATCAAATTTGTAATTATAAATTATAATTTGTAATTTGATTTTATAATATTCTATTTTCATATCTTTAAAGTTTAAACCAAAACTCATCAAGTACAAAATTTATCTATTTACATTCATTATGTAAACTATGTAATTAGACTTATATATTAATATGCTAAATTTAAATAAACCAAGCAGCTAATTTTAAATTTATTCTAAATTTGAATTTAATTTATTTTAATCTTTCATATGTTAAACATGCAGTAAGTTAAAACTGTATTGTTTTAGTTTAAACTACATAATTTTAACATCAAACTGCCTAGTTTTAATGCACACACATACACATATATATAATTTAGTTTTATTAATATTTAATATTTTTAAATTTGCATACATAAAATATGATTAAGTTAAAAGTAGAAGGTTTAACATCCCTAAAACATGACTATTCAATAATTTTAGTAATTTATATTTATTTTTTTTTTATTCTCATTACAACAGCTGCCTACCCACCCAAACCATGTTTAGTGAGAAAAGTAGAATCAGTAAAATATGTTATTATGAGATTGATTCTTAGATTTTCCATTAGATGTTGGAATGAATGTCTTCAAATTATTTAAGAAATTTATTATTATACAAATTATACTTATTTTTTATAATTTTGTTATTATCCCAATTATTCTATTCTGAAATTATTTTTTTTTATTATGCATAATATATTTTAAAAAATAATTTTCAACTTATACTCGAATTATTATTGTTATTATTATTATTAGTATTATGTATTAAAATTATATTGCAATTAATAGTTATTAATATAAACATTTTATATCTCAATAGCATTACAGTGATATTATAATTTTAAAAAATATATTTTTAAATTATTAACTAAATATTTCGTCAAATAAATTAGTAAATAATAATTGTTAAATAATATTTTATTTAAAAATAAATTTACCCATATATATATATACTAATTTTATTCTTAAAATACTAATATATACTAATTTTATTCTTAATATTATTTTCTTATCATCATTAATTAATTGTTACTATGTTATTAAAAAATATGATAATCATGTTTAAATTTAAATTTTTACTAAAAAAAAAAGATAGAATCCTCTACACTTCTCACTAACGTGTGCGAGTGATCCCATTCGCGAAGATTTTCTTCTCTTTGTTTGTGATTCTGTTTATTTTCTTTCGGTTTCTGAGGTACCAAACAAGGGCAGTAATCCTTCAATCAACAATGTAAAAATCATTAAATGGAATATTTATAATGATGGCCATGTTTTGGTTCATGGGGCTGATAATTCTTTTTATAATTACATCACCAAAGTTCATTCTTTGTAACTTAATTAATTTCTTCCACTTTAATAAGATTAAGATTTGCCTTTAATTTCTTTCCCTTTCACCATGCATGCTGTTTGGTAACTGAGCTCTTTAATTTGTTCTCATAATCTTCCATTTTCATATCATTAAACCACAACTCAATAATTAAAATACCTCTTTCAAATGAGACTAATTATAGAGTATAATTAGAGACTAATTATTATTATATGATATATATATGTATGAAAACAAAATTAATAAGAATATAAATTGATTTTTATTTATATGGACTAATATATAAAAATTCAATGGAGACTCCAGATTTGCATTTAAGTAGTGTTATTTTTTATTAGAAAACAACCCGCCCATTGCTGTGGATATTTTTATTTTTTAAATATTATAATATGTTTAAATAACTAATTATTTATCCGTAATTATAAATTAAAAAATAAAATAAATATATTGCTAAATCTAAATAAATAATTTATAATCATCAAATTACAAAATACATAGAGATTTTCAATTATATGAAATTATTATAATAATTCATATAAATAATAGAAATCATTTTTTTTTTTTTGTAAAGGTGGGCGGAACCACCGGCAATATTTATAAAAGAATCAAAAGGAAAAAAAAAGTTTGAGATACAACCTCTTTAAAGACAGAGTAAATCAAAAAAGGAAAGCCAAAATTACATGATAGGCAAAGAAAAGAAAGAGCCTAATATCTAAAAGAGACATATGGAAGTCCATCCGCATCCGTCAAGATCATGCCAACAATTCTCTTAGGAAGAGAAAGCAAGGACCCGAAATGCCTGGAATAACCATCAAGCCTGCATTGAAAAGCTAGAGAATGGGCAACTACATTACCTTCCCTGGGGATATATGAAATAACACACCCTTGAAGAGCCTCACGAGCACGATCAATCAAATACATGGAAGAAGGAGCATCCCCATTTAGTTGTTGAACTAATGCAAGGGAATCACTTTCGATATGAAGTTTGGATGGATAAATACCTTGATCGCTACACCAACAAAAACCATTCCATAAAGCATTAAATTCAGCATGAAAAGGAGAATTAGCCTGTAAAATGAAAGAAGATGCTCCAATAAAATAACCAGATTCATCCCTCAAAACAGCCCCTCCTGTCGCATTTTGCTCCGAAAATGAAGCATCAACATTCAGTTTCATAAGACCCATTGGGGGTTTTACCCAATACACAAGTTTAGGCCGAATGGTGGATCTTCCAAAACCAGTAGGCAAAAAATCATAATAAGAATTCTCCCTTGCCCATTTGTCACCCGAGTGAATAGCACCCCAACTAAGGAGGAGTTTCAAGATTCTATGATTCACAGCCTGTAAGCAAAAAGTTTGAGTACCCCAAGCAGAAGAACAGTAAGCACACCAAACTTCATACAAAATAACCTGCGGTAAAATACAAGCCAGACGCCCTTTCATGGAACAGGATTTAGCTAATCTAAGCCAAGATTTCAACTCATGAAATAAAGAAGCACGACGTCTGCATTGAGGAAATAAGTATTCACAAAATAAATTCCAAAGACCATGAATCTTAGGACAATCATGAAAAATGTGAGAAATTGATGCAGAAGCATTAAAGCAAAACAAGCAAACCGAACATAAGGAAACTCCAAGCTGTTGAATTTTGTGAGGTAACGGAAGAGAATCCTGAAACACACGCCAAGTATGAATGGACAATTTGGCAGGGACCACAGAGTTCCAGATACAAGCAATCTCAGGATTAGATTCCCTTTTGTCTCTAACCATGTCATATGCTAGAGATAAGGAAAATTTCTTGCCATCTCTCCAAACAACATTATCATCAACAAGAGTAAGGGTATCCTGGTGTTTTTCATATATTCTGCATAAATTTTTCCAACCAGGTGAGTCAAGAGCTGAGTATACAAAATCTCCCCGACGACCATATTTACCAGAAAGGCATTCTGCCCAAAGAGAATCTCTCGAGAGATACATCCATAGTCTCTTGATAGAAAAAGCTTCTTGAAGAGCAACCAACGATTTAATCCCCAAACCCAATTCCGTCACGGGATAACACATCTTATCATAACTTACCCAATGATGTTTTAAAGTATCAGTCCCACTCCAGTAGAATCTAGCAAGGCGTTTTTCCAAACCAATAATAATGGATTTAGGGAGTAAAAGAGCTCCCATGATATGAACCGGGATGGCACTCAACACATGCTTAATGAGAATAAGGCGACCACCAGGGCTAAGGAAACGTTTTAACCAACCTGCCAGTTTATTATCCACTTTTTGCAACAAATTTGAACAATAAGAGGCTCTAGTGATACCTTTAAAGACAGGAGCACCTAAGTAGGTAAGAGGGAGAGTGCCCTTGCGAATGGTGAGAATATCTTCGAACTTGTGCACCATAGTTCTCTTAGCTTTATCAGAAACATAGAACGAGCTTTTGGCATAATTAATCAGCTGCCCTGAAACTCGCTGGTACATATCTGAAAAAGCTCTAAAATACTTAAGAGATTTAGCATCACCATTAATAAAAATCAACAAATCATCAGCAAAAGCAAGGTGAGAAACAATAGGACACCCTCTAGTAAGCATGTAGGGCCGAATTTTACCCTTAGAGATTAAATCATTCAAACCTCTAGAAAAACCTTCAGAAGCAAGAATAAACAATAAAGGAGAGAGTGGATCTCCTTGCTTAACCCCTCGCTTGACTTGAAAGAAACCGTAGTTCACTCCATTAACCAATATCGAAAGATGGGTAGCACCCAAATAACCAAGAATAAGTTGAGTAAATTTATCAGAGAAGCCGAATTTAAGTAAGATAGCTCTTAGAAAGTCCCATGAAACCCTATCGAAAGCCTTGGCCATATCCAATTTGAGAGCAATATTATGACCCCAGGTTCTTTTATCGAGATCATGAAAAATCTCGTTAGCCAACATAATCTGGGCATGAATAGATCGACCTTTGAGAAAACCTGCTTGTTCTTTAGAAATAAGGTTGTCCAAAATTGGAATGATCCGATTAGCCAAGATACGAGTACATACCTTGCTAAAAAAGGAAGCAAGACAAATAGGGCGATAATTGTCAAAGTTATTTGGATTAGCAACCTTAGGAAGTAGAATAATAGTCGCACTACCAACAGCTCGAGGAACAGGGACCCCCAAAAAGAACTCTTGAACAGCACTAATTACATCCCGACCAATAATATCCCAACAATTCCTGAAGAAACACCCATCGAACCCATCAGGACCTGGGGCACTGTTAGGATTTAATTGCCAAACCGCAGCTTTAATTTCTAGAGCATCAGGAATGGAAAGTAACGCCTCATTTTCATTTGAAGAAACAAGAGAAGGAATATTATCCAAAATCGGGGTAGTACTAGAAAAATCCCAATTATTCTCAGAAGCAAACAGGGTTTGGAAGTGTCAAACCGCCTCTGCACCAATATCATCTTGCTCCACTAATCGCACACCAGTATCAGTCTTAATCAAATTAATACGAGATTGCTTACGTCTCATATTAACAAAATTATGATAATACTTGGTGTTACGATCCCCATCTTGAAGCCAATTAATATGGGACTTTTGTTTCCAATAAATCTCCTCAATCTTTAATTTCTGGTGCAAAATTGTCTGTTTTTTATTCCATACCTGTAAATTAAAATCTGAGGAGTCAATCATATATTTCTCTTCAGCTTGAATGACCTCCTCTTCTGCGTTTTTGATTCCAGAGAAAATATTTCCAAATTTATTTTGATTCCATTCCCGAAGAACCTTTTTAAGAGAACGAAGCTTGGTAAACAAACCAGACATACCACCTCCATTAAAATCACTGTCCCAGTGATCTTTCACAGTAGAAAGAAAAGAATCATTCTGAAGCCACATATGTTGGAATTTGAATGATTTAGGATAATTGAACTCGGTTTTTTGACAACAAAAAAGTAGAGGCGAGTGATCTGAAGAATTCTTACTTAAGTGGTGAACTGAAACAATATCAAAAGCATCAAATAACAAGAAATTCGCCATGATCCTATCAAGACGTTTCCAAACTCGACCATTCTGACGAATGCCCGTCCAGGTAAATTCATTACCTTGAAAAGGAATATCCTGAAGACCACAGTCATCACAAGCAGTCACAAAATCTTGCATTCCATTCAGCTCAACATTTCCTGAACCCACATATTCAGTACTATATTTAATAACATTAAAATCTCCCCCCACAATCCAAGGCAAAGAGCAAGAATCGAAAATTTTGAACATAGCATCCCATAAATCATGTCTGACAACCCTATCGTGACCTCCATAAACAGCTGAAATATTGAAAACAAAACCAGACTGGAAATGAACAGCTTCACAAGTCAATAACTGACCAGCATCCATGAACTTAGATAGTTTAAAGATATTCTCACGCCACAAGATCCAAATTTTATTACTAGTTGAAGCAAAAGATTCTGTGAACCCCAATTTATTAGCCAAAAATTTCATCTTAGTAACAGAGGATAAAGGTTCAATCAACACCAGCAAAGCCAACTTGTGTGATTTAATGAGATTAGACAAACGAAGTAAAGAGGAGTCAATACCCCTTAAATTCCAAAATAGAACATTCATTGATCCAAGGAAGCAAGATTTCGAACCGAATTAGAGATAGGTAAAGTAACCGAAATACCTTCAATGGGAGAAACTATTCCAGCAGTATTGGGTTCAGAAGAGCTGTCTATTGTAGTTCGTTTTTTCCCTTTGGGCCAACCCCGTTTCTTTTTGTTAACAACAGCAGTATCTTGGTCTGATTTGGTTTCTGTTTGAGCTTGAGTTTCATCCAAATCAATATCTGATTCACTCACTATCTCAAGACCTAAGACATTCATTTTAGAACGGCCACGACGAGATTTAACAGTTTGAAAGCCAAAATCATCTTCTAAAACTCTCTCCTCAATATTAATAGCATCTGGGGCAGTAATAAAGAGCTTCTGGGTATCAAAAATCAAATTATCTGAGGTTACATCCCTGCCCTCAGTAGCATCAACAATTCCCTCTATAGAAGAAACTTCTACTCTGCCCTTGTCCTTATCATTAGTGTCGGATTCATGTAAGGAAAAAGAGTTTGAATTTATTGTTGGAATGGCAGTGTTCAAATCATGCTCAGCCTTCTCAGAAACAAGCTTATCACAGTTAGCTTTATCAACATCACATTGAACAGTTTTGGCTTTATCAGTGATTGTAGAGTTAACAGTCCGAGAATTAGTTTTAGGAATCCAAATTTTTTCAGATTTAACAGCCTCAATACCTTTAGTGTCAGTAACCATATCATTGACAGCAGCACAATTGGTCATTAAGTGACCCAATTTGAAACAACGATTACAAAAATTTGGCAAATTTTCATACAAGATGTTTTGGAAAAAACCAGAATTTTCATCTCCTATCCAGATTTTATCAGGCAAGACACAAGACAAGTTAATTTCAATACATACCCGAGCTGTTGAAGGTCTGGAAAGAGAAGCGGTAGCTGCATCAATTTTTAATGGAACTCCAATTCGGCTTGCAATAGAGAACAGAGCTCGTTTGTGGAAAAGATGAATTGGCAAACCGTTCATCGAGACCCAAATTGGATAGATCGGACTGTCACAGGAAGGGTTATGTTCTGGAGTCCATTTGAAGACGCGCATGCCAAACCCATTGAAGAACCATAGTTGTCGTAACCAGCAGCGCAAGAAGTCGTCCTCTGTTTGAAAATTAATAAGCACATCCAAATCATTTAGTAGTCCGATCGAGAAAGGTCCCCTGAAACCAATCGAGTCGAAACCTTTCTGTAAAGCTTTCATCGATGGTCTGCCAGAGGAGAAATGGCCGATTAAAGCGTGCTTGAATGGCCGAGCAAATTCCTCAATATCATTTTGAGAAAACGCAACAGAGGGATACCCTTTAAATCTTGAATCCGAAATCTCCAAGGTTCCCAAATTTGCTTCCGAAAATAGTCTATCAGCATGAGACACAGAGGGTCCCTGTCGGAAAACGTCTAGGAAAGACCGTGACTGCCCAGGAGGGGCAGTCGCCGATGAAGAAATGGTAGCCGTAGTGAAGCGAAGCGAACCCTAGCAGAGCGTTTCAGCGAACCTCATATAATTTTGAGATTCATTTTTTTTTTTTGTATTTATTAAACCAAATACACCACCATCATTAACAATAAATAAAAAAAAATACTTGCATCAAAAATCAAAAGAGTAACATCATTAGTTAAAAAGAAAAATCTAATAAATTTAATTTGAATTTAACATGAATATTTTAATTTATTTTAATAATTGAGATAAATTATAATATAAAAGTGAGATACACAGCGAAAAACTGTGTTATTCACTATTGATTTAGTATAATAATAAAATATATATTCTACATAGCAAACACTTATATATTATATATTTTGTCAAATAAAAATTAATTTCAATTAAATATAACAAATCAATTTAAACAACAAAATACATTTAGACAAATTCATTCAAAGAAAATTAAATTTAAATTAATCACTAAATATATTAAAATAAATGTATTTAAAATAAAAATATTTTATATTCATATCTAATTTGTTTATTTTCTCATTTTGATAATTAAGATTAAAATAAGAATGTATTGACAACATATAAAAATTATAAAATATTAAAAAAAAATAAAAAGTGATATATAATATAATATTTTCTTATTAAATTACACAAAAAATATTTTAAATTGCCATATTACTTAAAAGTTAAGAATTGAAACTCCATAGCTTTACTTTTTTTAAAAAAATTTCAATCAACTAACAAATGTGCATAAAATTTTTGTACGTACCAATATCTAACTACTACATATAGCATGATTATAATATCATTTAACTGGACATGTATTAAAAATAAAATAATTAAAATATTTATTTTCTAACAAGAAACTCCTTATTATATAAGAGTTTCATTGAGAATAAATATAAATAATTTTAATATATATTTACAAAAGAATTAATTTTTAATTCTAATTTTTATTACTTAAAATAATATGTGAAAATTGATTTATATTTATTTATTCTCAAATTATTTTATTTAATTTAATCTAATTACAAAATACTTCAAATAAGTAGAGCAGATAAAAAAAAGCTAATCATATAGAAAATTAAATTGAAAAAGATCAAATTAAACTAACAATTATAATTAATCAAACTGACAATTTAGATTTAGTTTTCTAATTTTTAACATTTTTTATTTTCACTTTCAATTTTTTATTGGTAAAAATAATTTCACTTAGTTAATCAGACTGAAATGTGAAATTTATATTTTAATTGTATATGTGCTAAGATTTACTGATATAATAAATTATATTTTATATTTTTGGTTATATATATATGTGAAATTTATTAAAATTTATGCTTTTTACTCGTATAATAAAACATTTTAAAAATTGAAAATATTAATTAATTATTTATTTTATAATTGATAATTGATAAACTATTTATTTATAGTTTAATGGATTAATTTTTTTTTAAATGAAAACCAATAATTCATTTTTTTAACAATTTGGTTAGAGGCAAGAATAAGGTTAACAATGGATGAAACCAGAAATTGATTAAATTTTCTTGCATCTTAAGCTATATTTACAATATTTCAATTATTTATAACTCAACCATAAAAAATATTAAATCAATCACATTAACTTAATTAATAATATACAGTAATGATGATCATGACTTTCTCACAATAATCACCTTAGTTAGATTATGTTTATCTCTTTTAAAAAAAATTTGTAAAAGTCTCAACAATCAATTTGCTCATCACTATTTAAGATTTTCAGGCTATGAACATATAATGACTATTATTTTTAAATAATTATGCTAACGCTCTTCTTCTATCAATATTTGATTATTGAATTAGAAAATTTGAATTTATTTTTCTTATTTTTAAATCTCTTTTAACTTCAAAGTGAATAATCTAATTTTGATTAAATTAAATAAATAAAAATTTAATATAATATATAGAAATTAACTCATAAATTTATTTTACAGTTAGAAAGACAAATAAAAGAAAAAAAAATTATTAAATCATTTCAATTCTTATCATTCTATTTATAAATAGAATTCTTAAAATTACTTCAAATATTATACAAATTGATAATAAATTTAATTTAATTTCTTAATTACACTAATTTATTTAATTATAACTAATAATATCAAAATTGAATTTTTGGAAATATATATTGGTGCAATTTGACTACAAATCAAGTTTCAATTAATTTAAATTTTTATAAAAATAAAATGGTTTCTATTTATTTTGAATTTGTTTTTTTTATTAAAAATTGAAATTCATAAATTATTTTCTTAAAATTAATAAAATAAATTTTTTTTCAACTTAAGGAATTAACTTGCGAGTTGGTAAGGTATGCATATAATAACAACAGATTAACTTTAAAAAAAAACAGATTAATAACTCATTGCTAATCATAAATGAATAAAATAAAACAAATGGCAACAAAGAATGGCTCTTGACAAACAGATTAATAACTCAGTGCAAGTTGGTAATGTACTGTAAAGAGAAATAAATAAAAGATAGAGAGAAAAGAAAAATGGAATGTGCAGAGAAGCGTGTTGGAAGATGAAATTATTAAGTGCACAGAATAAGAGACAGGAGATAATAATTCTTTAAAAAGTAAATTATCAAAAAAATATCTTTGTACGGCGTCGTTTTTGCTCTGACCTGTGAGGAAAAAAAAATCCATATCAGTAATTTTAATTATATTTACTGACTGCGGGCCCTACTCAATAATGCAAAGACTAAAAAGCTCCTAAAAAAACAAACAGCTTGCATAATTAAAAATGAAGTCTAAGGCTAAAAATGACTTTTTACAAAATTCAAAATTAAATTGGATTTTACAATTTATAAGGAATGGATTTTACTATTTATAAGGAGTAAGCCCTATATTGTATAGTTTATGATAAGATTTTAATAAGGGAATGATGAATTAAATGAGTTTGAAGATACAAATCTTGAGATCTTACAATGAATTTTATTATCAGCAAAAAAAAAAAGTGACAAAGTAAACAAAATTATTTAGAATTATTATATTATTTATTATAAACCTATTTGCCCAATTGACCCCCCCCCCCCCCCCCCCACCTTCCCTCACCCATTATATATTATATTATTTATTATTATTCTATTTCTTTTTTTAAAATTTTATTATTCTAATGCTATTTTATAATTCTATTTAAATTATTAGTTATATATATTTTAATATTGTCAATTATGTTCTTATAATTATTTTAATTATTATATTTATCATTTATTAAAATTTATTTTATTTATTATATCTTAATGTGTCACCATAAATAAATAAATATTATTTTTTCATTTTTTATTTTTATTTTTATTTTCATTATTATTTTATATTTGTTAATATATTATCTGATTTTGTTCAGCAGTCAATTCTGATTTTTTGACCCAATTCTATCTGAATTTTTTTTGCTAATATTAGTACAAAAAATCTAATAATAATAATAATAGGAGCAGCAGCAAATGAATTCAAATTATTTATGTAACTTATAAAAATTAATAATCAAAATTAGTTGTTGCACTACTGTAATATTAAAAAAATTACTTCTAATCAATTTTAATGTAATTAATGCAAAAAATTTATCTTCAATTTATTCATAATAAATTTATATATTGAATATAATTTTTTTCTTCAAAATTTTGACTCCCTCCAATTGTATTCTGATTCGGCCACTGTAAATATCAACTAATATTGGAAATGTCATAAGAATGAGCTAACTACAAATTTAAAGTTGATAAAGTTTGGTGGTGATGAACTAATTGTACATAACTAAACCACATGAAAAGACACATAAAGCATTTTCTACCAAGTACTAATTAATTAGTTAGGCTAATTAAGTTTCATTTGCATGCATAGAGCATTTTCTAATACTAATTGATTAGGCTAAGTTGATCACATGTATGCATAAAGCATTTTTTAAAAAAAGTTTATGTTTGATTATTTATTTGAATTTGATTTTTTTCCATTTTGGTTATTTATTTAGCATAAATAGATAGCATATATAGCACAAAAATAAAATAAAAAAGAAAGGTTGCTGACTTGACAATTAATCCAACCTAAAATCTTGAGTGAACTAAATAAACTTAGATCAATATTTTTATGTAGTATGTGTTTCTCTTGGATTAGATTGACTGAGTCAGAAATCTGACCCATGCACATGCTAAAACAAATAAATCCTTAGATTAAAATTTTAAATTATTATATGACTCATTTGATGGTGAGGTTATTATTAGATATACATGAAATATTATCTTATACCAAAATTAATTACCATGCAATATGCATATCAACTGAACCTAACCTAACTAATTACTACTCCAAAATGCTTTATGTCAGGTTTCATAAGGCTTTGTTATTATGGTCAATTAGTTAATGGTCACCAAGTAAATGCGATAAATATTATCTAAATTACCATTGGTTCAATTAGTTCATGCTCACCAAATTTCATCAACTTTAATTTTGTAGTTAGTTCATTCTTAATGTATAATTTCCTTCCATTTAGTTCATTCGTGTTGTATTTTCATTCATCGATATTGATATAGTTAGTTCATTCTTATTGTATTTCCATTCCATAATGATATTGTTTATTAGTTCATTCTTATTGTATTTCCATTAATTGATAAACCAAAAAAGTAGAAAAAGAGGTGTCTACTTAAGCCAAAACCCAATACAAAATTGCTTGCCGTTTCCCCTTGTCATATCTTATTTGCTCGATAGGCAACCCATCTAAGCCACCACAACATGCCATTAGGGCAGCAACCTTTTATGTTTAAGATCCAATTCTTGGCATTGTTTGGATGTCTTACTGTAGTTACAGGCTTTAAGGTTGATAGTGTTAATGGAGTTTTCGGTCTCGAAAATGCAAATCTTTGTATAATGAGATAAACAAACAGGGCATAGTTTCTCCTGCTGGTGTTGGTAAGATGATCAATGCTTATATACCATATATTCTGTTCAGGGGCGTAGCTAGGGGTGAGCAAGGGTGGGTCGGCGCCCAGACTTGGCTGTCGGAAGTTTTTGAGTTTGGCTGGGATGGTGGGTGGGTGAGCGGCAGGGAGGACCTGAAACATGCTGACCTTGCTCAGACTTTATCAACATGCTGACCTTGTCCAGATTCCATCAACATGCTGGCTACGCCACTGATTCTGTTAGTTGTTAGTGTAAGGATGATGTCTATGTTAAAGGTTTTTCAACATCACACAATTCAGTGTTTGTTAATATCTTAATTTATTAGGAGTAAGTCTAAATGATAAAATGCATGGGATTGATAATTTTATCAATTTTAAAGTTATCAATCTCAAACATTTTTTCATTTACGCTTATTCCTAATAAATTAAAATAGTAACAATCACTTGGATTGGTGTTGAATAACCTTCAATATAAGCATATCTCTTAGAAGTTAGAATCTATCATATTATATATACATGAGCCGATCGGTTATTTTACCAATGCAGTAAGAGAATCTATGTCTGATTTCTTCCATTTCCATTATTGAAAGATTGCATTTCCAATAGCAACCACTCCACCGATGCGTGTTAAAGCCTGTATTTAAATTAGCACAGCAGCCAACCTAACTCTTGAGTTTTGCTTTGTGACAGCCATGGCCAGGAAGTGTTAATTTGAGGGGGTAATTAAGTTATTAACCAAATCATTTTTCTTCTAATTTATCTAAAGGCATATGAGTCCTTAATTTTTCTGTTCAACAACAGAAACATTTATTTATTTTTATTTCAATTGATTGAATTGTGTATTGTTTGTTCTGTAAATAATATGTTGTTATGATACATATTTTGAACACTTACAATTTAGTGAGAAATAGATTATTAATTATTTAAAGAATTTCAAATTTGTAGCTGGACTCAGGTCTAATTATTGTGGTTGGGTTTTTGCTTATTTCAGTTTTAAGGATATAAATTCAGAAACAGGGGAAATGCAGGGGAAATTAATTTGACTTAGTAAAATGATAGTAATAAATATATATTATATTTCTCCATAATAATTTTCAAATTAGAAGTAAATAAAGATTTTGATTCAAGTTTTAGATATGCTAATTAATACCCTTTTCAGTACTCACAAAAAAAATTCAAATTAGGACATAATTTATTAATAAAAATTGCATAAAAGAATGCTAGTTTTATGAAAATTTTTAGTGATCATTCATTAATTTAAAATACAAAAGAAATAATTAAATAGTAATTAGACCAAAGAATGGTTGGGTGTTTACTTTGAAATTGTCATAGATCACTTCATACCAAATTGCAAGCATCACATATATGTTTTACATTCCTTTCTCTATATATGATCTATATAAAAGCTAAGAGAAGATTTGGATACAGATTATTTTCTGCTAACTTCCAAATCTTATTGCTTAAATATTTAAGCATTAATTAATAATCCTATCCTCTTTAGCTCTTAATTTATTTTTCTTGATGAATTACACTAAATTTAAAGTACTTAAATAATATTAGAGTTGTTTTGAGAACTATATCTCTATTAAACCCCAATTAAGTTAAATTTAGAAAGAAAAAAAAAGAATAATTTTTTTTACAATTCACAACAATATTAACAGAAAATAAAAGATTGTAGAGTAAATTTATACCATTAAACTAGTAACTTAATAGCTTATTTCCTTTGAAGTATTTTTTTGATAAAAATAGAAGTTATAACCATTTAAAGGTATTCAAAAATTATTGAGAGTATTATACGAATTAAAAATATATATTACATTCATCGTAAGTATATGAAATTCACTTCAAATATAAAAAATAAATTTCACATGTATACAAGCAAGAATACATTCAATCCAATAAATAATTTCCTAATATCACTAATATTAGTAGTTATGATATTTTTTCTTAAGTGAAGATTGAAAGTCAGAAAACAGAAAACGTATGAGAACATTCCAATTAAATTGACACCTTTTTAGTGAACTTAGCAAACAATTATGTTCAAAAATATATTAAAATTAAAAGAAAAAAGAAAGTAGAAGTGATGGAACCGTTGAAATGATGACAAATTATGGGATGCATAAAGGGATATAATATATGAAGATTAATGTTTGTAATTAAAGACATTCTTAGTATTGAAGTACTCATCATGATCAACATATGTAAGCCAAACTAGAGGTGGAGTTCCCACAAATTAACTAGTGTTTTCCACGTATTTAATTTGCCCATATAAGATTGTTTTGGTCGCTCTTTTTATCCTGTAATATACAACTCTTTTGCCACCTTATCCTTCTCCTATAAGAACACTATAACTCCTCTGCAATATACTCAAGAAATTTATACAATGGCTTGCCAAGCTGGACCTACTCATGGAGACAAATTGCGAAAAGGGCCTTGGCTGGAAGAAGAAGATGAGCAACTAGTGGCTTTTGTAACCCTTTTTGGAGAACGAAAATGGGATTCCATTGCAACTGCATCTGGTAATTAAATTATTTTAGCTTAGAACGATTCACTGTTAATTCTTGATTAGTATATATAATAAAATTTCTCTTATTATTTGTAGGTTTAAAGAGAAGTGGCAAGAGTTGCAGGCTAAGATGGCTGAACTATCTTCGTCCCAATCTTAAACGAGGTCATATAAGTGCTGAAGAAGAACAGATTATTATTCAACTTCATGAGTTATGGGGTAACAAGTAATGTTCTCTATTCTACTCCGTTACTAGCAGTTTTCCCTTTTTTTTTTTTTTGTTGTTAATGCCGGGAATAAATCACTCCGAGTGGAAAAACTGAATTCATATAGTGGATCCTAATTAATTTGAGATTAAAGCTTAGTTGAGTTGAGTTGATATTAATTTCTGGAATACGATGTCAGTACTAATATGAAAGCTTTATCTCTAGCTGCAGGTGGGCTAAGATTGCTAGAAAGTTGCCAGGAAGAACTGATAATGAAATCAAGAATTATTGGAGAACTCATTTGAGGAAGAAAGTGCAAGCACAAGAAGGTATACAAAGTACAGAAACTTTCTTCCTACATATTCTTGAAATAAAGGGTGAGATTGTGGGATTTTTCTTAGGCCTATATAAAATTCTGGTTATTAAAAAATTACTTATTCCACTTCTTTTCGTGGCAGAAAATTTTGAATGCAAAGTAAACAATGGAAAACAAGATTTCTTGTATCAGAAAGAGGATGCAAGTCCAGTTGATCAAAATAATATTCTAGAAATTAGTACAGAATCATTATTGGAGCAGTACTATGAGCTATCATCATCAAGTTCGACATACTTGAATTCACCATATGAAATAAGGTTATGTGATTGGATTTCAGAATTATCAAGTGATCATCAAAATGATCAAAGTCATGATGAAATAAAAATTCATGGAGACTGCAGTGGCTTTGGTTCTTGCTTTTGTTATTTTACATGGAATGTTGAAGATGATGACTCTAGCATTTTGGACTCTTTGGGCTCTCTTTGGGATATGAACTAAAGTTTTTTATAAATTGACTCAAATTAAGAAGTTCAAAAATGTAAAAATAGCCATGTATGTATAAATACCAATTTGTATAATTTTCAACTTTCACTTCTTTCCCTCACTAATATGCCATTTTGTGTTATTTTTCTTACTAACTATGAAGATTAATTAGAGAAATATAGATGAGGCAAATACTTGATAACTCAAAAAATAGAATTTCTATCTAATAGCTAGAACTAGCAAAGCATCAATAAATTAATCTTTATAAAAATTATTTTTTATTTTTTCTTGTAAAATTTATATATATATAAATTATCTTTCTGCGCGCAACACAAAATACTCTTTACAACAGGATAAATTTAATATATGATATATATATGGTATAAGCACAAATTGCATTTTTTTTAAGTTCAATTTCTTAATATTTGAATTTGAGATTTTTCAGTCCTGTCAATTTTAAAAACTAATTAATCTCCAACATTATTGAGGAGGGATCATGATGAGTGGCTAGCTAGCTAATCACACTTTACAACAATAACTTTTGTTCACGCAACAAACCCAATTTAAATGAGAAAAAAGAAAAGCCAACAATGAAATATGTTCCCTATAATCTTTAAGGGTCAAGAAAAGAACAAATGGGATAAAAATGCAAAAGGATAACATAATATATTATAAGATGTGAACTAAATTAAAAAAAAAAAAGAAGCCTACATGAATTGAACAAACCTTAGTTGATGTCAAATGCTTTTAAAGGAAATATCTCTCTCCTTTTATTTTTATTTTAATTTTATTTTTCTCTTTTCCTTTGAAAAAACAAAGAGATTTCTTCAAAAATACCCTAAAATAAAAATATTTTAAAAAATAAATGCTTTCCTTTTCATATTTCAAAATTAATTTTTTTTTCAATTTTCAATTTCAAAACAACCTTTTTTAGAGGTATTTTTTTGATATACATTTAATATACGAAAGATATACTCTATTTTTAAATGTATGTGTTGAGTATATATATTTGCTATATTAAAAATATACTAAAAAATAGGATATTTAAAAAAATTAAAAACTATGCTATACAGTATAATTTTCTCAAAAAGAAATTCTTGAGAACCCAATTTGATATAAAAACCTACCAATTAAGAACTGCATCACCTTCTCCATATCTGTCCATTAAAAGTTTAATTACTTAGCATCTTATACTAAAATGGATATAAAGTTGATCAAAAGCCAACCAAAGATTAAGAGATCTTATGTAAGTCAAAGCCAAAGTTGCATCCATTTTTAAATTTTTAAAATGTCAAGGGAACTATATCACATTTTATTCACAGATATCTTAGAAGTGATATTAAATACAATATCTACAATCAGCAAATAACGAGTTGGTCAGCTTTTATATTAATTATTACTTTTATTATTATTTTTCTCAAAAAAAGTTCTCCCTTAGCCATACAGCTTTAAACATTTAACATTAATTTGATATAAAATATTGAGTCATGATATGGTTCCCTAATCCTTAATATATAATATATTAGACCTTACACGTCATTTATGTTCTGTGCTACCTGAAGTTTCCTAGCTCATTCTATCTTTTTTGTTTGAGTAATTAAACAATTTATGTTACTTTTCCTAAAATTAATTGTCTTTGCTTCTTTATTAAACAATTTATTAATTTTCCTAATGCAAAACCCAAATTAAAGAATTCATTCTATTTTTTTTGTTCAAATCCAAAACATGAAGGACCTCTAAAAACTTACAAAGAAGCACTTTACTCTTAATTAAATCTGGCCATAGATCGAGTTTGAACTTAAAAAATACTAATTTTTTTTAAAAATTCGACCAACATACTTGCAATTTTCTTCACAAATTAAGATTCGAAACCTAGCCCGTGATCAAGTCTACTCTTAATAAATCTGCCTTACGTGAGTCTAAATTAATCCGCAACATTTGATCAATGAAATAGTGAATAATTAAGACAAAAAAATATTTTATTTTAAATTATTTTCTTAATTTATTAGGATATTGATATTATTTTAAATATTAAAAATAGACATTAGAAATTAAATCTTATCAATATTAAATATCTTAGATAACACTAAAAAATTGTAATAAAACTCTTATGCTTTAAATCAAGTTTTAGTTTGTTCATTAGAGCAATTGTTATGCAATTATGATTAATTGAATATCCTGAGGATATTAATGGTTAGGTTCTAATTAATGACATTAGAATTCCCCCACTAGGAGGTGTTTTAATTTTGTAATAGATTCCGCATGCTCCTTATCATGATATGCCCAAATCAGTTCTCCAAATAAAATAAATACTTAAATAGATATGGCTAAAATCCACCAAGTTTTATTCTTAATAAATCATATAATTGAAATTATTTTTATTTTTTATTTTTATTTTTGAAGGAGAAAAAATTAAAATCTATCACTCAACTAATATATATGCATTTACCATTGAACTATATTTAAATATACTAATAAATCATAAATTATTAATTTAATAATCAAAGTATTTATAATTTTGTAATACCATAGAAACCCTCCATTCCTCCCACTTCATGGCCTTACTTTATACAAATGAGATTAATAAACTCAATGACATAGGTTTATTATAATTGTATATATCAAATAAAAAATAAAACCAAATTGATGCAATTTTATTATTGCAATATTTATATTTTTTTATTCTATTGCATAATCTATATTAATTGTAACCAAAATAATCAATTTTTACTAATAATTTATATAATTTTTATTTTCATTAATTAATAACAATTTTTGTTTTAGTTTGATTTAATTTGCTAACTTATTTGGTTCCATTTAGTTAATATAATTTTGTTGAAATATTAGATGTCAGAAAAATTTTACATAGGAAAGAAATGAACTTAATAAGGAATAAATAAGTAGAACAAATCCATAAATTCAACTTCTTAAGGTTCAAGAATGTGTTTTCTCAATAAATGCATGAAGAAAAAGATCTCTCCATTAATTGAGTATGAGATAAATTTCATATCGAAAAGAGATAGATATAAATTTCATTTTAATTGATATATACACTTCAAAAAGAAAAAGAGACTGAGACTGAGACTGAGATGATTGGCATTAAACTGGGCTGAGCAGAAATTCAGATTGGAAGAATTGGTAACAAAGATAATGTACAGTTCTTTTCCAGCAGGAGCTGACGATGTGAATTAAAATTAGAAATCACAACATATATATATATAGTGCTTGCTATAACATTGATGTCAAGCCAATAACATGAAAAGTTGCTAAACAAGAAATTGCAAGAAAAATGGAGAAAAGAGAATAAATAGAGGGAGGTGACAATGGAGAAGTGCTTCCTGAGTAATCATCCATGAATTCATCGCCTGAATCTTCACCACCGGCGATTCCACCACCACCGTTGGTGGTCCACATTCCAAGGGTGTTTTCCCTGCCCATTCATATTATTAATATTAATCAAAACTTTCTATTATCTCAAAAAAAAAAGAAATCTAATTAGTATAAAGCTATGAGAAATTCAATAGGTGTATGTGTAGCAAATTTATTAGATAAACATAATTTATTTTTATTATATCTCAATGTATAGAAACTTTATAGAGCATAAATTTAGCCTTGGTAAAGACTCTTATCACTATATTTCTATAAATTGTGATTTGCTGTGATTAATTTAATTCTGACTCTATTTTTTTTCTTTTGGATTCACATTTAAACTCTTATATTAAATTTAATCTCTCTAAATTATAAGTATATTGGAATATAAATAATTCATTTAACTTTATAGTCATTTATGTAAGATAAATACTCAAATACTAAACTGTTAATTTCTATGCAATTATACATAGGAAAATTTATAAAAATAACTTTAAAATGAAAATTTTTATAAAAATAATGTGCAAATAAAAAATTTATAAAAATAGTTTGTAAATAAAAAATTTATAAAAATATGATATATTTTTTGTATATGTTCAGTATATATTAAGTATACTTTTGATGTATTGTATAAAAATTTTAAAAAATTAATATTTTTATAAAAAAAAAGCACTATATTAATGAAATTTTAAAGAATAAAATAATATTTTATGTAATTTCCTCATTCTGTATGTATCAGAATCAGCCCAAAATCACGGTGAAGAGATTGAATCAAAGAGCTGGGGCCATTTAAGGGGGGGGTGGGGGTCGTTTAGAGAAAACAATAGCAAAAGAAAAAGAATAAAAATTAAAGAGAAAAAGGGAGAAAGAAAAAGGGGAAAAAAAGAGAGAAACAAGAGAAATTTTTTTTAAAAAAAAAAGGCAAAAATTATTATTATTAAATATACATAAATACCTGCCCCCAACACCAAGAACACCAGAATGCATAGTGATCAAATCAATGAGAACAGCAGACTTAGGCTCCACACTATATGCCTTCTCATACTTAACCTCTACTCCCTCTCCTGATGCTACAAAATATGCTCCATTCACCATTACATCTCCTTCTGATCTCCAATTCCATCCTTTCCAATCCCCTTCTGCTGTGTCCACTCTTTTTGTTACCTGCATAATTTTTTATACCCTTTATACTCACCGCCAATATTTTTAAAATCAAACCAGACAGGTTGGTCGGATCAGAAAATCGAGAGTTCAAGATTGGTTTGGTTTAAAATATCTCAAAAGTAAAAAATATAAAGAAAACCGGTCAAAATTATCAAAATTGGTGAATTATTTTGCTTAATTGAATTGGCGTTAATTATTATTGGTGTATATATGGTTTACAGGTTGTTAAAGAGTTTAATTGGTTGTTTGAAAATAATGGTCACAAGGGCCAATTTTAGGTTTGAAAAATTGTCTTTTTTGTGACTTGCATACATATTTTCCAAGAGATTCAAAGAGAAAAGTGAACTTCTATAAGACAAAAGTAATTAAGAATTGAAGTTTAAGCAAAAAGTGATTAGTATAGGAAATTGGAATTTAATTTAGCCAAACATAAAATTAATCGGTGAAATATATTATTAAAACTTTGAATGAAATAAACCTTCAATATATTGGAAAGAAGTATTTTTTTTTAATTTTTTTATTTGACTAATTAAATTATGAATTTATAATTTCATTATATTTAAACGACTTGAGTATCGTTAAATTAAAAAATTCATTAATAATTAATTTTAAAAAATATATAAAATAAACAGTTTTTTTAAACTATATAAAATAAACAGTTATTTATTGAATTATTACATCGATGAAACTTAATCAATGAGCTAATAATTCTCCCATGCTCATCCTCTTTTATTTTTTTACTCAAAAAATGTTTTTAAAATATTTATCTTTTCCCTGCAATGTTAATCATCTTTATTATTTCTTATGCAATTTTTACAAACTTGTTAGAAAAAGTCCACAATATTATAAATTTATCACTTTAAAATAAATATTATCAAATTTAACAAAAAAAAAATTTATTATTTAATTTCATTCAATATATGCAAAGGTTATTATTAATTTATAATAAATTTAATATATAAATAATAACTTTATGAGTTTATTATTAAATTATTATAAGTTTATTAATACTTTTACAATATAACCAAAAATCTTCTGATAAAAAAATAAAATTAAAAATATGATGGGGAACTTAATTTTCTCTATTTTTTTTATCATTCTATATCTATATATCAACTAAGACCCACTCTTTTTATAATTTTTCAAGGGCAGACCCACTTGGAAAAGCCCTTAATTTCGGGTAATTTGAGTTTAATTTAGACGGATCAACTTTCAAATTAGAAAGTTCAAAAAAAAAAAAAAGGATAAATCATCAGCTTTATAATAATAATAATAATAATAATAATAATAATAATAATTATTATTATTATTATTATTATTATTATTATTATTATTATTATTATTATTATTATTATTATAGTATAACCGTGATTCCAACTATATTTGGAATAATAATCTAATCAAATAATGACATTTTATATTTTATAATTAGAAAAATTATGAATTTACTTGAAAAAAACTATAGTGTAAAATTTTAAAAAAAATATTGTGACAAATCATTATTCAATTAATTTATTATTCCAATTAAAATAAAATACCTAATTGAAATCAGGATTGAGGACTGTATCATATAATTTATGGTTTAGTTACCTCCTTGGCATTACGATCAGCAGGAGCAGTGTAACGATTGCCTTGGCTATTAATGGTGGGGTTACCACTACCACCAATAGCATACATTTCCCATCTTGTAAAATCATTATTTACCACATGAATATACCCTCTTCTACATCTTGGCATTCTCTGCACCAATTTCTCTCCAAAATGGTTAAATGCTATGGTCACTTGCATTCCTGAATCTGGTAAGTAATCATCACTGTGCCCTAATAGCATCACTTCATTGTGATGTGAAAAATAATTGTTTGATATTGTTATCCCTGTTGACCCCATCACTGCATCTATCAAACCATCTTTGCAATGAGACAATGAGCAATGATCTATCCATATATCTTTTGATCCAAATATGGATATCCCATCACCGTCTGATTTTGTTCTGTACCCATAATGAGTTGGGCTTGACCTCACGTTAGTATTACCTGAAAAATTAACATAATATTTAAGAAAAAATATATTTATAAGAAAAAAATACAATATACAAGCTAATTAAACGAGTAAAATTTAAGATATATGCTCGGCTAAAATAATATATATATATATATATATCCGGCTTAAATTTGAAATTTTGCAATTCGACTGTATTTTGGCATTTGAAATAATGTGAAATAATGAGTTTTTTCTTTTGAGATATTTAGGAACCCGCACAAAGAAAGTAACAAAAGAAGGTGGAATTCTAATCATAATGTAAAGCTGCAAAAACAGCTCTTGTTCATTTGTTTTGTTGAGTGGCATATTGTCATAAGCATGTTCTATATGTGACAATAAAGCTTAAATTGTCTATGAGATTTAACCAATATAAATTATTGATCTTTCCACATTCTATTATACACACAATTAAGCATTCCTTCATAAGACATTAATATATTCTATTTTTCATACAAATATCCCAATAATTAGTATCCTTACCTGCTCTAAATATTGTATTATTACGGGAAAGAAATCGATTACGAGACTATTATTCCGCTAAACTATATTTTGGTGTGCTATTTGTAGATTTTTTTAAGAAAAAAGGGAAAATTGTCAAAATCAACAAGAAATTACCTGACTGAACACAATGGTGGATGTGAATATTGTGAATAATAACATTACTTATATACTGTAAAGTAATGCAACCACCACCAACAATATGCACATTAGCCCCACGTCCATCAAGAGTCTTATAGCTATTGAAAATGAGCTCCTGAGAGAGATGAATCAACATGTTACTTGGAAACACAATCCAAAGAGGCTGAGGTTGAATCACTCCATATCTTAAGGTTCCTGGCTTTGGGTTAACAGCATCATCGTCTGATGAATCAGTGACTATGTAGTACTCACCATTCTTGCCTCCCATTGCATATTGGCCAAACCCAATTGCACAATCTGCTAGTTTTTGGCGATTGTTGGCCCAATCTGGGTCACATTTCCAACAATCATCAATGGGGTTGCCTGTTTCGCATGTGGATTGTTGGTCTTTTTGAGATATTTGTAACATTTCCCTTCTTGAAATGGAAGCATTTACTCTTCTGCAATTGTACAAGAACAGAAACAAGATGAGTCTTAAAGACTATTTGCAGACATAGACCCACCCACTTTCTTAGCTGGATCATAAATGACTTATCTGTTGAGTTTTGGCTCACAGTAGTGAAATCAAAACAGAATTTAACCAAAAAAAAAAAGAAAGCAAAGGACTAAAAAACAGGGAAAAATATAATTAAGAAGAAACACAAATACAGAGCACCCAAGATTTTGATTTGGTTAAAAAGATAAAAAAAATAAAAAATAAATAAAAAGGAAAAAAGGAAAGCTAAGAAGAGTAAGGAAATGAAATGCAGAGGACCCAAGATTTCGATTTTGTTAAAGAAAACTATAAAGCCGACCAAATTAGATAAAAGAAATGGAAAGTCATGTAACATTTGGCCCATCAAGACCCAAAATGAAGTAAAATTACAACACATTTGAACTGAAAACAAATCATTGGAAGTTGAAAACAGAGCATTTATCACAATGGGGGTGGAAATTAAGTTATGCAAGAAAAAAAGAAGCAAAATACGGGCTAATTTACAAGCAGCATTTTTACCTATGAACATCTTGAACAACTTCTTCAGGATTAGGGTGGGGAGATGGAAAACTGAGGTTGAGGATTGCCAATGCAAGTGGATAAAATGAACCCAGAAGCAGAATTAGCACAATGAAGCTTAGCTGCAGCATTTTTGCTCTAGAGAATAGCAGAGTAAGTGATTTCTATGATTTTAAATTTGAGAAAATGAAACCTTTTTTTTTTTTTTTGCAAATTTCCAACTCTAAAGATGCACTTACTGCTTCTATGTCAAATGCATCTTGAAAATTGTTCAAATGTGATGATTAATTATTGAAAAAGAAAATGCTAATCTTGATTGTAATTATGCATACATGTGTCAGAGAAGAGAAAGGATATTTACTTGTTCTCTGTCTCTCTCTCCTACACTTTCAATAGTCTTTTCACTATGCTTAGTAGTAATATCTTTATTTATAACCCATTAACCACTGTAACTGAACTTTTGAGAATCAATCTTTGGTAAAAGAAAAAGGAAAGAGAGAGAAAGAGTTTTGCTCAGAGAGAATCAGGGCCATCTCGAGGAAAAAGGTCTTGTTCAGAAAATTCAGTTTAGCCGTTATATTTGAATTAATAATAACGCAAAAAAGAGTGAGCAGTGTTCGATATGAATGGATCTTCAAGATTAAAGACTTAGCCGGTAACAACTGTAATTTTTATAAATTAAATAAAATAAATTAAAATTAAATTAAATAAATAAGTAAATAGTTTAAATAGAAAATTAAAGAATTTTAAATGAAAAAATAAAAAATATATGTAAAATATATTTTAAATATACATAACATATATAAAAGTCAACTTTTAAATAAAAAAATTAAATGGTAAATGGTAAAATAGTTATACTTTGTAAAATTAAAATTATTTAAATAAATTATTTTAGAACGAAAGAGGTAAAATATGAATTTTAAATAAATAAATAAATAAGTAATTAAAATATTATAAAAATATATCTTTAACGAAGGAAAGAGAAAATTTAAAATTTTAAAAAAATTTCTTTATTTTTTCTTTTTCCTTTCTTTGCCGAAATTTCATGGATAAATAAGGGTGATTTTTGATCCATTTAAACAACCAATTTTGGAAGAAATTTCAAAAATCAAGGGTAGTTTTGGTTATTTTCTAATAAGTAAGTTTTCTTATCTAAATTTTGAGTTTTATAAAGTTTTGGGTTATGCGAAATATAAGATATTGATGGGGTGGTTTATAATTTTCCTAATGCATATAGAACATGTTGTTTTCATTGGTTATTAATAATTTTTAAGTTAGATTGAAGAAATGATTATGTTTTGGATGAGTTGGTTGAAGAGAGAGAATTTAGGATTATAAAATATATGAATTTTTAAAATCATGAGTTTTAATTGTGTAATTTGGTTTCAAATGTGTTATTTTGATGCATAAATAAAAATTTTAAAGTCAAATGATAGATTTAACCAAGTTTGATAAAAGTTTAGATAATGTAGTGTTGAATTTAGGATTTTGAAAAAAAGATTTTTCAAAGTATGGTGAATTGTTTGGTTTAAATGCTTAAATCATGTTCTTTAAGGATATAAGTAATGAAAATAGGATTAAATTGATAATTGGAATGAATTGGAATGAAGAACTTTTAATGAGGAAGGTTATGTCATTTTAGAGTTTTAAAAATAAGTATGTCATTTTAGAGTTTTAAAAATAAGTATGTATTATGTAATGTAATTGATTTAAACATATTAAAATATATTTTTAATGATATTAATAAACTTAAAATACTAATTTAAAATACTTATATAGTTTTTCAAAATTAAAGTGAAGTAAAGCTTAATTTTAAAATTTTATTTAGAGTGATGTTTAATTATGGTTTGATATTGAGAATGTTTTAGAATATGATATTAAATAATTATTTATGATCATATTTGGTATAGGCACTGAAAAGAAATAGTTTGTCTGACCCCAGTATTAAAGGACAACTTGAAAGAGAAGGTTGAAGGGAGTTTGCTTGTTGAGCTAATTTTAGGTATATCAAGACCAGAGTCATTCGCCATCATATATATATATATATATTATTATAGTACTTTTGATATTATGTATATTATATTATATTTTCTGAGTATACATTATAAATAATAAAGTATATTTTTGGATAAATTATATAATATGAGTTTTATATGTGTTTTTGATATCTATGTATATGTATAAATATTTTGAGAAAATGTAGAGAAATGGAAAAGTTGAGGTGAAAATGTGTGATTTATTTTATTGAGAGTATTTTTATGCAGGTTGTGTAACTGTTGAAAATTTAGAATATCTAAATTACAGATAAAACTCTGACGAACTTTTTTTTAGAGATTTTTGTATAAATACTTATTTTAGAACCTATGATTTATAAAAAAAAATATTTTATTTATTATTTAAATATATATTTTAAAGTACTTGAGATTTTAAACTGAAAATGTGAAAAATTTTAGTAAATCAGATTGTGACATTTTTATTCCATATATATATATATTTTATATGTATTGAATATATATATTATATGTATATAGGGTATAAAATTGTCACATAACCAAGTCATTCTAGAGAGATGAAATTAGATGGTAGAAATCTTTTTTTCTTAATTAGAGATTTTAGGTTTGAGTTCCATATATATAACATTTTTAAAAACTTAAATATGAATGTTTTACTGCTTAAGCATTGCAGGATTTTGGATGGTTAATTGTGCAGCTAATACCGCTTCTTGTACCATTCATATAGATATTTTGCTTAATGTGTTATTATTATATTAAACGAGTATATTCATTTAGTAGACTCAAGTTGTAAGTTCAAAAAATCGAGCATATGCATGTAGTATGCATTTTATATATGTTGCTCGACGTGTTCAAGCAAGTCAAAAAATTATAATTTTATATTTGAAAAAATGAAGCCAATTGTTGTTCGACATTCGAAAATAAAATAAAATTAGAAGCGAGAGGATTATGTAAAGTCATTGAATGTTAATCACCTATATTAAATTCCAGGCACTATCTCAACTCAATTTAACTTAATTAATTATGCTTTAATTTCAATCAATTTAGCTATTGGCCCATTTTGAGTGTAATCCATGTCGGTATATCCACAGAAGTAGCAGGTAAAAGTCCTCAAAAGTCAATATCCAGAGTGGCAAACAATGGAGCCAAAGATATGTCTATTCAGACATTTTCTCTCAATTCAAATTGCTAAACAACAGGCAAGCTTGTTCCTAAATTTTGTGCTTGTACTGGATCAACTTTACATAGAGGTACAAGCAGCAATTTTCAAGTCTTCTTCCATCTATCCTAAACTTCTTCTCTTTGTTTTAGAGCATTTAAAAAAGTTGTGGTATGGTGTATCAAAGTTAAAATAAATTAAAAAAGTTGTGGTATCGTATATCAAAGTTAAAATAAAAGAGTATAGATTAAAATGGTTTGATAATATAAAATATAGACTTAAGAATGTATCGATTAAAAAAATTAAATTATTTAAAATAAAAATATCTAAGAGAGACAGGAATAGACCTAAATTAACTTAGATAAAAATAATACAAAATGATCTTGTTGTTTTAAATTTATCAGAAGAAATAGTCTTAAATCGAATAAAGTGAAAAATAAAAATTCATATAGGTGATCCCAATTAAATTAAATTAAAGCTTTGTTATTGCTTCTGCTTTTTTGAGCCCTCCTAAACTTTTCATTAGCTAACAATTCTTTCTTTTTTTGGAATTTTTTTCTTGTATGGTATATAACAATTAATAGTAATATATAACAAAGAGTCTTAAGCTAGTTATGAAGCATTGACACTATAAAAAAAAAAGTAAAATATTTGTATTGAATACTTTTTTGATATGAAAACACGCCAATACCCATGGGCTTTTGATAAAAATATAAAAATAATTAAAAATAGTTTTAATTTTATCATATTTATAAAATATTTACTAAAATATTAAAATTTATAAAATATTTATCAAAATATTATATTTTTATTAATTTATAGAAAATTTATAATGTGTTTATAATTAGTTTACAATGAATTTATGATGAATTTATAAATTTTACACAGTTTATTATGAGTTTATAATAAAATAATTAAAATAATCTTGATAAAAAAATAAAAATTTTAAAAAATGTGATGGAGAGTATTATTTTTTTAATATTTATTAGACATGATTTCATATGTATTTTATCTTTTATTATCTTTTATTTTTTGGATAAGGGGGGAAAAACACATACGGAACATAATAATAAACACATTTTAGGACATTTTATAATATTATAAGACACATCATATAAAAAAATTCATTACAAAAATTTTATTTTTTGCTCCGATAAATTAATATAAATTTATTTAAAATTAAATTTCTATAATTATATATATCCCACAAAAATATATCCTTATTTTTTAAAAATTATGGGGTCGATATATTAATATCATATCATATTCATATTTGGTGTGGCATATTTATACATGTGCTTTATAAATATGAAGAATGACCCTACAATGCGATGAAGGAAACGAAACATATGAAGCCAGAGCGCAACGTCTAAAGTAGTGTTAAGAATTCGCTTTTTTATTTCCTCCACTGCCTTAAAATATTATTATCTTTAATCCATTTAAATTATAATTTTTATAAAAAAAAATTTATCTTATTTATAGTATCATTTTATAAAATTAAAAAAATTAATTAATTTTTTTAGTTATATACTTATTATTAATGTGTTAATTAATAAAATTAGAATAAAATATTTTAAATATTGATAAATTAATAAAAATTATTTCAATTAATTTTAAATAATTTTATATAATATTATGAAAATTTAATTATTTTTTTAATAAATTTGTAGGGGTTCAAACTAACAATTTAACAAACACGGAGATAGTATTATTATAAGCATTATATTAAAAAAATACATTATTAATATTTTAGAAATCCGGCTGATGCGGGCGCCATTAATGGTGGAACTGAAGTCTTTATTTTATTCCTCTTCTTTTGATGGGATATAAATAAAGAAAAAAGAAAGTATTAATTTACTATCAGGCATTAACCAATACAGAGACTGCCATGTCCATTGCCCTTTTTCTGTTTAGGGCCCTTCAATTTCTGAATTTTTTTCGTGGGATTTTCAGCTTACAGTTTTGTAAATTATAATGCATGTGATAGGTGGCCCATATTTCTCTGCAGTAATATCACTTCCACTACAGCTTATCAATTTTATTTATATAAATTTTCAAATAAGAATTAGAATTTAAGCTGCATGAATCAAATATTCAACCAATTTTTAGATGTATAAATTAGATTCGATCTAAATTATGTCGATGATTTATAATCTTGCCATTAATATTATACATAATTCAATAGGGAAAAATATATTAAAAATATAATACGAGAAAATATCTAACATCCATTAAATACAAATTTATAAGTGACTAATATAGAAATTAATTTTTCAATTTTAATATTAATTTTTAAGATTAGCATTTTAAAATTTATATTAAAAAATTCAACATGTTTTCAATTTTACCTTATAATGGGTATTTTTTTTTTGCAAATATTGATCAATTTCACTTATTAAATATTTATTTGTATAGGTATATATAATTTTCTCATGACTCATAAGTTTTACAATCTACAAAATATAGACAATGTGTATTCTGTCAGAATTTGCTTGGAGGAGACTTGTATAGTGTATCAACTGATATGATAATATCTCTAATTAAATTGAGAAAAAAAAAATACTCAGTGGGAATATTTTCATTTTAAATTTTCTTTTTCTGAGATAGAAGTTTCTAATTAAGATTTTAAGTAAGCAACTCATAAAAATAGAAATAAATAAATAATAATAATAAAAGAAGAAGAAGAAAAAGAAACATATATGCCAAGCTGTGAATAGGAATTCAGAACAAAAGAAGCCGTCAATAGGAAAAAAAAAACGAATCCTTCGTTATCTTTGATATTTCATTAAAAGGAAATCTATTGGGATCTGAATATTCCTTTCCTCTTCAATCTGCAAAGCAAAAAATTCTCTAACAATAGAAAGTAAAAGAGCAAATGCGAATTAAAAATAAAAAGAGGTACTTAGAAAATGGCAAACTAGGAGAAGTTTCAATTTGTCAAGATATAGTATGATTAAAAATATATATTATTTTTATTTAAATTTTATAATTAAATTTTAAATATTTTTTTTCTTCATATATAATTAAAAAAAGATAAATTTCTAAAAAATATCTAAATTTATAGTATTAAAATATTAAATATGAGTGAAATCTCATATCTAAAAATAATTAATAAAAAATATATAAATTTATTGTATTAAAATTTTATGGGTCATTTAGTAGATTATTAAAATATTTAATTACTGAAAATATATTTTACAGAGACATATTACTAAAATTATATTTTACTGAAAAATATTATATTATTATATTTAAAAAATATAATAAAATATTAAAAAAATTAATTAAAATAAATATTTATTTATTTGGTTATAATTTAATTTTACTATAAAATTTTAAATAATATTTAAACTACTCTTATAAAAATTTTTTCTTAATTTATCATATTTTAAAATATGAAATATAGTGATATTTTAATTTAGGACCTCATAATCTCATTTTCTAATAAAATAGTTTTGTCTATTTATCTTAAGTAAATTATTTTATCAATTAATTTATAAAATTTAATTAATCTATTATTTTATTTTTTATAAATTATTTATAAATAAATATAATATTTTTTATTAAAAAAATATTATTTTATAATTTTTTTAAAATTACGAAGCAATCAAATACTCTATTAAATTAAAATATATATTATGTTAAACTTATAAATATATTTATTTATTCGGACCATAAAAAAATCTTCTAAATTAAATGAGCTAATTAATTTTATGGATACATGAGCTAACTATGTGTAAAGAAATAACTCTCTCATTTATGAAAGACAATGAATAAAGTATCAGGAAAAATTATTTAATATCAAACTATTTATATTCTATCCGAATTCATTTATAATTTTTACTAATTTATTTAACTTTTAATTATTTATATTCACCTTAAACTTATTTATAGTTATTGCTCTACATCTTATCTCTGTGTGCTGTATAAAATTAAATTAAATATAATTATTAAGATGTAATCTAATAGTTAAACTCTTATTTAAATTTTAAGTTTGAATCTAAATATTCTTTCTCCTTATTTATAATTAATCTTGTTGATCCTCTTTGGTTATTATTATTATTATTATTAATTATTATTATTATTATTATTATTCAATCCATGAGATATAAAATTAATGTTTTGGACAAATCAATTTTTTTTGGGGACTTTAGAACAATGGCTCTAAAATTATTGGTGGGTTCTCTCTAGCCATGCATATATAGGCATTTATAGGCATTGAGACTTTCCCTCTCAAAACACAGCTCCTTGGGGACCCACTGAAGAGTGACTTTTGACTTTTTATGAATGGGGTAGGTCCCATCTGTTTGACGATTATGGGACTAAATCCAAAACCATGCTTATAAATAATGGTGGGGTCACATTGCTGTTCCTATTATTTAGCCTTTAGTCAAAGTTAACATTGCCAAAAGCAAGAAAATACATTAATGGGTATTTTATTTTATTGGGTCAAAAAAAATCTATAGAAAAATATTAATGGACACTATACTGTCATATTTTATTTTTGGTGAAATATATTTTATTTTTATTATAATTTATATAATAATTTTTTAATAAAATATATAATATTTTTATTAATTATTTTTTAAAAAATAATTATAATAAATTTTAATTTAAATAAAATATAACTCGATACTTTCAAATATATATATATATAACTTAATAAAAATTAATATATTTATTATTATTTTAAAAAATATTAAATATGATTATTAACATATTTATTATTATTTTAAAAAATATTAAATACGATATCAGTTATATATATATATATATTTATTTTTATTATATTTAAATTATCGTATTTTATTAAAAAAATATTAATTAATTTATTAATAATAAAAATATAACTAAAGACTAAGTAATTTTTATTAATTTTATAAAATAATAATATAAATAAAATATTTTTTTTATAAAGACATTAATTTAAAGGGTATGAATATAGTGTGTATATATATATATATATATATATATAAAGATCCCGCAAGTCAATATTTCTTGGTGGTGGTGTATCTTTTCCTTTGAACGTGTCCATATATTCGTTGTATATACATATATTCTATAATTCTTGTTTCTTTCAAGGTTCATGGCCTTGAGCAGTGCTACAAATTAATTTATTTTTTTAATTATTTTTTAGAAATAATTTCAACTTAACATGTACTTTCGATGAAAATTACAAATTTTTTAAATGAATTTAAATTATATATTGATTTCATTTATAAATGAAAACCTTAATAAAAAGATAAATAGTAAATTTACTTCACCAAATGAATTAATTCTTTCAAATTGCTACATATTATGAGAAAAGTTTATATTTTGAGGATTAAACTGATAATTATCTTTTATAAATTTACAATTTTATTAGCTATCAGCCAAATATTTACTTATTATCAATTTTATCATTATGATCAAATTGTTCTTTAATTGATTAATTTTTGAAAAGTAATGCCTCGTGTTGAAATTTACCTATGTATAATCATGGGGCTATTTCCCAAAATAAATGCAACTTTAGCAATTTAATTAGCATATACATGTAAGGGTGATTACTGGTTCACCGTGCATGGCCATTGATTAATTATCAGTACATTTTCTCAATTTAAGTTCAGTTCAAAATTTGAGTTTCCCTTCTCTTGCATACATACATACGTAAATACTTACATACATACATATTACTTTTTCAAAATCTTCTACCTTATTAATTAATTTAACTATCAAAGTGAAAAAGTAAAATTATTTTAAAAGTGAAAATGAGGTTCAAATCTCACTTCAATTTCTCCGTCCTAATTCTAAAAACACTTAATAATTAAAACTATTTCGTATATATAACGGGCAATGACGAAGCTAGGACTTCAAACGTAGGAGAATAAAATTTTTCTTAAAATTTTTGTTTAATCTTTAATATAATTATTATTTTATAAATTTATTAATCTATTAATAAATAATATATATATATATAATCTTTTAACAAATATAATTGACTCAAAAATTATCACATAATATTAAATAATAAAATTAAAAGCAAAAGGAAAAAGAATAAGATTTTTAAAAAAAAAATAAAAATATATTAGAAAAAAAAGATAAAGATTTTAAATTTGTATTCTTTCTTAATTTTTTTCTTTATTACGCTTTTAAATTTTTTTCTTAGCCTCTTAATTAATTGAGTGGGTTTAAATTAATTTGGTCTAAAATTTTCTTCTTTTTTTTCACTTCTTACACAAATTAAGGCACATGGGAGATAATTTAAAATTTTATAATAGATTTTAAAAATTTTAATAATCATCACACATATATATATATATATATATTCAGAAAAGAAGGGGCGGTTACCTCCCATTTTTACTGTGTAACCGCCATTGACAACGGGGAATCAGATTTCAAAATTACATAACTGATAACAAAATTCAGACAAAAAACAAAGATAACACAAGATATCTTAATAGCCAAATGGCTTAGATTTATCCACTTTTTATCAAAGTATGAGCACACATATTGGCTGATCTATGGATAAATTGGATGACAACAACGAAAAAGATAGCAATATTGAATGTTAAATCAATCCACGAATTTAATACTTCAATTAGGAGTGAGCTTGAATATCAATTAAAATCTAATTAATTAATAATTCAAGATTAATTTAATAAAATCAATTTAAAATCTTTTCCAATGGTAGAATATAAAAAAGCCTGAGGCAGGATGAAATTTTTGACTTTTACAATGCTATGAAAGAAGTAACATTATTATTATTATTTTCATTTTTTCTTTTTTTGGAATATATAAAAGGTAAATTGGCATGCACCTCGAAAGGTATAAACTAAAAACTAATCTTGATTTGTTGAACTTTCAAAAAAATTTTGCTTAATTTGCGGAATTGAGAAGGCTTCACTACTCAATGGGTTTTAGAGCACACTTCTTCTTCAAAGTTGCTTTTATTTATTTTTATTTTTACTGTTTATTTTTATTTTTATTTAAACGCTTGAGTTAATCGAAAATGATTTCTTGCTCAATTTGATTGTTAACATGACTACTACTAATTAAGGGTAATCAATTGTAATTATTGTTGTTTGCCATTTTCAATTAAGTTGCCTGGTTCAAAATTTTTAATTAATTATGTGCATTGATCTTTTTCTTTTTAAATATTTTTTGGAGTTAAGTTGTGTAGGATCACTACAATAATAAAATTTTTTTTATTAAATTTAAATATAGTTGTAAATCTATAACTTAAATTTAAAACATTTAATTAAACTAAAACAGTTTTTTACCAACTGATTTATATACTCAATAGTCCTTTCTTTGATTTTTTATTATTATAACATATTATTGGATTATTAAAAAGAGGAAATTTCACTATTTTTAATTTTTTTTAAATATTCTATAATTTTTTAAAAATTTTAAAAATATTTTTTTAACTTTAATTGAAAATATATTGTATGTTTACTTCTGATGTATTAGATATATACTTTTTAATTTACCAATTGTTCAAATTGGAAGATATTTTTAAATTGAAAAGTTAAAGAAAATAAGTATTTTTAAAAATATTTTCATTTTTTGAATATTTTTATACAAAAACCTTTAAGAAAATAGAGTTTTAATAAAAATATAAGAAAATTTAAAAATAATTTTAAATTTACTATATTTATAAAATATTTACTAAAATATCATAATTTATAAAATATTTATCAAATACCATATTTTTATAATTTATAATGAATTTACAATGAGTTTATTATGAGTTTATAATAAGTTTATAAATTTTATATAGTTTATAATGAGTTTATAATAAAATGACTAAAATACCTCTGATAAAAAAGTAAAAATTTTTATAAAGAGTGTCATTTTTTCTAAGAAAATCTCAATTATCACTATTACAATGGGCTTTTGATAAAAATTAAAAAAATTAAAAAAAATTTTAAATTTATTATATTTATAAAATATTTATCAAAATATCATATTTTTATTAATTTAAAAAGAGTTTATAATGAATTTATTATAAATTTATAATAAAATTATAAATTTTATATAGTTTATAATAAATTTATTGTAAATTTATAATAAAATAATTAAAATATCGCCGTAAAAAAGTAAAAAGTTTAAAAAATGTGTTGAAATGTATGGGTATTACGATAGCCCAATTGTTAGAACGTCAGCCCATTTTGTATTTAAGCCCAAATTTGAGCGCAGATCTTGTGAACCTTCTTAGGCCCTATATATATATTGAGGTTGATAAAATTGGTTTAAATTAAGAGATTTTGGCGAAACTTATTTAACTTAATTTTTCTTTTATTAGGAGATACTTAATGTAAAAGAATCTGTATTTTTTTTTTAATTTTATTTTCAGTCTAATGTTCTTGAACCGATTTATGTCCTTAACTATAATAGATTTTGAAGAGAAAAACAAATATTTATGCATTGTTTAATTGAGCCAAATTTTTGGGTAACAAATGTATGAAATAATTATAAGTTGATGCTAAAACATGAAGATATATATCAATTATGCCAATTAATATTATATGATGAGACTGATTAAAAAAATTAAAAGAAAAGAAAAGGAAAAATAAAAATATCATATTTTTTTCATCATATAAATAAATAGTATATACACTACATACATTCTTTAAAAAAAAAAAAAACACTACATACATGCATTACTTTACCACTCTCCATAGACCACATTAATTGCATAACTAGCTATTATTCCCATCCAACAAAGAATGGCAAAACATATATGATACATACATACATACATACATACATAATTAATTAGAGTTTTATTTAAGGATTATTACCATAAGCACCAAATGATTGCCTAGGAATATTATGGTGATTATCTAAAACAGGTTCATTATCACTGCCGAAACTATTTTCTTTCGTTTCTAATTTCTCATAATCTTGTCTTTTTGCCACTACAAATGACTTTGTGCTAGAAAGATCACCTCCAATCACCATCACCATCCTTTTATTCATGGAAAAATTTAGATCAGCCATGAGAAGAAGAAGAAGAAGAAAGAACAAGAATGCTGTAAACTTCATTATGGAACTAATTAAAGAGTAATGTATAGATTTTGCACTTAATTTCCTTTACTAAAGCCTAAAATTGAAGAGATAGGGGATGCTTATATATAGAAGGGGGAAAGAGTGAGTGAAAGGGGTTATAAAAAATCTAAGATTGTGGAGTTGCCAATAATTAATTAATTAATTTAATTAAGGTTCTAGAGATTATCAAAAGTAATTGAGTCCTAAAATAAATGATTATAGTGTGTTTGTGGTTTTGTTAGTGATATTTTTATATAAGAGGAATAGTAACAATGTGGTGCACATTCATGAATTCACCAAATGGGAAAGAGCCACCTTGTCATTTGAATTAATTTGGGGCCACATGAAAATCATTACTATTTTGATTTTTAGGGTTGATAATGTTTGATATTTAAATGAGCACTTAAACAAATTTGATAGGAAACAAACCCATAATGAAAGAAAAAGAAAATTACGTTATTGGTATCTGAATTAAAATTTTTTTTTTGTATTTTAATTTTTTTATGAATTAATATTTCAACTTTAAAGAATACTCACAAATAACTTATTTTAATTGTGATCGAAAAAAAAAAATATTAAACGATGTACCTCATTTATAAGTATTCATTAAAGTTAGAACAATGAATTGAATAAAAAAAAAGATACTAAATAAAAGATATTAAAAATTTCAGACGTCAATAAAATAATTTTTCTATAATAAAACATGTTTGAGCCAATCAATCCCCCAAAAAAAGGATTAGTATTGAGTTGGTTGAAGCTATAATTAAATTAAAGAGGCATATATAACTATGAGATAATTAATTAATTAGGTTAGTATTTTTTTTCACCTGATTTTTTATTATTAAATTCATTTAAGGTTTAAATATAGCCTATATATACTTCACTGCATAATTTTAAAGTTTATATAATTTATTTTTATGGGTGGCAAGATGATTTATTATTGCAGTTGCAGAAGACGAGCAACAAATTTAAATCTTGCATCTCGCCTGTGGTTAAAATAATAATGTATTTGAAACATAATTTTAATTTTATTAAATACAATTTTTTATTATTTCTATTTTTTTAAATGTAAGTATTTTTATATTAATATACATTTAATATGAAAAATTATGCACCATATATATAATAACGAATGAAGAAATATTAGTTGTAATTCATTAGTGGACACCTGTCAATTAACTAATTAGGACAGCTCACTTCCTTAAATATTAATTATTATTAGTTTTGGCTTGTTTTGAGAAAAATTAGGGGTAGGCGTTATTTGGTTAACCGACCGGTTTATCAGTTCAGTTAACTGAATATATATAAATATGTTCGGTTTTGGTTAGTGATATTGATGAATTTTGATTTCGGTTCGATTGGCAATTAACTATTTTCTTTCGATCGGTTAACTGTTAACCGAAAATTAAAACTCTGCGTTTTGATATTTAGCTCATTTTTCAGCCTCTTCCCGTCTTCCTTTTGCTTACATCAAAAAAAGATTAACAATTTCTAAAAAAAATTTCTCTCCTAAAATTACCCAGACCACTGCGTCTCCAATCCCTTCTTCCTCAGCTCCGAGCATGACGCTAGTGGTCCATTTTCTCCGAGAATGATGCCATCGCTGCAGTTCACAACTTCAAACCATCATTCTTCATTTCTTCTCAAAATTTTCTTCTTCAATTTTAATTTCCATAAAGGTACCAATATTTATAATTTGCCTTTTCTTTTCCTCATCACATCATACTTGTTCATTTTATTCTCATTATCTTCTTCTTCTTGTAATTTATTAGTATTAATTTTAGGAATTGCGTTATTGAATTGCTTTCCCCTTTACTCATGAATCAATTTGTGCATGTTTGTTCTTATATGTTTTGGCTTATTGAGATCAATTCCTTGAATGATTAGTGAAGTATGTTTGAAACTAGTTTCATTGCCGAATGCTAGTGATTAGCCTCATGCTTTACTGCTGATTATATAAAAAATGAAACAGTTGATCATATAGAAAATTTTCATATTTGTTATTCTTATATGCGATGTTATTGTGTTTGAGCTCTACTGTTCTAAACTTAAAAACTTGAAAATTTTTGAAGTGGATCTATGTATGTCTCATAAATTAATATCTCTATTGGGGTGGAAAATCCAATTGAATTATGTAAAATGAAATTAATTAAAGTTTACAACTATGGACATTTTACTAAGAGGTTTAAGTAAATACCAAACTGTTGTATAGACAAAAGTTGTTCCAATGAACAAGTATTCTAAAAAAGATAAATGAAACACTCAACAAGTATCCAAAAGGAATAAAAATGGAACTGTCTAAAGCAATATCAAAAAAGAAGGCATCATTTTGATAGCCAACAATTCATGCCAATTAAAAAAAAACTAATGACTTTTTTGTTTATTTCAATTTTTATTAGAAAAAAAAGAAGAAATTTTATTTGAAAAAATGCATCAAACTTGAAATGACCAAAAACCGGTAGTCTAGTACAAATGGTGAAAGTGCAGTGGTTATATAGAAGTAGATGAAATGGTGAAAGGAAATTAAAGCATAAGAAATGAGTTTTAGTGATTTCCTATATATTCCCCTCATAGCCTCATGTCCAATAAATCAAATAATATATATGCAAAAGACTCAAAATTGTAATAAAAATTTCAGCATTATAATATACAAAAGTTGGAATTATAAATGAATGAAATTGACGAACTTACCCATTTCTTCTTGAACATACCAATCTTAAGTCTTTTAGCCTTGTGTTGTCATTAATTTTTAAAGTTTATTTTATTGTGTTGTCATTAATTTTTAAAGTTTATTTTATCTTTAATGAATCTTGAAATTAATAAGGATGGCCCTTTGCACATTGCATGTACTAAATCAAATTGGATGTCGGTAGACCTTGTTGTAGAAAAAATGAATTGCTAATAAGTTATATCAAAGAATGTGGAAAAAAATGAATTGCTAATATGTATATATAAAATATATATGAAATATAAATGAAGTACTTTTGAAGTAATTTTTCCAATTCATTAATAATTTCTTGAGTTGATAATTTAACTTCCTCGTCATGCTCACTCGCCATCTGCAAAACTTAAAAACTTGAAAATTTTTGAAGTGGATCTATGTATGTCTCATAAATTAATATCTCTATTGGGGTGGAAAATCCAATTGAATTATGTAAAATGAAATTAATTAAAGTTTACAACTATGGACATTTTACTAAGAGGTTTAAGTAAATACCAAACTGTTGTATAGACAAAAGTTGTTCCAATGAACAAGTATTCTAAAAAAGATAAATGAAACACTCAACAAGTATCCAAAAGGAATAAAAATGGAACTGTCTAAAGCAATATCAAAAAAGAAGGCATCATTTTGATAGCCAACAATTCATGCCAATTAAAAAAAAACTAATGACTTTTTTGTTTATTTCAATTTTTATTAGAAAAAAAAGAAGAAATTTTATTTGAAAAAATGCATCAAACTTGAAATGACCAAAAACCGGTAGTCTAGTACAAATGGTGAAAGTGCAGTGGTTATATAGAAGTAGATGAAATGGTGAAAGGAAATTAAAGCATAAGAAATGAGTTTTAGTGATTTCCTATATATTCCCCTCATAGCCTCATGTCCAATAAATCAAATAATATATATGCAAAAGACTCAAAATTGTAATAAAAATTTCAGCATTATAATATACAAAAGTTGGAATTATAAATGAATGAAATTGACGAACTTACCCATTTCTTCTTGAACATACCAATCTTAAGTCTTTTAGCCTTGTGTTGTCATTAATTTTTAAAGTTTATTTTATTGTGTTGTCATTAATTTTTAAAGTTTATTTTATCTTTAATGAATCTTGAAATTAATAAGGATGGCCCTTTGCACATTGCATGTACTAAATCAAATTGGATGTCGGTAGACCTTGTTGTAGAAAAAATGAATTGCTAATAAGTTATATCAAAGAATGTGGAAAAAAATGAATTGCTAATATGTATATATAAAATATATATGAAATATAAATGAAGTACTTTTGAAGTAATTTTTCCAATTCATTAATAATTTCTTGAGTTGATAATCAAGCTCTTTTTTTCTTTTATTGTTTTGCAGATGGCGAGTGAGCATGACGAGGAAGTTAAATGTGGTCCTCAGTCAAGTATGGGGATACACTGCTTCACCTACCCATTCCAAAAAGAAAAAAACAAGGGATAGATTGCAAGTTTGACAGCACTTCAGCGAAAAGTTTGAGGATGAACATAGTCAAACTAAAATGCAATTTAAGTATTGCGATAGACATTTTTTTGTGATATAAAAAAGAATGGGACTAGTGTATTAAAATATCATATGACTAAATGTATAAATAATCCAATAAATGAAAGGGATGCAAAGCAAATGAAATTAAATATTCAATCAAGGGTACTAGAGATACATGCTTAATTAATTGGAAATTTGATCAACTAGCTTGTAGAAAGACATTAGCTAATTTGGTAATTGAGTGTGAATTAGCTTTGAAATTTTTTGAGCATCCTGGGTTTATAAAATTTATTCGCCAACTTTGTCCTGAATTTGTTTCTCCCTCTAGAAGAACTGTGACTAAAGATATGTATGAATTGTTTGCTAAAGAGAAAAAAAAGTTAAAAAAGTTGTTGCAAAATAATTGTTCTAGAGTGTGTCTCACCACAGATACTTGAACTATAGTGCAAAGAATTAATTACATGTCTCTCATTGCACATTTTATTGATAAAAATTAAAGCTTATGCAAAAAAGTAATTAAATTTTGTCTAATTACAAGTCATAAGGGTGGTGATTTGAGTCAAAGTGTGGAGAAATGTTTGCTTGATTGGGGAATTGATAGACTTATGACTGTGACAGTTGATAATGCTTCCTCAAATAATACTGCAATATCAAGTTTGAAAAAAAAAACATCTAAATGGAGTCCAACAATATTAGGGGGTAGATATTTGCACATAAGGTGTGTGGCTCATATTGTCAACTTGATAGTTATGGAGGGATTGAACAATATTACTGAGTCTATAGATAAGGTGAGATGTGCTGTAAAATATATCAGAGCATCACCAGCTAGACTAGCCAAATTTAAGGAGTGTGTTGTGATAGAAGAGATTCAGTGCAAGGCATTGTTGGCCTTAGATGTCTTCACTAGGTGGAATTTCACATATCTAATGCTAGATAGAGCTGAAAAATTTAAAAGAGCATTTGAAAGATACGATGAGCAAGATAAATCATTCAAGTATGATCTAATAAGAGATTATGAAATTGATGGTAAATATGTAGAGATGGATGGTAGGCCTAACTCAGATGATTGGACATGTGTTAGGCGATTTTGCAAGTTTTTAGAAAAATTTTACAAAATGACTTTGAGGGTATCGGGCTCTAAATATTCTACATGCAACTCTTTTTTTCATGATATGGCAGAGATTCATGTTTCGTTGAAAGAGCTAGAAGACAGTTATGATGATGTGGAGTTATCCACAATGGCTATTAAAACGAGAAATAAATATAACAAATATTAGGGCAATCCAACTGAAAATAATATGTTAATTTACATCGCTGTTGTTCTTAATCCTTGATACAAATCTGATTACACGGAGTATACTTTGAAGGAATTGTACGGTACACAAACGGGTATCAATTTTTATAAAAAGTTGAATGAAGCCACTTTTGAGCTCTTTAATGAATATAAAAATAAGACAAGTAGTTATCAAAGTCATAATGCTTCTAGTGTTGGTGTTGCAAGTGAGAGTCAAAAGCAAGGTAATATTATCCATGATAGGGATGAGCCAATGTTATTCAATGGGTATAAAAATCAAAAGGCAAATGGAGATCACAACAAGACTGAATTGGATAAATATTTAACTGAAGATTGTGAAGATATTCCTACCTTGGATGTCTTGGGTTGGTGAAAAATTCATTCCCCTAGGTTTTCAATTTTATCACTGATAGCAGATATATTGGTTGTCCCTATTTCTACTGTAGCTTCAGAGGCTACTTTCAGTACATGTGGTCGGGTGCTCGATCCATATAGAAGTTCTTTATCTCCTATATTAATTGAGTTGCTTATGTGTTGTGGAGATTGGCTTCGAATTTTGAAAGACCTGATGACAGTTGAGGAAACACTCGAGGAAATTGAAATGCTTGAAGAAGGTAAAATGCTTTTACTTTCTATATTATGGTTGTCATTTTATGTTTAATTTAATTAGTTTGTTTCTTTATTTTTTAAAATTTTAACTTCTTAATTCTTTTTATATATTTTTTTAGCAATGGTTACAGCTGTATCTGAACATAAATCAACAAATGATGTTACTCATTCGACTGGTGTTGATCTAGATGAAGACTAATGATGATAATTGTATTTTTTTTAAAAGTTTGTAGCTATTTTTAATGTTTGTATTATTATTACATTTTATTATTGTTATTTATTGTTATGTATGAGATTATGTTGAATGGTTGTTTTATCAATTTGTGATTTATAATTATTTTTTATTGTGATTTAAGCATACGATTGCAATTTATTGTGAATTGTTTTTTTTTTATATTCATTTGCAAGAAGCTTTCAAAGAAAGTGTAGAATAAGAAGGTTCTCAAATAGTTCTTTTTCCTTCTTAAATTAATCTTTGCATGTGCATTGCATTGTAAAAATCTTTGTTGGTTAAAGTGTTCAAATTCAGAGAATTTGTTAATGTGACTTTCGGCTTGCCATAGTTATCTAGACCAAGCCTCCATAGTTATCTGTACATTGAAAGATCAGAGTCAAATGTGAAGAAGGCAAATAATGTTTCACCATATCCATCATCTCATTATGATAGACCAGTGAATTATGATAGTCAAACAAATCTATTTACATTTTATTAGATTAAATTATATTCCTATCCTCGGATTTACCTATAATACAATTGAAGTAAATATTCTCTGCAAGTTACTATCCCATCCATTTATTTATTATGTGATCGTAAACTAATAAGATAATTTTATTACCCTTATCAAAGAAAAAAAAAATGAACTCACTCAACCTAAGGGTGCTAACGAAATCTTCTCCATTGTACTGGAAACTTAATGTAGAATTAATTTTAGTTGAAGATATTCAATTATTGACTCCAAGAGTCATCTAGCATATAATAAATATCTAATGGAAATAACTCGTTAGTCATCTAGTAAGTAATAATAGCATTAGCTATTATTTCACATTTCTTGCACTTAGTTGGGAATTTAGATTTTTAGTTATAATATATTGTCACTAGCTTAGCCACCTATTCTAACTAATAATATGTGGATTTTCATTATTAGTTATACATTTACAGCTAAATTTACTTGAAATTGTTTAAAGTAAGGAAATTTTCCTTTTTAATTTATTTTCTCAAATTTACTTGAAATTTAAATTTTTAATTTAGAAATATTCACTTTTATTTGGCAACAATTAAATTTTCAATTTAAAAAATATTTACTTTTAATTTGCAATAGTTAATGTACCAAAGTATACATGCAATTGCAAACAATATATTAAAAATGGCTTTCATTAAAAAAAAATCGGTTAAATCAAAAATTAATTGAACTGATCGAGTCGGTTCGGTTAAATAACCGAATTGACTGAAAACTCATTTTGGTCGATTTGGTCAAAAAAAATAATAAACGAAAGAATCAGTTAAATAACGTTCGGTCGGTTAATTAAAAGTGGCTTTCATTAAAAAAATTATTTAAATCGAAAATTAATTGAACTGATCGAGTCGGTTTGATTAAATAACTGAATTGATTGAAAACTCATTTCAGTCGATTTAGTAAAAAAAAATAATACTCGAAAGAATCGGTTAAATGACGTTAAGTCGATTAATTATAGTTAGTTTTGTTAACTGACCGACCCAACCCAATCCTAAGAAAAATTATTTGTCTAGATGGTTCTAAAGTATGGTTGTCAAAGATTTCGATTTTTGTCGGAAGAAAACGTGTTTGTTGAATTTATTAAAAAAGTACTGTGACCAAAAATATCAGACCAACCTTTTAATTTTAATTTATTATAATATAAAAAATAATTCAATTATGCGTACGGCTAACAATAAATTTATATTTTACTAAATAATAAATTAAAAATTAATTTTTTTATTCTTATATTAATATTTAAGAAAATAATTAAATTGCTAATTTTTTTAATATTCAAATAATTAATATTGATAAAATTCAAATTTTGATATAAGCCTTTTTTTTAAAAAAAATAATCTTATTCTATAATTAGATCCACACTCAGGTTAACTCAATTTTAAATTTTATTTTAACTAAAATCTAATAAGTCCAATCATTAATTAACTTAAATAAAATAAATTTTTTTTTTTGAAATTTTGGCTCGGCGCTTCTAGCGCATATTATTAAAATCAGCCATCAAAACTTCATACAGAAAACTGGGTGGGCATACCCCCCAACTGAGACCAGACATAGAACCAGCTGCTCTAGCACAACTATGCGCAACTTGATTCGCTGACCTATAAACAAAAGAATAGCCAAATTGGAGCTCATTCAAGAGAGCTTTACAATCTTCAACAATGCAGTGAAAATAAGATAAATTTCCATCAACCAAACTATCAAGAGCTTTTGTAAGAACTTGACAATCCGTTTCAATATGTACCTGTTGAAGATTCAAAGATTTTAACCAGCTTAATGCTTCTCTAAAACAAATTGCCTCCCCTATTACAGGATCACCATTACCCATAGAGTTCATAATCTTACCTGCTACACAATATCCATGACAATCTTTCACAATAAAACCCATTCCAAAGATACCACCAGGTAAGACTGCCACATCCGTATTACACTTATACTCACCTACCCGTGGAGGAGCCCATGTACTTGATACTGTTTTCACCTGCCTACTGCCCTCACCCTTGTTTTGAGCAAGCAGCCACTGTTGTAACGTCAAACTTGCCCTGTTAATAATTGTTTCTGCAGTCTCTGTTTGCTGCTGCCATAACTGCCGATTCCTAGCACACCACAAACTCCACATTGTCATCAACAACTCCTGTATTTGTGATGATGTACCCGTCTTGATCAAGTGCTCAAACCAATTGTTAAACTGGTGAATCAGTTCCCAACCCAGACTTGTTAACAACCAAACCGACTGTGCAAGAATACAATCATGCAGTAGGTGTCGCTCATCTTCTACTTGCTGAGCACAGAAAACACAAGAATTCTCTACATCCACCCTCCTCCTGAGAAGATTTGCAGTACAAGGTAAACAGCCACGTAAAACCCTCCAACCAAAGAACTTTACCTTGGCTGGAATCTTAACCTTCCACAGCTTATCCCACACCTCGCCATACATATAAAATTGATGGTCACCATCTTCCATGGCCAGCTGGTACCCTTCCTTAACTTTATAGACTCCAAGTCTATTATAATTCCAAAACCACACATCACCAGTTTGCCGTAATGGTAATGGAATTTGCTGTATAAGTTCCACATCCCTTTCTTGAAAAACCCGACCAATCAACTCCATATTCCATTGTCCTCCCACAATAAGGTCTGAAACCATTATAATTTGCTCCTCCACTGAATTTAATGGCTGTACATACGGGTCCTCATTCATCAACCATGGGTCCTCCCTAATTCTTGTCGTCAATCCATTTCCAATCCTCCTTCGAACCCCTCGAACCAGAATTGATCGACTAGCACAAATTCCCCGCCATATCAAGCTTGGATTATGACCCACTTCTGCTGAGAAAAAATCAGTTGCAGGAAAATACTTTTGTTTCAAAATCTTGGCCATTAATGATTGTGGATTCCTCAATAACGTCCACCCTTGCTTTGCTATCAAAGACAAATTAAATTGCCTCAAGTCCCTGTAACCAAGACCCCCATTTCCTCTTGGAACCTGCATTCTCTTCCACCTAAGCCAATGTATCGACTTATTACGACCATTATCCCAGAAAAAAGAATTCATCACCATTTCTATATCCTTACAAATATCTAAAGGAAGTAGAAATAATGACATCAAATAATTTGGCATAGCCTGGGCCACCGTGCGAAGCAAAACATCTTTGCCTGCTTTGGATAATAACTTGGCTTTCCACCCTTGTACCCGCTTGGTCAATTTTTCAACAAGAAATTGGAAAACATGCTTTTTATCGCCACCAATAACAGAAGGCATACCCAAGTAACTTCCATGATTATTAACCTCCTGAACCCCCAAAATAGTATTGATTGAATTCCTAATTTCTTGAGATGTGCATGGAGTATAACAAATTGAGGACTTAGACAAATTAATTTTTTGGCCTGAAGCCTTCTCATAAATTTGTAAACAAACACGCAGCTGTCTTGCCTCCAATTCCGTTGCCTTAGCAAAAAACAATGCATCATCTGCAAAGAAAATATGTGAAATTGATGGTGCTCCCCTACAAACTTGTGCACCATGTAATTTTCCTTGTTCTTGCAAACATAACAACATCTGTGACAAGCCCTCAGCACACAAAATAAATAAGTATGGCGAAAGTGGGTCTCCTTGTCGTAGTCCCCGTTCAGGTATAAGAGGGCCGTACTCTTCCGCACCCCTCACAAACATATATGAAACCGAAGTCACCACATTCATTATTTTTGCCACCCATTGATCGCAAAAGCCAAGCTTTAACATTATTTGCCGTAAATAATTCCACTCAATGCGGTCATAGGCCTTACTCATATCAGTCTTAAGAGATACAAACCCCGTCTTACCCTGCGTTTTCCGCTTGAGCGAATGAAATAACTCATAAGCAACAACAATACTATCAGTAATCAATCTACCGGGTATAAATGCACTTTGCATGTCAGACACTATCTCAGACAGAATAGTTTTCAATCGATTAGCCAAAACTTTACAAACAATCCTGTCTATAACATTACTCAGAGAGATAGGCCTCAAATCTGCTACCACCTCTGGGGTTTTCTTCTTTGGAATCAAAATCACATTAGTTACATTCTTTCCAGGCATCACTTTGTCTGCATTCAAACATCCCAAACATGCGTCAGTAACATCAGAACCAACAATGTCCCAATAAGACTGAAAAAAACCTGAATTGAAGCCGTCAGCTCCAGGTGCCTTGTCTGGATGCATTGAAAAAACTGCCTGCTTAACCTCTTCTGCCTTGTAAACCGCCATCAACTTACTGTTATGTTCCGAAGATACCCTCTGCCGCACATACTGCAATATAGGTTCAGTCTCACCACCCCCAGAAGTAAACAAATCTGTATAAAACTTCAAAATCACATTCGGCAGTCCTGAGTTCCAATCAACCCACTGACCACTGTCATCTTTTAACCTCTGAAACATATTTTTCCTTCTTCTATTAGAAGCAGTGGCATGGAAAAATTTGGTATTAGCATCTCCATTTGCTAACCAGAATTGTTTTGACCTCTGCTTCCAATAAATCTCCTTTTGTAATAACAAACTGCTGTACCTCTTTTCTGCCCTTTGAAGCTCCTCACGGTCAAAAACTGTTTGACATCTAAGTATACTCAGTGCTCGCTTAGCTTCAGCTATATGAGTCTGAAATTGCTTATGAAAATTTCCCGACCAGGTTTGAATGGCCTTTGTGCAATCTGAGATTCGTTCATGAAGCTGCCCGTTCACACGACTTTTCCAAGCTGCTTCGATTACCCCTCTACATTCAGTTTCCATTGTCCACGAGTTCTCATACCTGAAACGTTTTACCACATATTTATGTAACGTAATTCCCAAAGCAAGGAACAACGGCAAATGATCCGAAGCCTCCGTTTCCAATACCTGTACCTTAGCCATTGGAAACTTATTTCTCCATGAATTAGTAGCCACAGCTCGATCAAGTCTTTCACGTGTCAAATCCACCCGACCATTATCCCATGTAAATTTCGGTCCCTCAAAACCCAAATCAAAAACTTGACAATCGGACAAAACTTGTCTAAAACCAGTCAATAACCATTGTGGATGTGGCGTTGCACTTTGCTTCTCAGATGCATAACAAATATCGTTAAAATCTCCAATTAAACACCATGGTAAATTTGATTTTAACTTCAACGTTTGCAACAAAGACCAGCCCAAACGACGCTGAGATCTTTCTGAAAAGCCATAAAAACCTGTTAGTCTCCAACCTTGACATCCTTCAATCAGAACTTCCACATCTATAAACTGTCGCGAGAAACCCAACAACCGTACACTGTTCTCAAGTTTCCAAAACAAAGCCAAACCACCTCCTATACCAACAGGATCCACCACAAAACTTCCTGCAAATCCTAACTCCTTACTTATTGCAAAAACACGGTCTTTTTTTATTTTTGTTTCAATTAAAAAAATAAAACTGGGTCTCTTTGAAGCAACAAGCTCCTGCAATTCTCGAACTGTCTCCTGGTTCCCAAGCCCTTGACAATTCCAACTCAATGTACTCATGATTCTTGGTGGACTCCATTCCCAGAGCCCACCTGTTCGTCGTTTTTTGAAACTAGTTCTACCGTTTCTGTCACAGAATCATCCTCCATATTGTCTGCATTCAAATCAGTAAAACCCTTCTCCATCCTACGCCGTTTCGGATCAAGTATCACAATACTATCAGTATTGATATGATTCATTAAAGCACCAGTCTCATTACGTAATTGGTCAACGGGAACCAACTCACCCCACATCATGGTCCCAGGAATTGGATTATTATTATAATTTTCCTTTCCAGAAGTTTCCATTCCACTAGATGTCTGACCGGGAAGATTAAAATTACCAGCGTTATCAAACCTGGTATTCTCCATTCGTGCATTACGTAGAATATCAGGCTCTGATCGTAACCATTTTGCACCAGCCTGCTTCATCACCCTATTATCAGCTTTTAACCATGCTCCGTATGGAAAACGATCACGAGGAATTCGCGGTAAATCATATAACAGTGAACAGTTCGATCCCCATGCCCAATTATACCACAGAAATAACAAAAGGTATTGAGGCGCTCATATTTAAATGTCAAACAAACATCAGCACAATTGGGTCTTTTGATTATCAAATCCCTCTTAATAGGACGACGAACATCCAGCCATACCCTTACTCTCATAGAATCTCTCCAAATCCTCATATAATTTCTTGGATCTGATGCCACAAATGTTCCCAGATAATTCCCTGCATCACGAACCACTGTCTCCGACATAAAACCTCCCGGTACATCGTGTATTTGTACCCACAATAAGAGTTTAGTCATCTCCACAGCTCTAGGGTTTTCAGTTGGTTGCAGTTCATGTAACAATAAGGGTATTTGTTGATAATTCCATGGTCCACCATCAACGACCTTTTCCACATCCAGTTCATGAAAAAACTGAAATATAAAGCAGTTATTTCCAATCTCCTTCACCATTACTCCCTTAACCGGCTGCCATATACTGGCTATCATATTCTTGAAGACTTGGAAATTAATAGACTTCTCTGTTAATAATCTACCCACCAAATAGTTCTTCCACCTAACCTCCGAATCATCATGAGTATGGAATACTGATGGATCATCATAAGAAATCTCACCATCATTTGATTTCAGATTTAATCTCCGATAAACTTCCTGTACCAACCGATCCTCCTCCGTTCCCATTGGGTTATAAACAAGAAAGAGAAATAGAAGAAAAGAAAAGAAATCGAAGATCAGAAATAAAATTAGGGTTTATTTAGGGTTTATAGCTTGCCATAGGAGACAAGAGAGAAAGAAACTCTCGATATTGAGAGAGAAGAGTTTATACCAAGATGTAGATCGAGAATAAAATAAATTTTATCAATAAAATAAAATTGAAAAAATATAATTAAATTTGCATGTAAATTATAAAAGGAAAAAATAATGTATTTAAATGTTTAGAATAATTACTAAAATGGTAGAATTTAATTGAAATTTGCACATTTTCTTTATCTATTTTATTTTAAAAATCTGTCATATCTTTGATTAATTCCTAAATGTGAATTAAAGTTGATTTTCAATCATAGCCAAGAAAGAATTTGAAGTCCAAACAAAGTCATTGATTCGAGAATATGCATCAAATCACTTATTAATTAGGTATATACGTATATTTCATCATCTTTTAGTAATTAGTTATTTTTCCTAGATATTCTCAAAAAAAATATTTTTCCTAGAAAGAAAAAGAAAATTCAATTTTCAAGAATTAAAAGTCAAATTTTGCCACCTGAACATCCTTTATTTTATTTTAACATAATCAAATATATTTTTTTTCTAACTTAAAAAACAAATAACGTTTCACACATGTATACATTAATATTCGGTTTTTTTTTTCTCATACTTAAAAAAAAAAAATTATGTCAAAAAATATTTTAAAAAATTAATATTTGGATAACATTCATTCCATTTTACATTGATAATCCACTATATTTTTATACACAAATTAAAAATAGTTAATGTTATATAAATTTCTTGAAATATTTTTATTCTTTAATAATAACAAATACAACTAATAATAAATAATTAAAAAGTTTCTTATAAAACTAATATTTAGAAATATAAAAATTGATTAAATTTAAGACATAAAAAATAAAGTGGTAAATGAACTATTAATTTGAAATAAATATTTAATTGAGAAAATTTGATAATTTATTTTTATATTAATTATATATGTTCGTGTTTAATCATATCAATTTTTGTTTTCTCAATGTCTTCTTATAACAAGAAAAGCTATTCAATTTCAATTCCACTTATCACACACACGCTTTCTCTATTTCTTAGAAAGGGATATCAAATTCTTGACTAAATAGAGGGAAAGTGCTCTTTAATTCTTTTTTCATTTTTTTTAACTCTGTAATGTCATAAATATCATTAGAGTTGTATATTTATTTTTTCAATATTAATTTTGTTTCATATCTATTCGATATGAAATCATCATGTTCAATATATATATATATAAAACTGAGAATAATAACATCGATGATCAAATAAAAATTAATTTATTTTATCAATCAAATAAATTATTAAAGTTATTTTTTGAAAAAAAAGATATATATATATATAATATTATTGATATAAAAGAAAAGCATCAATAAGAATAAGAAGATCATGGTTGAGTTCCCACTTTTTTGCATTTTAACACAGAATATGAAATTCGAGCTAACGTATGAGTTATTATATTTGCAAAAGGATGAAAAAACAAATTTTATTGATAAATTAGCAAAGTTTTAGTTCACTATTATGATGAGAAAATTTTAAAAATTAGCAAATACTATTTATTGCTTCTTTTTTTTTTTTTTCCAATTTCTACTATGATATGTGAATGGACATAGACATAAAAAAAAAAAAAGAACAGGTGAAATCAAAATCAACACCCAAGTCATATCATTACTTTCCAGATACATACATCTCTCCTGGCTTATAAATTTATTTAAATTTTGTTTCTTTATCGACATTCACACATGAACATTTTGAATCTCCAAGAAACTTGCAAGAACCTTCTTATATTAGCTATAGCTTATCTTCTCTACTCTGTAAACACGTTTCATGAGGTTATATATATATGTCATATACAGAGAGGCAAATCATATCCAACCAACTAGAAATCTTAATTTTTCCTTTCATAATTTCAATCCCCATTTCTTTTTCTTTATCAAATTATTTAGATCTTGATCAAAACATGAAGCAACAGAGAGTTAATTCTTACTTGTTCTTTAGCAGGACTCTAATCTTTGTTATTGTTTTTTTCTCATCACATTCAGCCTCAGTTAAATCTCAAGAAGTTGGTAAGTAAATGCAAAGCTTGCTACTATTTGTATTAATTATATATAATTGTTTAGTTAATTTATTAAAGATTTATGATGATAATTAATTAATTTATGTGATTGCAGAGGATGAAAGAGAGTTTGATTACATAGAAGGGAGTGGAAGAGGACCAGAAAAATGGGGAGAGTTAAAGAAAGAATGGGAGTCTTGTAAGATTGGAAACTTACAATCTCCCATTGATATGTCTAATCAAAGAGTTAAAGTTATCAAAAGATTAACAGAAATCAACAAGAATTATAAGCCTTGTAATTCTACTTTCAAGAATCGTGGTCATGATATTTCGGTAAGAATATTAATCAGCTTAATTAAAACTTATATATAAATTGAGTTTTTCTTTATGAACAACTTCGTCAAGATTCTGATAAAAAAAAAACTTCATCAAGATTAATTTAACTCTCCCTGAACAAATTCATCATATAAAAATTTAGAATGAATTTTGTTAATATTGATATTAAATTACATATTTCTAATTAAAATAATTAATTTTTTAATTATTATAAAATAAAAGTGTAATTATCGATTTAAAACGGGATCGATATTTAATTAATTATTAGGATTGTGGATGCAGGTTGAGTGGGAAGGACAAAATGCAGGATCAGTACAAGTTAATGGAAATGAGTACTTTCTTCAACAATGCCATTGGCACTCTCCTTCTGAGCATACCATTAATGGCAGAAGGTCTCTTTCTCAATATGTTATTTAATACTAATAATATTACTAAATAAATATTAATTAATAGTACTGATAAATTGGTTGAACAACTTCTTAAATTTTTTAATTATTTATTTCCTTGTGTTTGGTTTAGGTATGATATGGAATTGCATATGGTTCATGTAAACACAGACCCAAATGTGAAAAATAGCATAACTGTTATTGGTCAACTCTACAAGATTGGTAAACCTGATCCTTTCCTCTCTAAGGTAAATTATTATTATGGAAAATTTATAAAAATAACTGAAAATTTTAAAAATTTATAAAAATATTATGCAAATAAAAAATTTACAAAAACACTGCACAAACAAAAAAATGAGCAAAAATACAATATAATTTTTATAGATGTTGAGTAGATTCTGAGTATATGTTGTAAAAATGTAAAAAATAAAAATAAAACGCAAGTATTTTTGCAAACTCTAAAAAATAGTAGAAAAATAATTTTAAAAAAATAATATTTCATGCAATTTCCGCTGTTATTATTATTATTATTATTATTATTATTATTAAGAGTTGTAGCTTATAATCACTTATAATAAAAAAAATCATATAATTAATTCCGATCAATTAGTCATTATTATTCTGAAGAGAGTTAGCCTACAACCCTTCTAAATTTATCGATGAATATTTAATTTTTTTTATTAATTATATATCGGGAAGAAATATTTATAATTCAAAATTGAAAACAATATGCATTCTTAGCTACTGAATTACACTTTAGTTGTTAATAAATAAATTTATTTATTTTTTGACACACACTTAATTTTATTTATATATAAACTTACTAAAAAAATCTATTCATTATTTAAATATTCTTAAAATTTCATGGATAAAAAAGAAATTTAATCTTAATAAATACTTAATTTGTCACTATTATTAATTGCTATTATTTACTACTCTAAAAGAAATTGCTAGAATTGTAAAATTGCTAATAGTTTTGCATTTTTTTACCATTATAATTCATAACATGTTATTATTTTTTTTTTCCTGTTTTAGCTACTGAGAGACATAATGGCCACGACTGATCGCAAGCAAGAGAGAAACAAAGGAATGATTGATCCAAATGAGATAAAAATGGGTGGCAAGAAATATTACAGATATTTGGGTTCTCTCACTGTTCCTCCTTGCACTGAAGGTGTTATTTGGACCATTAACAAGAAGGTATAAAATAAAAATATCACTACCCTTTGATAAATACTTCTTTTTTCTTGGCTTAAAAATTAAAATTCATTACTAATTAACTCTGATTTATTCTAATTAACCCAGATAAGAACTGTTTCAAAAGAACAAGTTAAAGCACTCAGAGAAGCAGTTCATGATGTAAGTGATTAGAACTTGTAAATCTAATTAGTGTTTTGATCAAAAAAATTATCAGTAATTAACCTTCGGTGTGATTAACTTTATTTGCAGTATGCAGAGCAAAATGCAAGACCAGTTCAACCTCTCAATAAAAGAGAGATCAAACTCTATGATCATAATTAATCTGAGAGAATTGGCAATATTTTTCTTTACTTATACAATATTGCTTCGAAAAAAAATTTTGTTCCGGAGCTTTTCAAATGCAACTTGTTTATTATGACAAGGAGAGCATTCTTAATCTTCTTGGATGAGCAGGCAATGATTTGAGTTAATTCATTTTTTTTTCTTTTGCTGGTCTTCTCTAGTTATTGTAGAAATTGTTTCAGTGATGTAATGATAAATTGAGGTGTTTTGTTCAGAATAATAAGTTTCTTATAAGTATTTCAATTAAAATCTAAGACCTTGGTGATGGTGTAAGAAATCAAACATCAATACTTGAAGCAAAGCAATTATAAGACAGGAACTTGAGTTGGAAATAAATTATGCAGAATGAATCTGAAATGAAGTAAAAATAGCTTCATTTTATAGCATTGATGTTGGAGATACATAGAGTTGAAACTTAATTTGAACTACAATTTCTAGGAACTCCATTCCACACATTAGATCAAACGAACCAAAGTATTTTAACATGACAATTCCCAGATAATTCAAGCCTTGTTCTTGCATACCTGCTGTGATAAGGACTGAAGATCCAGTAAACACTCCAATCTATGGCTTTGATGATCAACTCTCTTTTAAGTATCTTCCTCAATGCAAAAGATTAGAGGCTAAACAACATGTCTCACCTTTGAACTGTTCTAGCTTATTGTACATCATATTCATTTCCCATCTTCAATTTCAGCACAACCTTACAGTGAAGGTATTGCCTATATATTCAGACCAAGGCAACAATCTCACATTCAGTTAAGAAGCATTTACCCAAGACATGCACCATTTCGAAACATGATCGCCTTGCCAATGAAATACAGCAAATTTGCGTAGGATTCACAAGGTAAATACAGGTGATTTATTGGCAAAAAATGAATACTAACAACTTCAGCTTCTTTTCCATGGACTACAGTGAATCTCATTATTTTCTTGATATTTCAATTATTGAATGAACCTTCAATTGAAGTAACTGATAATCACAAGCTACTCAGTATCTCTTCGATTCTTGATGAACAAGATGTATGGCCGCCTCGTGTCTGCCTTGTATTGTATGAATTGCATTTCAGGCACTTGTGTGCTACAATATGGAAAACCACTTCTGATGTTTCCCCACAGTCATTGCATAGAATCCAAACCTAATCAATGATTACAAGAAAGCGAAAGTATTCAAAGAATTGAACATTGATAGTCATGAATCTTTAGAAAGCATGTCCTTTTCCTTACCATCTTATTCTGATACATTTGAGGCATAGGTGTCGAAGCAACCTGAATTTTGTTTAACAACACAATTTGGTAACAAATCAAGGATCCAGTTCCATTATGAAGAATCACATTATGATTTATATAAACCAAATTTCACCCTATAATGATAGGTATACCTCTTGATCAAGTTTCTCCCACACACGAGACATATCACAATATGATTTTGAGCAAACAGGACAAGCATACCTGCAAGAACATTCTCATTAGAAATGCCAGGTGCTAAACAGATATCGTAATGGTTTTCTCAAAATAATACATGAACATTTTTGTTCTTAGAAACTTACTGGAAATGCCGCTCCATCTCTTTAACACATTCCAAATGTATAGTGTGCCCACATGGCAGGACAGTAATGTCTTTCCTTGTATCAAAGAGAAACTGTGCCAACAAAATGGAGTAAGCAAAATACAAACAGAATTAGCATTTTCCAAATTTTGTCAATGATTCATAAATTTACCTCGAAGCAAACAGGGCAATTATGATGCATTGCTCTTTCGACACAATTGTGTGAATCCTTCAACAAGATTGAATAGCAACATCCTAGATTGGACATAATGTTCATTAGTAGTTAAACTAACGAAGCAGGTTCTGAAAGAAGGAATTTTATAAGTACTTCAAAATGTTGAGAATCTTACCACATCTATTACAGTGGAAAAAATTCTCTGCTCCTCCAGTTCTGTAACAGCAAAATCACATGCACAACATAAGCTCAAAAGTAGCACTACAAAATATAGTACCTTAGATAATTAAAGGAAGAAAGAAATTATTTGTGTGAAGGGCAAACCTGCAGATTCCACATTCATCACAATGGTATTGCCGCTTAGAAACCTAACAGAATAAAATGGTTCACTGAATAAGCATGAAGAAAGAAAAAATGCTTAAAGGAAAAACCCTGCTAAGAGGCTTACATCATCATCGAAGAACCTGCATTTGGTGCAAAAGTACCTCCCCATGCAAACCCCACACTGGATGCAGCGTTGTTGAACCTGCAGAGTGATCAAGAAAAAATTAAAACTCTTCATAAAGTATCATGGTGATCACTTTGTGAAGAGTGAAGAGACTTACATCTTGTTCTGTCTTACACAAGGAACAGATAACCTGAAATACAATAGTGATATAGTAGAGCAATGAATTAGTGTTTCATGGTGTTCTCATAATTCAAGTAAACAAAGTAATAAAAAAAACCTATCATAAATAAAAGAACTTCAAAATGAAAAAAAACAAAGGCAATTTAACTTCCGTGCAGCTTATTCACTGGATTCAAAAAGCGAAAAGGTAAATGAAAAAGAAAGTTGAGGAGAATTAAATATCCACAATATGATGCCGATAATCTCATTGGAAAACAAAAGATAAGATGTTGAATCTCATCAAGATAATTGTTTAAAAAGTAAAAAAACAAGGTTCCATCTTTTGATAGAAACTCTCACTTTTTTAGTGGCATTATACATTCAAACATCATTTTGAAAGGGAAATAGAAATAACTATGATGTAATTCATGTGAAGTCCAAATCTTCAGAAAAGTACTACTGAAGAAAACTCAAAATTACAGACAACTAAAATCTTTTTCCTAATTTTTTCTTCCCATATTTCTTCTTTGCATATGAAACAACAGAATCAACATTCATATTTGTGTTGCTTGTTTTGAAGATTATATAAACAAACAATTAAAATTCATTCTTATTAGATGTTAAAGAAAAGGTTAAAAATAGGATAAAGAAATTAATTAATGACAATTAACCTTGTTTATTTTGTGGCGAGGAGCATCATGACGATCAAGGGGATTAACTTCCATAGAATTCTGTTCAAAACAGAACAATTAACTGTAAATTTTACTTTTCCCAAAAAAAAAATTAGTGAAAACAGAAGAGAATCAAATATCAACAAACCTTTGCTTCGTTATGGCAATGCCTGCAATCAAATATCTCATCGCAACAGGGCGCTCTGATCTTACATCTCCTTCTATAATGAGAGCACCTTCAAATAAATAAACAAATTTCAATTTGAGAAACAAAAGACCATATCAAAAAGGGAAAAATTAGTAAAATTCAGCAAGTTATACAAAGTCCGATTTTTTAAGAGATTAAAATTGATAAAAGCGAAGAAATTGAAAAATACCCAAAATCCCCATATCCAAGATTCAATGTAGACTCATCTTCTTGGGAAGAAATTGACATTCTAAGCTCTGAGCCAATTTCCATTATCTAAGTTGCTATAAGGTTCTATCAAGATTTCAACTTTCACCTGAAAAAGAACGAAATAACTTCAATTCCAACTCCAAAACAAAATAAAGAACCAACAAAATAAATAAAAAGAAAAATAAACACAAACCCAGATTAAACCAGAGTAAAGGGTGATAGATAATGGAGGCCAAACATGGGTTCGGAAGAGGAAGCTTTTTGCACATGGAATCGGAGAGAGTCAGCAATTAAGAAGAAAACCAATCAAAGAAAATATCAAGCCGACAATATGAAAATAATTACAAACAAACCAACCAGTTCTTTTATTTTTATTAATTTTCAACTGACAGCCCCACTTTTGCCGCCCCATTTCTTGTAGAGGATGATGACGAGGCGACACGATAACGTTTCTGCCGGCCAAAAGCTCAATTATTGCACTCAGAAAAATGTGTTCTCTTCACTGGAGAGAGTGATTACAGAGATATTTTTATTTATGTGTATAAAACGGCGTCGTTTAGATTGAAAAAAATATAAGATATTCAGAAGAACGACATAACGTGGAAGACACTGCATGAATTGAACTGTTCTTTACGTACCAGCAAATTAAACTGCTGAGCTAATTATGCTGCTTGTAACACGACCAAGAAATCGAATTTTTGGAAAACCTGTTTCTCAGTTAAAGCCTTGTAAAGCTGAAGTCTTGTAATTTTCTTGATTCTTTTTACTTGATTCTTGTTTCTTGTTTTTGTTTCTTGATTCTTGTAGATTGAAAGTAGAATTTATATGATATTTTTAATCTAATTTATATGCGTTGGAGATGAGAAAGAGTTTATTTTTCAATATAATACACTTATAACTAATTTATATGTTGATACATATTTTGTAGTGAAAATATTAATTGAATGTAAATTTAAAATATATATGACATTTTTATATAAATTATGATATAAAAATTATGATCTTATAAATTTTTTTTGACTTGTAATATCAGTAATATCTAAATCTTTCAATTGGATACTGAATCTGCCTAAAAAAAAAGGAGATTTTTTTACTATATAAATTGGAGTCTTAGGATAATATGGATAGGTTTGATTGGATTAGCTGATGAGGCATTGGTCCCAAAAGACAGAACAATACTCAAATTCTGCCCTATCAAAGGTAACAGTTGTCCACATGGCAGCTAATGAGTGGATGGTCAGCTTTGTCCGACAAGTAAACAAAGTTCATATAAAGAATTGTTTTAAATTTTTTATCACGTGTGGGACAACGTAACGAATTGTTTTTTTTTTACTCTTAATTTTTTTCCATTTAACATATATTATGAGAAAATAAAAACCGATTTTCCTTTTATTGTTTAGGATAATAATATGTATTTATTGCTAAACTATATCCTATAAATTTTAAAAGAAAATTTTCAATTTTTTTTTCGTTATTATTAGCAAAAAGAGTGAAAAAGAAAATGAATTTAACATGCAAATGGATTGAAAATTATAGAAAAGAAAGAAAAGTTACCTACGGAATACTAAAAATGACAAAATTAGAATTATCTAGAAGAGAAAAAAAAAAAAAAAACAGAAGTATCAGCTTCAACTAAATTCAAGCATTGGATATGGATGGCTATGGAAGATTCAATATTGCTGCAATGTAATTATCATTTATCAGAATATCATCATCAAGAATCTAGTCCTTGCATACAAAGAATTTGAACCAAAATTCTTTATGAAGTCTAAGTTAAGACTTGAAGAAAATGAATCCATATATATCAATGTTCAAGAATATGAAAGTTAAGAGTAAAGGAGACATGAAGCATGAAGGTTGCAATCGTCAATTTCATCTAGGTTGATTTAAACTAAAAATAAAAATAAAAATTGATCCATCTAATTTTAATTGAAAACACAAAAGTTACAAATTTTAATTTTTGTTTCAACTTAATCCAAACTTAGAAGGTATAATTTATACCTACACATACCCGTGGCCGCGGTTTGATTTTATTAGAATTAGATTGACTAAAGCCACAAGAAGTCAGCCTAAATCATAAAAAATAATTTGATCTTGGTTCATGATATTTATAAACTGTGAATAGTTGGTTTTAGACTATAATATGTATTTGTGATTCGATTTGAGTTGAACCAGCGGTTTGGCTTATTTGAACCACACTTCAATCTTTTTTTACTAATCTTAATCTCAAAAGATTTTTTTTCTCTGACTTTTTTGGTTAAAATCATTTGTAAATCGTCTCTCAAATTCTGAATCATCCCAAATAGCCCATAAATCGCTCCAAATCACCCTTAAACAACTCAAACTGCTTTGGTCCTTTGGAACTGCCCCCATCGCCGTTTGAAACTACCTGAAATCATCCCATCAACACAGCACTCGAACTGATATTTATATTTGAACTGATAGTTTTAGAATCATGCTTGAATCATCTTTTACGTGATTTGATCCAAGTTCAAGAATATTCCTAAATCATAATCACGTCCCTGAATTACAGGATTTGAATCCAAAATGATTCAAATTGAACCGTCCAACCAAACCAAACCATTTACCTGCAAAGCTTGATGAAAACTTGATCCACGTAACCCAAGAGCCAACAAGATATAGGTGGAAAATGGCTCGAGTTATCGATGGATTTTTATAGAGAAAATGATACTATTTACTATATTTTTTAAAATTTTTATTTTTTTAACATTTTAGTCATTTTATCATAAACTCATAATAAATTCAATATAAACTATATAAAATTTATAAATTTATAATAAATTTGTTATAAACTCATAATAAATTTATTACAAACTAATGAAAATATGATATTTTAGTAAATAATTTATAAATTTTGATATTTTAATAAATAATTTATAAATTTGTTAAATTTAAATTTTTTTAAAATTTTTATTGTATTTTTACCAAAAACTTATTTTTATGAGGATAAATATGCCGGACTCCGTATAACTTTGTCCAAAGAATTGTAGTGCCAATAGTCGATATCAAGGCTAAATAATTTTGGGTTTAAGGGCCATGGCCAGCCTTTATCATACACTCCTTAATTAAGCCTCCCATCAACTCAAATGGTAGACCTAACAACTGAAATATTTTCTTTATATATATAAATACGAATCTGTCAGACCTATTGGGTCCTTAGCTCAGTGGTAGAGCATTTGACTGCAGATCAAGAGGTCACCGGTTCGAATCCGGTAGGGCCCTTTGTTATATTTATCTCAGTTTTAGCCACGCATTCAATACCTTTATTTATTTATTTATTTTTAGCCATGCATTTTATTTTTTCTTTCATTAAACTAGTTGGATCCAACTCTAAATTTTGTTATATTTTTAATAATTAAAATATTATTAATAGTTGTAAATTTATTAATGTTAAAATGTTGCTATCGATAAATTAATAGAAATTTTTTTATATTAGATTTATTGATATAGTAATTTATTATCAAATGGCTAAAATTTAATTGAAAAACAAAATTCATGAGAAATTATAAAATTATAATTGCTAAAATATTAATAGTATGGTGTCGTTAATTATATATTCATTTTTTTCATTTTTATTTATGATATAAAATTTTGTAATAAATATTATTACAAATAATATCATAATTTAAACTATTTAATATTTACATCAATTAAGAAAAGATTAAGTGTAAAATTTTTTTAATAATAAACATCGTAACTATTCTATAAAAAAAAGTGTGTATTTAAGTTTTAAAATTATCCATCTTAATTTTGCATACATATAATTTATATTATATCAATACTAAAATTTTCTATTATAAAATAATCAAAATATATGAATTTTTATTTAAGAATAGGATTTTTTATATTAGTGTGTTGACTAGTTTATAATGTCCTTAAAATAATACTTTTGAACGTATTTAAAAATATGTTATTAAAAAACCATAATTATATTATACATTATTTAGCGTGGTAATAGTTAATGGAGTATGTGACTGTATATTTCTCACAAAATAATTTTTTTTCCTCTTATTGTTTGATATATTTTTGTATTAGAAAGATAATATACATGCATAAGGATGTATGAAAAAAAGAGGTAGAATATAACAATATAGTTATTGGAAAAATTATATTTGAATAGAGAATACTAAGTAAAAAAAAAATGATGTGATTATTAATGTTAATTGGTAAAATTGTGATTAACAATTAAGTAATTGTTTAAATGATTTAAAAATATAATTTTTTTCTTTTATTGTTTGGCTAACTTATCCTAAACAATTAGTACCAGAAAATGCTTATGCATGCATATGACCAACTTAGCCTCACTAATTAATTAGTATTAGGTAATTATTTAGATATAATCTGGCAATCAGGAATGTATATTATGTTTGCTTAAATTTTAAATTTGAATTTAAGTGTTTTCTTTTCATATGTAATTAATAAAAAAAATAAATTAATTAGCACTAGGTAGAAAGTTTTTTTTATGTGTGTTAGAAATTGCTTTATGTGCGTTTTCATATGGTTTAATTATGGAACTATTAGTACTAGGATATTTTTACTAACCAGCTGTTTTTTTTTTTTTTATTGTGATGAATCGCTAATATTTTTACCCATAGCTTAGACTATTGTGAACAAATGATGGGTTTTTGGGATTTTCCCTCTTCAACTCGATCTTGACATTAAAGATTAATGTACAAGTTAAGTTACTTGTAAATGGATTTAATAATGTTGGCAAACAATAATGTTTTGGAATGTTTTGTTAATTTTATTTTATATAGGTGAGAGACTTGAGAAAATACATGTTGATTTAACACTTATCTCTTATCTTTTTCAATTAATTGGAAAAATCCCTGCTTCCAATCTAAAATATTTCACTTGTATAGGACATTTAGTTGGTCACAATCGTTTTGTGGAAAATTTGGAAGTTGTCCCTTTTGACCATATATTTTTTATTCACTTCAGTTGATAGAATCTTTGGTTATTTATTTTGTTTATTTTGTCACTTTAACAAAATTTTTATCAGAAAAACATAGAAACTCCAATGACAATTCATGAGATGGAGGTTAAGGGTTAAAGATTATTACGCTGCAGCACATGTGAACACTATAAGCATTATGAGACAAATCTTAAGAGATCTTTCTGATCCTTTGCCTTTAATGTTAACCCTCCATCGGCGGCAGCAGTAGCATATTGAGAGAGCCAATCCAAATGAAAAAAACCAAAGGATGGCCAAAATGAAACCAGCAGCACCTGTGAAACCAACAGACTGCAGGAACACCAGTCAAAGAAATTAAAATAAAAAATTAATTTGAAATATTAAAAAAGAATACTAGCATCCAGGCTTAAAATAGGTGAGTATAATGAGTAGGCTATGCAAAACAAGTGCCGTGCAAATAATGGATGCTGAGACCAACAAATATTGAAAGCAGAAGCACAACATTATAATTTCACAAGTAATTCTTCTTTTCCAAAAATTTATGTTCAACCTTATAATTCAAGAAAAAAAATGGTAAAAGACTGGTCTTGGGCTTAATGTTAATTGCAAGTACTCGAGAAAAATAATTAACAAGAACTATGTCCCAACTATACCCCTATTACCCACTTACCCCATGTGAAGAAAACTAAGAAAGTCTTTTCAAGTTCCATAATCATACCAAACCCAAAACCTAAATCACATGCTCATGTATATTTTAAGTGCGTATAGCATCTGGAAAGTACTCAATTGGTGAAAGTACTCAATTGGTGAAAGTACAATAAATTTCCATTGACATTATAATCAACATTTTAAAACAACATAAATCATAATAGGTAGCTTAGAAGATTAGGCAAAAGACTTACAGCCCAATAATGGCGATTGGTGATATCCCAACCATCCCTATAATGCTTGAATCCGCGAAGAATGTCTGGTCGATTGGTCCTTTTGGAGGCCAATACAAGAGTGTTATCATCAGAAGGCCGTGGCCCTTCTGCTGTAGCCTCTGACATTCCATTTCTCCATGGCCCCAAACTCCCCTCTCCTGCAAAATCAATCACATTACAATCTACATTAGCCCAATAAAACTTTCAAAACGGAAAAAGATAAAGAAATCAGTGGCTGTCAGTTCCAGATTATGCAGTTGACTTGTTGAAAACAAGAATTGCAGAAATATCATTTTAGTTAGTTCCCATAAAACAAATACCAAATGCCTAATTGATTGGCAAGGCAATGGAAAGTACAAAGAAAAAAAAAACTCAAAATGAAAACCCAGAAAATCCAGTACATAAATTGCTAACATCAAGATTATGGCATCGAATTTTGGATACGGGATTCACGAACCTAAGATAAATTTGAGATGATCGCTAGTGAGCCCACCATTTTGAGGCAGAGAAGAAATTGGGCAATAGCAAAAGGAAACAAGAACAGGAACTGGAAGAAAAAGAATAAAGAAACTAAATCTTGTGACCAAAAACATCTTAAATTTGCAGCTTTCTCCGAAAAACGACCAAAACTCCTCGCCAAGAAAACAACTTATGAAAACCCATCACTGAGGATATATTTTAGTGACCACAATGGGACTATTTGACAATAAAGAGTGACAGTGTATATTAGTGTATTTTTTATGGACGAACAATAAAATTTACCCGCAATCTATTTTTTTTACTTTGTGTGCTTTTAACCTTTTAAGAAATATTATTTTATTTACCAAATATCTTCTTCTTCTTCTTCTTCTTCTTCTTATTATATTTGTATTAGGTGATATCATCATTGCAACTAATTTCATTTTGGATGGCTTAATTTCGCCACGTCCATGAACTCACTCTAATATAATATTTTAGTCCTTAAATTTTAAATTGTCCAAAAAAAAAATCTTTCAACCTTAATTTCATTCTAAAAATATCCTCATTTCTGTTTTATAATGAGAAAGTGCTTATGTATACTCTACATAGAGTTTGGAGTGGCAAAATGATAAAAAAAAAAAATGACATATTATTTTAAGTCACATGTAGAAAAATTTATCCGTTGTGAGCAAAATTACCACTCACTTTGACTCTCTCTCACGTGATCAACCCCTCTCTCTCTCTCTTTGCAATCCCTGAAAATCGAAATCGATTATAAAATTCTAACCCAAATCTCAATAAATATGAAGTCTAATCTCACTCAATCGAACCCTTCTTTTTATGGATTTCAAATTTAAGCTCACTCAATCCAAATTCTCTCTGTCGATTTGAAACCTGATTGCTCGATCTAAAACCTGATTGCTCGATCTTTCACTCAATGGAGTTCGTCTATCTCTATTTATTCTAAAACTCTAATTCTCTATTTATCTGAAAATTGAAATCAATTTCAAATTCTAGAAATCGATTTCAAAGAAGAACTCTAACAAAAATAGTATCGTGGGCTTTCAAAAGCTAATTTCGATATCTAGAAATCAGTTTCAAACCCTAGCCCTAGTAATCTGTCTCACAGAAATCGATTTCAACCTATAGAAATCTATGTCAACCTTGACCCTATTTCTAATATATGTTTAATCGATCACCTTCACTCATTTTTTAAGACCTTAAATGATTGAGTGTCGTTTCTAATGACTCTGCAGGTGTTTTATAACACAATACAACTCTACACCTCTTTCTTCTATATATATATATACACACCAATGATTTTAATTTTATATATAGACCAATATTGGAAATGAAATAAAACATGAACTACATCAAACCTTCCAAAATAATGAACTGCCCATATCTTGATGAGTTTTGGTGTGAAGCTCGTGGCCAACCTGCATCATACCCACTTCAAGTCTAGGTGATGCAGAAAAACTTTTGCTGTTGGGCTCTTAGCTTTGTGGTAGAACATTGGATTGTAAATCAAGAGGTTGTCAGTTCGATCTTGTTATGTTTCTGTGTTTAATCTTTTTTTTTTAATTTTTTAGCCACACATTTTTATTTTTTATTCTTTTAACTTTTTTTGCCTTGCTTTTTTACTTTATGATATATTTTTAGTAATTGAAATATTATAATCATTGTAAATTTATTAATATTAAAATATTGTTATAGATACATCTATAAATAAAAAATTATTTATTAGATTTTTAGATGAATAGTTTATTATCTTTATTTATATAGTAATTTATAACAAAAATTTATATAAAATAATAAAAATAAAATTTATGAGAAATTACAAAATTATAATTACTAAAAATTAAAATGTTATAATATGGTATAGCTAATTATATATTCACTTTCTTCATTTTTATAGTATAAAAGATTATAATAAATATCATTGCAAATTAATAATTAATTTTCACTATATAAATACATTAATTAAACAAATTAAGCTTAAAAATTTTTAATAGTAGACATCATGAATTATTCTAAAATAAAGTATGCATTTATGTTTTAAAATTACTCATTTTAATTTTTTACATATGTAATTAATATTATATTAATATTAAACTTGCATGCAATAAGTTAAGCAAAATATATGAAACTTTATCTAAAAAACCAGGATTTTATATATTAGAAGGATGAAAATTTTATGACATACTCAATAATATTTTTAAATTTTATTTTAAAATTTATTAGAAAAGTACAATTATATTTTAAGATTATTATTTACCGTTATATAGAAGTTATTAGATTATGTGAACATATATACCTCAAAAAGCATTTTTTTATTATTTAATTTTTTATTAGAAAAATAATATATGTACATAAGAATTTATTAAAAAAAAGATCCAATATGAGAATATAATTAATAAAAGCGTGTATATAATTAATTACACGAGTCAAGGCAAAAATTGGGAGGAGACAAGCATAGATTTAAGAAAAAGGACTGAACAGTGGCCAGCCCCATCCACTTCTAAAAATCTAATGATCAATGATAAGGACTTTCCTTTATCTCTTGCATTTAAATAAATAAATAAATATCCAGAGTTAACTTACTCTAACTTAAAATTTATTTTTTTTATCTCTTTTTATATTAATATTCAATTTATATAAAAGTATTAAAAATATAAAAATAAATAATTGAAATATTAAATATTACTGTAATTAAAATGACTATATCTTTCTCGTTTTATTAAAAATCTATTTTATGTTATAAACTATTATGAGCTCCCCTCCATACCTATTTCAACGTTTGATCAATTTCAAATATTTTGTTTGAGTTTTTCTTCTATTTATACCATTAATATAAAGTTGACGTATTATATAATATATTATACAATACTTAATAAGGAGTTGACGTGACATGTATTTTCATTAAAATGAACCAAAAATAAACTAAAATATTTTTACATGCATAAAATGGTAACGTTAAGTACGATGACAATGTACATTAACATATTATTAAGAAATAATACGAGTATAATTTATTTGGATGAAATATAATGATATAGAATACTTATTTATTAAATATTTAAGTAATTGGATTCTTACCATATATTAACTATTTATACTAATTTTTTTCAATTAATTTGAAATTATTTTTAATATGAGGGGGTTAAAAAAAATAAGTATTAATTGATTAAAAAATTACTAACTTAAACTTATTAACCGGCGACCACACAAAAATTTTGTAGGGCCACCGTCCACCGCCCCAAATAGTTGTTGATAACCATTTTGTAAATAATGGACATTTATTCGAAACCGCCAGAATGACTCCCATACGGTGTCGTCAGATGGTGGGTCCTAAAATCCACTTTGCAGATCCTCCTCCAAAACCGTGACAACAACTTTTCTAATATTAATATGTGGACAAGATCTTTACACGTTGCACCTTTTCGTCGGTCCTTTTTTTTTTTAAATACTAACAACAACAACAAATAATTAATCCTAATTAGCTCTTGAAAATTTAGAATAGATTGGTTCATTGATTAGTCAAATAATTAATCCTAATCATTGATGTAAACATGACTTAAATAAAATTTTAAAAGTTAGAAAGGTTAGTATAGTAATTACATTTATTTATTTATTTTCATAAAGAATCAAAAAATTGCATTTAAATTAAACCTTCTAACCTTAATTTCCAAAATATTTGATAAAAAATAAAATTTTCTATCCGTACGTGTTATTCTTAACTTTTCATTTGAAGGATTAAGAATAATTTGTATAGTATATATATTTTATAATATAAGATATATATTTATTGAATATTTCTAATAAGTAATATTAAATGTAGAAATGATATAACATGTAGATAATTTATTACAAAATTATTTTATTTATTTTTTTTAATTTCATGAAGAAGGAAATAATCGAGTGGAAATTAAACTTTCTAACCTTAATTTCCAAAAGATTTGATAAAAATACAAACTTTATTCATACATCTTACTCATTTAAATTAATATTATTTCACAAGAATTAAAAAAAATTAATTAATTTAATTAAAAAATATAATGTCTGCTATATTTTTATTTTAATATCAAATATATTTATTAAATATGAGTAAAATAAAAAAAATTTAACATATTTAATAATTTTTTAAAATATAAATATAATTATAGTTTAAGATAAAAAAAAAAAGAAAAAAGAAAAGTATCCATCAATTCAAACTCAAAAGAGAAGTTATCATTACAAGCACATGTTAAAGAAGACAATATTCATCAAGACTGATTAGCTACAAAATAGTTAAGAGTAACAACCTTTCAGTTTCTGCTTTTAGTAGCCAATGTATGTGGTCTAAAAAAAAGGCTGAGAAAAATTATAGCAATAGGACAGAGGTTGGGTCCAGAGGGTTTAAACAGTGAAAAATTGGCCCCAAAAAGTTTCACGTGTCTGTTCTTTAAGTTTCATGATTGAGAGGGAAAAGCAAGGAATCCCTAGCTGTAATGTAAGCATGCATCAGTAGTGCAACACTGGTCAATACTCAAACCTGTTTTATTATTATTATTGTTAAGTGGGTTTTTCAATTTTTATAAAATTTTTGAAATTGATATTAGAATAGAGGAAATTACGTTTATTATTAGACTTAAAATTTTTTTGTCTTATATTAGTAATTTTTAATTATTTTTAAAAATATATAATAATTTAATATTTCATTTATTTTAAAAAAATACATATTTTTTATTTTACAAGAATTAAAAAATAGTATTTTTATTAAAAACATAAATTTATCTATTTTTTATTATATTTTTATTTTAATATGAAATATTCTCAATAAATAATATTAAATAAAAATATCATAGAAATTTATTTTATTAATTAACTTATTAAATAATAATTGACCTAAATAATGAAAGAAAAAAATTTCAAAAAAAATAATGAAAGAAAAATAAAATTATCAATTTGAAAAGAAAAAAATAATAAATTTATAAAAATTATTATATATATAATAAATTATATATGTATGAAAAAATTAAAAAATTATAAATTAATAATAAAATTTTAATAAATTTGATAATATTTTTTTGAACTCATTAATTTGTAATATTAAGAAATTTTTTGACAATTTTGGGAAAAACCATAGAAAGCCACCTTTGAATCTTCCGGCCACAGCCCACACTAATCGGTATAATAACTCGATACATTACTATTATTATCTTTTCATCATTAATGTGGTGCTACCAGTTATGGATAAATTTTAGCATATTCAATATGATATTACACATTATTTTTTCGCAAATTATATTAAATTATTCAAAGAGTTTTAAGTATAAAAAGGTATCATTTATAATGTCGTTATTATCTTTTCCTTACTTATCACCAAAATAAATATAGCTAATTAATTGTAAAAAATAAAATAAAACAAAATAAAAATGATTCGAAATTCGGAATTGAGACTGAAAATTTAAAAAGAAAAGATGACTGGGAAATAGAATGACACAACCAGAACACAATACACAAATCACAACCTTTAGATGATGATTATCGAAAAAGATCAACGATCAAAATTAAACACAAAGGATAAATAAAAATTACCGCTCAAGATAAAAACAAAAAAAAATACACCAGATACAGAAATAGAAAAAAACCGGCCCACCCAATCATCCATCCATCCACCCACAACCACCGCCACCGCTCGTCGGTGGTTTTTAGTAGTCAGTGCTGGGGAGTTGTTCATGGGTGTTGTGACCAATGAAGAAGAACTCATAAACAAGACCAGCAATCCCACCACCTATCAAAGGCCCAGCCCAGTAGACCCAATGATTTTCCCAGCTCCAGCTCACCAAAGCTGGTCCAAACGACACCGCAGGGTTCATTGAAGCTCCATCGAAAGCTCCTCCCGCCAAAATGTTTGCACCTACAATGAAACCAATAGCAATTGGTGCTATAATTCCCAAATTACCCTTCTTTGGATCAAGGGCTGTAGCGTAAACGGTATAGACAAGCCCAAAGGTCATCACGATCTCGAAAACGAACGCGTTCCATACACCAACGCCGGAAGATAGAGCGAAAGCGGAAGTAGTCTGCGTCGCACAGTATCAAAACTCAGAATCAGTTATTGTAATTAACGGACTTCAAAAAACATAATTAATTGTAAATAATTTTTAATTACCAGGCCACCGGTGCTGAACTTGAGAAGCAAGCAAGCGACGGTGGAGCCGAGAAGTTGAGCAATCCAGTAAAGAATACCACGGAGGAGAGTGATGTTACCACCGACAAAAGCTCCGAAAGTAACAGCTGGATTTACATGACCACCGGAGATGTTCGCACCGACGGCGACAGCAACAAATAGAGCGAAAGCATGAGCAATAGATGCAGCTATGAGACCGGCAGGAGTTGTGGCTCCGTTGTTTGTTAGCTTGTTAAAAGCCATGCCGGAACCTTCACCAGCGAAGACAAAAATAAGAGTGGAGATAAACTCAGCCAGTGCCGCCTTCAAGGCGTCTGGATTAGTTGCCTCCTGTGGATGACCAACGGCGATGTTTCTGATCGGCATATTTGTCGTCTGATAAAAATTCAACGGTTGAGATCAATATAACAATCTCTCTCTTAAACTGAGTGTGAGCTAGAGTGGTCTGTGCAAACACTGGTCTCCAATTCTCAACTTATATCGGAAGAGTGGTACAGAAGAACCGGTAATAGCCAGCTTCCGGTGAAAATTTTGAACGTGGAAAATAATATTTTACAAGCTGGTTGGCTGACAGAGTGTAAAAAGAGTTTTAATTAATTTAATTTAAATTTTGATAATTTGCTCTAAGCCCATCGACCGGTCACCAAGGTCATTACAGCTAGACAATTAGGCGATAGCGGGTTCTATTATTGACACGTGGAAACTTCTTGTTGGGCCACGTAACGTGCGGCTTAAGTGGATTATTTTGTCTCCTCTGCTTCGTTTCTCGAATGATCGAATAGTGTTTGGTAAGTAAATCATATTATTTTTAATATTTTTGTAATTTGGCCTACAAAAGGTAATTCTTTTTTTATTTGAAAATAAATAAAATTCGAATAATTAAATCTATTTTTTAAATATTCTTATCTTAATTAATAGATATTATCAGTTTTATAAATGCTAAGCTTTACCTGGACTAATCATATTTTTTTTACAATTTTTCCACTATGATACGGAAAGTTTATTAATTTTTTTTGAACTCAGGAAAGTTATTAATTTAATTATTGACCGTTTTATTACATATGAATATTAATTATTTAAAAATTACTATAATAAATTTTAATAAAATAAAGTATACTTTAATAAAAATTATTGTATTTATCATTATTTAATATGTGTTTTCAGAACACATATCACATAATTTTTTTGTTCATAAACAGATTTTTTTTTTTGGAAAGGCAAAAGGCACCAATACAGTAAATACTTATGACTCAATTTAAATGTTTTCAGGTTAATTAATTATGTTGAATAGGAATTTCATTTCTATATATTATTAATCTTAATTTTTATTGGAATGATCTTATGATAAATGAGTAGGGTTGCTTGTAGAGAAGTTTTTCTCTTGAATAAAATGAAAATTATTTATCCCATAAAATATATAGCATACGTGGTACATTTGGTTTAGTTTTTGTTGTTTTTTAATTTATTTAAGAAAATGATGTTTTCATTATTATGTATAATTATTATATTATCTAATAATGTGGAATAGTGACAATAAACAATGAGTTTTTAATAAATAAAAAGATTAGAAAATATTAATACATTTTTCATATTTTTTCATCATGCAATGATATTCCATATTTGAAACCCAAATCCAAATAATTAAAACAAATTAAAAACTTTTTCAAAGATTGATATGAGACGGTAGTAATCTTTTTTTCTTTACAAGAAGTTTTGAATTTAATTTTAAATAATCAAATTTGAGAGAGAGCTTAAATTCTTAATAAGTCTATCCGGCATAAATTCAAATTATTCTATCTGTATATAACTTTTGAGCTTGTTGGATAAAACTAAAAAGAAAAATACAATTTCTTGATCATCATGAGGCGTAAGTGCTTCTGTCGAGTAGCAATTTCCTCAAAAACAAGCAAAAGCCTGGCTTGATTAATAATACACAATTAAGTGAGTGATTAATTTTGCTTCCATTTTTAGTGAATTTCATAGAAATTTGATGGACATTAGATTATTGAAAAAGGACAATAAAGTAATAATCTTAATTCTTATCGACATTGAAATTCAAACAGTCTTTTTCCCCTTGTAGTATATGTGAAAAGACAGAGAAGAGAACACTCTAAGCCTGATTTCTTTTGTTTTGTTTTCAGAAAATACAAGAAGAAAAATACATAATTCTTTTTCTTAATGAGTGCTCTTAAAAGCAATTTTTTATAAGAGAAATTCTAACTAGAAAATAATTATTTCAAATAAAACTATATAAAAATATTTATTTTAAATAAAAACGAATTAAATAAGAAAAATTAATAATGATATTGATAAAAAAAAAGGTATTTAATTACAATTATTATCATTTATTTTTTTGAGTTTTAATTATCTATTATTTATCACCAAAATTACAATTTAATAGTTTTATGAATTAGGTTATTATCATTTTTAATTAATAAAATAAAAAATAATTAAAAAAAACAAAACACTTCTACCTTCTTTTGTTATGTTTTTAATTTGAAATATAATAACAAAGCACGTAATTTTTTTTTACTTATCATTTGAAAAACTAACTCATAAATAATAATAATTAATCATTAAACTATGTAAGCATTGTTTGGACACACCTATATTAAGAATTATAAGTTAGGAAAGTGCTTGTATTAGGTTTTATTTGTATAAGTTATCGTATCATAATATATATAAGATAACATGCATTTGCATTTTCAATTTAATAATGAGAAAAGGGTCCCATATGGAATTGCACTCTTTCTTTATAATTTTTATAGGGAGAAAGAATGAATGTTCTAGCATAATAATTTTTATAATTCCTCTTCAATGATTAAATATTCTCATGACATAAACATAATTTATTTAAAATCATGATTAAAAAGATTAATATTAATTCATGATTGACCATACATAGCAAAAAGCTTTATTAGTTTTATTTCATAAACTAATAATTTAATAATCAAAATTTATAAATTTGCAATCAAATAAAAAAGGAAAAAAATCCAAATTATTTTTTCCTTTTTTTTTTCAAAAAATTTTATATTCTAAATAAATATATGAAAATTAAGATTCAAATATAACGTGGTTGGCAATATTTTGGCTCTATTGTAATTATATTTGATGAGAGCTACGGCCATAAAGTTTATTATTGAATATTATTATGTGAGAAACCACACTTTTAATTGAATATTTGATGGGGGGACCCAATTAAATCCATCCTTTTTCTTATCAATTGGGGTTAAAAGCGTATTAGTTGCTAATCTTATTAATTTAAAAGATAGAATATTATTATTTTTGTTATTCTATAGTTGGATTAACGTGTTGGGTGAACCATCATCACAAGGAATAATTAACCATTATGAGTAATAGTAAATATATTTTTATGACAATATTCACAATTTATAGCGGTAAATGTAAAGAATTAATTTTATTCTCGTCTATTGTCATACTAAAAAAAAGATTTTATGATATTATTGTTATCAATTTTATATTATAACAATATAAATTTAATTAAACTTTCATTATCTTTTCCTAAAAATTTTAAATTTAGCAGAATAAATTTAGAATCAAATTAGGAAAATTAACACATTTGCGCATATATTAATAACCATATAATTACATATGTGTATAAAAATTTATAAGTATAAATTTAATTTTTTTAAATTTCTATTTTTTTAAAGAGAACAATACAGATATCCAATATTCACTGATGCTATTAATATACATATACAGAGGAAATGGGCAAACAAGATCTTATAAAAATAAAAGTGACAGTAGCTATATTATTGGTTTGAAATTTCAAATTAAGTTGGTGTTGGCATATGAAGAGAACCCAGAATGAGGGGATTGCCATAAAGAGGAAAGCAAAGTTTCCATAACTCTAAAAGGCTAAATTACACCCATCCAATTTGTGCACCTTCACATGATTTGAAATGAATTTTAAATGAATGTTGATGGTATTAAAATAATATATGATGTGGTGACGTGCCAAAATATCTAAAATAATAGGATAAATAATATAATTTATCATATTATTTTAAAAATTAATATTATATCACGTGTCGTATTATTTTTTTATTAGAATTTAAAATATAGATGAATAATAAAATGGTTACAGAATAAATTTAGCTAGTTTAGTAATGACTATATAATAAAATTAAAATTATAAACAACAATATAATTAGAAGTATATTTCAAAAACAATAGATTTAATTTACCAATTCTAAAATGTAGTGACAACTTGCTATTCTATCCATAAATTTGTACGTGCATATGAAATATTGTTTATATAGTTATTTTTTAATTATTTTATATAATTTCGACTGCAATTTACATAAATCAAACTAATTTATTATTTAAAAAATATATATTTATCATATGTCTCAATAAAACTTTATAAATTTAAAAATGATTTCAATTAATGAGCGAAAAAGTAAAATTTTGATTTGTCATTTTAAATCATAACTTTAATTAATTTATTTAACCTCTCATAATTATAATCCTGTATATATATTAATTATAATTTATTTAACAAAATCAAAATTGCTGAAAATAGAAAGGGGCCCGCAAGAATTGTGTAAATGGAGAAAGGTGGGGACAGGAAAGCATATAGCATGTTACTTGTCCAGGCTGGAGGAAGTGATTGGCTTAGGCATTATAAGTAACAAACCAGTAATTGCCAGCTGTACCCATCTCTTTTCAGTATTCCTCACATGACATGGTAGGCCCCATTGTTTTTTCAATAAATTACCGGATAATTTTTTTTAAAAAAATACAAATATTTAGACTTAGAGATTTTTGTAAATCTCTTTTTTTTTGTCTCAAAAATATATAATATATATGTTTTTTCAATAAATTACCGGATAATTTTTTTAAAAATATAAATATTTAGACTTAGAGATATTTGTAAATCTCTTTTTTTTTCTAAAAATATATATAATATATATGTTTGTGAAGTGAAACAAATATGTACAAGAATTAATAAAAGTTCATGTCAGAGTGAGGGGCAGGAGATATATATTTGCTCAATTTTATACACTTATCATATATTTTAGAAAAAAAGGTATATTTTTATTCTTTATGTTATAGTGAAAATATAAATTTATTCTTAAAAAAATATATTTTATATTATAGTAAAAATATAAATTTATCCTTAAAAGAATTTAGGGACAAAAATATTAAAATTTTGACAAAACTTATCATTTTGGCCCCTTCTTAACGGTGCTATTTAACTGAGCTTTAGTACGTTAATAACATCTGCCGTGGGCCGAAAAAATTAAATAAATTAATATAATAGTGGGCTCCATGAAAAATTAATTAATATTCAATATAAAAAGAATTTTTTTTTTCACATATTTCACATAAATTTCTATGAGGCATTTCATCAAACAACTTGTACGCACTGCCCGTACTGCCACAAAATTTGTTTTGCTAAATTTTCCTTCACTTTCTCTCTTGCCAAACAATACACAATTTGTCCCTAACTTCCAACCACACTTTCTCCCTGCAAATGTGAGAATAACAACCAAGAAGAAATTTAACGCAGCCTGTCTCTAACGAAAATGAATTTAATAGACATTTTTATGAGCACCATACACCACCAAATTATGACTAATTACAAATTTAGCAACATCGCAAGCAAGAAACAACACATCGTCTGCTATATGCTTCTCCTTTAACACCCCTTTCAATCGATAGTCGTAGAGACCGCAGATGCCGGCAACCACCGCAGCAAAATTTCCTTACGTCAACAACGACCACCACCACTACTTCAAGAAGCTCAAAACACTACCAGCAGCTGAAGTACCATGTTGGATAAACACGCCTTTTGGACCGTTCACGTCACGAGTGTGAGCTTTGTAGCTGTCTTAATCTTGAAGCATGATTTTTAATTTACAACTATCAAAAGAGCTCGACTCAATATTATAATGTTTCAAAAATTCGAAGTGTTCCCAAACTTGGAACAAATGTATGATTTAAAGAAGAATTGATGATTTCAGAGAAAATCAACTGAAACAGAGATCAAGAAGCTTTAGGATTTTAGAGAAATGAAATTAATCGAAATAGATACTCAGGGCCCAAAATCCAAAGAACATAATGGAAAAAAAATTGACAGAAAGCAAAGAATTCGACTGAAATTTATGGGAAACAATGATGGATTTGTCAAGAAAAAAAAGTTTCAGAAGAAAATCAACCAAATGATTGAATAGAGCTCCAAAGAAATTAATAGAAGATCCCAAAGAAAAATTGTATGATTCAGAATATAACCATAATGAGAAAAAATTTCAAAGAAACTACAAAGAAATTTCTAAGAAATCACAAAGTTATCTGTTTGTTGAACAAGAAACTGAAGGAAATTACGAAGAGTGAAGAGAAAACCAAATCAGGTGCATTACTGTATCCTGTATCAACTCTAGGAGAAAATTCATTCATGGTGGGGCCAGTAACACTTAAAAAATCAGATAAAAAGGACAGGTGATAAGCACTTAACGGACTAAAGCTCAGTTCAACACCACCGTTAAGAGAGGGGCAAAAATAATAAGTTTTGCCAAAATCTTAATATTTTTATCCTTATATTTTTTTTTTTAGAGATAAACCAAACACAGTCTAATAATAAATTCATATTTTTTTAGATAATATATTCAGGTATAACTTCCTTCCCACATCAATAATAATTTTTTTTTAAAAAAAATTTAGTACAATAAATAATTTAAATAAAGAAAATAAAAAAGGAAAAATAGAAATAGTTAATTATTCAATGTATTATATATATATATATTTATCTTTGTGTTATGGGAAAATGAAATATATACTATTTTCGTAAAATACAAGTAAGAAATAAAATCTAATTTTCCTAATATGATTTATTTTAAAATTTATTTTATTTATGTTCCTTGATTTTAATGGACCGACCAACTCATTAATATATTATAGAAGTGGTATAGGGAATCGAGTTTAGGCCCACATTCAAGTAAATCCGGACGACACACGGGCCCAGCCATAGCCATTCACGAGAGAGCGACCTCTCATTCTTTTCTTTACTATTTCTATTTGTCGTTCACCTTCACCTTGTTTCCATTATTATTATTAATTTATATTATTTTAAAAAACTTAATTTTCTGGACAGAAAAAAATACTATCCAAGGTTCCTTTCAATCTCACAAATAAAACAAAATTATATTATTTTTTAATTTTCTTTGTATTGTATTGTAAAGAAAATAATAATAATAATAACTAGTAAGCTATTAATTTCAAAGAAATATTAAACTATAGAATAATATAGGGTATGTTGGTTGTGGTATTGACGTCACGCTTTTAAGGCCTTTCGAACTTCGTCTAGCTCAGTGGACTTGCTCTAACTGAGAATGTGTGGGATTTTAGACAGAGACTTTGGTATCTCATATAAATGACTTTGGTGTCTCATATAAAAAAAATAAAAATGTGTTTAGAAAATATATTATTTAGTATGCTATTAAAAAATTATCATAATTTTATTATGAGTTTTTTAATTACTGTTATTTGTATATATATTTTTGTGTATTTTTAAAAGAGTAATATATAATATACACATAAAATAGTGACTTGATATATTCTATAACAAAAATATCATAATTTTGTTACGGAATGTTACTCTTTTTCTGATGTAGAAAGCTAAAGTATCCATCAAAACTCTCTTACATACTTACATAAAGCCCATCGAGTCAACTCCAATACCGAAAGATTTAGAAAACACTACACCACAATTCAATATATTCAAATATTATTTTTTTAAGAAATAATATATATTTTATGCATCTAAAAAATAATAACTGGATATATCTTATAATAAAACTATAATAATTTATTACGACATGGTAACTAATATATTTTCTATACGTATATAATTATTTGCTTTTATGTGTTATTTTTAAAAAAAAATTATATATTATGGAGACTATAAATTATTATTAATTTTTAGAAAACGGAGTGAGAGGGATATACATATAATTTTAGTTGAAATCCGTAGGTAAAAAATATATATTAACTAAAATTTATTTAATTAAAATACCAAAAGAGTTTCTTTTTGGGAGTTTTTAATTGAATTTCTATTTTTTAAAGAATTTATATAAAATGCACATTTTAGTTTTTTTAAAAAAAACACAAACTAAAAAAAATGGAAATTAAAAGTGAGAAATTCACAAGTTTTTTGGTCCCAATTATATCAAACAACATTAAATACTGAATAAGAAGAATATTTGAGAAGTTTATTCATGGAGATGAGTCCAAAAGGATAATTAGAAAAATCTACTTATCACTATCATATATGAAAATGAGACTTCAACAACTATATTTTTTATGATATGATATAAAAAAATGTGGTCAACTATTATTGTGTGATATTATAGTTTATTGCTATATAAAAAATAACGATAGAAATAACAATGTAACTAGTATTTGGTTTATCTTAAATTTGAAATCTAAATGTAAATTTAATCTCAGAACATAAATATTTATTTCTAAACTTATTTTTCAAATAACTAATTAACAATTATACTTTAATATATATATTAAAATGGCAATCTGAGTAATGAATTGAGAAGATGTTTACCCTCTTAAATTGAGTGTGTAATTTGGACAATAGAGTTTGAGAAGTGTGTTCCTGTAAAAGGAAACGATTAGCGGCGGTATATATTATTCTGTAACGAATTTAACCGTCGTTAAATAATAAAATTAAAACTACACCGTTTTAATCTGCCAGTCTTCCTCTCTCAAAACACAAAGCAAAAGCATTCATTCAAAGCTCTATCCCTCTTTCAATTTCTCTCCATCTCTATTTTTTCAGAAAACATTCAAAGTTATGGAACAGTAAGATATTAATTAGAGAGTTTCTTTTTATCATTTAATAACAGCTCCCAAATAAAATTACTTTAAGAATGGATTTTGAAAACAAACCGATACAATGGAAAATTGAATTTTTACATATTTTCAGTTCATATGTTTTGTCTATTTCTTAAAATTCAAAACTTTATTATTTGGGCTGAAGGAAGTTTTGGAGTCTAGTTTTTGTTGTACCTTCTGATTAGTTAGTGTACTTTTTCAAAGGTTTTGTAATCTGTAACTATAATTTTGGTTATAATACCATGGCCCCAACCGTGGCTGAGGAAAATGCTTCCAATTTGTCTTCACCAGAAGGCCCAAATGGTTCATTGTCCAATGATTATCAATCTCTGTCAAATGGAAGATTTAATGAAGAAGAAGATGATGCTAGCAAAGAATCACAGGCCATGACTTGTAATATATTAATTATTCAATTTCAATGTGTACATGCTTGGGGCTAAGAAGTCGCCATGACTTGGGATTGCCATGTACATGCTTTGCATAGTTGACAGCGCATGTCTCTCTCTCTCTCTCTCTCTCTCTCTCTCTCTCTATATATATATATATATTACAAGAAAAATTCTTCAACATTAATTTTGTATACAGCAGAAATTGAAAATTAAGCAATATAAACTACGGAAATTGGAATTAAGCAATATAATAATTCAATAATAAACCATTTCAAAACTCAATATTCTTTATTCAAAAATCAACAATAAGTAAATATGTTTAAGAGATAAATATAAATAATTTATAACAAAAAAAATATTTCTCAATTCATCCAACTTAATTCTTGTTCACAAAAAAATAATCTAACAACAAATACTCTCAATAATTCTCTATCATTAACTTCCACCAAATAACATCACAAAGTGAATTTTCTTGTTCATGAGAAAAGGTTTTTTCAATTAATAAATATTTACGTTCTCGACATTGTGCTTTTTGACTTTTCTCTTTCTATTAACTATAGAGAGACAAAATATTTCTTTTTTTTTTCTTCTTAGATTTCCTTTCTTTTTTCTTAGCAGAGAGGTATATGACAATAATTTCATCGTTTTCCATACTTGGGTAATTTTCTTCCTCCACAGAGTCGTCGTTAGGGCCCAGGTCAGCAGATGCAGGAACCACTGTGTTAGTCGTGGTATCAGACCTTGTGGGTCTTAAATCTTGCCAAGGCAAGGGGGCCTGGGCTGTCAGCCTTTAAGCAAGTGGGTTTTGAATGAGTGGGCTTTTCTATAAGATGGGTTTTATCAACTAGGGAGGGTATGACATCTGGACAATCCACCACTTTTCTAGAAGTATTTATTGCATTCAAGGAGCCGATGAGGACTTTGGTTTGTGTACTGTATTCTGAACTTTCCATGGCTTCCTCTTAAGAATTTGTGAGAATGACGGCTCCGCTAGATTGGAATTCTTTGTGGGACTTTGAATTGACACCCCAACACGCAGTACCAAACTAATTAACCCTGAATGTGCTTTAATCATAATAAAAAAAAAACCTGAATGCCGCGGGGAAAAACAGTTTGGGAGTGTTGTTGAAGAATTTTATAATTAAAACATAATGTTAAATTCACTTTAAAAATAAATTTTAATGATTTCTGGTGAATATTAGTGACAGATTTTTTTATCTTCAGTATCATGACCACATATGTTAAAAAAAAAAGCCTAAATATTAGGAATTGAACGTTGAAAATTTTTATTTATTCCTTTACCCATTTAATTTAGGAATAATAATTAATTAATTAAAGATAAAAAAATAATTTTCAAACTAGTATTCCACATTTAATTTATTATTCTTTCTGTATCTATATGGAGAGATTATGTTGTGTTTAGTACTGATAAAGTTTTTTGCTCCCAAGAGGGATGCCCCTTCAGAAAAATTATATGTTGTATTGCTAAAGAATTACAAGTTAAAAGAAACTCAATTTATTTTATACACGATTAAGCAAATTTCTATACGTATTTGATTTTGAAGATCATTATTTTCCAAAGACTCTACCCTATCCTACCATAAGTAGTTATTCAGAATTTAGTTGGCTTATGCTTTAATATTAACAAGAGTCTAATTTGAATTCTACACTATATTGAGTGAATTAGATTGGTCTTTAAAATATTTTTTGAACCAAACTTAATTTTTTTAAAAAAATTTTGGATCAAATTAGAACTTTTTAATGGAACTATTAATTGAATTAACGTCAGAAATAAAAAATTAATTGAACTATTAATTGAACTTTTTAGGAATAAAAAATCATAAAAAATTTAATTTAAAAAATAAAAAATTTAATATAAAATTACATATGCTAAAATAAAAAATATGCATGAAACAGTAACATCTTGATTTAAAAACTATATATATGTTGTTATATGGTTCATTTTTAGACAATGAATGCTATGAAATTTTAAAATAATTTTTATTCATATTAAAATTATTATGAATGTATAATTTATTCATTTATATAAAAAAAATTATTACATTAAAATTATCCATTTTTATTCATATTAAAATTATTGTGAATTTATAACTTATATATTTATATTAAAAATTATTATATTAAAATTATTCTTTTTTTATTCATATTAAATTATTGTGAATTTATTTATTTGATGAAATTGTTAACATGGACACTAAAACAACTGGAAAAAGATACGGGATGGAAAGTTAGTAATAAAACAAATCCGTATAAAAGAAAAGGAAAAAGTAAAATAGCGTATAATTGTAAAATGGAAGTATAAATAAGTAATATATATATATACAGCCGTAAAAATGAAATCTGAAAACAGTATATGATGTAAATTCTACTAGTTTTTATCAATATGAACTTTGTATCTCTCAATTAAATTTAAATTAAACATTGGGTACGCCTCACATTTCTGTTTTATGTGCCCTTGTATCTTCATACTCATCTTTATATGGCAAATATGGCATTTATGATTCTACAAGCATAATAACTTTTATGAATTTATTATTAGACTAGACACTTTTAAAAAAGTAAAATTTTTTGAAAAATGGGACAATTAAAAATATATTGAGAACTTAGGAGGTGTAAGAAGTAATAAAAATATATTTAATTTACTTCTAATATCTCAATTTTTTAAAAATATATTATAAGTCATAAAATAGATTTTTAAAAAAAATTAATAGTATAAAATCGTCAAAATATATTATAAATTAATAGAATATTTTAAATATATGGTCAATTAGGATGAATTCTTTTAAAAAAAAAAGATGAATAACATAAATATAAAATAAATTAGTTGCAATACAAACTTATAATGATTTTAGTCATCCATAATTAGTTTCTTTTTTAATAAATTTTACATGATAAAGCATACAAAATTTGATTAATTAAAAAAAGAATATTAATAAGAAAAAATAAATGTGAGTAGAGAAATGTCTGATTAATATAATAATTTAGCTTTATTAAAATTAGGAAAGTAATAACAAAGTACAAGTATAGTTTTATATGTATAATGAAATTTTGAAAATAAAAAAATGTAAATAAGATTATATATTGATAGTTAATAGAACGCGTGCATACACCAGTATTTCCTAAATCATTAAATTAATAAATTAAATTCAATATTATTTTTTTGCATATTATTTCTTTTACATCAAAAGAACACAAGAGATATTTTTATTTACTATTTTTACTTGTTATTTTTCAATTTTATTTCTTATCTGCAATGCCTTGTACAAATAAATATGAATTTTAAATTATGAAGGATCAAAAATAGGGAAATTTATAATTACAAAGAAATATGGTAATTTGTCATCATAATTATTCACAATTTGTTTTATCCAATATTCCAAGAACATAAATGCTATTGTTTTGGATTAGATGGAACAGGGCAATAGTTGATTGGTACAAGTATAAATATTCACAAACCTTTTTTTTTTTTTTTTCAAAATATTCACTTTGTGCAAGTTATTTAGTCCAATTTAAACTCTATATTATAGTGACAAGTCTTAATTTGCCTTTAAATTTTTGTTTTTAACTAAATTAGTATTTTTTTTTTAATTTAGTCCAAACTCATATTTTTAATAAAGCCATTAAACTGCAGAATGCAATTTAAACTTTAATTAAATACTAGGGAGCCAAATTAAACTTTTTTTTAAAAAAAATATTAATATAACATTTTTAAGCATTCTTTATTAATTAATATTTTTAATATTAATAATTTATGATATTAATAAATATATTTTATAATTTATAATAATTTAATCATCAATAATTTTAATAAATAATTAAAAATATTAAATAATTTATAAGAATTTAAATTATATAGGATTTTTATAATATTTTTAATATAATATTAATTATAATATTACAAAAAAATATTAAAAATATTAATTAATAATTTATATTAAAAAATATTATAATTTATAATATTATCTATAATATCAAAAATATTTATAATTTATAATATTAAAAATACTTATATACCTATATTATCCATATGCAAAAGGAAAATTCCTTTTATATATATCTCTTCTAATATTATTATAATTATAGTATGTAAATATTAAGAAAAAAAAAAAAGTAGAATACAAGGAAAAAGGAAAATTTAAATAAAAAAAAATGTAAATTGCAATATTGGATCAAGTCCACATTCAGAAAACTAAGTTGGGCTAAAAACCATAATAGAAAAATAAGGCTAGACACATGTACCCAAGATACATGTCCATACAATATAGGGATCATTATAAAAATATCAGAAAAAATAAAAAAAATTAAAATTTATTATATTTTTTAAAATATTTTTAAATTTATTAGAATTTATAATTTTTTTTTATAAAATACTAAATTTAGATCATTTGTTATACGTTTATTATACATTTATTATAAATTTATAAATAGTTTTATTATGAATTTATTATAAAATAATTAAAATACTTTAGATAAAAATAAAAAAAATTTATAAAACATGATAGAGATTGTAATTTTTTCCAACGATTAAATCCACTACATTAGACAATGTTCTATCTTTGTTTGTTTGGATTTTTTGGGTTTAATAATAAAATATCATTAAAAATTACACCTCTCTCATTAATTTTTTAAAATGTTTATAAATTTATTATATATTATCATTTTATAATAATTTGCGTTAATTATAAAAATATGATAAATTTATAGATTAATATAAATTTGAATATATTTTAAAAATCTGGTAAATTTTATATTTTTTCTTAAATATTTATTTCTATATCTCATTTTCAAGAATATGCATCTACTACAGCAAAAGAACATCTCACTTTTATATATCTATTATATATATATAATAATAATAATAATAAAAGTATTTTTATAAATAAAATTTAAAAATGATATTTAATGTAATTTTTTCTATTAGAAAAAGTTAAATAAATGACACGTGGAATTCATCATTGGATTTTTTTCATATAATAGATGAGTTTTTTCTTTTTTTTTTTTTAAATAAAGAAATAGTTTGAGCTAAATAAATATTGTCAAATGTGAATCCCAATTGAATCCTTGATTCCTATATTATGAAAATTCAAAAATTTGTCTTTAAGTTAATTAGTATAATTTTATCATTCAAGATACAATAGTTCAAATCTGAAATACAAACATTCTAAAATCAATTTCAACTATAATTAATTTTTCATGTGGTAGAAAAGCACCTCTATACCTGCTTTGGTTTTATTAGAATAATTTGATTATTGAAATTAAATGATTAAGTGCTCAAAAAAGGGTTAATTAAAGACTAATCCTAGATTATTGAACATAATGGGTTGTCCATTTTTATCATATAAAGAGCTTTTAAGTGGGATTTTTTAGTGTATGAAAATGACAAGACAATTTGCCAATTATCAAATAACATGCATATAGTTGTCAAAGTGTTAATTATTTAATGTTTATATAAAATAATTAAAAATTGCACACTGATCCTAAATTTAACGATAAATACATATTCTTTTAAATAATAGATTTAAAATTAATTCTCTTATCTCATAATAATACTAAAAAATTAATAAATTAAGTGTGGCTTGATAGCTAGAAATTAATATTATTACTCTTGTTTAAATCTTTTGTTTGAGCCTTAGATATCTCTCATATCACATGTCATTAATAAAAAATAAAAATAAAAATTAAGAAAACTAAAGACTATATAACAATGAATCTCATGCACTCCAAGCCAGCCAACCATGTCTGTTGTTACTGAGAAATGTGAAGATTAGGAAGGGAAAGAAAATGCTCTATCATTATTGTATTTATTTATTTTTGTCTTATTTTCTCTAAAAATTCTCCCTTAATTAGTCCTCCACCACTACTTCCAAATCTCCAATTAATTAATATCCAACCTCACTATTTCTCCAAATTTAATTATTTAAAATTGCATATACATAAAAATATATATTATGCTCTATATATTTTATTTAATTATTAAAATTTTCCCCTCAAAATAATAAAAAAATTATATTATAGCAGATATAATAATTGATTATAATATTTTTCGTATTTTTGTATTTTTTATTTCAATACAATAAAATAAAGCACACTATAACATTATATCATTGTATTTGAATTTTAAAGTAAAAAAAATAATATTTTTATTGAATAATGAGTTTTGGCACAATATTATTATTATTTTAATAATTGCGTGAGTTTAAACTATATAAATGAAATTTAATTTATATAATTAAATAAAACCTAACAAATATAATTTAACTAATATATTTATATAATCTATTAAACCTTTTTTTTTTTGAAAAAGAATATATCTAACTTGCTTTATATCTTAAAAACTTAATAACTAAAATTTGCATGTACCAATTATTTTTCAATTATTGAATTTTGAAGAATCTTTAGCAGACAGACAACTGGGAAATGTATAATTAGTTCGGTGGCATATACTTGCTCTTAAGTCTTTATAATAATATATTTAATTATAAGTCATAACAAACAAAAACTTAATAATATAATTATTAATATTCCTCAAAAAAAATATATAATTATTAATAACTATTTTAATACATGTTGTATGGATAATAGACGGTGCATTTGAAGACAAGGAAGGAAGTGGAGAAGTAGTAGTAGAAGAGTACTTGAAGGAAACTATAAGAAAGCTCATCAAGCAAAGAAATCATTATATATATTTATATTATTCACCAACCATAATTCACATCAAATAATATTAGACCTGGTTATGATTGGGCTGTCAACTTAATTAGTAAAGAAAATTATGTTGGCAGAATAAATGTTTGAAAATTTTAGGATTTTTTTATAAAATTGTAAGAAAAATAAAAAAATATATATAAATTTACCATATTTTTAAATTTTCTAGAATTTTTTTGAAACAATTTACAAATTTACCGGTCATTCATAATATATATATATATAATTTATTATGAGTTTTATTATACATGTAATAATTTTATAAATTTATTACGAGCTTATTATATAATTTTGTAAAATGACAAAAATAAAATTCTGATCAAAAATAAAATTTATAAAAAAACTGATAAGCAGTACAATCCCTCCAAAAATTTAATATTTTTTAAATTCAAACTTGGCCAATAACTAGGTCTACATAATATTATGAGTTTCTAGAGGGACGAGTTACTTTCTTTTGAGTTTCTGATATTTTGATAATATATTTAAATTTATTAAAAATAATTTTGATAAATATATAAACTTATTTAAAAATATTTTTAATTGGGAAAAATATATGGTAAAAAATCAAGAATAATGATGCTTTACTTTGGGTGTGGCTAACTATGTATATAAATATATAAATATAAATAATTTGGACTTACGTGCCTCTCACAAAGACTTGAAATGATTCCCTACGCCAAGAATATCTCTACTGTGATCCTTAATTTCATTCTAATTTTCCAAGTCAATTCATCACATACACACTCCATACCTTACAAGAAGTGGACACCTTGTTAATTATTAATTTATTATATTATATATGCCCACCGCCCTATATATATATTATATAATTTTATAATAATTTTAATTTCTATAATTTTAATTTATTTATATATAGCATGAACGTTCTAAGCAACCTCTCTCTTAAAAATATTTTTTAAAAAAATAGGTTTAGTATTGCATTGATAATTTACTTGAATCAGCTCTTTTCTTTGGGGAGTCAAATGATTTGAAAAGTGAGAAATGAGTGATTTTTGTGTTCTAATCATTTTCCTATTTGGAGAAAGATTAATTATATTTAATTCTTCTATAATTAGACTTAATTTTTCATATATAATTCTTCTATTGAATTTGGTGTATACATTAAGTTCAGATATAATTAAATCTTTTTCTTTAATCTAATTATATTTATGTAAATTAACTAGTTTATAATCATATCTAATTTATTTATATAAAATAACTATTTTATAATCATAATGAACTGAGTTTAAATATTTTAAAACTCATATTTACAGTTTTATTTAAAGATATAAATTTATAAATTTTATATAATATATATATATATTTATAATTGATGGAATGAAGTATTATATTTATTTTTTATTAAATGTAGACAGTTCTGGTTATGAATAAAATTTAAATTTAAAAATATTAAATTTTTTAAAAATTTAATTCATTAATTTATAATTTTTTTTATTATTTGAGATCCGTAATTTAATATTTGACTAGATTTAAATTTACAAAAAAGAAAAAAAATAACATGTCAAGATAAATAGCAGTAGTGGCTATGGGCCAATTCAATTTCGCCGCAACGTAAGTTAGAAAATCCATTTAGAAGATAACGTTTCTAAGCTTTTTAGTTTTCACCAAGTCTAATGATTAGAACCATTTTTAAAATATATTTATTTATATAAGGTGATGATGAAATTAATAATTGGATGATATAAAGTCGGCGTAATTTTTGGGTCATTGTCTTTTCTAATAAGTTAATTAGTCACTACATATGTAATACTACTAATCTACTCTATGAATGTGAAGTGGTGGTTGTATAGGTCAACTCCCCATGAACTTTCTTATTCTATTTAATTAACTTTTTAATTAATACTGTCATTACCGTATAATCCCTATCAATTCATTTATATATATATAAATTCATAATGGTTATTTTATTGCTTTCTATTTTATTTACTTATTGAATTTAGTTTAATTGCGAAGTCACATCCATTCTATCATAATGACTCGATTATTATCATATTTTAAATAAATATTATTTTTTAAAAAATTAAATAATAAAAATAATATTTTTTTGAAAGATATTAATATATGATTTATTTCTATTGATAAAACATTATTTTTAAGTTTAAAAAATTTATTATATATGATATGAATCAATATATCAATAACTTATTCTAGTATACTAATTTAACTAATCAAATTTGATGTATTAAATTGTACAATTTGAATGGACGTAAAATGGTAAATAGAAGTACTGTAATAACCGAAATATAATTTTAATGACTTCTTCGAGCAGTGGCGGAATCAGAAATTTACTGAGAAGGGTCGTGGTAGGTGGCGGTGGTCGATGGTGTGGTGGTTGCTGCCTAACTGGCCTGATGCTGCTGTGGCTGCTGGGTTATTTTAGGGAGGAAATGGGGAGAGGGAAGAAGGAGAAGGAAATAGAACGTAGCCCTTTTATTTTTGAACCGACCCAAGCGAAACGGCATCGCTTCTCTTGGGCCGGTTTATTTTTTTTTTAAATTAATTCCTGACGAAACGACGCTGTTTCGCCAGAGGTTTATTTATAAAAAAATTAGTCCATGGTGAAACGAAACTGTTTCGCCAGGAACTAATTTATAAAAAAAAATTATATTTGTAGCGAGGGATAGACGAACCATTCGTTGCAAAGCTTCAGCAACCAGCCCCCTTCAACGGGGGCTGAGTTTCTCACGCCTTCACATCTCCAGAGCTGAATTTTTTACGCCTCTAAGCCAATAAGAGGGTCGTATGACCCCACACGACCTCATAATCGTTCCGTCACTGTCTTCGAATATACTAATTTAACCGGTCAAATTTGATGTATTAAATTGTACAATTTGAATGGACGTAAAATGGTAAATAGAACTGTAATAACCGAAATATAAATTAAGAGTAGACAATCTATACAAAATCACTTAAGAATAAGCATAAATTAAATAAGCACACTGATAGAGACATAGACTAATAGTCTAACACTATATATATATATATATATATTTGAATAATAAATTCGTAATTGAATTTCATCCTCACCGCATCAATATTAAAAAGAAAGAGCACACTAATTGAGGTAATTAAATAATGATGTGATCATTAAAAGTTAAGTCAATATATAGTATGAAAACAAGTGTAACAAGAAAAAAATAGAGAGTCATTATTAATATTATTATTATTATTATTATATATAATAAAACAAGAGTTTGGCAGTAACAGAATTAACCATAAGTAAAAAAAAAAAATAAAGAAGGGTGAAAAAAGGAGAGAGAAGGCGCAAATTATGTGGTTCCAGGCTTGCAAACCAATCCTCCAGAAAGGAATCGTTTAGAAAAAGTAATGGGTTTGCTTCAAAGCCAACCGAATCTCACTCTTTTCTTCTTCTCTTTACCCATCTTTCTATTTATTTCTTTATGTCCATTTCTCCCTATAAATATATATACATATCTACTCTTTAGTAAACTTCCAATATTGGAAAATCAAGAACTGCCCCCTGTATCAAGAAAGTTATTCACCCTTTCTTTAACTTTCTTTCTTTCTTTCTTTTTCTGATCTTAAAATCAAGAAAATATGGTGATGGAAGCTCAAGAATTAGTAATGGGTTCTAAAGAAATGATCATGAAAGGTAAACGAACAAAGCGGCAAAGGCCAATATCTCCTCTCCGGTTAGCTGTAACTTCTACTAGCTCATCTAGTGGCGGCAGTGGCGGTGGTAGTGGTGGAGGAGGATCAGAAGAACAACAGCAAGAAGAAAGAATAATTGATTACAACTCATCAATTGAATTTGCAGAGAGTAAAATTTCTAATGGTCAAGGAGGAGAAGAAGAAGAAGACATGGCTAATTGTTTGATTCTATTAGCTCAAGGTAGTACTCGAAGGATTTCATCAAAATCTTCCAATAAGGCCTCGCCGGAATCGTATAATTTTTACCAGTGCAAGACTTGTAATAAGTGTTTTTCTTCTTTTCAAGCACTTGGTGGCCATAGAGCAAGTCACAAGAAACCAAATAATATTAACAAAATTAGCAATTACGAAGATCAGATGATCGTGAAGAAAGTGATGATTATGGAAGATCAAGAACAAGATCATGTTATTAATAATAATAATAACATGAACATGAACACTATACTTTCTCTGCAAATACCCAATAATGGTAATGTTAAGACTAAAAGTAAGGTTCATGAGTGTTCTATATGTGGTGCAGAGTTCTCCTCCGGTCAGGCATTAGGTGGCCATATGAGGCGGCACAGGGCAGCTTTTGCTAGTACTAATGCTAGTAGTGGTAGTAGTCCGCCGGCACCGGAGTTTCAAGGATCGAAAAAGCAAAGAAATAGTCTACAGTTAGACCTTAATCTTCCAGCAGTACCAGAAGATGATCATATTCGAGATTCTAATAATAAATTTCAGTTTGGATCATCAAAAGAACAAGTTCTTGTTTTCTCTGCTTCTTCTTTAGTCGACTGCCATTATTGATCATTTCACATAGTATATTTCTCTTTTTTTTTCTTAGTTTTCTTGAATTGTTTTACCTCAGAAATTCTTATTAACACTTCATTTTCACTAATGTAATTCATGTACAATTGTTCATTCTTTAATTTCAATTAATTTTTATATATTTTATTCTGTTCATTATTGTTGAAATTCAATTATTCAAGTGCGGTGGCTAGTGGCGTAGCCAGGATTTTAGATAAGGGGGTCCAATTCAACTTAAAATTTATAATTCACAAAAATAACATTTATAATAAAATAAATAAAACAAGAAAAATATTGGATACAAAGAAAATTTAAAACATTAAATTACAATATTCCTCGCCTATTTTTCATTGATTGAAATCTATTCATAATTGTTTCATTGTCAATACTTGCAAATACATCTCTTTCAATATAGGTAACTAAACAATCATTTAGCAGCTCATCTCCCATGCTATTACGAAGTGAACTCTTAATAATTTTCATTGCGGAGAAAGCTCTTTCCACTGTAGCTGTAGCAACTGGTAAAAGCAATGCCAATTTGATTAACAGATACACTAAAGGAAAAACTTTATGCTTTTTTATAGCAACCATAGTTTTGGCGAGATCTCCAATTCCTTTCAATTCAGAAAATTTCTTATCCAAACGCACATCAACAATAAAGTTCTGAAGTTGAGATTGGAGTTCAATTAAATCAACTGGCGAAAAGTCAGAGGGATAAAACTTTGCAAGTTCAACTAATTTGCTCACATCAAATGCAGAAAATGAATCTTTAGGATCAAGACAAGCCATACACAAAAGCAACTTTGTATTAACTTCATCAAATCGACTATTCAACTCTTGAAGTTGCATATCAATTACTGAATAAAAAAGCTCAACTCGATAATGATGGAGATTTGTCATTGGTTCCATTCCCCGCTTTGATCTTGGAACAAAAACATGCTCGTCCATATTTATCACACTAATTTCATTTTTAGCACAAAATTCAAACACTTTTTTCAATAAATCCTCCCAACCATTATCTCTAACATCCTGCAAACGGAGTTTTGACACTTTTACCAAATTCATAGCATTCACAATATTTTGATCCCTCTTTTGTAAAACTTGAGACAACTCATTTGTGATTCCCAAAATCAATTTCATAAGATGCAACACAAACACAAATTCAAATTGAATCACAATATCAAACATTTTAATGGCCTCACCCCTTTGTGAATCATCAATCCCATTATCTCTAACATAATCAACAATATCCACAACTGAAGAAAATAAATGAATCAAATTAATAAGCGTACCGTAATGAGAACCCCAACGAGTATCTCCCGGCCTCTTCAATGTCATCTCTTGATTCAACCCTCGTCCATTTTTTATGATACCTTCTTCAATTCCTTTTGCCACTTTTTCCATTTGCAATTCTCGAAGCATTTCTTTTCTTTTACAAGAAACTCCAACTATATTCACCAAACGATTAATAGTATGGAAAAATGAACATACACTATGGTGCTTTTTAGCAACTGCAACAAGAGTAAGTTGGAGTTGATGGGCAAAACAGTGAATGTAATAAGCACTTGGATTTTCCTTTAAAATTAAACTTTTGAGGCCATTGAATTCACCCCGCATGTTACTAGCCCCATCATACCCTTGTCCTCTCAAACCAGATATGTTTAAGCCATAAGTACAAAAGAAAGACTTCAAACCTGCTAGAAGCGTTGAGGCACTTGTATCATGTACATGAACAACACCAATAAACCTTTCAACCACACACCCTTGTTCATTCAAATACCGTACAACAACACCCATTTGCTCTTTAACTGAAACATCTCGACATTCATCAACTAGAATAGAAAACAAATCATTGCCCATATTTGAAATAATAGCTTTTGTTGTCTCAAATGCACATGCACTAATGATATCTTTTTGAATAATAGGAGAAGTGAGCTTGTGATTTTCAGGAGCATTATGAAGCACAACACTATTAATTTCTTCATTAGTTAAAGCCAATACTTTAACAAATTCAATGAAATTTCCTTGATTTAATGAAGTTTCAGATTCATCATGTCCTCGAAAAGGTAGACCTTGCATCAAAAGATAGCGAAGAGCAAGTAATGATGCATATAATCTACAGCGATACTCACGCTTTGACTTTTCAGAATGTTTTGAAAAAGCAAATTCAATGTGTTGCTCTTGATTCATTAAATCTTGACAAACTAATCGACACCTATGATGCAAAGAATCGTGTTTTTCTACATGATCTCTTATTCTCTCTTTCTTTCGCCAAGTTGAAAAACCTTCAGATACAAAAGTATTATGACCTCTTTCACTATGTCCAGGTGAAAAAAGATAACAATACAAACAAAATACCGCATCTTTTTCAATACTATATTCTAACCAATCACTAAAATCATCAAACCACGATAATATAAATTTCCTTTCTCTACCTCCTTCTACTCTTTTAGGAAAAGTATGATTGCGTGGTTGACATGGACCTTTTAATAAATAGGCTCTACGTACCTGATCTCGGATATCAGGTGGATAACTCATTATGCTAGGTCGTAATCCCGGATCAGAAGGAATATTTTCTATATCAATCTCATGTTGTTGAATAGTAGGTTCTTTTGGTGGTACCGGTTGAACAATTGCTTCCTTATGTGGTTGAGTCGATTGAATATTTTGATTAACTGATGGCGACTCTTCACTACTTGGTCTTAATTTTTTAAAATATCGCTCCATATAACTACAAAGAATAAGAAAAATAATTCAATCACAATAGTCAATAGATATATAGTAGCCATTTCAATTTATCAAATACTAAACATTAAAAATATCAAATTATAAAAGAAATAAAAAAATTCCAGATTATAAACTACAAAAAAATAATAATTTCAATTTAACTTCATACTACTTTTCTCAAAAAAAAAAACTTCATACTACAAAATCAAATTAAACATTTCAAATTTATAATGTCCTCAAGTATTCAAGCCAATTTCTTAATTCATTATTTTTCAAATTTCAATTCATTTTAGCAAGATAAAAAAATTGCAACAAAATAAATATGAGATTAAAAGTAAGTGGTGTACCTATTCTTAACTTGTTGCCGCTGCCTTGCTGGTGCCAATCGGTGAAAGAATGAAATTGAAAAAGGAAGAAACTGTTATCTGAAAAAAAAAAGGAATTAACGAAGAAGAAACGTGAGAAAGAGTCACAATTAAGTTATTCTTGTTTGTTTGTAATGGGCAGAGTCATTGACAAATCTTGTTTGTTTGTAATGGGCTTGATTAAAAGGCCCAGTTTTAAAGATTGAAAAAAAAAGGATGAAAAATATTGGGAGCGTGGATCGAAGTTGCGTGCTCTCACATAGTAAGGCCAAGATGTTCCATCTCAACCAATGTAATATTCATTCTCAAATACACCTAAAAAATTTTTATTTTTAACTGAGGGGGGAACATGGCCCCATGGGACCCCCTTTATCTCCGCCTCTGGCGGTGGCATTCGATTCACAAAAAAAAAATGTTAAAGAAATATGTTCCCACTTCTTACTCAAGTTCAAACTACCTGTAACCTGAAAACTATAAAATTGACTTTAAAGGTTCTTTTTTTTAAATAAGGCAATTAATTCTTTTCCATTTTCACATCAAGTAATTATATGTGTTAATATGTTTTATATTTCCCAAATTTTTATTATCACTGGACAATATTTGTAAGCATTTAGTGTTTGTATGTCTAAATTTGAGAGGAAGAAACATGTGAAAAATTGGAAATTCCATATAACAAATTTTTTAATATATATATATATATCTCTATTATATGTCTGTTTCATTAATATGATAAAGGAAAATAAATAAAAAAGAAAAAAATAACTACTTTTTTTTGAAATAACTATTTTTTGACATAACTATTTTTGTATATGCTAAATTAGTTATTGAGTGATATTTTAAAATTTTATTATGAATATATCAATAATTTTATGAAATAAAAAGATATCAATACTAAAAGATATCAATACTCTCTTTTTACTTTTATATATAATTCTCTTATTAGAGATAATATACAGATTAGATGTAATTAAACTTTATTCTTACATACGAGAAATTATATGATACAATTATGATTTTAAATAGATATTATAACTGGAATAATAAACTAATTAATTAGATAATAATATATAGTGATATTTTTTAAAAATATATACTATGTAATTTTTTCAAGTGAATTATTTAGTGTCTTAATTTTAAATATAATGTCTAGTTGAAATCGCGATTATATTTTATAAATTTTTTCTAAAACAAAATCTAGTAATAAGTACATATTTATGTTACCAATAGATTCAGGATCAATTCTAAGAAAAAGGAAAATTTTATACATAAACGTATGACAAGCAAAGTGAGTAGTGGTGTAGTTGCTGGCTATAACCGTCCGTGTTTTATGGATCCAAATTGTAGACATTAGTGAAGTGTGTTACACAACAATGACATATATATACTTCTGAACCATACACTTTATAGCATGAATATTGTGCTTTAGAGTAAATGCACATTCCATTCTTTTCCTTGCTCTATATCTGTCTCTTCTTCTTGTGTGGAGCACACTACACAAAAAAACACTCTTTTCATTAATTAACCACATAATTTATAATAAAATTATAAAATAGGAGATAAAGAAAAAAAAAACAAAAGAATTAAAGCCGTGTAAGATTCATGTGTTGAAAGCAATATAAGGTTAAGGTAAGCAACTCGTGCTAGCTAGCTAGTTGCTCTGGTCCAGCCCCCAGAAAATGTATTGCTTTGTTTAGATTAATGTGACTACCTGAAATTCCAAATTGTAAAGTGTATCGTTTTGCTATATTTATCATGACATCAATTCAGTCTGCTGGTTTTCTTTTAGTAACTTTGGTTTTATTTTTTTTTTTTTGTGTAAATCAGTTTTTTTATTATCGATTTGGGTAGGACACTAAAGATGATAAAACTCTATTTACTGAGTTTTAATACAGTTATATGCCCAGGACTTAAATTTAAGACCTCTAATTAAATTAGAATAGTCTTTTACTAATTAATTTATGTGTTTAGTGGTCATTTTTTATAAATTGGACTCATTTTTTATTTCACTGATGTGATGTTATGTCTTCTAATGTGAGCTTCCTATTAAAACTATCATATAAAATATAAATATAGGAAATTTCATATTTACTAAATATAAATATATGATTCAATTAATACATAAATAAATTTTTTAATCTTAAGTTAGCTTTTATAGTTGATATTTTCAAATTTATATTAAAAAAATTAATTCAAATTTATATTAAAATGAAATTTTTAATATGGTATCTTAACAAATTTTGTATGTAAATATAGGATTGTGCTCCTAAAAATATAGATCACTGTTCTAATTAGGTGACATGGTAGTGGTCATAATAAAACTTGTCGAGTAATATAATTTAATTAATATAGAAATGAACTCTTCTAATTTTTAAAGTTGACCGTTATTAAATTTATATTAAAGAATTTAATCCAAATATACATTAAAAGGAAAAATGTAACATTTTCTTTCTAAATTAGTCATTGTTTAGTATTTGATATTTCTTCTTTCTTTGTACATTAAAAAAATTAAAAAAAAGTGTTTTGATTATTTTTATTTTTATTTTTTAGTTTCTATATATTGAGTACAATTGAATTAAAATTTCAGAATGTAATTTGCTCAAAAAAAAAATTTCTGAGTGTAAAGTGTATAAACTTTAATGGCTTACACATGTGTTGTTGTGAATTGAATTGTGATGATATATAGAACTTTTTTTTAAGTGCCAACCAATTAATAAGCACGATATATATACCCTTAAAAGATTGACTAAAACATGTGTTGTCATATAAAAAAAGTAGGACATAACGCCATCATTCATGGTAGATGTTGTGATAAAGGGACAAGACAAGTTAGTTCTATTATAACTATTTTTTTCCTCTTTTCTTTTGTTGTCTCTCACTTTCTATACATTAATTAATATTGAGAGAGAGACTGATATACATTGAGTTCAATTCCCCTCAAAAAAGGGATAAAAAAATTAAGAATAAATAGATTTATTATTATTTATTATTTTTTTTTAATCTGAGGAGGGGGAGGTGTCGAACCCGGGTTCCGTGGATCCCGGCCATGAGCTCAACCGCTCGGCTAAAGGTTCTTGACAAATAAATTTATTATCATCATCGTCGTCGTCGAAATAATTCCAAAACTATTCAACCATCGTTATGAATTATATAAATTTTAAGATGTTTGAGTTCTAGCTAATTCTCTTAATTTTATAAAATAAATTTTAATTTTAATTATTTTAGAATTAAAAAATTCTAATTTAAATTTATTATCGAAATCATATATATATATATATTTACTGTTTGATTATTATTTTAGTGTGTTTAATTGTAATATTATGATAATTTAATAACTCTATCAAAATATTGGAATTCCCTCATGTTATAGTTCCTTTTCTATATAAATACAATTCATTTTTTTTTATATATTTTTTACCATTGAATCCCAAAGACATTTTGAAGCATGTGACCTAATGATATGGATCCTTATTTATTTGTTTATTTCTTAATTTTTGAGATCCACACCTAGAAAAAAAAATGAATATCTAAAAATTTATGTACCCAGTCTATTTTAGATATTTTTTCTTACATCTTTTTCTTTTTAGAAAATTACATTCTCTACCATTTAGTATAATTTTTTTACTGATATTTTAGTCATTTGATAATAAATTCATAAAAAATCTATAATAAATTCATAATAAACCATAAACTAATAAATTCATAAAAAATCTATAATAAGCTAATAAAGTCATAATAAACTTTGTAAATTTAGTAAATTAATAAACTAATTATAAATTTAAATCTATTTTAAAAAATATGATAAATTTTTTTTTTATTTTTCTAACATTTTAATCAAAATCTCTTTTTTTAAAAAAAATATTAATTACAGAACTTTATTATTGAACTAAGGACTGAAAGCCCAAATCAATAATTAATGAAAGAGGAAATTACTCTATATACTATTTTTTTAAGTTTTAATTTCATTTTTACTCCTCTTTATTTTTTTTCAAATTTAACTTTTAAAATTTTAAAATTTACATTTATTATAAGTTTTTTTTTTCAGTTTTACGTTTTGCACTAATTTCCTTTTCTTTTCTTTCTTCCTCTTCGTCTTACTCTTTTTCTTTCCTTCTTTCTTTCAATTTCTAGGTCATTCATTTGTCACCGCAGCCGCTGCTTCTCCACCACCGGCTCTATTCTCATCATCATCTTTTCGATTTGTTTCTGTTTTTATTTTATTTTATTTTATTGAAGTGAAGAATTGTTTTTGGATGTTAACAGGTGCTTAATTTTTGTTCATTCTTCTGTATTCTTTTTAACTTGCAGTAATTTTCTTAGATTTTGATTGAATATCCCGTAACTTAAAAATGATTGCTATTCTCTACCTAAAATAACTCTATCAAAACATTTAACTGTTTGTCTGTTTCTTCTTATAGCAATTAAACTAATTTACAGATCATAACAGAGAGACTGAGTATGTGGCTGCCTCATCTGCTGTTAATCAAGCTCTATATATGGATTAAGAATATCGTGGAGGATTCAAGCAACGCAAAGCCATTGAAATATTGTGTGACAAGTCAGTTGTTGCCATGGTGAAAAAAAAATCCAGTATTTCATGGAAAAACAGAACATATAAAGATCAAACATCATGATATTAGAGAATTTGAGAAAGAAAATGAAGTCTAGCTGTTGCATTGTGGAGCTGAAGATCAAATGGGTTTGCATTATTTTTTAGTCTCATGCTTTCTTTACCTTCTCACTATGAACAAATTGGCTCTGAGTTGAATAATAGTAAAGAGAGAGAGAGTGTGTGGGTGTAAGAGTGCGGGCAATATTGTATTAGAGGTTGGTGATTACTTCACTAATTAATAGCAATTATGTTCTAGAACTCCCCATTTTTATTTCTTCATTGATTTGGTATATCTGACTTATAATTTTGCCTTGGAACGGATAAGAAATACTGAGAAAATAATTTGATTATCATTTTTCTTATTATCTATTAAAATATTTGGAGCAAAAAGTGACTAGATAAATCAAGTTACAGTTTATAAAATATTATATGAATGGCAATTAATAAGCACACAATTGAAATGACGATGTACATACTGTTATAATGAATATTTTGTTATATATATAGTTAGCTATATGTAAGGTATATATTGATATTAGTTATTTGTAGATATACATTACATATAACTAGATAAACCGAAAAGAATAACAATATATATTGATAGATATTATATATAACTAGATATATGTGGATATATATTGTAAAAAAAATAATAATATATAATATATATATGAGTATATATCGATATATATTGATATACATTATAAATATATATGTATATATTACATATATTACATATATTTAATTAAAAAATAATAATATATGTGGGTATATGTTGATATATATTAATATATGTTATATATAAAATGACATTTTTTATATTTTATATTAAAAATATATTTTTAAAATAATTGTTATAGTTATATGTTGGTATACCTTACATATAACTAATTATATATATATAACCAGATATATGTGAATATATGTCAACGTATATTATATATACTTTAACTATAAAATAACAGTATATATAGATATATGTCGGTATATATTGATATATGTCAATAAATATTACATATATTTTAACTAAAGAATAATAATATATATGGATATATGTCAGTATATGTCGATATATATGAGTATATGTACATATATTTTAACTAAAAAATAACAATATATATAGATATATGTTGATATATGTTACATATACTCTAACTAAAGAATAATAATATATGTGGATATATGTTGGTGTGTGTTACATATAATTCAATAAAAATAACAATATATATAAGTATATGTTGATATATATGGATATATATCGATATATAATTATTTTATATTTTTATTTATATATTGTTATATATTACATATAACTAGATATATGTTACAAAAGAATAACAATATATATTATATATAGGGTATATGACGATACATGTCGGTATATATTAATATATATTGATATATGTTACATATATTTTAACTAAAGAATAATGATATTTGAATGCATATGTGAATATATGTTGGTATATCTATTACATATAACTATATATATAAATATTACATATATGTAGGTATATATTGATATATGCCGGTATATTTTACATATAACAATATATATGTGTTAAATTTAAAAAGATTAGGAGTATAAAATATTTATACATTTTATTATATATCAGTATATGGTATATATAATAATATATATATGTTAAATTTAAAAAAAATAAGAGTATAAGACTATAATATATTTAGTTATATGACAATATATGTTATACATAACAACATATATTTATTAAAATTAAAAAAAATAAAAATATAAAAGTGATATATGCTTAGTTGTATATCTATTATGTTACATATAATAACATATACTTATTAAAATTTAAAACAAATAATAGTATAAAAGTTATATATATTTAGTTTTATGTCGGTATAAGAAATGCTAATTAAAGTTATTTTGAAGAATAACTGTTCAAAAATCTCCCTTCCATTGGTTAGAAAATATTTATTATAATATCTCTATTAATAAATGAACTTATAATACATATTTTCTAAGCAATGAAAAAGAAATTGTTAAATAGTTACTGTCTAAAGTGATTGTAATTAATATTTCTTATGTCAATATTTATTACATAAAATAACTATACTTATTAAAATTTAAAAGAATAACAATTTAAAAATGATATATAACATATATAAGTAGATATATTTTAGTAATAGAGTAATCATATATATAGATATATAAAAGTATATAGTAAAATTTAATATATATGTTTATTTATATATTAATAACATATATATAATTAGACACATGAAATGGTAGAGCCTAATAGTTGCGCATTGGGATACCCAAAATCTAAAGCCAATGGAATATGAGAAGCAATACTGTATAATTGTAATTGAAAATTTTTTTTCTTAAAAGTGAAAATTATTTCTTAGGGTGGTATTTCTGAAAATAATTTTAATTTTTAGATTAATTTTATTCATAGCCCTTAAAAATGACAACATACATCGTATTTTTTAAAAAATTTACTATTTTATTAAGAATATTTTAGTAATTTTATTATAAATTTATTATAAATCACGTAAAATTTATAAACTCATTATAATTTAATAAAATTATAATATTTTAATAAATATTTTATAAATTTTAATATTTTAATAAATATTTTATAAATATAATAAATTTAAATTATTTTTTATTTTTCTTATATTTTTATAAAAAAAAAAAAACTTAATAGAATGGTAGAGCCCAATAAAGATACTGAGTCCAGTATAAAAAAGTTGAAATTATGCTAACTACGGCATTTCCTCAGCCACTTTTTATGTTTACGGTGCTGGCCATTCTTTTTTCATCTTTGTCATTTCACGCTATTTTTTTTTTCATTTCTACGATTTGAACAGTCTATTTTCTTTTTCTATTTTTTTTTCTATTTTTTTTATTTTTAATTTAAAATTTTTTATTTCATATTTTTAATATTAATACAAAAAAATAAACTTATACTCAATATATAAATAATATATATAAAATACATACACAACAAAATAAATAATATCTATCACATCTAATGAATATTTATCAAATATTTATTAAATATTTACATAATATTTTTTATATTTATTTAATTTATTTTTTTTATTCTCATAACATTCACATAATATTCACATAATTTTTATATAAAATATACACAATTTAATTTAGATAATAAATACATAATATATATATATACACATCTACTAAATATTTACATAACGAAATTAATATTTTTTTAACTTTATTTTTATGCATATATTATGTAAAATTTATTTAAAATAAATTTAATAATTTTTATTAATATATTTTTATATATTTTATTTTTTAATATTTTTTTGAGTGTTTATTAATTATTTTTAATTAAAATTAATTTTTTATAAATTTTAATAAATTTATATGTTAAAAAATAATTTAAAATATTAATTTTTATTATTTTATTAAAATATTTTTATTTAATTTAAAATTTTAAAAATTAAAAAATTAAAAATTAAATTAAAATATTAATTATAATGAAAAGTGATGTATTTTTAAAAAATAAAATTTTTATTTTAGTAAAAAGTGAGGTATTTTTAAAATTTTACTATAGTTTTTAATAAAAGTATAAATATTTTTATTTTTATAATATTTTTAAATTAAAAGATTTTTTAAAGTAATTTTATAAATATCATTATAAAAAAGCTAGCCCACACTAATATTTTTTTTTAATATCATCATATAATTTGGGGAAATGAAACTATTTTTTTATTGAGGTATGATTCATTTATATAGACTATGCTTATTATGATATAATTAAATTTTACAAAATAATAAAATAATAAAAAAAGAGAAAAAAAAATACTGTAATGTGGTGTGCACTGTAAAGCTCCGTCTGCCTCGAAAACCTTTCTTCGAGTTTCTACGAAGTTCAAAGGAGACTGCAAGTACAGCACCAAAATCGAAGGTAACAGAAATGGCCGTGCACCGCGATGGTCTTGTGGACGAAGAAGAGAACGAAGAAGACAATGCTCTTTTTGGAGAGGAAGGTTTGGACGGCCTCGATTCCACCACTCCTCCTCATCTCCGGGACCTTGCCGCCGCTGCTCAAGGCGGCGATGTTGAAGCCCTTCGCCGAGCTCTTGGTTAGTATGCCGCCGTTCCTTTACTCTTATACTTTTCCACATGATTATTGTTTTTTTTATTTACATAATTTTAGTTTTTGTATTTAATCGATTGGTTTGATTTGTTATTACTGGTACTTTTAGCGTGTTCAATCAAAGTAAAAGAAAAAAAAACCCTAGGTTTCTTCATTATGATTCAAGTAAATTGATTGAATTAGATTGAGAATTGTATGTTATTTTGGAGATTTATCAATTTATTTAAAATTTTCATAAATTTAATTTAGCATATATTCATGCTGAAGTATAGTTTTGATGAGGCTGTATAAAGTATATGATTCATATGATTTCGTTATAGTTGCTAAAGGATCAGTTTACTAATTGCAATGGATTACAGGTACAAGAAATTTTATCTGTTGATTGTGCCAATGAGTGGATTAGGGAGTTTAAGAAATGCCATAAGTTAGTTCTTATATCAGTTGCATGTTCCCTGGAAACATATATGTATCTATATAAATTGCCTAAACTAATGTTTTATTGGCTACTGGATGGTTCTTCATTGGGAGATTTAAATTTCTGCCCTTTTTTTGGTACACCTCTTTGCTGATGCCTTTTCTCTTTTCTGGTGTAGATAATTTGAATGGCAGCATCGATGAACCAGTGGAGGATGGGGACACAGCTCTTCATCTTGCCTGTCTCTATGGTTACTTACCCTGTGTCCAGGTAGGTTGCCTTCTGTTATTCTAATTTTACTGCTTTAGCTATATTAAAGAACACTGTAATTTATATATAAGACTGTTATTTATATATAATCTTTTTAATGTAGCTACTTCTGGAAAGGGGAGCAAATTTGGAGGCTAAGGATGAAGATGGAGCAATACCTTTGCATGATGCTTGTGCAGGGGGTAAGCAGCAACCACCAGCTATTAGCATCTTATTTAAAACAATTCCCCGTGGAATCCTTCATTTATAGTTGATATTTCAATTTTTTTCTTCCTACTACAGGGTTTATTGAGATAGTCCAATTGCTGTTGAATAGTGCTAATAATGCTGACCTTGTCAGAAGGATGCTAGAAACAGTTGATGCTGAGGGCGATACTGTGAGTACCGATTAAAAACTGAATGCTTTTTGTGTTTTGAAGGAGTGTTGAAAATGGCTAAACACTAGCAATAGGGAAAAAAGAGAGGGAAAAACTCAATTTAATTCTTCTCCTCCTCTTATTTTTACCCCCCTTTGGGGTCTGTCAGGCTGATTAGCAGTTGATGTTCACAACTGCCCGTTCGGGGCAGGGCTGAAACAATTGAAAATAATGTGTTTTAATATGGAATTAGATGTGCTTAAACTTTTCTCCTCATCAGAGTTTCTTTGTTTTGGCAGCCTCTTCACCATGCAGCGAGAGGAGAGCATGCAGATGTCATAAGGTTGCTTCTGGCTTCTGGTGCTTCGGTGACAAAAACAAATGTATATGGAAAGGTGAGCATCAAATTGAGGGTTTTGGCAATTATCCCTCTCCACCACCTATATTACATTATTACCAATCATTTAGTTTTGGCAGAACCCAAGTGAGCTACCAGATCCAGACACAGATGCAAGGAGAATTTTGGAATCTGCTGCTAGTGCCGTTTCATCCCAATAGGCTGTAACTGCACTTACCTTGGATAAAACGACAGTTTATATCTGCTTGGTTTTGGCGATACTTCTTTTTTCGGCTGTGGCCATTAATTTTTTTGGCTTCTTTAGAATAGGTAGGTGACACCAACAAGATTTTTAAGATGTTATCTTGCCAGTTTTAGAATCTGAAGGAGAAAAATACCCTTTTTTTTAATGCTTAATGCTTCTGTTCTGCATATCGGGTTAATACCCAGCTATTAACAAAGATTTTCCTTGATCGGTGCAAGAGGAATTTCTAGAATTTAGGACTAGTTACTTGGAAACTCGCATAGACTTGATTACAATGCAATAATTTTCACAGGACACAAGTAATATTAGCCAACAAAAACAAACGCAAATAGATTTACACAAGCTATTACAATAGATTAGTGGTAGCATCTGTTGAAACGCATAATATGAAACATTAGCACATGATGTATTGAAGTTGAAAGCACACATTTGTACATACAAAGCACTGTAGCTATATAATTATGGTCTGTTTTTATTTATTTATTTTTCTTAATATATAGTCCATTCATTTAGAAAAATTAGCCCCTCTTCATTGCATCCAATTAATGGCAACAATTACCTCCTTCACCTCCAATTGGTACTCCTGTGTATCCTGCCGGTTTCGGTGGTGGTGGCGTATCAACGATTACTGATTTTGTTACTGCAGGTTTCTGCGTCTGTTCCTCTTGCTGTTTGTTTTCTAAATCCTATTGCTGTTTCTTCTCTAATTCCTCCAGCATGTACAAGGCAAATTATAGTTATATAACCTGTCTGCTAGACAAATTCTTGTTAACAGTTTGTCATTGTTCAATTTTAAGCTCTTATGAAAGAGGAAGTAACCTTGAGGGCAAGACCTTCAAAGCATTTCTCCACATTTTCTCTAGTTTTAGCACTTGATTCTACAAACAAAATCCATTCTGTTTTGCAAGTCAAATTCCTTCTCTGCTCACAACTCTTTCGGACTCCTGAAATCATACACAAATATCTTATAGCTATTTTTATGTTATAATTATTTGTTTTGCCGCATAAAATTATTTTTCTTTTTAATATTTATATATGGGGAGATAAATCGATCTTAAATCTATTACTCAACATTCTTCTCTGCTCACAACTCTTTCGGACTCCTGAAATCATACACAAATATCTTATAGCTATTTTTATTTTTTATTTATTTGTTTTGCCGCATAAAATTATTTTTCTTTTTAGTATTTATGTTTTTAGTATTTATGTATGGAAAGGAGAAATCGATTTTGAATTTATTACTCAACATTTACTGTTAAGTTGTGTTTCCATTTGTTTTTTAGAAAACGAGAAATTTTGAAAAGGCTCTCTCTATCAACTTTGTTTCCAACGAGTATCTTGACACAATCCTTGTTTGTAGAGTAGAGTTCTACTTCTTTAGTCCACAAATTTGCGAAGTTGGTAAAGGTTTGTTTCCTTGTAACATCATAAACTGTTACAAATAATAACAAAGACTTAATTATTTGTGAAACTTTATGATAAAAAAGAAATAGGTAATAATAATATAATAGCAATAATAACAGCGTCGGATTCTGATAAACATGTGGAATATCAAAAGCTGCCTGCAGCCTTCAGTTGGATGGGTATATTTGTTGATTCCTCAATTTGTCATAAAATTGTGATAACTTTTGACAAAAATTTATTAGGAATCAATGCTTTTAACATTGCATGTATGAAAAGAATGTAAAGAAAGCACTTCTTTTTTTTTTATCCCTATTTTCTTAAAAGCTTTGATGCCAAAATCCTACGATAAGAATACATATGTTTACACATAATATAAAGCTATAATAATTGCTTAACATAATAGGGGAATCTTCCATGAAAGTAGAAAGGAATGAATTATACAGTTTCAGAATAATAATAATAATAATAATAATAATAATAGTTCTTTGATTGTTGTGTAATTCACAAAATATGGAGATACTTCAAGTTGCAAATCCTACCTAATGACAGAAGTACTTCAAGTTGCAAATCCTACCTAATGACAGAAGCATTTCTTCTAATCTTAGGAATGAAATGGTGAGCTGGTGGCTTCATGCTCGGTCGGATAATACTCGAAGTAAACTTTGCAGGCTTATCCCTCTTATAATTGTTCACAATGTTTGGTTGGCATATTGTAAGCTGAATTGGGGAGGTGATTCTATTGATCTCCACTCTCTTCATTTAAATATCTCTAAAGTTTTGATGCAATGGGGGATTGCTTTTTCATCTGCTAAATTCGCTACTGCTACCAACTACTTCAAGGAGCTTCTTCCTGCCTCATTTGGAAAGAAAGTAAGCAAGCCTCGCTTGGTTTATTGGTTAAGACCGAGGACTGGTTATTTCAAACTAAATGTAGATGTCTCTTACTCTGAGTCTTTGATTACTGGAGGAGCTGTGTTACGTAATGACCAGGGCAATTTTGTTATTGGTAATTGCTTTACTTTGTAGGCTTCTGATGTTTTGGATGCTGAAGCTCAAGCTTTGTTCCATGCCTCCAATGGATTTTTTCTCTGGGATATACTCAAATTATTGCTGAAGTGGACTCCATACAATTATTTGATATGGCCTTGAACCACTATAATACCCCTTCTGCGATGCGTTGGATGCTTTAACTCCTTACTCGATTTCCTTTTCCCATGTTTTCAGAGAAGGAAATCAAGTTGCACATTTTTTAGCTCATTATAGTCGTATAAAAAGAGTTTATAGAGTTTTTGAATCTTTTATATCTTTGCCCAAATATATTAAGGGCTTTGTTCTGACTGATAATATTTTTTCTCATTTGAGATATTAATAAAATTTATTGGTGGTGCCGCCCACCTTTTCAAAATAATAATAATAATAATAATAATAAATATTGTCTATATTTGGAAGAAATTATGTGATGCAACTGTAATTCCAACTAAATATCTTATTTGAAATGATAAATGGTGATATTTTTCTAAAAATATAATATATAATTTTCCAGGTTAACAAATATATAATTAATTATCCAATTGTATTGACATCCTGACATCCCAAATAGGATGTTATAAAATCATGGTTGTATTGTATATTTTTTTTTTTTATTTTGAGCTGGTGGTGACTAATATAAATTAAAATTATAATTGGGAATGTAATGGTTTACTGCAGGCTAAATAAAGTTGTATTACATTTTTACCATGTTTTAAAATTTGACTGGACCGGTTGGTCAAATTGGATTAATCAAGAACCAGAGGTTGATATGATCCAAAATATTAAAAAAAATCGGATGTATAGATATCGCATCCTAAAGTAAAGGTTGATTGTTAAATTAAGATATATATATATATATATATATGTATGTATATTGAATTGCATACTCAAGAAATCAAATTACAAAAAAATAATTTGTACCATTGAGTAGAGGAGCATACCAAGAATGATCCCATGTGCATCTCTATAGTAAGTGCTCGTTAATGTTCCAAACCTTTCTTGTCCAGCTGCAATAAAATTAACCATATAATTATAATTATATGATTTTGCAAATCAATCACAAATCTCTTGTTGCTTATTAAAAGGAATGGATAGAGGAAATAAAAATTAAAAAATTATCTAAATTTTCATTTGATTAACTAACCAGTATCCCAAATTGCAAGCTTCAGTCGCTTCCCACCCACTGTTATCTGCTTGATCTTTATATCCATGCCTTGATGTAAAACACAAAGCACTCATAATCAATACATTGTAAGGTTGTATGCATGCATATGCAGAGATATTACTATTAGACTAGTAATCAGTAATGGAGTGTATTTTTTTTTTCTTTTGTAACGAGGAAGGATGTATGGATTGCCATTCTTAATGATCGAACCCAACGTGGATCGAGTATGTGTTTGCCTTATATTTTCTAAAGTAGAAAGTAAAATTATCTTTTTCTGACATATCAAAAAAAACTGTATGTATATTCATGAATGTGTGTAAGATTTTTAGCATGAAGGAAACAGAAATGGATAAAAGAATTTAAGATTAAGAAGTTTAATTAATTACCAAGAGTGTTGGGAAGATCAGGAACAGCACCAGTAATGAAACTGAGAAGAAGAGTACTTTTGCCAACACCAGAATCACCCATCATCACAATCTTGAAAGAGTAATCATATTCGCTGCGTTGCCCTGATGCTGTTGTCATTTTTTTTTGTCAACTCTAAATTGATAAAATCTTATCGAGCTATCTTAGGAATGTTTGTTATCATGTTTATATATATATAAATAAAAAGAGATAAAAAGAGAACAATTCATATAACAGAGAAAAAGGTAAATGGCATAAATGCTTTGAGATAGAAGCTAAAGAAAAAGAAGAAAACAAGAGTGCCACCAACACACATTTTTTTTAAAATTGATTTTAACTTATGTTGAAACTCGAAATTTTGTAGTATTAATAGATCCAAAATCGATTCTTCCTTCTTAAAATATATGACATGTTCAAAAAAAAAAAAAGAAATTTAACAGTATTGAAGAAAACAACAGTATGTAAACTAACCTTCTTCTCTACTGTTATGTGCCTCTGTTCCACGAGCTAGATTCTTATGGGATGCAGTGCCGTTTTCGCAAAACAAATATGTCGTTTTCAATATTGGGTCACCAGAATTCAGAGGAAAGGGGACAAGATTTTTAAGAAAATAATTGCTGATGAATTTATATTTAATTTTATTTTTATATTTTTAAAAAAAAAATTAATCAAATAGTGAATATTAATATTTATATTCAACTTTATTTTTATATTAAATATTAAATATTTAAAAATTAAAAATTTTATCATTTTTATTTTAATATTTAAATATTATTTTAAAAAATTACACAAAATATGTTATTTTTTAAATTATATATTTTTTGAAATATTTTTAAAAAAATGTTTAAGCTAATTATTTGAAAGTGTTTAAAGTTATTATTTTTTAACAAATTTATGTGATAAAATATTTTTTGTAAAATAATTAACTTAATCACAAAAACTCTAAACTCAATTTATAATCAAATTACAAAATAATTAACTTAATCTCAAAAACTCAAATTCCCAATTCATATCATAATTAGATTCTAAAACAATTAATTTAATTATCAAAAACTCAAATCTCAATTCATATCATAATTAAATTCTAAAATAATTAAACTAATTATCAAAACCACAAATCACAATTCATAATTAAATTTTAAAATAATTAACTTAATCAAACAATAAATTAAAATTTATAAATTAAACTTTAAATTAAACAGTAATTATAAATTATTATAATACTCAATCAAAATAATAAATTAAAAATTAATTTTAAAATAATTAATATTTAAGAACTAATTTTAAATATATATACGTAGAGTGGGGTTGGGAGAAGGGGGTCCATTAGACCCCAGCCCCCTTCTAATTCCGCCATACGGTCCTTTTTATTTGGTCATGTAGAAGAAAATCCATGTGAATGAAGATAAATAGCAAAACGGCATCATTTTGAGCAATACGCAGTGTTTTAAATTAAGTTCAGATAGTAGTATTGACTTAAGCAAGTCTGTTAGTCAAGATAGTTGACAGCTATATTTTTCTTCTAATAACACAGTACACGTGGCATTCAGTGTATATAAAACTAACTCATCTGTAACTACTTTTTCAATCAATGAAGAAGAATTATTTTCTTCAATTCGATTCTCTGAAACTTAACATGGTATAAGAGACTCAAGGTTGAAGAAGAAGGAGTAGAAATTTATAGAATACTTAAATTAGAAGATGACAGGAACAGAAAATCCAATTATTGTGAAAACAGGAGAATCAAGTAACAAGAAGAACATGGATCCGATGCAACTTCAATCTTCTGATAATCCAGGAATGGTGTTAGTTTCAAATTTATTGAATGAAAACAATTATCGTACCTGGAGTCGAGATATGAAAATAGCTTTGAAGGCTAAGAACAAACTATCTTTTATAGAAGATGGAGGAAAAAGACCAGAGAGAGAGGAACAGAGGAGTTTGTGAATTGGAGCCAAACAGACTCGATGGTTACCCCGTGGATTCTTAATGCCATGAGCAAAGATATTACAGAGGCCTTCATGCATAATGCTACTGCCAAAGAGCTTTGGAAGGATTTGGAAGATAATTTTGCTGAATGCAATAGTCCTCAGATATATCAGCTGCAAAAGAAAATTTCAACTGTAAACAAGGAAATTTGAATGTTAAGACATATTATACAAAACTCAAGAAGCTATGAGAGGAGCTGAATGAGTTTAGCTTCTTGAGTTTAGTCCTCCACCTCACTACACCTGTGGAAAATGTGAGTGTAAGATTGGAAAGATAATTGAAGAATATGTTTCTTCAACTAGATTGATGCAATTTCTTATGGGATTAAGTGACAGTTATGACAATGCAAAGAGTCAGATATTGATGTGTGAATATTTGCCTAGTGTTAGCAAGGCACATTCCTTGATTTTAAGGATTGAGAGACAGAAGACAAGCCAGATGTTATCAAAGAGTTCCATAGAAGAAGCTATCATGTTTACTAGAACAAGCAGTAATGACAGGCAAACCTATAGCTGAGATTATTTTAAGAAAAAGGAGTTTTGGAAGACTGAGGATAAGTTTTGTAGTCACTGCAAGAGATTAGGACATTTGAAGGAGATTTGTTTTAAATTGGTTGGTGAACCTGACTGGTATATAGAGTTGAAATTAAAGAGACAGAAGGAGCAAGCTGGTGTTCAAGTTCATTTGGCAGAAGTAAATGCAGATGAACATTTTTTGGCTGTAGAACAGAAACCTAAACTTGCAGAAGGAATTGCAGATCTGGTTAAACAAGAAGATACAAAGATTCTGAAGACACAGCAGATGCAATCAGACACCTATCTGAATTTTGTTCAATCAGATGCGTTTGCAGGTATGCTTATAAAATCTGTAATTTCTAAAAGGACACCAAGTCACTGGATAATTGACAGTGGAGCATCAAATCATATCTGTGCAGATGTGAACATGTTCAGTGAAATACATACTATACCTGATCCTATCACAGTTCATTTACCTAATGGAGCTAAGCTTAGTGTCTATTCTCTTGGAACTGTTGTTTTGTTAAATAATCTCATCCTGACAAATGTGCTCTATATACCTAGTTTTAGCCATAATCTGTTATCAGTACCTAAACTTACTCAAACTAATGACCTAAAATTACTGTTTACTCATAATCTTTGTGTTTTGCAGGACCAAAGGAGTGACAGTAGAATAGCAAGTGGAAAACTAGTTGGAAACCTCTATATTCTTGATGACAATATGTCTAGTTCCAAGAATTTACCTATTACTACTTTTGTAAATCAGATGACAGTGTCTAATGTGCTACTTTGGCATACTAGGCTTGGTCATCCTTCAAATAATGTTTTGTCTCATTTGGAATTTATTGATAATAAAACAGGTATTTTACCTTGTCAAGTATGTCCTCTAGCTAAACAAACTAGAAAACCTTTCCCTATTAGTAGTACTAAAATTCTTAAGACCTTTGATATTGTGCACGCTGATATTTGGTGTCCTTATGCTGTTGAATCTTTGACAGGAGCTCATTATTTCTTAACACTTGTTGATGACCATAGCAAGGCAGTTTGGATTTTCTTACTGAAATACAAATCTCAAACACAGGCTATGTTAGCTAAGTTTTTTAAGATGGTTGAAATATAGTATGAAACTAAGATTAAGGTTTTCAGAACATATAATGGCTCTGAATTTCTTAGAAAACACTGTCAAGAATTGTTGGCTTCTAATGGAACTCTACATCAGAAATCTTGTTTTTACACACCTCAACAAAATGGGATGGTAGAAAGGAAGCATAGGCATATCATTCAAACTGCTAGAGCTTTGTTGTTTTGAGTCTCATCTACCTAATTCTTTTTGGGGGGAGGCTGTTCTGCATGCTGCCTATTTGATTAATAGATTGCCTACTGCTCTTTTGAATTGGAGATCACCTTTTGAGGTTCTTTTTTTTAAGCCACCAGATTATACCAACCTTAAGTCTTTTGGTTGTTTACCTTTTGCTACAAATACCAAACCTCATCTCAATAAGTTTGAGCCTTGAGCTGTTAAGGGAATTTTTTTGGGCCATTCCCCTGGTCAAAAAGCTTACAAACTCTATGACTTGCCAACTAAACAGATTTTTCATTCTAGAGATGTAATTTTCCATGAACAAACATATCCTTTTCCATCCATTACTTCTAATCCTACTGATGATTCAGTCTTGCCTATTTCTATTCCAGACACTTCTACAGATTCTACATTAGTTTCTACTTGTGCATCAGTTTCTCCTCTAGTGACTGATGTAATTCCTCCTGTTATTCCTGTCACTCCTACACAGTCACATATTGTTCCTCCTTCTGATCCACCTAGACGAAGTACTAGAATTCCCAAACCTCCTACTTGGCTCAATGATTTTCATATTCACTTTGTTCAATCTGACTTTGATCCTCATAATCCTATTCTCACTGGACAGTTTACTTCTAATCATATGTGTTTTGTAGCTCAATTGTCTCAAGTTCAGGAGCCAAAGTCCTTTTCTGAGGCTATTTCTTCAGCAAAATGGTCTCAGGCTACGCAAGCTGAACTTCAGGCTCTGGAGCAGAATCAGACTTGGGAGTTGACTACCATTCCTCCTAATAAGAAACCTATTGGATCAAAATGGGTTTATAAACTAAAACTCAAGCCTGAGGGTACCATTGATAGGTACATAGCTAGACTTGTAGCAAAGGAGTATACACAGGTTGAGGGAGAAGATTTCACTGAAGTTTTTTCTCCAGTAGTAAAGAATGTTACTGTGAGACTTTTATTGGCTCTTGCTGCTGCTCATTCTTGGCCTCTTCAACAGTTAGACATCAATAATGCTTTCTTACATGGCTTTATTGATGAGGAGATTTATATGACACCACCAGAAGGTTATACAAAGGCAACTTCAGGTCAAGTTTGTAGACTTGTTAAGTCTTTGTATGGTCTCAAACAAGCTTCTATACAATGGAATGTTGAATTGTCTAAGAAGTTGCATTCCTATGGGTTTACTCAGTCTCCCTATGATCCTTGTTTGTATATCTATCATCACCAGAATGTATTTCTTATCCTCCTAGTATATGTTGATGATTTGATACTTACAGGGACTTCTATGGACTCCATCAAGCAGGTTAAGGCTTATTTACGCAAAGAATTCACCATTAAAGACTTGGGTTTTGCCAAGTACTTTCTGGGAATTGAAATTGTTAGGTCTACTTTAGGAATCTTTCTCAATCAGAGAAAGTATATCCTTGATCTACTTTAGGATGCTGGTCTAGCAGATTGTAAACCTACTTCCATTCCTATGGTCAAGGGAAATGATTTCTCTACTAAAGCCACTCCACTTCTCTCTGATCCTCAAAAATTTCGTCGATTGGTGGGTAGATTACTTTACATTGGTTTTACTCGACCTGATGTTACTTTTGTTGTTCAACAATTAAGTCAGTACTTGCAACATCCCAGAGATACTCACTGGCAGGCAGCTCTTCATGCCCTTAAGTACTTGAAGGGTACTTCTCATTTGGGGCTTTTCTACCCAAGCATCAATTCTTTGCATCTTCAAGCTTTCCGTGACGCTGAATGGGTTGTTTGTCGTCAAACTCGTCGCTCCATTACTGGTTATTGTATCGATGCCCTAATTTCATAGAAATCGAAGAAACAGACTACTATTTCTCGATCCTCTGCTGAAGCCGAGTATCGTAGCATGGCCGGCACTGTTTGTGAACTTCAGTGGCTTTCTTTTCTTCTTCAAGAGCTTCGAGTTCCTCTTCAGCCTCCTATACCCCTTTGGTGCGACAATCAAGCAACGATTCATATCACTGCAAATATTATGTTTCATGAACGCACTAAGCACCTTGACATTGACTGTCATTTGGTGCGTGATCAATATAAGAAAGGATTTGTGCTTCCTCAATATCTTTCTTCCTCTCATCAGCTCGCCGATTTTTTCACAAAAGCTCTCCCACACTCTTTGTTCACGAAGTTTCTTTCCAAGTTGGGCTTGTTGTTTCTTCAACCAGCGCCAACTTGAGGAGGGATGAAGACAAATAGCAAAACGGCATCATTTTGAGTAATATGCAGTGTTTTAAATTAAGTTCAGATAGTAGTGTTGACTTAAGCAAGTCTGTTGGTCAAGATAGTTGACAGCTATATTTCCTCTTATAATAGCACAGTACACGTGACATTCATTGTATATAAAACCAACACATCTGTAACTAATTTTTCAATCAATGAAGAAGAATTATTTTCTTCAATTCGATTCTCTGAAACTTAGCAGTGATTATATTTTAATTCTATTAAACACACCCTTTAAAGAAAATAAAATATTTTGATTAACACGGCTGATTAGTATATGGATAATAATGATGGAATTAATCGAGTACTGGGTAAAATTAATTTGATAAATTTAACTTCAATTGAGATTTAAACTCAAGAAATTTCAGTTTTAAAAATCTTTTTAGTATTAGTGAATTAGAGGGTGAGTGGTTGAATTAATGTTAAAAAATCTTTTTAGTATTAGTGAAATTATGCTCTTATACAAACCTGGTAAATTTATAAATTGATCAAAATATAAATTTGCCTTGAATAATCCAACTTTGAAGATTAATTAAATTTGATTTAATAATATTACAAATTTTATGTATATGTGTGAAGTTGTAAGGTCAATTATCTTCATAATCTAATTAACTGAAAAAAAAAAGATTTTCTGCATGCTTGGATGCTAAAAACAAATAAAAAATAAAACATGTGTTCAAATGATTATAGCCTTATAATCCTACCTACCTATTATTTTATGTAAGAAAAGAAAAATAAAATAACAGTAGGAAGGATTATTACACAGCTCACTGAGCATCATGAGGCAAAAGAATCTGATAATCACAATAACATTCCAATATAGAAATTGATTGTCAGCTAAACTTATGCGCACATGAGCATAGGATTCCTTACAGGCAATGTTGTTGGTTGCTTCATCTTAAAATGGCTCAAAATAATATTATAGGTTTACATCTCTCTGAAAATATATACATGATCGCTCACAATAAAAAAAAATTTTTATATAGTTGACACTAATTAAGTTTGATTTTCCTTCCTTTCACCCCATAAAAAGAACACACACACACATACACTGATACACAGACGAGATGAAGACAGAAAACTCACCTTAACTTAATCGATAGAATAGAATAAATTTATGCTCTTACAACATGAGTGAATGATATTGGCCAATAAAAACAAAGGCAAACAAATATACACAAGCTAATAGAGGTTATTTGAGTGTCTGTATTCCCAGAATGATGATACACACTAGCAACTAAGGCAACTCAGAGGGCAAAAATAATAGCAGCAGAAAAACACAGGAAGAAACAAGGAAAGCAGTTATCATATACATGACGATGTTCTCTTCATGAGTGTGTTAAGGGAAAACTCAATGTGCATTGTACATGCCAATCTGTATTTAAATTTGGTGGCCTTTTATTGATAATGTCGTAGTTCTTCGTATAAAGGCCTTGTCGTTGCAGCTTATGAAGAGCAACAACTGCTTCTCGGTCTAGGATGAGGTGCATGGTTTTCTTGTTTCTGCTTTAAAATATTTCTCTTCACTGCAGTAGATCCTTCTTCCAAAAGACTAGGAATTTCCATTATCTACAAGACAATTCCTGAAATATCAGAACTTTGAAGAAGGGACACCAAGTTTATAAATCTTTAATACCATAAGAGCATCTTGTTTTGTTCAAAGTAATTCAAAACCATCAGAAACAATTTAATAAACATCAACAAGAACATATGCCACAAAGTTCACTGAGCAATTATTATTATCATTATTCATTGATTTTACTTTTAATAAATGAGAGCTTTGGCACAACGGTAATCGTTGTCGCCGTGTAACCTGAGTTTACGGATTCGAGTCGTGAAAACAGCTTCTTGCAATTGCAAGGGAAGGCCACGTACAAAGACCCAATAGGTCCAACCCTTCTCCGAATCCCGAGCATAGCGGGAGCGTTTGTGCACCGGGCTACCCTTTTTTTTTAAGATACAAACTCGTAACCTCGCAGCTCTAGAGAAGACTCCACTAGCACCAAGTCAAAACTGGGTATGTAGTCTATCTCACATTGCAAATACAGTGTTTCATAGTTCAAATCCGTAAACTAGGTTACAATTTAGCAACGTTGTTTAATTGCGGATCACATATTCATATTACCGACAGAGCTTTTATTTAGAAAATAACATTCAAATATTTAGTGTAAATCAATTACTTAGTTGAAAAGAGTGCCAAAAGACACAATGCCAAAATGTTCTTCAAAGCATAGTTATTTTATGTTATCTGAAAAAGTACCTTGAGTGCCAGCTTTTCAAAGCATTTCTCCACATTTTCTCTAGTTTTAGCACTACATTCAAAAAATGTGCATCCGAGCTCTTTTGCAAGAGCTATTCCCTCTTCTCTGCTCACATCCCTTTCAGAATCCTAAAATCATATACAAATAGAACAAGAAAAACATTAAATAAGAATAAAGAGGAGAAGCCTAAACTTTAACCCTTTTCTTTTCCCTTCTTAAGTAAATTAATTGTGTGGGCGAGTGAAGAGGAAAAAAGATAGAAATAAAACGAGGAAGTTTGCAACTGAACAATTCATGTCTAAGCAAGCAGGAATAGAAATTTATCCAACCTAAAAATTTCAAAATGCTGAAATCAGCCATGTTATTAGCTCAAGATACCAAAAAAATGCAATATGAAGACTTGAAGAGAAACAAACAGTTAGCGGACCAGCTGGGCAATTTTTTTTCTCTAAGAGGCAGCTATATGAAGGATGCACAACACAATTCAAATTAGCATCTCTTCAACATTTTTCAGCACATTTCAGGAAGTAATGAATGAGTCGATCATCATATGGTTGAGTTCACATGCCAATTAAAGACAGGATCTGGCCCCGAATCAGACATCAAAGCACAGAAAGTTGTGTATTAAGACTTACAATATCAACTTTGTTTCCAACAAGCATCTTTACACAATCCTTGTTTGTACAGTAGAGATCTACTTCTTTAGCCCACACATCTGACAAGTTTGTAAAGCTTTCTCTTTTTGTCACGTCATAAACTGCCATAACAGAAAAGAAACTGTTATTCTTTGGGTAGTCGTACATATTCCCAAAGATACTACCAGCACTAATCCAACAAAACAGCAGAATACTAGGAATTCAGGCCAATAGTCTGTGGATTAACTACACACTAATCCAGCCTACAACAATGATGTGCATCTGCAAACAATTGAACGCTGATAAATGAGTGGAATAATAGAACACCAGTTCACTGATTCCCGAAACTAGTCTGATATTTTGAGATAAAATTGTGAAGAATTTTTTTCAAGTTCATTGGTAGCACTTAGACAACCCTCACAACCCCACATTCCAATATGCCAATACTGAAAAAAAGATGTATATGCCAATATTCATAGTTTCACATTAGTAAACAGGTGCAGTGCCAGAAATCAACCTGACACCAGAGCTAAATTCTAATATTGTTATTTTCTCAGCAATCTAGATGACAATAATTTGTACTGTAGGCAGCATACCAAGGATGATTCCTTGTGCATTTCTATAGTAAGAGCTTGTTAATGTTCTGAATCTCTCTTGTCCAGCTGCAAAAAACGTAATGATTTCACAAATCAGTTGTGAATGGCGAAATTTCCAGTATGAAAGAGAAGTGCAATAAAAAAGTAAGCACCGGGATAAAAGACAAAGCACTACTATTAACAGAAACAGAAACTAACATAACCTTGAAAAAATGCATAATTTATTAAATTCAAAGGGTGGTTAATTTTATTCAGAAGCAAAAATAACTAGCATAGGTAAGTGGATCTGACATGTTAAAGCAAAAACAATTGTCTCTAAAAGAGTTGACAAAAGCAAAGTGGTCATTAGCCACCTTCTGATTTTTTATCAGTGAATAGTTTTTCTCAAGCTTTTGTTCCATTTCAAATATCCCACTGTTGCATTGATGGCGAACTCACATATTGGAAAAAAATATAAAAAATCATTTGACAATGCAGGCTTTATCTCTCACTCATGAGGATAAAAAGTAGAAACACAAAGACCACACATTCAATTGGCTATGTAAAAGTAAAATAATTTAACTGACTGCCATACGGTCCATACCAGTATCCCAGATTGTAAGCTTCAATCGCTTCCCTCCTACTGTTAGCTGCTTGATCTTAAAATCCACACCTTAATTAACACAATGCAAAATCATATTAGAAAATTCAACTTCTCAATTTACATCAATCAATCCAAACTAAATACAGCAATCTCTAAATGATTAAGCAAAGACTAAGTTAATTGAAAAAGAGAGTTAATTACTAACCAATACAACACATCTCATGAGTCAAGAATGCAGAGATAAAAACAGAGCTAATCCCACCAAAAACTCATAAATGGTGTCATAATATATAACAACTTAAATAAGTTCCAACCTAAATGAGATCCAAAAACATTATACCCAACTAACAAGCTGAAAATCCACATGGAACAGTAAAATGGCAACAAGAAAGATAAATTTAAAAAAGAATTTGAAGTACCAATGGTGGGAGCAAGATTCTCAGCAGAACTGGAAATGAAACTGACAAGAAGACTACTTTTACCAACCCCAGAATCACCGATCAACAAGATCTTGAATGAGAGATCAAAGCCACTACCTTGTCCAGAAGATGATCCCATTATTCAATCCCCCACCACCCCCAAAAAATTTAAAAAAAAAACCACCAAGTTCTCTCCTTTTAAAATACCCTTTTCTGGGTTTTACAAGAAAATTCAAACTGAGAATTTTTTTTTTCTTCCAAATCTCTGCGTATGTGTTGTTTCCAATGATGATCAAAAGTTCTGGGCCGTTTCTCTCTCCTCAAAGAAAAGTAAACTGGAAAAGAAATGTATGTTATTATGCATATAAAGAGAGTTCAGCTAGAGAGAGAAAGTAATAAAAAGCAAGAAAGGTAAAATCCGATAGCATCAATTTTGGTTTTTCAAGTAAGAGAAGCTGAAGGAAAACGGCATGAAATGAACTTCCAGACTCCAACGTTATTCTTTACTTTACTTTACTTCCATGAATTGTTTGTTGTCCTCATGCGACGCCGTTTTCGCGGAACTATCATGTTTCGTCTAAATTTGGGGGGTCCTGCTTTCCACGCGGGTGTTGAATGCGCGTTTCACACGCTCCGACCAACAGGTGAAAAGGCATTGTCAATGGAGATTAGGCAACCTGTTAGGGTCACTGGGGACTACTTCTAAAAATATTCTGGAACTGTAAGTAACCTCTTTTTGGGATTAATTTCTATACTGAAGTTTTGTTATTTCAATTTTTTGTCTTGGAGGTATGAATTTTACAATTATGCATTTTCATTCAATTATAAGCAATTATTTGCATCTTTCATCTAATAATTTCATATTTTTTTCCAAGGAAAAAAATAAAAAGAAAAAAAATACTATACAGTAAATTTAAATATCTCCAAGCAAAATCAAATTAATGATTACATCATGTCAATTAAATAAATTTGAAGAATTGAAAGTTATAAATCAGCAATTAAATTGATTTTATGATAAGCATTGTAGACTAGTGAAGAATAGATAATACTCTGCCAATTTACTTAAGTTTAAATATATTATGTAGATTGTATATATATTTATTATCAAATTATATTTGGATATTTAGTCTCGGTTTGATTTCATGAAAATGGTGGTTAAGTTTCACTAGTGAAATATTTTATTTAAAATTTTGTTGTAGATGATTTATCTTTAATCAAAATTTTTTTTAAAAAAATAATTTTAATATGATGTATTGAAAAGAATCAAGAATTTAAAATCTAATCACTCTATCTTTTTTAAAATTTATTGATAAATAAACTAATAGAAAATATAAAATATTTAGAATTTACATGCAAAATAATTATTTAAAATAAATAATATTTAGATTTAATATCATATTAATTTTTTTTCTTTTGAATATAAATTTTTGTATACTTTCAAATGAATCATATCAAATGTACATCCATTCAAATCACTTTAAAATCATTTCATTTTTTAAAATAATCAAATATTTAATTAGCAACCTTTATCTATTATTATATATTTAATCTATGTGACTGCAACAATTTGATTTGCTGCGTTGGCCCAAATTATGAGAAAGAGATTAATTTAATTTTATTATAAGCGTGATAAATAAAGTTTAAATATTACTCACGTCTTCATTTTAAATAAATATATTGAAAAGTAATTAGACATTATCATTAGCATGTGGAGCTTTTTTTATTATTATCCAACTAGGAAAGACTTATGCTTAAACAGAAAAAAAAAATTAATTAGTGTTTAAATTATATTAATCCCAAAAAATAAACTTTCCTCTTATTTAGGTTTAATACTTGATGTGATTATTATAATCTAATTTCTTCTAATAAATAATATTTAATTTGCTTTTATTTTTAGTCCTGCAAATACTGTTGCTCAATGACTAATTCAAATTAAATGTTTTTTTATCATAATATAGAGAGCAGATACATTTTTCTCCTTATGTGATTATAGATGCCTCGAATTATAATGTGTAATAATATTTTCTATTTTTTAAAAAAGAATATATAAATTTTTTATCAGAAAAAAGAATATATAATTTTGAGGTGCAAAAAATTTTAAATTTAAATTTATAATTGAAATTAAATTTATGAAAAAAAAGAGGATAAAATGTTTGGGAATTCGTAATAATGGGAGGTCCAATCATTAAAATTAAAGAAAAAACCAAACTTCTATTTGAAATTACCTTTTATAGCAATAAAAAGCTTCATTGTTTTTTTATCTTAATGAAATTTTTTGTTTTTGGCAAATTAGGTTCTAATTCACAACTAAAATCATTATTAAATTGATAATAAAACTTTAAGGTGAGTAGAAACTTACCTATAATTACTAATCATATATAATTCCATTTTTGCCTAATAAATCATGCTCAAGTGGAAATATATGCATAAAAAAACAATAAAAAAAATTGGTGCTTAATTTACCATTAAAATATGGGAGAAAAAAGAAGTAAAAAAAAGTTTATTTTTTCTAATCATCCAATATCCTACAATTAAGTAATTACAAATTAATTTGGAATCGCACCAAATAAATTAAATAAAAGAGTAAATTTTTTTAAAAAAAATATAAGCTTAAATTTAATATATTAGTAAAAGTACACAATAAATACACATTTATAAATTGAAGAGATATATAATTTTTACATGATTTAAACAACATTTAAAAGCAAACTATTTTTTTACCATGGTTAAAAAAAAACTATTTTTTACTATATTCAAAATTTGTGTATCATTGCTTTGTTTATGAAGCGTTTCTTTTTATCAACTACCCTAAAAGTATTGATTAAGAAATAATAATTTAAATATAAAATAAATGAATAAGATTGAGAAGTGATAATTTTGATTTATCATTTAATTATGATAATTAAATACAATTTGTAAAAATCTGTATTTGTTTTCTCATATAAACTCGGTTTTAAATTAATTTAATTATTTTTACATGTTCTCTAATTAAAGTTTGTCTAAAAATTTTATTTATTTAAAATAATTGTTTTCAGTGGTATCATTTATCAAAATTCATTAGTGTCAGTTCAATATAAGTCATAACTCGATCTAGGTTTAATTGTTATTGATTGTAAATTTCTTTACAGGAAAAATAATTAGTAAGAATCAAGTTATTTTTACTAAGCACTCTACGAATTAGGTTGCTTATAAACTAGTTAAAATATTTAATTGTATGTTGAGTTTGTTGCATGCGTTGATTGTTCATTCATATTTATTGACAGTGCTTTTATTTGTAGGTATAATATATTTACAGTTGACTGTTTTTGTTTATTTTACTCATTCTACTTCTTAAACTTATATATTTATCACTTTTATCTTTTATATTTATCCATTTTATATTAACATATACTTAAATACATTAATTACTTTATCCTTTATATTTATATATTTTATTTTAAATATTTATTTACATGTAAATATAATTTTATCTTTATTTGAATATCTATTGAATATAAAATATATAACTATAAGAGCAAAGCGGTTAATATATATATATATATATGTGTGTGTCTAATAACACAAAACAGACAAATATAAAGAGTAAAGTTATTAATTCATAAATATAAGACTAAATAATTATAAAATTTCGAAAGTTTTATGCATTACACTAATCAATTCTTATATTTTTAATATCTATTTTTTAAGTAATTGTATTTTAAAAAAATAAACTACTCGATCCTTCTATTAATATTCATGTCCCAAAATCATCAGTCAATGAATATGATATCATAACATAAATTTTTTGTCATTTTTTTATATATGTCTATGTCTATTTATTAATTGTTAGTTCATTCTTTTTTTATTTTACTTTATATATAAATTATTTGCAAAATAATAAAAGATATATTTGTATTATTTAAAATTATTTTTTAATAATATTTATAAAATTAAAATAAATGATGTATATAGATCGTATTTAAAATAATAAAATTTATTAGTCATATTATTTAAAATTAATTTTTAGTAATATTTATAAAATTAAAATAAATAATGTGTAAAAAATAAAAATAAAATTAAAAACGGATATGATTTAATAAATAACAAAGATATACATGTATAAAGGAATGATAAAAAAATAGTTTTATAATGGCAAAATCATTTATTAATAGTTTTGGATCGAAAATAATGACTAAATAGTTTAGTTTTTAAAAATACAAGGACTAAATACTTTAGTTTTTAAAAGTACAAGGATTAAGTAGTTTAGTTTTTAAAAATATGGGGATAAAAAAAATAAATGTTGAAAATACATAAACTAATTAGTGTAATATATAAAATTTCAGAAACTATATAATTATTGTCTAGATATAAAAGCAAAGTGATTAAAATAGACAAACAGATGTGATTGAGAATGTATTGGGTCTATTTTTTTTATTTACAATAATAAAAAACACCTTTTGATTTAAAAAATATAATAGGTCATTTGACAAATTAATAAGAAAACTGTCATTTGACAAATTAATAAGAAAATTGATTATCAGAAATATATTTTACAGAGTTATATTACTGAGATTATATTTTATTAAAAAATATTATATTATTGTGTTTGAAAGATATAATAAAATATTGAAAAAATGGATTAAAAATATTAATTTTTTTTATTACAGTCCAAATTTACTGAAAAATTTGAGCAAATATTTAAACTGCTTTTATAACATTTATTTTTTATTTTATCATATATTAAAATAGAGATATAATATATGAGTAATCTTATTTTTTTTCTCAATAAAATATTTTTTTCTGCTTTTCTTTTAATAAATATTTTGCCGATTAATTAATAAAATTTAGTAGGCTTAATATTTTATTTTATATAAATTATTTATAAATAAATATAATATTTTTAATTTAAAAAGATAATTTTATTAAGTTTTTTAAAATTATATTACAATCAAGCACTATATAACTATAAATATATATATATATATATAAGTCATAAATAAGTAATAAACCGATTAAAATTTAACGTAACCTTTGGTAAGGTTGATCTGGTCGAGTTAGTTGTGTCTCTTTCTTTAGAATCCAAGAAAGCACCTCACCATGTAACCAAAGTGATAGACTGTTAGTAACAGTAACCACTGCCACCACCATAACCTCAATTCTCCATTCAACTGTTAGTTTCATTAAATTTTTGCTATTTGTATCCATTATGATTCTTCCATACAGTACTTTTGGACTGAGCATCTGAGTAGCCATTTTCAGATTTTTTAAGCCCTCGTTCTGGACCACATCTATACACGTTGATAGATGGTGTGGGGGGGGGCCCTCTTTTTATTTTATTTTATTATTCATTAAAGTTGTACAAACTTTTTAAATTCTACCCAATCTAAATTATAAAATAAATTTAAATATTATTAATAAAGTGAATTTAAATTTATTTATTTTTATCTCGAACACAATTAATATACATATATATAAGTATAATGATGTTTTCTTTAAAATACTTCACATAACAAAATTCATTACTTCACATAATAAATTTCATTTTTATTCAAAACTCTTAGATTAATAGAATATATATAATCTTAATTAAATTTATTTAATATTTTTTAATATTTTAATTGAATTTAATTGAATTTAAATGTGTTGGAAAGTATATAAAAATATTTTTATGTTCATAAAAGGTGTTGATCAAGGTGGTGGTGATGGAGATTGCAGAGCTGAGAACCTTTGACCTTGACATGGTCATAGCCTAACCTAATGATTGATGATGTTGCATTTATAATCTATGTGTTTATTATGGACACGGCTAATTAATCTCAATTCAGATTTGAATTTTCTTCTTAGTTAAGTTTTGCTTGAATTGAATTTGTAACTAAATTATATGAATTCGTATTTCATATCGAAATTGAAATCCTCAAATTTCTTCAAAAAGGAAATTGAGTATTTATATTTTTAAAAAATAACTATTGCTATAATGAATGTATTTATAATAATAAAGCAAATTGAATTTGAGTTTCAGTTCTCCTAATAGTTGATTAGATTTTATTAAAACTTAAATTTACAACCTCTTCAAAATAATTTTATTACTGATAAATAAAATTTATAATTTTAATTAAATTTAAAATTTTTAAATTTCTTTTAGAATAAGTTGTTGATCAGTGTAAGTATAAAGTTAGTTTAATTTGAGTTTAAATTTTTCTTATAAGAGTTTATTAAATTTTAAATTCGTAAATCTTATTAAAATGACTATAAAAAATAAAAAAAATAAATTTTATTAATCATTTTTTAGTTGAAATTTATTTATTCAAATGTGAATCAGACAATAATTTTTTTTAAATAATTACATATTGATTTTGAATTCAAAAAAGTGATTATCTTGCTTTATTTTGGCAGATGTTTTTTATTTGAATAATGAATTTGACTATTATGCTATTGAAATTGTAAACTATATTTTTTAATTAAATTTTTACTTTAATTTTTTAATTTAATTTATTTTTCCTTTTTTTCATGGACAGAACTTTCATTCTTGAAAAAATTTAATATATTCTTCAGCCAATTCACACGCCACATAGTAATCATATTAAAAAAAATTATTTTTAATTTTTTTTAAGCAATGGATCATTCAATTATGGTCAAAGAGATATAAAAGCCAGAAGATTTAAGAAAAGACATTTATCTCATTTGATTTGATATGATACTTAAAACTTAAAATACGGTTTTTTTTTTTAATTTTGCCATGAAATATTTATACGCAAGAGTGAAAAAAAAACTTAAAATTCGAATTTAATATTTAAGAGAAATCAATAATGCTAATAAAATTAATACTCAGTGGTTAAATATATATATATATATATATATACCACAAGTTTAAAATCAAATCATAGTTATCTTGTAAATAAACTATTTGCGCGAATATTTTGTCAAGTAAATCATTAAGACCATGCATATAATATGTTGATTCGATTAACTCAACTAATTTAAATATTTCATGACATATTAAAACAAATCAAAATTTTTAAAAATGAGCTAAGTTTTCATATTAAATGAAATATTTATATCTCTATAGATCTAATTCTTTAATACGTGTAAATTCGATCAGATTTAAAGTATTTTAAATTGTGATATAAATTGATTTTAATAATTTGAATTTATTTCAAGATTGATTATAGATCAAGCAAAAATCTGGCTCGATCAATGTACAACACAATCAAACATTGTACGGAATACTCGGAAAAAAAAAAATAATAAGTATGAACTTATATAAAGAAACTAAAACTCTCTAATTCATATATTAATTGTATAGCCTTCTTCAAATATATAAATATATATATATATATGGATAGATAGCTGCCCTGCAAAAAGGACATGATCATAGAAAGTATTTAACAATTTGGGTTGGCCTAGCAATATAATGGGCTACAACAAAAACCCAATTTTAGCATATGTTCTGATCCTATTCAAAGTGCATGTTCTAATCCAATTTGGATTTCTTCATAAATATTTAAAAAAATTAAAAAATATTTTAAAAAGCATCCTTTTTAAAAAATATATATATAACTTTTCAATTTTTAATTTTAAAAAGGCCCTTTTTCAAAGATATATGTTTAAATATATTCATAGTATATATTTAAATATATCAAAAATATACCAAAATAGTAAAATATTTTTGAGAAAAAAGTATTATATAAATGTAATTTTATCTTTAAAAACTTTATAAGGATCCATTATTTTAAAAAATAAAATAAAAGTATAGATTAGATAGATTTATTTTATTTTTTTTATTGATTATATCATAATTTTCAATATGAATATATTTTTTTTAATATTGTATTACCTTGAGATGGTGAATCAATCATGTTATATTTACCGCTATATTATATCTTGACCTATAATTTTGAAAATGAAATTTATTTGAGTTGCATATGGATTTATATTAATTAAAATACATTTAGAAAAAAATATATATAATTGAAAAAATACAAAATAAAAAACAAGAAAAAGAAATCTGTATTTTCCCAAAGCTCTTCAGTAGATAGCTTAAAATCCTAATCCTAAATTATTTAGTGTTAGACTAAAACTCGCCCATTTTAAGATGGGCCATCACATTGCCAACCCAAACCAAACTGTGTTAGATAGTTTCTTCCTCATAGCCACTGCGATTTCGCAACGTACTGTTTCAAACAATTTCGAAGATGGATAGAGAGTGGGGCTCGAAGCCGGGCAGCGGTGGCGCCGCCTCAGCCCAGAATGAGGCTATCGACCGGCGAGAGCGTCTCCGACGACTTGCCCTAGAAACTATCGATCTTGCCAAAGATCCCTACTTTATGCGCAACCACCTTGGCAGGTAATATCGAAAGGTCTCAATAATTTGTTTTTCTTAATTTGGATTTCTTAATTTGATTGTTGATTTTTTTTATTTGATTGACGCGATTGTTTGTTTGAGTTTAATTTTTTCTGTAGTTATGAGTGTAAGCTGTGTCTGACTTTACACAACAATGAAGGGAACTATTTGGCTCATACTCAAGGGAAGCGACACCAGACTAATTTGGCTAAGAGAGCTGCTCGTGAAGCTAAGGAAGCTCCTGCTTTGCCTCAGCCTAATAAACGCAAAGTTAACATTCGCAAGACTGGCAAGTTCCTCTCTTTTGTGAAGTTCTGTTGTTTTATTTTAATTCTTCAATTAGGGTTTTTGAAAATTGTGGATTTTGCTATATATTAATTTGGAATCTTAGGTTTTTTGTGAAATAGGGTTTGACTCTGTCAGGTTTATGGGATTTAGATTAATATTTTTTTGGATGTTAAAAATTACCTAATTTTTGAGTAATTGCATACTTAGATAGATTGAACTCAAACCCAAGATGCTGGTTTTTTTAGTGTTTACTTGTTTGATTAGGGTTGTCGTGGCGGAAATGAGTTGTATAGAGTTTTGCATAATTCTCTTAGAATCAAAGCTTGCACAAATTTCTTTTTTCCCCTAGTATTTTGGTGCTTATAGCTATGCATCCATTTTCGCTATTTAAGCACTAATTACACATGGTTTCTTTTTCTATATTTTGTTCTTATATCTGGTTTATGCTGTTGATTTATTGACTTAATATCTGCTGAACTAGCAGTTGATTGGAGAACTATATTGATCTTTATTGTCTGAACCAATGAGTATATGTGACTAGATTTAGAACCAAGCTTGGAGATATCTGATGTTATGCTGAAAGCATAGTGCATACGATGGTAGTGCCTGAAATGGGAATTCTGCATATTGATATTGACTACATCTTTGTTTTTCCTTTTTTTTTTCTGAGCCTGCAAAAGCGAGGCAGTTACATGGTTATTAGTTCTTAAACTAAAGTGTGTGTTCTTTTGGTCTATCTGCAGTCAAAATTGGAAGGCCTGGGTACAGGGTAACAAAGCAATTTGATCCAGAGACAAAGCAGAGGTCCCTTCTCTTTCAGATTGAATATCCTGAGATAGAAGACAATACAAAGCCAAGACACCGATTTATGTCATCCTTTGAGCAGGTACACTACTTTTCCTTTTTTAATTCAGTGAGAAAATACATATATCATGCTTGCAGTGATTGACACTTAAAATTCCATCCGTTATGTTTGTTGTTTTGTAATGTTTGCTTTGACACTCACTAATGAAATGGTCCTAATGTTATTTATACTGATGTCGATGCAGAAAGTGCAACCCTATGACAAGAGATTCCAATATCTTTTATTTGCAGCAGAGCCCTATGAGATCATTTCTTTCAAGGTAAATTGATTTAGAATAATTGCAGGCTTTTGATTTTTACACTTACATCGGTTTAAGAAATATTTAGCATTTGTGGATTGTTTGCATTTCAGGTTCCTAGCACAGAAATCGATAAAGCCACTCCAAAGTTCTTCTCACATTGGGATCCTGACTCGAAGATGTTCACGGTTAGCATTTTAATTATTACTTATTACTCGGCTCCTTTAACAGGATGTATCTTTTAGTTGTGCCTTTGGTTCCTTCTAGTCATGTAAAACATGGGGCAACCTGGGTCATTACTCTTATATATATATTTTCTGTTTGACTATTAACATTTTGACGCCTGCAAGGTTGGCTCAGGTTGCTTATGCGCTGAATCCACTTGGAATAACCTCTCTTTTATTGGTTTTCTCACTAGTTTGGTTTATAAAAAATACTTATCCAGTGATTATTTCTGAATATATTTATTTTATTGTTCCAGTTATCTGACTTGAAATGTTAAATTTGCAGTTGCAGTTGTATTTCAAATCCAAGCCACAAGAGGCTAACAAACCTCCTTCTGCCCCTGCAGTGAATGGCACAGCAGCTCCTGGTGTACCTCCAAGGTCTTTGCCGCCACCACCCCAAGCGCCACCACCTCCACCACAATCACTACCAGCAGGATCTAGACCTCCTCCACCACCATTACCTGGATCACTACCTCCTCCTCCTCCTCCTCCTCCCATGGCAAATGGTCCTAGGCCTATGCCTCCAGGTGGAGCTCCACCTGCCCCTCCTCCACCTCCTGGTGGTAGTGGGACAATGGCAAATTTCACTCCCGGTGGAAGACCACCAATGCCGCCACCATTTTTTTCTAGCCAACCAATGTAGAACCAAGCTTTGCATGCCCAGCTCCATCACCAACGTGAGATAACTCGTGTAGCCTTCCAAAGTGTTTGTCATCTTACTTGAGCAACCAATGCAGAGTGTAGTGGATTTTGTTGAACTTGAATGTATTTTGTATCCAATTAGTATTTTAGCAATTTCCATATATTTTTGTTTTAAGAATACTTGAAGAATTATGCAGTATTTATTCGCTGATAATAGTGTTTCCAATTTGGCTTCAAAAGTTTTCCCTCCTTGAATGTTGATTTTAACCGGCATTTGTTTATTTTATCTTAATTTTAGATTGGGGAAAAGTCCAAAAATGAAGTATTCGTGGTTTTTTACCTTGTGCACTAAATTTTTTTTATCCATTTATGCCCTTTTCTTGTCAAAAATGACTCATTCTAAATACCGACGTTGCAGAGTAGTTTATTGCCGTTTATTTATAATTAGTTGGCTTTGTAAGTCTTACTTATTCAATATTTAATGGGATGAAGTATCATTTTAGTGTATAAAAAAATAAAATGAATAATTTTGCCTCAAAAAAAATATTAAAATGAATAAATTATAATAAAAAGACAACTTTTTTTCTCTCTCCTCATTAAACTATCATCAGCATCATCATCATCTTCTTCTTCTTCTTCTTCTTCTTCCTAAACTGAATTTCCAGTATTTGATCCAAGATTCTCTAAATACCTATTATTTATTTATTCTAGTTTATTTTTTGGCTCTTTTTTTTCCGTTTATAATATAGATGTATTTTCATATCTGTAATTCCTAATTTTCCTTTTTATCGCCATTGTTAATTTTTTCTGATGGGTTAGTCATTTTTAAGAATCGAGTATATTATGGTATTGAAACATTGAAGTTCGTATGTTAAATTTATTATTATTATTTGTTACATTTTTTTTTCATAAATTTTAAAAAAATATTATTAATATATTAATAATTTATGTATTTTTTTATTTTTATTTATATATTTATTTTATTTTAAAAATAGTTTAAGTTATTATTAATTTTTTATTTAAAATATAAATTTATTAGAGAGTAAAATAAAAAAAATATTAAATATATTTTATAAATAAAAATAAATAATTATTTTGAGATATTTCAAAATAATATAGGAGACAACTTTTATAAGAAGTAAAAGCCACAAAACCAGAGGTTAGTAATCTAATTTATAGAAATTAAACATCATATTAATTAATTAATTAATCCTATATAAGCATTATTAGCCTATATAACAAAAAACTCACAGCAAAAAGCTCAAACATGAATTAAAGAAAATGCTCTGTACATATAGTAACAAGAAATTTAAAGATTGAGCCATCCAACAAATATCACCACGACCACCACCACCATCGCTAACCACCAGAAGCATTTACGACAAGCTAAGAAAGCAAAGTAGGAAAAAGAAAAAGAAGAAAAAGAAAGCTTTTTGCAATAAATGGAAAACAGAGACAGGTTTCTTCAAAATCCAGCCAAGGTTTCAAAAATACTATGTTGGGTTTTTTTTATTATTAGTACCATTACCATTAAAGAAAAGATCTTTTGCAAAAGAAGTATGAGAAAAAAAAAATTCTTAGATAACCTTATGGGGCTTTGATGGAGGACATAGAACAAGACGATGATGATCAGAGTTTAACGAGGAGAGAGAAAGGAGTTAATTTTTTTATTATAAATTTATTCATTTTATTTTTTTATACTTTCATCCCAATAAATATTGAATAAGTAGGATCTATAAATTCAATTAATAGGAAATAAATGACAGTTAATTATTCTATTACATCGAGATCTAGAATGAACTATTTTTGACAATATAGATATAAATATGTAATAAAATTTAAAGTCCAATAAGAAATGCCACAAATAATTTAGTCATTTTTATACCTTTACCCTTTTAGATTTTAGTTGCAATTATATTTGTTTAATCAAAATTACATGCAATTAAAAAAAAGTTAAATGGAAAGTAATGAAAAAGTTGATTTTAATCATATAATTTTTACTATAATTTTATTTATGAATAGCATGGCAATTAAATTGCAAAACTTACCCATAGTAAATTCTTGCTGTAAAAAATTTGAAAATAATCTTTGCAATTTTAATTATATTCACAAAAGTTCAATTTTTTTTTTCATTTTTGCATCTCTTTATGAAAGTCTTTGGTTTGTATTAGACTAACAAATTGATATCCAACGTAAATAGAAGGTATTTTAAATTTTCTCACTTGGTATTGCCAGAGCACACTCAAAAATGGATATAACTGGAAAGATTTGGATTAACCTTTGATAAAAGCCCCCTTAAACAATAGAAAATAACGTTCACATTAAATTTTTTTATATATTTTACTAATTTTTTTTTATCATTTTAAAAGTATATAATAAAATATATATAATAAACTTATAATACACTTCGAATATATTATATAAATTGATTAAAAATTAAGATAAATTTAAAAATATTTTAAAAATATGATAAATTTTTTATTTTTTCTGATAATTTTATAGAAAAAATTGTAAAAAAAAAATTAAAAAACTAATGGAACAAAAAGCATAGATGTTGGAAAAAAGCTGCCCTAGACATCTGTATGAGAATTTCACTGGAACAATCATGAGATATTTGGAAACAAGTTATAAAGCATCCAAGTACAAGGATAAGGTGATGTAAAATGTATCAAAACCAAAAATGTCAACTTCAAATGGGATTAGGAGGAAACACCTTTTGGATGAACTCTAGGAAGCGTCTTGAATAAAATGTAGGATCCACAGCAGAGATAGACAATGAATCAAACTGAAGAGATTTGTATGCATGTTCTATCTTCTTACTCATGTTGTACTCTTGCAGTATATCGATCATTCCTAGATAAAGAACAACATCGTATACTTCGTGATAAGTTTGTTTCTCTTCCTCTTTCCCTGGAGTCTGCTCTGCTCTTGCAGGCATGTTTACACCAAGTTGGATTTGAAGCCTACCAAGAAAGTTTAAAATAAAAAAGAGGTTAGCTATAGGCTTGCAATTCAACTCAATTACACCTTAATTCTAAGCTAATTAGAATCGAATACATATATTCTCTTTTTTATACTAGGAGCGATTACATGCTACATTTTTTAAAAGATGAACAGTCATATGATCATATTGAAATGAAATTTCATTATAGGCTAGCAATGAAATTGGAATAGCTTGTTTCGTGCAGAATCGAAGAATTTTCCTCTAATTTAATATTAGACACCTCTTTATATGTATATTTGGTTTGATGGGTAGATGAACAATTTTCTTACACTATATATGCAGGCAAACAAAAAACTTATCTATTCTATTATGTATTTGGGCATAAACATATGTTTGCTTACACATTCAGTTGGCTAATTACTAGATATAAACAATTCATTATGAATTTGAGTTGTTCATAAAAAGTTCACGAACAATTGCAAATTGCTCAATCGAACCCTTGTAGCAATATAACTACGAGTAGACTCAAGTACAGATGTTGTACCTTGCTGTACCAGGAAGAAGAAGATCCACTTCCTCATCACCAGCAGATGATGCTCTCAATCGGCTACCTCTAATGTGAGGACCTACAACAACACTATTATCATCCGTTCCACGGGGGACCAAGACAAGTCCTTGTGGGTAGTTCTCGTCTTCTATGGTATCTACCAGTAAAACATCAGGAACAAGATAGCAAAATCAGAATAATTACAAAGCTGTAAAGAGTGCAGACTGGTAGGGTCTCATCAGATTACTGCCTAGACCAAATCCATACATATGAAACCTAATTATAAAAGAAAATATTGAGCACTTTCACACCAAATGAGGAATACAATGTCCAGGAAAAATCATTTTGGTGCTGCTTTCAAAATTCATTTGAACCCCAACTCAGTAGAAATACTAGTTTCGAATGCAACAGAAAATGAATATAGTATTAGTATTCAAAGTTCCTTCATTATAATTATATCAGCACCAACCTATTGGTATACCGGAAATATGCTCTGTAAATGATTCACACTTCTGATATCTACCTTTGTTTTGTATCTTTTTCCTACCTCTACGTAAGCTTTTTCAACAACTAAAATGACACTTTATGAAGATTAAGCAGGTGAATATAACCTACTAACAGCACATCATAATTAAATAACACACCATCCTCTGCCAACACCCCCAATCCTTCAGCTCTTATGCTTTGACTGTAGGACATCAGTGATCGCAGGTGTTGGGGGGCTCGATAATGCACCCCCAGCAAAAGGCTGTAATCCATAATGTGTTGTGCTTCCAAAAACCTACTGTCGATCTCAATCTGCCTGTATAAAGATAAATATGAAAAAATAAACTGTGATAGCTATCATGATAAGCCTACCAGAATGAGGATAAAATTGACTGGAACGTGAAATGCTAGACATACATGTTCTTGCAAATGGATTTTACACAATTTTGCTTTGCAAAGAAAAAGTATCACAACCATTTTCACATCATAGGTGTTAATAGCAATGTTCTTACATACCATTGATATGCCTTGACATTACAAGTTTAAGAGTCAGAACTCCAAGGTCATTTTCAAAAATGAAGCAGGGATTATCTCAATTTTCATAAAGTAGAAAGTTAACCGCTTTAATATAAGCTATAACCCTAAAGAGAGTCAAATAGCAAGAATTCTTAAAGAGATTTGGGTGTCCAAGGGATCTGGTTTATCAGAAAACTAAATAATGTGATATCAGAGATATTATTGTGAAACTTTGCGATCATCTCTACCTGTGGAATGCAAGTTAACTGACTGAACAATGTGAATCTGGTGTTCTTCGCAAATTGAAACACTTAAATAGTTGCAAGCAGTGGTACTCACATATTTCTGCATGAACTAAATATTTATTTATATATTTAGTTATGTCATATACAAGTGAAGTGGAGAATATCTAAAGGTTATTTGATTAATAAGTGAATGATATATTAACACAAAAAATAACAATATTAGCTTAAGAAACATCACTTACTTTAATAAAGCTTCACGCCAAGAAGGTTCCAAATAGAAGCAGTAGTTCAGATCCAAATCCTTCAGTGTTGTGTTCTCATCAATTTCAATTTTGTCCGTAGATCGACCTAGCGATGAACCTTTCAAATCAAACCTTCGGTGAATCCTCAATTCTGTGCAGAACATATTTCCCATAACTACAAAACGAAACTGCAATGAAAGGAAATAGTTTAGAAATTTTAGTCTCTGAGAGTAGGCACTAATAAACTAAGCTCTAGAACACTGATGTATTGCAAAATTTAATCACATGGTGGAAATAAATTTATAACTGATCACAACATTATCATTCATCTAATAGGCCATCAACATGGATAGAATATATTGTTCACAATGATAATTACCTTTTGACCACTTGAAGGTTTGATCCTATGAAGACCAAAAAATTTTGTTATCAGTGTGTTTTCATATGACCTCACATGGTGGTGATAATCAGGAAGCATTTTCAGAAGTACCTGCCAAAATGACTAGTGACTAGAACTTCATATCACAAAATAAAACATTTTGAAAAAGAAAAGCAATTATTTGTTAAAATATGAGAAAGAACAAAAGAATCAACAAAGACTATTCAGTATACCAATCCAGGTATCTACAAGTGCAAAAGGTTGCGAGAACGAAAATCAGAAGAAAAATAAAACTTAGCTTTTTCTATACAACGTGATATACCCTTTCAAGCCCATAGGTCATCCACGACTAGACCTGCTCGCACCTAGGAAATGCCACAGATCAACAGAAAAGCTAGAACTCAACTTCAATCACAATGCAATTGCAAATGACAAACCATTTAACATAAAGTTTGAAGAGGAAAAAGAAGACTATCTTTTAACATAAATCTTCCACTTTCCTTTTTGAGATCGTTCAGTGCTTCTATTTCCTTGTATCTTCAACTTTCTTCCCCTTCAGAGATTTTCCGCTGCCCAAGTCTTGATATTTCATGCATCTACCAATGCCTCCCAATAAAAATCTTGCCTACCACCCTTCTGGGCCTTTTTAAATTTTCTCATAGTAAAACTACCTTCAACCTATTTATACCCTTTTATCTAAATATTATCCTCTTGTCAGCAGTCTTTTTATGTATATATATATATAGAGGGAGAGAGAGAGAGAGAGAGAGAGGATCTCTAGTTCCTATTTCCAATCATCAAAGCATTCAACTCAAATTGCAAGTCCCAATTCACCATTCTTGATGAATACTGCAAACAAGATCTTGCCATTTATCCATTTCAAGCAACAAGAAAAGATAATGCAAGATGTCTTTCGTCAAGATCACAAAAGGAAACATATCCCACTCCTTTATAATAAATTCCCAAGCCCATTCCATAAGCTTTTGTCACCACCTTACAGTCTATTTGCTGTTACTGATAATTATATCATGATTATAGATGCTAAAATAGTTGGGTAAAAACATAAATGAAATGGGCTTCTTTGGACCAGTATCAATTAATTCTATAGCCCTGATAAATCCATTGCCTTGAAATTTGCAAACTGAAATGTAACTATTTAGACATAAAGTCTCTTCTTTTCACATAACCTTGGATTTTATATCAATGGTTCAACTTTTAAGTGGTAGGAGTTATATGCAGTACTAGGTTCTCCAATCTGTAAATTCATGTTTTCTCACCTTGTTAGACTGAAGGGCAAACGCCAAATCAAGATGCATGACTTACTTAACACACTCAAACAATACAACTGGTATTTATGTTATATATAGCACCAATACAGGGGACCTTCAAAAGAGGTTTTTTTTTCTGGTAAAAATGCAATCTGGTAAAAAATACACCTATGAATGATGTAATTCACCAGTCAATGTAAGGAATTCAAGACAGTATTTTACTGGCTCAAGCTTCAAAGACTCCTTCAAAAGTTTCCTCACTCAAAAAGAGAGAAAAAAAAAAGGGCAAAAGAGAGAAGAAGGTCTCCTTATTTGGCAGTTACTATGTTTCTTAGATAACTCAATGTTTGTAAGGAGATGGCAAACCTTCACTTCAGATTTCCTGAGTGTCTTAATCATGAAGCAATCATCTTGAGACAGGAAAAAAATGCTACCACTTTTCCCAGGAGAGGAAAGTTCCCTCAGGGCATCATTTCCACAAATGGACATCATGTAGTCAGCAGCATCTATCTTGAACATCTCCCGCAAATTCCTATATTAAGCATGAAGAAAAGCATATATGTCAACATAAAAAGAAAAGCCAAGTGCAAGAATCACAGATATGTAAAATAAAATCACATTAAAGTCAAGAAGAAGGACAGTTTTGCTATTTACTATGAAAGAGAAATAGAGAAAATTAGAGCACAAGTATTACCCCCAAAAAATGCAGCCTGTAAACCGTAGCAAATGAGTGATAATATACTCTTTATGCAAGGCACAAGTATGCCACATATGTATTGTATTATGGTATATCAAACTTTACATTTTTTAAAAGGAAAAAATTACTTTAAAAAAAAGGTGAAAATTTAATCTCATAAAAAATTGAAGGAACGCTATCTTGCAAGCTCAATTTAAGCATAGGTGCTCCATTATTTCCCAAGTTTGTTCTTAAAAGCGAGAGAGAAACTGCAGCTACATCAATAAGATAATAAGTCTTGGAGGCAGCAAAATTGGGTTGAACTTACAAGAAGGCCAAGATAATGTATCAAACAAATCAAATTAGTTGCTTGGAAATTCTCAAAACTGTGATAATTTCAAGGCCAATAAACAAACCTGAACACCATAGGACAATAGTCTTTCCATTTAAAATCCTCTGATTGATGAGTTGGTGTCGACTGTGATCCATCTTTTGGAAAATTCATCCAAAAGCTTGCTCTTGGACCAAAATCTGATGAGCGAACTTCTCGCCGCTGTACAGGTGTAATTTTTCCAACAGTATACCTGATCACATTGTAATGCATGTTCATCATTAGGGTTTACATACAAAATATAATGCAACTACAAAATATTATGTACAGATTCCTGGTATTAGAACAACTGAACTGTCTCCAATATTTTTGTCAATGAATATCAAATGAGTAAAATAGATGAACATATTGCACAAAGTTAAGCAGATGCCACTTGCACTGACTATCTGCTTATCAATTACAACACAGAAGGAGAATTCACAGATCTTGGATCATTATAGTTTCTACAAACACCAAATATAGGAAAAAGGAAGAAACGCAGCCTTATCAGCAACCCAACAACATATTATAAAACCAGAAAAACTGGAACATAATACATATAAGTTGCGATTAAGTGTTGAAGAATTAGACCACTGTGAATGAAAGCACATAAAGCAGTTCAAAAATTGCTTGTACCTGATTCCAAGCTGCAAACTGAGCATCAAATCATAACTTCTGTGCCCTTTAATGATCGTTTCACCAGGCCTCTTAACCTCTTTTGCAAGTTTCTTTTGCCGACGTTTGGCTCTTCTGGACAATGTTGCAAAATTATTATTTAACACAAGCTCATTAATTAGAACACCTTGCATATATTCACGTTCCAAGATTGGTGGTACAATCTCTTTCTCCGCACCTTCTAAGGCAGATTCAGATAACTCTAATGATGAATCATGCCCTATCACTTTTTCAAAAGATACCTCAAGACTCCAGCGTCTTTCCAGGGAAACATTCTCGTTACGCGACTGCTCCAAAGTTAATAAGTTTCCCTTGGATAATTTATCAGATGAATGATGAGATATTTGATCCCTGCCAACCTTGACATTTGCTATATCCACTGAAGATGCATGATGAATTTGCTTTCTCAAATCTGGCAGTAACCCTCTTTTTCGCAAAGCATTCAGGTATCGTTCTTGTACAGCAGGAAACCGGCTTCCCTTTGGATAAAATGATCCTTTTCCATCCTTCAGACCATGGGTCCAAGTTCCAACATAGAAACCGCCATCGCTCCATGTATATACACCGAATCCATGCATCATACCGTTTAACCAGCTTCCCTCAAATAAGTCACCATTTATCCATGTAAGAGTCCCTTTACCAGTCATTTTACCACCTTTCATATTCCCAAGATAAACATTCCCATTAGCCCAGCTATACTTGCCTGGTCCTTCTAGCATTCCTTGAATCCAAGAGCCCTCAAAGATATCTCCATTAGGATAAACTTGATATCCTAATCCATGCTTGAGATTCAATCGCCATCTTCCCTTATATGTCATATTATTAGAACCAATATAGGTACCTGTACCATGCATATAACCACCTGAAAATTCACCCTCATAAGCAGCTCCAGAAGGCCATAGAATTTTTCCACTTCCATGCCTCATCCCCCGTCTCCACTCTCCATCATAAATACAACCATCTGACCAAACATATTTCCCATTGCCCTCGGGAACACTGCCAAGCAATGACCCACAATAATGCTCCCCATTGGGAAGAACAAGCTCCCCAACTCTAAATGAAGCAGCAGCCTCGGAAGAAGCATGGGAATCTTCACCATTGATTGGTATAGACAAGTAGTCTCTATCAGAGATGGCATCAACAGATTTTGTCCTGTCTGCAGAAGTTAGTGTTCGTTCGACAATATTATCAGCAATGGCCACAGGACCAGACATGCAAAATGCCCAGAAGGTTACAATTTCTTGATTACAGCTGAACTAATTTTCATAGGCTAAAACAAATCTTAAATGCTTCAATATCTTACAATGAGACTATGGTGATATCTTTTAAGCTCCTCATCCTTTGATCTACACAAGAAGAACAAAAAAATTATGATTCACGTCATCACAAATAATTCCAATACCATTTACAATTTCAGAATACCTCCTAAAACCATTAGTGAAAAGAACCATAAAGCCTTAAGAAACAAATCAAGAATCCAACTTCGTCATAGTTCAGACTTGAGAAAAAGAACATACCGACGCCAGAAAATTAGACTCCAACATCAAAAATTAACGATTACATAAATCAACAAGTAAATTAAAGATCAATGAACATGAAGAAGTCAACTTACAATTACCAAAAAAGAAAAAAAAAAGACAGTCACAGAGAGAGTCCCAACAGTAAAATTATGTCTTGAAATTCCATTAACATTTTTTTTCAAAAAAAAAAAAGCAGATTTTTTCAAATTAAAAAAAAAATCTCCTACTCCAGTCATTTCAATCTCCTGTTCCCAGGAAAAAAAAAACAAAATTCCAATTAAATAGATCCATTTCCTAACATGTACTTAATTTTGAGAAAAAAATCAAAGTCACTGGTCCCAAAAATCAACTTTTTGCTCAATTTTCTTTGCAGTAACTACTTATTACTAAACTCCAACCATTTATTCAAAAAATCCAGTCAAACTCTACAGCTCTAAACACCATAAAAAAAAGCCACAAAAATCTTCTGTACCAAACACATTAAAAATCAAACCAACAAATACATATACGTATATACTGTATACATACAATTTACAATACAAACACCAATACACATACATATAGAGAGAGGGAGAGAGAGTACCTTCAAAGGAGAGGAACAAATGAACTTCTGTTAGGCGCTGAAATTTCTAAACTTTATTGAAAAGTAAGATTGAGCTTCCTTTTTTTTTTTTTTGAAAGATTTAATCTTTTTTGGACGTTGACGAGTACGGATCGAATACCAAAGCTATAAAGAAAAAACCAGAAAGCTTTTAGCTGCTGATCTCTTTTCTCAGTCCTCACCCAAAATGTTAAACTAAAATATCATTTTCACCTCTATTTATATATAGTATTTTTATGAAAATACGAAAATACCCCCAAAATTAGTAAATTTTTAAGTGTTTTTCTAACAATTGTGCTTGCGCTGAGTAAGAATAAATATTTTAATTTTTAATGAATTAAGTATTATTTTTATTTTTAATTATTTTTAAATAATTAATAATAAAATTATATATATTATAAATTAATCATAGTAAATTTTAATAAAAATATATATATCAATAAATATTAGAGTATTTATTTATTGATATTTAACATATAGTCTAAGGATACACGTTAAAATAATTCAATTTTTTATCTTTTATTTTTAAATAATAATAAATATTTTAATTTTTATTGATTAAAATTTTTTACTGCACATATTATAAAATAATTATAATCATAAAAAATTATTTTAAATTAATTAAAATACTATTTATTAATTCATTAAAAGTAGAATTACTGTATTTTTATTTTATTTATTAATTAATTAATAATTATGGTATTGGTGGAAAAAATAATTAATTTTTTTTAATTTTATAAAGTAAATATTAGTATTCTTTAACCGTGACCACATACACATACTAAAAAATTCTATTTTTAATTACTTTGGCAGTTATTAATGGTAATACTTAGGAGATCGTCTTCACTCTTAATTAATTGATTGATTGATTAAGACGTAGCTCATTAATACTCTGTTCCATGAATACGACATGTCGTTTTTTTAAATATCTGTGTGGTTTGGTTTGACCTGAGTTGTTGTGCTGGATTGTGATTTTGGGCCCCATTATTTTAATAACGCTGTAGTAATTAATAATTAGTTAATTAATTAGTTGTTAATACTAATAATTAATAAAGAAAATCGTAAAGGGCCAAGTCCATGGGTTGACGCACGAGGGAAACAGGAAGGTGGCTATTAATCTAACCTGCACTGGATACACTTATTAATTATTTTGTTTAAATATTTGTGGTTTCCAATTATATCAAGCAAGAAAATTTTGATTTAGATTTAGTTAGTCATGCAAACTCATTTTTTAATTACATTTATTGGGTCCAATTTGTTAGGTAGAAATTTCCTTAACTATATTTAATGAAATTAATATTTATGATGAAATTAATATTTGACATAAAATTATATTTAGATTTAGTTTAAACTATACCATTATAGTTAAATAAATTATAATAAATTTATATGTTTAATGTTAAAAATAGATTTTATGACATGTCATAAGCGTATCGATCTATTTATAATATTAATCCGTTAAGATTGATAATTCATTAATATTATGTATTTCGAATGTTGTATTAGCTTTTTATAACTCAAATTAATTATATATTATTTTTAAATATAATAAATAAAAAAGGAATTATTAAAAAATAATAATTTATAATTTTTTAAATTAATTAAATATATTTTAAATCAGTTTTCAAGTGAAATTATATTTTCTCCCTGAATAAATAAAAATATATTCATATTTAATTTTTTTAGTTGTTAATAAATGTTTTGAGCGTACGTATTTAATAGTAATAAATTATCTAATTTTTATTGAGATATATTTAATTTTTATTAAAAATTATTGCAATAACTTTTTTCAAAATAATTAATAAAAAAATTACACATACTATAAAATAATTATAAAAATTTTAATAAAAATAAAACACATTCTAATAAAAACTGAGCATTTATTATTGTTTAATATATACTTTCATAGCACATATTAGAAGAATTATTAAGTTATATATTTAGAAATTATTTTTTAAATATTAATTTTAAAAATTAAAACTTAATCAATAATAAAATAAGTAAAATTGTATTAATTATTAGACTAATTCTCACACTTTGTTAAATGTAATAACTTCACAATTACCATGCTTAAATGTTCAGCTTTTTACTTAAAAAAGAATGTACGCGTGACTTCTTAATTGTTAAATAATATCATTTTTTTTAAAGTTGATATGTAAGAGAACAATGAATTAAAGAATTCAAGCTTGAAATGGAATTGCGTTTGTTTTTAATTAACATGGATACTTTAATTAATAATGGGTTAAAGTTATAATGGGATGATTAACTACTCATTAGCATCCCCATGCTCGTATTTAAATAATATTTGTTTGTTAATAGAAAATTAGGTGGATAATGATAGCCAATTAGCCATATATATATATATATATATTTATGTTGTTCTGTGTGCATCTATGACTCTTATATGATCAGTAAGGGAATTTATGTAATATTTTAAGAATCACCAATTATGAACAAAAGGCTGTGACATTTGTTATTATAATATTGTTTCCGTCCATTGAAATTATTATTTTTTTTAAAAAATATTCCATTAAAATTATAAATTTTAAAAAATTATTTTTTTTATTTTCATGATATGAGAATAAAATAATCTTAACATTAATAAATTAATGGAGAGTATTTTAATTTATTTAAAATTTTTTATAAAATTAAAAGAATATAATAATTACTTTATTAGTTATGTATAAGTTAATAGCGATTAAAGAAAAAAATAATATAATTAATATGTTTATTAATTTGTTGGTATATATATACGTATGTATACATCTAAATTTATTTTCCTTGCATATATGGAAAATCCGAACCTAAATAATTTTTATGAGTTTTACTACTATTGATCATTCTAATAGATCGATTTATAGACAATTTAAGAAATTAACATATTATAATTTTTGAATTGATAAAATCGTAAATATTTTTATAATATCATTATAAATTCACTTTATCATGTATTTTGTAACACATTACTTCCACAATTATTATTATTATTATTATTATTATTATTATTATTATTATTATTATTATTATTATTATTATTATCGGACAAACATTTCAATTCAGCTATAAAAGTTAAAACTATTTACTTTCTAATTCAACAATTAATCTAGCTCACTCATCCAAAATAAGGGGCATGAATGCATAAATATGAAAACATTAAGAATTAGAAAAATATAAAAATTATTGCATATTGTATAATTTATGTTCATAAAATCTTTCAAATCAATAATTGTAAATACATCCTTTTGTTTTATTTTGAAATTTATATATTAATTGTTTCTTTGCATCTCAAACTATACTAAAATTAACAAACTCTCCTTTTTCATTTTTTTTACTTAACTTTCACACATGATATATCAATTTTTTATTTTAAAGAATGACCAAAAATTAGTATATAGTTTTTTTAGCAATCCAAATTATGTTATAAAGAAAAGATTAGAATAACTTAAATCAATAATTAATTCATTATTATAATAAATTATTAAATTAAAGAAAACAACTAATGATCTTTAGATTTTGTGTTGGCCAATTTAGTGGGTGTTAGGATTCCTTTTTTCTATCATTATAAATAATACAAAATAATAAAAAGTAGCTGTCGAAATCCATCCACAAAATGTTTCATTAGATACTTTTAATTAATGTTAAATAGTTATCTAATAGCAATTAATTAGCCATCACAATTAGAAAACTTTATCTGAAAGCATAATTATATGTATAATCCATGCTTTGCATGTCAGGTCAGAGTCAGCAATCATCTCAAAGCGCTTTCTCTCTCAAATTTTACATTATTATAGTATTAAAAACTCAAAATACTAACGAGTGAGATGAGATAAATACATATATTTTTTCTTAATTAAAAGTTTGAATTTGAATTTTAAATATAGATTATAAAATAGGTATATAATAATATGGATGTATAAATAAGAACCACCAACTAGCTAGTTTGGTGTATGTGTTGGCTTACACATGCATAATACGTTGGCATATTTGTATTTGTATCTTTCTTTTTAACAAAGAATTTGTAGTTGAATATGGAAGTATATATCTATATATATATAATATATTTAATTAAACTATATAATATATATATAATATTTTTAATGACGAAGCGATTTATTTTTTTACTAAGCTTGTTGGACAATGGACGCAAATCAAGATTAATCTACAATCTCTAGATTGTAGAATACCAAATGATTATACCAAAAAGTATATCACTATATTAATTTATTTTTGGGTAAATATAGTAATTCCTAATTATTACTATAATATCAAACTTGTGTATAGGAATGATGATTATTTCTATGCTTGCTAACCATTTTAATTATTAGACCTTTTGAATATAATGCTTTATCGAGTTCTAATGATTAGGTGGTGAATGCACATGGGAAGATGGTAACATTGGTAGGTATAATAGTTAAAGATTATGATTTGGTGATGTGACCAAAAATCCATTTATAATTTTCTATTTCCCCACTTTCCACTTTCATCATTTTCATTTGTTCTTTGATGAATTATCTTTTACATTTCTAAAAAGATAAAGATTTAACTCCATTATTCTGGAAGAGCTTAAATATTTCTTCTTGCCTAACAATTATAGTTCCCGTTTCAAATATTTTTAATAAGTAGTGTTGAATATGAATATAATAATAATAGTCATATCAACCATATCATATGCAAGTACATATCCATTTATCTTTTTATTTGAATATTATCTTAAATGACTATTATGTATTAGTTTTCTCTTTGATTCCTGTCCAATTTATAATCGAACTTCGTTTAGCTAATATGATTGTCACTTCCTAGTTTTTTTTAGTTTGAATAACAGATATAAATTAAGAAAAGCCATAATACAATAGATGATCCAATTCTTGTGGATGTTTAGCTGATGAATCTAGATTAAGATCATGATGAACAATAGTTTTAGCTAGTCAGTCTGCTGATTTGTTACTCTTTCCCCTAACATAAGAAACTAAAACAGAGCTGAAAGATTGAACAAGCTTAAAAGATTTTAAAATAAATGACTCAATCTCCAAATGACGGTTAGAAAAATTCTGTAGAATCTTGATCATGATAACACTATCATTTTTAAAAATGCATCTCTGGGGATAGAGACTAACAGCTCTTTGGATAGCTAAACATATCGCCTACGCTTCATTATACAAGGAAGAGGCAGATTGCATTAAACATATCATACCATCAATTAGCTGGTTTGTTCACTTCCTAATTCAAACAGCAAATTATGAGTCAAAATGTGAAGAATAGGCATTTTATCCTCCGTTTAACATCACAAGTACATTCCCTAAAAAGAAAAAATCTCTAGTCATAGCAAAAATCATAGCTAAAATCATAAAAAAAATACGATTAATTATTTAATTTGCCATAATAAAAAATTATGTTATTAGAAGTGACCTAATTAAAAGTTAGTCACATAATTTACAACTTGTTAAGAATTAATTTATTTTGCTACAAAATTTATTCTTTTATAACTAAAATATTACAATATAGTATCATAAAAGAGAAAGAGGCATAACACACGGGTATAATAGATATTTAACATATTAACAAATTTAAACTATAATTTAGTGTGCCATATTAATTAATTTATTAAAATAATAAGTGAAATATAATTTAAGATTTATTCACTTGAGATGGAGAAAATATAAATCCCCCCAAAAAAAATTATATATAAATAAATATCATACCCTAATCCCCTTTTTGATTTTTTTTTTTAAAATCCCAATCTTAGGTTTAGATCTTTCTCTTGATTGTGTTATGTAAAAGTACAAAATACTTTAATTTGGCATATATTATACAAGTTTTTTTTTAATCTATTTATTTAAGTTTTCTATATGTCATCTAAAAACATTTTCTTTGTTTATGAATATATCCACTTTAATTAAAATATGCATTCCAAATTTGAATTTAAAAAAAAACTACTTAAAAACTTCCAAGATATTTTGATCTTTAATTTAATGGTGCATGGATTGTGCAGATGGCACTGTTAAAGAATATATATATATATATATATATATATATATTAGAGTTATCAGGAAGATTGGCTTACCTAATTTAAGTGACAACTGAATATATTAATTCTCATGGATATTTAATAATTAGTTTTAGTATAAATCGTTTATTTTTAAATTAATGGATTGGATAATTGGATTTAATTAAAACTTACTTAAAATATAAAAATAAACTCGAAATTATTACAATAATCATTAAAGGATGAGAGGAAATATTCCTATCAATTAGGGTTTAAGATGAGAAAAAAAATATTTGATTCTCACCTTTTTTTTCTGTTTTAATTTAATTGATATTTAAATATCTAGTTTTATCAAACATTATTTTAATCGTAGCTAGTTACCAACTTGGCTTTTAATTTGTTAAACTATTGAAAGCGAGTATGATATAAATTTCACGTTAATCAATTACAGAAATCTTAAATGAGTTATTGCAAGGAGTTATGATAAAATGGGTAGTCCAAACTAAAAGGTTTAGGCAATTCTTATTTGTCAACAAACCAATTTATTATAAAGGACAAATTATACTCTTATAAGAATTCTCAAAAGTTTTATCTTTTTATCAAGATTTTTATTATTTTATAAAAATATTAATAAACTTATAATAATTTAATAATAAAATTATATATATGATAAATTTATTATATATTATACGGAGCTAATTTAAATATCACTATTGATTAAGTTAACAAGAATATTGAATGATTGATTAATTGATTAACAAGAATAATTTTGAATGACTTATTATATATATATATATTATTAATATTATATATACTTTGGATGTTTTAAATATGAATTAATTGGTAGGTTACGTAGGAGGATATTCTCTTCATTAATGTGGTGTCCTAATCATAAACAAATTATAAATTATTATATATATAATAATGTATTATAAGACTATGGTCGGTAAATAAAAATATATAATGTGAATATTTGCAAAGCCAAGGAGCGCGTCACCTTTCAAGTTCTTAATGCAGGCAACCGCCCAATTTCCGCCGCCTATTACTATTATTTGTATACTTCTTCTTTGATTTTATTTATATAATTAAGGGAATATATATACTATTTATAGTTATTATATATATAGTGGTAAATGGCTTATGGATTATTATAATCTCACAAATAAATAAATAAATAAAAATATCCTCGATCACTATTGCTAAGTTTCAATGTCACAGGCCCACGCACACATAGTCTCCAATTTCATATACTAATTAATAATTTGAAGCTTATTGTTAAAATTTATTGTCATTAGGCACATGTGTGCATATTTGAATAGTTACTATATATATATATATATATATTTGCATATTTCATTCATTTTACTATATATATATATATTGAATAGTTACTAAAATAGAAAATTTTAAAAAAATCTTTTTTCTTATATCTTATAAATTTTATATGAAGTGTATATATCATAACTAATGAGAACATTTCATTTTATATTAACCATTATCTAAAAACACATACATATATAATTATTTAATACTTTTGCTTTGTTATGTCGATTTGTGTATATCGATTTTAAAAATCGTAAGTGCACGGCTCGTAACAAGTAATATAGTGAAAGTAAGAGTCGAATTCACTGAGAATGATCAATTTGATTAACTAAAAATCAATTTAACTATTATCTGAAAATTAGTAAATTGCAACTGTTTAATTTTATATAATTAATCTAAATTTTACTATGAGTTTAATTAATGAAGGATTAAGTTTTAATTCTTAAATTCTAGATATCCAATATCACTCAATTCATTCACTTCTCTCTCAAGCAAAAGGGATATAATTGAGCAATGATTAAATTACTATTCTCATGTCAAATAATCAAAGTTCAATTCAATTTAATCAATATATTAATTCTGGATCCCTAAGCAATTAATTTATCTCTAAACTTAATCAATCGAGGTTGATGATTTCACATAAAAAATCACATTTTACTTTCGCATTTTATATGATTCTTTAAATTTAACAATTGATAGCCAAACAATTGCTAATCAATTAAATCAAAATTATCAAATCAATGATAAAAGAAAATCAATCTATTTATATTAATAGATTATAATCAAACTCATAGTTCAAATATTCAAATCTACTTAATCCCACAAAGGGATTAATTGGTCATAACTGAATTAAACTTAGATAAAATAGAAATTTAAAAACAAAACACAAAGTTCATCATTCTAATATTCAAAACAAGAAAATAACAAAGCATTAAATAAAATGTAAACTTAAAAATATAAACTAAATAGAGAGTTCAAATGAGGTTAATGAAGAATCCAGCAGAGACGACCAAGTCTTCCTCTAACGTAATCTCCTTCTTCCTTTAATCTCCAATTAAGATAAAATGAATTTTCTCTAGATAAAATATGAAGAAATGTAATCTAACACTCTAGAATGGCTGCCCTGTGCTGTTCATGTCCCCCTTGGTATCCAGCCAATCCTCCTTCAAATCAGAATCCTCCTCCTACTCAACCTCTATTTCAGAATTTGAATTCAAAATTCCCCCTTAATTTTCTATCAGATATGGTCCTTATCTCCAATTAACCTCTTTAAAAATATTGTAGCCCTAGAATAGTATATGGTTTTAGGCCTTTGAATCACCCAATTTGGACTTTAGACACTCAAGTTATGACCCAATTACTATTAGTGGCTCGGACTGGACTTCTGCTTCTGAAACTTAAGCCTATATTTGACTTTAAAGTTGGAGGCCCAAATGAACTCGAAATTTAACGAACTGGGATTTTTTACAAAGTTTGAGATGTCCTCTATCAACTTTATGAAAACTACTTTTCTAATTTTGCAATTTAGGGCCAATGAAATCTTCTTTGAAGCTTTAAAGGTCAAATTATACTTAAAAATTTAAGTTTATACACATTTTTAAGAAATTAATTTAAACTAAGCTTAATTCTAAAATAATAAAATAAAAGTACATAAATCAGCTTAGAATAGATTAATTCAAGTCAATTGCATGCTAAATATGATAGAAAATATAGAATTAACATGCACCTATCAAATTCTCCTACACTTTATCTTTTGCTTGTCCTTAAACAAATTAACATTATTAAATCAAATTTCAACAATCAATCAAACTCAATCAACTAAAGAAAATTAATAATCACTTATTTTTAATTTAAAATACTAAACTTCAAAGAATTATAATCTTAAGCAACTTCACAAACCAAGAATATTTAACATTAAGGTGATTAGCAAAAACTTTTATGTTAAACCATAGTCACAAGAAATTCATCATAACTTCATTAATCCAAAAATATAGCAAGCATCACTAAGTAACAAATCTTTTACAATAATTGAGGATCAACAAGAATTATACATTTATTAATATTATTAAATATATTTAATAGGTGCATTTTATGCTCCATCCCATTATTATTGTTAATTTCTCTTTTTCTTTCTTTCTTTCTTTCTTTCTTTATATATATATATATATATATATGCATGTATAGTAGATGTATTTTATGTTTCATTCCATCTTAATTATCAAAATGAGTATGTCTTACGCTCAATCTCGCAAAAATATTTAATATAATAACTATATTAATTGTGCATAATTCTCACATCATATTCTCACAAAATCAAGCAATTTACTACCTTAGTGATACATGCTAACTCAAGAATCTATTACATTGCAATGAACTTAAATCATTATGATAAAAAATAATTTTAAATATTCTTTTAAAATAAGTGCTCTTAACTTGTAAAATTTCTCAAAATCACAACCTTCTCCATTTATTAAAAACTAAAAATTAAATCTAATACAAATAAAACTAAAAAGACACGGAATTAAATGAAAATCAAAACTAAAATTAAAATTAAAATTAAAAAAATTAATTTTTATTTTTAATTAAAGAAAAATTCACAAATCAAAAAGAAAAATTCACACTTAAGCGACAAATGGCAAGACACATTAGGCGACCATTCTTCTCCCACATTTAATATTTTAATTGTCCCCAATGAAAATAATTTATCATAAATAAAATCACATAATCCAAATCTACCATTGACACTCTAAATTCTTATCTTTAGATTTAGACATTTTAAGAGTTATAAAGAATTCAAAAGTAACTATTCAAAAAAAAAGATTTCAAAAGTAAGTTTTTTATAAGTGTCATATCTCTTTGCTATCAATTTTTCCCTCCTAATCCAGTAAATAATTGTTTCATTCTTACATAAATACTCAAATGTTCAAATATACCATGACAATAATATCTACAAAGAAAAATATTTCTTAAATATAGAGATAAAAATCTCTTACCTTTTTTTTAATTATAAATGAAAAAAAGAAATACCAAATTGAGAAAAGAGATCTACCTTATCCCTTGAAGAAATTGAAACTTTCTACTTGCTTTTTCTTGATGATGATTTTCTTGCAACGCTTTTTAATTGTAATGCTATGATTTAATGATTTGAGTGATGAGTAAATGAGATTTGGTAAGAATTTGTGTGATTGTAGAAATAAATTGAATTAATTTTTGTAGTTTGTGGTTAGAGATTTGAGGTTTTTAGAGAAAAAAAGAAGAAGAGAAAAATAATAATAAATATAATAAGTGAGAAAAAAGAAAAGAGGTTTAGATATTTGTAGCTACCGAGTTAAAAAAAATATTATTATTTTTACAACAACAAAGCCTTAATCCCAAGTCAATTGGGGTCGGCTATATGAATTCTACTTTTCCACTCAATACGATTTAAGGTTATTTCTTCTGATTGATGTAACATCATAAGATCATTTTGGACCACCTTTAACCAAGTCAGTTTAGGCTTACCTCTGCCTTTCTTAGCTATATCTACTCTAAATTATTCGATTTTTCTAACAGGCGCATCGCTAGGTCTTTGTTTCACATAGCCAAACCATCTCAATCTATGCTCTCTTATATTATTCTCAATAGGTACTACCCCCACTTTTTCTCTAATGCACTCATTGCGGATTCTATTCATCCTAGTATGACCACACATCCATCTTATCATTCTCATTTAAAAAAATATTATTATTTTTAATTAAAAAAATTACGTGCTACTATAGCTATAGTAATATCTTGGGCTATAACGATCGTGACACATGTCGTGATCACTACAGTAGCTTGTTTGCATTTGGAGCGATCGCGACACGTGTTTCGATCGCTACAACAGCTACAGTAAATATTTTTTTTATTATAAAAGTAAATAAAAACCCAACTTAGCTCACCTTTTCTCATTTTTTCTTCTCTCCCTTAGCCATTTGCTTGACAAACAAAATAAAAATAAAAATACAAAATTAAAGAACAAAAATTAAAACACCAACCTGTAAAATCAAACACACTAAATTAATAATTTCAAATTAATTAAATCAAATGAACTAAAATTACTAAAAATAAAAAGATTATATAGTAATAAAATGATAGAAAATTGGGTTGACTCCCAAAAGCACTGTTTAAAGTCTTTAGCTTGACTTTTTACATGTCTCTTAAGGTGAAAATTGACATATCACTTTCTTGTCTATAATTTCATGTTTTCCTAACTCTTCAAAATCATACATCTTTCGAGATGAAGTTGATGGTAGAATTTTCTAAGTTAAAATGTCAATAGCAAACCTAATATTTTCACATTGAGAATTCTTAATCCACTCTTCTTGATAAGTATCTTTTTTATTTTTCTTTTCAGGACTATCATGCATTAAATTTTCAATAGTGTACACTCAAAAATAACTATACACTGGGAGTAGATTATTCGTTGATTTGATAATATCAAATTCTACTTTGTCATCCCCAACTCTTAATGTCAACTTTCCTTCTCGTACATTAATTAATGCCCAGAAGTTGTTAAGAATGGTCTTTCAAGAATTAACGGAATCTCTACATTTTTTTCCATCTCTAGGATGATAAAATCTGTAAGTAAGTAGAACTTATCCACATTTAATAACACATTCTCCATAATCCTTAAGAGATATCTAATTAATCCGTCAGCCAACTGAACTGTAATCTTTGTAGTCTTCAAATCGGTAAATCCAAGCTTCCTGCAAATAGAATTTGGCATAAGACTCACACTAGCACCTAAATCACATAAAGTTTTATTAAAATCGACATCACCAATAGTGCAAGGTATAGAAAAACTCCCTGAATCCTTCAACTTGGATGAAAGTTTATTTAGAATCACTGCACTGCATTTTTCAGTTAGGGTAACTCTTACATTTTCTTCAAGGGATCTCTTGTTGGAAAGCAAATCCTTCAAAAACTTGACATATGTTGGCATTTGTGCAAGAGCATCCACCAAAGAAATGTTAATTCTCAATTGTTTAAATGGTTCAAGAAATTTTTTATATTGTTTCTTCACTTTTTGCTTTTGAAGCCTTTGAGAAAATGGAATTGGAGGCACATAAGGCTTTGCTTCAACTTTGGAGTGTATTGGTTCACTTTCCTCCTTTGCCTTCTCAACTTCTTTTTCATTCAACCTTTTTTGAACATTTTTCTTTACTTGATTCAACCTTCTTTAGAATAGGTTCTTGTAATTGCTTAACACTTCTTAGCATAACCGCTTTGCAATACTCTCTTGGGTTAACTTCGATTTTGCTAGGAAGAGAACTTTGATTTCTTGATTATGAAGAACTAGCAATCTGCCCAATTTGCATCTTAAGACTTCTATTTTAATTGGCAATTTGGTCCATCATTGATTCTAACCGGTCATATTGCTTATCTAGCTTATCAAACCTCTCACTAGATACAAAAATAAATTTCTCAAAAGCAGACTCATAAGCCAGTTTGTTTTCTTGATAATATGCTTGACCTTGATTCCGAATTAGAAATGGCGGCTGATATGCTCCCCTTTGGTTGAATTGGTTTTCTTGGTTGCCTTGGTTGCTTTGGTTTCCACCCCATGACAAATTAGGATGGTTTTTTCAACTAGGGTTGTATGTGTTTTCATAAGGCATTGATTGAGCTCTATTTTGATTTCCCATAAAATTTATTTGATCTTGAGATAGGCATTCAAAAGAGTGGTGATTACCACCATGTCCTTCACAAACTGTAGTGGCAAGATTCACATGCTCCAACTTTTTAACTAATACATCAACTTTTGCTGTAAGTAATGAAATCTCATCTACTTCATGTACACCCACTATCTTTTTGGGTAAAGTCCTTTCACTGGACCAATGATAATTGTTTGCTGGCATGGACTCAAGCAACTCCATTGCTTCAGGTGTATTTTTATTCATAAGAGCACCTTCAGCAGCTGTATCTATTGTACTTCTCAGTGACTCTGTTATTCCATTATAGAATGTTTGCACAATCAGTCATTCTGAAATTCCATGGTGGGGGCACTTCCTTTGAAGATCTTTAAATCTCTCCCAAGCTTCATAAAATGATTCACTATCATACTGCATAAAGCTGGTTATGTCATTTCTGAATTTTGCAGTATTACCAGGAGAGAAATATTTCGCTAAAAATTTCTTAGTCAGATCATCTCAACTGGTGAAGGTTCCAACATCTTGTCCTTGCAACAAAGCTTTTGCCTTGTCCTTTATGAAAAAGGAAAAAGGCGTAGCCTAATTGCATCATCACTGACTTTATTTATCTTGATCGTGTCATAAATTTTTAGAAAATTTACCAAGTGAGCAATAACATCTTTTTTTGTTCAAGCCATAGAAAAGCTGTTGTTGAGTCATGTTAATGAGAGTTGGTTTCAGTTCAAATTTATTAGCATTCACTGTAGGTCGAGTGATGCTTGACCCAATTTGAGCATTAGGCATTGTATGTTCTCTTATAGTGAGATCTCTTTGCTGAATTTGATTTTATGGATCCGCCATGTTAACTTCTTCTTTACTAGCTTCTCCTTCTTCAATCCTACTTTCTTCTTCTACATACTTCTATACATGAATTTATTCTCTTTCTTCTCTTTCCAAGCGAAGTCTCTCATTTCTTGCTCTATTATTTTCTCTGCACTATTTTTTAATTTCTGGATTAAAATTCTCTAAAACCGCTTGTGTATTGCGACCTATAAAATTCCTGCAGAAGAAACAAAAGAAAAAAATTAAAAAAATTTTAAATTAATAGTTTCCTTGAACTTACAGTTATTAAATTAATTTTTCTTTCCCCGACAACGATACCAAAAATTTGTTGGTCGATTTGTGTATATCAATTTTAAAAACTGTAAGTGCATGACTTGTAACAAGTAATATAATGAAAGTAAGAGTCGAACCCATATGGAATGATCAATTTGATTAAATAAAATTCAATTTAACTATTATCTGAAAATTCAATTTAACTATTATCTAAAAATTAGTAAATTGTAACAGTTTAATTTTATTTAATTAATCTAATTTATCCAAGTCAGTTACTCTAAATTAAGTATTCAAATAATCAATGGTAAAGGAGTATGATTATGTTTCATTGGAGTTTTTTTACTATGTGTCTAATTAATGAAGCATTAAGTTTCAATTCTGAAATCCTAGATATCCAATATCACTCAAATCATCCACTTATCTCTCAAGTAAGAAAAATATAATTGGACAATAATTAAATTACTATTTTCATGTCAAATAATCAAAGTCCAATTCAATTTAATCAAGATATTAATTCTGAATCCCTAAGCAATTAGTTTATCTCTAAACTTAATCACTCAAGGTTGATGATTCCACATAAAAAATCACATTCAACATTCGCATTTTATATGATTATTTAAATTTAACAATTAGTGGCTAAACAATTACTAATCAATTAAATCAAAATCATTAAATTAAGGATAAAATAAAATCAATCTATATATATTAATAGATTATAATCAAACTCATAGTTCAAATATTCAGATCCACCTAATTCCACAAAGGGATTAGTTGCTCATAACTGAATTAAACTTAGATAAAATAGAAATTAAGAAATAAAATACAAAGTTCATCATTCTAATATTCAAAACAAGAAAATAACAAAGCATTAAATAAAATATAAACTTAAAAATATAAACTAAATAGAAAGTTCAAACAAGTTTAATGAAAAATCCGGCAGAGACGACAAAGTTTTTCTCTAACGTAATCTCCTTCTTACTTTAATCTCTAATTGAGCTAAAATTAATTTTTTCTGAAAAAATTATGAAGAAATGTAGTCTAACACTCTAGAATGCCTGCCTTGTGCTGTTCACGTCCCATTTGGTATCTAGCCAATCCTCCTTCAAATTAGAATCCTCCTCCTACTCAACCTCTATTTCAGAATTTGAATTCAAAATTCTCCTTCAAATTTCTATTAGATACGGTCCTTATATCCAATTAACTTCTTCAGAAATATTGTAACTCCAAAAGAGTAGATGGTTTTACGCCTTTGAATCACCTGATTCGGGCTTCAAACGCCTAAGTTATGGCCTAATTACTATCAGTGGCTTGGACTGGACTTCTGCTTTTGAAATTTAATCCCAAATTCGACTTTAAAGTTGGAGGCACAACGAACTCGAAATTTAACGACCAAGACTTTTTACAAAGTTTGAGATGTTCTTTATCAACTTCACGAAGACCACTTTTCTAATTTTATAATTTAAGGTCACCGAAATCTTCCTTGAAGCTTTAAAGATTAAATTATACCTAAAAATTTCAGTTTATACACACTTTTAAGAAATTAATTTAAAAGCTTAATTCTAAAATAATAAAATAAAAAAAACATATATCAGCTTAGAATAGATTAATTCAAGTCAATTACATGCTAAATATGATAGAAAATATATGGTTAATATGCACCTATCATACTTATTACTAGATGTCATTATTTTTTACTATTTATGACAATATTCAATAATATTTTATTATATAAAATTAAATTCATAATATATTATACAAAAATATAATTTTTACGGTATTCAGTAATACATCGAAATCAAATTTTCTTCTCAATACTAAAAAAAAATACATTATATGTTGCTTTTTTAATTTTTAAACATACTCTACTATATTAATAAAAAAATCCTCTGCAATTTTTATTATATATTTAATATAATAAATGCATATCAAATATATATATATCGAAAATTGGAGTAAATATGTATATGAAAGAGTATTTTTTTGAAATTGAAATTAATCCAAAAATAGATATTTTTGAAAAAAATCAATATTCTTAAATTAATTTTATTTTTTAAAATATTTTTGAAGAAAATTAAAAAAAAAAAGTCATGCAAATCAAATCAAAACAAAATGGTGGGACGTCATGACAGCATTTAATTAACAAAGTGTCACTAGTGGGACTCCTATTAGATATTATTGGTACTAAAAAATTTATTGTATAAAAATTGACTTATGGAAAAGCCTATTCTGTCATATTCTATATTGTCTTTACCATATATTACACTCCATTTTCTATTTCTTTTAACTTTTATAAGTTTTAATTTTGCTTTTGGGGACAAATAAAGTATGTATTGACCCATTGGCTATCACACTCGAACATGCAAATATCATATCAACGTTTTTCATAAAAATTATAATTAAGAATAAAAAAAACTAAAAATAATGTTTTATTTTATTTTATTTATTAATTAACCACTTATAAAAGATTTGATTTCATAAATTTTATAGTATTGAGATAACTCTAATATTTTTCAAATAAAAAAATTATTAATAAAATGATAAATAACATAAACATATGGAGCTATCTAAATTATTAATTATTAATATTTTTATTTATTTCTTTATTTTTGATAACTTGCTTCTAGTTAGAGTTGAATAGGAGACATTTCAATTCTCAAAACAACTTTAATATTATTAAATAAAAGATTCATTAGTCTAATAATGATTAATATTACTAAATTAAAAATTAATCACTCTAAAAATCTTATTTATATGTATAGTATTAATGCATAAAATTTAGAATATTCAAATCAGAAATATGGTCTCTATTAATAAAAAATCTCTTTACTTATCATGTGATGTCTATTAAATCGACTGATGTAGCCTTTGAGTTTGGGTAATGTTAATGAGCTTTAGCTATTATTGGAATTTTTTATAAAATGACCAGAAAAAGTTTATAATACTATAGATCTATCAGTTCAGAAAAATATCATTAAATTTATTAGAATTTTTTTATTAATTTATAAATTTTATATAATATATATAAAGTTCATTATGAGTTTAATATAAAAGTGATAATATATAATTTTTGTAAGTTTATAACTTTTATAAAATGATCTAAAAATTTTGGTGAAAAAAAATAAAAATTTTAAAACAACGATCATATGCAAAATTTTCTCTATGAAATATGGGTTTTACGAAAAATCGCACACTTGGGCTGGGTTTGGGCTCTGTTTCTGGATGATTTATTCAATAAGGCTTTTTGACATGCAACAGCATGTCGTATGCATGAGAATCTTGCTCATTCGTCTATCTGTATAAAACGACTGGATCATTTTTTTTAATGCGTCGGAAAACAAAAAATACGACATGTCGTAAAATCTTAAACCCTTAAAACCCCAAGGAAACTTTAAAATTGAGCATTTGAGCTTGAATTTACCTGGCAGCTATAGCGGAGCGGCGAAGCAAAGAGAGAAACAGCAGCGATGGTGAAGTCGTACCAAAGGTACGAACCGGCGCTGTCATTTGGTGTAATAACATCGGTGGAATCGAACATCGCTTATGATTACACCGGCAAGCATCTTCTAGCTCCGGCGCTAGAAAAGGTTGGAGTTTGGCACGTTCGCCAAGGCATCTGCACCAAAACCCTAGTCCCTTCTACTTCCTCTCGCAACGGTCCTTCCCTTGGCGTCACCTCTATTGCTTCTTCTTCTTCCTCTCTGGTAATTAATCAATTGCTCTTTTATTCTTCTGTTTGGTTGCTGAGAAAATTTGTAGTTTTTTTCTAGAATCGGTACCTGTTTGTTTCTAGACATTATATAGATGATAGTGAAGTAGCTTTTGAATTTGAATGCAGGTTGCTAGTGGATATGCTGATGGTAGCATACGAATTTGGGATAGTGACAAAGGAACGTGCGAGACCACATTAAATGGACACAAAGGGGCTGTCACTGTTTTGAAGTTCAACAAGTCTGGGGCTTTACTTGCATCTGGAAGTAAAGATAATGATATCATACTATGGGATGTGGTTGGAGAAACTGGTCTTTTTCGCCTCCGTGGGCACCGTGATCAGGTTTGATTTGGCAGGTTTTTATGAAGTTAACAAATTTATGATCTTTACTTCGTACAATTTGTTATTCTTTGTTGTTATCTTTATTTCCTGTTTGATCATTCTTATATTGCAGGTCACTGACCTTGTTTTCTTGGAGTCTGGTAAAAAACTTGTCAGTTCCTCCAAAGACAAGTTTTTGAGAGTTTGGGATATTGAAACACAGCACTGCGTGCAAATAATTAGTGGTCATCACAGTGAAATTTGGTCAATGGATGTTGATCCAGAGGAAAGATATTTGGTGTCTGGTTCAGCGGATCAAGAACTTCGATTTTACACACTTAAGCATAATTTGGTTGATGGACAAGACTTTCCTAATGAAAATGGAACTGCAATCCTAAACAACGGAGATTCATCTTCTCAAAATAAGTGGGAAGTTTTGAAGCTGTTTGGTGAAATTCAGAGGCAGAATAAGGATAGAGTAGCGACTATTAGGTTCAATAAGTCAGGAAAATTGCTGGCTTGTCAGGTGGCAGGTAAAACAGTGGACATATTCCGTGTATTGGATGAGAGTGAAGCAAAGCGTAAAGCAAAACGCAGGCTTCATAGGAAGAAAGAGAAGAAAACTGCAACAGAGACGGTTGAATTAAATGAAAATAAAGATGCAAAGCTTGTAACCCTCACAGTTACAGTCCCTGATGTTTTTAAGCTTCTTCAAACTGTTCGAGCAAGCAAAAAGATTTCTTCCATCTCCTTTAGTCCGATCATCTCTAAAAATTCCTTGGCCACTTTAGCATTGTCTTTGAATAATAATTTACTGGAATTTTATTCTATTGAAGACAATGCGGCTACAAGATCTACATCTATTGAACTCCAGGGGCACCGTTCTGATGTCAGAAGTGTTACACTTAGTTCAGATAATACTCTTTTGATGTCAACAAGTCACAATGCGGTAAAATTTTGGAATCCAAGTACTGGTTCTTGTCTTCGAACAATTGATTCCGGGTATGGACTGTGTGGGTTAATTGTTCCACATAACAAGTATGCACTTGTTGGAACTAAAGAAGGAAAAATAGAAATAATTGAAATTGGGAGTGGTACATGTATCGAGGTATTGGAAGCTCATGGCGGCTCAGTACGATCTATTGCTTCTGTTCCAAATGAAAATGCTTTTGTTACGGGCAGTGCTGATCATGATGTTAAGTTCTGGGAGTATTATGTTGAGCAGAAACCTAGTCAAGTATGGCTCTTCATACACTTCAATTTATTTTAATGTTATGCGTCATTCTTTTTTAAAGTCAAAATATTTCCAGATTGAAACCCTTTTTATTTAAATGAAAATTTTGTATCCTTCTTTAGCAAAATATATCAGAATTTATGATAGTGGCTAGAGAATCTGCATGTACTTTAAGTTCATTGTCTTTCATGTTCTATTAAGTCAATCATCATTTGAAAAAAAAGTTGGTACTTTTCTAGCCCACATTTTTTGAACATATAGTGTTGCAAATACAGTTATGACCTACATTTACCAGCTAATTGGTTCTGTTTAATTTACAGGATACTAAGCACCTTGTGGTGTCAAATGTGAGGACAATGAAGATGAATGATGATGTGCTAGTGGTTTCAGTTAGCCCTGATGCCAAATATATTGCTGTTGCACTTTTGGATTGCACAGTGAAGGTCGAATTGACTTCTTAACCTTATCAATTTTGAATTTTATTTTATTTGCCAGTCACTTTGGCTATATGAGTTTCTTCTTCAAGTGTTTGTTCCTTTGCATGTATGATAAGTTTAAGGAACTGGAGGGCAATGCCTTTTATTTAGCTTGGCTATGAGACTGTTCAACATCAAGGAAAGAAAAAGAGGTGAAGAAATGCTAATTTAAAACTGAAATAATGAGGATAAAGGGCTCTAAGTGATTGATGGAATAATGTTTGTTAACCTTTAGTATTTTGTTTTGGAACTTAGAGAACAGGTCCGAGTTTAGAACTTATAATTAAATTATAAGCTTGGAGGCAAGATTTGTTTGCTTGGTTTCATTTCTTAACCATTATTGGTTAACTTTTGCATTTATTCTGAAGCACATGTGATAGAGGATTTAGCCATTGTCTTTGACACTATAAGTGGCGAAATCTGTGAAAATTTTGGAAAAATGTAGTCCAACAAGCAAACTTACAATACTTGATAGACCCTTTCCTGATAGAACTTGTACATTTTTATGGGAATATTATATGTGCTTAAATGGATTTATATGTTATGAACATCTACAACTTGCTAATTGTTCTACACATTTACGTCCAAATGTGCAGGTTTTCTTCGTGAATACACTCAAATTTTTCCTTTCGTTGTATGGTCACAAACTACCTGTGCTATGCATGGACATTTCATCAGATGGAGATTTGATTGTCACTGGTTCTGCAGACAAAAACTTGAAGATTTGGGGTTTGGATTTTGGTGACTGCCATAAGTCCCTTTTCGCCCATGCTGATAGGTGCGGCATATTTATTATACTAGATGGTCTAGATAATATTTTCTTTCAATTCTGCCTTCTATTGTGAAGTTGAGTAAAGAATTTTGACTTATGTAAAATTCTGATGAACTGTTTCAGTGTAATGGCAGTGCAGTTTGTCCACAATACCCACTACATGTTCAGTGTCGGGAAAGATCGCCTTGTAAAATATTGGGATGCTGGTAAGTTTGAGCTACTTCTAACTCTTGAAGGGCATCATGCTGATATTTGGTGTCTTGCCATCAGCAATCGTGGTAATTTTGTAGTCACTGGTTCTCATGACCGGTCCATACGTCGCTGGGATAAAACTGAGGAACAATTTTTCATTGAGGTAATAATCTTTCTTTTTTCATTTACTTTTGCTAGTGAATTTGTTTTTTCTAGCACAGCCCTAATGCAGTTAATAAATGCGTCAATAGATTTTACCTGTGAAATGTATCATTTGATTATTGCAGGAGGAGAAGGAAAAAAGATTGGAAGAGATGTTTGAGGCTGATGCTGAAAATGCATTTGAAAATAGATATGCACCAAAGGAAGAACTCCCAGAGGAGGGAGCTGTGGCCTTGGCAGGAAAGAGAACTCAAGAAACCCTTACAGCAACTGACTTAATTATAGATGCATTAGATGCAGCAGAGGTGGAATTGCAATGTATTGCTGAACACGAGGTAGGTTGGTTATTCTCTATGTTTGATTTTGCTCTAATTTAATGTCTTTGTTTTTTCCTGTTAATATGGAAAGTAAATAGTTTGTTTTTACGTGATTGTTATCCAAGGTAGTAGTCACTAAATGGTTGCCCTTGAGTGCTGGTAGGCTTGCAATTGGACTGAATTGGCTTAATTAAGTATTGTCTGGTTGTTTACCGCTGGCCATCTCTTTGACGCAAGTTCTCCTAGATGAATATTAGGCTCTAAAGGACACAATATGATTATGGTGGTTATAATACCTGCTATATATTTTTGAAATATTTTCCTTTCGGCTTCCTGGAAAATGAAATTTCTAAATTGATCCAAGACGAGGTAGTTTTTTAATAACAATTTATTGCTACAAGAAATTGTTTAAGCATGGACAAATAATGTGTTTGAATGAATAACATGTGATGCTTTGCTAATTGAAAATGAGTGCTCTGTTACTTACTTGATATATCATGAACATGTATGGTTTCAAATATGCATTAGATACAGCAAAGGCAACTTGGTCCTGCCATCAGAATAATGACAATGAATTCTTTGTTCTTCAACTTAGATTTATTCTTTTCATTACCAAGTAGCGGACGTCGGAGATAAGGTGAGGGAAGGAAGACTTAGATGGTATGGGCATGTTTTAAGAAGACCTCCTAATGCTGCGGTTCGTAAGTGTGAGAATTTGTTGATTGAGGGGGCTAGAGGTCGTGGCAGACCTAGAACTGTGTGGAAGGAGGTGATAGCAAGAGACTTACGTGCCTTAGATCTTGATGCGGATTTGATTAATGACAGACTTGAATGGAGACGTAAAATCCGTGTCTTGGAAGGGGCCTAAGGCTGGAGTATCTTTTTTGGTGTCTTTTGAGCTTATTTTGTTGAGAATCCATACAGCCGACCCCAACTTGTTTGGGATTAAGGCTTAGTTGTTGTTGTTGTTGTATTACCATAAGCTTTTGGTTTCAACAGGAGGGAGACTTCTTACTTCAAATGAGAGCTTAGATTGCCTAAAGGAGAAAAAAGGTATAGGACCATAGGTCTTACAGAGAGAACACAAGAGGAGAGAATAATAAAAAGATTAGGTTCAAAGAGAAGATGATTAGAAAGAGAGAGAGAGAGTGAGAATGTTGTTTGAGGTTCTAATACCTTCTTGTCCTCAGACATGTGACCTTCTGTCCTCACGTGTTTTTCTTCTTCTTTTTTTGGACGTAATAGAACTGTCTTTCATGTCATGGCTACAGGTTGCATCATCTAACCTTTACTTATCTAATCTGTCATGTTTAAGCCCGACTTGTCAAAAGCTGAAACTTTCCACCCTGGAACTGACCTAGGTTCTAACTGTCCTAACATTTGAATTCTAGGCTAGTTTGTTGTTTGCACACATTGGATTACTTGCAGAGAACTGTAAAATGTGATCTCATAATGTTTATATGAAAATTAATCTGCCTATATTTGAATTTTTCAGGACCAAAAAACCCGGGGAAGAGTTGCTGAATTCCAACCAAATCCTATTTTGCTTGGGCTTGCTCCATCTGATTATGTTCTTCGTGCACTTTCAAGTGTTCACACCAATGACCTGGAGCAGACATTACTGGTATTTACACTCTGGGATTTTCTAAAAGTTGTCTGATTTAAGGGAACTGAGTTTAATGTTGGGGCATCTACCAATATTATAGATGAACTAGTTACAATTTTTGAGGTAGATATAAATGTCTACTACTTCATGTTTAAGAGAAATTTCAACAAGGGATCCTGGACAAGTAACCTTGACTTCAAGGAGACAAAATCACTCTTCAAATTTTGAATCTTCAATAATTTAATAATGTTATATGGATAATGATCTTGCCAATTATAAGTCATGGTTGACTGATTGCTTACATGTCTTTTTTGGTCTAGGACCTATGCAGCATGTCGCCAATTAGGTCCTACTTGGATTGCATGTGTGAAAATTTGAGTGAGTGCAATTAATCTCTCTAGAGGCACTGAAACTTGTACTTGGAATGCACACGATTCTTGTTGCAGCTGCCACCTTACCATGTGTTATTCTCTTAATTTCTTCTGATAGATGCCACTTTTGATCTAGAATAGAATATTTGTCTGTGTGACAGAAAGAAGACAGACCATCATGCTTCTAGAAGTGAAAATGACTTGTCAACTAGGCAGAAAAAATGTGACTTGTTTATTCTCTTCTCCTGCTGCCTCAGGATTGTGCTTTTGGAACCTACTTAAATTTTTAACCTCCCGGTTTCTATCTGGGATTATTATTCTTGGAAGTCTAAGGAGAAGTGGTTTTCTTTGCAGGCTTTACCTTTCTCAGATGCTTTGAAGCTTCTTTCCTACTTGAAGGATTGGGCATCAAATCCGGACAAGGTTGGTACTCGTACAGAAAATTTGAAATGAATGAAATTGTGTATTGCATGTGCTTTCATTTAATGACAACCAGTTTTGAGTCCTTACAGACACTGGTTTTTTCATCAACTTTGAACCATGTTCATTGCTTGCTCATGAAAGAGCGTGTATTTGTATTTTACCTTCAAATTATTATAGTTGGAGTCATTACTTGAATTGCATTCCAGGTTGAACTTGTTTGTAGGGTTGCTACGGTGCTATTGCAGACGCATTACAATCAGTTGGTTACTACCCCAGGTGCAAGACCCTTGTTGACTGTTCTCAAGGATATTCTTTCTGCTAGAGTCAAGGTAATTGTCTGGTTTTTCACCAGGTTAACTTGGTCTTCATATTTTTTGGGTTAATTGAATTGTTAAATTCTACTAGTCAAATCGATCAAGTTGGGTGAAAATTCAACTCAACACTGGTCCAGACATAACATATGCATGATTTATGCATACTGCATTATACTCTTTTACATGGATTTCATCTCCGTTTTCTTTTACATGGATTTCATCTCTATTTTCTTTTATAATAAGTAAAGATTGAAAAATTTGAGATTCTGTATTCAAAAGATTGTTAATGGAACTGGTCAGGAATGCAAGGATACACTTGGTTTCAATCTTGCAGCAATGGATCATCTCAAGGTGTGAATTTGAGATAGTGACTTCATATTGTGATTGATAAACTGAAACAAATTTTTCATTTTTATATCTAAAATAAATTATAGTAACTTTTATTCTGCTTTCTCAGCCTTTGGGTTTATTGTTTATGTTTATTTATTTTGTTCTTTTTTGTCTTTTTAATGTATCAGCAATTGATGGCTACAAGATCAGATGCACTCTTTCGAGATGCAAAATTAAAGTTGCTAGAAATCCGTTCACAGCAGTCTAAACGTTTGGAAGCGAGGACAGATACAAGAGAGGAGAAACGAAAGAAGAAAAAACAGAAGAAATCAAGTGACATTCATGCTTGGACATGAGTAAGCACGTCAACTTCTGGGAAATGGAATAGTAACATTTACTGAATAGATAATCAGAAATTTACGTGTTAAGCACACTGAAAACAGCACCCAAATTTCATATGTATTGCTATTTGATCAAAGCCATACCACAAGTCAAAAAGAAATTTGCTGCAGGAAGGGCGGATGGATACTGAGGCTGTCTTTTGTTTATTGAAGTTGGCAATTTTGGCAGTCATTTCGTGAGTACCTGATTTTAGCATGTCAAGCTGGTTCACAATTAGTCTTACCTATGTAATCCCAAATTGTAAAATATGTAACATGATTGTTTTAGCCAAAGGAATTTTGATTTCTGATGAATTATTAAATGTGCACTTTGGCGAGGATATTTATGTGTGAACATAACATCGAATGAAATATTAACATATACCTCCTTTCAACTTTTTGAGAAGAATGCCTTGTGTAATTGTGTTATAAACGTGATCTATGCATATCTGACTGAAATAGCAGATAGCTGAAGCTAATTTTGTTTAAAATTTAGGTGTACACCGAGATATAATTTTGAGGTAAGTTATAGTCTTTGATGATAATAGATCCGTCATCGATTTTCTATTTTATGGTCGGTATTTGTCTTGTAGTGTGGGAAGTTATAGGTTGAAACTCTGATCGTCTTGAATATTTCCAATGTCAGAACAAATAAAAAAAGTAGAAAAGAAGAAGCATCATGGAGAAGGCAATAGAAACAATATTATGTTAGAGGCCACTATATTATTATTGTAGTTATAAGCGCCATTCTTTTATGAATACAAAAACATGGCAACTACAGAGACCATATGTACTTAATTCTAATAGTAGAAATAATGACTTTAGCATGAACATTCTTTGATCGCCTCCAAACATATGATCAACAATTGGGGAGACAAGAATTAATGAGTGTATATATATAGAAGTTGCCCAGTTCTGTTATGTTTTATGAACTCTTTTACTTGAAGTTTTTGCCCTGGTAGGTCTGACCAAATTGCCAGTTCTTGGGGGCAACATGCCATGAAGTTGAGCTTCTGCCATCACTTGCTTTAACTCTGAAGGTAAGTGACTCTCCTTGCAGAATGGCGCTGGTTTTCCAGGTGGAACCCCAATCACGTTCCATTTGGGTCCATTTGACCTTCTTATTACCCTTCACTTGAACGCTAGTAACATCCCCAGCTCCACCAACATTTGTCACTATCACCTGATAGAACCATGGATTCCCCACTATTGTGAACCTGATTCCTCCTTGCTTCTGGCATGGAACTCTGCAGTCAATTTTACAAACCTCTTATATAAACTCAGCTTGAATTTTTCATCTTCAATGAGTGCTTTGAACTATGTTCTTTTTCTTATTAGTTCGGCTCTGATTAGATCTGATTAAGCTTTCTTAAATAGAAGACATAAATAAAATTATATTATATATTATTTAGTGGATATTTGACCTACTTTATAAGTTAGTTTAACCAACTAATAAATTCTAAATTTAAATTGACGCGATTGATTAGAAAATTTTATCAACTTACAAGTTAAAAATAATAAACTGGGGATTAACTTTTTTAGTCATTTTAATGATAAATGTGTCTATAATTTATTTTTTACAAAATATATTATTTATCTGTCAACGTGTTAAAAAAAATACCTAATATAAAAAATTTTCTTTTAAGTTAGGCCAAACACCCTCGTAGTATTCGGGAAAGACAAGGAAACATAGTGTTAACCTGCGGTATTCGACAGGAATAACACCAGCAGTGTACTCAGCAAGTTGGTTGAAGATAGGCTTGGCAATATCGAAATGGGCAAGTGGTGGATTACACCAGCCTCCATTATCACTTGGTTGAGATGGATTTGGTGGGCAACGATCTGTTGCTGTGACCATAAGAGAACCTGACTTGCACCATTTTGGATCTTCCACACATTTAAGTTCATAGCAAGCACCACAGGTTTGTCCATTTTTGAACAAAACATCACTTGTAGCTGCTGTGTTCAGGCCATAACCTTGGCCTACAACATCTCTGTAATTGCATGCTCCTCCTGCACACCATAATCATTAGTCTTGGAAGAACTACAAGTATAGTTTTTTTTTAGTTGAAACTTTTTAAGAGCTTAAATAATTAATTAATTATAAACAAAAAGAGGTCTTGAAACCCTCGATCAAATTCTCATAATGCAACAATTAAACCCTTCTAAACTAGTTGCTTTTTAAAGAGTTATCCAAGCAACAATAAAGTGGGTGGATGAACTATGGATGGAAAAAGGATTATATGGCATTTTATATTTAAGGATTTCTTCAAAAATACACGAAAATAAAATTATTTTCAAAAAATTCATTTTTCTTCTTTCTTTTAAAAATACTTTTATTTAGTATACAAAAAATATATTTGATGTATACATCTAGAAGGGATGTTTTTGAAGTTGAACGTTCAAAAGAGTATTTTAAAAATGAAAAATGGGTATTTTTAAAAAATGCTAAAAATATTACTGTTCTTTTTTCTTTTTAAAATATCAATTTTTCAGGTTCAAAAATCACCCCCCTTTAAAAGTGTACATATAATATATTTTTAATATGCTAAATGTATACCCCACTTTTAGAGGCATACATTATATATTTAGTATATTAAAGAAATATCAAAACATTAAAATCAAAAAGTGACATATAATATAATTCTCCCATATACGTAGGTATTGAATTGGATGTGTTAACAATATTTATTACATGCGTTTACGTATTTTTTATAAAATAATTATGTCAATATATTTATATACGTATCTTTTATCTATATCTATGTTTTCTAAAAACAATATAAATTAATATGCAAGCTATGCTCCAAACAAAATTAATTCTATACTTAGACTGTTAAATAAATAGGGGTGAAGAAACCTACGGGATAACAAAAAAATAAAAACAATTTTTTAACCAAATTTTATTAGAATTTATAGAAAAATCAATTAATTTATATCCTTTTATATCATACTATGAAAAGACTAAGATAAATACTTGAATAGCAAAAAATGAAATTAGTTAAAAGATTAAAGAAAAGGGAACTAATAAAAATTGAAAAGCTAAAAATATTATACCGAATGATCCAGAGCCACCTTCATAGAAGGTGGCACGACCTCTAGCCCATGGAGAAGGCTTGAACTTTGGTTTATGTGTTTTAGCAACTGGAGAAAGAAGCTGGCGGCCAATTGCATGGTGAACACTTGCATTACATTCATCAATTACTGCAATACATAATAACAGTAGCATAACTGAAAGGACTGTTGAAGAAGGAGATGCCATTGCTGCTTTGCGTAAAGAAAAAACAACTTTTGGCACTGAAGTTTGGGTTTAATTTTTCTTTTTTTTTTCTTCAAAAAAAAAAAAGAAAAATTATCTTGTCTCTGCTTTATTTCTGTTAAGTTCTTGCAGAGGCTATCAATATTTATAATGGTGAAAAGTTGTGTAAGTTTTTGGTTATGGAGTTTCTGTTGTTATGGATATCATTGAATTTAGCTCGCTAGAAATGGCTAACCATTCACTTTTTGCCCTTTCTATTTTTAAGGCATGAAAAATCTTGACTACTACTCTTGCAATGCCATTACATTTGTTTGTTTGTTTGTTTTTTTTTTTTCTAAAATGAAAATATATATTTTATTCTAAATCAATAACCAAAGTATCAACAATCAATGGGGCAGGCTGGAAAAAAAAAAAACAATCAATGAGCAAGGAAAATTAATTCACTTTCTACGAAAATTCTATCCTAAACTGAACGTATATATACATAAATAATAATAAATTATTAAAAGAGTGATAATAAAAAAAAGGTTGAATTTATTTAATTTTTAGTAGTTCTATGCATATAAACTCCGTTCCATGAGAGAATTTCCCCACTCTTCCTATATTTTAATTATGAACGACCAATCAAGCTAATAATTTTTAGTTAGCTAACACAATTACACAACCACAAATAAATTTAAACTAAACAGTATTCAAAGATGAAACTAAAATAAGCAATCATCTAACAATAATCTTAAACAAATTTGTCTGTTTGCTTGTTTTTGATTAATATATATTATTAAGGAAAATTCTTATCTAGAAAATAATTTTATTAGCTAGGTGCATGTGTATTCAGTCTAGATAAAAATTCCTCTATTATTAAAACTCATTTTTCAAATTTTTTAAGTGGTATTTTTAGTTTTTTTTTAACTGCAAGTGGTATTTTTAGTTTAATCATGATTCAAATTTGTGATATTTTAGTTTAAAAAAATGATTTTAAAGTTATTGAATTAAAAATAAAAATTATTTTGATTATCAAGATGCGCTTATATAAGTGAGAGATAGAATTTTGATATTCTCATATATATAATGAAAAGACCTTATCAATGGGCTGCTTTACTTTTTCAAAGAAGGGAAAATTATATAACTAACCTAAATCGGAAAATAATTTAAAAAAAATGGTAATTTAAAAAAAAAATTATGCATTATAGTTGAACGTGTAAAATGCATAACAGTGGGAAAAAAAATTATGCATTATAGTTGAACATGTAAAATACATTACAGTTGAAAAATAAAAAAAAATATGCATTATAGTTGTAAATAAAAAAATTTAAAAAAATTTACAAAACATAATAAATACAAATGTGCATATCACACGGATCTTTTTTTTTTTCTTAAAAGGTTCGAACCCGAAAAATATTTTAGGGGTTCTAGCCCCTAACTTTCCTAATGGGAGAAATTAGGTGGCCCGCTGAGACAGAGTTGCATATCACACAAATCTTTCCAGCTTATCTTAATCGTGGTTGGTTTCATTTACTTCACTTTCAATAATAGTTCGTTTAGATCTACAATTAAAATTCTTAAAAGAACAGTTGATTTCTGCTTTTTTAATCAAAATTCTCAAAAGAAAAGTTGATTTCTATTTCTTTCTTTCTTTTTTTCTTATTATTGGTTACCAAAATCAAAACCAATTTGATTTTGATGAAATAGAGAAAATAGTCGAAAAAACAATAATGGTAGCCAATTACGAATACAGACTTAACAAAAATTAAAAAAAAGGAAAAAATAAAATATTATAAATAAAAAATAGCAATAAAATGAAAATAAAACAAAAAAAAATATATAGTTAATTTCCTAAAAGAAGCAATATTTTTGCAAATACAAACTTAATAAAATTAAAAAATGAAAAACAAAATAGTTATAAATAAAAATAACAGCAATAAAAATGAAAATAAAACAAAAAAAAGTTTATGGTCAATTTCCTAAAAAAAAGCCGTATTTTTGCAAATACAAATACAATAAAAAAGTACAAAAATAAAAAAAAGTTATGAATGAAAAAAAAAATCAATAGCAAACATGTAAATAAAACAAAAAAAAAACACTATATGATATGGTATAATTTCCTCAAATAATTTTCTGTTTAATAATAAAAAATTAAGTATGTACTTAATGCAAATGAAAGAGGGATGAGGACAAAATATGTACAATTCTTCCAATGATCCAAACACCATGACCAACAAAAACAGGAAACAATTGCAAGAAAAAGAAAAACAAAAAGAAAGTATATATATATATATATATAATAGTAATTAATAGTAGAAAGTGGCACCAGATGAAAACGATCCCCTTGCTGTGTTCTTAAAATGCAATCTTGACGTTGCTATTTTTGATGAATTTATAAAAAAAAAATGGCTTTGCTTGTGTGCTAAGAAATCATGAAGGTTCAGTAACATCAGCAAAATTACAGATGATAATCTCTTCGGATCAATAATAGCAGATTGTATTGAGCTTCTGAATAGCATGAATAATTGCAGTTTTGCTTTTGCTTGTAATTAGTTTGCGAATCAGAGTGCCCATTCGTTAGCAAGACTTTCTGGTTCAAGCCCTGTTCTTGATGTTAATTATTCAGAATGATTTTATGTGAATAATTTCCAATATGTATATATATAATACTATTTAATATCAATACTTTGATATAATTTTTATAATACATTAAAAACTATATCATTCATGTGCCACAATATTTACAAGTGAAATTACTCGTTTTTATCTAGTTGACAAATTCTTTTATTTCATATTATTAATTATGGAATAACGGATATTATATTGACAGTCTTCAAGTAAAAATAAATATACTATTTTTTTTATTGAAATGTATTTCATTTTATTGGGATTTTATACAATACTTTTACAATGTATGTAATTTTTTTATCAATTACTTAAAAAAATTATTACAATAAATTTCAATAAAAAAATAAAATATATATCAATAAAAATTAGAGTAATTATTATTGTTTAAGAAATATCAATATGACACCCGTTTATTATTAATCTCTAATACAAAACTTTCATCTCTTGTTCTTATTTTTTTTTAATAATAAACTCAGAATGGATATCACCTCCCCTTGTTAGTTATTACAAATAATATATATATATATATATATGTATAATTTCTACCTCTTCACCTCTTCTTCTTATTCTTAAAGTGGACAGAAAGTTATGGTATAATTAGGTCCACCAATACAAGAAAATGTACTTGTGTTATCATCATAAGCATAGCTATAAGCTTGAGGACATTGATTCTTGAAAATTCTTGAATAATTTGTGGGTTTACAAGTTTGTGGCGTACTGAAATCTCCTGTGCAACAATATTGTGGCTAGTTAAAAGTTTCGCATGCACTTTTACAAGCAATAACTCTATCATCAGCACCATTAACAGCTAGTTCTGAAGGGCAAAAAGAGTTCACATTGGCCGCACAGCTAGAAGTAATGCAAGTCTTGCCAGACCCACCTTGTGGAGACACTGAAATTGGTAGATCAAATCCATCAACAAGGCTAACATCGTAAACATCTTGTCCTCCATTTCCTGTTAATGTGAATTCTGCAAGTGTAACTGGAGGTTTTCCACCTGCTCCATTACAGGAAACTTGTCCTGAAGCACAGTCACCGGTTGCACCGGTGAACTAGCCGGTGAAGGAGGAGGAGCATTGAGCTCGACCTCCAAATCTTCCAGTCGGAATGTTAACTGATTGGGTTGCTTTTGAATCTTGCTGAAAACCAATAGTTGATAGATGTGGTTTGTGACCACCGGTTAGAGTTGCCGGCCAGACTGTGTATTGGCAATTGTTTGTGAAATTAATTGTTGCCAGGGGAGCTCCTATATAAATAAATTCCATTAATTCAACATTATATATATATGTATATTATTGTGTGAATAACAAAAATGTAAATATAATTATTTGTCAATATCATAAATTTAATATAAAATTGCACGTTTAGTTAATATTTCATTTCTCTCATAGTAATTTACATCTATCGCCCTTAAAGAATTGGCCAACTCACTTCATCGTCACTGAAGTTTAAATTTTACATCGGTCATCCCTGAAATTAAGAGTTTTGTAACAAAGTCGTCCTCGACCCAAACTGTCGTCATCTCTATTAACAACGTCACGTTAGCTCTTAAAATAAATTTATTATAAATCAAAGCAAATTTCATCCCATCGTCCATGAAGAATTATCTTGATTTCACCAGTCGTCCTTAAAGAAACTCTTAATTTCACTCGTCATTCTTAAATAATATTTTAATTTCATCTGTCATCCATAAAAAATTAATTTAAAATCACATATAATTATTGCACTCGTTTAATTATTACTACAAAGCGACACTCGCAAGTATATGAAATTATTGTAGCAACAATGATCGCCTCAATGTCGTCTCATAAGGAATGTGTTGTTTGTAATAATTTAATTAAAATAAATTATTAAATATTCGAGTATTTGTTGATGAAATAGTGAAATGTAACTAAAATTTAAAGGTAAAAATGAGTAGTGGTTATGCAAGATTCTTGAAATGGTGACTAAAGTTGTAGATCAATTTAATCAAAACTTGATTTTCAAATTATCCGTTAATATGACCTTGTAATTTAACTTGTTCCTTGAGTTTAGTTAGTCAATTACTAATTCATTAGTTTTCACATTCATAAATTAACAACCAATTATTTTGAAATTGCAAATTAAATAAATCGTATAACTTATATTTCTAATTCATTCTTATAGTGATTAAATTGTATAGTTTCGATATCAATTTTCATCTCTCAGTCCATTATTCGTTATTAAGTGATCAAAAGTTGGCCAATCTATCAATCTAATTTTAAGTCCAACACAATCAACTAATAACAAGATATATTAACGGAATTATCAAATCAAATCATTTAATCAAATCTACTACAACCCAAGGTATAAATAAACTCATTCATCATCAATTTAAAATAAGTTTTCATCTCAATATACATCAAATCACAATTGTCCATTGAAATATTAATATTTTTAAAACAATAACAATCAAGAAATGAATTAAAAGAGAGAATATGAAGAACCCCTTTTGAAGATGCTAAGAGTTGAACTACTTGTCTTCCTCCTAGCTTCCACTTTAATGTGAAGAAGAACTTTCAAGTCTTCTGTTATCAATGGCTCTCTTCTTGAAAGGTGGAGTGATAACTCTCTCAAGTTTGCGCTCCTCAATTAAGTCTTCTTCAAACCCTAACCTTCTTGAAAACTTGTTCACTCACTTTCATCTTAAGAATTGTCTTTTTCTTGTCTATGGAAGAAAATGGAAGATGGAAAAATGGAGGATGAGGAAGAGAATGGTTGTCATGGTCATCCTCCTCTCCAATAATATATGGTCCCCCACGTCGCTCTCCCTTCAATATCCCTCCACCTCCATTCTTTTTTCATTCTTTTTAATATTTTAAGATACTTTTCAACTCCACTCACTTTTTTGTCTGCCCCATTTTCTTTGTTTAATATTTCATCCCATAAAATCATCACTCTTTTACTCATTTTTATTATATTTTTTAAAAGATATTATATGTTGTCTCCTATTTATCTCCCAACCAACGTGAAAATAATTCAATAAAATTACCTAGGACACGGCCAAGTCATTGGTTACTTGACCGTGTCTATGGCTTCCTTTTTTTCTTTCTTTCTTCTCCAGGTGGGACACGGCCAAGGCCCTGACAGTGTCATGTGATACGGCCAATAGCTTGGTCGTGTCTCTTGCATGTGTCTGCTTCTGTCTCATTTCTTTGCTTCTTTGTTCTTTAGGTGGGATACAACCAAGATCCTGGTTTAGCCGTATCTCTTGAATGTGTCTGCTTCTATATGAGATTTCCTGAAGGACACGGCAAAGCCAAGTTGTCCTAGCCGTGTCTTGCTTGTTACTTGTACTTCTTGCCCTTTGATGAGGGACACGGCCAAACCATGAAGTGTCTTAGTCGTGTCACATGCTTTTCTCCAAACTTAATCAATCAAATTGAATTGAATTTCTATTTTTGCACTTCAACCTAAATCAAATACTTCAAACAATCTTTAAATATAAATAAGAGAAAAAATTAACTAAAAACTACTAAAATTATCCTAAAAACTTAGACATAATTGGTTAAAATAATAATCCATGTTGGTACAATAATTCTATCATTGGACTTCTCACTTTAAAAATAAATATCTAACCATCCAAGTAAATTACATATTAATTCGTTTAACAAATCTTAAATAATTTTTAAAATTTTTTTTATATTTGAATGATAATTTTAAATTATTAATTACAAAGTAATTTTATTTAATAATTAAATAGAACTTATTAAATAGTTTAACAAATCTATTAGTAAATTTTTTTAAAAAAATTAAAATTTTCAAAATTTTAAATAATTTTAAAAAATTCAAATTTTCTATATTTGAATAATAATAACAATTATTGTTAAAAATAATTTTAAAACAATATTACAGTAATAATTATGCTATATTTAAAATTAAAAAATTTTAAAAAATTCAATTTTTTTACAGTTGAATTAAAATAATAATTATTAAATATTATTTTATAAAAATAAAAAATAAAAATATTATTATTATTCAAATATAAAAAATTATTTAAAATTATCATTCAAATCTAAAAAAAATTATTTAAGATTTGTTAAACTAATTAATAGGTGATTTACTTAGGTGGTTAGACATCTATTTTTAAAGTGAGAAGTCTAAAGATAAAATCATTGCACCAACATGGATTATATGTGATATTAAATTAATTTTTTAAGGATGACATGTGAAATTAAGAGATTATTTAAGGATGGCGGGTGAAAATAAGAGATTCTTTAAGGACGACCGGTGAAATTAAGAGAATTATTCAGGGATGACAAATGAAAATTGCTTTGATTTATAAGAGATTTATTTTGAGAGTTGACGAAGCGCCGTTAACGGAGATGATGCCAATTTGAGTCGAGGACGATTTTGTTATAAAATTCTTAATTTCAGGAACGAGCGATGTAAAATTTAAATTTCAGGGACGATAAAGTAAGTTAGTCAATTTTTCAGAGATAATGAGTATAAATTACTCTTTCTCTCATAATGATATTTTAAAAAAATTAATATAAATTTAAAGAGTACCTTATCCGCATAAAATTAATAAAAATAGAATGCACAAAATCACAATTAAATTATATTATACTCTCTCCGTTTCATAAAAATTATTCACTGTTTTATTTTAAGTTGTCCCAAAATAATTATCTATTTTTATTTATAGAATATATTTAATATTTTTTTCTATTTTATCCTATAATAAATTTATATTTTAAATAAAAAAAATAATAATAGTTTAAACTATTTTTAAAATAAAATAAATATATAAATAAGGTAAAAAAATAAATGAATTGCCAATATATTAATTATATATTTTTAAAATTTATAGAAAAAAAAATATGATATTTTTTGTAACGGGAGAATATGAAATTAAAATTAAAAAATACATACCATAAAAGAGGAATGCGAAGGCAAGGCCGAAGAACGAGAATTAGAGTTTTCACGATTGAAAGTTTTGATTATTAATTTGAAGGTTGGGAAATACTCACAAAGAAGGGGTTGTATGGGTATTTATAGCCTCCAGCCCTCTCCAAAAATAATGAATTTTTGGAATTTAATTAATAAAATCCACTTTTTATTTTGAAAAATTAATAAATATCAATTGTGAAGGATGCAGGAAATTCTTAAATAGGGAAAAAAAAGAGCATGAGTAAGAAAATTTTGAAATTTAATTAATATAAACTCTTAAAAAAATATGAGTACAAAAATAAAAAAAAAAACAGAGGGAAAAAATAAAATTTAATAAATAAATCATAAATAATAACTAAACTAAAATTTTTAAATAAATCATATATTATATATACTATACCTCTATAATATCCACAATACATAACACAATTTAAATAAATAAATAACATTCATAATACATAAATAACAAAATATTTTAATCAATATATTTTCCAAACTAAATTCATCTAACCTAAATTACAAGCCTACTTTAAATTTTTTTTTAAATTAAATGCTGCTAACCTAACAAATTTAAAATTTTCATTTTCTAAAATTAAACACAACCAACCTAATTTACAAAAAATAATTCAACAAACCTAAAAGCTTTTAGTATTTTCAATTCAAAATTAATTTCAATTTACCGAATATTCTTCAATAAATTATACTAAGACATCACTTTAAATATTTTACTTTTGTATAAAATTAATTCAATTACATTAGTTCCAGATCTCCTTTTGATCGTGGTTGATTTCATCTGTTTCAATAATGGTTCTTTCGGATCTTGCAATCAAAATTCTCGAAATAACATTTGATTTTTGTTTCTTTTTTTTTATTTGTTATCAAAATTAAAAATAATTTAATTTTGATAAAATAGAGAAAAAATGTAATGATGGCCAAAAGCGAATAAAGGAGATAAGAAAAAAAAACAATTTTTTGCAAAATACAAATTTAATAAAAAGTAAAAACGAAAAAACAAAATAGTTATGAATAAAAAAATCAATTAAAGATAATAAAAATGAATAAAACAAGAAAAAAGCATATAGTGCAATTTCCTCTTCAATGAAAGAGCACTCGAAATAAATCAGAACTAATGAACAAGCCGGCAAGGCAACAAGCGAGAGAATTTACACTCCATTTACAAACTTTTAATCGAATTAAATTGAATTTTTATATAAAAATTATTATAAAAATATTATATGTATAAATAATGAATTCATTTTATTTTATTGTTTAATTATTTATATTTCCTTAACACTTTAGTAAATATTGAAATTTTAATAAATTATGATATACATATATATACATATGATTTGACGATAAATCACAACTCATTAAATTAAATATTTACGAAATGATATAATCTTTATTAAGTTTGAAATTATTTCTATATCATATTAAAAATAATAAACCTATAAACTACCTCCTTTCAAATATAAAAATTGATAAAATAGAAAATTATGAAAATGATTTTTATAAATTTGCAAAATCTAAGGACAGGTTAGTATATTTAACATTAAGCTACATTACATGATGGTCTATTTGCAGGTTTAATTTTCCAAAGTGAAGCAAGAGTTTTTAACTTAAGACTGAAATTCCACTTTCAATAAGACTACAAAATCATGCTAATGAATTGACTCTATCAAACACAATCTACTCTCAAATATTATTTTCTTTATTCTTCAATGCTGCCCATAATAAGCTTTGCCTGAGATAAGCATTAGAATTGCATTTTCCATAAGGGAAAAGATAGTTATGACCATTAATAGTAGTAGTAGTCAATCTCCTCCTCATAGAAACAAGCAATTTTTTTTTAATATTACAATGGGGAGGGGGGATCGATCTCAGGGTTATTACTTAGAAGAGGCGCACTTCCTGTTAAGTTATATCTCAGCATGCAGAAATAAGAAATTTAGACTACAAATAAGTAATAGTAGCAGTAGAACTTGAGCAATTAATACTTAATACCGGTATATCAATTGCTTGTATGCATCCTTGTTCTTCGAGTAGTAATCAATCTCTGCCTGCAATCAAGAAATCAGCACGCTCACAATCATTATTTGCATTGAGAATGCCACAAAATACTGAATTTAGGCTCTGTAATATGGTGGGTTCAAAGCATTGCCTTAACTATGAAATACCAATATGCATGTATTGATTACAACACTAAAGGCATATTAGAGAGTAGAAATTGCTTTTCAATGACAGAATGTTCTTCAGAATCATAGAACTTTTGTAAGAATAGAAGTTCAAGATCATCATTTAGAAAGCGTATTTGAACATACCTTGCGAACTCCTTTTATAGCCACCATAAGCTTTTCTCCAATTAGATCCTCCAAGACATTGTCTTTCTTGAGAGCTTCTAAAGACTCGGAAAGTGATTTAGGCAATCTTTGTAGTTTTGCATCTAAGATAGAAGGATTCGTTTCTGTTCAAAAGCAAAAATGATTAGACATCAAGCAGAAAAGGAAAAGGGCAACAAGCATAGTTTTGCAACATTGACTATCAAAAGAGCAAAGAAGTTGAGCTGCAAAGTTGGTTATGGCACACAGAGAATAACGTATTCAAAATCGATGAATTTCATATGTTGAAAGGAAACCATGTTAAAGAACACTGTTCATGCTTACAATGAAGCCTAACATGATGGTGTCATCCAATAATTGCTTAAACAAAAGACTCAATGTATCAAAAGTTTAATAAATTTCCAATGCATTACCAACAGGTTCAGGAAGAGAAAGATGTCTTCTAAGGCCATCAATGCCAGCAGCAAGTATAGCAACCAAACCCAAGTATGGATTTGCACAACCATCAAAAGATTTAATTTCAAAGTTGCTAACCAGACCATCTAAGATCCCAGGTGGGCAAGCAGTTCGTAATGGGGCTTCCCTGTTTTCTTTCCCCCAGCATTGGTATGCTCCACTCCATGTGTTGGGCTGTATTCGATCATAACTATGGAAAATGGCAATTGGATGTGGACATTAATAGGGATAGTAAGCAAAAGATAATTTATGTAAGCAGGCAGACAATATTACAAAAGGCACATCTATTGTAATTTGCAATATGTAAGTGTTTCCACATTGTTTAGATACAAGATGAAAGTTCAGAAATATAATCATCTGCAAGTGCTTATTTCAGCAATAGTTCTGTTGAATCCTACTTGAGTAGAATCTTATATGTTAAAATATTTATGCAAGGTCATGAGTTTCACAAAAGTCATTCTTATGAGGACAATGGAAGATAACAAGAACTGTAAAAAAAATTAAAACTATCATCAGAACAAAAGGAAAACCTATTTGGAACTGGTGCAGTGAAGGCCATAATTGAAGGAAGGTGATGTAGAACTCCAGCCATAAACTTCTCCCCAATAGTTGAAATTCCATGCCTAGAGGAGCCATCAGATGCCATAAAAACATTTTTTTTGTTCTGCCACAAGCTGACATGAACATGGGATCCAGAACCAATGTCATCCAGTGCATACCTACGCAAGAAGCAGAGATCAGAATCATGTAGAGCAATGCTTACCTTGTGTACAGGAGGAGAATCCCCTCCAGAAACTTTCTTCATTAGCATATTTCATATTTCACAATCAAAGGGCAAAATTTTTTAGTAGCAAAACATTAGGTACATTAACATTCTGAACTATAAGTTAAGTACCGTTTAACAATACAAGACAGCTAAATGATTAGCATTATTTACAATGTCAATTATCTATGCACATTCACCAAGTAGATTTTATTAAACCATAAAATATAGTTCTGCACAAAATTTGATGCAGCCTGACAAACTAATTGAACAGATTGAATGAAACTAAATCTCTTGCTGTGTAACAAATCTTATGCAACAAAACATGCATTAGAATAAACTATTAGGCAAAATGGCCTCTTTGATTAAGATGGAATTACCATTTTTTAAATAAAAAATCATCTGGCTATGAGCAATTTCTCATCCCCCAAAATTCTAACAACAACAACAACAAAGCCTTAATCCCAAGTCAATTGGGATCGGCTATATGGATTCTTCTTTTCTACTCAATACGATTTAAGATTATCTCTTCTGATAGATGTACCATCATAAGATCATTTTGGACCACCTTTGACCAAGTCAGTTTAGGCCTACCTTTGCCTCTCTTAGCTATATCTACTCTAACTTGTTCGGCTTTTCTAACCGGCGCATCGCTAGGTCTACGTTTTACATGGTCAAACCATCTCAATCTATGTTCTCTTATCTTATCTTCAATAAGTGCTACCCCCACTTTTTCTCTAATGCACTCATTGCGGATTCTATCCATCCTAGCATGACCACACATCCATCTTATCATTTTCATTTCCGCAAAATGCATTTTACTCATGTGTTGTCCTTTTACTGCCCAACACTCACTACCATACATCATCGCAGGTCGTATTACAGTGTGGTAAAATTTTTCTTTTAATTTAATTGGCATCTTTCGATCACATAGAACTCCTGTAGCACTCCTTCACTTCATCCAACCAGCTTTAATCCTATGATTTACATCTTCTTCACAACCCCCATCTTCTTGAAGAATAGAACCAATGTATCTAAAATAAGTACTATGAGGTACTGCTATTCCGTCTAAAATAATTTTGTCTCTTTCTCTATTCTCGCCGTTAAATCTATAATGCATATACTCAGTCTTAGTCCTGCTTAGCTTAAAACCCCAAAATTCTAACAACTCAATGTATATTTTTCCCAGTTTATTCTTACAACATTATGATCAAGAAAACATGTAATTATCAATGTTAAGAAAAATCATGAACTTACTTTGGCATAAAAGTCGCCAATAGTCCATGTTTCCTTGCAGTAGCCCTAATAACCTCCCGCGCAAATATCAGGTTGTCAGCAGAATATATACAATCTGTGTGCCCCAAGGCCATTTCAAACTGCCCTTTCCCAGCTTCTGCGTGCAGCTGCAACAGTTTTGAAAGCCAAGGAATCAACCAAGCATGAAATATTCAAATTATGTAGCAAAATGAGCATGCATGAGATTTTAAAAACAAATAATGGAACGAGATAATTCTTTTTCCGTTTTCCGGTTCTATAACAAAAGAAATATTAAGATTTTCATTTTTAATAATCTTTCTCTACCCAGAATAAAGAGGTACCTGTTGATAATTGCCAAAATAAATAGATCATGACAAAGTGACTTACTATCGCTCTTGGTTTAACAGTATAAATAATTGAGAAAACTCTTATATAAAACATGAATAAAAATAATCATCTGCAAGCAATGAGCCAAAAGCAGACACCATAATGGAGTTGCGCATTGATGACACTGAATTTGAACAGGAATTCTACCTTGATATTCACATCTAACAAAATGTTAAGCTACATGAAAAATGAGTGCATCATAGTCTCTACTAATCTCCAATAAAAACTTTCTTTTCAGAAGTGTGCACATAAACCACCTAAGACAACAGAATGATGCATACTAACAGATCTATCTCAGTAAATCAGAATACATTAAATGTAAATCATTTCTATTTCTTCCCTTTTTTTGTGGTTGAGAGTCTAAGAGAAGTTGGGAAATCCTTCTTCCTTTTGTGGTTTTTCAGTTCTTCTCTTTCATACTTTTACATTTGGTTAAACATGTGAGAGTGATTCTAAACATATTTCAAGATCAGCAGAAGTAAAAAGAAGCAACATGAAGTTATGAAATTTTGAATAATTCCACTCTCTATCTTATTGTGCTAGTTCAATTTGTAACATCACCAAAGCAAATAACACTTGAATTGTACATGCAAAAGATATCGCCATATGTTTTAAGGATTCTTTCACCTATAAAAGGAAAAGAAGAGGAAATAGTGACAAGCTGAACGGGATGAGAGGTTGTTTAGTAGAGGCAGCTGAGAGAATGTGTGAGCTGTGAATGTGACAAAATGGCAGCAGACTTGTGCAGGGAATATTTTGTGGTTGTTTATGAATGGTTTACACTTTTGTACTGTAGCTAGCATCGTCTATATTTCTGCTTGTAAGTTAGCACAAGCATATAATGACAGTTATCAATTATATTCTTCCCTCTTTTCTCCCTTCTCTCTTCTCTGTTCTTCTTTTCTCTAATCCAGTCTTCTCTTCTCCTTCCTTATTCTTCTAATTTTCTGTTACAACTCTACTCTTATCATTTTGTTTGTTACAGAATCCTAATATCCATTGGATATCAAATGGCATCAGCATGAAAGAACAGTATTGCCAAACTATGATACTCACATTTTAAAGTGAGATTTGAGTTCATCTGATGGACCATTACCTTTTCATTCTATTGTCAACAATTTTCTTAACAGAAAGGTTATTTATTGCAAATTTTCTGTAAGTCCTTTACAAACAGAATCTGTCGTTACATGCTGGCAGATAGAAATTGCATTGATGAAAGCACACTTCTAATTTTTCAGGAAATGCTACCAAAATTTGAATGTACATGTCACAGCATTGTCAGTTTTCTACCGCACCTGTTCCACAGTAATGTTTAAGGAGTGCAATGCAGCAACAACTTCATGAAATATAGGGGCAGCAGCATCATATCCTGATGTCGAGCAGTAGGGCGCTGAGTCAATTGGAACCCATTCTTCTTTCCCTTCCCTGCAAGCATGTATGTGTTAAGTTTGACAATGACTTTTACAGCCCAATTCACTGCTTCAAGGACATAAGGTTGCATACTTTGATATGCTCTTCAACAGCACAAACTCATTTTCAAATCCTGCATTTATTACCTGAGAATACGGTGTCAGAAATTTCAGACAGTAGAACATAAATTTACCTATTTTCAACTGCAAGTATATTAAGAGGCAAAATATGCAAACTACCAAGTTAAATTCATCTTTTAAAACTTTAGAAATCCTTCGTAAGGCCTCCCTTGGGCAATATTCCCATGATTCACCAGGTCTAAGATGCATGTCAGCCAAAACCATTTCCTCTTGGCTCATCCTATTATAAAACATATGGTATCAATTACTTGGGCGCACTAACAAACATAAAGACATGCACAAGGGAACACAAACTGAACATTCAGATATTAAGTGAGCCAATAATAAAGGAGCAAAGGTAGCGTAATAAACTTTCTGGAAGGCTTCAATTGAAGGTATCATTTGATATATCTTCAGGTTTTTGGGCACAGATGTATGTATGCAATACTTTTTTGTTTCCATACAGCCTCTTCATAAGACAGTGTAGTGTGGAATATCAGAAAGTTATGCAGTCACAAGTGACAATTCAGAGTCGTGAACTATAGACAAAAAACAGTTGATAGGTAAAAGAATCGGTGAAATTCCTTGAGGTAGAAATAGTACCATGGGATTCTCTTTTTAGTTGATAAATCAGGCATCAACCTGATCTCACCCACTCCAGTCAAATTAGTCTCATCTGCTGGACCATCAACAGCTGAAGTCATTCCCATACTTGCATAAGTCAAACCAATACCATTCTTCTTCACAACATCATTAAATCGCTTCACTGGAACAACCTGAAAAGATACATCAAATGAAAAAAAGAAAAAAAAAATACAGCAATATAGGGATCACCAGCTAACAACATGAGCCTAGAATGATCTTAAATTTACACATATATAAGACACCAAAAAAGGTCCTCCGTGATTTTTTACTTATAAGTACTTGTTCGATAGGATTGGGAAACAAATCAACAATAAATAGTTCAAAGAAAAGAAAAAAAAACACTTACACGGCATCTGTGTTGTCCAGATGCGTCAACCCAGATGATACGAACAAGTGAAACACCATTGTCTGAAGTACCATTCTCAATGTTCACAGAATTGCCAGATAAAATATCCTTTGAATTAAATGCATTCGCACCTATATCAATCTTGTATAATTTAATTGCATTTTGTGCTAGGATTCCTCTAGCTGCTTCAATAGCTTCAGCAATCGTGAGGTCACAATCACAACATGCATCACGTAGCACAGAGAAAACGATTTCACATGATTTCTTTGCACCTGTATAAACAAGACATAACAGTTTCAAACAACTATCTTTATTGCTAATGTGTGAAATATGAAGATAAATAATAAATCAATAAAGGTGATGTCTGTATGTCTATTAACTTCAGAACTTTATTGAACCAATATTAAAAACAGTTTTCTGATGCTTCCATTAGCTTATTTTTCTGGCAATGACAATAGTAACAATGGGGAATGATAAAAGATATGCTAATTTGGTTTAGTTGTGTGCATCAAGGACGAATTACTAATCTAGCAAGGAAGTGTATCAGAATGTAGAAAAATAAGAAGTTGAACAGAAAGCCCTGCTCCCCTCAAAATGTTTTTGTCACTTTAATGGTGAGGATTAATAGGCATGTGCATAGCACCCAGAAAATTCAAATACAAAAAGAAGATTTAGAAAATCATATCAGAGAATGAGAGCCAAAAAAGCATCATCAGCAAGATCGAAATATCATATCAAAACCAGTCGATAAGACTTAAACAAACCTAAGTAGTGTGTTTCAGGAAATGCATAGCCATCAGTGCTGAACATAACCTGCAAGTTTGATTAATTAGTATTAATATCATCAGTGTAAACTAACAAAAATGTTAGCATTAGAAACACATATAGAATTGTATATTATAGTTGCATGCAGTTGGCTTCCATGAACACACACTCTTATTCCATAAAGATAAAAAAGCACAAGAAAGAATATCAATGGTGTTGTCAGAATATTATACAAAGTTTAGCTATGCTGTGGCTTCCTTTAAGAAGAAAATTTCGTGAGAATTTCTGTAAAACTAATTGAGATGAAAATTTATATTAAGTATACTCCGTAGAAAATCTTCTAACTCATATCTCTTGACTGGGACAGTAATCACCTTATTTATTGGAGCCAACTCCAAAAGTTCTTTGAGTGAAGATATCATCCCATGAACACTAAGTTTAGGTACTGCTAAGCCAAAGTCAAGGTACACCTGAAAGTGTAAATGTTGCATCATTTACAAGAGAACTTGCAGCATGAACATCATAATTACACACACAAAGAGTAAAATGATTCACTAGAGACTAATGATTTCACCTGAGGATAAACAGATGCTAGATATGATGCTTCCCTTGAAAATGGATATGATGCATGTAAAAGAACAATACGACACCTAGAAAATCTCTCATCCTCAAGGAGCATTCGGAGATGAAGGGGATTGGATAGCCGTAAATCCAAATCTTTGTCTCCAAAACTAAAAAGGTGGGAGAAAAAAAGTAAAGCAATAAATAAAAATTTTGAGAATAAAGAAAAAAAATAACAGATAAGTAAATGATCTCCACAGTAGCTGAATGTAGGACAAGGAAAGTAACTTGAATCGTTAGGACTTATCAGGGAATTCTCAATGTGGACCAAGTTGGGGCCAGTTCATGAATTGAGCAACTGTCCACATTTTTTATTTTAACTTCAAACAATCTAAGCATAGTTTCAGCATACTTGAAAAGTTAGCCAATGCAGATGATAGCATTCCAGATTTTTTCTCAAGTCCAAGTTTTTGGTTCCTTTTCCAAAATTCTGAATCATCTCATATCATAAAATTGAACTACACAACAAAATTTTATTTACCCTGTGTGTATCTGCATTGGCAAGTCAAATTGTTGAGCAACCTCCAAACTACGAGTGAAAATATAGTCAATAAAGCTTTTAGTTGTGATGCGAAGAGGCTTGCCAGCTGGAAAGAAGAATAGATTAATATATTGTATGATTGAAACAGAATATCACCAACCATGAGTTGTGCTCACCATGTAAAACTTCTGCAAGAGCTTCCTTGGCATCTTTTCTAGTGACATTTGTATTGATTTCTAGGCCACTGCGGTATGCAGCAATACTTTTCAAGCTAACAATTTTACCAACAACTGTGACATATTGTAAGGACTTAACTATAACAGGGAAACACTTCTCATCACAAACAGAATATCAGTAGCAAAAAATGACCACAGATAATTGAAAGGATATGACTTCAAATTTCCCACAAAAGTTTCAGTGAACTTATCCAATGTCCAAGTTGATCCGTCTAACATTTCCTATAAAATACAAACAAGCGAGAACCAAATAAGGAAAAGTCAAATAAAACTTGTGATCTTGTCTCTTCCTCTTGCTACATCAATGTAAAATATATATTGGAAAATTTCAACCAGCTGAACAATGGGACAAAATCCAGTCATTATTCCATTGAAGTTGATGAGCATTAAGTTTTATCACCAAACATGACAATAAACACAATGCGAAACAAAATTTGTAACAATATACCAAGTAAATTATAGCAAAAAGAAATATGAAAAAGATCTCACTTGACCAAGAATTTCCTCAGCCAAGCTTTCAATTTTCAGTATTCGACCGACAAAAGGAGTGAAACTCTTATGCCAATCCAGATTATGCTTCTTGTCCAACTTCAATCCATCATCAATAAGAATTGCAGAGATTCTAGCAGCTTTAAAGCATTTCAAGCTAATGGATTCCAACCCTAAAGATCTACGATGCTCTTCAACAGCTTTTAAGGAATTCTCACACCCATATAATGTAGCAATTTCTCTCAAATTCCTCTTCCATGAAAAAACAATTAGAAGTCAGAAATACACAAAATAGAGACAAATTTCCAAAATAACAACACATGTTGACATATCATTTCAAAACATCATACAAGAACTGCACATCAAGAACTTTATTAACAAACAAAACATATAATTTTTCCTATTTTTACTTGCATTTTCAAATGCCAATATAACATCTAAAAATATCATCTCAACAGAGTAAAAAATAAAAAGACCAAATTTGAAAATCCCATTTGCCAAAAAGAAGAAAATTCAAAACCACACTCACAATTAATTCATAATCATTGCAAAAATAAAGCAATTTCCGTACAAATCAAACATTAATTACATTCAACAATAAACATTATCAAACTCTAATATAACATCTAAAAATATCATCTCAACAGAAAATAAAAATAAAAAGACGAAATTTGAAAAACCCACCAACCAAAAATAAGAAAATTCAAAACCAAAATCAAAATAAATTCATAATCATTACAAAAATAAAGAAATTTCCGGACAAATCAAACATGAATTACATTCAACAACAAACATTATCAAATGCTAATAATAAACATTATCAAATGCTAATATAACATCTAAAAATATCATCTCAACAGAAAAAATAAAAAAACCAAATTGAAGATCCCATTTGCCAAAAAGAAGAAAATTCAAAACCAAAATCACAATAACTTCATAATCATTACAAAAATAAAGCAATTTCCGTACAAATAAAAACATTAATTACATTCAACAATAACAACCATTAGCAAAAAAAAAAGGCTGGAAGAAGCAAACAGAGTAAAACATTACACATATACAAATATAAGTAAGTGAGTAGCTACCTTGAAAGAGAGAGATTGAGGAGCAAAGGACAACAAAGCTTCACCAGCTGCTTCAGAGAAGCAATTGATGAAAGGAAAAGAGGAATCGAAAGAAACAATGCTATGAGCATGACCATCGACTAGCTCTACCTTTTCTATCGCCTCTCTTAGCTCTTCAAACTCCATTAATTTACAGTTAAATCTCTGTATAGCTCTCCTCCTCCTGTTCTTCTCCTTTGACTATTTGCTCTGTTCTGTTCCGTTCTGATCATTTCATCGAAGACACCATTGGACATATAAAAAGATATAAAAACATAGCTTAAACAGGGGGAAAATAAATTTTAATTTAATTTCGATTTAAAAATAATATAGAAATTAATTAATTAAAATAATATAGAATATCTATGAAAATATATTGGTGACCAATGAGAAGTGCGAAATAAGCTGGATCCAATTCGGTTGGAATTTTAATCTATTAATAATTTATTATTATTATTATTATTATTATTATTATTATTATACGTGGTAACGTGTATGATGACTTCACAATGATATTTAATTATTAAGAATTTAAGACATTTTATTTATTTATTTTCTTAGCCGAATAAAATTTTTCATGTTGACCATTCTACATTAGTATTCATCATTCTATGTTATCTCATTTTTTCAGTACAAGTGTCTCATCTTAGCAAAAAAAATTTATTTCATTTCAAATTCCATTAATTATAAAGTTTTATATTTACACTTATTTATTATACCTCTCTAATTTTAATAATATATGATAAGAGAATATTTTTTAAAAGATAATTAAATAAATTACTATAATTTTTTTTTATAAAATTTATAATTATAATTTTGACCTGAAAAAAATTTTAGCATAACGCTAAATTTTATTACTATATGATTTGTGATCATGAAGTTCAAATTGTAGAAATAGTTTCTTATAAATATAAAAAAAAATTCACATAATAAATTTTATAGTCTGAATAATAAAATTTTAAAAAATATTTAATAAAATATTATTGCAGTCCATAAATTATTTAATATTCATATAAGAATTTTTTTTGAAGATAATATTCATGAGGGAGTTATGGACCTCCTCAATTTTATACATACATACATATATATATGTATATATATACACATTCTTTTTTAGCAAAAAAAATATAAATATATGAATATATATATTTATTTACATATGCATATTCATTTATATGTGTATAAATTTTATATTTATATATGAATTTATATATATTTATTTATATATTTAAATTTATTTATACATATAAATTTTATATTTATATGTGAATTTATATATATCCATGTATATATTTAAATTTAAAAGAATTTAAATATATATATATAAACACACACATTCATTTATATTTATATATATATATATATATATTTATATATTTAAATTTAAATAAATTATATATATTTATATATATATAATTTAAATAAATTATATAAACATGAATTATATATATATAAATTTAAATAAATTTTATTTTAATTCATAAAATTTTTAATAAATTTCATATATACATAAATAATCGATTGTTTAATATGTTATGTAAAAAAAGATATATGTTTAATATGTTATGTAAATGAAGATATATATTTTAAAAATTAAAAACGATGTTATTATGTAATATTTTCAAAATATTCAAAGTTGTAAAATATAATTATTATTTATTAGGCATAGTTAATTTAATTGTACAAATTAATTATTGAACTACTGTAATATTAAATATTTAATTCTATAGTAAACTCGTTTAAATTTTTTTTTCCTATGAAAATTAAGCTTTTCTCAATCATTTTCTGCGTCTGCCGCTGTATTCATATAAAAATTCAAAATATTCCTCTTACACTTAGATAATTTTATTCAAGACATTCCTATAAATTTAGTTATATAGTTTGATTATTCTTACTAAAAATATTGAGTGTGTCATATCAATATGGATAAAGTATAGATAAAAACAATTATTAATTTAGAGAAATATTATTCCATATTTTGTGAAATTAAATTTCCATGATATAATTATATGTTAATTAAAATTTCAATGGTTGGTTCAAACAGGCACAACCTACACATTTGAACACCTCTACCTCGGCCTGTGGCTCATAGCCCTTGGTTTATTGGGCTGGACCATTAAATCTAATAATTTCTTTTAAAAAATAGGAAAATAGAAAAATATTTTTAAAAATATTCATTTTTTTAAAATGCTTATTTTTCAACTTTTAATTAAAAAATTATACTTTCACAGATATACACCTAATATATATATATATATATATAGTGTCTTGATAATTTATATATATAGTGTCTTGATAATATACTCATTTTTTTAATATATGAAATATGCACAAAAATTTTAAGGTATTTAAAAAATAACATATATATTATAATTTTCTCAAACATATTAAGCAAACACAAGTCCATGAGAAGGTTGAGTTTGAGCCAATGGTTTTTAAAACAGAAACACAAAAAATAAAAATAAGAAAATCTTAATATTGTTTTCAATTATTTTTAGATTAAAATTTTCATACACACTCAAATATGATTTAACGGTAAATATAAATTTTCTTGGATAATGACTGATTCTCACCTCTCCCAAAACAATACTAAGAAAATGAAACTCAAACTCATAAAACTACATATATATTCAATGCATATAAACCTAGCATAGGATTCAAAATGAAATATATATTTCGTATTTTTATTCAATTAATTTCCATCTTTGGTAATATCCACTAATAAAGGAATTATATCTCAATTATTGCTATATTAATAAACATATTAAGTTTTTTGCTATTTAGACATTGTCCCTAGTGGGTTTAAAATTTAATCTCACAATTATAAAAATAATTTTAAAATAATCAAAAAATTTTAATAAGATTTATTTACTAAAATATAATATAATGTTAAGTGTATATTTTTTCTAAATAATAGATCCAGAATTAAATTTTCATTTCTTATGTCAACACACAAAAAAAAAAAAACTTAAATTCAAAACCTCATAACATTAAACACAATGACTTATTGATATTATTTATAAAATAAACTTTTCATCAAAATCTCACCTTTTTTTTATTAACTATATATGAGGAAAGAAAAATACTTAAAATTTAAACTCAAGATTTAATGAAAATAATATACGTTCTTAGTCATCAAGCCAATACTTAATGTTAGAATCTCACCTTTAAATTGCCATATATATTTTGAAATTAACTAAGAAGGCATGCCATTGATATGTACATAAAAAATTCCTTATAACATGCTTTATATTATGCATGTGACCTTCCTGACATAATTGCCATTTGTTGCCAATTTTTTGCCCTATAAAAATTCAATCACTTTACAATTACATACAACACAAAAATCAACACTTGAAAATATACCTTCACAAAGCAAAAAAAGCATTTTTGAAAATGGATAGAGCAATATTTGGCCTTTCCTTTGCTATCTTCTTCTTCTTCTCTAGTAAATAACCTCCTTTTTATATTATTTTCTTTGTTAATTATTATATTATTTTTTTTGTTAATTATTATATTTTCTTGTCTATGTCTAAATATTTTTAATTTTCATATAACATTTTAATAAATAATTATCGATTCTATAGTTACATTTATTTTATGTTGTGTCAATTTTAATATGATTTTTACTATACATTTATCCGTTGATTATTCAATATTAGTTGGTTTGAATCTTTACTTAGTTTCACTTAAGCTTCATACAAAATGAAAGCTTTAATTATCTTTTATATATATATATATATATATTAATTTTTAATCTCTGTTTTATTTGAAATCTAAAAAAATAGAGGTAATAATAGCAATTATTTTCATAAGAGCATCATAATTAAGAATTTAGGCTATGAAAACACATAAAATCTCTCTTCTTTTATATCTCTATATATTTTCATTGGAATAGTCAAGGTTTATCCTTAAAAACAATTACTCAAGTTAAAACTTGAGAATTTTTTTTTATTTGAAATTTTTCTGCAGAATTAGTTGGAGTTGCCCGCATGATATATGGATATAAAGTTTATTATTTCTTTTATTTCTGTTTCTAGCTAAAAAGGTTATAAAGGGTGTGAGAGATTCATAGGAAAAATGTGAAATCATAAATAAATATTTCACAATTTTATTATCACTAAATGATTTATTTATCGGAAATGATTGAATATAAGATTATAATAAATTAATAATTCAATGATTAAATACTCTACGATAAAATTTAATTAATTAAAAAGTACACATTATTATGATTATTTTCTTTTAAAAATAACTATAATTTTATTTGCAGATTCTCAAGCAACTACATTTACTATCACAAACAACTGCCCCTTTACAGTATGGCCAGCCACCTTAACAGGCAGTGGCAAGCCAATAAATCCAACTGGGTCTGAGTTGCCATCCAGAGCATCAACAACCGTCGTCGCCCAACCACCGTGGAGTGGCCGGTTCTGGGCTCGAACAGGTTGCACTACGGACCCATCATCCGGAAACTTCCACTGCGCCACCGCAGACTGTGCCTCCGGCCAGATTCACTGCAACGGTGCTGGCGGAATCCCACCTGCCTCTCTTGCAGAATTCACTCTTGCACCAAACAATGGACAAGATTTCTTTGATGTTAGTCTCGTCGATGGCTTTAACCTACCTCTCTCTATAACCCCACTAGGTGGCGCCGCCGCCAACGGTTGTCCAAGCACAAGTTGTCCGGCTAATGTGAATGCTTTTTGTCCCCCCGAACTGGCTGTGAAAGCAGCAGGTGGAGTTGTTATTGCTTGTAAGAGTGCATGTCTAACATTTGGTCAACCGCAATATTGTTGCACCGGTGATTTTGGTACCCCGGAAAAATGTCCGCCGACGAATTATTCTCGGATTTTCAAGAGTCATTGTCCTCAGGCTTATAGTTATCCTTATGATGATAAGACTAGTACGTTCACATGTACTGGTGGAGCTAATTATCTTATTACATTTTGTCCTTGAAATTGTTGCTTACAGCATCATGTTGTAGAAAATAAGATTTAGAAGAGGAAATTTTATTCGATTAATTTAGAAAAAAAAATAATTTTCCTTGAATTACGTCATATCTCTAATTTGATAATAACAACAGGGACGATGCAGAATTAAATATTAAATAACATTAAACTTTATTGTAAAATAATCTCAACATATAATTAAAAATTAATTTTGATATAATGAAAAAATGTAAATCATGAAAATCTTTCACTAATTATAATATTTATAAACCATTACCATTTACCATATATAATTTTTAATTTCGCTCCTCATAAAATTTAAAATTACTAAATAGTCTATACATGTTAATTCAATAACACTTTAAATATTTTCATAATTCAATTTCAAATATTAAACTTTATAGATCATAATTAAAGACTACATTTTAAAATAACATTATACATTTAATTTATTTTGAAAGAGTAGCAATAATATTAATTAGCAATAAATGATAAGACCTCTAATTTAACTTTCGAAGAACAAGCTAAATTGTAGTAGTTAATAATGGTCAATAGCAAGAAACATCAAAATAAAAATCTCAAAGATTATTAATGGCAGTTGCATTTTCATTCAAAATCGTAAATAAACAAATAAATTGGATGTGAAAAAGAAGACTATTTCATGATCATAAGTAATTGAAAAGTTGAAATTTCAGAAGTTATTTAATTAGTTTAATCAAAAAGAGATATAGACATATAAAAGGGCAGCCCGGTACACGAATACTCCAGCAATGAGCGGGGTTCAAGGAAGGGTCAGACCCATTGGATCTTTATACGTGGCATTTCCTTGCAATTAATTGCAAAAAGCCGTTTCTACGATTCGAACCTGTAACAACACTAACCGTTGCACCAAGGCTCCCCTTCAAAGAAATATAGACATATAGTCTCATCAATTATATTAAACTACTCTTACCCAAACATTATGCAATAATAAAAATAATAATTAATAGATATAAAATAATTTATATGTAAATTGCCAACAAATTTGACCATAAAAAATATAAAATAAAATATTTATCTAAATTTTTACGATAATTTCATTGAAACAATATTAGTATGCAAATATAAACTTCTTTATTTCATAAGAAATTTCACTAATCAAGAATGAAATCTACACATATTTTTATTATAAAAAATTATGAATTCTATAAAAAGGTAGAAAAAATAAGAAAAAATAAAAATTCAAGTAAATTTTTTTAAATAGAAATAAAAATGTTAGTAGTATAGGATTTATAATTTTAGATTATATTGAAATTATTATAAATTATTATTAGAGAGATTAAAAATTGTATATTTCATTGTTTAAATTTATAGATTTTTAAAAAGTATGTAAATTAATTACTATTATAAATTAATTAATTTTTAATCATATCTTTCAATTGATATAAACCTTATGCGGCTATATGCTTTTTCTACAGAAGGGATTTTAGAGAAAATTGGAAATCTCATATATATTATTCAATTGGATATGACAGCTCTTGAAGATGTTTATATATACGTGTATGTATAATTAATTTCATAACACCTTAAATATCTCCGTAATTCAAATATTAAACTTTATAAATCATAATTAAAAAATATATTTTAAAATAATATTATGCATTTAATTTATTTTATTTATGTGTACGAACTTTTTCAACAAATTATAGATTATAGATCACATATTTAGAACGAGTAGCAATAATATTAGCAATAAATGATTTCAAAACCTCTAGCTTAACTTTAGAAGAACATGCTAAATTATAGTAATTATTTGTCATACTTCATTCTTTTAATTATGAAAATGTACTTATCTCATTATTTATCCTAATATTATTGTATTATAAAAATATCACTCACAATTTATTTTTTAATATTCTTCAAATACACAAATTAATATCATCTAGTAGATATCAAATTTTTATTTAAATACAACTTATCTATTGTCCAGTACGAAAATATAAATAATTCTTAAATAAGTCCAAACAATAATTATGTAGGCTCGACCTTATCTATGCGTTGAACGGCAAAAAAGAAGGAGTGTTCTACTGGTTTATTTTTCAACAATATCTGAAATAGTTATATAAATAAGGGGAGAGTTCAACTACTCAGTGAGAAGATAATTACATAACAAAAGGGGAACAAACAAGGTTTTTCTCATATACTTACTACATACTAAATTCTTCCTTAAAAGAACATAAAATTCACAATATCATGATATAAAATTTAATCATATAATTTTATACACTCAATATATATAGTCCATAGATAATATAATACCTTAGGCGCAAGTAAACATATATTTACTGGTAGCCTAAGGATAAAATATGGCATCTTGGGTGCAATAATGACGCATAGCAGCACCAAGAGCAAATATTCATAATCATATACATATACAGAGCTGTCCCCAATGGACGACCACCTGATATATGTCTCGAAGGCTATATGTATCCCAAGTGTTGTCCCAAAAACAATATCTTAATCATAATCCGTCAATTCCTTTAACACTCATTTATCACAAGTATCTCTATTAGAAAACATATAATGAGTGTATTTAAAACTTTTTATTTAACTGTATCAATTAATAATTATCATACCATAATTCAAATATTAACATACCATTATTTATTCCCATTTTAAATTTATTCATAATTAATATTTTATCTTTCAAAAATTCTTTTATAAAAATTTACTTTCATCATAAAATAATTTTAACAAATCATATATATATAATTTAATAAAATACCGATATTATATAATTATCCACTCATCTTGATCAACAACTCAATTTATTTAATTGACCAGATCACTTTTATGTTCTACAATTATTATTGAATTCTCACCTAAAATAATATAAAATAATAATTTACTAAAGTATTATATAAAATTATTAACTATTATGAGGTGAATTACGTGAAAAAGAAAATGTGAGAATGATTCCTAAAATTTTTGCAAACTTTTGGTGTAATTTGATCATTTCCAAAATCCTACAATAATACTTTAATAAGTATTCTTTCAATTTATCAAGTCAGTCACTTATAAATATTTCAATAATAATTTTAACAACTTAATATAATTTGAGTATTTAAATTTATTAAGTATTTATAATATTTTAATATAAAATTTAATTTATTTATATTAATAGTTTAATAATTATAATAATGATAATATTTATATTATTAATTAATTAATTCAATTGCGTTTAAATAATATTTATTTAATTTTTTTACATTTTAAGAAAAAAAATTTATATTTACTATCAATGAAATTAAATTAATTCATATGCTTATTAAAAATTTACTTAGTTTTTTAAAATATGTTTGTATTTATAATAATAATTATAACAATATATTATGATGAAAATTTTTATTAAAATAACAATAATATCATTTATTTAAGTTCTGTTATACTTTTAAAATATTATTAACAATGACATTTTTAATAACATTAGTAATAATAATAGTTGCTTAGATATTAACCTTATATAATAAATTTTATTATTTAAAATAATCATTTAACTACCTTTAATTAAACTATAATGACTTATATTAAGTTTAGTAGTGATAATATTAATAATTCTAGCTATTAAAATAAACATATAATAAACTTAAAAGTAATAAATATAATATTATAATAACAGTAGTAGTAGTAAAAATTAATACTAACAATAATTATAAAATTGAAAATTATACTAATGATAATTATAATAAATTTATGATTAATCTAATAATAATACTTTATTTCTATAATAATAGTAATATTAATTAACCACTACTTTGTCACTGATTTAAATTTAAAAATAAATAATAATTGAATTATTGTAGTTAAGAAATAAAAATTTTAATTAAATAATTAAATTTATAAATTACTATAAATTTTAATCCTATTATATTTAACACTTATTTTAATCATTTAATAATTAACTAACTTAAATTAATTTATAACACACAGGTGCTCATTAATTGTTGGAACTTAAATTAATTTATAAATAATTTAATTAACTTAGTTCAATTTATAGATAAAAATTCTTTTATAAATAATAATTTAATAGTAATCTTTAATATAACTTAATTAATAAACTATTAATTTATTAGCTTATGATTAATTTTATAAATTTCATATATACATTTATTCATATTCTTATATTTAAAATATCATTTATTTAATCTTTAATTTTCTAATAAAATTTTATAATTCAAGAATTTAATTTATTTTTATCCATAAGTATTTATTTTTATTCTAAAGTTAATATACATATGTATATTTATTTCTATTCTTATTTCAATTAATTAATCAACTAATAAACAACTATATATATATTAATAAAATTTCTTAAATATGACTAAATGATAACTTTAAATTTACTAATTAACAACTAATCACCAATTCCTCAATTCCATTAATTTATTCTACAATTTACCAATAAATATTTACTACTTAATTTTTTTTATTATTTTTTAAAAATTATAATTTATATACACATTTGTATACTTATTATTTAATTGTCTTCATTATTTTAAATTTTTTATTCTAATTGTAACTATTTAATTAATAAATAAATAGCAACTATTATTATTATTATTATTATTTATTAATAAATAATTTATTTAAATCAATTAGTAAAATAAATAATTCTCATAAACAAACAAATAATAATAAAAATTTTAATCTAACTTAGTAACTTACTAACTAAATTTTAATTTAATATTTTTAATTCATAATCATTTATTATAATTATAATTATAATTCTAAATTAATTATTTATTATTATATATAGTTACTATTTTACTATTCATCATATATTAGCAAATAAGATATCAAATTAAATATCATGAAGAGAGGATTCTAAAAATACTCGAGTCGCCTGAAAAAGAGATCGAAAAAAGGTCAAAATAGTCTTCGAAAAGTTACGCCGGTGAGAGCTCCAAGCAGCGTTTCGGGCTACGCGTGCGGCATGCTCCGGCGGCCGTTTAAGATGCTTGGATGTCTTTAAAAAGCCCGACGAGTCTACTTTTTCGGTGGTCGGTGCGTGTCGTTGGTCGATGACCGAAAAGCTACGAACGAAAGAAAAAAACAAAAGGTGCTTACTAAATTCTCCCCCTCTCTTTCTCTGTTCTCGTTACTCTGTCTCTGACCTCTCTGTTTCTTTCTTTCCTTTCTTTATTTCTCTCTCTCTCTCTCTCTCTCTCTCTCTCTCTCTCTCTCTCTCTCTCTCTTTGTTTCTTAAATACCATTAACTTATAACATTTAATACTAATTCTATTCCATTATCAATTTAAAAAAAAAATCTACTAATAATTTTCATCAATAATTTAAATTAATATTTTATTCATTCATTCACACAATGAGTTCCAGCAGTATTAGTGGATAAAGTTATATTTGTCTACTAATAATTTCACTATTAAAGTTTGTCCTCTATTAATAATTCCATTATTAATAATTCTAATAATCTTGAATTTAATTATTATATATATATATATATTTTTTATTCACGCCCACTAACAATAATAATTATTTTTATTTAATTGATATATATTTGTCTATATATTATTTTTATCATTTTAATTATTATTATCTACTTATTATTATTATTATTACTATTATATTTATTTTCATCCAACCACCTTAATTATTAAATCACTTATCTTAAATTATTATTTGTTATAATGTATTTAATTTACCAACTATTATTATTATTTTTAAGGAATTACATTATTAATGCTCAATAGCAAGAAACATCAAAATAAAATCTCAAAGATTATTAATGACAACAGCATTTTATTCAAAATCGTAAATAAACAAATAAATTAAATGTGAAAAAGAAGATTATTTCATGAGATATGTAATTGAAATTTCAGAGGTTATTTTATTAGCTTTTATCATAAAGAGATATGGTCTCGCCAATTATATTAAACTAGTCCATTATCTATATGTTGCACGGAAATAAGTATAACAAAAATAAATAAATATAATTAATAATCAATAAATATAAAATAATTTATATATAAATTACCAATAAATTTTATTATAAAAATATAAAATAAAATATTTATTTCGATTTTTATGAAAGTTTTGTTGAAATAAAATGAGTAAGCTGATATAATATTTTTATTTTACAAGACACTTTCACTAACGAGAAAAAATATACATATATTTTTTGTGTGAAAAAAATTATGAATTCTATATAAAAAGAAAAAAAATAGAAACTTAAGCAAACTTTTTCAAATTGAAAGAAAAATATTAGTAGGGAAATTTATAATCATAATTTATATTGAAATTATTGAAATTTATTAACATATAATTAATTTTTTAGAAATGTTAAAAATTATATCTTTTGTTGTTTAAATTTATAAATTTCTAAAGAAGATATAAATTAATTACTATTATAAATAAATTAATTTTTAATCATATCGTCCAATTGATATAAACTTCATGCGGCTATGTTTTATCTATATAATAGATGTTAGAGAAAACTGAAAATTCAATATACAGTATTCAATTGGAGACCACAATCCTAGAAGATGTTTATATATATATATATATATATATATATATATATATATACTATTTTCAATTTTGCTCCGATTCTTGTACAATTTGGAATTGCTAAATAATCTATGTATAATATTAATTCCATAACACCTTAAATATCTCCATAATTAAATTATTAAACTTTATAAATCATAATTAAAGACTATATTTTAAAAATACCATTATACTTCATCAGATTCATTTCAAGTGTCTTGTAAGAAAAAAATTTTTATTTTAATTTTAATGTAGCTTTTAGAAATTCAAGAGAGTATTAATTAAAAGTTTAAATATTGTCCCTAATTAAACCTCTATTCAATGAAAGATAATAAATAGAATAAAAAAATATCAAAAAGGATATTTAGGTAAATTAAAATAAAATTTTTATAAAATTTATAGTTGTAATAAATTTTTTATAAAATTTATAATTAATAATTTTTTTTATCTGTGCGCTATTTTTACATGATTCTTGAAATAAAACGAAGAGACTATGTTTAATTTATATATGCCTACAAACTTTTTGAACTCAAATTAGAGATTATAGATCACATATTTTGAAAGAGTAGCAATAAAATTAATTAGCAATAAATGATTTCAAAACCTCTAACTTTAGAAGAACGAGCTAAATTGTAGTAAATATTAATGGTCAATAGCAAGAAATGTTGCAAAACGTGAACTGAGAAAAAAATTGACTTATCTCATTAATGTCAGATGTGTAGTTTATATACACTATAGCTAACTGAATAAAAGAACAAATGTAACTAACTATACAAGCCTAACAAATACAAAAAAGATATCTACTAACTAACTATTACATTTAGATAAATACAATTGCTTCTTCACCCCCGTCAAGCTGAGGAGTATTGATATTCAATATTCCCAGCTTGTCTAATAAGTGCTGAAATATAGAAGCAGATAAAGGCTTAGTATAGATATCAGCTAATTGATGATTAGTGGACACTGGCAGCAACCTCAACAACCCAAACTTAATCTTCTCCTGTACTAAATGACAATCTAGCTCAATATGCTTAGTACTAAATGACAATCTAGTTCAATGTGCTTAGTACGTTCATGACAAATAAAATTATGAGCCAAATTAATTGCAGACAGATTGTCACAAAATATCAAAGAAGGCCTACAATGCAAAGTGCAAAGATCAGACAGTAAATAATGAAGCCATTTTACCTCACAAGCAGTTGAAGCCAAAGCTTTATATTCAACCTCAGTAGAAGATTTGGAAATTATAGTATGCTTTTTAAATCTCCAAGAAAAACACACATACCCATAACTGATCTTCTAGTTAAAGGACAGGAAGCCCAATCATAATCTGTGAAAGCTTGAAGATCAAAAGTAGAAGAGAAGAATAAACCTTGAGCAGGAGACCCTTTGAGATATCTGACAACTCTATGAGCCATTTTTAAGTGAATAACAGTAGGCTTATCAAGATTGTAACAGCCCGGCTGTAATGACTCCACCTGCACAGTTTTACGGCAGCTGGTCTATTGGGCATTTTCTCCCGTAGGTAGACCATAGTCCTAGCCCTTAACCCGGCAGGCCGCCACAGTACTGGATTGCCCTCGCGGGCCCTCAAGCAGGATTTGTTTATTTGGCTTAAATGGTGTACAAACCATTCAAGTCGCCTTCCCGGATCTAACACCTGACCTCTCACTTAAGAGAGCCAGCGTGAGCTATCCAATACCATTTCTACCACTACTTTTTAACTGTAACGACCCCACCTGCACAGTTTTACTACAGCTGGTCTATTGGGCCTTTTCTCTCGTAGGTAGACCGTAATCCCAGCCTTCACTGGTAGAAATGATATTGAATAGCTCACGCTGGCTCTCTTAAGTAGGAGGTCAGGTGTTCGATTCAGAAAGACGACTTGAATGGTTTGTACACCATTTAAGCCAAATAAACAAATTCTGCTGGAGGGCCCGCAAGGGCGGTCTAGTACTGTGGCGGCCTGCCGGATTGAGGGCTGGGACTACTGTTCACCTACGGGAGAAAAGACCCAATAGACCAGCTGACACTAGCAGCAATTAAGGAACCAAAGAATTTGAGAGCCATTGCATCACCATTGTATTACATCGGTCCCAAGTGTGATTCTTCGAATCAGATTTCTTCAGCTATGTGATGGTTCCATCAACAAATTGAATCTTGTTCTTAGAGATTAAAGCTCTTTTCATCGACTGACACCATGTTTGATAGTTCATACAATTCTTTTGTTGGGATAACAAACCAAATCCCACATTGGAAATATGAAGGAAGCTCACCTTACATATAAGTGTCCACTTGAACTCCATTAGTATGAGGTCTTTTGAGAGGTGTCCAAAAACAAATCCGTGCGGGCTCAAGCCCAAAACGGACAATATCATACTAATGTGGAGTTAAGGTGCTGCTAGCAGGACCAAAAATTGGTATCAGGGACCGGTTCGGATAAGCTGAAAAGTGGACTGTGTTGTGTGGGAGGCCCTCGGTATGACCTTGCAATTGAGGATCTGTCCGCTAATAGTGCCTTATGTCGAAAGTCTTCCTGATTGCCGGAGGTCAGGGGCGTGTCCCGTTGGATGATAACGGCGGTACAAGATATTTGAGCAGATGAAATGAATTATCGCTTGAGAGGAGGCCATGAGTATGTGGTCTTGGTTCGAGGGGTGGATTGTTGGGATAACAAACCAAATCCCACATTAGAAATATGAAGGAAGCTCACCTTACATATAAGTGTCCACTTGAACTCCATTAGTATGAGGCCTTTTGGGAGATGTCCAAAAATAAATCCATACGGGCTCAAGCCCAAAGAGGACAATATCATACTAATGTGGAGTTAAGGTGATGCTAGCATGACTAACATCTTCAACTAAGAAACTAAGACCAAAGAAGGATTTTCGGTAGGATGCAGAAAATAAGGATCATTCTTATCCTTTTCAATTTGTTTTTTTGTACTAGTAACCATGAAAATGAGATAAAAGAATCAATTCGATGAATGAAAGAGGAAAAGAAGAAGATGAACAAACACTAGTTCACAGTCGAGAACAAGATTAGAAAAGAGAGACGAAAAAAGGAAAGTAAGAGAGAGAGAAAAGAAGCTTCAAGAAGAATACAGAGGAAATATCTCTGATACCATGTTGCAAAACAGAAAAAATTTGACTTATCTCATTAATGCCAGATGTGTAGTTTATATATACTGTAGCTAACTAAATAAAAGAACAAATGTAACTAACTATACAAGCCTAACAAAAACAAATAAACTGTCAAAAAATATCTCCTAACTAACTATTACATTTAGATAAATACAATTGCTTCTTCAAGAAACATCAAAATAAATATCTCAAAGATTATTAATGACAACTGCTTTTTCATTCAAAATCGTAAATAAACAAATAAATTAGATGTGAAAAAGAAAACTATTTCACGATCATACATAATTGAAATTTTAGAGGTTTTATTTTTTAAAGGAAAAATTGAAATTTCATTAAGAAAGCAATCAAAGAGAGGGAAAGACATCCCAAACCTTAAAGTTTTAGAGGTTATTTAATTAGTTTGATCAGAAAGAATATAGTCTCGTCAATTCTGTTAAACTAGTCCCTTATCTACACGTTCCGAGGTAATAAAAATAATAAAAATAAATAAATATGATTAATAATTACTAAATACAATAATATATATATAAATTATTGATAAATTCTATTATAAAAAATATAAAATAAAATATTTACCTCGATTCTTATAATAATTTCGTTGAAACAATATGGGTAAGTACATAAGACGCTTTCATTAATCAATAATAAATCTATGTATATTTTTACTATAAAAAATCATGAATTTTATAAAAAAGAAGAAAAAAAAAAGGAAACTCAAGCGAAATTTTTAAATAGAAGGAAAAATTTGAATAAGAAGATTTAGAATTATAGATTTATATTGAAATCCTTGTTAGTTATTAATATATAATTAATTAATTTGTTAGGAATGTAAAAAATCATATCTTTTTATTGTTTAAAATTTTAAATTTCTGAAAAGGATATAAATTAAATACTATTATAAATAAATTAAAAATTAATTAATTATTTAAATAATTTATTGATGTATAATTTATTTATTAGGAATGTCAAAAACTATATATTTAATTATTTAATACTTTAAATTTTTAAAAATATATAAATTAATTATTTAATTTATAATTAATTTATTATAAGATTAAAAATTATTTTTTTACTTGTCAAATTTTTAAAAAAATATATAATATCAATCAATATTATTAAATTATATTAATGTATAATTAAAACCTAATATTAAAATTTAATCTATTTGAAATCAACCCAACCCGATCAAATTCAAAATTAGTTGGGACCGATTAAAAATATATAAGATTTAGTCGATATCAATTTGATATTTTCATTATTTAATCGATTTAGAAAAAAAAAAGCCTCCCTTAATACAGCGAACTTGACTCATGCACTGCCCTAATAACAATATCATAACATTGAAAAAGCCATAATATTTTATTAGTTATACATTTATAAATATGAAATTAAAATAAAATAAAATTGAATTGAATTCTGCTTAAAATACCAATTATGTCTTCTTCCCATTAAAGACGCAAATGAAATAGTCTAAGCCATCGTGGGGGTTCAAAAGCGCAATTAACGGGGGGGGAAGAACCATTTTTACGGTCAATAGCAATTGTCTTCACATTCAATTCAAATCAAAGTTAGTTCAAAATGATCGTTGGAATTATGTGCTCAAAAAAATTAGAAAGTTTCATGTCTTGCTTTGCCCAATTTCTTGTTAATTTGGAGTTAATTAATTGGTGCAAAAAGGATAAGAAAATATTAATTTTCCGTGGCAAAATTGAAGAGTGCTTTTGTGATGTGTTGGTATTGACTTGTTTGTGTGGCTTGTAATTTTCTTCTTAGTCATAGAAATATGGGATATTGCAGGCAGCTTTGCATATTGGGGGATGAATTAAATAGATCACTATTCACTAAAATAATATATATTTATAATAAAATTTTAAAATATTAATTAAATATATTTGTCCTTTTAAAATTATCATTTCTAATTAATATATAAATATTAAAATAATTATTATATTCTCTTAATTTTATAAAATTTTATTCTAAATATACCAAAATATATATTCCATTAACTCATTAGTACTCCAACCATTCCACTTTAAATGTCAATTTATAAAAAAAAAATTTATTTCATTCTAAGTTTCTTTTTTATAAATTCTATATAATATTAATTAAAAAAGTTTCAAATCTTATCTATTAAATCCTCTAATATTGAAAAAAAAAATGTAGAGTTAGGTAAATTACTAAGAATTTTTTATAAGTTTATAATTACTAATTATTATAGTTTTGAAACGAATTTCTTGTTATGTTCATTTAACGAATAGAGAACAACCTGTTTTTTTGAAGACAAAATAACTTAAACTCTCACAATTGAAATTGAGAAAGATGTTCCACGATAAATATTTTTATTATTATTTCAACTCATATTCTCCAAAAAGTAGATCCTACTCTAATATTTTCAAATAAATTAAATTTATTAAATTCCAAATATCTTTTATGATTTCATGCTTATTGGCTCTTTTAGTCTTATTTATTTTTTAAGTTATTAGTGAAATTTTAATTTAATAATATTAAAAATGTTTTTAAAACCGAAAAATACCAGTGATAATTAGAGCAATAAAATTATTTAAAAAATTTAAGTTATCATTTATGGTTTTCTTATTAATTTTTTTCCTCCGTCTTTTTTATTAAAAAAATAATTTCGTGTTCATCCTTCTTTCTTTAATGAGTTTTTTTATTAATTAAATTTCAAAAATTCTTATTCATGCTCTATTTTCTTCCTATTTAAGAATTTCCGACATCCTTCCAAATTGACTTTTATTATTTTTTTTTGAAAATAAAATGTGTATTTTATTAATTAAATTCCAAATATTCATTAATTTTGGGCAGTGCTGGAGTCTATATATACCTATACAACCCCTTTTTTGTGAGTACAGTCCAACCTCCAAATACTAATTAAAACTTCCAATCATGAAAACTCTAATTCTCTTTGGCCTTGCCTTCACCTTCCTCTTTTATGGTACGTACTTTAATTTTAATTTCATATAATATAATTTATTTGCTAGTATCAGCATACTATTTTTATTAATTTTATGTACATAAGATACTCTTTTCAACTTTATATTAAATTTATGACATTAAAAAATCTCAATACTTTTTTAGCATTTGTATGGGAAAATAGAATCGATTTTGATTTTATTACTCAGAAAAATATATACTTTTTTAAGCTTAATTTATAAAAAAATTAACTTATAATTAAGCACCAATTATTTATAAACTAATATGAACTTATAAGTATTTAAATTTTTTTAGCAGTAATTAGTTTATTTTTAGTGCATATAAATGACTGGTAACCTAATATATTAAATAAAAAAATAATTTACAAGTGCAAATATTATTAAAATGACTAAAAAAATGTAAAGATATATCATCAATACCATTTATTAAAGATTTATAATCAATGCGTCATTTTAAATTTTGAAATTATAAATTTAGATGAAAAATTTACTAAATAATTATATTTATATTCTTATTATAACGTTATTCTAAATTATTCTTATTATTATTCACCCAATAATATAAATATATATATAATAACGTTGAATTAATTATTATTATTATTATATATATATATATAATAACGTTAAAAAAAACGTTGAATTAATGAAATTTATTTATGTAGGAGCTCACCCAGCAACAATTTCTTTCACGAACAATTGCCCATACCCAGTCTGGCCAGCGACTCTAACTGGCGGCGGTAGACCACAACTATCAACTACCGGTTTTCAGTTAGATTCAAAAGCAAAACAATCGGTCGATGTTCCAGCTCCTTTCACTGGAAGATTTTGGGGCAGAACTCAATGCTCTTCTTCTGGCCAGTTCACATGTGCAACTGGTGATTGTTGATATGTGCATTATTTGGTGCTTTTATTGTCTACATTATTATGCATTTTTGGGTTATTTATGTGCTTAATTCACTTTGTTAGATAATTTTTAGCAATTAGACATTATTTTAGTTGCATTTGGAATAATTTAATTAAATTGGTAAAATTTCAGCATTTTTGTTATCTTGACCTTTGTTTGGTTTTTCAGAGATATATGGCCTTTAAATTGGAATCCGTTTGATGCGTTGGAAAGATGAAACAGAGTTTTACAATTGTTTAAGAGAAACCAGAAGCTAATTCAGTTTCAATATTGATCAATTTCAGCTCTGAAGTTTAAAGCTATGTGCTGTATAACTAAGCACGACCTGTTCTACTGTGGACTTCATATCTGGAGCTCCAAGTGTCAAAACAAGACAAGCCCAGGCCCATTAGACTCCTAAAAGACATCCCTAAAAATGTCGTGAAGACCACTTATTGAAATGGTGTCGTTTTGAGAGTCAAAGACTGCAGTTAAGTTGGTGTTTCTGCTACAACATATTCAGAGAGGGCTGTTACGGTTTTTAGTTCATATCTGGAGCTGTGAGGCTCAGTTTCAAGTGAGCCTTAGCTCGTTAGAATCGTGAGAAAGAGATTTTCAAAATTGTTGAAGGAGTCAGAACCATATTTGAAAAGGAGGGAGCCGAAAACAGGGGAAGATCAGAACAAAATATTTTTCATCTCAAAATCCCTAATTAATTGGGGATTCTTTTCTATTCTTCAAAAGGAAATATAAGGAGCAGCAGGGAGGGAGATCAACAGAGCATTCACCATCTATTCAGAGGTTCAATTTAATTTTGTTTAGTTATTGTAAGCCATGAGTGGCTAAGTCTTTTAGTTCAATTCAAGGGATTTAATAATCCATGTATATTTGTGAGACTTGATCTTGAATTGAGTATTTCTTCTTTGAATATCTATTGATTCTTGTTTTAATTGATTTAATTTTATTAAGTTCTTTGCTAAAAAGGCCTATTAGTAAAGTGTTTGATAGGATTAACTGCTATTTCAACCTTCATAATCCGTAATTGTTATGAAATGGTGAATATTAGTAGCAATTAGATGTTACTGATTATCACAGTTTTTCAGTAATATTCTATAGAAACAATAGGATTGAATTAAATAGTTTATGCTTCATAAATTATTGTTCAAGTTTAACTGCTTCCAGTTCTTAATGCTCTTATTAAATTGAAAGGGATTGCTTAATACCCAATCGTTTAATAATTAGAGTTAATGAGGGTGCTGGGCTCGAGTTAATGAAAATAGAGAAGTTTGAGGATTTATCATGCTCGTTGATAAATTCTAGTTAAGTATTCAAAGAGAAATTTTATCATTAGTTGTCTATGATCAAGTGTGCATTGGATTGGAAATTACCTTGAATTGACTTTCAATCAATTTGCTTCACAACCTTAGTTATTTAATCAGTTTTCCTTTCTTTGATTTGTTAAAATTCAGTTTTCACAACAAAAACCCCCCTTCCGCAAACACAAGATTACAATTTCAGTCTCTAGGGTTCGACCTGGATTCACCGTCTCTACAGTTTAATTCAGTTATTTATATTTGGTGGAATCGACGAACATCAAATTTTTGGCACCGTTGCAGGGATTTAAAGTTTGTTAATTTTTGTGTTTTTATTTTAATTCAGTTTCTGTTTTACCTTGCTTTAGTGCTGTTATTTCAGGTTTGGTTTATGACTAGAAGCTCTCAATCGGGTGAAATTCTCTTTGATCTTGAAGTAGAGAAAACAGCTAGGCGTTTGAGGAAATTAGCTAAATTAGCTAAGGAAGCTAATTTGAGCCAATATTCATCTGAACGGACGATTACATATAGTATACACAATTCTTCACAGGAATCAGTTTCAAATTCTGATTCGGATCCTGAGATTGAAACCATGGCAGCCAGAACTTTGAAAGAATTGGCTACACCTGATTTAAATCAACAACCTTTATGCATTCAATTTCCTACTTTAGATGTTGCTTTTGAATTAAAATCTGGTCTAATACATTTATTGCCTAAATTTCATGGACTTTCAGGTGAGGATCCACATAAGCATTTGAAGGAGCTTCATATGGTATGTTCTAGCATGAAGCCTCAAGGTGTTTCGGAAGAGCAGATTAAGCTTCGAGCTTTTCCTTTCTCGTTGGAAGACAAAGCTAAGGACTGGTTATATTACCTTCCTTCCGGATCGATTAATTCATGGAATGAGATGAAGAGAATGTTTTTGGAGAAGTATTTTCCTGCTTCTCGGGCTGCCAACATAAGGAAGGATATATGTGGCATTCGGCAGTCCAATGAAGAGAGTCTATATGAGTATTGGGAGCGTTTTAAGAAGCTTTGTGCAAGCTGTCCCCATCATCAAATAAGTGAGCAGCTGTTGATTCAATATTTTTATGAGGGGCTTATGCCGATGGAGCGTAATATGATAGATGCTGCTAGTGGAGGTGCTTTGGTTGACAAGACACCCGAAGATGCAAGGATATTAATTGCAAATATGGCAGCAAACTCTCAACAGTTTGGAACAAGAATGGACCACACACCTAGGAAGGTTCATGAGGTAAGTACATCTAATTTAGAGAAGCAAATTTCAGATTTAACTTCTTTGGTTAGACAAATTGCTGTAGGAAATATGCAGGCTGTTAAAACGTGTGGAATCTGCATGGTTCCTGGTCATGCGACTGATATGTGTCCTACACTTCAAGAGGATGAACTAGTGCAGCAAGCCAATGCAGTAGGAAATTTTGGGCAGCAGCAACACATATATGATCCCTATTCTAATTCTTATAATCCGGGATGGCGAGACCATCCGAATTTTAGCTACGGGAATCAGCCAATGCAGGGTCGCTACCAGCAGCAAAGACCTCAAGTGAATCAACCATCTTCCTCTTCCCAAAATCAAGGTATGTCACTTGACGAAATTGTTAAAGCTTTGGCTACTAACACCCAACAGTTTCAGCAGGAAACTAGGACTAGTATTCATAATATAGAAAAGCAAATTGGTCAATTAGCTTCGTCGGTGAGCAAACTTGAAGCTCAGAATTCTGGTAAGCTTCCCTCACAAACAGTGATTAATCCTAGGGAAAATGTTAGTACGATGATATTGCGAAGTGGAAAAGAAGTGGATAGTCAAGCTGTTCATGAGTCAACAAAAAAGAAGCAGCAGCAAGGTGTAGAGAAGACCGATGTTCCTGATGTGGAGGTAAATTCTGAACCTCAAATTAATAAGGCTAATAATTTTGTTGTCCCTCCTCCCTTTCCTAGTAGGTTGGCTAAGACAAAGAAGGAAGAACAAGAGAAGGATATCTTGGAGATTTTCAAGAAAGTAGAGGTGAATATACCTTTACTTGAGGTGATCAAGCAAATACCCAGGTATGCTAAATTCCTTAAAGAGTTGTGCATTACAAGGCGTAAGTTGCGGAATAATGAAAAGGTACATGTTGGGGAAAGTGTGTCAGCACTTATTCAAAGAAAAATACCCCCTAAGTGTAAGGATCCAGGTTCATTTTCTATACCTTGTAGGATAGGAAATTCTAAATTTGAACGTGCAATGGCTGATTTAGGGGCATCAATTAGTGTCATGTCATTTTCAGTTTTTCAAACTTTGAATTTGGGCCCTCTAAAAGAAACTGGTGTTATTATTGAATTAGCTGATCGTTCAAATGTTTATCCCATAGGTGTAGTTGAGGATGTTTTAGTACAGATTGGAGAACTAATTTTTCCTGCGGATTTTTACATTTTGGATATGGAAGATTGTGTTCCTACATCAAATGCAGCTCTAATTTTATTTGGAAGGCCTTTCTTAAAGACTTCCAAAACAAAAATTGATGTGGATGGTGGTACTTTAACAATGGAATTTGATGGAGAAATTGTGAGATTTAATGTTTTTGGATGTCATGAAACACCTAGTTGAACTGTTTTCTATTAATTGAGTTGATATAATTGTGCATAATTTGTTTTTAGCCTTTGAACAGGATTGATTTTGCAAGGAATAAGTGATTTGTTGCTGTGACTATGTCGAGCTAACGACGTTAAACAAAGGCGCTTTTTGGGAGGCAACCCACACTTTTGCTCTATTTTATTTATTTACACATATATATAAATAAATAATGTCATCTTCTTCCTTTTGCTGAATTTTGAATCTGCAGTTCTGGGTAAAAAGAAGATGGAATAAATAGAGAAATGACCTTCCCCTCTCCTCTCGCAAAACTCGCGATTTCCTTTACTAAGGGGTTCTTGTTCGATCGTTAGTAGAAGTTCCTTCAAATCGCAGGCCAGTCCTCTATCCTACTCCATCTTCTTTTCCAATTGATTCCCGTCGCAAAGGAGGTACCCATTACTAGACAGCAGCCTGGCTTTTGTTTGCAATTTATTAATGAGTAAATTCCAGTGCAACAGGGCAGTATTTCTACACCTTTACTCTTGTTTACTTTCTTGTGACCCTTCTTTGTGTTTAATTGAGATTTGTACACATTGAGGACAATGTGTGAAATAAGTGTGGGGAAGGGTTTTACTATTAGGGGTGTTTTTATTTGATGGTTTTTATGCTTCATGTGATGATAATGCTGCTGAATTTTCAAGTAAATTTTGACTGTTTTGAGAAAAAAAAAATGCTTCTAAACTGCATTTAACCACTTATCTCATGGTATATTTGAGTAAAATTTTTAAATTTTGATGTGTTGAACTGATTTTGGGACTTACTCAATGGGGTTATGGTGTCTTTATAACATGATTTGGAACTCTTAGAAACTCTAGAGAGGGGAGCTTTGCCTTTGTTACTTTGTTTAACATATATGAGAACTTTAATTGATGAGACTAGTGAGCGAGAGTTTTAGCTTGAGATTAACCATTACTGCACTTATGAACCTTGGTTGAAGTTGTTTACACTTTGAATTCTAAAAATATATTTTCCAAAACTTAGTTTCTTTTGATAGGTGTTTTTTAGAGCAATTTTTGAGGCAAAAATTTAGGATAGCTTCACGAACGCTAGAACTCTCTTTTACGTTCCCTTGAGGCGAAATCTTTAGGTTGGATCTTAACTTTGGAAATGATATAGGCGCTCTTTTGGCCGTCATTATATCCTTTATGTTATCATACCTAGTCGTTATCGTTCTCTCGTCCCCTTCTAGCCCATGTAGTATGCTGAATGCGTACTCTAAAATCTTTTCATAGCCGACAATATAGCCATATAAACCAAAAGCTTTTTACCTACCACCCTTTAATGAGAAATAGTCTTATAGGTTGTTGTTGAGTATGCTTATGTATGTGTTATTAGAATTAAGTCATTTGTTTTAGTTAGTTTGTAATAAATGGTCATTATAATTTATGTTTTGTATATATTTGACTTCGAATTTGAGTTGTAATTAGTCTAGTTTTTAATTCATGAGAGTAAATGGTTTAAGAGTTCATGTGTTTTGTTTCAAGTTTAATTGAAAATAATTTTGTGATGTCTTAGTTTTCCATGAAAAGTAAAAGAGAAAAAAAAAGTTTAGAAAAATAAAAATCAGTGAAAAAAAAAACAGAAAAAAAAACAGAAAAAAAAAGATGAAAAAAAAATAGAAAAAGCAAGAATAATAAGAAGAGTATTGAGAAGAGAAAAAAAGAAGGTATTTGTTCATTTCAGTTTGTTAGAATTTTTTTTTTATTTTAAGTTAAAATTTTTATTGTTTGGTATTAGTTATAGTTAGTTTGTGCATTGCTCTATTGAATAGATTGTTAAAAGACTTATTTTTCTCATCTTTTCTTAGCCTTTACATGATCCCTTTCATTTGTAACTTTACCATAGCCTTACCTGAATAAAGACCTATTGATCCAAGGTTGGGATTTGTCTTACATTAGTGGAGAGGGGATTTGGAGGGGAGTATATGGACGTTCACTTGTTTTTATATTATTGAAGCTATGAAAATGTATTTTTGGACGCTTTGTTAATTGCTCGATAAAATGCTTGTTGATTCAGATTTCGAATTAGTATGTGCTTTGTGAATTCTTAGTGTAACCTTGTTCAATTGTGTTCATAATAATGGAATGATATTGATGGTTGAGATCTCAATTGTGATGTTGAATTGTTTAGAGAACTTGCATATGTTGGATTGAGTTTTAAGGTGAAGTTTGCGGCTCCTATATAGAGTTAATTTGAGTTTTGAGTCATGCTTGAGGACAAGCATGGGATAAGTGTGGGGAATTTGATATGTGCATTATTTGGTGCTTTTATTGTCTACATTATTATGCATTTTTGGGTTATTTATGTGCTTAATTCACTTTGTTAGATAATTTTTAGCAATTAGACATTATTTTAGTTGCATTTGGAATAATTTAATTAAATTGGTAAAATTTCAGCATTTTTGTTATCTTGAACTTTGTTTGGTTTTTCAGAGATATATGGCCTTTAAATTGGAATCCGTTTGATGCGTTGGAAAGATGAAACAGAGTTTTACAATTGTTTAAGAGAAACCAGAAGCTAATTCAGTTTCAATATTGATCAATTTCAGCTCTGAAGTTTAAAGCTATGTGCTGTATAACTAAGTACGACCTGTTCTACTGTGGACTTCATATCTGGAGCTCCAAGTGTCAAAACAAGACAAGCCCAGGCCCATTAGACTCCTAAAAGACATCCCTAAAAATGTCGTGAAGACCACTTATTGAAATGGTGTCGTTTTGAGAGTCAAAGACTGCAGTTAAGTTGGTGTTTCTGCTACAACATATTCAGAGAGGGCTGTTACGGTTTTTAGTTCATATCTGGAGCTGTGAGGCTCAGTTTTAAGTGAGCCTTAGCTCGTTAGAATCGTGAGAAAGAGATTTTCAAAATTGTTGAAGAAGTCAGAACCATATTTGAAAAGGAGGGAGCCGAAAACAGGGGAAGATCAGAACAGAATATTTTTCATCTCAAAATCCCTAATTAATTGGGGATTCTTTTCTATTCTTCAAAAGGAAATATAAGGAGCAGCAGGGAGGGAGATCAACAGAGCATTCACCATCTATTCAGAGGTTCAATTTAATTTTGTTTAGTTATTGTAAGCCATGAGTGGCTAAGTCTTTTAGTTCAATTCAAGGGATTTAATAATCCATGTATATTTGTGAGACTTGATCTTGAATTGAGTATTTCTTTTTTGAATATCTATTGATTCTTGTTTTAATTGATTTAATTTTATTAAGTTCTTTGCTAAAAAGGCCTATTAGTAAAGTGTTTGATAGGATTAACTGCTATTTCAACCTTCATAATCCGTAATTGTTATGAAATGGTGAATATTAGTAGTAATTAGATGTTACTGATTATCACAGTTTTTCAGTAATATTCTATAGAAACAATAGGATTGAATTAAATAGTTTATGCTTCATAAATTATTGTTCAAGTTTAACTGCTTCCAGTTCTTAATGCTCTTATTAAATTGAAAGGGATTGCTTAATACCCAATCGTTTAATAATTAGAGTTAATGAGGGTGCTGGGCTCGAGTTAATGAAAATAGAGAAGTTTGAGGATTTATCATACTCGTTGATAAATTCTAGTTAAGTATTCAAAGAGAAATTTTATCATTAGTTGTCTATGATCAAGTGTGCATTGGATTGGAAATTACCTTGAATTGACTTTCAATCAATTTGCTTCACAACCTTAGTTATTTAATCAGTTTTCCTTTCTTTGATTTGTTAAAATTCAGTTTTCACAACAAAAACCCCCCTTCCACAAACACAAGATTACAATTTCAGTCTCTAGGGTTCGACCTGGATTCACCGTCTCTACAGTTTAATTCAGTTATTTATATTTGGTGGAATCGACGAACATCAATTGTGCTTCAGGACAAGTTTCCTGCAATGGAGCAGGTGGAAAAAACCCAGTTTCTCTTGTAGAATTCACATTAGCAGAAAATGGGGGCCAAGATTTCTACAATATTAGCCTTGTCGATGGGTTTAATCTACCAGTTTCAGTGTCTCCGCAAGGTGGGTCTGGTGATACTTGTACTACTCTGAACTGTGCAGCCAATGTGAACTCAGTTTGCCCTTCAGAATTGGCTGTTAATGGTGATGGTGGAGTTATTGCTTGTAAAAGTGCATGCGAAGCATTTAGCCAGCCACAGTATTGTTGCACAGGAGAATTCAATTCACCAGAAAAATGTAAACCCACAAACTATTCAATGATTTTCAAGAATCAATGTCCTCAAGCTTATACATATGCTTATGATGATAGAACATCTGGTAAATTTGCTTGTACTGCTGGAACTAATTATGCTGTAACTTTCTGTCCTTGAGCATGAATAAGAAGAAGAGGATTATAGAAAAATAAATAAATACATAAATATATAGAATAAAAGAATTTTGTCAACTAGACAAAATTAGCAATAGTTTATATTGGTATTGTGATGACATGAATGATATAAATTTTTTTTAATGTATTATACATAATATTATACCAATGTATTGATATTAATTAGTATTATACTTTGTTTTCTTTTTCTTGCAATTATTTCTTGTTTTTGTTGAATTAAATTTTATGTTATCAATTTTCATGTTTAAAATAAATCATATTAAAAAAAGATTTTGACAAAAATTTTATTTTGAAATAAATCACATTAAAAATAAAAGAAATATATATAATATAATCATCATTCAAACAAAAGTCCTGTTTAGAATGACAAATAAGTTGAATTATGATACATGATGCATAATTTCCCACCATTCACATAATATATAATTTTTTATATTTTTGTAAAAAAAAATAACCATATTTTTGTAAAAAAAAAATAACTATATGTTTTATTTTAATTAATTGATTTGTTATTCCAAATAAAATTTTTAATTGAAATCATGGTTATATTATATAATATTTATATTGTCGGAGAAAATAAGATTTAGAAGAGAAAATTTAATTAAATTAAAAAAAAGATATTTTTCCCTCAAGCACTGCATTTCTCTAATTAGATATTTTATTTAAAAAATATACTTTGAAAACTCCAACTTTGAGATAGCAAAGAAATTTACTTAACAATTGAGCCAACATTTAATCAACTTTAATTTTCTTAATTATCTCTTTATATAACATCATCTTATTATTGAACCTAATTCCTATAAATTAATTCTCCATTACATCTTGAATTCAAATATAATATCTCTTAACTAAGATTTTAAGTTTTCTTGTTGAAATTTCTATATTAGAGAACATATATATCAATGAATACTTCTAATTAATTAATAACAATAAATAAACAATTGAAATAAAAAAAATTAATGGAAAAATATATTGGATAATCATATTCTAATCAACATAATAAGGATAACTCTTGAAGTTAATTCTAAATATATATTTTAATATAAGAGTAAAAGACAAAAAAAAGTTGATTTAAAAAGGGAAAAAACGTATTTTTCTCATAAAAAAATAATTATAGGAAAATGTTTTACTCTACTTATATCAACAAATTCCAATTTTTCATGATCAGAATTTAATTGAAGAAGGATATATATTATTATTGCAACTAAATTGATAAATTTGGATATTTATTTGTTAGATTTTTTTTAAAAAAAAGCTAAAATATAAACATTTTTTTAGTAATTAATAGCCTATTCATATGGATACACAGAACATTCAACTGAAACAAAGGCAAAAGAAAGACAGAGCAAAATTAAATCCTTGGAATTTCTGCATAAACGCCATCTTTAAAAATGGAAGAAAATACTATTTCATCATATACAATGAAATATCAAATATTATTAAATTAATTTGGTCGAAAAGAGAAATTGCTTCGTTAATTAAATTAAATATGAGAAATGAAATAATAATTTATTATTTTTAATTTAAAATAATTAAATTCCATTAATTGTATATTTATAAATACAAAATTGTAAATTTGTATTTGTCCAAAGATTAGCAAACTAAGTAGCTAACAAGCTTACTCAATAGTTAACTCAGAGTCTAGTCAGAAATTTGATTTTCATATAGTTCTAATTTTATTTCTGATGTATTACAATATGGGGAGACGGAAAATCGAATCTAAATTTATATAGAAGAGATGAATTTGTGGTTATGCTATATCTCGGCATGCTTTATTTCTAATGAATTAGTTCTTAATTATCAATAACAAGATAAAAAAAATAAAGTTGAATTCAATTTGAGTCTTCTAAATTGAATTCAATTAAAAAAAAAAGTTGAATTCAATTCAAAAGAAAATAAAGTTGTTAAAAAAAAATGAATTCAATTCTTCTAAATTTTAAGTTTCAACAATGTTAATTATACATTAATTTGAGTCTTCTTCCCATTAAAGACGCAAATGAATCGTCTAAACCATTTTTGGGGGTTCAAAGTTTACTAATTTTATTCAGTAAAAGCTCAATTAAAGGGGGGAACAGAACCATTAATTTTATGGTCTGTGAGATACGCAATTTCAAATCGACTCTCTAATTTTGGTCCTAACAGCTCAAATGGTTGTTGGAATTTCGATTTTTTGTGTATTCAAAATTAGAAAAATTCCATATCTTAATTAATTGCTTTTCCAAATTTCTTGTTTGGAATTAATTAATTGGTACAAAAACGATAAAAAAAAATAACTTTTGTGAGAAAATTGTAGATTGGTCTTGTGATGTGTTGGTTTATTCATGAACTTGTTTGTGTGGTTTATTTTACGATGAGATTGATATTCTAAAAAAAAATTATTATAAAAATGGACTTTTCAATCTAAATAACTAGAAGTTTTTAGGGTTAGCTCTTAAGATTTATATTAAAAATAAAAATTTTAATATAAAAATTTAATACTGTATCAAAACAGATATTTTACTTAAATGATTCAAACAGTAATCATAGAAATATATGACTATATTTTTAAGTAGCTCAAACAGTAATTATTGTATATTTGTCAATGGTCAATTAGATAGTTAATATAAAAATGGTTCTCTAGTCTTAACAGTTAATTTTTAGCATTGACAAATAAGATATATATTAAAAATAAAAATTTTACTATGAAAATTTAACATATTGAAAACCAACACTATTGAATAATATAATAATGAGTATATTTATAATAAAATTTTTAAATATTTTAATTAAATATATTATTAATTTAACGTGTAAATTATACCAAGAATAATTAAGAGTTTTCTCCATTAATTTGTGTGTAACCATATGGTCATATAGATCCATTTAAAAAAAAATTCATATTACAAAACAAATTAATGTATATTCAATTAAGTTGGAGGTTACATAAAGAGATCTTAAATCTAATTCTAAACTCTTATTTATTTAGAAAAAAAAACGTTATCGATATCAGAATTTTTCAATATTTTTTTTATATTGGCGTAATTTTTTTTTCAGTTTAATATTTAATTTAATGATCATTTATAAATTAATTGTTTATTAAATAAATATTGACAGAAACAACTCATTTATAAATATTCATTAAAATTGAGACGGAACAAATAAAAAAAATTAAACACTAAAATAAAAAATATTGATCGTTTTACATGTATTTTAGATGTACTAAAAACAATTATCATTTATATGTTGAATAGTTTGTGCATGATATCAACACTTTTTCAAATTTATTAAATTTCAAATATTATGTTTTCATGTTTAACCTTTGGATTAATTGGTTCTTGCAGTTTTATTATTAATTTCAACAGTTTTTTAAATATTTTCATATGAATTTTTTAAGTTATAAGTGAAATTTCAGTTTAGTGATATTAAAGTGGTCTTTAAAACCGAAAGATATGTATATATTTTTGATAAATAAAACTGAAAGATATTAAATTTGAGTCATAATTGAAGAATAAAATTACAAAAAGAAAATCTAAGATTAATATTTATGGTTACTTATTAAATTTTACTTTTTTTTTCCTATTGTTTTTTTTTTTATATATCCTTTCTTTTTTAACAGTTTTTATTAACTAAATTTTAAAATTTTCTTATTCATGCTCTATTTTTTTTCCAATTTAGCAATTTTCAGCTAATGACGGGGCTTTTTCAAGGGTTGTTTCTAGCTCCTATTGTTCGGGTTCGCTAATCGTAGCTAGTGTTTGATATTATTACTGCTATAGCTTTTTCATCTGTAAGACAAGTGAGAAAGGGGACTGGGCTTTTCTGGAGGAAGTTTCGTTGTCTAAATTAATTTGGTCACTCTAAATCAAGAGATAAGAGAAAAAGAGAAAAATCAACCGTTTATCTGTGGGAAGATTTTTCTATTTATCGTTGGATATAAAAAAATATTTTGAACTGTGTCAGCGTAATTTGCGGGTGTATCAGTAGAGTGTCTGCTGAATATCATAAACCCGGTAGACTTAAAAAATTTAATATCAAAGTATGTCATGCTGATGAGAATACGACCATGAGAGTGATCGAACATCGAACCTAGTCGATGGGCTCGATACAGTGCGGATATCATCACCTACATCCTTCCTAATTGACTTATATATATTTTTTTCAAAATTAATAAAAATTCTTTTTTATCAATTAAAAGTGGATTTTATTAATTAAATTCCAATAAAAGTGGATTTTATTAATTAAATGTGGATTTTTTTTTCTAATTTGTTCCTACATTCTGCCTAACAAAAAGTGGTTTTTTTATTAATTAAAAGTGAATTTTTTTCCAATTTTTTTCCCTTCATATCCTTCTTAATAAAAAGTGGATTTTCTTTATTAAAAGTGGATTTTTTCCAAAATTTTTTTCGTAAATTCTTCCTAATAAAAAGTGATTTTTTTTTCCAATTTTTTCCTACATCTTCGTAATAAAAAAGTGGATTTAATTTATTAATTAAATTCCAAAAATTAATTATTTTTGGTGAGGGCTGGAGGCTATATATACCCACGCAACCCTTCTTTGTGAAAATCCCAACCTCCAAACTAACATCAAAAAACATTCAATCATTCAGTTTTTCTTTTAAAAAAAATAATCAATTATGAAAACTTTAATTTTCTTTGGCCTTGTCTTCACCTTCCTCTTCTACGGTAAGTACTTTTTTAATTTTAATTTCATATAATATAATTTATAACGGCTAGTATTTGCATACTATTTTTTATTAACTTTATGCACATCCTACTCTTTTGAACTTTATATTAATTTTTCTTTTGAGTGTTAGTATAAGGAAGAGGTAGGTATATTATCCAAGAAAATATGTCTCTATGTGCAACTTTATATTAAATATATGATTTTGAAAAAAAAATTGTATTTATATTATTGTTATTCATGCAATAAGGTGCTCTTTTCAATTTTATATTATTTTTTTAACATTAATACTAGAAAAGAGAAAATTGATTTAGAGTTTATTATTCACCGTTAGACTATATCTTAACATATAATTTTATATTATATTTATGATATTAAAAAATAATTATTTTTATATTCTTGTTAATAATATGCATATATATTTATACATATGCACATGTATATATAAATTTTTTTTGGCTAACATATATATATAATTTTATATTAAATAATAATGAATTAATGAAATTAATTTATCTATGTAGAAGCTCACCCAGCAACTTTTACTTTCTCAAACAATTGCCCATACACAGTTTGGCCAGCAACTCTAACCGGCGGCGGTAGACCACAACTATCAACCACCGGTTTTCAGCTAGATCCAAAAACAACCCAATCGGTTGACGTTCCAGCACCATTCACCGGAAGATTTTGGGGTCGAACTCAATGCTTCTCCTCTTCTACTGGCCAATTCATCTGTGCAACTGGTGATTGTGCTTCAGGACAAGTTTCCTGCAATGGAGCAGGTGGAAAAAATCCAATTTCTCTTGTAGAATTCACATTAGCAGAAAATGGGGGCCAAGATTTCTACGATATTAGCCTTGTTGATGGGTTTAATATACAAGTTTCAGTGTCTCCACAAGGTGGGTCTGGTAATACTTGTATTACTACTAGCTGTGCCGCCAATGTGAACTCTGTTTGCCCTCCAGAATTGGTTGTTAATGGTGATGATGGTGGCGTTATTGCTTGTAAAAGCGCATGCGAAGCATTTCAGCAGCCACAATATTGTTGCACAGGAGATTTTGGTACACCACAAACTTGTAAACCCACAAATTATTCGATAATTTTCAAGAATCAATGTCCTCAAGCTTATAGCTATGCTTATGATGATGAAACAAGTACATTTACTTGTACTGGTGGAGCTAATTATGCCATAACTTTCTGTCCTTGAGCCTGAAGAATAAGAAGAAGAAGAAGAATTAATTATATTTGGATATATAGAAAATAAAACAATATATATATAGGTAGCAGAGAATAATAATTAATTATATAGAATAAAAAGAGTATTTCCATATATAATTTAATAATAAGTGTATATTTTGTTTATTTAATAGATTTAGAATCCATTTCCACCATCTTCAAAATTTATTAAATGTCAATATATATATATATATTTATATATAGAATGATAAAAGGATTTGTCAAGTAGACAAAAAATTAGTAGTTTGTATTGTTATTGTGATGGCATGAATGATATAGTTTTATTTTTATATATTATAAATATTATGTCAATGTATATCCATATTAATTAGTGTACATATACTTTCTTTTTCTTTTTGTTTTTCTTGCAATTATTTTCTGTTTTTGTTGGTCATGGCGTTTGAATCATTGGAAGAATTATATATATTTTGTCCTCATCTGTTGTATAGTTGTATTATATTACACTAATTTTTGAATATGAAACTGAAACTATTTTCAGCTATTTCATTTGAAAAACTCAACTTTGCGAGGATTTTATTGAATTAAAATATATTTCATCAATTTTCATATTTAAAATATATCACATTAAAATGCAATAATTAATTCTATCATTAAAAAAATAATTTATTAATTAAGTCTATCATTAAAATTTTAAATTATATAGTTAAATTGAATAAACTAATTCATATTAAAATTTAATTAGAAAATTCTTTTTTTTACTTCTCAATTACTTTAAACAATATGAGAAAAACGAATTACAATAGACCATCTGGATAGTTTTGTCATTTGAAATTTATTACTATGGTTATTTTCAGTTTATATATTATTTTACATTATTATTTTGAAACTCAAATTCATCAAATCACAATAATTAATTGCATATAATATTTATTTATAATTCTTACTTTAAAATTTATTTTAAATAAATAAAATTTTATTACTAAATTGAATTGATTTATATTAATAAAATTCAGTTGAATTAAATAAAGAATGGTGAGATTTCAAATTATAACTGATTTTGATGGAATAAATAAGAGAAACCTGAAGTTTTCAACTAATTTTGCATATATTTTTGTCTATGAATGAGAAAGACAGATTAATTATTAGTCCAACCAGTAATGTTGACGTCAACTATATATATAATATATTTTGATTTTTGTGTTGTTATCAAATTCAATTTCTATTAATAATTTATTTTTAGAAGGCTTGAAAACAAATATGAACATAGTATCACAAGCTAACTCATCTTATTTTTATTTGATTCTAATTTTATAAACTTCATAAATTAAAACAAAGAAATGAAATTAAATGAAGACCTTATTTACTCAAAAATACACATTTGAATCAATATGTACAAGAAGATATATTAAAAAATAGTTAGCTAGTGAAATTATTATTAATTCTGGTTAGTTAGTGAAATAATTATTAATTGTTTCTAGGAAATTTTTAGATTCACTTGGTCTATCTAATTTAAAATTTTATATTTTTTTAAAAAATAAAATTTCAAAATTTCTTAATTAATTACATGAGGAGGAAGGGCTTAAGACTCAAATTTAAATCTAAATAGAAGTAATATATACTCTTGACCATCAAACTACATTTTAGTCATTCAATTTTCTTAATTTATATAATAAAAAACAAAATTTAAAAGTTTAAAATACGTGTAGAGAAATTAAATAAAAAATATTTAAATTTTGTCTTTTAAAAGATAAAAGCTATAATTCATTAAATTATGGATCCTCGTAATAATTAGTGAATAATTATTAAAGAGTCAAAAGGTGACTGTTAAAAAGTTTAATTTTGATCATTTGAATTATAGCATCAAATTACTACACTAATTAAATATTAATTTTACTAAAGATTTCATACTAACAAGGAGTGATTAAAGATATATATAACAAAAACTGGCTCAACATGGAAAATAAAATAAAGCATAAAGAACATAAAGGAAAGCAAGTAATGTGCTTTAAATGGTTTAAATATAAATGCTAAGTTCTGATTTTGAATTAAAATTATTTAATACTAATTAAGTAATTCCTCTAAAAAAAGAAATAATAAAAAAAAGAAAATAATCCACATTCAATTTCGTAAACTACATACAACTTTTGTTTTATTAGAAAACTTGAACATAAATCTTATCTATGAAAGACGTGTAAGTTTACAAGGATAAAATAAATAAAAATTTTGGTTTTTTAATGAAATAAAAATAAATTACTAGGATATACATATGAAAAATGTAATTAATTACATCATTGATAAAAATAAATAAATATTTCACATTTATTTCAACTAATAAAATTATATGTAGCCTATTATTTTATTTTAAATATTCATATTCTGCAGCAACCTTATGATAATATTGGATATTCACTTTTTCATAATTTATAAGAAATGATTTATTTTCATTAATTTTTATTTATTTTAAACTTTACTCACCATTTTATAAAACAAAAGATTATATATAAGTGTTGTTACTTGATGGGTGATCTCCTAGCTACAATAATCTATTATATTAAATAAAAATAAATTCCTTATATAATGGTTAGCATCATATGCGTTTGGGTTTCTTCTTGAATTCATGTATTTGACGTTGCTCCTCCCCTTGGCCTGAATTAATGGCTCGTGCATGATAATAAGATAGGAGTCTGGTATGAGAGAAGAATTGTTATCTAAGTCCTAATATTTGGGACGACTCCTTTTATAAGTGAAAAAAGGGGAGAAATTTACAAAAATAATTGAAAAAAATAAAAAATTACAAAAATAACTTACAACTAGAAAATTTTACAAAAAATGATATATTTTTAATAGATGTTGAGTATATTTTCAGTACACATCATAAAAATATTGAAAAAACTATTTTTGCAAACTAAAAAAATAATAAAAATGAAAATTTGAAGTAAAAGTATAGTATTTGAAGTAATTTTCTGAAAAAAAAAATGAAAAAGAAATGCCTTTTGTGATTTAACTCCATTTCCTAATTTGTAATAATCTTTAATTAGAAAACATGTGTAGATATGCTGTACAAAATCTATTGAGATAGAACTGTATTAATGTAATAAAGATAAAGTTGAAAATTGATCACTTAATTCAGCTGATTTCTGAAACATAATATATATATATATATATATATAAATTTTTCAGAGCCGTAAACTCGGATATTATGGGTTCTCCGTATATCCATTATAAATAGTTTATTAATAAAAATTACAGCTTCAAAAAAATAAATAAATAAATTTTCCAGAGTTGAAAAAATTACATAACTCCAATGATTTCTTTCCAAAAATTCAACCCTTTTTCTCTTCTTTAAATAACCCATCTCTCACCTTCTTCTTCTTCCACATTTCATTTTCAAATTCAAACCAGAAGAAAAAGAAGAAGATTTCAATGGCTAACAAGTCTATTCTCAACCTTCTTGGTCTCTTCATGCTCATTATAGGTTATTTTTTTTCATTTGGCTTTGACTGAAACTCGAATAATATATTTTTTGTTTCTTGATAGTAATTAGTTATATATATATTTTATTTATTTTTGCAGGGGGAAATTCTGATATAATTCTCAGTATTGAGAATAATTGCTTGCAAACCTTATGGCTTGCCTCTAGTCCATCAGATGGTGATTTGGATCCCGAAAATGGGCCTGGTACGTTGGAAATATTTTCCATGTCTGACCCATGGTCCGGAACTATATGGGCACGGACCAAGTGTACAACTGATCCAAATGGTCACTTCTCCTGTGAAAGCGGAGATTGCGGGTCGGGCATGCCCGATTGTCAAGGTCCGGCACCTACTTACCCAGTAACGGAACTCAATTTGAATATCAATCAAGGTGAAGTCTCATATGAAGTGAGTTTGATTCATGGGCATAATATAGGTGTTCGAATCCAACCGGATGGCGGGTCGTTAATCAGTGGCGGGTCTGGATCGTGCCCGATTGTGGATTGTGTTCAAGACATTAGTAATGTTTGTCCAGCTTCCCTTGTGGCAACAAACAAAGGTGGAGCTTATGTTGGGTGCTTTAATCCATGTGATGCTTTTAAGGATCCAAAGTATTGTCAAGCTAATGAGTACTCAACAAGGTTTAAGGAACTCTGTGATAAATCACATACTTTTCCAGGAGATAACAATCCTCCAATCTACAAATGTAAGAATGCTAATAGATATAATATTACATTCTGTCCTCTTTAGTTTTTCAATTACTAAAATTGTCATTCTGTTTTATCAATTTCCCAAGTATTAATGTTATATGTAACTACCAACTCTCGGGCAAACTAAAAGTGTTATTGTCCTTATTTAGATCTTAAGTTCGAGTTTTAAATATTTTTTCTATGTAATTAATAAAAGAAATCGTTATACTTTCTTAAGTATGGTTATATAATGATAAGAAAGTTGACTTCAATCGTTTTTTTCTTCTTTCTTTCAATGGGATTCGCTTATATTATAATATTCAATCACTATTAGGCTAAGGTTGAAAAAACTTGAAGAAGGAAAATTTTAACAATTTGATTTTGATGGGTGTCTAACTAATACGACAACAACTGTTTTTTTAAAAAAATCAAAAATTTTAAATTCTTAATTTTCTATAATAGGAAATTAATAGTCAATAGTTAATTTTTTTGCTTAGCTGAATTATGTTTTAACTAAATTAATATTTTTATATATAGATTTATTTATGAGCTAATTTGATTTAAAAATATCAAAATTTTTAATCATTATTCATTCCGTTTGATCCATAATTAAATATAAATTTATAAATAGATATAGAAAAATTATAAATTTAAACTTTTTTTAAAAAATAATTAACAATTTTGAATAATGGCGGTCTTGGTAAATTTTTAATGTGCAAAGTTAGAATAACAAATCTTCCAAGTTCCAATTGTAAATGCAAATTTAAGATTTTTCAAGCTAATAAATATTAAAAAGTAACATATTTTTTAAAATTATATTTCTTTTAATTCTACTAACAAAAGGTTACTAACTACTCCCTATAACAAAACAATCCTAAATTTTAATGAGCAAAGCAAAATATTTATAAAAATTTTTGTAAAAAACAAAACAAATTAATGAATATTTGTAGAAATTTCATTTTTTTTATAAAGAAGTGCTAAAGAAAAATATTTTAGTGGATCATCCAATAGCATTAGAAGAAAGACAGCTATTTTCGTTACATAAAAAGAAAAGAAAAGAAAAGAAAAGAGGCAGAGCATCCAATGGATCTCAACTCTAGCAGAGAAATAACAGAGAAATCAAGAAAAATAAACAATAGCTGGCCCATAGGCCATAATCGAAAACCCACAAAAATTTCACGTTTTCAATGTCTGATTTCATTCTATTTTCCCATGATAATTCAACTAAAATATATTCTCCGAATTCACAGGAATGGCTAAAATCAAGAAGAGAACCGTACAAAGCAAAAGTTGAAGAAAATAGCATTATTAATTATCTGAAATATTGTACTCTAGATTCATTTTTTTTATATTTATAATATTTTATAAAAATAACTTTTTTATTTATTTTACAAGTGGGTAAATCAGAAAAAAAAAATCAAATCTAGCCCCTTCCTGTATGTTTCTAATTAAAAAATGGTGGAAACTCTGCCAAGAAAATTGAATGGAATGGACTTTTCTCTTTTTAATAGTTGGTTGTGTTTAATAGAGACCTTCTAGCCATTGGTGGGCTGCTCAGAATAAAAAAACAACTTGTGGGAAACAATTGCGATTCTGTTAAAGAAAAAAGTTTATCTCATTTCTCTAATCCCTATTACATTTTGTTTGTTTGATTTAGTGTTGGATTTGTAAGAACGTCTACTTTCTTCTTGTTTATTTAAGAAAATGGTAGAAAAGTAAGATTAAAATGCTCTCATTTTTCTTTTGCTTCCAGTTGTTCTGGTTTAGCATACTATATTCTGCAATAGGATGTTTTGTCACTTAATTATAAGAAATATTTGAAAAGCAGAAACAAAAAATTTGTATCACATGCCTATGTGAGAAATCTTATCTGCACTTCTGCATAATATAAGGCTTGAAAAGGACTCATGTTCAAGTAGCTACTATGCCAAACTCAGCCATTTAGCCCATTGCGTAGGGGGTGGTGGAATGTCATGCACCGTAGATAAGATTCCATGCATCTGTTAACTCTTTCAGTTTGTTCATATGTTTGAGAATGATAGGCCGTACTGAAATTATACTGGTTTTTATATGCAAATTTCTTAATGTATTGTCTTTCTATTGTGAATTTGATTTGAGGGGTGTCTCAATTTTTCTGGCACAGTTGCGAATTTGGGGTTTATGAAATGGAGTTTATTTTCTTGATTAGGAATTGTTTTATACTTTCATTCATATGTTTTTATACTACTTGACAAACAAACATATTTGATTCATCCATATATTTTTCTATGGTATGTTCTAGCTCAATACTTTTCCCACATCCTTTTTTATGGACGACGGCAACAATAAAATAGTAACAACATCAATGTCCTACATCATAGATTATACATAATAGCAACTGTAAAATAAAAGCAATATTCGTGTCTTGTAAAAATAATAGCACTATGCACATGATAGAACTGTAACATAATAGTCTAAAGAATGGTCAGTTGTATTTACATCAGGTCGTCTGGCCTGCAATCATCTATACCTCATAATCAATAAGAGCTATGTTTAGTTTAACTAGGCTACAAAAATAAATTAAGATAAACTCAGCTCATATTATTGCTCACTATTGCACTGATAAACTATTGAATCCAAAGTACATACATTGCTATTTTTAATCATTCAATAAGGAATACATATCCACAAGAACTATTGAATCCAATTATTGGCTATTAAGATAACTATTGGGTCCAAAAACTCTATTTTTTATTGTGTCTAATTTGTAATATTCATATGAACAATATTTAATCCATATTTTATATTTTACAGTATATAGATATAAATTCAATTGAGTTCATTACTTAGGTTTTGGTTTGTAATCAATCAAGATATAGTTACTGGTGGGAGAACTAGGATTTGCTTTGGCAAGCGAATCAGTGTTTTTTTATGTAGATATGACATCTTTCATAGCATGCTTCAAATTACCACACATGAAATTAGTTCCTCCATTATTACAAAATTAATTATTTTAGTTTTACACTCTTTTATATTCTTGACAATTTCGTTAGTGTTTTTTCATCAACTCTTCCTTCATTATCATAGAACAGTATGGCCATATTGAGGGTCTTCAAACCATCTACTCCATCGCTGAAAGACATAAGAGAAAAGTCATATGCCTTGCAATGATGAATTAGATGGTTCATAGAACCTCAACATGCCCATACTGTTCTATTACAATGAAGGATGAGTTGGCAAAAAATACCAACGAAAATGCCAGGATTATGAAGAGTGAAAAACTAAAATAATTAATTTTGTAAGATTTCATGTGGGATAATTTGTAGTATGCTATGAAAGATATCATATCTAGAGCTGTATGGATAAAAAACATGGATTTGCTTGCAAAAGCAAATCGTAGTTCTCCTTAAGGATATCTTGGCTAACTACAAACCAAAACTGGAGTAAGAAACTTAATTGAATTTATATAGTAAAATATAGTATGTTGAACTAAATCTTATTCATATGATCAAATTAAAATATTACAAATCAGACAAATTAAAAAATAGACGTTTGGAGCCAATAGTTATTGAAACATGCAACAATTGGATTTCAGTAGTCTTGTGAATATGCATTCCTTAATGAATGATTAATAACAATGGCATATGTACTTTGAATTCAATAATTATCTATGCCATGGTAAACAATAATATGAGCTAGTTTATCTTAATTTAATTTTGTAGCCTAAGTAAACTAAACATACCTCTTGCAGGCTTTGAGGTAAATGATGGATGATTGCAGGACACGCAAACTGCTGATGTAAATATATTTGACCACTCTTCAGACTACTATCTTTCTTATTTTACAGTTGCTATTATTTTATAGTTCTATCACGTAAGTACGACTATTATTTTATAGGACACTTATGTTGCTTTTATTTTACAATTGCTATTATGTGTATACTATGATGTAGGACACTAATGTTGCTATTATTCTACAATTGCCATCATCCATAAAAATAGATGTGTGATAAGTATTGAGCTAGAACATACAGTATCAATGGAGCAATATGTTTGTTTGTCAAGTAGAATAAAAATATATGAATGAAGCAATATATGGATGAAGCTAAAGACTCTATGAATGACTACCTCAAAGCTTGATAGGTTTCTGTAGCCAACAAAATGAAACAATTTGCACATATGTAGAAGTGTAGATAAGATTTTTCACGTAGGCATATGATACAAATTTTTTGTTGCTTTTCAGACATTTATTATAACTCAGTGACAAACCATACTATTGCAATATTTTCTATTCACATATTATGATACTATGCTAAACTAGAACAACTAAAAGCAAATGAAGAAAGAGAGCATTTTAATGTATTTTACTTTTCTACAATTTTCTTAATTAAACAAATGAAGAAAACAGATGTTCATACAAATCCAACACTAAATCAATCAATTAAAAGGTAATATAGATTAGAGAAATAAGATATACTAACAGAATTATAGTTATTTCTGGCAGGTTGATTTTTGAATCTTAGCAGCCTACCAATGGCCCCAAGGTCTCTAACAAACACCTCGAAACTGTTAAAAGAGAAAAGAGCAATTAATTCAATTTTCTTGGCAGAGTTTCCACCATTTTTCAATCAGAAACATATAGAAAGAAAGTTAGGTTTAGATTTGATCTTTTTTTTTTCCTAATAATACAATCATTATTAGATGCTATTGTATATTTTTTAAAACTGAAAATTAAAAGGTGACAAAAATATTTATGACTTTTTTTAATCAGTTGATTAACATGACCTAACTACTTAAACTTTTATTGAAAAACATGTTTTTTTTAGCCAAATTTTGTATTTGATGCATGTAAATTGCCCCGTCTAATTAAGTGAATATTTACCTATGTTTGCTACCATATAACAAAATATCACAAAGTAAAGCTACTGTATTATTGGTAATTTAAATTTTGTATTAGCAATTTAGCATATCGATAACTCAAATTGCACGATTTATTTTATACCCTCAAAGAATCATGATTATGCATTAAGCTTTACTCTTCAAATGGGTTCCTATTCAAACCCATCAAATTGAAAATAATCACATCATGGTAGTCTCAAAATTCTTTTCAAGACAGTGAAATCAACAATTTTTTTTTTTAAAACAACAAATCTAATCTGTCAAAAAATAAAATAACCAATCTAATGATAAGACCTGACATTTCATAAAAGTTTAAATCAATTGTATTCTTAATATTCACAGCAAACAAGGCTTATATTATTGCGTTTGAGAATGTGCCACGGATCCTAATATTGCTAAAGATATTAAAAAGCACAAACAAATTGCCAAATCATGTAATTTCAGCCCCCTTGCATAACAATTTTGTTAAACTAATTTCACATGCTCCATGCATGATGCACCTGGGTGACTGACACCTTTTCTTTTTGTGTCATTGCTGCAACTGAATGCTCTTGAGCACCTTGGAGGCCAACAGCTGTGGCCCAAGGCCATGCCCAGTTGTGGATTGTGTTTTGAATATTAGTAATGTTGTGGCAATTTAGAGCTTTACATCTTTTTAAAGATGCAATCCATAATTCTTCTGAATAAAAAAAAAATTAATGTAATCAACTTCAATTAATTTAGGATTAAAATTTTGTTGAATTAAGTTAATGTTGTGGCAACAAACTATAATCCATGTGACGCTTTTAAGGATCCAAAATTTTGTCAACCTAATCAATACTCAATACAATTTACCAAGAAAATTTGCACTAAGTAATACAGTTTTTAATTTTTTTTAAATATCTCATTTTTTTAGTATATTTTTGATATACGAAATATATACCCATTATATATCTTTAAAAATAAAATATATCATTAGTATACAACTGATAAATATATATAAAAAATATAATACTAAAAAGAGATATTTTTAAAATTAAAGTCAAAAAATTAATATTTTTGAAAGAGAGAGAAGAGTAGAAATTTTTGTAAATAATTTTATTTTTGAAGATATTTTTGAAAAAATCCCATTTAAGAATCTTTGTAATTTAACACATACTTATCCAGGAGATAATAGTCCTCCAATCTATAGATGTAAGGGCGCTAATATAGGTATAATAAACAAATCCAAGTAAAATAATCAATATATTAATCTGATTTCAGTTTCATTTATAAGTTAAAGTTTATTTGTACATTTCTCTTCTATTAAATATAAAAATAAACAGAAACCATTGAAAGAATAATCAAAAGCATAAATAACTAGTTCAAGGCAAGTCCAAAAGCAAACCCAACAAGTCATTTTTACAAAACATTCCTTTTTTTTTATATAAAGGATTTTCATTCTACAAAACATTATTTATCAAACAGGTTCAGAAGGAGTGAAGTGAGAAATTGAAAAAAAATAAAAAGAAAACAGATTTTTAAAAAAAAAAAAAATTACAAACAATTCTACTTGGTTCTCCTCAGTACTTACCTAATGCCATGAATATTTACAGCGGTAAATATCAGAAAATGAATGCTCATGGGTGTCTAAATAATACAATAACTCTTTTAAACAAAGTCAAAGTTTTTAAATTCTTAATTTTCTATATTAGGAAATTAATACTCAATAGTTAATTTTTTTTAGCTTAGCTCAATAATATTTTGAAAATTAATATATTTAAACATAATTTGCTCACGAGCTACTTTTGATTTAAAAATATCAATTTTTTTAATCATTATTCAGCCCGTTTCATCGATAATTAAATATGAATTTATAAATAAATATAGAAAGAATTATGAATTTAAACTTTTTTAAAAAAGAATTAATAATTTTGAATAATTGGTGGTCTTGGTAAATTTTTAAATGCAAATTTAAGTTTTTTCAAGCTAATAGATGTAAAATAGTAACATATATTTTTTTAAATTATATTTCTTTTAATTCTGCCAACTAAAGGTTACTAATACTGTAATACAATTCCCTATTTTAATAAGCAAAGCAAAATGTTTATAAAAATTGTTGTAAATAACAAAACAAATTAATGAATATTTGTCGAAATTTCATTTTTTTTATAAAGAAGTGCTAAAGAAAAATATTTTAGCGGATCGTCCAATAGAATTGCTGGAAAGACAGTTATTTTCGTTGAAAAAAAAGCAGAGTATCCAATGGACTCAGCTCTAGCAGAGCTCATAAACGGAGAAATCAAGAAAAATAAACAACAGCTGGCCCATAATCGAAAACCGACAAGAATTTTACGCTTTCAATGTCTGATTCAATTCTGTTTTCTCATAATTCAACCAAATACGAATTCCCAATTTACAGGAATGGCTAAAATGAAGAAGAGAACCGTACAAAGGCAAAAGATGAAGAAACTAGACCCAATTGATAACTTACCAGAGTACCCAAAGCAGCATAGGAGCCCTACACCTAAACGTCGCTCTGATTTCTCTTCCTTCTTCCCTTCCTCTGCTTCATCTATCTCCAATTCAGGTTTTTTTTTTTTTTTTTTTTATTCTTCTGCTTATTGCTGAATTGGGCTTTTTTTTTTGTTTCTGCATGCATTCTCTCTCACATTGGTTTGTTTCTCTTATGAATTTGATGGGCTCAATTTTTCTGTCACAATTGCAATTTGGGGTTTGTGTAATTTTTATTTCCTGTTTGTTTTTGAATTTTGCATCATTATTTGTTAATTGTTGATTTCACTATAGCAAAGAAATTGTTTTGAAAAGGATTTTTAAGCTGGTTTGAACCTACCATTATGTGATATTTTCAGTTTGATGGGTTTACAGTTCAAAAAAAAAAGTTTGATGGGTTTGAATAGGAACCCATTTGAAGAGTAGAGTTTAATGCAGACACTATGATTATTTGAGGATATAAAAAGATTAGGATGCAATTGACTTGTAGATTTGCTAATGTGCTATGAAAAAGTTGAAATTACCAATGCTGTAGTGGCATTACTTTGTGATATTTTTGTTATATGGGTAGCAAACATGAGGTACTGCACTTTAGATGGGGGAATTTACATGCAGCAATTACAAAATTTGGTCAAAGAAACATTAGAGTGAATGAAAGTTTTTGTTATATCATGTCATTCAATGAAAGTTTAAGTTGTTATATCATATTATTCAATGATTAAGTACATTATATATAGAAATTGTTTGACTTTCTGACTATTAATATGTTCTTACCTGCTTGAATTTGCTGCGTCCGTCTTAAAGAGCATGGCTTTCTGAAAGTCCAGCTGTAAATTATTTGATTCTGACGTATTATCGGTTCAATAAAATATGGATTGAGTTCACCATATTTGTCTGAAAATTTTAATCCACAGGTTCCTTCAGATATTGTTCATTGAGTGGCAGTATGACTAGTTTGGATGACAATGAGGTTGAAAAAGAAGAATTGCAAGAGCTTCCTCTGGTACGTTTCAGAAAATCAGCAGATAAAAAGTCAAAACCACTATCTGATTTCTATGATACGTCGGTTATAGGAGTTCAATCAATTGCCCAAAGTACAACTGTTGACTATAGTGATAGGTTTGTCCTGCACCCATTGAATGGTTCTGATTGCAATATGTAATCAAAGCCTTTTCATTTTGAAATGACTATTTTTTTCTACTCTTTTAAAATATGAGTAGGCAGACAAGTTCTACGACAATGGAATCTACCCACGAGAAATCACAAGTTGCAGAAAGCAGAAGTATGTGTACAATTCCTGGGAATGTTGTGTGGGCTAAAATAGATCAGCAAGTGTGGTGGCCTGCTGAAGTAGGTTATCCTTAATTTGTTCTTGTAACTTAATGTGAGATTTAGTTGTTGTTCTTAATCTAAATTATCGCTTTTACTGATTCTAAATAAGCTCTAATCTGATCTTGAGCACAGCTAAGAGTTCTAAGACCCCTCAAATTCGAAGCATATATATCCCTTTTTTTATTGATGCCAGTTTATTTCTAAAATATGGATAGCTGTTATAGATAATTGGAGAAACATCACCTGAAGCGGATTCAAGAAGTCAAGGCTTTGATGGGAAGGTTCTAGTACAACTTTATGGGAAGGGAAGGTAGGCTTCATAACTATTGTCTAATTCAGTGTAGGACTTAAAAAATTTTCTGATCTTTCTATAATATAAGTTCATAAATTGGTCCAATGCTTTTCAGTGCTTGGGTTGATCCAGCCAGAGATCTTTCACAGCTTGATGAAGTGAGCATTGACTACCCTTACTCTAATCGAATATAGATAGTTTCATCTCACATAAGTTAATCTGTTTGGGCGTAAATTAGTTTGAATTTTGTCTTTTAGTTCTATTGATTTCTTTATACTAGTAACTTTTTTCTTGTAAGGAAAGAGAGAGTGGGTGGCTAGTCCTCCTGCATATGAGAGCATCGACTGGTTATGGTGTAATATCACAGAAGTAGTTGATTTTAATTAGATTATACAGAACCACTAGAAATCTTGATCACCCTTTATTCAGATACTTTGTTTTGATTCATCAGTTACTTGGCCTACTGTCTGTTTACATGCATAATCATCACCTTGTTCAGTGCTTTGAAGAAAGGACCTGTAACACTATGGATGAATTTCAAGTTGCGTTAGAACAAGTATGTGTTAAAGTGTCTTCATGTTGGTAGTACTACTGGTTTTGGAGTTTGTGTCTACTCAATCTGGACTGATATTTCTTTTTGAATGTTGAAATCGGTAGGCATTGAAAAGGAAGGAAGATCTAAGATTACATGGACAATTCCTCGGAAGCCTTGATGGTTCCAGTCTCCCTTGTAAGCAGGATCAGTCACCTGGTATGTTGTATTCATATGTTCTTAATTTTCTTTTTCCTTCATGCTTGTTTTCTTCTGTAAAGAAAGTAGATTTGCATATGTTTTGCAAAGACTTGTAGATTTTTTTGATGAGAATTAAATGATCTTTTCATCAGACCATAACTTTACCAAGCTTATAGTTATTAATGTGTTGCTTTTGTATTCTGGAAAACAAGATGCTCCTGTTTTCCCTTTCTTATAACTAAGCTTCTTGATTGAATAGATAAACGAACATCATCAATTTCAAGTAGAAAAGAGCGTGATTTCCTTAAAATAAGAAGCAAGAGGAAACTAAAGCCTAAAATTTACTTTGATGTAAGTAACCTTTTTTCAGCTTTTCAATGGTAAAGAAGCTTTAGCCTACTGCTGTTTTTACAATCTCATCCTTTTCTTCTGCAGGAACTTGTGTTTCCTCTTAAATCTGCCCAAAAGGTCCGTCGTGTCAGGATTATGCGGTACCTTGGCCTCATTGCTCCTATAGGTTCTCCATTTTTACTCAGGCAAAGTTAAATTGCTTGCTAGATCTTTTTTTTTTTTTGGTTCTTATAAATGCATAAACCTTTCTTATTTATGTTTAAGAGCAGATTGTTGGGTCTGTCATTTAGCTATTTAGGTATGTAAATCATGATAATCACAAATGCTGCTATTCTCAGCATTATTCAGCTCTTAATCAATTTATTTATTTATTTATTTTTCTTCTGCAATGAATATAGCCAACAAATCTTTCTTTTTTTCTTTTTTAATTTATATTCTAAAGTTGTCAACATAATATTTCAAAAAGGGTGAAGGTGCAAATTTAATTTTTAAGTTTTTGCGAAGTACATATTGACTCCTAACAAAATTTTGGACTCAATTATATAGAAGTGTTACTCAAATGAACTTTTTAATAATACAAAAGGCAATAAACACAAAACATAACATTCAAGATCCATCACCATTGCTTGAAGTATACTTAGCAACTTTAAACAATTTTTTTAAACATAAATTTAATTACATTCCACTCCAACTTTAGGATTATATATCATTAAGATTCTATATTTGGCATTAGTATTAAAATTATTTCTCTAAAAAGTATTATGTTATGTTTTGATTAACATCACTCTTGCAAAAATATTTATTTTAAATTAAGGATGGAAACACAAAATCTCTTGCGAAGGGCCCTGACCCTTTTTCACCCTATTCTTGTTCTCAATTTCTGTCTTGTGAAGAGTAAATGAAGAAAAATAAATGGAAAATAAATTCTAGTATCAAAACGGTGTGTTGCTTCTAGTGCTCAATAATGTGAGACTATGTGTTCTGGGTTGTATGCTGCTGTTTTATCTTTTAGTTTCATAAATTAACATAGCCTTCATCGTGGCTCTTCTCTCGTCTCTCAATGCCGCTTCTTCATTTTATTTCTCTCGCCGGTGGTGTTACCCAATAGGTGTCTTTTTTCTTTTTTCGTTTTTTTTTTTCGAATAAGATGAGGATCTCTCCATATTCATATTCTGTATATCTCATTTCTCCAACTCCTAATATATTTCATTTCTCCAACTACTAACCCTAACTTCTTTCCATATGGAAAAAAAGATAGAAATGTTCACTAGGTTGAATTTTTTAGCTTACATTATTTGACTAAATATATAGAGTATCAATCAATTATTATTTTTATTCATTTTTTTAATTAATTTACTTCTAATATCTCAAATTTTCAAATTATATTATAATTAATAAAATAGATATATCTTTTAAATATATAGTCAAGTAGAATGAATATAAAATAAATATTAAAAAAATTAATTGCAGCACAAATTTGTAATGATTTTAATCATTCAAAGTTAGTTTTTTTAACTTAATTTTTCCTGACAAAGTCATATAAATTTTGATTATCTTTTACTAATATTATTTTTTAAATATAATTTGTATGATTTTTTCATATAAAATTAAGTTAAAAAAAACTAATTGTTGATTATTAAAATTATCATAAATTTATGTTGTAACTCATTTAGTTTACATTCATATTATATCCATTTTATTTAACTATATATTTAAAATATTCTATTAATTTATAATATATTTTGAAATTTTTAGATATTATTAAATTTAATAAATAGAAAATTTTATTAATTATAATATAATTTGAAAACTTGAGGCATTAGAAATAAATAAATTATAATAATATATTATATATTAAATCACATAAAAATAAAAAAATTGTATTTTATTTAATAGTTCTACCCAATCCATGTATAATAAAAAAACCCAGCCCATTGAGCACTCTCATTTCTCTGATGCCTATTAACTTTTGCCACATAATCGTAATTGTTTCCTGCTAGTTGGTTCTTGAATCTCAGCATCGCAATAGCCCCAACTCCCAACGCCTCTAACAAACACCTCCAAACTCCTTTAAAAAAAGCATTCAATTCAATTTTCTTGACAGAGTTTCCACCATTTTTTTAAATTAGAAACAAATTAAAATAAAACATTTTCAAGCCATATATAACCATGATGATGGTGAGTGATTTGATCGGTTTGGGAGATTTGAACTGGAATTCACTTCAAAACAACTGCAACAAGTAAGCTTGCAACTCCAATTAGGACACTGGCTGACCAAAATGACACAGTAACAGCAAATGTGCCCAGCCAGCAATTCCACCAATAATGCTTGGAATGCTACAGTGGTTGACCATAAACACCAGCCATCAAACACTTTGCTGAAAACATTTACCTTCTCCATATCTCTGCTATTTATTTCCTGGAAAACCTGCAAAAAAAAAAAATCAGTGCTAAATTTGTATTATCCAAAATAAAATTTTCACAAAATGTGAAAGTCTAGTTATAAGAATATAGTTACAATATATAACTGATAAAACATAAAATATAATAAATTATGTTAAGAGAATAACAACCAAATAACACTCAAAATAGAGATGAAAGACGCTTGCTTTTGGTGTGATGTAATCTCAATTCTTTTATGAGTAAAAAAGGTAAACACTTGCTTGGCAAAACACAAAGGTATTAAATAAGAAAGTATTGAGAATGTCTCTAGCATTTGATCACTGAGCTTCATGGAATTGGAGCTATAACACCACCCCCCATTACATATACCCTATAAATCTCCATCGATTTCATTGAAACGAAAATCCCATTACATAAACCCACAAATCAATTTTTTATAGCAATTCAAATTTCACTGTTATTTCAATTTGAGAATTGTAAAAACAAAACAAAACTGGACATGCACTGACAAATGAAAATTCTAGGAAGACGAAGATCTGAAGACAAGAGGGATACAATGATGGGTTTCGGTACAAAAAAGAAAACCAGCAACAACAAGGAGTAGAGTAAGCAAGAGGAAGAAGAAAAAGAAAAATGAGGCAACAGAAACTTACAAATTACCATTTCTCATTTCAATAATCAACAATTATAGACATTACCCAAATTCAAATTTTCACATTTCAATCTAATAGGTCCCAGAACAAAATCTAAAAAACCACAAAAAAAAAAAAAAAACTAAAACCAACAAGATAAAGAAGACGAAGAAGAAAAAGAAGAGCTCACCGTGATAATGCAAATTGTGAACGACATTAACATCAGAGGATCGAAAGTCAGGAACTTAGATAGGATTACGGTATAAAAACTGGAAAAAAATAATTAATGGATTTTGTTCAAAGAGGATGAAAGAGAAAGAAACAGAGAAAAGAGAATGTTAAAGAGAAGATAGAGATATGAGATGTGGAGAGAGCACACTGTGAAAAGTGGGTTTTGAGAAAAAAGATAACTCTTCTTTCTTTTTCCGTTAATGGTAAACCGACTAGTCAAAACCGATTAACAATTGACGAAATTAAAAATTAAATTGAACTAATTTCATCAATAGAACCGACCATTATACTAATAAGGTTGGTTAACCAAAAACGCCCACCCCGACTAACAATCACCATTACTTAAAGTATGCATAACAACCGAGTATACTATGCATGGAATGATTCTTGAAATTGATATGTTGTAAAACCAAATCTCAATCAAAATATAATTATATAATTCTGAAAAACAATTTCAAATATGTTGCATCTCATTCTAAAGATTATATATCACAAAGATTCCATATTTAGCATTAATATTGAAATTATTTCTCTAAATACAATTTTTAAGGTGGATTAACATTAATATTACAAAAATACCCATTTTAAATCAAGGATAAGAAATAAATCCTCTCTTGTATCAATGCAGAGAATTGCTACTTGTGACTTCTTATAAATTCAAAACAAATTATAAAAAGAGATTTATGTTAATTAGTAATTATTCGCTAGTGCATACCTGAAATTACTGAGTTTCAATGAGATATTAAAAACTTGCTGGTATTTATGAATAGCATTCTAAGATTTTAAAACTCCAACAGCTATGCCACCTACTCACGTATCAATATCAAACCGAGTCTTATATGGCTTGGCAGCCGGCCACTGCCTAAAGGCAACCCTTAGGAGTTTGAAGAATTCCCCTATCATCGTTAGGAATTCATCATTCAAGATTTGGGGTTCTTTTCCTCTATCATGAATATGAGAGCCAATGAATCAATTGAGCTAGGTAAGCTATAGATCTCTGTTGTTCACTCCTCAGTTCTTCATATATTACTTAAGTTTTCTTTTGTTCAGCCTAGATTTGGTTCCGTTCCTACATCAGGGACTAAAATTTGAGGTTCGTTTTTTCGCTGAAAGTTCCCTAACTTGCTATCCATGATTTGCAGGTATTGGTTGCCATGTTCCTCAAGTTTAGTAGTTAGCATCTTCAGCTGTTCTTCCCGTTCTTTCATTTGTGTTCTACAGTAAGAGTGCCTCTAACTTTTGTAGTATTCTTGCTCATAAGGTATACAAGACTAGGATTGTGGCTACTCTGATATCAATCTTGTTAGGAATAATATTCTCAACAAATAAGTAAGGGGCAAGAGACGTTTGGATTTAGAGAAAATTTGTGGAAAAGCAGGGAGAGAGAGTCAGAAAAAGATGAAGAGTCAGAGAGAAAAATAGAAGGAAGGATGAGGGGATGGGGAGAAAATCCGATAATTTCTAATTAAGAAAAAACTTTTTGGTTTGTTACATCAGCTCTTTAATACTTTTTCCCTTCATTCACCTATTGAGGTATGCAGGGAATATTCCTTTGATTCAGTTAAAGATTCAGTGATGGATCAGATGGTTGGTAGACTCTCTGACATACTGTTCTATGATAATGAAGGATGAGTTGGTGAAAAAATACCAACAAAAATGTTAGGTATGTGAAGAGTGTAAAAATAGGATAATTAATTTTATAGTAACGGAGAACTGAGGTAATTTGTAACATGCAATGGCAATGGAAGATGCAAAAGTAAATCTTGGTTTTGCCGTAGGCAGTGGCGGAGCCAGGACCTGGCTGAAGGGGGGGCTGGGGGACTGAGGGAAAAACAGAGGTGCATGGCACTGGCAGGGGATCTGGCTGAAGGGGGGCTGAGGGGGGGCTGGGACTGAGGGATTGAAGGGCTGAGAGGGAGTTGAAGGCTGAGATTAACATCTCCGGCGGCCGGCAGGGGGGGTCGTCAGCCCCCACACGACCCCACCTGCCTCCGCCCCTGGCCGTAGGCAAGGATGTCTTGCCTAACTACAAACCAAAACCGAAGTAAGAATCTCAATTGAATTTATTATCTGATTGTATGGGCTCTCCCTATATTCGTTATCAATAAAATCTTATTCTTTTAGCAAAATATATATATATATATAGTAAAATATAATATGTGGAATATATCTACTTCATATGATCAAATAAAAATATTACAAATTATACACATTAAAATATATGAATTTTTAGATCAAATGGTTATCGAAATAGGCAATAATTAGATTCAATAGTTCTTATGAATATACATCCCTTAATGAATGATTAAGAACTCCAGTGTATGTAATTTGGATTTAATAGTTATTTGTGCAAATAGTATGAGCTAATTTATCTTAATGTATTTTTGTAGCCTAGCTAAACTAAACAAACCTCTCGCAGCCCTGAGATAAAGAGATAAAGGATGGATGATTACAGGTCAAATGGCCTAATGTAGATATATCTAACCACTCTTCAGACTAATATCTTCTTACTTTATAGTTGCTATTATTTTTTAGTTCTATCGTATGCATACTGCTATTATTTTACAGGACACTGATATTGCTATTATTTTACTGTTGCTATTATGTGAATACTATGATATAGGACATTGATGAGAAAAAGTTGTATAGATGTAAAGCTAACTCTACTTACCTAGGTCCAGTTGTACAGTTGACCTTTACACATCGTGTAGTTCTCTAGGAGCCATTGACTAGATAGCCAAGAATAAAATGTTGTATATATACTATTCTCTTTATTGAATAATATAAGTAGAACAATTTACAAATATCAATATTAGTATCCTACATCACAGTATATACATAATAGCAACTGTAAAACAATAGCAACATCAGTGTCCCATAAAAGTACGTACATGATAAAACTATAAAATAATACTAACTAAAAATTAAGAAGATAATAGTTTGAAGAGTAGTAAGATGTATTAACATTAAAGTCGACTGGCCTCTAGTTATCCACCTTTACCTCATGGCATGCAAGAGGCATGTTTAGTTTAGCTAGGCTACAAAAATAGAAAAGATAAACTAGCTTATACTATTGCTCACCATATTGCATAAATAATTATTGTGAATTCTTAATTATTGATTAAGGAATGATATTCTCAGGAACTATTGAATCCAATATTACCTATTTTGATAACTATTGAATCCAAAAACTCATATTTTTAAATGTGTCTAATTTATAATTTTTTGATTTGATCATATGAATCATACTTAATCCATATTTTATATTTTACTATAAATAAATATATATAAATTCAATTAAGTTTCTTACTTCAGTTTTGGCTTGTAATCGGCCAAGATAACTTTGCTGAGGGTAAAAGTAAGATTTTCTTTCACAAGCAAATCCAAGTTTCTGATACACAGCTATATCACCTTAGTTCACCCATTATTATAAAATTCTATTCTATTTTTACATTATTTAAATACCTGACATTTTGTTGGTGTTTTTTCACCAACTCTTCCTTCACTACCATAAAACAGTATGTCGTGAGTCTATGAACCACCTAATCCATCACTGCTCCTTCACTGCCATAGAACGGTATGGGCATGTTGAGAGCCTAAGAATCATCTAAAATCCACGACAACAAGACATAAGAGACAAACATAAGAAATAATATGATTTTAACAATCAAACAAAACATAATGGATACAAAAAAAATATTCATATGTATAGAATGAGTTGTACTTCTAGAAGAATATTGTAACTGAATCAAGGGAACATTCCCTACATCCCTCAGCAGGTGAATGAAGGGAAAATGTATTAAATAGTTGATGTAACAAACAAAAAAGTTTTCTCTTAATAAAAAAAAGTATTAAATTTTCACCTCATTCTATCGCCTTTCCTTTTGTTTCTCTCTTTGACTCTTTGACCTTTTTTCGACTCTCTCTCTCCCTAATTTCTACATTTCCATAACTTTTCTCTAAATCCAAACGTCTCTCACCCCTTACTTATTTGCTGAGAATATTATTTCTAACAAGATTGCTATCAAAGCAGCCACAATCCTTGGCTTCTATACCTTATTACTAGAAAAGTCAGAGGCACTCCTATTGAGGAACACAAATGAAAGAATGGGAAGAACAGTTAAAGATGCTAACTGCTAAACTTGAGGGTCAGGACAACCAACACCTACACTTTCAGCAAGAAACGAACCTCAAATTTGAGCCTCTGATTAAGAAACGGAACTACATCTGGGCTGAACAAAAAAAATTCAATATATGTAGAACTAAGGAGAAAACAATCCCAAGAACTGATTGAATCAATGGGTCAAAATAGAGTATAGAATAATAATAGATTTTGATAGATTTTGATGGAATTCTAATTTTTTCATAAAATATTAAAACAATATAATATATTTTATTAGAAATACTATACTACAAATATAACCTTCCTGATATTAGACAAATAAACAAATTTTATAAAATTTTATAGTGAACAAATAAATAGATAGATATCAAAATTTTCTAATATTATTATTGTAAGATAAAACAAATTATAAAATAAAAAATATAAAAATGAATTGAAATATAAATAACATTAGATAAATATATCAAAGTATTGTATCATCTCTAATATTTATTATCATTGTTCATTATTTAGATTTCTATCATTTTGGACATCTCTCCACATATTTGAAGATATTATGTTTCTCCATGCATTAGCATTCTCTCGTTGTTGTTCTTGACTTTCAAGCACCTCTGAAAAATCAATCTCTTCAATTTCTTGCATTAATAATGATGATGTTTATTCATCATTTGATTCTATAGGAAACTCATCCGAACGATATTCTCTACGGAAAAAATTATGCAATTCTGCACAAGCTAAAACTAGCTCTGCTTGTGTGTTAAATGGAAATGGAGGTGCAGATTTAAAATTTGTGAACTTAGATTTGAATATATCAAATATCCTCTCAATTACATTTTTTAAGGAAGAGTGACGAAGATTGAACAACTCAGCTGCATTTTCAGGATGACGACCTTGACCTGAAAAATCTTGCAAATGGTATCGAATTCCTCGAAATGGAGCGAGAAATTGGCTATGATTAGGAAATCCACAATCCACTAGAAAGTATTTACCTAAATGTGTAAGATAATAATAATTTATAAAAATATTATTTTTGAAAAAATTAATGTATAAATATAAATATATATAAATATATATATATATATATACCTTGTGGCACTTTAAGTTCATTCCTCCTTGATAAAGCATCATGCAATAATTTTAAATCATGAGCTGAACCTTCTCATTCACTTAGCACATATATAAATTTCAAATCAAAGTTATAAGCTGCTTATATATTTTGTGATAATTTTCCATGACGATTGTGATAGCTGCTTACTTCACGACCTTTTACTATTGCCGATATATGTATATCGTCAATAGCACCAATGTAATTTTAAAATAAACAATAGAGTTTATTATTATCATAAAATATGATATATTAAAATAGTAATTATCATATAATAACATATAACATATGATTATCATTTTTACTACCATAAAAATAATAAAAAATAAAAAATAAATAGTAACATAATTTTCATTATTTACCTTAAAATAAGGGTAGAATATTGTATTTTCTCTTATTTTACTTCGCACTATAAATTTTGATTTAACCATCATATCCGATGCTATTGTGTTTAAATCTTTTAAAATTTTGTTAAAATTTTGGCTCACCGTAAAATGTGATCAATTGAATGTCTCTCGAGTTATACGATATCAAGAATTTTGCCCAACTACAAGTAAAAATATTGCAAGCATTTCTTCAATGCGGATGAATCTTGTATCATGCAAATGTGTTTTCTCTCTAATAATATTGCACAACTTAAGAAATACATTAGGATACATCCTATATAGTTGTCGAAAATGTTCAGAATCTTCTTCTAATACTTTATGCATATAATTATACCCTCTAGCAGTGACTGGTCGTCGAGCTGGTGGACGTCCAATATGTTCACCATGTATACTAATCCATAGGTTAATCATCAATGCATTTAATATTTCAAGTACTGCTTGAATTACCATCAACAGTAATTTAATGGTTTTATAAAATTCTTTATCTTCTAGTATATCTCTTTCTTTTACTTTTTCTTGTTCCATTATCCGTTTTCAGTAATTAAAACACAACATTTAATATTATTAGAAAAAATAAAATACAAAAAAAATACAAAAAAAATTATTTAATTAAAAATTTAGTACATAAAAATAATTAAATAAAATAACACAAGTGCAAACTAATAGAAACAAAAAAAAGTTGGCCCAACAAACTAATAACAAAAATATAATCAAGTAGTTAAACATATTTTGAAGTATTTTAACAGTCATTCTAAATTAAAAGATATCCACTCAGAGCGTTCTTCGGGTGACATTTTCAAGAATGCATATTTTATTCTCATTTTCTGAATCAATGCAAGAGCTTTGTAACGACCATGATTATCCAAATTTGAAGTCTCCTTAATTGCATTCCAAATATTATTTTTCTTCTCTCTTTGACTGTTTTCATTTATCTTTTTCTCCATTAAGCTATAGATTCCTCGAATTTCATTGGTAATTTTTTCAATTGATTCCAAACCCTGCGATAATTTTTCTAGAAGTTCAACTCGATTGACATTCTAATCAAATGAGCGAGTACTCCCTTCATTATCAACTCTACTTCGTTTTCTTTAAACAATGTTCTCTACGGGAACTTTTAAATTTGATTCAAACTCTAGCATTGGTGATTCATTATGATTAGGTGAAAGAGCTTCATATGATTGATCAAGTTGAGTTTACACTATGCCTCATTATTCTCATCATATATAAAGTCATCAATACTAACATGTGTACTTTCTTCATGCCTATAACTTATTGCATCTGTATCATCTCCTCCTAGTCCAATAGAGTACATTCCAGTAGCAGATCCATTTCCAACAACAATTTTCAAATCTTCAAAGTCAGCAAAACTATATGTGCGAAGGTATTTGTGGTTTGGATGAGACTGAAAAATATATAATATTTTGTAAACATATAAAAGAAAAAAACCTTCAACTTATAATGTCAAATTTATTCTTAGAAAAATTGAATCTCACCTTCAAATAATTATTACATGTTTTCTCTGTGGTAGTGAATCTCTGTGTGGTTGCATCCCATCCAAAACCATATTTAAATCGAGTGAGTTTAGAAAATGTTTAAAAATGCGTTTTGAACCATTTCAATCGGCTTTGATATTGACTGTAAGTTTTATTACATCCAACTGCTTCATTAAGTTTAGGAAGTATTTTAGTTTCGATAGTATTTTTAGTGAACCCACCATTACTATCCCGTCATCCATGACTCGCAACATCAACCAATAAATCTAACAACTTTCTACTCGCTTGCGTAGTCCATGTGTTATATGCACTTTGATCTTCTTCTTTTTTTTGTGAATCTCCCATTGTAAATAATGTGTGTCTATATGCATAGAGGAATATGAACATCAATAATATGAAATTGATTGATTTGAAATTATTATCCAATATATTCCCCCACAACAAGAAATCAATTTCTAAAAATTCTAAAAATCCCAAGTTATTGAAATCCTTGGAATTAGTACCAAATATCCAACCTAATATATATAACAGAAGTACTATATATCCATAAAGCATGTCAAATTAAGCTCCATCTAAGTACAAATAATTCCAACTGCCAATAAATTGTATGATAATATCTTGCACGAAATGAATTATAAAATCACATTTATAAGATTGAAGCTTGATATGGGAAAGTTGGTCCATAATGTCAAGTTCTTTTTAAGTCCTCAATAATGGGATAATTCTAATTTCTAAAACACATGTTATGTTTTGTCTTCACCTTTTCAAAAATCGTAGAATTTAATAATTAATAATCACAAACAAACAAATATATATATATATATATATATATAAGATAATGGCTTGTAAATGACAAAAGAGGTTACTTAAACAACTAAAAGAGCTTCCTTAGTCTGATTAATTTTTTGACCTAATAAACCCAAAAAAATATAAAACAAAATCAAATCCTACATGTTGGAATTGGGTTGGAGGTAAGAGTAATTACTTGAGAAAGGATATTCTATACAAGACAAACAATTAGCTTCAGCTAACCCAATCTCTCTTATCTTGATAAGGCCAATCCAATGACCATATTGTCAATTTGTCATAGCTTTTCATGAGGCTCTATATTTTACGCATTTCGTAAGATTAATATATGGTCTCACTGCAAGATCATGTTACTTAGCATATAGTCTCACATCAATATCGTATTATCTATAACAATGGAAATAAAGGCTTAAGAGAGATTATATTCTCAAAATCTCTAATTATTAAACATATTTGTACTATTAATCCTTTTACTAATTAAAGCTCAAATTTGTGTACTAGATATAAACAAGTTATAATCCACTAATTAGCTAGCCCCAAGCCAAGCAATGCAATAGTTTAGAATATCAAGTAGGTTTCACAAAACTTCTATTGAAATAATAACTTCTTTTAGCAAACACAAAAATTCATAAACCTCTAATAAATAAAGCAAACCCATAAACAAAAAACAAATCAGTGAATTTGACTAGGCAAATTCTCATTCTGTTAGTAAAAATTGAATGTTTTGCTTCGATCACATATATCACTATAATTCAAAATAAGAAGTACTACTTCTTGAAAGGGGGAGAAAACCTGATTCCCCCTAAAACCTAAATCATGCATAGATCACTAGATTATTCAAATTAAATTGCAAAGGGGTAAATTGCATACCTGACATCATCGTATGTTGAAGCTGAAGACGATTTTGGAGTTTGTCGCCTTCCAGGGGATACACACTTTAAGTTTAGCGGAAGCACTACTGAAGGAATGCAATGTTCTCTTAAAATTATTATGTTCCCCTGGAGACCACGACCCCTTATTTATAACTGATGATTAATTTCTATTTTGGTCCTTCAACAAAACAGAAATTCTTATCGGTCTCTACACTTATAATCCTATTACAATTAGGACACCTCAATAGTCAACAATCCTAATTTGATCAAAACTTTAATTTGACTATCTTAATTTGACTGCAATACACATTTAATATTTAAATATATTTAGCCCACACTTAGGATTAATTTTAACAATATAAAATTAATTCTAACAATCTCTCACTTGGGCTAACATATATTAAATGTAAATGTATATACCTTAATGAGCTCATAAAAGCAGTCATACTGAAAGTGCCTCAAACAATCTCGTCCATTGATTATATCGATAAAGGACTGAAGGGCCAGTCGCCACATTTATCGTGACTCAAACCACCATCAATCATATTACCAATACTCTCAAATGACATAGATCAATAATAGGAGTGTAGCATGGAAACTACATGTAATGTGATCTAATCATGTCTGTTTCCAACTGGTCACACTTTAGTGAGATCAATCAATAATAATACAGAGTGTAACAAAATAAATACTTTATTTTCTGCAGAAACTGAATGTACATAACAAAATATATCCATTACAACACAGAGCATACACAAATATCATGTAACCATAATGAACAAACTCCTACTGAAACTAATCAGTCTCAAATAATGTGACACCCATATGAGCAGTGTGCTCATGAAAAAACTTTCGGTATCACAGCCTTAATGAGCGGATCCGCAATCATGAAATTCGTTCCAATATGCTCTATGGATATCTGTCCACTCTGTACTCTCTCCCTCACAGCCAGAAATTTTATCCCAATGTGTCTCGATCGAGAAGAGCTTCTGTTGTTGTTGGAGAATAAAACCGCTGAGTTATTATCACAGTATAACTTTAATGGCCTTTCAATGCCATTTACAATAAGCAGCCCTGTGACAAAGTTCCTCAGCCAGATTGCCTGATTGGATGCTTCATAACTTGCTACAAATTCTGCTTCCATGGTGGAGGTAGCTGCTAGAGTTTGTTTCATACTCTTCCAAGAAATAGCACCACCAGCCAAGAGATATATGTAGCCTGATGTGGATTTCCGACTGTCTTGGCATCCCGCGAAATCAGAATCAGTATACCCAATGATCTCAAGCTGATCTGATCTCCTGTATGTGAGCATATGTCCCTTAGTTCTCTGAAGATACCTCAAGACTCTTTTGGCTGCTTTCCAATGATCCATTCCTGGATTACTGAGATATCGTCCTAACATGCCAACTATGAATGAAATATCTGGACGAGTGCAAACTTGAGCATACATCAGACTCCCAACTGCTGACGCATAAGGAATCTTCTGCATCTCCTGAATCTCAAGTTCACCCTTTGGACACTGATCAAGATTGAATTTATCTCCTTTAGCAACTGGGGTATCAATTGGTCTATTATTGTGCATACTAAATCTCTTGAGCACTTTCTCAATATAGCCCTTTTGTGATAATCCAAGAATACCTCGAGTACGGTCTTGATATATTTGAATCCCTAATACAAAAGAAGCTTCACCTAAATCTTTCATCTCAAAGTGTTTTGAGAGAAAGACTTTGGTCTCGTGCAGCAAGTCCTTACAGTTAGTAGAAAGCAATATGTCATCCACATATAAGACCAAAAAGATAAACATACTCCCACTGAACTTGTGATACACACAATCTTCCACAGCATTTGTCTCAAAACTGAAAGAGACAACTACTTCATGGAACTTGAAGTACCACTGACGAGAAGCTTGCTTGAGTCCATAAATGGATTTCGTTAATCTGCATACCAGTCGCTTTGGGTCTCCAGACACAAAGTTTTCTGGCTGCACTATATAGATGGTTTCATCAATGTCTCCATTGAGAAACGCAGTCTTCACATCCATTTGATGTAACTCAAGATCAAAATGAGCAACTAGAGCCATGATTGTCCTAAAAGAGTCCTTCGATGAAACCGGAGAGAAGGTCTCTTTATAGTCAATCCCTTCCTTCTGAGTGAAGCCCTTAGCTACAAGACATTCCTTATATCTTTCCACATTACCTTTAGAATCCCTCTTGGTTTTAAATATCCATTTGCAACCAATGGGTTTCTTTCCTTCAGGTAATGGAACAAGATCCCAAACTTGATTGTCTTGCATTGACTTAAATTCTTCACCCATTGCCTCAATCCACTTCTGAGAGTTGGAATCTTGCATGGCATGATGAAAGCTGATAGGATCATCTTCCACCATGTCTACAGTGTTCTCATGTTCCTGAAGATATACTACATAGTCATCCGGAATAGCATTTCTTCTCTCTCTAGTGGACCTTCTTAAAGGCACAGGTTCTGGCTCAAATTCTTGAGGTTGTTGAGCTTGTACTTGAGGAAGAACAACTTCTTCATCTTGATGGGGAAGTTGATCAACATTGTCTTGTATTGGATCCGGAATTGCTTCTGGGATATTAACATTTCTAGGAACATGAACAGTCCCAGAAGCAAAGATAGGAATCGACATTGAGTGTTCCTGACTCGATCCCTCCTCAAAGACAATGTTTCTAACCTTATTTCTCCCCCCAAACTCAACATCCTCAAAGAATGTTGCAATTCCCGTCTCAAAAATAGATCTGGAAGTAGGATTATAAAACTTAAAACCCCGGGATCGCTCAGAATAACCAATAAAGTAGCTACTAACAGTTTTGGAGTCCAATTTTGTCTCATTAGGCCTATAAGGCCTAGCCTCAGTAGGACATCCCCAAACATGAAGGTGCTTTAGACTGGGCTTGCGTCCAGTCCAAAGCTCATAAGGTGTTTTTGTAGCTGCTTTAGTTGGTACTCTGTTAAGGAAATAGACTGTTGTCTTTAATGCTTCTCCCCACAGAGACTCAGGTAAAGAAGAATGACTAATCATACTTCTAACCATATCCATAAGAGTCCTGTTACGTCTCTCAGATACACCATTCATGCTGGGTGTACCAGGCATTGTGTATTGAGGGACTATACCACAGTCCTGTAGGAAAATAGCAAATGGTCCTAGACATTGTTCACCTGAACCGTCATATCTACCGTAGTACTCACCTCCACGGTCAGATCTAACAGATTTAATCTTCTTTCCGAGTTGGTTTTCAACTTCGGCCTTATAAGATTTGAAAACGTTCAAAGACTCAGATTTCTCATGAATGAGATATAGGTACTCGTAACGTGAGTAATCGTCTATGAATGATATAAATTTTCTTTGGCCATTCCTTGTTGCTGTAGGGAATGGACCGCAGATGTCCGTATGTATCAATTCTAAGACGTTCGATGATCTGTTGGCACCTAATCTCTTTTGTTTAGTCTGTTTACCTTTAATACACTCAACACAGGAGTTCAAATCTGTGTAATCAAGTGTGTTTAGGATACCATCTGACACAAGACGTTCTATTCTAGATTTGGATATGTGACCCAAACGTCTGTGCCAAAGTTCAGCTGAATTATCTATATTTCGCTTCCTTTTGGTACCTATAGTACTTACCTGCAGGGTTTCATTATAAGAATCATTAATATCCAACATATATAGATTATCACATGCATTCAAGAAGCCAGTACCAAAAATTTTTGAATCCATAGATAAAGTAAATAAACTGTCTCCAAATGAACAAGTAAAACCAGATTTGTCCAAATAAGAAACAAAAATTAAATTCCGTCTAAACGTCGGAATAACAAAAATATCTACAAGATCCAAAAAACAACCAGTTCTTAAACACAATCTAATATGCCCAATTGCCTCTACTTTCACCGGCTCGCCATTTCCCACATAGACGTATCTTTCACCGTCAGTTGGCTTTCGGTAGCTCAGGCAACCCTACAATGAAACACTTATGTGAGCGGTAGCACCAGAATCCATCCAATAAGTGTTTCTAGGAGCTGAAGTTAAATTAACCTCAGAACAGACTAAAACAAGGTACTTACCCTTCTTGACACGCCATGTGGCGTATTTAGGACAGTCCTTCTTTAAGTGTCCAGACTTGCTGCAGAAGAAGCATTTTAATTCCTTAGGCTTCTTTTGCACAGGACCTTTATTAGCAGTCTTATTCTCAGCAGTCTTGTTTCTCTTCTTATTCTTGCCCTTATCTGCTGAAGAGACCAGATGAGCACTCTCCCTTTTAGTAGCTAACAACTTTTCCTCCTCATCCACACAATGAGCAATGATCTCGTTAAGAGTCCATTTGCTCGGTTGGCAGTTATATGAAGTCCTGATCTGCCCATACTGTGGTGAAAGAGAATTCAAAGCTAGATGGACTAACAGGTCATCTGGTAAAACCAAATTCAGGACCTTTAGCCTCTTGGCTATTTGGGACATGCTCAGTATATGCTCCCGAACACTACCATTGCCAATATACCTTATGGAGGTGAGTTTTGCTAAAAGCGTCCCCACTTCGGCCTTGTCATTTTTGACATAGACCTTCTCCAGCTCAGCAAGATAGTTTTTAACATTACTTTCTTCAGCAGAAATGGCTCCTCGAACATGTTCTGGGATTCCCTGCTGCATGATCATAAGACCTAAGCGGTTAGAACGCTCCCACTTCTCATACTGAACCCTCTGAGCATCTGTGCTCTCTTCAGTAAGAGGAGCAGGTTTGTCCATCCTGAATGCAAGGTCTAAGTCCATACAACCCAGATAAATCATAATGCTTGATTTTCATGAACCAAAGTTTGACCCCTCAAGCATAGGGACAGTGTTAGGATTATACGGCATGCTAGCTGAATTCAGAGAAAATAAATAATAAATAAATGACATAAGCTCACAATCCACAAAAATTGAAACAAATCATAGAAGTAGAGTTTAAATATTGGAAACAAGATACCGGACACAACATTAATATTCTCATCTTTGGACATAAAATATTAACTGTAATTGGTATCTCAACGCAGTAATCAAATATTGACAATTCAGTCCTGTCAAATAATAAACCTTCCTTTGGGCCGATTTATTATCCACATGGATGAATACATAATAATTATCACATATTTATTACCGCAATGTATTCTTAATTCAGCCAGATTGCAACATTCCTTTGGGCCGGTATACTACCCGCAATGAATTTTAATACACATGTCTAATATTTCAAATAAATTAATTTACACAATAGAGGTCACTTTGGTAACTTTTTGTATCAATTAATTTATTAAAAACTATTAAACACAATCAGGACTAAAATACCAAAATTTAAACTCAATTTAATAAATTCTCAAATTAATTAATTGCAATTAGACACCAAAAATTACAATTAAAAAATTCTGCCTAAATTAAATTAATCGGCCTCAAAATATTACAATATTAGTCCCTAAAATTAATTTAGAGACTGGAATTATAAAATTAGACCAAATTAATTTAAAAAATAAATAAATAAATTTAATGAATAGTATCTAAATTAACCTCATAATAACGAATTTAGAGACTATTCCAATTGAATAATAACGAATTTGAATTAATAACGAATAGACAGGGAATCCCATAATATTTATATTGAATTAATATAACGAATTTGGTTAGCCTCATAATAACGAATTTGAATAATATTGAATTTGAATTACTAAAAGGTTAGCCTCATAATAACGAATTTGAATAATATTTTATATTTGAAAAACTTACCTGTTCTTGCGAAGAACAGTTTCAAAATCCTTTTCCTTTTTTTTTAATTAATTAATTTACATAATTAATTAACCAAAAATTAATTAATTCCAGAAAAAATCATAAACCAAAATTCAAGTCCAGAAATTTGATTTTTCCAGAATTAATTAAATAATCTCAGTAATTTAATCCAAAAAACAAATCAAACCAAAATTGATTTCAGATTACCAAATTCGATTCCAAATTAATTCTAGAAAATTACAATCACCGAATTAATTTTCTAGAATCAAAACAAAAAATAATTTAATCGGAAAATCTAGCAACCTAGCACAGGGCTCTGATACCAATTGAAAGGGGGAGAAAATCTGATTCCCCCTAAAACCTAAATCATGCATAGATCACTAGATTATTCAAATTAAATTGCAAAGGGGTAAATTGCATACCTGACATCATCGTATGTTGAAGCTGAAGACGATTTTGGAGTTTGTCGCCTTCCAGGGGATACACACTTTAAGTTTAGCGGAAGCACTACTGAAGGAATGCAATGTTCTTTTAAAATTGTTATGTTCCCCTGGAGACCACGACCCCTTATTTATAACTGATTATTAATTTCTATTTTGGTCCTTCAACAAAACAGAAATTCTTATCGGTCTCTACACTTATAATCCTATTACAATTAGGACACCTCAATAGTCAACAATCCTAATTTAATCAAAACTTTAATTTGACTATCTTAATTTGACTGCAATACACATTTAATATTTAAATATATTTAGCCCACACTTAGAATTAATTTTAACAATATAAAATTAATTCTAACACTTCTCACTATATTGAACTCCTTAATGCTTCAAAGCAAAAAATTGTTAAACAGAGAGCTAAATTTAAGAATTAAAAGGGAACCATAATGGCACAGTAAAAAATAAAAATCAAATAAAACCTCAAGGCACAAAACTGTATATATATATAAAAAAAATATTATATTCTTTAGATCATATCGATATTATATATCCAGTTTTACATATGACTCATGAATCATCTCTTTTAGTTCAATTGCCAATTTGAAATAATTTTCAGATTCCAAAGTCCAAGCAATTGAACATATAAAATCCGCACAATATTCAAGTTAATTTTATAATCACTTGTAATCATAATTAAAGTTGCAGTGGCTTATTAGTTTAATAGTAACACGTTTAACAAAGAAAGAGAATCGTTATGTTAATAGAACAAAAATAATACAAAACAATGAAGAGTGTAGAAGAATTATTATTTTTAGTTGAGTGGAAGCCCATTTTTTTTTTTTTTTTGTAGAAGAAAGCTATTTGAGAAAAAGATGAAGCGCGCTAGCGTCAAATCTTTGGGCTGAACACTGAATTTATGAAAGATTTTTTTTTATTTATATATAACACCCTAAAATTCAATAAAATCTAATAATTTATAAAATTCATATAAATTAATGACTTCTTAAATACTTTTAGATTTTAATAGACTTTAAAAAAATTATTATTGAATGTTATTAGATTTTATAAGATTTCAAATAAATCTTAATTGAATACCATTAAAATTTTAAAATCCATTAAAATCCTAATCCATTAAAATTCCAAGAACTGATTGAATCAATGGGTCAAAATAGAGTATACAATAATAATAGACCCCTCCCAAAATGTGATTTACCCATTTTGGAAGGAGAACAACAAGTGTTGGGTCAGTAAATGTAGGAAATCTTTCTTAATTTATGAGGTGAAACCAAATAAAAAGTAGAAATAGCTAGTTATTCTTAATGGCTAAAGCAGAAAATTGGTTAAATAACTGGAGTAATGGGAGGCAGGGCATAGAATGGAAAGAATTTGCCAAGGCAATCTGTAGAAGGTTTTGAGGAAGTAATTCAAGAATTACTGAATCTAAGATAGATGGGTTTTGCATAGGAGTACTTAAAAAGTACGAGAAACTTAAGGTGAGGATTGAGAAGATTCATCCCCATCATACTGAGAATTTCTATGTCCTTAAGCTTTGTTGGGAGATTGAAGGAAGAAACTAAGTTGGTGGTCAAAATGTTTAAACTTGAAGATTTGTATACATCTATTGAGCATGCAGGACTCCGGGAATTACACCTCGAAGCTACCCAAAATAAATACAAACCTATCACCAAATCGGCATTCAGCCTTTTCAAAAAAAAAAAACTGGAAAATCCCAATCCAAACAACTCTGGAACTTCAAAATCCAGCCCAAACTCACAACAGACCCATTCCACAATATATAACGAACCAGCCTCTTTCCCATTCAATAAACATTACTATCCTGAGAACTGCCCTTAGAAAAATTCCAATTTCACTCGAAAAAAAACACTTCCAATAATAGAATGAAACATTTTACTTCTCATTTATCCGTAGGAAGATAGCCGAGTAAGTGATTACTATCTATTGAATTTTCTTCCCGGTATAAAGCCTTTGCAAAAGCTTCACATTTATTTAATGTTTAACAACTAGAGCACACTCAAATGCGTTGCCCCTTTGATGGAGATGGAAGGATTGACTACCTTATTCAACTCGCATCTTTTCAGTTCTGATCATCGGTATGGATGAATGACTCTTAAAAAGCTTAAACTTATTAAGCAGTTTAAGGTGATCTTTATGCTTTATCATGGTTCAAAAAACCATTTTTTTAGGAGTGATTATGAAGACTTTCTAAGAGACTTCACAAGGCAGTTTGCACAATATCTTCCTTCGAGAGTTGATACTTACATGGCATCAGCAATACAGGTTTGCATTTTGCCGAAAACTCTTGGTGGCTTTATTGTGAATCAACAAGAATACTTTATCCTTTGTTACTCTTGGTCTATGCTCCTGTGTGTTCCGTCAGTTTCCTGGGCCATTGTAACCTTTTTATTTTTCCTAGTAATTTTTGTCTGATCATCCATGGATTAATGAGTATATTTCCTAATCATGGCTTATTTTATGGATAATCTTTTGTTTGCATTTTAATTTATTGAAAGTGTAATGAGAATGAGTTATCACTCATGCATTGCTTGCTTTCTTGATGAGGCAGGCTTTAGATGCACCTTGGCCAATAATACAGGCGAATGCTATTTATTTGGCAAGCAGCATGCTATCACTTTCAGATGATCAGTGCATTTTAGCACTTTACTATTCACAGGTTGTTCTCAAAACTCTCCATCATTCTCGTATTTAAGCTGAAGAAAACTATTTACAGATATGTCTAATCCTCATTTAGGTCTTTGGAATGTTGGTGGGGAAGATGAGTCGGTCAGCAGATGCAGTTGTTAGGGCAGCATGTTCTTCAGCCCTAGGCCTATTGCTTAAATCAACTAATTCTCTCTCATGGAGAACAGCTCGACTCAATCGAGATTGAGTAGAATCATTTGGAAGGACCCACGATTCAGATTCTAAGAAAGACAAAGCAAATGAAAATGATTGCTCTAATTACTTCATCCACATGGTATAACACTCCTGATTATTCTGTTATTAGTTTTTGTGCTTAAGGCTGGTCTAACCGAGTTCAAGAGCAATGGGATTGAAGAAGGTGGATGCAAGATGGACGTTGAAGCTCAATATCATTGTACAGCATTTAGTAAATATAAAATCTTAAATTTGGTGTAAAAAAACTTCCAGTTGTGACTTTGCTAGCTGGTCACTATTTTTCTTTTCAGGTTGTATAATGTTTTATGATACAATTTCTGTAAAGTTTGTATGATACAATTCGATTTGTTTCACTAGAAAATAAATGTAATTGGAAGATGACTACATACTACTTTTCAATTGAAATTGACTCTGATTGTACTATCAAATTTTACGAGATGAAAGTTTTGGAACTTCCTTATGGGCGTCTGATTATCTTAGAATTAAATTTTTTACGCATTAAGTTGATTTTACGGATTGCCTAGGAACAATGTCCTATATATTTAGAAATATAGAGTCTCATATTTGCAGCTGAATTTGTTTTGATACTGTGTTGAATTGAATTTTTTAAGATAAATTTGAAAGTGTTAATTTTAAAAATTAGCTGTTAATGTCAGAGATTTTTTAATTATTAGATGTGTTATTTTTTATATTTGATTTATTTATTTATTTATTTTGAACTGTATTTATTTATTTATAGGATAGTTTTAACACATAAATTCATACCCCTATTATTGGTTAAGATTTTGGATGAAAGTGTGAAATTGTATAATGGATTTCACCATCAGTGGAGTCCTACAAACAGCCATTCAGTACAGACAACAACTACTGACTCGAATATATTTTTGAAATTCAAAATTTGTCCTCTGATGAGATAATATTAATTTTCTGAAGCATTAATAGGTTAATGGTGAGTCGTTAGAAGAAAGACAAGGGCCAGTAAACAATGTACTTCTTATTGGGTTAATTACATAAATAATTTCTAAATTTTTATAAACTTTTGATAAAAAATTTTAAACTTTAAATTGTTAATTAAAAATCTCTAAATTTTTAATATTGTACTAATTAAATTTTTAAATTTTAATTTGTCATTTAAAAATCTCTCAATTTTTAATATTATATCAATTAAATTTGTGAATTTAATTTTTGAACATTGAAAAATAATTTGGCAAACATGCCGATAATATGTAAATAAAAAAATAAAAAGATAAATAATTCAAATTACATATGTTGGATAACTGTAAAAAAAAATTATATTCACTATTTATTAATTATAATTTAAATTTATCTAATTATCTTTCTCTCTATTTCATTAATCTTTAAATATTTATAATTTGTTATTCTCGATTCAAATTCTGACTTATGATTTAAAAATTTTATGTTAATTTTTAAAAATCAAATATAAAGCAAAACTCTTCGTATATGTTATTTTAATTATTTTATTTTATTTTTATTTTATTTTTGGATATTGAAAATTAAATTTAGAGATTTAATTGGTAAATTAAAATTTAAGGATTTAATTGATATAATATTAAAAGTTAAAAAATTTTTAATTAATAAATTAAAATTTAAAAATTTTTATAGGAAAGTTATCAAAATTTAGAAACTGTATATATATATATATAGATATATATTCATATTAGGGGTAACATTTGTAAAATGTATATTTAGTCCTATCAATTTACTGTGTTTTTTAAAATTTTAATTTAATTATATAGTTTTTTTGAATTCTATTTTATAATCATTAATATTATTATTTGGTATAAATATAATAAATAAATAAATAAATATTTAATAATATAAGTGTTTGCTAGTAAAATATAGATAAATATAAAAAATAAAGTTAAAATGAAAATTTGGAAGATAAAATGATTAAATGTAAATTAAAGGAGATATATATATATATATTTGACGATAATACTTTTCTAAAGAAGAGATATATATATATATAAAGTAAATAAAGAGGAGAAAATAGGATAAATTATTTTGTTTGGAATGAAGATAGAATTAAAAGAAGAGAAACAAGGATAAATTATTTTGTTTGGGAAGAAAATAAATTAAAGGTGAGGGTTTTCTAAGGTTAATAAAGGTTAAAAAGTAAATTTATTTTACAGAAATTTTAACATTTTATTTTGAGGTGTTAAGGAATGTTATAATTTATATTTTTTATTTTTATTCTAATAATAAATATTTTATCATGCAAATACTTATTATATATTTATTTTTTTTTGAAAAAAAATATTTTAATTATTTTAAAAAATATTATTATAATTTTACTATTTCTAAAAAAATATTATAATGAAAATAATTTTAATTAATTTTACAACTATAATAATTAATTTCATATATAAAAAGATATTTTAGCAAGCTCATAATAAATTTTATTTTTATTTAACTTCTATCCAAACAATATAATAATACAAATCCCTCACTTTACTTTGGTTATCTATTTAAATAATTTCTCACTTTATTTTATTTAAACTCATCTTTTTTTTAAATACAAAATAAATAAATAAATAAATACTCTATTTTATTTTACTTTATCCTATTTTATTCTACTTTATTTAGTCTCTTTGCACTCCATTTAAATATAGTGACATTTTATTTATGAAGAAAGGCTAAATTTAACCCCACAGTACATCCGAAAATTTCAATTTAATTTTTAATTTTTTTAACTTAATTAATATTTTTTTTCAAATTGTCCATTTTTTAACCAAACTGCTAGATTGAATTTTTTTAAAAAAAATATTAAAATAATATTTTTAAAAATTATTTATTAATTAATATTTTTAATATCAATAAATTTTAATATTAATAAATATTTTTTATAATTTTATAATTTATAATAATTTAATGATCTATAATTTAATAAATAATTTAAAATATTAAATAATTTATAATTTATATTATATAGAATTTTTATAATTTTTTTAAATTTTTTTTAATATATTTTAATTTTTTAATAATGATTTAATTTTTGATATTAGAAATTATTTATTAATTAATATTTTTAATATCAATAATTTATAATATTAATTTTTTATAATTTTTTATAATAATAATTAAAATTTTTAATATCAACAATTTTTTGTTCATTAGTTAATTGGCTGCGAATTAATTACTATTCATAGCTGGATACAAATTCCATTATAGAACTGCATATACACGTAAGCAACATATGAAAATTCTATAAATAATCACAAATATAACAATACAACAATCAAAGTAATTGCAATTGATTTTTCTCCATCAATCTTCTTCTTCTTCTTCTTCTTTGCTGTCAATTCTTCTCTCCCCTGTTTCTCTTCTTCCTCTTCTGCTTTTCTTCTTCTTCTTCTTCTTCCCTTCTCTTTTCTTAAGTCAGGCAAACTGGTTTGAAGAGAGGCATTTTTTCTCATAATTATTCAATAGTCAACAACCCAATTCCAATGGCTTCACAACTTAATCAATTTCACTTTGTTCTGATACCATTAATGTCTCCTGGTCATCTAATACCCATGATAGATATGGCCAAGCTTTTAGCTATCCATGGACTTACTGTAACTATAGCAGCTACAGCTCTCAATGCCATCAAATTCACTTCAACCATTGAAAGAGCTGTTGAATTTGGTCTTAAGATCAATCTTCTTCAACTCCAGTTTCCTTGTCTTGAATCTGGGTTGCCAGAGGGATGTGAAAACATGGAAAACCTTCCTTCTCGTGACTTGATTAGGAACGTTTTCCATGCTGCAAGTATGCTTCAAGAACAGTTTCACCAGGTGTTCGACAAATTACAACCACGTCCAAGCTGCATAATTTCTGGCAAAAACCTTCCTTGGACGGTGAAAACTGCTCTAAAGTTTGGAATTCCAAGAATTTTTTTCGATGGAATGGGGTGTTTTGCTTTCTCTTGTACCCACAAACTTGAAACATCTAAAGTACATGAAAATGTATCCAAGTTTTAGTCTTTTGTAGTGCCTGAATTGCGTCATCGAATTGAATTAACCAGAGCAAAGTTACCTGAAAATTTGAGTAATGGGTCAAAAGATTTAGCAGATGTTCGAAATAATAATAGAGCAGCTGAAGCAATAGCAGATGGGATTGTGGTTAATATATTTGAAGAATTAGAAAAAGAATATGTGAAAGAGTATATGGAAGTCAAAGGAAACAATGTTTGGTGTATTGGTCCTGTTTAAAGTTGTAACTAATTGATGGTAGACAAAGCACAGAGAGGTGAAAAGGCTTGATTTGCAAGAACCTCGATCAGTAATTTATGCTTGTCTTGGTAGTATTTCTGGGCTAACAACTTGGCAATTAGTGGAACTTGGTATAGGCTTAGAAGGCTTAGAAGAATCAAACTACCCATTTATTTGGGTAATAAGAGAAGGTGAAAAATCAGAAGGAATCAAAGAATGGATTACAGATTCAAGATTTGAAGAAAGGACTAAAGAAAGAGGACTAGTAATTACAGGTTGGTCTCCACAAATTTTAATATTATCCCACCAAGCTATAGGAGGTTTCTTGACACATTGTGGGTGGAATTCAACGCTTGAAGGTGTTTCTGCTGGTGTGCCAATAGTTGCTTGCCCATTATTTGCTGAACAATTTTATAATGAGAAGTTGGTTGTGAAAGCGCTGAAAATTGGAGTAAGTGTAGGAGTTGAAACAGCTTTTACATGGGGATTAGAAGAGAAATTTGGGGTTGTAATGAAAAGCGAACAAGTAAAGAAAGCTATTGAGATAGTAATGGAGAAAGGAAAAGAAGGAGAAGATAGAAGAAGAAGAGCCAAAGAGCTTGGAGTTATGGCTAAAAGAGCAATTGAAGAAGGTGGATCTTCTTATGCTAACATGGAAATGTTGATTCAATTTGTATCTCAAAGAATTTCTTCTTTCATATAGCTTAGTGATCATCATTTTATTCTTGATTAAAATTATGTCTTTTACTCTTTATCTTATAAAAGAAATATTCGCGCAATGCTGCAAGTATTTTTATTTTTTTGAATCTTATAATAATTTTAAATAAATTATTATTTATATATAGTTATAAATAAAATAATAAAATTAATATATACATTGATAATTTTATAATATTATCATAATAATTAATATAAATAATATGTATTATTTGTTAAATCAAAACAACTAACACCATAAATAATAAATATTAAAAAGAGTAACTTTAGCAACCTCTGCAAATCCAATAATTTTAGCCATTGAGAAATTCTAAAAAAATAAATATAAAATTAATCTAATACAATAAGTCTAATCAAAGCAAAAATAAAGAATAAAAAATAAAAAATTAAATGATAACTTACAAATGGTCTCAAATTACTTAAATTAAAATGACAAAAAATAAAATTAAATACTATTAACAAATTGAAATATATTTATAACAGAATAATAAAAAAGGCATATATATATATAGGACTATCAGCTCTTATGAGATACATGTGCATATTGCAATAAATTGAATATTACCAATAAATTAAAAAAATATTCTATTTAATTAGATAAAATAAATAAACCTTGGTATCAAATTATTAACTAGTATAATATGTATATGTGTGTGTCTAGTGTTGCTTTTTTTTTTCTTTTTCAGCATTGTCTAGTGTTATTTCAAGACCATAAATAAAGAAAATATGAAACATGAACCTTTATAGGAATTAACAAAAGAAAAAATCACATAAGTAATCCGAAAAAATAAACTTTTTTTAAATATACGGTAAGTACAAAAATATTTTTAGTTTCACGTTAAAAGATTAAAAAATTTCAAAAATAGCATGCGCGGTCATGTTATAATAAATTTTCTTATTTTTATAAATTATATATATTATATATATTATGCATATACTATATATATATTCTTCAAAACTTAAATATCCCAATAATATTCCTAAAATATTCAAAACATATCAGCTATATACCTAAAAATATTAATAAAAGCAAATATATTATTTATGTAGAGAATATGTAATATATATATTGCTGATATATTAGGTTAAATATTAAAACATAATTACTCCCTTAATATTCTCATTAACTATAAAATATTTGAGTTGTATATATTGTGGATATATTGTTTAAAATTTATTTAAATTTATACTGACATTATATGCAACAATATTGAAAATATATATATTATTTATGTAGAGGTTATGTAATATACGTGTTGTTGATATGTTGAGTTAAATATAAAAATATAATATTTTTTTAATATTTTCATTAATTATAGACTGCTTAAGTTGTACATATCAAATACTATTATGTAAATTAATTATTTTAATAAAAAATAAAATCATTTTATAAAAAATTCTAAAAAAAATCTTAATAGCATCCTATCATATATTTGTAGGTATGTTGTGTATATATTACAGATAGAGATATGCACGGGTCAAGTTAGAGTAATTTTTTAATTCGACCGGATCTGACCAAAGAGTAAAAATCTTAAACCGATTTCATCTGATTTTTTTAAAATTTTGGTCGAATTAAATTAATTTTAAATTTGGTCGGTTTCAAATGAGTTGGTATTTAATATTAGCTTTATATTCGAATTTATTTTAGTATTGTCAAATTGAGTCGGGTCAGTTTTGATTAAATTAAGTGGTAAAATAAAATAAAAATACATATATTTATATATAAATATATAAGAGTCGAGTTTGGTCAGGTTAATTGATAAAATAAAAAAAATACATATATTGATATATAAATATATAAAAATAGGTCAGGTTCAGGTTAAAACGAAAAAAAAAATTACCCCAGCTGGACCGACTAACCGAACCCAAAATTTTTTAAAAATATAAACTTAATTTCACTTTTATATACAATATAAACCCACCGAACTTGATCAAAATATACTCAGTTAAGTCGGATTCGATAAATTTGCACACTTTTAGTTGCAGATATGTTATTTTTTAGCCTTTGTATACAAATACAAGTTGTGTATATGTTTGTCTTTCAACTTTAATATATTATATAATCTTCATATGTTGCTTAATTACGGATATATTATTTTTTAATCTTTATATGTTGTTAATTATAGTTTATATATTGTAGATATATTGTATAAATATTATGAATATGTTATGTATATATTTCAAATATATTATATTTTAGTCTTTATAAACAAACAAATAATATAAATAAAAATTAAAATAAAATAAATACAATTCGAAATAAAGTACGTATATCAATGAAATAGAAATTGACAAAAGAAAAAAAAATTTAAAATATTTTATCCAACGTGTAGAAGACAATATAATGTGCAAAAGAGATTTTCACTAACTTCTCATGGATCAGTTTCAAATATATTATCCTAATCAAATTGTAATTGAGTTATAGATGAGTAAATACATTTCAATCTATTTGATAATACACTTAATGTCACAAAAATCTCTGAATTTGAAACATGAAATGATAGAATTAAAAAACTCATATGACAATTTGTTGATTAAATCCATTGTTTTTGTGCCGCAAGCTGCCACTTTTGATGATTTACACAACCTAAACATGAGATCAAATGGAGGAAATAAGATTTGAGAATGAAGAAGAGCAAAATAATGTAAAAAGAAGAAGAAAAAGAAAATCTGATTGTAACAAGTAGAAGAACAGATGAACGTGTTGGCCGTAAGTTTTGACAAAAGAAAAAAAATATAATATAAAATTTAATAAATTCTTTCCCACATCGGGAAAGAATAGAAATTGTTGAGCAACAATTTCCTATATAAGGAAATCATTGTTTAGTTGTTGAAATGTACCAAAACACAACAAATGTGTTTTATATTAGGGATTTGGAGTTAGTCTCTTAGAGTTCCTTGGAGTATAAATATTTGGAGTGTTTGTGGGTATCGGGTAGAAAAATATTTTGTAGTTGTGGTTGTAAAAATTTACCGCATAGTGAATATTTTTCTTGGTTGTCGTTAGGCAACGGCCGTGGTTTTTCTCCATTCGGGAGTTTTCCACATTAAATCATTGTGTTTTATTCTCTTTAATTTCTCAATTGTTATTTTATTTTCTTATTTATTCCTGCTTAAAGACGGTCCGAGGGGCGGGAAAATAACGATTTTCCCAACAAGTGGTATCAGAGCTTAGGTGTTATAATTTTTTGTCAAAAATCTTAGTATGCTCTGTGGTTGCTGCTTGGTCTGATCTTCCACATCAGAAAAGTTTTTTGTTAAAAAAAAATTATTTTTTGTTTTAAGCTGGTGGAGCCTTTGGAGCTGGAGGAGCTTTGGAAAAGGTGGAGCCATTTTGCTTTGGTGTGCTTGAGTATTGGTGGTGAGATAAATAATTACATGTCAAGGTAAATTCTGTCAAACGACATGAATTTAGTCTAAGGCAAGTGGATTTTAAGTGAGACCATTGTGACTCCTCCTCTTACCTGGGAATTTACCTGGTGTAATATTTATTTCTGGTCCTTTATTAAGCACAAAGTAAGTATGTCGGCAATGAGATGCGAGATTGAGAAATTTGATGGGAGAATGAATTTTGCACTGTGGCAAGTGCAAGTCAAAGACATGTTGATACAGTCTGGACTACATAAGGTTTTGCAGGGTAAACCAGTCAGCGGAAGAAATTCAGGAAAAGGCGGTGGTAGTGGAGACTCAGAAAAATTCAAGATTATTGACGAAGAATGGGAGGAGCTGGATATCAAGGCGGCAAGTCAAATTCGCATGTGTCTAGCAAAAAATGTTCTTGCTAATGTGCTTGGATTGTCCACGACAAAGGAGCTGTGGGAGAAACTGGAAGAATTGTATCAGGGGAAAAATATATCCAACAGGTTATATTTGAAGGAGCAATTTCATACGTTGAAAATGGCGGAAGGTACAAAGCTGTCCGATCACCTGAGTGTCCTCAACGGTATCATCTCTGAATTAGAAACTCTTGGAGTGAAAACCGAAGATGAAGATAAAGCTCTCCGGCTCATCCTGTCACTTCCTTCAACATATGAGCACATGAAGCCTGTTCTGAAATATGGTAGTAAGGAAGTGGTGTATGCGGATGTGGTTAGTAAGCTCATTACTGAGGAGAGAAGACTGAATGAAATGGAAAATAAATCTTATGAGAATTCAGCTTTATCTGTCGGTATCAGGAAAAAGAATAAAGGCTCCGGAAAGAGGAAAGTTGTCTGCTGGGGGTGTGGTCAAACTGGACACGTGAGGAAAGATTGCCCGAACGGTGGAGCTGATTCGGCTAGAAGCTCTAACGTTGTTGCTGCCAATGTGATCTCCTGTGGCGAAGGAGATGATGAGTTTTCTCTGTAGTTGAGAGAAGTGTGTCCTCATGGCATGATTGCTACCCGTTGAGATGTCATGGAATAGGACGGATTATTGGTAGCTGGTCCACAGAAAAGCGTGCGACATTGGTTGACAATTGATGCAAAGCATGTGGTGGAAAAATGATGTCGATGGCTAATGAACTCTCGGAAAAGTCAACAGGAGGGTTGCACCATAAACTATTAGCTGGATTCGACATGGCCGATGAAAAATTCTTGGAGTTGGCGAAATAATTTCAAGTGGCGATACTCTTTTATGGTGGAGTATGATAATTCTTGACGATAAGAATTATGATTGTCGGTAGCAGACAATGTTGTGTTTTTTTTTTTTGTCAAGGTGGAGATTGTTGGCCGTAAGTTTTGACAAAAGAAAAAAAAATATAATATAAAATTTAATAAATTCTTTCCCACATCGGGAAAGAATAGAAATTGTTGAGCAACAATTTCCTATATAAGGAAATCATTGTTTAGTTGTTGAAATGTACCAAAACACAACAAATGTGTTTTATATTAGGGATTTGGAGTTAGTCTCTTAGAGTTCCTTGGAGTATAAATATTTGGAGTGTTTGTGGGTATCGGGTAGAAAAATATTTTGTAGTTGTGGTTGTAAAAATTTACTGCATAGTGAATATTTTTCTTGGTTGTCGTTAGGCAACGGCCGTGGTTTTTCTCCATTCGGGAGTTTTCCACGTTAAATCATTGTGTTTTATTCTCTTTAATTTCTCAATTGTTATTTTATTTTCTTATTTATTCCTGCTTAAAGACGGTCCGAGGGGCGGGAAAATAACGATTTTCCCAACAGAACGCAAATAAAGAAGAAAGGAAAAATTGAAACTGTCAAACAGAGCAACACAAAGAAAAGTGAAAGAGAGAAATATGGAAACATATTTTTACCATGTCAAAAGTCGTATAAATGAAAAAAAAAATCAAAGAAAAAAGCAAAGATGAAAACAAGAAAAGTTAAAAATGAAAAAAATAATTATATGCAATATTTTTTAAAATAAAACATAAAAAATAGTATTTTATGTAATTTCCTCTTAAAAAATGAAGATATTCATTTAATAAAAAAAAGAGTTGTAGAATCCCTAACATTAGCAATTCAAAAATTATAATGGAAGAGAAGGCAGAAATTGTTGCTTCTAAAACATAAAAATCAGTTTATAACAAAATAATTTGTAGTTATATTTTAGAAACTCTTATTAACTTATATATTATATTATTCGTGACTATATTTTAAGAATTGTAAATTGATTTATATATTATATTATATCAAATTGTAATAAGACATTTATCATTTAAAAATTAAAAGAAAAAAAATTAACTTAATAAGATACTGTTACAATATTTATATCTTAGTTTGACAATAACAAGAAAACAAGTATTTATTAACAACATAACACAAGGATAATTTGGCATTATTCTTATATATGGTGGGAGTATAATTGAGGAAGACAAACTGTATATCTCAAACACTTCAACTTTGCTGGACCATCAAATCACCTTCTACTTATTGTCCATTAGTTACCCTTCTTTTGTCCCATACATGGAAGGCAAGTGTTATCTTACTTCTGTTTAGCATCTACCGAGTCCATAAAATGAGATGCAATATAAAGACAAATTTCCTTATCAAATCCATACAAGCACAGCTAAGCATTATCATCCACATGTTCCCAAGACAGGCCAATAGTGTTGAAATTTCAAGTGCGAGGGGAATCTCACGATGAAAAGAGATGGATTTTGAGAGGAATGTATAACTGGAAAGCAAAGATCACCTCTGCATGCTCCTGAGAAAATTTTAACCTCTTGAGTTATGAGATAAGTACTCCATTTAATTATTAGTCCAATAACCGAGCACTTCTCTCTTTTCCTTTTCCCTCTGAATACGATTATTGAGCAAAAGAAGCATAGTAATAGACATACATAGGTCAGATTTATCATGGGTTCCGAGTCCCATCAGCTGCACTTTATCTTGTTTCCTTTCATGGCTCAAGGCCACATGATACCTATGATAGACATAGCTAGATTGTTAGCACAGCATGGAATGATTGTCACAATAGTTACTACACCATTTAATGCAAAGCGTTCCAGAAAAACCCTTTCTCGAGCTATAGAATCTGGACTCAGAATTCAGGTAATTGAACTCCAATTTCCAAGCCAAGAAGCTGCAGGACTACCAAATGAGTGTGAGAATCTTGACATGCTTCCTTCTTTGAGTTTAGGCAAGGAGTTCTTGTTAGCAACGTACAAGCTTCAAGAATCAGTTGAAAGATTGCTTCAAGGTTTGAATCCAAGTCCAGATTGCATTGTTTCTGATATGTGTTTACCTTACACAAGTCAGATTGCTAGCAATCTTGGAGTTCCAAGAATTGCTTTCAATGGCTTTTCTTGCTTTTGTATGCTTTGTACGCACTGCATATACACTTCACCTGAAATTCTTGAAAGTGTAAAATCTGATTCTGAATACTTTGTAATTCCTGGATTGCCTGATCATATTGAATTAACCAAAGATCAGCTTCCAGGGGCTGCGTTTCAGAATATGAATGAGTTTAACCAGCAGGTACAAGCTGCAGAAGTGGTTACTTATGGGATTATTATTAATTCTTTTCAAGAATTGGAGACAGCATATGTTCAAGAATTCAAGAAAATAAGGGGAGATAAGCTTTGGTGTATCGGTCCGGTTTCACTATGCAACAAAGACAATTTTGACGAGATTGGGAGAGGTGATGAGGCCACAATTGAAGAATCTGAATGCATGAAATGGCTTGATTCACAAAAAACACTTTCTGTAATCTATGTTTGCTTAGGCAGCCTTTGTAATCTTGTAACTTCACAAATAATAGAGCTTGGTGTGGGCTTACAAGCATCAAACAGACCATTCATTTGGGTCATAAGAGGAGGAGAAAGATCCGAAGAATTAGATAAATGGATGAAAGAAAATGGCTTTGAAGAAAGTACTAAAGAGAGAGGCCTTATAATAAAAGGTTGGGCACCACAGGTACTAATACTATCACACCCAGCAATTGCAGGGTTCTTAACACATTGTGGATGGAACTCAACATTAGAAGGGATAACTGCTGGCAAGCCATTGATAACATGGCCACTTTTTGCAGACCAATTCTGCAATGAAAGACTTGTTGTGGATGTGTTAAAGATTGGTGTAAAAGTTGGTGCAGAGGTCACTGTGAGATGGGGAGAAGAAGAGAAGATTGGAGTGTTAGTGAAAAGAGAAATGGTTAAAAGGGCCATTGACAAATTGATGGAAAATGGAGAAGAAAGTGAAGAAAGAAGAGAAAGAGCCATGGAGTTCAGTGTTTTGGCAAAGAAATCAATGGAGGAAAATGGGTCTTCTTATCTAAACATGGAACTATTAATACAAGAAATTAGGCAGAAGGTGAATGTTGAGAAAAAATCTAAAGCATAATATTATTGTTCTTCGTCAAATAAATAAAGCTTTGTTAATTACAAAGTTAATGTATGTTTATGTAAGAAATTATAATTAGTCCCTTGATTATCCATTAATGTTCTATATGAACATGGTAAATAAGACTACACCATCTTTTATCTCTATTTTCCTTTTATATTTCTTTTTATTATTATTAATTACATATATGAGGAGGACAACTAGACTTTAACCTGAGATCTAAGTAAAAACAATATAAACTCTTAACCATTAGACTATACCTTAATAATTTTTATATTTTCTTTTATTTTATCATATAATCATTAATTTTTTTTAAAAGAACCACATAAATAAATTATATATAAATCACTCCACATAATGGAGCCTCTTATATCACTAAAAAAGTCATAAATTTCTTTTTGATACTTTATCTTGAAAAAAAAAAAACTAAATTCGCTATCTTATCCACTACTGAATTAACTTCTTTATAAATATGTATTTTTAAATGATCCAATCAAAATTCAATAATTTTTTAATATTCAAAATTAAACAAACAAACCAATCAACTAAGCGTATCAAAATAACTAATGGCGTACCTGCGTGATATGCGAATCATGTTATAAATATTTTATTATATATGATACTTTATATTTATATATTAATAATTTATTAAATATATAATAATTTATTTTTATATAGTAATAGTTTTAGTTAATAAATTTTATATTTAATATAATTAACAATCATTAATATGGCTGTAGCAAATAAAATTAAAATATGATTTTTTATCTTTATATATTAATAATTTCACATAAAAAATTATGACACAAAAATAATATATAAAGAAGTAAATAACTATAGCACATGATATTTCTATATTATATATATATATATATATATATATTATGTGATAATCTATTTTTTATTTATTTTTAATTTTGGTCAATAAAATTTTTATATATAAGATATTTTATAATCATATATTAATAATTTATCAAATATATGATCTTTTATTTTATACATATTAATAGTTTCAGTTAAAATATTTATTATTAATTTTATTAAATATATGACTTTGATATTTATATGTTAATATTTTCAGTTATTAAATTTATATCAATAATTTATTAAATACATAAATTAATAATTTAAGTTAGAAATATGATTAATAATTTATTAAATACATGATCTTTTATATTTATATATTAATAAATTATTTTACTAAATACAATAAATACTATTTTTTCACATTTTGCATATATATATTTTGTGGCACCACATAATATTTTTATTTTCATATATATATATATATAAGGAATCTTTAAAGATTATATATTTTATTATTTAATTTTTTTAAATTTTCAAAACATATATATTAATTATTATTATTATAAATAAATTATTTAATTTATAATTAATTTATTATAAATATTAAGAGTTATATTTTTTTTTAATTTTTTAAATTTCTAAAAATGTATAAAAATATTATTAAATTATATTAATGTGCAATTAATTTATAGAATATTAAAAGTCATAAATATAATTTATTAATTATTAAATTTTATATAAATTATTGAAATTAAATAAAAATTAATTTAAAAAAGGAAAAAATGTGGATTATCTATTTTTAAAATTTGTTAATTTGGCAACCTTAATTTATAATTAATTTATTAAGAATTTTAAGAGTCATATATTTTTTAACTTTTTAAATCTCTAAAAAATATCAATTAATTAATATTATTAAATTATATTAATGTGTAATTAATTCATAAAAAATTAAATATCAAAAATATAATTTAGTTAATTAAATATTTTAAAATTATATTAATGTATAATTATTTAATTGAAAAAGATTAAAAGACAAATACAATTTATTAATTATTAAATTTCAAATTTTATATAAATTAATAAATTAAATAAAAAATTAATTAAGAAAGAAAAAAAAGTGAAGTAGCTAATCTAAAAAATAATGAGATGGCAACCACAATATTTCTTTCCTTAACTTTTTATATAATAAAAATTTCTAAAAAATATATAAAGTAATTAATATTATAACAAAATTATAAATTATCTAAATAAATTATTGATGTATAATTAATTTATTAGAAATATCAAAAATTATATATTTTATTAGAAATATATTATTTAATTTATAATTAATTTATTATAAATATTCAGAATCATATATATATTAACTTTTCAAATTTCTAAAAAATCAATCAATTAATATTATTAAATTATATTAATGTATAATTAATTCATAAAAAAAATTAAAAGCCAAAAAATATAATTTAATTAATTAATATTATGAAATTATATTAATGTGTAATTATTTAATAAAAAAATTAAAAGACAAATATAATTTATTAAATATTAAATTATAAATTTTATATAAATTATTAAAATTAAATAAAAATTTATTAAGAAATAAAAATTGTGAAGTAGTTATTTCTGAAAAATGATGAATTGAAATTCATGGTTCTACTAGGACAGCAAAAGGAAATATCTATGTCGAGGTTAGTTCAAGTGTGAAGATGGATAGTGAATTGGCTATTTCTAATTTCATATTAAATTTATGAATTTTTTAAATATCTGGTGTTGTATAATTCATTTACCCATTAAAAAAATAAAATATATAAAAAGAAGAGAAAAACATACTCTTTGTTTTGTGTCTAACATCCTTACTCAGTATTGTTATCATTAATAAAAATAAAAAAGAAGACTTGAAAATCTATAAAAGTTATCGAAAGTGTAACCTTATTATAGATTTATAAATATAAGACATGAAGAAGAATGATCCGATTTAGATATTTGAAATTGCTTTTAAAATTAGTTGTTACTTACTAAAAAAAATAATCATTTAACTTACAATCATAAAAAAAAAAAAAAAACTAAATCAGTGCCTCTTATTTTCTTCAAATATGCTCACTTAAAATGCTAATTGTATTGTATTTTTTTATGTTAGATTTTATTCATATATTATTGGGATGTCTTTTTATATTTTTTGTACCTTAAAATTTAGTATTGAATTATTGGCATATTAAATTTTGATATTATGACAACTAAATTAATTTAAGAATATAGAAATTGAGAATATGAAGAGAAGAGAAGATAAAGTGAGAAAGTAAGAATATAGAGAGAAATTGAGAAATTATGAAATTACTTTTTTTTTAATATCATGATATGGCATCTTAAAGGAGAGAGTGCATTTGTTTGGCTTTTATATAATAATATAGATATCAATGCCCATAAAATACAATTAAAATAATTCTTTCACTTTTCTTCTCACCATATATAGCAAAGGAAACTGATTAATGAGCTTTTAGTTTAGTAATATCAAAATTATTTTTAAAATTGTAAAAGGTCATATTAAATGTTTTCAAAATTATTTTTCAGTGGATTGTTTTGGGAGGAGTGGTGGCTTAGCATTGTTATGGTTTGCTAAAGTTGATGTTTGTATCTTGGGCTATGGTCGAAATTTTATAGATGTTGTTGTTCAAGATAGGGAGAATGGAGAGTGGCGTATCACAGGGTTTTATAGCTACCCTAAGAGGAATAGGAGAAGGGACTCTTGGGCTCTGCTGAAACATCTGTTCACTTCATTGGTTATGCCTTGGAGACTATAATGATATGCTTTCACTCTTAGAGAAGACAGGAGGTGGTGACCATCCAAATTATCTGCTTGAGGGGTTTAGAGAAACATTAGAGGCATGTAATTTGATTGACATCATGTTGCATGGATATCCATTTATGTGGGAGTACAGTAGGGGTACACCATTATGGATTAGAGAATGTCTTGATAGGTGCCTTGCTACACATAGGTGGTGTGATAAATTTCCCCATCATTATTTAGTCAATTTAGTGGCAATGATGTTAGACCATTCACCTATCATGCTGGATACATATGCTATCGGTTTTTCACATCAAAAATGAAAATTCAGATTTGAGAACTCTTGGCTACTGGATGTTGTCATTAAAGATGTGGTCACTGTTTCTTAGTCTACTTCTTCGCTTAGCCCTTTGGCTGATCGCATTGGGTTATGTAGTAATGAACTTTTAGAGTGGTGTAAGCACACTCTTGATAATTCTAAGCAGAGGCAGAATAGTGTTCACAAGCAAATTATTGATTGCCGAGAGGGTAGAGATGATTTGATCCCATAATTTGAGTTAAAAAGGAGATATGACTACCTGCTGATGGAGGAAACTTGTTACTGAAGTCAACGCTCTAAGTCATTTTGGCTAAAACTTGGGGACTCTAATAGCAAATATTTTCATGCTTATGCTACTTCTAGGAAATGTAACAACACTATCAAGGCACTAAAAACGACAGAGGTTATGGGTATATTCGGACCATGGTCTAGCAGAGGTGGTGATGGATTATTTTTGAAATCTATATGCATTTGAAGAAGGGGAGTATGGAGTTGTCCTTGATGTAGTACCTAGAAAGGTTACAAATGAGCATAATGTTTTGTTAATGGAACCTTTCACTGAACAGGAATTTCAACATGCTATTTTCTAGATGAATCCGGATAAATCTCCGAGACCTGACGATATAAATCCTGCTTTTTACCAAAATTTTTGGCATATTGTTGGTCCTAATGCTATTAAAAATTGCATTGCATGGCTAAATGCTGGCGAGTTTCCTGATTTTTTGATGGAAACTACTATCGTTCTTATTCCTAAAATATTTGAACCTGTTTCTATGAAAGACTTACGCCCTATAGCCTTATGTAATGTGATTTATAAAATCATAGCAAAAGGTGTTAGCAAATAGATTGAAGAGATTGTTGCCTGAGTTGATTGTTGAGTCTCAATCTGCTTTTGTACCAAGGCGTTTAATTTCTGATAATATTTTGGTGGCGTTTGAACTTATTCATTATGATCAAGATGGGTTTTTGTTAAGAATGGGTTGAAATGATTATGTTGTGTGTAAAATCTGCTCATTATTTTGTGGCTTTGAATGGTCAGGATATTGGGCCAATTGTTCCCCATAAAGGATTGAGGAAAGGAGACCCTATCTCCTTATTTTTTCATTTTATGTACTGAGAGTCTTTCTGCTTTGTTCAGGAGAGCTGAGCTAGATGGTGCAATCCATGGGAGTATGATATGTAGGCGAGCTCCAGCAATTTCACATTTACTTTTCGCTGATGATTCCTTTTTTCTTTTTTAAAGCCACTGAAAGGGAATGCGATAAAGTGAAGGAAATTTATTGCTTTATGAGAAGGCTTCGGGCAAAGCAATAAATTTTCAGAAGTCTGGTATTTATTTTAGAGCAAACTTGTCAATAGAGCTCAGTATCACAATTTCCAACATTCTTGGTGTTACAAATCCATTGGATACAGGGCATTATTTGGGCCTCCCCTCTATGGTTGGGAGAGATAAAAAGAGAATTTTTGCTTTTCAGAAAGATAAAATGTTGAAGAAGATCTCTTGTTAGCATAGTAGACTTTAGTCCAGTTCAGGTAAAGAAGTTTTAATAAAATCAGTAGCGCAAGCTATGACATCTTACTGTATGGTAGTGTTTATGATGCCTATATCTTTATGTAAAGATTTGGAGCGAATGATAAACTCCTTTTGGTGGGGGTTCTAAGACCAATAACAAGAGAAGTATTCACTGGCTAAGTTGGGACTCACTGGCTAAGTTGGGACCGATTATGTGTAAAGAAGTCAAATGGATGTATGGGTTTTCATCACTTACACCTTTTTAATATAGCAATGATTGCAAAACAAGGTTGGAGATGTATTTCTTGCCAAATAGCCTGCTCAGTCTCATTCTTAAAGCTAAATATTTCCCATCAGGGGACTTTTTTATCAGCTCCATTAGGTCACAACCCGAGTTTTACTTAGAGAGGGCTTGTAGCTTCACAGGAGTTGTTGAGAAAAGGTGTTAGATGACAAGTCAGGCCAGGTCAGAATATAAAAATATGGCAGGATCCATGGCTGCCATATGATGGACACTTCTTTATTACTAGCCGGTAAATGAAGGCATGGATCAATTTACAGTCTGTGATTTAATGTCTACTGATCCAAGAGGCTGGGATTTTGGAAAGCTTGAGCATTTATTTAATACCAAGGAAGCAAATATGATAAAGAGTATCCCTCTCAGTTGTCGAAGCAATGCTGAAGATGTTATAACATGGCATTATGATAAGAAGGGCAGATATATTGTCAAATCAGGGTATCATTTAGCCTGTGAGATTTATGAACATAGGGTTGATTTTCATCTTTATGACTGGTCCTGGGATAAAATATAGAGACTGGACATTCCTAAGAAGGCTAGGGTCTTCATGTGGAGAGTTATGCGGAATATGCTTCCAACTAAATCTCACCTAGTTCAAGGAGGTGTTGATTTGGATGAATGTTGCACTAGCTGTGGCGAAGTGGAGGATATAAACCATGTGTTCTTTAATTGTCTGAAGGCGAAGGAATGCTGGGAGTTATGTGATTTGAATATTATTGTAATGGCTGACTGTTTTGATCACTTTGCCAGTTTCTTTTTTCAAATATTGCAAGAGAAGCCAATCGATGAGGTTGAAAAATTTTGCTGCCTCCTTTGGAAACTTTGGTATACACGTAATACCAGGTTGTGGAGTAATATAGATACTCCAGGCAGTGAAGTTGTTGCTTCCACTGCTGCTGCATTTGACTCTTGGATTTCTTCTAGAGCTGCTTCACAACAGCAAACTGGTACTCTGACTAGTGTCCCAGTTTCTGCAGGTTGGATACCACCTCCAACTGGAGTTTTAAAGTTTAATGTGGACGCAAATTTTATAAACTCATCATCATCTTCTGGATATGGTGTTGTTATTCGAAACTGGAATGGAGAATTTGTCCAGGCTATGGCAAAACAGTTGCCACTGGTTATTTCAGCCAAATATGCAGAAGCCTTGGCTCTTCATTCTTCACTTCAATGGCTATTGTCTTCGCATCAGGAATGGGTTATTGTGGAAGTGTTGTTGTGGAAGTGGATTCTAAAGAACTGGTGCAGGCAATTCAAGCTCACGATTTGGATAATTCTATTTTTGGTAGTTTAGCTGCTGATTGTTATTCTCTGTTAAATGATAAGCCACTGCTTTCTATAAAGTGGATACCTAGGCAAGCAAACATGGTTGCTCACACTCTAGCTAGAGCTTCTGTGTCTTTTGCAAGCCATCATAGCTGGGATGCTCAACCTAGCTTTCTGAATCATGTATTAGCTGCTAATTTGAATTAATAATATGTCATTTTGATTTTGATTTCAAAAAAAAAAGTTTTAATATGAATTTAGGGCAACAACTTGAAAAACGTTGGAGAATTTTTATATTAATTAGATTATTTATTTATATTTAATAAATGGAATTTAATTATATATATATACTAGTCGTATGCTTGTGCGATACGTATATATAATTTTTTTTATTATGTTATTAAAAGTTTATTGTACATATTATATTTTATATTTATATACTAATAATTTATTAAATATATAATATTTTATCTTCGTATTTTAATAATTTTAGTCATTAAATTTTAAATTTAATATAATAAACAATCATTAGTATAGTTTTAGGAAATAAAATTAAAATGTGATCTAATTTTTTATCTTTATATATTAATAATTTCATATAATAATTTATAATACATAAATAATATATAAATACATAAATAACTATAACACGTGATATTTTTATATTATATATATATTACGTGATAATCTACCTTTTTTATTTTTTAATTTTGGCTAATAAATTTCTTATATATAAGATATTTTATCTTCATATATTAATAATTTATCAAACATATGACTTTTTATTTTTAAATATATTAATAGTTTCAATTAAAATTTTTAATAATTTATTAAATATATGATCTTTTATCTTTATATATTAATAGTTTCATTTAAAATATTTATTAAATTCATTAAATATATAACATTTGATCTTTATATATTAATATTTTTAATTATTAAATTTATATTAATAATTTATTAAATATATGAGCTTTTTATTTTTATGTATTAATAATCCTAGATATTAATAATTTATTAAATATATTACTTTCATCTTTATAAAGTAACAATTTAAGTTAAAATTATTATTAATATTTTATTAAATATATGATCTTTTATATTCATATATTGATAAGTTTTTTTTACTAAATATAATAAATGTTATTTTTTATATTATGCATATATGTATATTTTGTGTCACCGTATAATATTTTAATTTTTCTTAACTTATACATATATACATACACATACATATGTATATATATATATATTAAATATAGATTATAAATGTCAAATATCATATATTTTATTTTTAATTTTTTAAAATTTTAAAATATATAAATTAATTATTATTATTATAAATAAATTATTTAATTTATAATTAATTTATTATGAATATTAAGAGTTTTAAATTTTTAAATTTCTAAAAAAATATAAATATTATAATTAAATTATATTAATATATAATTAATTTATATAAGATTAAAAATATTAAATATAATTTATTAATTATTAAATTTTAGATTTTAAAAAAATTTATTCAAATTAAAAAAGAAAAAAATATATATTAGATATGTCAAAAATTATATGTTTTATTATTTAATTTTTTAAATTTCTAAAATATATAAAAGAGGGAGGGGAGCCTTGGCGCAACGGTAATCGTTGTCGTCGTGTGACATGAGGTCACGAATTCGAGTCCCGAAAATGGATTCTTGCAATTACAAGGAAAAACAGCATACAAGAACCTAATGGGTCTGACCCTTTTCCGGATCCCGAGCATAGCGAAAACGTTTGTACACCGAACTGTCCTAAAATATATAAATGAATTATTATTATAAATAAATTATTTAATTTATACTTAATTTATATATTTTTAACCTTTATAATTTATAAAAAAAATATAAATATTAAATTATATTAATATGCAATTAATTTATATTTTATAAAAAATCATATATTTTATTATTCATTTTTTAATTCTTAAAAATATAAAAATTATTCATTATTATAAAATTTGATTTTTTATTTATAATTAATTTATTAAGAAAGTTAGGAGTCAAATTTTTTTAACTTTTCAAATTTCTTAAAAATATATAAATTAACTAATAATATTTAATTATATTAATGTGTAATTAATTTTTTAAAAATTAAAAGTCACAGGTATAATTTATTTAATTAATATTATAAAATTATATTAATGTATAGTTATTTATTAGAAGATTAATAGTCACACATATAATAAATATTAAGTTTTATATTTTATATAAATTATTAAAATTAATTAAAAAAATGAGAGAGCATTATTTTAAAAAATTGATGATGTGTCACTTTTTTTAACACTACTTTTTATCCTTGGCTTATATATATATAATATAAATATGTACATATAATTAGTGCGACTCACTTTATCCTATTTTTTATTTTGCTAATGAGCATGTTATTAATATCCAGATCAATGTTTTTTTCTTTACAAACCTTTTTATTTGTATAGTTTATTTCAAGTTTTCTCTTTGAAAGTTTTTTTTTAAATGTAATTTCAAATAATTAAAAATTCCAAAATAAAAAAAAAGAAAATACTGTTTATGTTAAAAAAACAAAAAAAATACTATAAGCACTAATGAATTGAAATAATATTGCATTGGCTCTTGAAGACTGCATGAGATGGAAAATTTCCATTCTCTGTTGGGATTTACACTAAATGAGATGAAGACATCTAGTTGTGTAAGTTCTGTAGATATTTTGGCATGCTGTTGAATCTCAGTAGATATAGATCTCAGGACTTATGAGATTTTATCTATCTTAACAGATAACTGATCAATCTTGGAGTCAATGGACATCAGATAAAGCTCACCATACCGAGAACGCACAGTTCTCCAAGAGAGATATAGTGCGTTATTATACTAGACAACATAGACTTCCTTTGGTCTGTTCACTACCAGTAGCAGTTATTGTCTGATTTTCAACTTATATACCTCAAAGAACTACAGATATTTCTGATGTATTGGAACAATTTCAGCCTAAGCTGCAAGTTTTATATGGAACATATTTTATCCTCAGAAGGATAAACAGAATATAGCTTCACCAAATAGTCTCAAGAATCGTCCATAAACACAGCCACACCCAAGATTTAAATAGGACATCGCTCTTTTAACTGTCTCTGGTTAATATACTCGATATTAATCTTTCTGGACCATTACATACTATTCATAAATAAACAGAATAATAACTCAAGCTAAAGAAGAAAAGAGTTTTTAGAATTTCATAGTTTATTTAGAGAGAGGGATTAAGCTATCAGGTCTTATCCCCAATAGATACATAAAGGCTCCTTATATAGACAGAGGAGGAGCAAAATTACAATAATGAAGTCGTAAGCAATGACTTCAAAAAACATTAAAAAAAATAGATAGTAGGTATACATGCATATCTCACTTACATAAATAAGATAAACACTCTAAAAGAGTGAATTATTACAGATAAAATCCTATTACAAACAGTAAAAAGTATTATAGTATTACAGTTGAGTGGAGTAACTATAGGATCAGATGAAGTGACTAGGAGATAGATCTATATTCCTATAGTTTTTATCATCTAAGTCATAAGAGGAACACACTAAAGGATTATCTGTCATATATGTCATGTAGTCAAAATTGTTAGTCTGAGTATGTTAAGTAGACTGAGTACTAATTAAAGAGTTGTTAATATCTATTTGAGTAGTTGATGTTCCATCATCATTTCGTTGAACTGAAGGGCTAGCAACTATTGTGACAACTGGAGTTAGAACTGCGGTGAGAGCCAAATTTGCTAAGTCAAATGGGTCTGATGAAGCTAGAAGAGCTGAAAGAGATAAGTAAGAATCTCTTTGTGCTGGAGGCTGAGAAGTGTTGGGACCTGCTTCTTTTGTTTGTTCACAGTTCATAGGTCTATAGTCAACAAAATAATCTCTCATGAGCTGACAAGGGAGTTTTGTAGTTGTTTTGGCATACTGTTGATCATATCTAGTCCAATTCTTGTTCTTCACCATTGAAGTGCAATTCAAAGATCTTCTGATTGTCTGGGAAAAAACTCTTAAATTATTAAGACTGTAGAGATGAGCTCTTAATTAAATTTACTTTTGATAATTGTGAAAGATTTAACCAGAATAAGTCTTCAAATGAACAACTTGATTTCTTAATAAAAAAAAACTCCAGTTTGTGGATATTGAAAAATTGACTTATGCAGAATGAAAATAGCATGATAACATCTTACCTTTTTATTTAGTTTCTTCCATAATTGTTTTTCATGAATGATCAATAAGAACTGTCGTTGCCACTATGAAACATCATTGAACCATTTACAAAACTTCCAAGGTAAAGGGTTTGCATGCGTATCAGCATGAATATCAACAACATAAATATAGCTAAGCATATCTAACATAGGTATTTCCATAGCATGATTATACAGTGTCGTAAGACACCATAAAAACTATAATTTAGCTGAATATTTTGGATGAGCAGGACAAAGGTGATAAACCAATATCCATGGATATTCTGAAAAGAATGCATTAACTTCTGGATCTATATCAAAGTGATTATGAATATGTTCAAGATAACAACAATGTGAGTTCTGGCAAATTCTTGAACTGCTGCAAGAGTTGTATATAGACAAGTTGGTGGAAACTCTATATTAAGGTTTCTCCGCTAAGGTGGTCTGGGTGAAAATTTTCCAGGTATGTATCCTCTAAACACCATGATACAGGAAAAACTATTGGCTAATGTTATGACAAATATAGGTTTAGAGGGTCCGGAGAGAAGGTCTAGAATCAAATTCTTTTGGCTTTTAATGTGCTCAACAAAATAGTCATATCTAGAGAACTATTCTTGGAGCCTGAGGAGTTGTTAAGGAGGTAGAATTTTCTGTTTGAAATCTAAAGCTCTAGGAAATGAAGTATTATCAAGGATGATGAGGAAATGGTGACCAAGAAGATAAAATTTGAACTTCTTGATTTCATATTTTACTGCCAAAATTTTCTTTAAACAAAATGATATTAATTCTCAATATCTTTGAATTGACCGCTAGCATGACCACAGTAATGGGTTTTTTCATTAATTTTTTTAAGAAAAAAAAGTACCCCAAAATTCATCACTAGTGTTTGTTTGTAAAATTCTAGGACCATCAGAAGGGATATGAAGAGAAGTTGGATGAACAACAATCCTTTTGATGGTCTATACAGCTTTTGTTTGTTCAGTTGACCAAAGTAGTGAATTTTTCTTCAGTAATCTTGACAACTGACTGATGGGCTGGGCTATAATAGGATAAAAATATATGATATAATTAATTATACTAAGAAATTTTTGAATCTGCTTAAAGTTAAATTTTTATCAAGGAACTTAAGCAATTCTTCTGTTATGCGTGGACCTACAGTGTATACTCTATGTTTAAAATATAAGCCTAAGAAATCAATAGAATTACAACCCATTGAACTCTTTTTTTAGAAAATATAATACCATACTGTTGAACAATAGAAGAAAACTGTTGGAGCAGTTTATGATAAGCTTTTACTGTTGGAGAGAACAGTAAGATATCATCAATGTAGATTAAAGTTGAATATATGATGGGTTAAAAAATTCTTATCATGGCCTTCTAGAATAATGATGGAGCAACTTTCCCTTTTTCTGATTAAAACTAGGTCCAAGATTTATTTATGAATAGTGTGCAATAATCTAAAAAGATTAATATTGAGTATATTAACCAAAGATAGTCAAAAGAGTGATGTCCTGTTTAAGCCTTGGGTATGATGAATTTTGACTCTTAATATCCATATAACCCTTAAGTGGTATCAGACCCATCAGTACTATTCATATGATAAATAGTAATAATAATAAAGGAAGAAGAATCTTAAACACCATAAATACTTCCCAAAAAGAAATTGTTAATCATACCACTTCCCTGCTTATTCCTCCTCTTTGTTCTCAATCTATTACTAATAAAATAGATTATCTTGTAGAAATAGCACATATTCTTGAAGACTCTAAAGTTGATAGTTCTCAACTTCCTATTCTTAATCCTTATTTAATTTTTCAGAAGTCTAATTACATAAAGAAAATCTCCAACCTTATTTCTACGAAAAGACCTCATGTGAAAGAATATATTTAGATTTCTAGATTGAATCAAAGTTCTTTATCTTCTACCTCTGCTGAACAATATGTTACCATGGAGATTTCACAAGAGTTTATCTCTCAGTGGAAGAAACAGGGGTATTCTCACCTTCATCTTGGAGGTGTAAGAATTATTCTCTCTTATCATAGAATGAAAGGTCTTTCAGTTACTGCTAGACTTTCTTTGTTGGATACAAGATATGATCACTTTGAGAATGCAGTGATTGATACTATTCTCACAACACTTAATGTTAAAAGTGTTGTTCTGACCTTTTTTCCAGACTCTCTAAACATATACCTATCATAACCTTAGCCAATAATTTTTCCTATATCATGATGTTCAGACTATTTTTAGTCTGGATTTCAAAGTTTTGGAACGTTAAGAAGTCTTTCAGCTTGTAGGACACTAAGGGCCTCGTCATAGATAAGGAGACGAAGTGGATACTTCTTCTTCTGAATTTTTGGTGAAATTCCTATCCAAGAAAAATTTTCTGAATCAGAAGGAGGTCTTTTAAATCTTGTAGCCTCAGATCTACATGAAGAGAAAAATTTTCTTAGGTTCAGTGAGTCTGGTTAGATTAATAGGAGAATATTGAACATCTCTTATTTCCTCACAAACATGTACAACCAGGATCACATTCTCCTGAGCCTAGGGTATCTCAGATAAAATGGCCTCTGACCTTTCTGGCATATATTAGACTACCATTAGATGCAAAACTGTGGACTGAGATCTTTTCTATATCTCTAGGAGAGACTGGAACTATCATGCAAGTATGAAAAAGTTCTAGAAAAGAACTAGAACTTGTACCAATTTCTTTGAAGGTTCTTGAAAGATAGTCTTGACTGTATCGTCTTTATTCCTGATGAATACAAGATTCATTGTCTGAACAGATCTAGAGTTCTGCTGCTGCTTCTCATAAGTAGTAAATCTTATCTAGACAATTATCTTAGAGTTTGTATAATTGTAGGTGTAATGTTTGTATTTGCATAGATGTACAGAGCATCTATAGACACTCATGGAGTAAATAAGTTGATTGCATGGTCCTACAATCTATATACTATCTGATGATGGATGGTTACAGATAGGGCTTCTTCAATCTGTTCAGCTTTAGTAATCTGAACTTGAAACTTTAAGACAGTTGACAAGTGTGTATCATTCAAGAAAATACAATTTTTTCCTAAAACGGATTGGACGAAGGGAAATTTTTTCCCATGGGGATTCGACTTATTATTTATATATATATCATAAAATATATATTATATATATTATATTAGTATATATAAATCAAAATAATATTTAATAGTATTGAGGACATCAAGTCTTTATTGGGAGCTATTTTGATGGATTGTAAGCTTCTTTTAAGGCAAAGAGTTGATATTGTTCTTTGTTGGATTAGGAGGCATGGGAATCTAGTTGCTCGTGATTTTGCTAGAGCTTCTAGTTCATATTCTAGTTTCCAAATTTGGAACCATATTCCCCCTTTTGTAATGCACAATTTTAATCGAGTCAATAAATTGTGTTTTAATCTCAAATAATAATAATATTTATTATATAAACCCCACCTAAAATTAAATAACCTAAATTTTCTTACTCTCGCCAGTCTAGCGGACACCCATCTTATCACCATTCACCACCTCTCAAGCTCAAGCCCACCATCGCCATCACCGCTCCCGCTGCTACTCACCATCATCTTCCTCACAAACCCAATTGGTATAGTTTAGTTAACCAGATTTTTTTTGTTGACATATAAAAGTAATTGTTGAGCTTTAGCATATATTGTTGAATTTGTTTAATTAAAAGGGAAAATTTTATTTTGTTTTTGTAAATCTCCTTAGTTTGACAGTTTAATTATTTGCAATTTGCAAACATTGGATTGGTTTTTGAGTTCAAAAGCTAATAATGCTATTATATAAAATTTCTTTGCGCTGGAAATAAACAAATTTGAAATGAAGCAATTTGATGAATATGCGATGGTTAAAAGAAAAAAAAAATCACAGCATTTGAGAGCTAAATTAAATTTGTAACAGAGATTAACATTTGTTATATATAGGCATATAATAAAAATTATATAATATAACCGTCACTTCAGAAATTTCTAATTGACTAAGAGGGTGTTTCTCAAAACTTAAAAGCTGGTCAAAACTGATTATAAGCAGTTTTTAGATTATAAGTTGTTTATTTAAGTGTTTCTGAAAACTTAAATAATAGATTATAATATGATTTTAATCAGTTTTTTAAAAGTTGAGTTTTGCTACTTTTTTTAAACACTTATTTTTTAAGCAGTTTTGACCAAGTAAAAGGCCATACTATCCATATCTAATATTCAATATTTTAAATTTGCACACCCTATACACTTTAGTTCCCATCAAAATTCTTTTACGTTTATTATTATTATTATTATTATTAAATAAATTTTATTATTATTATTATTATTGCAAAATAAATTTTGAATTGACATTTAAAAAATTATTTTTATACAATAAATAAATTCAGGGACAGTTTGGTCATTTTGACAGTTTCTGCAATTAAAAACTGATTATAAGCTGATTTTACAGAAACACTTAGCTGATTATAAACTGATTATCAGCTGATTATTAACTAGTTTACAGAAACGCTTAACTGTTTATTTTTAATCTGATTATAATCTAAAAATCACTTATTCACAATAAGCTGAAAAACTTCAGTTTAAGAAACACCCTCTAAAAATATTTTAAGGTATATTTTAAAAAATATCACCACGTGCCTATATACATATATATATATATATATAAACATTCTAAAATTATATTGTTATAATCCGTGGTGATTTACTATTGAGTCTCTATTAATAAAAAATTACAAGTTAATAATCATTATTTTCATAAAAAAAAATAATCATTATTTTTACAAAAAAATTAAATTTGTCAGTCATAATAATAATTTAATAAATATCTCTTTTTTTACTATAAAATATAATACATGTTATTACCTTAATTATATATATCTACCTTAGCGGACATGGCCCATATACGACGATATGTCGTTTACCCCATCCTAAAACCAATAAAAAAAGGTGTGCCGTTTATCAAATTTTAGAACTCTGCTTCAATCTGAAGCTAATTCCACCGCTTTAAAATACTATAAAAACAAAATACAACCATAAATTACTATTCAAGAAGTCACTCTTCTCATCTTTCTATATTAGTCTGGACAAATCTCGCGCTCATTCATCTCTCTCCAGTAGTCCCATGGCGGACGTTACTGAAACCGCCGCCGCCGCCGCCACGATTACCGATTTAGAGAAGCCGCAGGCGGCGGAAATTAAGCGATGGAGTGATGTGGTAGACGATGAAGAGGAGCAAACTAGCGAAGCTGCCTCTGCATCTGAAGATAAAGTTGCTTCTGAACTAAAGGTTGAGAAATTAACGATTGAGGATGAGAAAAAGGTCAACAAGTTTCTTGATGAACCTGAAGATTCCAGAATCCAAGCGGTACAATCTCTCTTCCTCTCTTCCTATTTTTTTATACTTGTAGCTATGTTTTAGGGTTTTGTTGTTGATTTTATTTTATTTTTTTTTTACGTTTTAGCTATTTTAATGATGCTGATCATGAGACACAGTTACTGCATTGTTAGATTTGGGATTCTTCACTTAACTTCTTGTTTATTTCTTGAAATCTAATTTATTATTATAGATAGTGAATAATAGTGATGGCTGACTTATGTCAAAGGGCCAACTGTCAATGGTGTGGCAATTGGTGTGGCAACTGTCCTTATGACTGGTGGTGGTGGTGGTGGTGGGGTGTGTGTGTGTGTGTGTGTAGTGCAGAGGATTGTAGGGCTGATGCAAGTGTCACTGGGATTTTGATGTGTAGAAGGATTATGTTGCAAATATGCTGCTAAAATGCTGATTTGGTACTATCAGATAATGGGGGCAAGTTGGGATGTTGGTGACTTGCTGCTATCAACTGGTGCCTTGGTGGCTGTTTGATATGCTGGAATGCAAGTGCAGTTTGTGCATCAAATTTTGGGATTCTGCAACGGGTCAGAGGTGTTTTTACTGGATTGGAGTGGAGTGATGATGTAACTTAGGGAGTGAGTTGGGATGTATGCTTAATTGTGCAGAATATGTTAGAGTTGCAGATGGGTGGGGAATGTGGTTAACTGCTGGGAATTTGTGCAAGAGCTGCTATGTGGGTCAATGTAGATGCTGGTCCTTGTCATGCTTGTTCCTTCAGGTATAAGATGCAGGGTATACCTTCTGATGATGGCTTTGGGATGTGTGGTGGTCTGGATTTTAAGTTTTGCCTGTTGTTTCATGCAGCATGTGTTTTCTGCTAGTGGGCTATATGCTGGGTGTGTTGTGGACTTGCTGGGCTAGCCTGGGAAGTCAATATAACTGATCTTGGGGTTGCTGTGAATTGTTTACTGTGCAGCAGCTAGATAAGAGCTGCAGATGGTGATGCTCACTCAAATTCTGGTTGCTGACATGTGTTTGGCTTTCTGAGTTGCTAATCTAATTTTGCCTGGATCAGCTGGTTTGTTGTCTAGAGCAAACTTCCAGCCTTGGTGATGTGCCTGCTCTGCTGCAACAATTTTGGTTTTTGATTTTCTTTAGTTCAGAACTGCTGATGATTTTTGCTGCTGACATGCTGCTGATGCTTGTCTGCAGAATGGGTGGATGATTGATTTGGTGTATATAGCTTGGTCTCTGTTGACTTTTTGTATTATCAGATGGCCATGCTAACTGATATGGTTTTTTGTATAGAATAGATTTGTAACTGTAGTTAGATTCTATATTGGCAGTGCCTGTGCCCTTTGCCAACCTAGATTTGGTTGCAATCCTTGATGTACATTTTGTCATTTGAGCTTTAAAATTATATTTAACTGAAAAAAAAATAGTGAATAATAGTGAATTTGTTTTGGTATTGTCCGATGTATTGATGCAATTTTTGTTATGGAATGGTTAATAGCCTGAGTTTATTTACTGTTCTGACTGTTGGACTGTATTAATAACAAATTGGGCAAATATTTTGATTGATGAGGTTGTTTGAATGTTTGTTGTTCAATTTGATATAGGTTACTTCTGGAGATACTCCATATACATCAGCTTCCACATTTGAAGATTTAAACCTGACGCCCGAGCTGTTGAAGGGATTGTATGTGGAGATGAAATTCAAGAAACCTAGTAAAATTCAAGCTATTAGTCTTCCCATGATCTTGACTCCTCCATATAAAGATTTGATTGCCCAAGCACATAATGGTTCTGGTAAGACCACTTGTTTTGTGCTTGGCATGTTGAGTCGCGTCGATCCTAATTCCAGAAGACCTCAAGCTCTTTGCATTTGTCCTACAAGAGAGTTGTCTATTCAGGTTAGACCCTTGTTCTTGATTTTCTTACTTTTTTTTATTTTCTAATGCTTTTAATGTTTGATTTTTGAAAATTAAGAGCTATAGGAGAGGGAACAGCTAGATGATGATAAATTTTTGTTCATGCACTGGATGTTGGGAAATTATGGTGATTACCACTCTATTCCCTTAGACCAGATTAGTAAGAGAGCGAAAATAAATGCGGAATAATAACACAGAATTTGATAACGGAGTTCGGCCAATTATGTCTACGTCTCCGGAGCTGCTGCAGACTTCTATTAAGGAGAAAATACAATGTGTTTACAAACACTCACAACCCTCACTCAATTATGAACAAGAATTTTTCCTCACAAAATTCTCTCAAAGACACTCTCTTCTCTTTACTTCTTCAATTTTTTTTGAGGTTGTATCTTCCAAATGAAGTGGATGGGTTTATATAGGCTTCAAAAACATGGGTTGGTGAAATTAGTCAATAAATTTGGCACCTCCATTTTTGACTTTAACAATTCCCAAATTTAGGCACCTCCACTTTTGACAATGTCCTAAATTAGGCACCTCTATTTTTGACAATCCCCTTAATTAGGCACCTCCATTTTTGACAAAAAATGGTTGGTGCCTACTTCTTTGACAATCTCCCACTTGAAGACCGATTTCAATCTGTCTTCACATCTTGATCAATGCAACAGTTCTTCTACGACCTTGATACTAGTGTAGGCCAACTGAAGCTGAGCACAGCTTCAGTTTATCAATAGTCACCGTCTTCGTCAACATGTCTGCCGGATTTTGAGTTCCACTAATCTTCTCAAGTTTCAAAATCTCATCTTCCAGAAGTGACCTGATAAAGTGATACCGCAACTGTATGTGCTTCGTTCTGGCATGAAAAGACGGATTCTTCGCTAGATGTATGGCACTCTGACTGTCACAATGCAAGATATTGTTTTCTTGCTTCTTGCCCAACTCCTCCAAGAAACCTTGGAGCCAAACCATTTCTTTGCTGGCTTCCGTGACAGCGACATATTCTGCTTCAGTTGTGGAGAGAGCAACTATCTTCTGTAATTGAGAGACCCAGCTCACTGCGGTACCTCCTAGAGTATAGACATACCCTGTAGTGCTCTTTCTAACGTCAACATTTCCAGCTAAGTCAGCATCCACATAACCTGCTAGTGTCGTATCTCCACTTTTAAAACAAAGCGCCTTATCTGTGGTACCTCGAAGATATCTGAGAATCCATTTGACTGCTTCCCAGTGTGCCTTGCCTGGATTATTCATGTACCTGCTAACAGCTCCCACTGCTTGAGCAATATCTGGTCTGGTACAAACCATGGCATACATCAAACTCCCAATTGCTGAGGCATATGGCACCTTCGTCATGTGTGCACGTTCCTCCTCCGTCTTCGGTGACTGTTCTTTGGAGAGTCTGAAATGAACACCTAAAGGTGTGCTCACTGATTTAGCATCTTGCATGTTGAATCTGGCTAGTACTTTGGTTATGTACTCAGCCTGTGATAACATCAAAGTCCCCGACTTCATGTCTCTCTTGATTCTCATTCCAAGAATCTGCTTTGCAGCACCCAGATCTTTCATTGCAAACTGTTTTGACAATTTCTGCTTTAAATTTTTAATCTCTTGCATGTCTGAACCTGCAACGAGCATATCATCGACGTATAACAATAAAATAATAAAGCTATTGTCAAACTTCTTGATGTAGCAACAATGATCTGCTTGGCATCTTGTGAAACCGCTGCTGCTCATAAAACTATCAAACTTTCTGTACCACTGTCTAGGAGCTTGTTTTAGACCATACAAACTCTTCTTCAACCTGCACACTAGATTTTTCTTGTCTGCCTTAATGAAGCCTTCTGGTTGCTTCATATAGATCTCTTCCTCCAAATCTCCATGAAGGAATGCTGTCTTTACATCTAATTGTTCAAGATGTAAATTTTTTGTGGCTACAATTTTCAATACCAGTCTGATTGTCGTAAGCTTCACAACTGGAGAGAAAATTTCAGTATAGTCAATACCTTCCTTTTGTTGAAAACCTTTTACAACCAATCTTGCTTTGTAGCGTTTACTTCCATCATGCTCTTCTTTGATCCTATAAATCCACTTGTTGTGGAGTGCTTTCTTGCCTTGTGGTAGTTCAGCTAATTCCCATGTATGATTTGACATGAGTGAGTCCATCTCATCTTTCATGGCAGACTCCCACTTGATTGAATCCTCCACTTGTATTGCTTCATCGTAGCACTCTGGTTCACCATTGTCTGTCAGCAACAAGTAATGCAAAGAAGGCGAGTAACGTTGGATTGGTCTTGTAATTCTGGAGGAGCGTCTCAATTCCGGCGTGCTTGGCTCCTCTACTTCAGGACTATTCTGAACATCATTTCCAGAAATATCCTCGAACTCAGCAAATTCCTTATTTTCAACATCAATCTTGGAGCTATTTGATTCTGCATTTAATCTGTCTTTGTACATCACATTCTCATTGAATATGACATTCCGGCTTCTAATGATCTTGTGATTTTCATAATCCCAAAATCGGTAACCGAACTCATCACCACCATATCCAACAAAGACACATTTGTTTGACTTGGCATCCAATTTACTTCTTCCAGCAGAATCTATATGTATGTAAGAGATACAACCAAACACTCTTAAGTGTGAAAGGTTTACCTCTTTTTTGCTCCATGCTTCCTCTGGTATTCCACCATCCAGAGGTACTGAAGGCCCACGGTTGATTAGGTAGGCAGCGGTGTTGACAGCTTCAGCCCATAAATTCTTGGGCAAGTCAGCATGTATCCTCATGCTTCTGGCACGTTCATTCAAAGTTCTGTTCATACGCTCAGCTACGCCATTCTGTTGCGGTGTCATGGGAACTGTTTTCTCCATCTTGATTCCGCTGTTTGCGCAAAATTCTCTGAATCTTCTATCTCTGTACTCTCCTCCATTGTCAGACCTCAATCGTTTGACTTTCAAACCAGTTTCATTTTCTACCATGGCTTTCCATTTTCTGAATGTATCAAAGACTTCTGATTTCTTCTTCAGAAAATACACCCATACCTTTCTTGTTGAATCGTCAATGAATGTGACGTAATACAATGAGCCTGCAAGAGATGGAATTGGAGACGGTCCCCATACATCGGTATGGACCAACTCTAATTTTTCTGCCTTGGGTGTCTTGCCAATCTTTGAAAAACTGACCTTCTTTTGTTTTCCAAAAATACAATCTTCACATAGGCCGACATTGATACTTTTCAGTTCCGGCAACTTTCCTTTTGACAAAAGCGTCTTCATCCCTTTCTCGCTCATATGGCCAAGCCTTTGGTGCCATAGGTTTGATTTTTCATCTGCATCTGCTACTGAAATAACATTCTCTAAGTTTGAGGTTACATAGAGAGTGCCAGTCTTCTTACCACGGGCAATGACGAGTGCTCCTTTGGTAATCTTCCATTCACCGCTTTTGAAGGTTGTACCATAACCATCTTCATCAAGTTGTCCTACAGAGAGCAAATTCCTTTTAAGACTAGGAATATGTCTCACTCCTTGCAGCTTCCAGGTATTCCCATTTGACAACTTTAATCGGACGGCTCCTTTTCCTACGATCTTTAAGGTTTCATCATCAGCTAGATGAACCTTCCCGAAATCACCATTGACGTAGTTCTCCATGATTTCTTGGCATGGGGTAGCGTGAAAAGATGCCCCAGAATCTAAAATCCATGATTCAATTGGACTGTTGACACTTAGAATCATGGCATCACCTGCTTCCTCGGTCACATTTGCAGATCCCTGTGCACCGCTATCTTTCTTTGGTGCTCGGCAATCTTTCTTAAAATGACCCTTCTTGCCGCAGTTATAACACTTGAAATCTTTCTTCCCCGATCTAGATTTGTCTCTTCTAGATTTTGATCTGCCACGATATGAACTTTTTTCTAAAGTTCTCCCTCTAGATTCTGTGTGTAAAGCTGAAGAGGTAGATGTTTCACCCAATTCTCTTCGTCGAATATCTTCACTCAACACCAGATCCCGAACATCATCGAATTTCAATTTGGTTTTTCCCGATGAACTGCTAACCGCTGTAACGGTAGCATTCCAACTATCTGGTAGAGATGATAAGAGAATCAAAGCCCGAATTTCAGCATCGAATTCAATTTCTACGGAACTCAACTGGGTTGTGATTGTGTTGAATTCATTCAGGTGTTGGGCCACTGATGCCCCTTCTGCCATTTGCAAATTGAATAACCGCTTCATCAAATGAACTTTGTTTGAAGCTGATGGCTTTTCATACATGTTGGAGAGAGCCGCCATTAGACCTGCTGTGGTCTTTTCTTTGGGGATGTTGAAAGCAACATTTCGTGATAATGTCAATCGAATAACTCCAAGGGCTTGTCTGTCGAGAAGATTCCATTCTTCATCCTTCATGCCTTCTGGCTTTATTCCTGAGAGAGGTTGATATAACTTTTTCTGGTACAGATAATCTTCAATCTGCATCTTCCAGAAGCCAAAGTCCGCACCGTCGAACTTTTCAATTCTCACTTTTCCTTCATCTGCAGCCATCGCTCCCACTCGAATCTGGACTCCTTTGGATCGTTTCTGACTATTTCTGCGAACCACCGTGTACTAGGACACCTTTGTCGACAAATCGAAACTGCCGATAAAATTTTACTATTCACGAAATTCACTATTCACGTGAATAGTAACTTTACAAAAATTGACAGAATTTATCACCCAAAGCTCTGATACCAGTTGTTGGGATATGGAGGTGATTACCACTCTATTCCCTTAGACCAGATTAGTAAGAGAGCGAAAATAAATGCGGAATAATAACACAGAATTTGATAACGGAGTTCGGCCAATTATGCCTACGTCTCCGGAGCTGCTGCAGACTTCTATTAAGGAGAAAATACAATGTGTTTACAAACACTCACAACCCTCACTCAATTATGAACAAGAATTTTTCCTCACAAAATTCTCTCAAAGATACTCTCTTCTCTTTACTTCTTCAATTTTTTTTGAGGTTGTATCTTCCAAATGAAGTGGATGGGTTTATATAGGCTTCAAAAACATGGGTTGGTGAAATTAGTCAATAAATTTGGCACCTCCATTTTTGACTTTAACAATTCCCAAATTTAGGCACCTCCACTTTTGACAATGTCCTAAATTAGGCACCTCCATTTTTGACAATCCCCTTAATTAGGCACCTCCATTTTTGACAAAAAATGGTTGGTGCCTACTTCTTTGACACTGGAAAATATGTTAAGAGTATGTTTTGAAAAGCAGATTATAGATAAGTAAATTATTCTCAATTTCATCGAACATACCTTGGTTGTTAAATGTTCATTTTGAAATTTGACAGTCATCATACAGATATTTTTAGCCTTAAAGTTTATACAATTTTTCCAGGTTTTACTTTGGGAGATTGTTTTTACGTTATAGTAGGGATATAATGTATATATATGGTCTTTTTAAACATTTCTTATTGGAACTTTTTATAGCACCAAAGAAAGTGCTAATCCAAGATTTAATTATGGCAAATGTTTGTTGCAGAATATGGAGGTTCTTCAGAAGATGGGAAAGTACACTGGAATCACTTCAGAATGTGCTGTGCCAATGGACATTGCAAACAATGACAGATCTAGAACCCGGCCACCAATTTTTGCACAAGTAGTTATTGGCACTCCCGGTACAATAAAGAGATTGATGTCACAGAAGAAATTGAGTGTTACTGATATGAGAGTTCTTGTCTTTGATGAGGCTGATCACATGCTGGCCAAGGTATTCATTTTACATCACTTAGTGCTGTGATTTTGTTTTCAGTCATAAATTATTCCACACCCTTCACCTGTTTTCAACTTTTATTTTGTGTCTGTTATGAGGTTTGTTTTACAATTTTTTACAATGACATTATTATCTCACAACTATTTTATTAATTCTGGGATGCAGTGAACCCTTTTTTTTTTTTTTGCTTTGATGTATGAAAGAAGTCAGTTATCCCTTAATGTTGTTGATGTTGCTAATAGATAATTGAACTGTTGTAGGATGGATTTCAAGATGATTCCTTGAGGATAATGAAGGATATTGAAAGAGTCAATGCTCACTGCCAGGTTTGTCATGGGTGTATAAAACTAGGATTTAACCTTTGTTGTGTTTTGTATGTTGAGTTGTATCATTTGCTTTTCATCAATAACCTTCACATGGTATTCCTAACCTTTGTTGTCGCAATCAGGAGAAAATTTTGTTTGTCCAAGCATAGAAAACAATTACTTATTTCTATACCCTTTCTCTGCAGATACTTCTATTTTCTGCCACATTTGATGAGACTGTCAAGAATTTTGTATCAAGGATTGTGAAGAAAGATTACAATCAACTCTTTGTGAAGAAAGAAGAGTTATCATTAGATGCAATAAAGCAGTACAAGGTGTATTGCCCTGATGAGTTGGCCAAGATTCTAGTTATCAAAGACAGAATCCTTGAACTGGGGGAGAAATTGGGGCAGACTATTATATTTGTGAACTCAAAACGCAGTGCAGGCATGTTGCATAAAGCACTTGTTGACTTAGGTTATGAAGTGACCACCATTCATGGTGCACTCACTCATGAAGATAGAGACAAGATAGTCAAAGAGTTCAAGGATGGTTTGACTCAAGTTCTGATATCAACTGACCTTCTTGCCCGAGGCTTTGATCAACAGCAGGTGTCTCCTTTTATCTGAACCAAAAATAGTCTTCCTACAGAGTGCTAATCTATTGCTTAAAATTTTCTCTTAAATTTTTATCATTTTTGCAGGTTAATTTGGTGATCAATTATGATCTTCCCGTGAAGTATGAGACTCCAACAGAGCCACATTATGAGGTGTACTTGCATAGGATTGGTAGAGCAGGACGGTTTGGCCGCAAAGGTATGCTTGCTGGTCATATTTGTGCTTATCTATAAGTATGGTTATAAAAAGATAATGGTGTGCTACCTGTTACTTGTTTTTAATATTTAAGGACATTCATTTAGTTTCTGGGATTAGGTCTACCTCTATTTCATGATTGAGGTGCTATTTGAGCTCCATAGAAGCTTGCTTATTTTCTCAATCTTGAAATATGGAAGGTGTTTATTGTATTTTGTTATTTAGTCAGCAGCACAATTTTCTGTGTGTTATTCTGATGAATTCCATTGATTGTGAAAGTAGTACTTATCAATCCTAAAAATATTCCCATGCAATCCTGCAGGAGCCGTCTTCAACTTCATAATGGATGAGAGAGACAAAATGATCATGGAGAAAATTGACAAGTATTTTGGGACCCAAGTGACTGAGGTGATTATCAAAGCCTTTCTCTTTGCTTAATTATCCTAGAGTTCATGCCTGTCTGATGCTGGAGAGACCAGGCAGGTTATGAATGTGCTTTTGTTTGAATTCCTGAAGGAATTTATAGAGACATGGAATCCTACATAAGGTTGACTGGCTGCCTTATGACTTTGAACAAGCTTCCAGTCCTGGTTTTTTTTTTTTTTTTTTTCAAATATTGTCTAATTTTCTGGTGGATATTAATCTTTCTTGTATAACTAGCACAATCTTACTGTTTTCTTGCTGTTGCTTCTCCAATGCAGGTTCCATCCTGGAATAGTGAGGAAGATTTCAAGGTTGCCCTGAAAGAAGCTGGTTTGCTGTAACGTCTACAATTGTTCAGTTCACCCTGTAATCAAGCGTCTTCAAGTCTCTCTTAAGACTGCAGATTTTTGTCATGGATACTGCTTGTTACTATGTTAAAACATTCTATGATGATTTCCCATTCGTATTAAAAATAGCGAAAACTGGAGAAATTTGCCAATAGAATTACTGCTTAATTAGAGTGTTCTATAAATCTTTGCTGTTAATGATCTGTTTGTATATGAGCATGAGCATGGTCCGTGGAAGGTGTGATGGTTCAAATTCAATTATCCTAGTTTGAATTTATACGTTGTTGGTTTTTATTCAGTTTTTTTTAGTATTGTTATTATCGATTTTAAATCTATTATGCAAGGTTATACTTTATTATTATATCAGACGTTACAAGATGCATATCAGCTATTATTGTTATTGATAAGACTGTGACGTGCGTTCGAGATATTTATTAATGTTTATTGACTGTTTGCATTTCTTTTGCATCTTTTTGAGAGATTATATGCAGTGTTTATGTCAATAATCAATTGCAAATGTGTCAAGTATTAATTAATAATTATATCAGACATCACAAGACACAACTATTCAATGTAACTGGTCAATATAATTATTTGTGCAATTGAAGGTATATATATATTTCACAATACCAAGATTTTGACTTCAATTATTTTAAATTAAAACCCATTTTTAATTTTTTTTTGAATATCTATTATTTTTAGCAGCAACTTCATAAAAAATTGTTTTATATTTGGACGTTAATTAGCTTATAATATTAGAGAAAAACAAAATGGATTGCATGCACGTCTTGAGTAGTGTCCTCCCACCACTTTTATTGGCATCCTCACCTATATATATATGCTATTCTTCTAAACCAGCAAGTAATATTCATTTCTTTCAAAGATTTTGAAGTGTGTGAGAGAGAGAGAGAGAGAGAGAGATGGCAGCCATGGCAATGAGATTCATAGCAGCAACACTACTAGTAATGATGGCAGGCACCAATTTTGCTGTGGGTTGGGAGGGAGCCAAGGTGATTCATGTGGGTGGTAAAGTAATGTGCCAGGACTGCACTAAGAGCTATAATGATTGGGTTAATGGCGATAGACCCATTAAAGGTACTTTTCTTTTCTCTTCTTTTCTTTGGTTTTGTCTAGTGATTCCACCAACTAATAATTAACCGATGTTACAAAATTCTCATCTTACTAGTGTCTAAATTTGGTTTCTAAATGCACTTCTCTTAATTTGATTACAAATTCAAGTTCAAATAATCTAATTTCTCCTCAATTAATTCTTAATTCCAATTAATTAGAGCAGACAATATAAATTGGTTTTTTTTTTTACTCTAAGTGATTATGGATTACATTTTTAAATAAATTTAAAGAGTTGATTTAGGTTTAATCCAGTGTTACGCCCAACAAGTTTTTTTTTTTTAACAATGAAACTAAGGATATATATAACTAAGAAACAGAAGAAGTTACATCTAGATCCACTAGCTTCTACATCTGGTAGGAAAGATTATAAAGCCAGTCTTGTCTAAGAGAGTACGTAACTACTGCTGAGGCCAACCAATCAGAAAACTTATTACAAACTCTTTTAGCACAAATAAAACGACAACCCTGGAAATAAGGTATTAAAGTCCTAATATGTAACACAAAAGCATCAACTTCTATAGGGCAACAATCAACAGAATTCATAGTCTAGGGCTAGTGGGCTACCCACTCCAAGGAGCAATGAAAAAAATAATTTTATTAATGTGTAAAAAATATATTTAAAAATTAAATAAATATATATATATATGGTTAATTAAATTATAGTTAGCTGAGGCAATCAAAATCTCCTATGTCTCTGTTACTTATTTTTTTTATTTTAATTTTAATAGGAGTTATCTTCATCTTTTCTTTAACACACTTATTTCGAATGCATTCTATCTATTACAATATGTTTACATATCGATCATGATCATAGCATTTTCATTTCAGCAGTAATCTCTCCTCAATACATAAAATAAATCATTTCATAAGAATATTGAGAAGACATCTAAACAACTTGAAAATGGATATTTATTGCAGGATGCAAAGTCTCTCTCACATGCATGGATGAAAGAAAAAGGGTAATGTATTATAATAGTGACGTGACAGATGAATTAGGCCAATTTGATATGACTGTGAACAAATACATAAATGGCAAGGAATTGAAAGAGAAATTATGTTCAGTGAGACTTGTATCATCTCCAGATCAAACCTGCAACATTCTCACTGATTTTTCTGGTGGAAAATCCGGCGTTAAGCTCCGGCGACCAACTTTTGTATATAGAGATATGATAAAGTTTGTGTTGGACCCTTTTTATTTCACTACTCCAATGTGCGATCAACCTGACACTTCTTCTGATTCTGAATATGCTGATAGTGGTGATGGCTTCCATGGAAGAACCAACAATTACTGAATTTTTATTTATTTATATTTTCTGTGCTTGTTATTATACGTTTTTGCTTTTATTTTCGTTTTGACTTTGATTTTGTAGGTTGAGTTTGTATTGTAAGGCGTCTTCCTTGACCTTGATAAAACATGAAATTTTATTTTTAATTTTTTTATGAAAAAATCGAATATAAAAATTACATTCTCTTTATCTGTCATTATTGTTTATCATTTTTTTTTTCTTAAAAAACTCAATTCTCAAAAATACACGAATCCCTGCTCTTCCGTAAGAATAACACCCAACGAATTATTGTTATTTATCATTATTTTTATTTGTCTTATGATCCCACGAATCCGAATTAATTGAAAAATGTGTCGGGATACAGTTAACAAAAAAAATATTATTTAATATAATAATAATAATAATAATATATGATAATAAAAAATAATATGTAAAGTAATAATTTTTTATTAATAAAAATAATTTTTTAGTATATTTATATATATAATCAATTTTGAATTTATTGAGAAAATATATATATTTACTATTACATTGTACATTTTGTATTTTAATTTCTATTAAAAATTATTTTATTAAAGATATTATTAATACTTACTTTAAAAAAAAAGATATTATTAGTTTAATGCATCTCCTAAATCTTTTTTTTCTTTTAAAAAAATTTAGGAATTGCATTAAACTCTATTTACTTTGAATAATATTTATATTTTATTTAAAAATAAATAAAAATATAAAGCTACTCGATATTCAACAATTAGAATAATCATGTTAAAAGCATAATATAAGAATATAATTTTTTTAATAAAATAAAGTAAGATAAAAACAATACTGTAGTGACGGCTCAAAAAAATAATAAAACTGTAGTATAATCATTTATGAAATTTATAATTTTTTTTTGAGCAATTTATGAAATTTATATTTTTATACATTTAATGTAATGAAATATAAATGAGAAAACCATTTTTTTTTTAACCAAACTGATTTCTTTGTCCAATCAAATATAGAAACTTGGCAATTCATGCGACTTGAAATGTGTCCCAAATTGCCACCTTGGAAAATTTAAATTCAATCATCCAAATAAAATCTTCTTTTCAAAATTAGCCTTAAAAATAAAAATTCTATAGCCTGAACTCCTCAAGCTTCACGGCGGAAGCCCAGAGCCCAGCACCTCGCTGAAGTAATCTCTCGTCAGCCATGGCAACTCGCATCCGGTCAGCCATGGCAACTCGCATCCGGAGACTAACACTCTCTACCTCATCATCATCGTTAACCAATTTGATTCAAAAATCAACGGTTGACAATTCATCAACCTTTCTTGCCTACTGCGTTTCCAAGCTCAGGTGGACCTCTTACTTCTCCTCCTCCTCCTCCTCCTCTTCTTCATCGCCGTCAAAGCCTGAAAAGAAGATAACAGATCGTCTTTCCGCCGTTATAGACGCTGTTAACGACCGTAAGCTTCCTCCTGAACTCCGTGGCCAGCGTAATTCTGTCAGGTCACTATCTCTTTTATATACATATGATTGATCCTAACTGTGGTGTTCAATTGTTGCTCTTTCCATCTTTGGTTCGTTTATTGAAATTAAGTTGAAAAAGGGTCTGTATTTTGAACTTTTATATCTCTAATTCTTGGAACCCAATAATTGAAACTGTTGAGGAAAGATAAAAGGTTAGGACTTTGCTGTTTGATTGTTCCCTTTATGTATGAAGTTCAATCAAGGTGTTGTCAAGTGTCAAACTGAGTAATTAATACATAGTTATTCACTTTGGATTTCCTATAAGCTCTGATCTTGTTTAGTTAGATTGTTAAGATCATTACTATGAATTAGAAAAGGCATAATTATATATGTAAAATAGATTTTGCTTGGATGGCTAGTAGATCAGTGTAGTCCTTGGTTTTGAAGATGGGTGTTTGGGCCATCATGTAGAAAATAAATTAAAATATTTTTGGAAGGAATTGTGATCATCCTTTGATCAATCCAGTTTGGTTGTACCATCATAAAATTTAATGGAATGAATCTTTGGTTTTCATTTGAATAGGTCGGAAACTGATATTATAAATGTCGTTGAGCAAAGAATATGGCATTCGATGGAAGAAGGTCAGTTTGAGAACTTACCAGGGAGAGGCAAACCCTTGAATCTCAGCACTAATCCTCATGCAGACCCAGCTGAAGATACCTTATATAGGATCCTTTCAAAAAATGGATGTGCACCAGAGTGGGTTGAACTCAACAAAGAGATTAGGAGCAAAATATCTGGATGGCGAGTTACCTTGAAGAAAGCATGGACGATCAAATGTAATGGGGATCACTCCAAATGGACGGAGAGCTCTGAGGCTTTAAAAGCACAACTAGGGGACATAAATGATAAGGTGATAATCTGATTTCTTATCATCTGTTACATAGCTTGTTGCTTTATTTCCTAATTGCAGGTTTCTTTCTCCTAGGGGCTTAACTGTTTGAAGCTGTGATGCCTAAAAATTTTCTCTAAATGCAGACCTCCTATAAGAGTTTGGTAGCGGGGCTAAGATGGTGTTTTGGAGTTTGGTTAGGCATAAAAAAGGAAAATTTAAATAAATAAAACAATGTTGATTTGTCCAGGATATGATTCTGTGGAATATCTGAAAGCAGTTGTATGACATGTCTGCTATGTTGCTTGAGCAACTAATTCATTTTTGTTTTGAGCAAATTAGTTCTGTTTAAATCTTTTGTGTCTAATTTGACGCTTTGAACATTGATTGAATGTCTATGATGTGAATCGCAGGTTTTTCGCTACAACCTCATCGTTCCTTTCGGCCGCCAGATGTTTGGACTGAAGTGGGAAAAGGAGCTGGATCGTTTGAATGAATGATTCCCACCCCACCCCCGGTGTTATGTTTGAGTTGTTACTTTTGAAATGCGGCTGGCATTGCTCTTGCCCTTGTGGGCTCTTTTAGTTTACACAATCACTAATTATTGAACAATTGGAGTACTTTGGCAATTTAATAGTTCTCCGTTCTTTGTGGTGTTTTTGTTCTCATTATTCTGTCAACATCAGACAACCAATTAAAATCTTCCTCCGACCAACTTTCACCATTAAAGTCAATGTTGTGTATCACTCAGAAATTTGCTAAAATAGCAAATCATGGGATGATTTCTGACATTTCGTTCAATATTTTTTTATTTCAGAAGAAAACAGATACTCTAAAATGGTAGTAAAATAGACAAAAGCAAATCAAAGAGATCAGAACCATAACAAAAATGTAATCGTATGGATATACAAACATGCCAAAAGTGTACTCTCTTGTAAGAATATAGATAAACAAGCGACCATCGTTTCAATATTCATATATCAAGTTCAGAAACCAAGGTCATCCAGTTGAAGATGTTCTAGCAGCAAGATGGATAAGTGCTCGTTTGTGATAAGTAGTTCGGAGTCTTTTATACTTCTGGATGAAAGCAGTAAGTTCCATTTCCCTGTCAAGTAGTTGTCTATGCAGATTCTCGGATTCCTCTTCCGTCTTATTCATTGATTCTGCAATAGAGAAACACAACAATTGCATCATATTTTCTGAACATGTCTTTCCTATATCATTGCATCATAAGCTTCAAACTTGAAGATGGGTTAATTTTATTATCTACCTTGAAGCTTTTGAAGAAGGGATTGAGGAGAGCTGGACCTAAGCATCTCTTCTTTCTGTCTTTCCAGTTCATTTAATTTCTCTTGGGCAGCAGCCAACTCAGTTGTCCGTATTATTCTGCACTGTGGGCATAAAGAGAAAGGAAAAGTTTAAGGTTTTAAATTCTGATACGCCACAACATGATCTAGTCAAAGAGACAACAAGACACGGTCCTCACCTGATTCCGTAGCTCCATTATGCGTGGCTCCTTCTCTAAGTTCTCCTCTATTCATCATAATCACAGTTCAGTTTCTCTCAATTTACAACTCGAAATTAGAACATTAAAATCGAAACATATGTTTTATGAAAAGCAAAAAGAACTTACTAGCCAGCTGTATAGTTTCTTTGCGAAGCTCATCTCTTATCTGATAAAAGACACAGAATTGGTCACAAATTGGCAACACCAAGTTTCATAATTAAGGTAACAGAATGACTTTTTCTTCAGTAATTTCTTTTATACTCTAGCTCAAATATAAATGAGTGAATTTTTTGTATTGCAAGGTAGACATACCACATAAATCACAGTTGTGCAACAGTTACAGAAAAGTCCAATCACAAGAATATGATCAAACAGAGGAAGAGAAGTCAAATGATTTCTTATGAGTGGATACAAGTAATGCATCTGGGCGTGGTTTTTTTAAAAGCAGATATGACTATTTATGTATGTGCCAAGTATGGGCAATGGGCACTTCAGAATATACGCTAGCAGAAAACAGATATGTTGATTCAGCTGAGATCCTTTTCACCAGTGAGAATGTTGCTTGGAAAAAGCAGGTCTTAATCTTATTTGTGTACCTGGGTGGGGCAGGGGATAGGGGTAACAGGTAGCAAAGTGCTAAATGAATTTTTTACTTTCCTTATTTAAAGTCAATGATGAAAGACAACAGTGCAAAAATTTTACAAAAAGAGGACTATTGTTTCCTTATTTGCATATAAAGATCATCTTTAGAAATTGAGATACGACTATAATACAAGAGTTATACAGCATCAAGTCATCAACAAATGACAAGCTGGATTTAGCAATTGTGATCCGGTAATCAGTCTTTGATTCCTATCAAGGCCAAAAAATAAGACAGCATGCAGTTCAAATGCATTCTTTAATTATCACAAAGAAAAAAATACACAGAAAACAATTGTTTAGAGAAAATTCCTTGGACTAAACCATACAAAGAACAAAAAAGGGAAACAGACAACATTTCTTGGTTTGTAAAGGCAACAGGAAGAAGAAAAATTACAACTTACATTGTTTTGAATTTTGACCTGATCAAGTAACATTAAAAATTGATGGTATGCATCCTTGTCAGACAATAGCTTCCGAAGCTCATCAATACTACAAATGTTTAAAGAAAAAAAAGTGTGATTAAAAAATAAACATAGAACATGCTACCTGGTAATACAATCATAGTGGCTGGATTTTTCTTCCTCTTCACACAAGCTACAAAAGACACTATTCTGAATTACAGGTTCTAAGACGTAATCCACCACCAACTAAAGTTTACAAAAGCCAGTGATGGATAGGCAATCATACTTCATTTCAAAAACAATAATATGACCAGAAGTACAACAAATATGTAAAAGGATTAAAATCCTAATTGTAGTGGCAGAAAAATGAACATAAAAATTTTTGTTTAACACAAGTAAAATGGCTGAACAGTTATTAACAAATATCCCCCTGATAATGGTAAAACATAACCAAATTGCAGCATAGCATTAAGGAACCACATGTGTGATCTATAGAACTTTGACTTTCATTCCTTAGTCTTCAAACCATCAAGAAATTCTTTATTTTGTTTAGCCAATATTTAATTCATCCATTTAGTCAATGATCAGTAAGCATGTTCAAATGTATTTTCGTAGGTATGTTCATATTGGATACTAAGATCAAAACCATATCATAACATATAATGCAGCTTTATTGACATAACATTTCCTGCTTCTTTCATGTAAATTTCTATCGATGATGTAATTTTTTTGTGTACCCAAAAGAAGAAGAGAAGAAAGTAGAATTCCAAAAATATTGCCCCTACACAAGCTACAAGCAAACACTTAGAGGTATGAACAAATAATGAACATCAGCTATAACTCTAAATAAAGAGCACAAGTCTCTAAAGCCCACAAACAAAAATCAAGAACCAATTATAAGATAGAATCAACAAAATTACACCTTTTATTCTTCAAAAGGGCAATAACACCAGCTGCTTCAGCAGGTGATACATGTGAAGGAGACTGTGGTCGTTGTAAGCCATAGCTACTAGAAGAGCTGCTACTCGGAGTTGCAGGATTGGATGAATTAGGTGAGCTCACTGATGGAGGAGGGTACCAAGATTGTGCAGGAACATCTTGTGGGCGTGGCTGAGCTTGTTGCTCCTGAGAACCCCTGTACAGAGACATAGTTTAAACATAAGTTCTAAAAATATACAAACCCAGTAAACCAAAAACAAGTATTTAAAGAAGCATGAGTAGAGAAACACACAAAACGGCAAACTGCGAATTAAGTACAATCCATGTAAATTTTAAAATTTTTCTCATAATTTTAGCATAAAAACAATACAAAAAAAAAAGCCAATTCAAACCTTCCCAAATTGCACTAATGCATAAATATCATCAGTCCATCAAATTTTAGCATCTATATGGTACCAAAGTACAAAAAAAAAAAGTAATGAAATTAATCAATTAATCAAAAGAACAATTGCAAAATTGAATTACCAGAACTTGAACATAGTTTCAACGGAGTTATCGATCCTCCGAATAGCCTATTGAGAAATCGAAACGGTGGAGAAGCACCAAAACTGAGGAAATTGAGTCGGTTTTGACGAAAGATGGTTTCTTGAAAACTTCTCCTCTCTTTACGGGCGCGTGAAGAATGGAAGGATCCAAGCAAATTCTTGGAGCTGAAACAGTTGAAAAGAGATGGGCTGCATTTTAATTGGGCTCTTAGGATCTATTGGCTCATTGCTAATTTGTAATTTTACAGAACTTCACAAAAAATAAAAATGAAATTACAAAGTTTATGACATTTTAAAAATACTTTCAAAATTATCAGGAGTTTTGATTAATTTATAAATCGATCAACATTCATAAAGTTTATGTATAATGAATTTATTATAAATTTATTATACAGCCTTTTGAATTTATTTTTTCAATTTGTATCAAACAAATTATGTGAATCACTCTTTTGCACTCTTTATTAAATTTTTCACAAATTTATTTTTATATTATTAATTTTTTAATTATTTTCTAAAAATACGAAATAAACTCATAATAAATTAATAATAAATATTTATTATGTTATACAAAATTAGTAAATTTATAAATTAATGAAAGAACTATGATAATTTTAATAATATTATATTTTTATCAAGTTAATAAAAATCTTATTTTATTTTATTTAAATCTAATAATTTTTTTATACTTTCAATATATTATATGCATAGTTTAAAATTTAAATCGAAAAATGAATGCATAGGTTTGATATATTAGATGTATACCTCAAAAAAAAAGTGAATTATTTTTTAAATTAAAAATTAAAAATTGGATATTAAAAAGTAAATATTTTTAAAAATATTTGTATTTTTAAAGTTTCTTATAGGAATACTAAAAACAAGTATTTTTTATAAAAAAATCATTTTTTATTTACAATAATAACATCAAAGTATCATTTTCATATATTATTAAATTAGGGTTGATAATGAGGTAAAAAAAATTTATTTTTCTATAAAAATTTATCTTAAACGGAACAGAGATTTCTAATCATTTTCCCATTGGAGCAAGGACGGAGTGGAAAATATACCTCTCGCGAGATCTTATATATATATATATACACACACAAATATTTAGTTTTGGTTATTTATATACAGAGAATAAATTTAATTTAATATATCTTATTTTATCATATTTTTTTAAATTTTATTATATTTAATAATTAAATTATTATCATTTATAGTATACACTCATTATGAATTATTAAATTTTTATAATATTAAATTTTTACAAACATCTCTGTGGGGATAGAGATTCCCACATGTATGAAAACGTGACAAATTTATCACGTTTGAGTTTAAGGGGCGGAAATATATGCAAGAATTCCTTGCCCTATTGACATTATTATGTCAAACTAATATATATAGTATCATGCTATTTATAAGTAAATAATCAAATTTTGCTCAGTAATTTTTTTTGAAATTATGAACCTGAATCTTGGTGAGAGTTGAATTAATTTTAAAAAGAAAATAAATTTTGCAAAGTTTATTAGATGGAAATAGAATAGATGTATATGAAAGCTTCACTCTATCTCATAAATGTATATGAAAGCCTCAATATCTCAAATATGTATTGAGACCCTTTTATGAATTATTCTTTTCTTTTATTTTTTTTTAAACCAATTCAACCTTTGAAAGAAAAACTGAAATAAGCAATGTTGAATTCATTGTTTCTCTAGACAAAGAAGAAACAAAAATTAATATGAAATTTCATTATATTGAATAATTTTTTGATAAAGAGACAATATTATGAACTTTGCTTGAGAAAAAAAAATTATATATAATAAAAGAAAACCTTCCATCAAATTCTATCATCATTGATATAAATCACTAAGAATTATTATTTGGCGATCCAGTGTTGCTACCCACTATCTGCAGACCAATGCATGGCTGCTCTGCTGGAACCTGTTTAAATTTCAAAAATTAATAGAAATAACATATATATTTATATTTAAATATAATATAACAATAAATACATATGGATTTTAATAATAAAATAAGACTCGAATTGTCTCTTATTCAATAGTAAAAAATTATTTTTATAAAAAATTAAGAAAAAAATAATTTTTTTTAAATTACAAAATACTGTATGTATGCTAAAATTTACAAAAATATAATATATTTTTAGTGTATATTGAGTATATTTTTAATATATGCTGGATATATCTTTAGTATATATCGTTAAAATATAAATAAATTAAAAAGGCAGTATTTTTATAAATTGACAAAATAATAAAAAAATTTAAAAAAAAAATTTATGCAATTTCTTAAAAATTTAAATAAATATTGGATATATTTTTACTCACAAAGTGGCCTGCCCCTAGAATCCAATAGAAAGACAAGTTCTTATATGAGCTTGTGAACCCTTTTGTAGTTGTATTATTATTATCATCACTTTTGCAATACAAAGGAGTAGGATCCACACTTGTGAAATTTTTCAAGGCATCCCATCTAAAACTTACAAAAAAAAATAAAAAAATTAAATGAATAATTATTTTTTATTATGGAAAAAATAAAATTTTAAAAATGGGATTAACCCATTTTTGAAAAATAATTAAATTATTTTAAGCTTTATAATTAAAAAATTGAGGGTAATTAAGTGGTTACTATACTTGAGTTTGTTGACCCATGCTTCAGCTCCTTTGGTTGAACAAATAAGATCAAGCTGTAATTAACAATAATAATTAAGATACTATTAATCTTTATTACTTTTTTTTGAATGATATTAATAATCTATTTGTAAATATTACCTGGCCATTGTATATGATCACCCTCACTCCTTTTACTAAGAGTTCATCTACCTGTAAAATTTTTATATTTGGTAATTTTTTTTATCTCAATTTCGAATTTTAATTAAATTAAATAAATTTAAATGCTTGTGTAAATATAATATTGAGGAACGTAAGTCTCTTATTAGATTTTTTAAAATTTTATATTTTCATTAAGAGTTTTTTTTTTATCATTTTTACAAAAATATATAATAAGTTCACAATAATCTAATAATAAACTTTAAAAACTATCATATGCATAATAAATTCATACTAAATTTTGTAAATATTATACGGAGCTGATAAATTTCTAAACTGACAACAAAATTTTGATAAATTTAATAATATTTTTCTGAACTCATAAATTTATAATATTGTGAGCTATTTTGTAAAGTTTTTCTTACCTCTTGAATTCTTGGTTTCATGAAATCAGCAGCTAGAGCATGAAAAATCAAAGCAACTTGTCCATCCCATCTAATAATTAATTAAAAACAAAATTAAAGATTAATTAAGAAAATAAGCAAAAATTAAAGAAAAAACAAATTCAACATATTATTGTTATAATTAAACTACTAAAATTTATACTTACGTGACATTTTTAGGAATAATCTTCAACTCATTTCTGATAGGGCCATTCATCAAGTTATAAAGGTCATCAACAATTGATGATGGCTTATAATACTTAGCCACTAGGTATCTTGAGTATCCATCACTCAAAATCCCTCTTGAACTCTCTGTGGACTTCCCCAACACTATTTCATTATCATCAAGCAGGAAATTGTAAAAGTTCTGTAATCAGACAATTTTTAAATTTCTGTCAGAATCCTCCATTAGTGAAGAAATTTGTGAATTGACAGACCAATTGTTGAAAATTTTAGTATTTTTCAAATTCAGAGCTCGTAAACATACAACTTTTAAATTTTTATGAAAACTTTTGATTAGTGAAGAAAATTACATACTGACAATTAATTTTTAAAATAATTAATATTTTTCAAAATTCAGACTAAGCTTACGATCAGGTTTATTAGAAACTTACCACATTGTTACTGTGGTTAGTAATAACATGCTCAAGTTCAGCCCATGTATGTGTAGCATTTTCATATTGGCCTTTGGCTATCAGCTGCTGAATCTTTAGAGCTAAACTGTTTAATTTGAAAATAGATTTTTGTTAAATTAATTGTTGAAAAAATACTTTTCATTTTACAAAACCATGATGATGATGAGGTGATTAAAGGCAATAATTTTATGACCTGTTTGAGATGCTTAAGCCTTTGTTGCTCATTCTTGATAGGTCTTTAAGTAGAGGTCCCCATGTCAACTGCATTTGATTTCATGTCTAATATCATTAGTAAAAAAAAGGAAAAAAAACCATAAATTTGGTAGATATAATTTTCAAATTATTGAAGAATATTATATATATATATATATATATACCACAAAATCTTCAGGAGAAATCCAACTATCTCCCAAAGCAATTCCTGAAATGAAATGAAATAAAACATATTAATTAGTAGGCTTCAAAAGAACTGGAAGTGGAAGTGTTATATTGTTAATTACGAAAAAATATATTAGTAATATAACTAGAAATCATAATTGGAATGGCAAATCAGATACACTTGTATGTAATTTCCTATAATTTACGTGGTATATAAAAATAAAAATATATCATAATTCAATTAGTTTGTCAAAGGTCGGTCCAATTAGGATTGAAATCGCTGTTGTATTATATAATTTTTCTTTTTAATTACCCCCTAATTGAAGCTTCAATTCTCCTGCTTCAATGGCTTTAACAGCAGAAACTCCAAGAGTTGCTGCAAATTTTCCTCCATAAGACTCTCCAAATATGTACAAAGGACTTTCTTGGAGGCTTTCATCTCCATTAAAGAGCTCCTTCAACAATGTAGTTAAATCAGTTGCTGCCTCATCATCAGTCCTAACCACCAAGTCATTGTCTTCCACATAACTAAATCCTGTTGCTACTGGACTATCCTGAAATTCATTGAAAAAAAAAGACTGGAACTCTGAGAAAAAATAGTAAATCAGAGAAGAAGAACAAATCCTAGAAGTTAAAAACCTATACCACAAATAAGAGGTCTGCTTTGTGTAGCCAAGTTGAATTCCTAGGCTTCATATTGATGTCTAGTGGCCCTATTTCAAGAAAATTTCCCATTGCTGTCCCTGAACTTCCCTGAATTTCATTTCAAAATCAAAATCTTTTATTTTGAGAAAAACAGAATTAAATACACACACACACACACACACACGCATAAAGCATAGTTTATAATTATCAACACAACTTAACGATAAACTCATAATCAACTCCCTCCTCATATTAATACTATAAAAAAAATCACTCACTTGTACACTGAGACATAGCTTAGCGATAGACCCAGTATATTGATTTCTGCTCTAGTAATAATACTAGAAAAAAAAAAATTATCGCTCTGCTCGCACACAGAGACACAGCAGTAGACACAGAATTGATTCTCGATCCTTCATATACCAATGCTTCGAAAAAAAAAACAAAAAACATCACTCACTGGTCCTCCTTGAAGCCAAAGAATTATTGGCCATGGTGTTGATGCATCTTTAACTCTGTAAGGGCTTTTATAAAGCCACCAAAATAGATGAGCCTCTGCATTGTACAAACTACACTAAGTATAATTTGCAGAATAAAAGAGTAGAATTATATAAAATTTAAATTCTGAGTATTTTCCAAGAAAAAGAAAATAAATGTACTAGGTCGAACTTCCACATAGCCCCATTGTTCAGACCCATCAAGGTTTCTTGCGGAAAAGGCCATATATCCATGAAGCAAAGTGAAAGAAAATAGAAGGAAGAAGAAAAGAAGAGAAGTACTTTTCTTCATTGCTAAACAACCTTATGAGAAAAATTAAGGTTCTCTTGGTGAAGATTTATATAAAAATGGAGATAAAGAGTCATCACATGAGAACCTTCACCCTCTTCTCTTTGAATATATTTGATTGTTTTTAAACAAGAAAACAATGACAATTAAACAAATAAACAGAGAAGGAGCCAATTTCAAGGAAAGCAAGTTGTATTAGAAAATCCATAGTAAAATGCACAAAGAGAAATGGTCAACTTGCTAATTTGTTTGTTTTGATTGGAGAATTTGCTGAGACATTGGCCAAAAACAAATGGAAGTTAAAGCAAAAGATTATGAAATTTATTAAGTACTATAAGTGTTAAGGCATTTGATTGAATTAAAATGGTTATAATGAATTCATGATCAAAAGAATGGGAACTTTTATTATTAGTGAGGTCTCCTTGACGCAATATCAAAATCAAATCAAATAATGCAATCATTGAAAAAAGCTCATTATTTTTATTTTCTGGGGCTATACATTGCTTATTTTTTAAGTGATTATAGCATTAAGTTATGTAATTATCGGTTATCAAGTTGTTAATTTCGGAGCACATCGAGTCAGAATATAATGTAATTACATATTATTCTGATAATATATTCAGAATGGATTCTCTTTTTTTTCGTATTTGTACTCAAAAGTTGTTAATTTTATATACTAAAAAAGGGATTATGACTGTCTTATATATCACAACAATCATGACAAATCATATATATATATATATATACTTTCACTGTAAAATTCTTTTGAAAAAATTAAGTTATATGTGTTAGTTTTTTAAACTTGTTTTATTTTGTCTGCTGTCATAAAATTTCAGCTAAAAAATAATAATAATTAGCTGCTGAAATTTTTTTGTTTTTTTAATTTGTTTTTCCATTTTGTGTAGCTAGTCAATATGAGGAACTAGTCTTTAGGAAGTGGTTTAGTGGACAGCTCAAGTGGAGTATAGTTCTGCTGAATTGTAGCTAGAAGTTGTTATTTCTTTTTACAGTATAAAAGAAAACGGTGCAGATACAGTTTTTGTGTGCACCACAAAAAGATTATATTGAGTGTTCTTTGCTCTTTACTTAAAAAACTCTGTTTTAGCCTACATTTGGTATCAGAGCCTTAAATATTAAGGTCATAGCTCTACAATGTCTCACCTAGAGCTTGAGAGAACAAGAAGAGAGCAAAGAGAGAGAGAACAAAAAGAGAGAGAACAGAAAGAGAGAGAGCAAACACTTAGAGAGGATTTGAGTGAGGAGATGAGCCAAACAGGCCTGAACACACGTGGTACCTCTAGCGAAGAAAGTGTACGAATCCATGACAAAGAGGGATCAGTTACACTTAAATACCCAATGCTGACGAGAAGTAATTATGCAGCTTGGGCTATTAAAATGGAGGTATTCATGATGGCGCAAGGTGTTTGGGAGGCAATTGAAACTCCTGCATCTGTTGACAATCGTAAGGATAAAATGGCTTTGGCAGCCATTTATCAAAGTATCGGAGAAGACACTCTGCTACAGTTGGGTGCCAGAAAAACAGCAAAAGAAGCTTGGGTTATGTTGAAAAATATGAACCTCGGTGCAGACAAAGTGAAAGAAGTAAGGACACAAACTCTATGGCGTGAGTTTGAGGCACTCAAGATGATAGAATCAGAGACCATTGATGAGTATTCTGGGAAACTCACAATAATTGTCAACAAGTTAAGAGGACTTGGCAATATTGTGGAGGATGTCCAGGTGGTAAAGAAACTTCTGCGATCCACTTCATCAAAGTTTCTCCAAATTACTTCAACCATTGAGGAATTCAGTGATCTCAAAGTAAAGTCAGTTGATGAGATCATTGGTTCACTCAAAGCACATGAGGAAAGGTTGCAAGGATTTGGAGGCAAACTTGACGAAACAGTACTCCTCACCCGGGCAGAATGGAAGGCACGGGAGAACGCAAAATCCTTGAAGAAAGAAGGAAAAGATCAAAGCAGTTCCAGAGGAGGCAGGGGACGTGGCCGTGGAAGAGGTAGAGGGCGTGGACATAGTGACTCACATCGTGGAGATGAAGGAGGGTCACAACCCCAGAAAAAGAAATTTGATAAGAGTAAAATCAGATGTTATAATTGTCAACAGATGGGTCACTTTGCTTCAGAGTGTACCTCAAAGGAGAAAGATGAAAGATCTAACCTGATTGAAAAGCAAGGAGATGATGAACCTTCATTATTAATGATTGAAACTTGTGAGCTGATGAGGACCACGCAGAAGGAGCCTGAAGTTGTAATGTTAAATGAGACCATAACGCCACCACCAGCAATAGATGAGTCTTCAGTCAAAATTGGCGCAGAAAGCTTATGGTATTTGGATACTGGAGCTAGCAACCATATGTCTGGCGAAAGAAAGGTATTTCGTGAACTTGACACTTCCATTGTTGGAAAAGTGAGATTTGGTGATAATTCTGTAATAGAAATATGTGGTAAAGGATTAGTGCTATTCCAATGCAAAAATGGAGAGCATTTAATTCTTACAGAAGTCTATTACATACCTAGACTTAAAAGTAATATATTAAGTCTAGGACAGCTTGATGAGAGTGGAAACAAAGCTGTTCTAGGTGATGGTCTCATGAAAATTTATGATAGGGTGAATAATCTGATTTTAAAGGTGAAAAAACAACCTAACAGATTATATGTAGCTAAACTGAAAGTTGCAGATCAAGTATGTTTAGTGGCAAAAATTGATGACAGTGGGTGGCTATGGCATGCGAGATTTGGGCACCTAAACTTCTATTCCTTAAAAAAATTGACAGACAAAGGAATGGTTGAAGGTTTACCCAAAATAAATCAAGTGAATCAGGTCTGCGATGGGTGTTTAATTGGGAAGCAACACAGAACTCCATTCCCAAAATCTGCTACATACCGTGCAAAGGAGCCCTTGGAGCTTGTTCATGGAGATTTGTGTGGCCCAATTTCACCAGAAACATATGGAGGTAATAAATATTTCTTGTTAATGGTAGATGATTTCTCACGTTTCATATGGATTTATGTGTTGAAAAGCAAGAATGAAGCATTGTCTACTTTCAAGAAATTCAAAGCTAATGTTGAAGTAGAGAAAGGGAAGAAAATTAAAAGCTTCCGAACTGATCGGGGCGGGGAGTTTATGTCAGCTGTTTTTAAAGAATACTGTGAGAATGAAGGGATAAAGAGATTCTTTACAGCACCGTATTCACCTCAGCAAAACGGTGTGGTAGAGAGGCGCAACCAAACCGTAGTCGAGATGGCCAGAAGCATGTTAAAGAGCAAGGAAATGCCGGCTAAATTCTGGGGTGAAGCAGTCAAAACAGCTGTTTATATTTTAAATCGGTCACCGACAAAAAGTGTTGAAGGAGCTACACCGTTTGAAGCTTGGTTTGAGAAAATTCCAAAGGTTCATCATCTAAGAATCTTTGGAAGCATTGCTCATGCCAAGATCATATCCTCACATCTTCCTAAACTTGCAGATAGAAGTGTAAAGATTGTTCTGTTGGGATATGAAGATGGGACCAAAGCGTACAGACTCTTGGATCCTAAAAGGAACAGAATTATAGTGAGCAGAGATGTGTACTTTGAAGAGGACAAAACCTGGAGCTGGAAAGAAAGTGAAGAAGATGACCATGAGCCGAGTGGAACGTTTACTGTACAAATCTCAGAAAAACAGAGCAGAACAGAGGTTGAAAATGGCGTACAGTCTGAAATTGAACATGGAGAAACAGAGACAGATTCTTCTTCATCAACTCCTACAACTCCAACGTTGAGTCATGTCTCGGCTGTATCTTCATCAGATTCCTCAACACCAAAGAAATTCAGGTCGTTGGAGGAAATTTACAAAGAGTTAAACGAAGCAGAAGAAGAAGCAGGACTCTGTTTTCTTTCTATAGAGGAACCAACCTCTTATGAGGAAGCCTCAAAGAATGAAAACTGGAAGGATGCGATGAGATCTGAAATTATGTCCATTGAGAAAAATAGGACGTGGGAACTCACTGATCTTCCCAAAGGTCATAAAGCAATCGGCCTTAAGTGGGTTTTTAAGTTGAAGAAGAATCCTGAAGGAAAAATTGTGAAGCATAAAGTCAGGCTCGTAGCGAAGGGATATGCGCAAAAGTATGGTATTAATTATAGCGAAGTTTTCGCACCGGTGGCCAGGTTAGAAACTGTGAGATTGATACTAGCTTTTGCAGCGTTCAAAAATTGGGAGGTACATCATATGGATGTGAAGACGGCTTTTCTCAATGGAGAGCTCGATGAGGAAGTGTATGTTGCTCAACCTGAAGGTTTTGTTGATGAAAAAAATCCAAACAAGGTATTAAAGCTACATAAGGCCTTGTACGGATTAAAACAGGCACCAAGAGCCTGGAATTTTAAGCTCGATCAAAGTTTGCAGTCGATTGGTTTTGTCAAGTGTCCACAGGAACATGCTCTTTATAAAAGGTGTAGGAGAGCTGAACTAATGTTGGTTGGAACATATGTGGATGATTTGATAATAACTGGCTCAAATAAACAGTTCATTGCTCGGTTCAAGAAGGAGATGCTGCAGAAATTTGATATGAGCGATCTTGGTCTGTTGAGCTATTATTTGGGCATAGAGGTAAAACAAAGTGAAAATGTAATTACCTTGTGTCAGGCAAATTATGCTCGAAAGATTTTAGAGAAGTTAGGAATGGGGGAGTGCAATCCCTGTTCAATTCCTATGGAGCCAAGATTGAAGATGAGTAAATATGAAAATGGAGAACCAGCTGTTGATGCAACACTGTACAGAAGTGTCATTGGCAGCTTGAGGTATTTAGTGAATACACGGCCTGATTTAGCATATTCAGTTGGTGTAATGAGTAGATACATGGAGGCACCTACAACCTCACATCTGTCAGCTGTAAAACAGATTTTGAGGTATGTAAAAGGGACTCTAAATTTTGGCTGTGTTTATGAAAAGAAGCAGTTGGATATGGCACTGGTTGGTTTCAGCGACAGCGACATGGCAGGTGATATAGATGATAGAAAGAGCACAACTGGTGTGCTGTACTATTTGGGAAAATGCCCAATAACCTGGATATCACAAAAACAGAAAGTCGTAGCTTTGTCGTCGTGTGAAGCTGAATATATCGCTGCAACTGCAGGAGTTTGTCAAGGAATATGGCTGGGAAGGATATTAAGTGATATTGCTCAAACACGAGTGAAAGCAAGGCTCAATGTAGACAATAAATCTGCCATTTCTCTAGCCAAGAATCCTGTGTATCATGATCGCAGTAAACACATTGATACCAGGTTTCACTTTATTCGACAGTGTGTGCAATCTGAAGATATTCAGTTGGAGTATGTAAATACAAATGAGCAGCTGGCAGACATGTTAACAAAGCCTCTTGCTCGGCAACGGTTCTTTGAACTGAGGGAAAAGATTGGTGTGAAGAGAATTGATTAGATAAACAAGTTTAGGGGAGTGAATGTTAGTTTTTTAAACTTGTTTTATTTTGTCTGCTGTCATAAAATTTCAGCTAAAAAATAATAATAATTAGCTGCTGAAATTTTTTTGTTTTTTTAATTTGTTTTTCCATTTTGTGTAGCTAGTCAATATGAGGAACTAGTCTTTAGGAAGTGGTTTAGTGGACAGCTCAAGTGGAGTATAGTTCTGCTGAATTGTAGCTAGAAGTTGTTATTTCTTTTTACAGTATAAAAGAAAACGGTGCAGATACAGTTTTTGTGTGCACCACAAAAAGATTATATTGAGTGTTCTTTGCTCTTTACTTAAAAAACTCTGTTTTAGCCTACAATATGTGGGTTTGAAAATGGTGAGAGCTAGCCGTTGATCTTTCTAATTTTATTTTTAGTTACCTTGATGAAAAGGTGATGGAGTATCATAGAGTAGCATGAAGCAATAGACAAGATCATAAGAAAACTTGGAATTCCTATGTTATAAGATTTCATCTCTGTTTTTGCTTAATTACACCAAATACTTCTTCTCCAATAAATCATTCATGCAACGCAACAAAAAATATTATTATTATTATTATTATTATTATTATTATTATTATTATTATTATTATTATTATTATTATTATTATTATTATTATTATTCAATGATTATGTATAGAACTTGTTATTATAAGTTTTAAAAAGAGAAAAATAGATAAGAAAAACAAATTTATAAAAATAATTTATAGTTTTGGACAATAACAATAATTAAAAATTAAAACAAGACTTAGATATCCAACAACACTTTAAATATAAAACATAATTGGATGAATATTCTAAGTGCTTGTTAGCTAATATAAGGGCTTCTTTTTTTTTCAAATCTAGTAATTAATGAAAAATTTGTATAAACAAGCTGTACTAATTATTTATAAAAGTAAATAATAATAAATTTATATTATAAAAATCATGCATTATGCTTTTTAAATATATTTATTTCTAATATATATATACACCAAAAATCAATTATTATTGCAATTTAAATTAATTTGAATTTGAAATGATTGTTAAAAGATAAAAGTATGTGCAAATTTTTTTTCCAAAAATATTCTAATTTTTTTTTGTATATTTTTGATATATTAAATATATATCGCTAAAAGTAGTTTGACATACTAACTAAATATATATTACATGTATATATGTGAAATAGAATAATTTTGAAATGTAAAATTGAAAAGTGAATATTTAAAAAATATAAATATTTTTATTTAAAAAAAGGTCCTTACTAAAAACTAAATTTGGGCCTATAATTGTTTCTGAGATAAACATGTGCCCCCACAAGACTGATCCTAGTCGTGGCCCAATAAAGAAAGGCAAACGTCGTTCTGTAGTTTGAAACTTTGCCACTATGAAGAAGAAGGCCTAAATTAAACTTTTTTAAAAATTTCAATATTTTTTAAATTTAAATCTAATCTATAAAAATGTATATATTTCTTGATATTTATTATAATTTAATCTTTTTTGTATTTATTTTTTTATAAAAAAAAATCTTATATTGTTGACCTATTGACGCAAGCATCTTCAAACTGCTCTACAAATCTAAGTATACGATCAAAATGTTTCTCTGTAATATATTCCAACAAATATGCTATTAATTTTTTTTTAAATAATATGATATTAATTTTTAATAATATAATTTGTAATCACTAATTATACTTAACCTAAAATTATGATTTGAAGGGCCTACTTAGATTTGGATTGTTATTAATTCACTCAAAATTTCAAAATTAATTTTTAAATAAAATAATTAATGGGTTGGAATAGCATAATTCTTAGTTGGCCCATTAGGACTTTCCAGCTTTGGTGTAATTAATTAATTACTTGAAACCTTAATTAATTAATTAATTAATTAAAATTTGCAATGCTATAAATAATAAAATTAATTAGGGTATAATTGGCTTAATTGTCGACAATTAGGCATGTTTGGGGACTGGGGAGCTTTCAAATTTATGACCATGTGAGATGCTTAAATTAAAGAGTTTAATCATATTGTAAAGACACTACATAATACATTTGAACTCTTTAATTACTAAATTTCTAATTTTTAAAAAAAGATTTTTTTTTGCCTAATTAAGAATTCTGATAAATCCACTTGTCATCAATTTTCTGATTGTGAATTTTAATTAAAAAAAAAACCCAATTTCAACTATTTAGAGAATCCAATTCTATGAAAGCTATTTTGGATAATGCAAGACTTCAAACTAAGTTAGCTACCTATTTTTAGAAAAATTTAATTCATAAAGAAATTATTAATTATTTAAGTGCATATTTTTCTGACGTATGCTTTGAAAACATATGTTAAATAATAATAAATATTCTAGTTTTTATTGAAATGTGTTTCATTTTTATTAAAACTACTTTGAAATATGTATAGTTTTATTATTATTTATTTAGAAAATGATTATAATAAATTTTGATTAAAATGAAATGCATCTTGCTAATTTTAAATTTAAATTTTAATGTCATAATTTTAATGGTTTGATTATAACTCATAAGATAAAAGAGTGCTATTTTACTCTTTTATTAGAAATTATATAATATAATTCTGATTTTAATTAGGTATTTTCGTTGGAATAATAAACTAATTGAATAATGATATAAAGAGAATTTTTTACAGTATTATATTCTATGATTTCTCCCTCAATTATAAAACATAAAATATACATTATTATTTAATTAGTTTGATATTTTAAATGTGATATCTAATTTAAATTACAGTTATATTATATAACTTTTTGTCCTTTTTTTTTTTTACATTCCATCAATTCCTCAATTTCCCCCCAACTCTCCAATCAAAAGAGAAGGAATAGAAAATAAAAGAAAATACATCCCAACTTCCATTAGTTAGAAATTAACATAAAAACCAAAATGGAGAAGTGGGTTATTGAGACCTTTAAGGTTAAAAAAACAAAACAAAAACAAAAGTAAAGAAAGAAAAAAGTGCTATAAAAAATCTAACCAATCCTAAAAAAAAGGTAGTAATGGTGAAATCAAAATCCTAAAACAAAACAAAATGGTAGTGAAATCTATGTAATGGATAATGACACAAAATCCAATTAGAAATAGACACAAACAATCCTCTTTAACCACTCATTTGGGCAAATTTGGGAGTTGAAACATAACTATCACACATATGCTTGCATTTTGGCTTTTTAGTTTGAGGAAAATACTTTTGGTTATTCTCTATATAATATAATATTATATATATATATATATGAAAAATGCTCAAATATAATTAATCATGAATATTTATTATTCAAAATTTGAATTAGATTTGAAAGTTTTTTAATTAAATATATTTTTTTTGTAAAAAACAAAAAGGCTATTTAGCCATTGTCATAATGGCATGTCAAATGTCAACTAAAACATATTGACATATTTTATATGAATATCATTATTTAAATATTTTAAGTAAAAAGATCAAATATGATTTTATAATATTTTCTAGATCTCGATTTTAAAATTTTTGTAATTTAAATTATTTTGAAAAGATATATATGTAATATTATTATTAATATTTTTATATTAATATAAATATTTAAGTCACCAATCATAATATTTAAAAATAAAAAATATAAGAGAATTTAAAAGAAAAAAAGTAAAAAATGTGTCAAAATTTATTTATCTAATTATTTATTTATTTATCTTCTAATGTTCTTTATTCTTTTAATTATTTAATTTATTCTCATAAAGTTATTAATATATAAAAATAAATAATTTTTTAAAAAAAATCTTAAACTCTCATATTATTTTTTTTATTTAACTCATATTTAATTTAAATTATTTTTAAATTCTTAATTTTTATATAAAAATTTCAAAAATTTTATAAAAATAAATAGAATTGGTAATTAACTCAGTATATTATATATTCAATAAAAAAATTAATAGCCTAATAACCAAGAGTGACTTAAATCTCTTAGCTATAATGGAAGAAAATCAAGTCTCAAACCTAGGAATAGGATTGGAAATTTGGCAAAAAAATATCCTTGACCATTGCATTAATAACTTATAGACCTTAGGAATCTTAACTAGACTTTTTTTTGATAAAAATATCTCTCTCCATCCCTTAAAAAAAGGAAAAAAAATGTATAAACAGCATTTTCTCTCTCCTGTGCTCTCTCTTTCTCATCGCACTGTATTCTTTTTGTAACGACCCTCCCCGACCAGGTCGGCTGCCCGGGCCACTAGTGGCTTACGGCCCGGCCTTTTCACCACCTGGGCACGGAATCCGCAGGAGGCAAGCGATCCCTACAGTACTGGACAGCCCTCGCGGCCCACCCAGCAGGAATTTGTTAGCAGAAATGGTACTGGATGGTTCTCGCTGGCTCTCTTAAGTGGGAGGTCAGGGGTTCGATCCAGGGAGGCGACTCCTTTGGGAGCCAAATAAACAAATTCCTGCTGGGTGGGCCGCGAGGGCTGTCCAGTACTGTAGCGATCGCTTGCCTCCTGCGGACTCCGTGCCCAGGTGGTGAAAAGGCCGGGCCGTAAGCCACTAGTGGGCGGGGCAGCCGACCTGGTTGGGGAGGGTCGTTACAGTTAAAAAGGCGCCTTTTTAACTGTAACGACCCTCCCCGACCAGGTCGGCTGCCCGGCCCTCTAGTGGCTTACGGCCCGGCCTTTTCACCACCTGGGCACGGAGTCCGCAGGAGGCAAGCGATCGCTACAGTACTGGACAGCCCTCGCGGCCCACCCAGCAGGATTTGTTAATTTGGCTTAATTCCTTGGAATTAAGTCGCCTCCCTGGATCGAACCCCTGACCTCCCACTTAAGAGAGCCAGCGATAACCATCCAGTACCATTTCTCAGAAATGGTACTGGATGGTTCTCGCTGGCTCTCTTAAGTGGGAGGTCAGGGGTTCGATCCAGGGAGGCGACTTAATTCCAAGGAATTAAGCCAAATTAACAAATCCTGCTGGGTGGGCCGCGAGGGCTGTCCAGTACTGTAGCGATCGCTTGCCTCCTGCGGACTCCGTGCCCAGGTGGTGAAATGGCCGGGCCGTAAGCCACTAGAGGGTCGGGCAGCCGACCTGGTCGGGGAGGGTCGTTACACTTTTCTTTCTCTTTTATTTTTCGATCTATTATTTATCTTTCTCTTATTCGACCACTTCTCTCTTTTTCTTTTTGTCGATCTCATTTCTATCTTTCGTTGTGCTAATATTTTCTATTCTTTACGAATCCATTTGTTGGCGATCGATTTGCTTTGTCTCACCCAAGTAAAAAGGTAAATCAACTTAGTTTCTTTTTTCCTTTAAAAAAATATAAGTGCTAACATGAGAAGATGTCGAGCTAACATTCAGGGGTTGAGTGTCGAAGAAGGCGTTGGCTTATACTTGAACAATAATATAATAATTTTCTTATTTTTTAAATGATATTATGATAGATCTTTGTTTTCATCATTCCTTCATTCCTCCTCTGTTTTCGTTATTTATATATTTGAGTTATTTTGGCGAGGATATGAATTTAATATGAGTTGGTATCAGTTTGATATTAGTATAATTTGATATGAGCTAATACTAGTTTTATATGAGTTTGAAAATGAGTCAGTATTATTAATATGATCATAATATGAGTTAGTGTTTTTGATATGAGATTGAAATGAATATATTTTTATTGATATTAGTTGGTATGATTTAGTATGAGTTTTGATATGAGTTGTTATGACTTAGTATAATTGGTATGAGGTTGATATGAGTTTGGTATGAGTTTGATATGGGTTAGTATGAGTTGATATGAGTTAGTATGGGTTGATATGAGTTTGATATGAGTTAGTATAAGTTGATATAAGTTTGAAATTAGTTAGTATGATTTGTGTATGAGTTGTTATGAGTTTGATATGAGTTAGTATGAGTTGGAATGAGTTTGTATTATTGATATGAGTTTGGTATGAGTTGGCATGGGTTAGTATGAGTTTTGATATAAGTTGTTATGAGTTAGTATAATTGGTATGAGGTTGATATGCATTTGGTATGAGTTGGTATGAGTTAGTATGAGTTGGTATAAGTTGTAAATTAGTTGATATGAGTTGATATGAGTTAGTATGAGTTGGTATCAGTTTGATATGAGTTTGTATTATTGATTTGAGCTTAATATGTATTTGTATTATTGTTATGAGTTTGAAATATTAATGATATGAGTTAGTATAATTGGTATGAATTTGATATGAGTTGGTATAAGTTTGATATGAGTTAGTATGAGTTTGGTATCAGTTGGTATCAGTTTGATTTGAGTTAGTATGAGTTGGTATGAGTCTAATATGAGTTTTTATTATTGATATGAGTTGGTATGGGTTAGTATGAGTTTTAATATGAGTTGTTATGAGTTAGTATAATTGGTATGAGGTTAATATTAGTTTGGTATGAATTTGTACAAGGTTGATATGGGTTAGTATGAGTTGATATAAGTTTTAAATTAGTTGTTATGAGTTGATATGAGTTGTTATGAGTTAGTATGAGTTGGTATCAGTTTAATATGAGTTTGTATTATTGATTTGAGTTTGATATGAGTTTGTATTGCTCTTATGAGTTTGAAATATTATTGATATGAATTAGTATAATTTGTATGAGTTTGGTATGAGTTTGAAATGTTAGTATGAGTTGATATAAGTTTGAAATTAGTTGGTATGAGTTGATATGAGTTAGTATAAGTTAGTATGAGTCTGATATGAGTTTGTATTATTGATATGAGTTTAATATTGGTTGGTATAGGTTAGTATGAGTTTTGATATGAGTTGTTATGACTTAGTATAATTGGTATGTATTAGTATGAGTTGATATGAGTTTGAAATTAGTTGGTATGAGTTGATATGAGTTAGTATGAGTTGGTATGAGTTTAATATGAGTTTGTATTAATTATTTGAGTTTGATATGAGTTTGTATTGCTCTTATGAGTTTGAAATATTATTGATATGAGTTAGTATAATTGGTATGAGTTTGGTATGAGTGTATTGAGTTTGATATGAGTTACTATGAGTTGATATAAGTTTGAAATTAGTTAATATGATTTTGGTATGAGTTGATATGAGTTAGTATGAATTAGCATGTGTCTGATATGAGTTTGTATTATTGATATGAGTTTGATATTGGTTAGTATGAGTTGGTATGAGTCTGATGTGAGTTTGTATTATTGATATGAGTTTGATATTGGTTAGTATAGGTTATTATGAGTTTTGATATGAGTTGTTATGACTTAGTATAATTGGTATGAGGTTGATATGAGTTTGGTATGAGTTGTTATGAGTTTGATATGGGTTAGCATGTATTGATATGAGTTTGAAATTAGTTGGTATGAGTTCATATGAGTTGGTACTAGTTACATAAGAGTTTGCTATGTGTTAGTATTATTGATATTTTTATTATATGTGGTTGATATAAGTTTGATATTAATAGTTTTCACTGTAGGGTATTGATGGATAGCATGAAAGTTATTGGAGGACGAATCCAATTTATGGATGAGATAATTATTCTCATATATTATGATAGAATATTTGATGTCAGCATTGGAAAATATGTTGGCGGTGCTGCTGAATATATTTTTCTGAATAGAATGGCTGGCTTCAAAGAACTTAAGAATCAGTATCAAAGATGTTTTATATTGACGGCAGATCAAATATGGAATTCAAATTTGTTACTGGTAATGACTCACATCCTCTTTATGATATAGTAGATGATAGACCACTTAGGACATTCATGGGCATTGCAATGGAGGATAGACTTAAGCACCTATTGATTGTTAGTGTTGAAGAATGAGCCCATAAATTTGAACATGACAATAATGATCCTATCAGTGAAAAAAAAACTTTTGAAATTAAAATAAGCACAACGAGTTAGAAGAGAGAGATCAAGAGAGAAACATGATAAATATCCTTAGATCGCAGTAAGGAACAGTGAAGAAATAGCGAAGAAATATCGGCTACAGTAATCGAGAATGCTACTGTGAAGAAATAGCAGCTTCAACTTTAAAACGATAAAAATGGAAAGAAACAACAAATAAATAACGAAGAAGATATGACTACTGTAATCAAGGGTTTCTTGCTTCGACAGAGAACGGGAAGGAGAAGATGAAATTTGAAAATGGGAGAGAAAAAACTGCTTATAAAAATATGAGGCGGACTTTTAAATTTTTAAGGATATTTTTATCTAGAAGTGTCTAATTAAGAATAGTAGGATCTAAAATTTATTAATATTTTGTTAGAGGGTATTTATCTGACAAATTCCCAATATAATTGATGAGACCCGAAAAGGGGATAAGGCATAATTAATAGAAAAATAATAATTCTCATTTTCAGTACATTCACATGATACACTCTATGCTCATATATTATATATATATATAATATATATAATATAAGGTTTACCTTAAATTTTAGTTCTATAGTACATTATAAAAAATGAATTAATTCTACATGTCATAAAATAAAAGATTAATATTTTGCTAAAAAATATTTGGATTATTATGAGTTTTTACATTACAAAATTATCTAAGCCAATATTAAATTATGTAGCATACCTTTCTTATTATAATTCATTTATATTTCTCATTGATACCATCTCTAGATACTGAATTTTGATATCGCTCTCCATAAAGGATGAGCTCTCCACCCACAAGACATGAGCTCTCCATCCCTAGATACCAAGCTCCAGTACTAAGCTCCACAGTGGATGAGTTCTCCACTCACAAGAGATGAGCTCTCCACCCACATAGGATGAGCTCTCCATTCTTAGTTATCAAACTCCGATATCCCATTCTATAGTGGATGAACTCTCTCTAAGTATTGAGTTATGGTATCCCACTCCATAAGGGATGAGCTCTCCACTCATCAAGGATGAGCTATCCACCCACAAGAGATGAACTTTTCATTTATAGGTACCGAACTCTAGTACTCTACTCGACAGTGGATGAGCTCTTCATCTCTAGATACAAAACTCTAATACCCCACTCTATTATGATACAATCCTTAGGTATTGAACTCCGGTATCACTCTCCACAATGGATGAACTTTTTCACCCACAAGGGATGAGCTCTACATCATTAGGTATTGAACTCTAATACCTCACTTTACAGTAAGCTCTCCACAAAGGATGAGCTCTCCATCCCTAGACACCGAGCTCTTGGAGATTAACCGAGCTCTAGATATCTAATAGATAGATCCTTGACATAACCATTGTACGGCATTGACACCTTTAGAAAATTTGCTGTCACATTCAAACTTTATCCCCAACTCCTTAACTATAAATACAGATGAACTCTCATAGATAAAAGATCATTTTTCACTCTTATAGCTCTTTTTTTACAATCAGGCAAACCTAATTCTAATTTAGACATCAGAATTTCACCACGGAGTTTGATCCACTCTTTTTATTTTATAGGTACCCAAATTCCGAGTTTTGAGAAATAGTGCCGAGGTTCACTTGCTATCACTCATCACTAAACAATGTTGATGATTCATATATATAAATTCCATTTCAATTATTCATTGTATGTTTAACGGAGTAGCATTTTAAAATTCAATATTTAATTTGTATTTTCAAAGTTATAATTAAAATATTTAAAGTTTTAATAGTTGCTAGTACTTAATTCTTTAATCGCTTTAATCGCTGCCACTAAATATTAACAATTCACAACTAACCATTTTTTTAGAGAATCAGTTAACAATTCAATTATCCTATATATTAAATTTTAATAAAAAAAAATTATTGAATGAAAGTGAAATTAAAGTAAGAAAAACGAATTATGTATCTCTAATTACATAACTAATTATACTAATATATAAAATCTTTCTTTAAAAAAGAAAAAATTAAAAAAAATGCAATGTAAACTAATTAAAATTTAATTTACATAAATGCACTGGTTGATCACTAGACATCGCCGTGAGTCTTGTTAAGTAACTAAAATTTAATTTACATAAATGCACTGGTTGCATCAAACTGATGGGTGAACCACTCTTAATCAATGTCACCTTAATTATTTTTAATTATTTTTTAAATATTTTGTCTCTGTATTTTTATTTTTCTTTAGCTATATATATATATAGGAGAAGTGGTCCAGAGAGAGACCACCGACAATGGTATTAATTAATTAAAGCTAATTCTAATCTCGCATTCTATAATTAATTTTCTTTAATTAAGTATTTAATTATAGTAAGCGTATGATGATTAATTCTTTCTTTTTATAATTATTATTACATATCACCAAAAAACTTGTGATTTTAGTATATTATTATTACATTTCAAGATTTCATTTTTAGAGCTAAGTGTATAAAGAATAGATATTTTTACTCCAATATATTTTTCAAATTGTTAAATAAATAATGCATTTAATCATATTAATTAGAAAAAGAAATTTCCCATTGAGAAATTAAAAATTCAATCGCATATAAATAGATCATTGGTGCTCCATAATATTTAAATATATATATCTTTAAAATTGTTAAAGATAACCTCAAGAGTCAAGATTTCATAAATTGAAAAAATATATGAATTCATTTTTTATTTTATTAATCAAGATGTAAGTTTTTTAAAATTAATAGTATAAATTATAATTAAATATTTTTTAATACATAAATCGAGTTGATAATTTTTCTTTAGAATCATTAAAAATATTCAATTGAAAAAGAAACTCAATTGAAGATATTATTCCATTCCATGCATCATAACTAAATCATAATTATAGTAAATCGCAATTCTTAATTATTCATTAATTTAAAATACAAGTATACACTTAATAATAGTCATTTTCTTTCTGGTAAATTAATAATAGTAAATCTAATATACTATAAAAAAATATTAACTATTTAAATTTTGATCATCTTTATTTTAAAATAATTATTAGAAATATGTATATATATACATATATTGCGTGGCTTATATCATTTTAGCTTGATTTTAGCATATATATGATAAGGATAAACTTTTAATTTAATACTTATGATTAAATTTAATTGTTAATTCCATAATTCCTAGGTTGAATAAGATATTGATATCGTAATACAAAAATTAATATTTGCAAAGGCACTTTCTTCACTGTATTATATCAAATATCATGTCAGATCTCCACCGTGTATATATATGTAGTGGTTAAAGAGTCACTTGTTCAAGTGACCGAAAGTGAATTCAAAAATCAAAACCTACCAAATCTTTATATATATATATATATATATATATATATGGAACTTCCACTATATTTCCATATAATAGGCCAAAAGGCACACAATTATTTATATTACAATTAAAATTATAAATTTCTAATTATTTTCTAAATAAATTGAATCATAAATTAATTAATATTACATGCAACTTAATTTGTTATAAGAGTTTTTTTTAAAGCATTTGTTATAAGAGTTTAATTTTTAAATAAATAAAAAGAGCTTCCTATTTAAATTTTGAGAATTTCTCTTTTTAAAAAAATTTCTAGATAATTAATGTGAGTATATATTAATATATATGCAGAATTGGAGGAGCTAATTTGGTTACAATGTACACAAAATATTATATATTTTCAAGATATGATTGATCGTGGAAAGTGAAAGAAGAGGTTAGAGGTCATAAAATTTTGATAATTTTTCTTTAGTTTTATTGATAATTTTGTCAAGTTTACGGTTTATAATGATCAAATATATATTATTATAGTTTTGTGTTTTCCTTGCAACCAAAAAATTAAATAAATCAATATATTATGAAGATAATAGTTTGTTATAAACATTTGTTTTTGCTTGTATTGATTTTACTAGATGAAAATCAGAATTTTATTTAGAAAAATGAGTAAATTTCATTAACAATCACGCCAAATGAAAAAAAAAAATTTAATTCGAAATATTGATTTCTAAAATATGTTTCGTATAAAAAAATTATCATTTTCTCTTTTACTAAAGAATACTTGATAATGGAAATCAAAACTGTACTTGGAAATATAGATATTTTCTTAAAAATTATATGGGATGAGAAATAAATTGATTTGAAATAGAGATTTCTTAAATATGCTTAAAATGAAAAAAGAAAATTTATCATTTTCTCGGCAATAAATACCTCAAAAATATATGATGCCATTTTCCCTTTTCTCCCCTTTCTATCTCTTTGGTTTTGGGCAGAAATTTTCACCGGTTTCACATCATCTCCCATAGCTATTTATATACTTTTTCTTCTTTATTTCACGGGTAAATTACTTCTTCTTCTTCTTTTTTTTTTTTCTGAAAGTTCTTTAGATCTTTCATTTGGTTCTTCTTTGGCTCATTTTTATTTCAGAATAAGTTGTTTTCCATAGAGGGTGTTTCTTAAAACTGGAGCTTTTCAGCTTATTGTGAATAAGTGATTTTTAGATTATAATCAGATTAAAAATAAGCAGTTAAGCGTTTCTGTAAACTAGCTAATAATCAGCTGATAATCAGTTTATAATCAGTTAAGTGTTTCTGTAAAATCAGCTTATAATCAGTTTTTAATTGTAGAAACTGTCAAAATGACTAAACTGTCCATGAGTTTATTTATTGTATAAAAATAATTTTTTAAATGTCAATTCAAAATTTATTTTGCAATAATAATAATAATAATAATAAAATTTAATAATAATAATAATAATAAAATTTCTTTGATGGGAACTAAAGTGTATAAGGTAGGCAAATTTGGAATATTGAATATTAGGTAGGGATAGTATGGTCTTTTACTTGGTCAAAACTGCTTAAAAAATAAGTGCTTAAAAAAAAGTAGCAAAACCCAACTTTTAAAAAACTGATTAAAATCAGATTATAATCTACTATTTAAGTTTTCAGAAACACTTAAATAAACAACTTATAATCTAAAAACAGCTTATAAGCAGTTTTGACCAGCTTTTAAGTTTTGAGAAACACCCTCATAATTTCGTTTAAAAAAGCAACCTTTCTTTAACAGACTTCCCCATATCTTTTGGGATTGTATCGCATGCAACATATATATATATATATACACATACATACACATACATACATACACACACATATTTTGTGAGAGTTGAGTTCATAATATAATAAATCGAAGGATCATAATAATTTCCCAAAGGACCACATTTATCATCATCTTCTTAATTAAAAAAAAATAAGGACTCAATTTCTTGTTAGATTTTGATTCTATTAGATCAAATTATTCTGTTCGACAGATCGAGCACGTATGGAATTAGAAATTATTTTGAGTAATTTCTGTTTCACAAATATGTTTTTTCCTATACATTAATAAAATATATCACTTTTTATAAAAAAAAATCAAATTATTCAAGTAAAAATTTTAAAATGTGATTAAATCAAGTCAATTTCAAAAAAAATATATTATTATTAATTTTTACTACAAGAAATTAAAAAGGAAATAATTAATATGATTTTTATTACCATAAATTATATAAAAATGAATTTAAGATGATTTTTATTACGAGATATTAAAAATGAATTTAATTTAAGACAGTTTTTTTCTTGAAAAATTAAAAATAAATTTATTTAAGATGATTTTTATTATGAAAAAAAATGAATTTAATTAAAGTCGATTTAATTAGATTGGTTGAAAATCATAATGTCTATAATCTAGATTAACGGCGTAGGAGTCATATATAATTATTACTATTATTTATAGTTTATATATATGGTATGATTTGAATATTAAGATTATGAATCTTCAGTTACAAATTTAGAGAAGTATTAATAATTACTTACTTTCCATGAAATTGCTGGAACCCACCACCAAACAGAATATAATGCCGGCAACATTTTTTATCTATTTATATTAGTTATAGAATTTAAACAACTATGGAGCTTTGCTTTATTATTATTATTATTATTAATTTTTAATTAATGTTAAATATTTATATTATTAATACGTAAAATGATTGGTTAATTACTTGTTCTTTTATTTAATTCAAAGTTTAAAAATCGACATGACATGTTGACTAAAATTATGCATAAAAGTGCGTTCCCATGACCATTATGAACGTCATCAATGCATTTAATTGTACAGTATTAATTATTAGATTAAATAATTATAAACTTTACGAGGTTTTACGTATTATATTATTATATTATTATATTTTTAATATTTAATTTTTATATTTTTATATTTTTAAAATTAAATTATTTAATTTTTTTATTAATATTTTTATCTTAAAATTATTAATCAACTATTTAAATATTATAAAATAACTTATTTACTCTTTTTTATATATATTTATTTTTATTAAGTTTATTTCATTTTTAATTTTATTTTATATATAAATTATCTGTAAAATAATAAAAAAATATTATTTATATTATTTAAAATTATTTTTTTAGTAATATCTATAAAATTAAAATAAATTATATATATAAATTATTTGTAAAATAATAAAAGATATTATTCGTATTATTTAAAATTATTTTTTAATAATATTTATAAAATTAAAATAAATTGTGAATAAAAAATATAAATAAAATTAAAATTAAGTATTACTTAATAAATAATAAAGAAAAATATATATAAAGAAAGAGTATAGAAATTATTTTATATTTTTAAAGTAGTTGACTAATATTTTTATAATGAAAATATTAACAAATTGATTAAAAAGTTTAATTTTTAAAAATAGAAAGATGAAAAAATTAAATGTTGAAAATACAAAGACTAACTAATGTAATATGTAAAACTTCAGAGACTTTATAATTATTTAGCTATTATTATTAGTAAAAATAATTAATTAATACAAGTATTTTGTTTTGTTTTTACCAAGTTTTACTAATTTTTCTTAAACTCTTTGGTTATTTATTGTGCTTAGAAAATTCCATCATTTTCTAATATGTTTAATATTTAAAAGCTGAAAGTGTGTAGAAGTCTGTTAGCCAAACTCTTGGTTTCATTATTGTAATTTTTATCTTAGGCAATTAAATTAAATAAGTTAATACTTGTATCAAGATATATTTTGCATGAAATTAATTTTTGAAGAATTCATGAAAAGTCCGATCGGATTACTGTGAAACTCGATAGGACCACCATGAAGTCCGACCGAACTATTGATGCACATATAAGTTAAAAAAACACATAAATATTTATTGTGAAAATTACTCTCAAAATTTCACCGTGCCACTTAAAGTCCATTCAGACTATGACCAAGTCCGACTGCACTTTTTTATATGAAATTGGCAAATTTATCTAGTAAGGTTCACGGCTAAAAGTTCTCATATTTTCTCAGAGTACTATGACAAGTCCAACCGGACCTCATAGAATTTCGACCGAACCATTGAAGCAGAATTTGTTCACAAATATCCAGCAAAGTTCATGGCCAATGGTACTCTCAGAATTTAAGTATACCATTAACAGTCCGATCGGACTTAATGCAGTCTTGACCGTACCTTTTGAATATCTTTCAAATCTAAAGTCATTACATATTCACTTAATTAGTCGATGCCACCTGGACCAACCATCAAAGGAGTGTTTGTTAGAATTTCAAATAACACGACCGGACCTTATAAAGTCTGATCAGCCTTAGTGAAGTATGATCGGATCTCTGTTAGTCTGACCATAAATTTACTCTGGGCAATAAAAAAAGTGGAAGATAAAATTCATACATGTTGGCACTCACCTTGAATGGCTTGTTGAAGGGTATAAATACCCCAAGAAGCTTTATTTTTCAAAATAATTGTGATTGTAATTGTTAAGCAAAACAACTTGTATTTTTTTGTATTAAAATTTCTATTTGTATTGATTTGAGTGTTGGATATGAGCATTAAATACCAATGTAAGTTTCAGTATGAGCGTTGAAACACTTAAGATTTAAAGTGAGCCTGAGAAAACTCTTGTTCAATTGTGAGGAAGTTACTCAAACCTTATAAAAGTTCGGTATGAGCTTATAAAAAGATTAAATTAGAGTTAAGCTTGTAAAATTCAAGATTAGTGAACCTTAACAAGTTGTTAAGGAAGTAAATGTAGAATTGACATAATCTGAACCCCTATAAATTATTTGTATATATTATTTTATACGCTACTCATTTCTTACTTTATTTGATCTTAAATTATTAATTTATTATTACTTTTTTTTAAAATAACCAATTCATCTCTTTTTTAGTTGCCTTCTTGAGACAACGAATATTTCAAAACTCTCATTCTATGCGTTATTTATTTTATTTATTTTATAATTTTGCACATAATTTTAGATATTTAAAAAATAATTAAAAATAAATATTATGTAATTAATAAATATTTAATATGAAAGGTTTGAGAATTCCTTTTCTTTTTTTTTCTCATATAATAATTTTAGTTGAATTAATTAAATGAAGAAAAAAGTAATAAAAAAATTTAATCAAGATAATAAAATATTTTATTATATTATAACATAATTATTTTTCTTTTATATATTTTTATAATTCTTTTTCTCTTTTATTATTGAATATACTGTAACTGATAATTTGAATTTTTATATACATATGAAGATAAATTTATTGGCAGGAGACCGCTTTTAAAAATCTATTGCAGTAATAATAATTATTATTTATATAAAAAATACAATAATTTTACATCTATAAATTTTTTATTTGGAATGATATTCGTATATGACTATCACTTTATAACACACAAAAAAAATTGCGCAAAATGCAGGTTTACGAATTATTTAAAAGTATTTTTTAGTCAAAAAACACACAAACACGTATATTGGGCTCGGACGCCTGACTTTAAGTCAGTGGGAGTTTATTTTTATTGAATTTTTAAAATTTTTATCAGTCATAATTTTTATAAAATGTTTTTATATTAAAAAATAATAAATTTAACATTTATTAATATATCTTAATTTTACACAATAGTTATATAAACTAATAAGAAAAATATAAAAAAATAATATTTTAAAAATTTTCATAACCAACATAATTAATAAAGAGCAAATTGAAATAGATATTTCATAGGTCATACAATTATACAATTTTACATATGAATTTTTAGATATAATTGCATATTTGCTATATCAACATAAACAAAAATAATAATAAATTTAATGCTATAAAAATTTACATATCTTCAAATAAAAAAATAAAATAAAATTGAGAAATGGGAGAAATCTTATATCATTTGGAAACTAGCAGAAAAAATATAGATATAGGATAAAAGAATTGGATAAATTTTTTTTTTGTAACTATATATTATATAAAAAAAATTTGACTAAAAAATAGTATAGAAAAATAGAAGAATTTCTAAAAATATTCATATTAATTTTAGCCTAATCATTTTTAAAAAAGAAAGTTAAAGACATTTATATGTCATTGAATTGAATAAGCTCACAATAATTTTATACATACATACATATAATACATGCTTTTATATATATATATATATATATATTATTTAACCAGCTGAGGTAGCTCAGCTAGCCACCTGTTGTTACTCTTAATTGAGAGGGCAGGGATTCGATCCCCATAAAACCCGTATTTCGAGGGTCGAGCTTTTTAAAATATATATATACATATATATTATTATATGGGAGTATCAATATTCATAAGTTCTAATATTTGTAGCATTTAATTTTATGCATGCTTGAATTTGATCATGAAAAGCTATTTTTATCTCATACTCATCAATTAATTCAACTGTATTTGTAAGAATTTGAATATTGTATATGAATGATTGATGAGCAAAATTATCTATGCCGAACCAAGAAAAATATTGAAAATGATAAAAATTTAGGAAATAACATTTAATAATGAATGAAAAAGTAAGATTAACATTTATTTGAAAGGAAAAAATTGATTTCAACTGAAAAATAAGTTAACAATTAATAAGAATAATCTCTATTATGCATGAAAAATATGCTTTTTTATTACATTTATTAGGAAAATATTCGCAATTAAAAGTAAAGATGACACTTGCCATATGCTTATAATTGAAATAATAGAAAGATATTATATTAAAGTATAATTCTTTTTTTTTTTCAGATTGAAGAATAGTTGTTGTTATATAAATAAGCTAGTTATGCAAATTAAAATAATATAATATTTTATTTCATAGTTTTTCAATTATCGGATGATATATAATTTGAATTTTCTCCTAGTCTTCGTCTATAATTATATTTTTATGCATAAGTCATAACAATAATTAATATTTATATGTTAAATTTATTATTTTTATACTTCACATATTATTAATACTAAAATTAAGTATTAAATGAATTAAAATTTTAAATGCTTCATAAAATCACTTGAACTCAAAGTTTAGGTGAAATCACTTGAACTCAAAAGAAAGAAAATTAGGAGAAATCTCCAATTGAAGATTGAAAATCAACTATAAGTATTTACATTAAAATTCCCTTAAAATATTTACAATAAATTAGATGGAAGTTTTTTTTTGGGCATTCAATATATTTTGGGAAAGAAGAATCCATTTTGAATTTATTATTTCGAAAATATATATTTATTGTTAAGTTGTATTTCTATATGCAATTAAATGGAGTTCTAATCAAATAAAGAGTTTTATATTTATAAAATTTAATACTCCATCCATCTTAAATTGATATACTCATTTTTTTTATCTATTTTAAATTATAATTCACTTACTATTTTAATAAGTTAATTAATATATTAAATATCTATAATATAGTTAGCACCTTAAATATCTATAATATCTTTATTTAATATTATTTATTAAATATATTTCATACTAAAATAATAATATAATATAAAAAATATATTTATATTTATATTTTTAATAATAAAAAAGCTAATTTTTTTTAATATTTATGAAATGAAAAGTGAGACTATCAATTTAAAATAAAAAGTATTATTTTTTAAATTTATAAATTATCATTAGGGTGAGAAGCTAGTAGTAAAATTAAGTAGTTAACAGTAAAAGATTACGGAAATTGGAAAGCCCTATTTTCTTATATTTTCTGTTTTATTATTATTATTATTTTTAAATTCAAATCATGCATTTGCTACACAAAAATGGAAAACTGTAACAACACCTCAGCAACAGCTAGGAATAAGGAGAAAGGGGCCCTCAAGTAAATGGCCACTGGAGATTACGCCACGTGTCAATTTTTACACGTGGCAGAAAGATAGAAGGATGATCTCAAGTGTGAACAGCTAATCAAAGTCTAAGGGTAGCCAAGTGGCCGACCGTGTGCCTACGTAAAGACGCAAAGAAGATCCAAAGTAGCGTAAGCGCCAAACCCACCCTCCTTGTCCACTCATCAAACGGTTGTAAATTATTTTCAGCACCACAATCAATCTCAGCCGTTAAAAAAAATTGCCCAGTTTATTACCTCATTTGTTTATAGTCCCCTTGTCCCTTACTCTAGGCGTTGTTTTGTTGTTGATTTCTAAGTTACAGGTCGTTTAGCTCTCTTTGTCTCTCTAAAAATCTCCATTTTTGATCTCTTAAAGTCTTTTCCAAATTCTCCATTGTACAATTCACAAGAATTCACCAATTGTCTTGGTTCAAGAATCACATTCTTTCAAGAAGCCAAATTCTTGCACATTAATTCAAGAAACCCAGTTCTTTAAAATGGTAATGATCTTGATATTTTTTATTCTTGATTGATCTTTTACATTCAAGAAATTAACCGATTCTTGAAAATGTAGGCAAATGGGTTTCTTTTTTTTTTACAACATTGTTGTTTCTTTTATATTTTTTCTTTAATAATTCAATTAATTTTCTTGGTTGGTTAGGAGTCGACATTGTTGGTGCCACCATGGCTAGAGTCATTGTTAAGCACAGCTTTCTTTTCTATCTGCCGTACACATGGAGATGCAGCTAGAAGTGAATGTAATATGTATTGCTTAGACTGTAAAGGTGATGCATTTTGCTTCTATTGCCGTTCTTCAAGGCATAAAGATCATCAAGTAATTCAGGTGATTTTTTTCTTATTCTTTATGATTTTTTTGAGTATTAGTATGGAAAAGGGGAATAGATCGAATTTGATCAATCTAGATATAGTCGCTCAGTCAAATATGCACTTACTGCTATACTGTGAAATTTTGAATTCATAATCTTACACTGCTGAAAAGCTCACTGTTTCTATTCACATTCTGCCATTGTTTAATTATTGTTTATTTAAATGGGGTTTTTGGTTTTGATTTTGGCATTGTAGATAAGGAGATCTTCATATCATGATGTAGTGAGAGTTGCAGAGATTCAAAAAGTATTAGACATCAGTGGAGTTCAAACTTATGTGATAAACAATGCTAGAGTATTGTTTCTCAATGAAAGGCCACAGCCAAAATCTGGGAAAGGAGTTGCTCATATTTGTGAAATTTGTGGAAGAAGCCTTTTAGACCCATTTCGTTTTTGTTCATTGGGATGTAAGGTTAGTATATATATAATTTAGATTATCAATTTTCCCTTAATCTATCTCTCTTAAACTACCCTCATCACATTTTGATCTTGATCATCATAATCATTATCATTATCATTATCAAGAACATTAACAAGATCATCATCTGGTGACAATTAAATCAAATTGCCCACACCTATGACCCACTTTTTTTGCATAGTATATATCACCTCATAACAACCTTTCATTATATCACCCACTATTTTCCATTTACTTTTTTTTTTATAAATATAAATATGGGGAGGACAGAATTAATCTAGGCCTATAGCCTATGAGATTATACATTTATCGTTAGATTATATCATATGAAAAGTACGGAATCAATATGGTTATATATCATAGACAAAAATATATATTTATCGTAATATTGTATTTCGTTGTACATACCTATTACTTTATAAGTACATATATTCATGGAAAATTAATTATATATGTGTGTATATATATATTTATAGCTTGTAGGAATAAAGAGAAACGGAGATGCAAGATTTAGCTTAGAGGCAAAGAATGAGGAATTAATAGAAAGAAGAGAAGGGATATCGACAAGAGAGGATGAAGAATTGTGTGAAGGGTCACAACAAGACATTTACCCGCCCACGCCTCCTCCACCTCCTACTTTTAGTGCAAGAAGAAGAAAAGGCATTCCTCATAGGGCACCTTTTGGGTCCTAAATTATTAATCAAAGAAAAAAATTAAAAAAAAATTGTCTTTTTAATTGATTTAATTACACCAAAACAAAGAATAGTATATTCCAAATCCCCCCCCCCCCCCCCCACATCATTTCTTGCACAAATTACTCCTTTAATTTCTTCATTTCCTCAGGGTCAATGTCTTAATTAACGAATAAAAGTGTAGGGTATGCACCCTTTTGGTTAAGGGTAATGTTCTAAAAGATTAAAAACCAACGAGGAAGGTTAGTAAGTTAATGAATTAACTTACTTGCATGCCCATTTGTGTTTGGGTCCCAATTATAACAAAATTCTCTCGTGAAGAAGCAATAATGAACACTTGTTATTGATAGTTGCTTTGTACATGTCAATTACTTAATTAATTTAATTTAATTTAATTAATTGAGAAATTTTATATAAAGCAAAGTCTTTGGGGAGTCCGTTTTTCTAGTTTTCATGGAGTCCAACCCACATGGGCATTTTACATAAAGAAGAACAAACATTTCCTTTCTTTCTTTCTTTCTTTCTCTATTTCTTTCATTTAAATATGATATAATTAATATTGTGTTAAAGGGAAATGAACTTTATATGCCAAAATTGAAGAATTGCATTAAAAAAAAGGAGAGTGGACTTATTGTTTTTTTTTTCTCTTTTTCTTTAATTTAGTATAATTTATTTATTATATTTTCTTTCTCTAAAAATTAGATATGACTATAAATTAGAATACGAATCTCAATTAAAGAAAATTATTAAATTTTTTAAAAAATTTAATTTTTAAAATTTAAAAATTAGTATTTTTTAAATTTAGACTCGAGTAAACGAGATGAAATGAAAATTAGAGAATGTGAAAGAGACAGAAATGAATCATATAGTTTCATCACCTATTTTAATGGCATCTTTTCTTTTTTTATACAATTTAACCAAAGAAGCCAAACAATTAGGTAAAGTAGATGTAGATTGATGGCTACTTTGATAGATTGGAGGGTTATGATCACTTGTCTTTCCATCGATATAATATATATATATCATCTAAAAAGAATTGCAGCAGGTGAGTAATCATTTCTTATATTTTTTATGAAATGTTTAGGCACTTTTCAAGGCTTTCTATGATTAGGATGTTATTATTATTATATAAGTTTCCATTCACTTTAATAATATTTTAATTAATTATATAATTTAAATTATTCATTAATTAATTAAACTTGTTTTTAGTAATTAAATACCTATATTCTAATATGGGAAATTAAAATTTTAATTTTAGAATCTATTTAATTTTTTTTCTTTGATTATAATTCATTGTCGATTTATGGTACATAAAATTTTATATTTTATTTAGTGTTAATAATGTAATTATTTATTTTCATAAATAAAAAATTCATCTCACCATCTAAAAATTTATAAAAAAGATAAATAGTTGTTGGTGATTGGCCCGTCAATTTTTAAGTATTATCAATTAGTAGTTGAACTAATAAATCATGATAAATTGTAATCGAAAAATTTTAAATATAATTTTAGCTAAATTACAACATTTTAAAATATAGTTTCAATTATTATTCTGAAAAAATTCTAAATTAATGATTAAGAACTCATATTCTAAATCAATAGATTTAAATTTTACCAATATTGAATTCCCCACCTTAATTATAAAAAAAATAAAAATAAACTCAAATTCTAAATGTTAATTTTTCAATGAAATATTTAAAACTCTTTTTTTTTTACATTAAAGTTAAATGTTTTGGCATAGAATTTAATCTCTAATTCCTGAATTGCAGCCATATTTGCATTTTTACCCGCAAAAATATCAAATGCCATCATAATTACATACATAAATATTTCAAATTGACCTCTCATTCTTCTCTTTGTTTAATAGATGCCTACGCAAATTCACCCCATATAATCTCTGTGTTTGCACAAATTGAATGCAATTGTAATATGAAATTCTTAATAGGGAAAAAATATAATTCATATTTGAATTTTTTTTAAATCCAAAAATTATAATATGAACATATACAACAATTACATATATTCAAAAAACAAGAGATAATTACACTCTCCATCATATTTTATAAATTTTTTTATTTTTATTAGTGTTATTTTAATAATTTTATGATAAACTCATAATAAACACATAATAAACTCATAATAAATTATGTAAATTTATAAACTCATAATAAACATATAATAAATTCAAAATAAACTCATAATAAATTATCTAAATCTTATATTTTTATAAAAAAAAATCATAAATTCTGGTAAATCTGTAAAATTTTTTAAAAATATAGTAAATTTAATTTTTTTTTATTTTTTAATGATATTTTTGTAAAGACCCCAAAAAACAAACATATATTATTACATAGGTAAGCTCATTTAGAACTTATTCGGTCCAACTAATAGCAGTCGATCCATCAATTTCAAATTTGCAAATGGAGAGAAAAAATTATGGAGAAAATAACATTCTCCACCATATTTTTAAAATTTTTTATTTTTTATCAAAGATATTTTAGTGATTTTATTATAAACTCATAATAAACTTATTATAAACTATGTAAAATTTATAAACTCATTGTAAACTAATAAAAATATGGTATTTTGATAAATATTTTATAAATTCTAGTGTTTTGATAAATATTATATAAATATGATAAATTTAAAATTATTTTTAATTTTTTTTGTATTTTTGTCAAAAGCCCAAAATTATACATCTAATCATATTTTTTAAAATTATTATATTTTTATAGAAATTTTTTAGTTATTTTATAAAAATATAAAATACTGTCATAGTAAATTTATAAAAATTATCATGTGTATAAATTGATCAAAATATAAATTCAAAATTTTTTAATTTGAAAATCTAATAAGTTTGTAATTTTTTTTATTTTTCTGGTAATTTTTTAAAAAATCCAAATGGAAATGCTTTGACAAATTTACTAGGAATTTCAAAATATCAAAAAATAAAAATATTTTTAAATTTTTCTACTTTTTCTTTAAAGATATTTTGAGTTGTTTAGTTATAAAAAATAACTCTAATTTTTTTAAAAAAACACAAAATGAGAAATATAATTTGTTGTTTAATTAGAATTATTACCTATTTAAAAATTAGACATAATTTTCTATATTTATCAGTTAATATTTTAATTTTTAGAAAACTATTTTTTGTTGTTTTCTAAAGGAAAATACGCTTTTAAAAAAATTAAGAGTTTATTTACCACTAAGGGGTGTATAGATATTAAGAGTCAAAACTCACTATACCATGAACACACAGTTCTCCAAGAGAAGTACAATACGTTGTTATACCAGATACCTCAGACTTTCTTTGGTCTGTTCAGCTCCAGTAGCATCTACCGTCTGATTTTCGGCTTATATACCTCAAAGAACCACAGATATTTCTGATATATCGGAACATTATCAGCATCAGCTGTAAGTTTCATACAGAGCATACTCTATCCTCAGAAGGATTTACAGAATATTGTTTTACCATATAGTCTCAAGCATCGTCCATAAACACAACCATATCCAAGGCCTTCAATAAGACATCGCTCTTTTGATTGTCTCTGGTTAACATACTCAATATAAGTCTTTCAAGATCATTGCATACTATTTATAAATAAATAATATAATAACTCAAGTTGAAGAAGAAGAAGATTTTTAGAACTGCATAATTTTATTTAGAAGAAGAAGGGACGGATAAATCATACCCTCTCATTGATACATTAGAACACCTTATATAGACATAGGAGAAGCAAGCATACAATAATGAAGTCGTAAGCAATGACTTTACAAAGCATAAAAGAAAAATAGACAGTGGGTGTACAGTCACATCACACTAATACAAACGTCTAAAATAAAACAGATAGTGGATGTACAGTCACATTCCACTAAACTTTCTGAAAGTAAATTTTTATAGGCTACACACTGTTATACAATCAAAAAAAATGGCTGGGGGATAGATTCATATTTCTATAGTCTTCATCATTTGAGTCATAGGAGGACCGCACTAAGGGATTATCTGTCATATATGCCATATAGTCAACATTGTCAGTCTGAGTGGACTGAACACTATCTAAAGCTTTATTGATGTCTAATTAAGTGGTTGAAGTTTCATCAATATTTTGTTGGACTGAAGAGTCACTAACTGTAGTGTCGGCAGAAACTGTGGTGACAGCCGAATTTGCGAGGTCAGGTGAGTCTAGTGGAGCTGGAAGAGATAAGAGAGAATCTCTCTGTGCTGAAGATTGAGAAATACTAGGACATGCTTATTCTTGTGTTGTCTTTTCATAATCTATGGGACCATGGTCAATAAAATATTCTCCTGTGAATTGGCAAGGGAGTTCTATCGTTGTTTCAGCATACTGTTGGTCATGTCTGGTCCAATTTTTATTTTTTACCATTGAAGTGCAAATTAGAGGTTTTCTGTGCGTCTGAGGAAAAGTCCATGAGTTATTGAGTCTGCAGAGATGAGCTCTTAATTCAATTTGCTTCTGATAATTGTGATAAATCTGACTAAAGTATGTTTTCCAATGAACAATTTGATTTCATAACCAAAATACACCTGTTTGAGGATATTGAAAAATAGGTTTATGCAAAATGAAAATAGCATGATATCCTCTTGTTTCTTCATCTGGTTTCTGCCACAATTATTTTCATGAATAATCTGCAAGAACTGTCGTTGCCACCATGAAACATCATTAAACCACTTAAGAAACTTCCAAGGCAAAGGATTTGCATGAATATCAGCTTGAATATCTACAGCAGAAATGTAGTTAAGTATATCTAACACAAGGATTTCTATAGCATGATTATACAGTGTCGTAAGACACCATAAAAATTATAATTCCGCTAAATACTTTGGATGAGCAGGACAAAGATGATAAACCAGCATCCATGGGTATTCTGGATAGAATGCATTAACTTCTGAATTCATATCAAAATGATTATGGATATGTTCAAGATAAACAATAATGTGAGTTCTGACAAATTCTTGAACTGTTGCAGGAGTTGTGTAAGGATGGGTACGAAAAAACTCTATGTTAGGGTTTCTCTATAATGATGGCCTTGGTGGAAAATTTTCAGGTATGTATCCTCTTAACATCATGATACAAGAAAAACTATTGGCTAAGGTGATGACATGAATTGGTTTTGAAGGTCTGGACAAAAGATCTGGTATCAAATTCTTTTGGCCTTTGATGTGTTCCACAGAATAATCATATCTCAAAAATCAATCTTGAAGTCTGAGAAGTTATTGAGAAAGTAGGATTTTCTGTTAAAAATCTAGGGCTATGAGAAATGAAGTATTATCAAGGATGATAAGGAAATGATGACCAAGAAAATAGAATTTAATTTTTTTAGTCTATATTTCACCGTCAAAATTTTTTTATAAACAAAATGATAGTGTTTTTCACTATCTTTGAATTGTCCGCTAGTATGTCCGTAATAATAGATTTTTTCATTAATTTTTTTAAGAAAAATAACATCCCAAAATTTATCACTAGCGTTTGTCTATAAAATTTTCAGACTATTTGAAGGGATATGAAGAGGAGTTGGATGAGCAGCAATCCTCTTAATGGTCTGTACAACTTCTATTTGAGTAACTGACCAAGGTGGTGGATTATTTTTGAATAATTTGGACAATTGGCAAATGAGCTGGGCTATATCGGGATAAAAATCTCTGATATAATTAATTATACCGAAAAACTGTTGGATCTACTTAAAAGTTAGATTTTTATCAAAAAATTTAAGCAGTTTCTCTGCTATATGTGGAACTGGAGTATACACTCTTTCAAAATGTAAGCCCAAGAAGTCAATAGAATCTCGACCCATTGTACTTTTTTTTTCAAAAATCATAATATCATACTGCGAACAATAGAAGAAAATTGTTGAAACAATTTATAATGAGCTTCTACTATTGAAGAGAACAATAAGATATCATCTATGTAGATCAGGGCTGAATATAAAATGGGATGAAAAATTCTGATCATAGCCTTTTGAAATAGTGATGGGGCGACTTTTAATCCAAAAGGCATGGCTGTCCACTGATATTGAGCATCAAGAATGCAAAAAGCTATTTTGGATATATCTTCAGGGTGAATACCCAATTGTCAAAAATCCGCTTTCAAATCAAATTTTAAAAATATTTTTTTCGCCTTTAGATGAACCATGAATGTAGAGATTTTAAGTAAACAAAATTTGTCATCTGCAAGAAACAGATTTAGAGGCTTGTAATTGATAACAAGTCTCTTCTTTTCTCTAAGACTTTCTGAACATTCTTCTATATAGAATGCTTGACAAGCCTAGTTGAACTTGGTTGGTTCAATCAATCCCTATTGCAATAAGAATTCACATTCTTTTCTGGCAAGAGCGAGATCTGAAGGAGACATTCTAGGATGAGAGGCCTTTGTAGGATTTATATCTTCATTCTTTTTGAAAGAAAAAGAAATGAAGAATTCAACATTTTTTTCATAAAAGCTGTGGATGATAAAAATCAGCATGAGAATCAACATAGGCTGAAAGTAATGAAAATTTTATGTCTTCAAAGTCTACTGAAACTTCTAACCAAGAAAAAATTCTTTGTATGTCAGTATAAGCTTTAAAAAACTTCTTATGACAAATTTCAGTAGGAAGAATTTAAAGATTCTGAGCATGCTGATAAATGTCAAAATCTATCAATAGGTCTTTATCTGGAATGGATAAACCAAGAACATGAGTCTAAATAATACAGTCTGAAAAGAACTGTATTTCAATTTTCTTCTTGGTTATCAGATGTGTAGAAAATATATTTCCATCAACTGCTCTGAAATGTTCAATATGAGACTTTCAATAATCATCCGCTAATACAACAGGATTCATTAAGAAATTTAAGCAGTTATTCTGCTATATGTGGACCTGAAATATACACTCATTTTTTAAAATGTAAGCATAAGAAGTCAATAGAGTCTCAGCCCATGGTACTCTTTTTTTTTAAGAAATCATAATTCCATACCGTTGGACAATAGAAGAAAATTGCTGAAGCAATTTATAATGGGCTTCTACTATTGAAGAGAATAGTAAGATGTCATCTATGTAGATCAAGGCTGAATACATAATGGGTTGAAAAATTCTGATCATAGCCTTCTAAAATAGTGATGGGGCAACTTTTAATCTAAAAGGCATGACTGTCCATTGAAATTGAGCATAAAAAAAATGCAAAAAGCTGTTTTGGGCCTATCTTCAGGCTAAATACCAAATTACCAAAAACCTGCTTTCAAATCATATTTTGAAAATATTTTTTTCGCCTTTAGATGAACCATAAATATAGAGATTTTAGGTAAAAAAAATTTATCATCTGCAAGAAAAAGATTTAGAGGCTTGTAATTGATAACAAGTCTCTTCTTTTCTCTAAGAGTTTCTAAATATTTTTTTACATAGAATACTTGACAAGCCCAGTTGGACTTAGTTGGTTCAATCAATCCCTGTTGTAATAAGGATTCACTTTCTTTTCTGGCAAGAGCGAGATCTGAAGGGGACATTCCAGGATGAGAGGCATTTGTACGATTTATATCTTCATTCTTTTTGAAAGGAAAATAAATGAAAAATTCAACATTTTTTCATAAAGGTTGTGGATGATAAAAATCAGCATGAGAATCAACACAGACTAAAAGTAATAAAATTTTTATGTCTTCAAAGTCTGCTAGAACTTCTGACCAAGAAAAAATTCTTTGTACGTCAGTATAAGCTTTAAAAAACTTCTTATAGCGAATTCGAGTAGGAAGAATTTGAAGATTCTGAGCTTGCTGATAAATGTCAAAACATATCAACAAGTCTTTGTCTGGAAAGGATGAACCAAGAACTTGAGTCTAAATAATACAGTTTAGAAAGAACTGTATTCCAATTTTCTTCTTGGTTATCAGATGTGTAAAAAATACATTTTAATCAGCTGCTCTGAAATATTTAATAAGAGAATTCCAATAATCATCTGGTAATACAACATGATTCATTATGAATTTATGAGCTCCAGTGTCCATAAAAGCTATAAGTAGAATAGCTCTGTCATACTTAGATGAAAGTATAGAAATTTGGACCAGTGGTGTCAGCATTGAATGATCAACAAAATAAGCAGAGGGTAATTGTTGTTGAAGATGATAAACAACAAAATTATCATCTTGTTCAGAATCAATAGAACTGGATTCTGAGTAGGAATCATCATCATTAATATGGAGTGCCATGATCGTCTCCTAATCTGCTTCACTCTGTTCTGAAAGGGCTGATTCAATTTCTACATTGTCAGAAAAAGAAATTGAAGCTTGATTTATTTGTTGAATCAACTTTGCAGTTTTCATAGGCTTTTTAGGATAATTTTTTTTTTGTAAAATATCCTTTTCCTCCACTAGCATAACACATATCTTCTGAACTTCTTTTTCTTTTTGAATAAGGAGATATTCTTTTAAAAAATCAAAACTTCTTTCTTTTCTTTCTGAATAGTTGGGATCATTTATCCTTAAAAGAAAATCTGGGAGATTTCTTTTGTGTAAAACAAGCACAATTCTTTTTTTTTTTGCATTTAATGTTGAAAGAAGCTGGTCTTTTACAGACATTTTAGAGAATCTTATCATATTTCATAAATTTCTTCATATTCTTATGATTCTCACATAGTCTACTAAGCGCAGCAAGAGTAAACTGGTGAATTTCTCCCAAAGAAACTTTATCAAGAGGTCTGCTTGTTTGTTGAATAGACCAATAAATCTCAGGCTAAAGTTCTTCAGGTAAAGATATAATATATACTTATTTCATGTTAGGGTCACCATAACCACTTAACATATAAAACTTCTCAGATATTCTCTGATAATGAAAAAATCAAGATCTTTAGTCTTTAAAGAATAATATTTCATTTCAAAGAATTCTTCCTTCCGCCTTTTAGCAATGATTGTGTTGTCTCCCAAGAATGTAGTATAGATTTGTAAAAGAGCATCAGAGATCTTCAAGTTGAAGAAAGATAACTGGGTATACTCATCCAGAGAAGTATATCATTCTTTGAGACTTCCAGTGAATCTGGAAATAAACTCTTTAAGAACTTGTGGGAGTGAAGCACATTCTTTTTCCATTTGCAGATCTATCTAGGCATTAAACTTAAGAATTTTTTATCTCTATTTTCGGGGAGTAAATCATCAAAAATAAACCAAGGACCATTAGATGGTTTATTAATTCTTTGGTGTTCAAATCTGAGATCATATTCTTAAGGGTCATCTACTGGAGGATCTTCCACAATTGGTTCAGTATGAGGATGAGGATCAGTGGGAGGATCATCCATTAGAAGTTGAGAGATATTTGCCTGCAGGATTCTTGATCAGAGTCTGAAGAAACAGAATCCATAATATCTATTTCAAAGGAATCCAAATCAAATGTATAGAGTGCTATATGCTGTTGAGGAAATGGCTCAGTCACTCCTGGAGGAGGAGCAGGAGACTATGGAGATTTCATAGTTTCAGCATAAGTTCTCTGAGAAGATTAGGGCTTTTGAGAACTAGAAGGCTTTTGAATAGTAGGGGGTATTGTAGATGAGGATTTTTGAAATAACTCATGAACTGTTCCAAAATTAGGTTTAGTAAAAGGTACTGGTTGATATGTAGGTGAGAAGTTGGGGTAAAAAAAGATCAGAAACAGTATATCGAGACTATTTTGACAATAAATCTCTTTCCATTATCTCAAGTCTGGATTTTAGGGTTTTGATTTCTTCCCTTTTCTGATCAAAACTTAGTCCAAAATTATGTTACTAGATCATCATTCTGAGTTCAGTGTCTAATTGATGAATTTTCATTAAAAGAGAATTATGATTTTGCTGAATTTCAATAGACATCGATCTCAGAGCTAATGATATTTTATCTGCTATTTTTTTATTTAAAAAATAGTAAGAAAATAATTTTTTTTAAAAAAATTAAGAAACAAAAAAAACTAGAAAATAAAAATGAAAAATATTTTCTACAATTAAATATTTTTTTATTTTCAATTTCAAGAATACTCTACTTTTATATCTAAGACGCCAAAAATATATCTCATTTATAGACATATACATCTATTGCGCCCAGACGTATACATCTAACATGTATATAATATACTAATAGTATATTTGGTTATATAAGAATCTCAGCAAAATTGATTATATAATTTTTTGACTAATAGTATTATATTTATTTACAAATGATTAGTATAAAATAAAATATTGTGCCAACTAAATTTTACCAACCAGTTGATAAAATATTTTACTTATGAGGAAGTAGAAAAAATATTTTATTAAGAAAGAAAATTGAGAAGTCGATACGTCAAAAGATAAGCATACCCTTACTTTAGGATATGATAAAACAAAAAAGAGATGTTATAAGAGTAGTTCATGTATTATCTAAACTTTCTCTGTAAAATTGAATTGCAACCAAATAAGTTAATATTTTTTTTAATCCATTTTTTTAATATTTTATTGCATCTTACAAATACGATAATATAATTTTTTTAGAAAAATATAATATCAATAATATATATCTATAAAATATATTCACATTAATTAGCTTTTAAATAATTTATCAAACCTATTATAAAAATATATAAAAATTATAAAATATATTTTTTAAACAAAGTGACATATAACGGATAAAGTTCAATCAAAAGTACATTGAATGGGGTGGCTAGAAGGTATGACATTCTAAGTTTGAATCTTGCAAGTTATTATTATTCATGGTGGGCACTGTATTTATAGAATTATGTAGTCATGTTGCTTAGTTTTATTCGTGGTGGGCACTGTATTTATAGAATTATGTAGTCATGTTGCTTAGTTTTGGCCTATATTTGTGCTCATGATGCACAATTATAAACTACATGGCTCATTAAAATCAACTCGAGTCATATATAAGTCCCTAATATTTTTTTGAAATTTAATCATTTAATTAATTTATTTTTAAAATTTTTAATTTAATTATATAATTTTTTTAATTTATATTTTTTTAATTTATAAAAATAAAATTTTTAAATAATGTTGAATTATATTGAGTTATGCTGAATTATATTCCTTACACTTTTTTTTCAATACTTTTATAACATTTTAAAAGTTTTATTACTAGTTTGAAATTTTTTATATTTATTTTATCATTATTTAAATTTTTAATAAAAAATAATTTTAAAAAGTGCTATATATTAAATGTATTATATTTATAAATTAAAAAATAAGAATTTAAAAAGCTATATATTTAAATTAAAAAATTTTAAAATAAATTAATTAAATAAGTAAAATTTTAAATGTTGAATATATTTTTAGCTATATAAATAAAAAAAAATTAACATTATAAAATAAAACAAAAATTAATTTATATGAATAAATGATATTAAGCTCTATATATATTCATTAACTTATTAATCGTTACCTAAATACAAAAATTGAACAAAAAAAAATTAAATAAAACCTAAAAAAAAGAAATTAATGCAAGAGATCAATCTTTATTATTATTAATTAGTAAGGAAGAGTTTCAGTAGGCAAAGCACTTTGACTCATCCTCATTAGTGATAAAGATCTCAATAATCTTGAAGATATGACATTATCCAGCTGCTGCTTCATTGATCTATTCTCCATTAACATACTTTTCAAAGTAGAAGAAGAAGAAGAAGAAGAAGCTTGTTTTTCTTCACTTACTCCTTGTATATCAATGATGGCAAAACATTGATCCATAGATAAAGATCTTTTTAAAGCCTTTAAACGCTGAGTTTTATCAACTTCCATAGGCAAAACTATTGATGAACTACGACGAACTGACTCATTATTTGATTGTTGTTGATGATCTTCTGATGCAGAAGCATTACAATAACAATAATTATCATTACTATTATCACTGCTATTGTCTCTGCTATTATCAACACCAACAACAGCCCCATCTTCATAATCTCCGTTTTCAAGAAACAGAGCTAGGTTTTGAGTAATTTCTGACGATCTTCTTCTTGATCTACCATTAATGGATTCTTGTAAAACAGAAGTGATATTAATGATTGGCAATGAAACTATTGGTGCTCTACAAATTGGGCAATTTATATGAGCTAATAGCCAATCATCAATACATGGGACATGGAATAGATGTCCACAGTTTGGCAATGAACGTACCTTTTCTCCTTCTTCTAATTCTCCTAAGCAAATTACACATTCGCTTTGATCATTATCATCGTCATTAGTATTAGTATTAGTGTTTTTAGAGTAAAGAAGAATTGGGATTGAATTAAGAACATGCTCTTCAACACCTAAATTGGTATGCATTTCACTTGGTTCTTGATGATGAATTGGAATTGCAGAGCCAAATTCAGTGGCGAATTCAATTTCTGATCTTCTAATACAAAACTTAATGAATAAAAAATGGTATAAAAGGAGTAAAAAACAGGCACCAACTACAGTTAATAAAGAGATTAACAGAGGATTAAGATATGAGCCTGAAGAAGATGATGATCTTTGTTGATCTAGAGTTGTATCCATGGATTGGATCATCAGAATTTAGTAGATTTTGAAGATTTAAAGAACTGGGTTTTTGTGGGATTTTGATTTTGAGTTTGAAACTTGAATTTTTTTTTTCATGATTTGATCAAATAATATACAGACAGAGACTACGAAGGGCAGTATCAAAACATGAAAATTAAATGGTTTGATTTCGAAGGATGTTCCATTTAAGGCGGGGCTTTCTGTTGAATTGATTGAATTAATTAATTATTACTTGAGAGATTCAAGACAAGTACACACGTGTCACTGTTGCTATGGAAGCAAACTGTAGTTGTTGGGTGTGTGGTGGATGATTTGACACGTGCTAGTCTGGTTTATAGTACATGATTTAAGAATGGATACATGGGGCCATGGGGTTTTTTGTACAGTTCATTTGATCCTTTATAAAATCACACTGACTAGTAATAAAAGAATGGCAAAATGGAATTTTCCAATTTCTTTTTTTAAATTGAAATATATTGTTAGCTCTTAATAGTGATTCTAGTTAATAAATTAACACGTTAATTCGTTCAATTTTAAGGATTAAAGTAAAATAATTTTTTATTAATTGATCTGGATGATATCTAATTATTATTTGTTAATAATACTCCCTTAATTTTAAAATTATAGTTTCATTTTCCCTTTAGGCATCCCAAAATAATAGTTCATTTTCTTTTTTAGATTTTAAATATTATATTTATTTCAATTATAACTTCAATTAATTAGTTTATGCTTTTAATACTGAAAAGTATTTTCTATAAAATTGTTAATTCTAATTTTATCATTATTAATTATGGAATATAAATGATATAAATAAAGTTTACATATTAATTTTTTTTTGAAATTTTTTTTCTATATTCTTGGTAAATATGTGTTTAACTACTTTAACTAATTTTTTCTTAAATTATATGACATAAAAATAAAACTATAATTTTAAGACGAAAAAAGTACATTATAATTATTTGTTATCTAATCGGTTTGATTGTTGTTCCCAACTTGAATGAGACTAAACATATATGATTCAAAAATAACTCTATATAACTGGGGGCATTAATTCAATTCAATTTGTTTCTCTTTCTATTAAATTATTACATTTATAAATTTATCTTTCATATTTATAATTATAATATATATTTTTATATTATAGATAATGTCTACTAATGAAGGATTTATTTCAATATTATTTAATAATGTTTATTGAGTTCACTAACCATGAGTTAAAACTCTTTCATATTATTTTCAATCTTTTGATTAAGATTATAATCTCTTGTATGAAAAAAAATAAGAGGAATATGTTAGAATTATATAAAATATTAATTTTACGTGTGGGTTAAATATGTAAATATTATTATGTACGGAAGTTAAATTAAATAGTCAATTTAAAGTAATGATCAAATTAGGATTATTGACTATTGAGGTGTCAAATTGTTATAAGAAATAAAGTGTAGAGATCAATTAGAAATTTCTATTTTGTTCAAGAACCAAAATAGAAATTAATCTTTAAATTAATGTTATAAAAATGGCCGTGGTCTCTGAAAAACAGAACGAAAAAGAACTTTATATTTTTTGAGTATTGCTTCTGCTATTCTCGTTGGGTTATTTCTGGAAGGTCACAAACCACTAATTTTTTATTTAAGGAATCAACAATCAATGATGTTAGACACATATCTTCTGTTATTGTAATTTTAATTTAAATAATTTAATGATCTAAATATAATATAAGGTTTATGAAATTAATTTTTAATGCGCTTTCAGAATAATCCTCTTTTCAAAATCTTATTCATAATTTATTTATTTATTTATTTTTATTGTAAAAGAAATATAATGAAATATGATGTACATGTTACATAGGGATTGTAGCAAGGATTCAATTGAATCATCAAAGATACGTGTCAGATTTTGAGTATGGTGGCCACTTGCCATACTAAAAATCTATATAGAAATTGTTAAATTTTGTAGTTTGGTGAACCATATGGATTCTTATGGCATTATCTATATAGAAATTGTTCATCTTTAATAATCCAATTTTTAGCTCTACTTTTATAGAAAAAAGAAGTCATTTGTCATCTAAATTTTGGCATTTCCATTTAGATTGAAACTTTACTAATAATCAAAGTTTTTATATATATACATTATCCGACTAATAATTTGTAGAAATGTAAAAAAATTACATTGCTTTTTACTATGAAGAAAATTATAGAGCCCCACATAAAAAGAAGTAATCCTCTTGCAAAGTTTCAAGAAAAGAAAATGAATGAAATTTTGTAGAATTATGATCGGGTAGAGTCAAATTTAGATTTTATCTTACCTATAATATAATTCTGCTTGATAAAGATATGCCATGAATATATTTTGTGTATATTATGAATATATTTTGCATATATATATTATTTATACCTGATAAATATTGTCAAAAATCATATATTTGAAAAAAAAAGATAAAAAAGAAAAAAAATAAGCTCCATTTTTTAAAAATAAAAGTAAAAAAACGATATTCCAAGTAATATTGTAAACGGGCTGGAACATCGAGTCAATACGGGCTGGAAATTACTGCTCTTGGTCAAATGCTATGGCCCATTTCACTTATGAACTGAGCCATTTTTATGGTTATTCTTTTCTATGTATTGGGCATATAGGGAAAACCAATGGGAATTTTACAAAATTATCCCAAAAAGCAAATTTTTTTTTTTCAAAATTACAATAGCTAAATTTTTTTTTTTCAAAATTACGCTGAAAATTCGGATAATTATGAAAGTATGGAATTTCCGTCATTCCACCAATATCTTCATAATTTTTTGGAATTATATATATATATATATATATTGCAATATGTTATATGTATGCTATACTTTTTTTAAAAATAATATATAAAACCTGAGTTTATTTTAAATATTATTTAGTGAAATAATACTTTTAAAAAAAATAATATATTTTTATAAATTTTTTTAAAAAAAGCCTTAATAACATCATTTTGTAATATAATTTTATATGTTTTAGATATGTTGTATATATGTTATAGATATTTTATGTTTCAGCCTTTATATTATATATATGTTGCAGATATTATATATATATGTTATCTACTAGTTCTTATATATTGGCTAATCATAGTGTATATTATCAATATATTGTCTATATATTGAATATATGCTGCATATGTCTTAGATATGCTGTGTATATGTTTTTTTCAATCTTTATATATAAACAAACAATATAAACACATTTCAAAATGAAGCAAAAATAATTCAAAACAAAGAATATATATCAATTCAAGAAATATAAAATTAATAAAAATAGAAAACACTTTACAAAAGAAAAAAAATTTCATTTGAGACATTTTATCAAACATGCGAAAAATAATATAGTTCAAAAGCAAATAAAAACTCTAATATTACAATTAAACAACATCAAAGTAAAACAATAAAGAAAAAATTATAAATAAAAAGTATGTACAATCTTTATTAGATTTCTCAAGCATATACAAATAAATCATTACAAAGAAGAAGAAGAAGAAGTCTTAAGAAAAAGAATAAGAAGAAGAAAGAAAAATAATTCAAAAAAACAAGAAGAAAAAAAAAAGAAATGTTAAAAATAAGAAATATTAAGAGGAATGAGATGTAACGTTAAAAGAAAGAAGAAGAATAAACATTGTACTGAAATTTAAAAACAAAAATAAAAAAATAAGAATGAAAAATAAAAAAAAAATAAAAGTGTAAAAAAAAGTATAAAAATAGTTATTAATGTAATTTTCTCAAATAAATGTTTCAAGTTCAAATAATATCCTGTGGCCCATTTTAGTTTTTCGTTTTTCCTCTGTTGTAGCAATTTATATATTTTTTTCCAAGCGCATGGCTGGTATGATTTCTATTCAAATATTTGATTAATGCACTATTAATTCATATCAATAATTTAGCTCACGATCCAATGAAAAAAAGTCTTACGCTCTAATGAATGCTCGCTCCAAAGTCTATTCTTCGGAATCTTAACAAACCTCTATTCTATAAAAGAAAAAGAAATACATGAAAGGGACAATGCCAAGTTGAAATTGCTGCCCACCGTCACTTTTTTTTTATCTCTGATAGATACCACAGAGATTCTGCACAAATCATCTGAATCTTTTACTGAAAAAAAAAAACACCAATGGTGTCCAAATGTTTTAGCCACCATCTCCATCTTCATCCCCACCATCACCACTCTTCTTTCACCTCTGCAATGCCCCAAAGATCAAAACTGTTTTCATATCCAACAACTATAAGTATCAAAGATACCAACTTTAATTTCCCAAATGAGCAAAACTTTTTTCACAAGAAGAAAAATACCCTTTTAACACCACTTATGGCATCAAGTAAACCCACAAATTATAGTCCAGAAATTGATGAGTTTGAACCTGATCCAACCATTACCAATGATGATCTCAAGCCAACAACACTTTCTCAAAGAACTTTTTCTGGGTATGAAATGGCAAGTCTTTGGATTGGTCTTGTTGTGGGGGTACCATCTTATTATTTAGCAGGTAGTCTTGTTGATCTTGGGATGGCTTGGTGGCAAGGGATAGCCACAGTTGTTTTAGCCAATTTAATTCTATTAGTGCCATTAATCCTTACAGGGCATCCAGGCACACATTATGGCATATCTTTCCCAGTTTTGGCTAGATCTTCTTTTGGGATCCATGGTGCTCATATCCCAACTCTGCTTAGAGCATTGGTTGGCTGTGGTTGGTATGGAATTGAAACTTGGATTGGTGGGGAAGCAATTTTCATTCTTTTGCCTAAATTCATCAAAGAATCTTCATTTTCTCAATTCTTGCCTTGGTTAGGGACTTCCCCATTAGAATTTACTTGTTTTATTGTCTTTTGGGTTGCTCAACTTGCCATTGTTTGGAAAGGAATTGAAGGAATTAGAGAGCTAGAAAAATACTCTGCTCCAATTTTGATCACACTCACTTGTTGTTTACTCAGTTGGGCTTATGTTAAATCTGGTGGTTTTGGTCATATGCTTGCTTCGTCTTCTAGACTATCTTCTTCTCAATTTTGGGCACTTTTTTTTCCTTCCTTAACAGCAAATATAAGTTTTTGGGCAACTCTTGCACTAAACATTCCAGATTTTACTAGATATGCCAGAAGCCAAACTGACCAAATTATTGGCCAATCTGGTCTTCCAATTTTCATGGGGTTATTTACATTTGTTGGGTTAGCTGTAACTTCATCAACAAAAGTGATTTTTGGTCATGTAATATCTAATCCAATTCAACTTCTTGAACAAATTGGTGGGTTAAGCACAATGATTCTAGCCATTCTTGGCATTAGCTTAGCCACAATTACAACAAACATAGCTGCAAATGTTGTTGCACCAGCCAATGCATTTGTAAATCTTAGCCCATCAAAGTTTACATTTAGAAGAGGAGCTCTTTTAACTGCTTTGCTTGGCATTGCTTTTCAACCATGGAGATTACTTAAATCAAGTGAAAGCTTTGTTTATACATGGTTAGTTGGCTACTCTGCCTTGTTGGGTCCAATTATGGGTATAATCTTAGTAGATTATTATCTTATTCAAAGAACTAATTTAAGTGTTCAGGACTTGTACACTTTGAGTCCTTATGGAGCTTATTTTTACAGTGGAGGTTTCCATTTAGCTGCCATGGCTGCTCTTTTTATTGGGATTTTGCCAGTAATTCCTGGTTTTCTGCAGAAAGTTGGGATATTTTCTACAATTCCAGGAACCCTTCTTCTCATTTACAATAATGCTTGGTTTTTTAGCTTCTTTTTTGCAGGTTTTCTTTATTGGGTTCTGTCAAAATTAAAAGGAAAACGTAAGAAATCACTGCCAATTGATCCCCTCTTGCCTAATACATTCTAAGATTGTTTAAGATTGTTTCTTTTTTCTTTTTATACTGTTCTTTATTGTTTTCTCCATTTTTATTTTAAGCACAGGGAATTTTATACTGTTTATGAATAATAATTGTAAATTTCCCAAAGCTTATTAGCATTTTTGGGTATTAAATTAATGACATTTCAAATGTTGAAAATTAATAAATTATTATTAATTGAATCTCAGTTGAGTTTTGACATTGCAAGTTGATAGCATTTATTATTACATATTTTTTTAACAAGAAATTTATTCTTTACCGTCGACCTTTTCCAAAGAAAATTTATAAAAGAACGTTAAAGAAATTTAGAGTATGTTTTCGCGCACTCAAGAATAGAATTCTACTTTGAATACGGTTTTAGACTTTTAGTTTTATTTCATGCACAAATATTTAAATTTTTATTTTTTAATTTGAATAATTATAATAGCTTCAATTTTTATTAATATGGATTTATTTGATATGTATCATAAGGGCAATATTAATAAATACTTTAATTTTTATTGAGATATGTTTATTTTCATTGAAATTTCTTGATATAATTTATTTAATTATTTAAAAGGATGTCTCAAGTTTTAGAATCTTTATTTCACATGAATTTCGATTCTAAGATGTAGAAAACAAATTGAGATCAGAGTTTACTAATTCAAAATTTATTCTTTTATAAACTTATTATTAATTTAAAATTTATTTATAAATACTACAAATTTTGGTCGAATTTCATTGAAATAAATATCAATTTTAAAGAATTTTAAACCGTTAAATTTTAAATGGACCTGGAAGTGTTCCTTACAAACTCTTACTTGGGAAAATTAGGCTCGCCAATTTTTTTTTAAAATTTTATAATCTATTGATGAAATTTTTTTGTCATTATATAAAATATGTATAATAAATTTATAATAAATTCATTAATACATTTACTAAAATTATAATGTATATATTAAACTTATAATAAATTTTATATATCATACAAATCTAATAAATTTATACATTAATAAAAAAATTCCAGTAAATTTAAAAATACTATTAAATTATATATATATATATATATAATAGTAATCCTTCCTTCTTGAACATTTAAAGACTTTTTTGCTTTGAGAAAATCACCCTCTACAGTATTTTTTAATTTTTTTTACTTTTTTATTAGAGATATTTTAATTATTTTATTATAAACTCATAATAAACTCATTATAAAATGTGTAAAATTTATAAACTTATTATAAACTCATTGTAAACACTTTGTAAATTAATAAAAATATGATATTTTGATAAATATTTTATAAATTTTAATATTTTAATAAATATTTTATAAATATAGTATATTTAAAATTATTTTTAATTAATATTATATTTTTATCAAAAGTCCATATGCTTTTCCTCGCAGGCCCATCTGAAGGCTCTTTAAGGTTTCTGATGGACCAAAATGCCCCTATAAGAGTTGTACAAACATTTGGAGCCGTGGACTGAATTCTGAGCCCAAATCCATATAAGGCGTTGTATAAAAATATAATAAAATATTCAATATTTTCTTTCAAAAGTTATCTACTTTTTTAATTTTAATTTTAAAAATATATCAAATATATTTTAAATCAAACTTAAAAATATATTTTGAAATTTCTTAAAAATGATAAGATAATTTAAAAAAAAATTAAAAAGAATGACATAGCAAGTGATTTCCTCAATTATAAAAGCTTGGGATAAAGTCCAATTACACCTTAAAGTACAGCAAAAATATCATTTAAATACCTAAAAAAAAATTTATCCGTTAAGACACTTTTTATTTAGAATAACAATATTTAGATTAAGCTCAAATAGCCTCCTAATCATTCAACCATCGGCAAAAATAAAAGAGAATTTTATCTAGATATTTTGATAAACACTTGCCAGCCATGAATTTCCTAGAATAGAAAATCTAATTTCTTTCTCTATCTTCTCCATATTTCAAATTTATCTTTTTAAAATATTCTAAAACCATATTCTTGAATTATCAATTGAACATTTTTCGCTCTATAAAAATAATAATATAACCAAACAAGCAGAATAAACTGCAGAAAAAATTTTTAAATTAGGATTCAAAGAATAAATAAACCAAGAAACCAAACTTAAAAATAAAAAAGGAAAAAGAATTGGCTTAGCATACTCCAAATCTACATCAAAATTTGAACTCTATAATAAACCCATTTCTTTATCCTCCATATAATTTCTCAAAACAATTGCAGAGATTAATCTTGGATAGTGGTAGAGGAAAAGAGGGAATGTGAACTTTAATGAAAAGTGCATGGTGAATGGTTGTGCTTCAATGGGGCAAAAAAAAAAAAAAAGGAAGTTTTCTGCAATGGGGTGGGTGGTGGTGTTGAAGAGTCTATAGTGAAGATGGTGGTTTCACCGTAATGGGCATTTTTATTATATATATATATATATATTTACAAATTAATACTATTTAATATTATTTAATTTTTATTATTTAAATTAATAATCAATTGATCCCACAATGACCAGATGAGCTTTTTTTTTTTTTTTTTTAACAGCAGTTTAATTGCGTTATGACAGGTACATATCTACTCCTTTTCTAACAAAAAAAAAAAATGTAAAACTCTGAGTGTTTAAACGAGATTTTCACTTTAGGAGTGTAATTGAATCTTACTCCTAATTTTTTTTATGAGGATGATATAAGCATTTTGGAGTTTAAGCACTCAAGTGATCCATTAAAATTTTGAAAAAAAAAATAACATGATATGTAATATTTTAAAAAGAGATTTATTGTGCATTCAAAAGAAAGAGAGAGAGAGAGAGAGATTTATAGTTTTAGGAAAATTTTAAAAAATTAATTAAAAATATGCCCAATTTATATTTTTGATATGTGCTGTATTTTATGCGGCTGTATACTAAATACTAAATGTTAAGTGAATATTTTTAAAAATTACATTTAGGTTTTGGGTAAATTTGATAGAAAAAAGAAAGAAAGAAAGAAAGTGAATATTTTTGAAAATATTTTCAACTTTTTTTGAAATATTTTTATATAAAACCATAAAAATTTATTAGTTTACACTTTTATGCAGTGTTTAGTTTGGAGTACTTTTGTTGTATTTTACTTTATAAAAAGAATTTGTTAAGTTTACACTTTATGCTGTGTTCAAAACTACACTTCAATTGTTAAAACTTCATAAAATCAACATTTTGATCTTTCTATTGCCTAAAATTAGGAAAAAAATTAATAGTCGAAAAAAAAGTTATTGTTTAGGCGCTTATTAAATGTAAGTAAATCATGTCAATAACAACATGGACACTTTGGTGGAGATTCCAAATAATAATAATAATAATAATAATAATAATAATAATAATAAAATTATTTTCAATTTCTTAATAAATGGAAAACAACAAAAATGAAGAAATAATTAAATTAGTTGAAAATGAAAAAAATAATTAAATTAGTTGTTCATAAGTACTATACGCCATTTAAATAAACAAGGAATTTGTTTATAATTGCATCTAAAATCATGGAGGTGGTTGGTTTATAATTGGTTAGAAGAAAATTAATATGAAATAATATATAAAAAAATTAATAATGCATATTACTATTATGTAAAAAAAAATAAATTTGGTAAAAAAAATTTAAAATCGTTATTAAAAGTATAAAAAATTAAATTCAAACTGCAATTTTTTTTCCTTTCAGAATTAGTTATTGTTTATCTTTTTTAGGCATGTGATGAATCTTGATTTCTTTTCTTTCTTTTTTTTTTTTTTGAAAGTTAAGATGAATCTTGATTTCTTTTCTTTCTTTTTTTTTTGAAAGTTAAGATGAATCTTGATTTCAATCTAATCTTTATTATATGGTATGTATCACTTAACAAAGTCAAATAATTGTGCTAAACCAAGTGACTAATTAATAATTATCCATCTTATAATTTAAAATTGTGGCATAATATACTTGGCCACCCATCTAAGATTGTACTTTCTCATATACAATTCATAAATAAAGATCATCATTTCTTGTGTGAGACCTAAACAAACTAGAACGATTTTCCCTCTTAGCACTACTAGAGTTGGAGCACCATTTGATTTACTACATGCAGATATTTGGGTCCTACTGTATAAGATGACATAATTAGTGCTAGATTCTTTTTTACAATAGTAGATGATCATACAAGGTGTGTTTAGACCTTCTTACTTAGATATAAATCACAGGCAGTAGTTACACTATCTAAGTTTTTCAAAATGGAGGATATTCAGTTTTGTAAGAAGGTAAAGGTCCTAAGAACAGATAATGGGACAAAATTTCTTGGTACTCAGTGCCAAAATTTGCTGACTATTTCTGGAATTATTCACTTATTCTCCACAAAAAAAATGGAGTGGTTGAGCGTAAACATAGACATATTTTGCAAATTGCTAGAACTCTCCTTTTTAAGTCTCATTTGCCAAAAACTTTTTGGGGTCATGTCGTTCTTCAAGCTACTTTTTCTATAAATAGACTATCTACTGCCCTTTTAAATTGGAAAACCCCATTTGAATTGTTGTTTCTTCGACCACCAGATTACAGTATGATTAAGTTTTTGGTTGCTTGGTGTTTGCTAAAGATAATTCACCTAAAAAATCTAAGTTTGATCCTAGATCAGTTAATAGTATATATCTTGGGCAGTCAGTTGGGCAAACGGCATTCAAACTTTATAATCTGCAAACCCATTGTGTTTTTACTTCAAGGGATGTTCAATTTTATGAACATGTTTTTCCTTTTGCTTTTGTCACTTTACTCACTTTACCTAATGATTCTTGCACTTTACCTTGTCCAATGAAAGAAGATAACAATGTACTTTATACATCTTCTCCAACTTCTTCTCTTATTCAATCCAGTTTATCTCATCCATATGATTTTCCTTGTCCTTCTACCTTATCTCATTCTTCTTCACCTGTGCATCAGTTAGATATTCAGATTTCAATAAATTCTTCAGTGGATACTCTTGTTCCTCCTACAGGTATATCTTTTCACCCTTCTTCTTCTTTATCTTCCACCTCTGCTCCTCCTTTACCTCAAACAAGAAAAAGTACATGAACTTCTAAACCTCCTATTTGGCTTCAAGATTTTGAAACCAAATTTTCATTTCTTGACTCTTCTTTTGAGAATATTGCTACCGGATATTGTTTGCCTGCAGATTCATGTTTTCTTGCTCAGTTGTCAAACGTTAGAGAGCCTCATTCTTATTCAGAGGCTATAAAGCATTTAGAATAGATTCAAGCTATGCAACATGAGTTGGATGCTTTAGAGAAGAACTAAACTTTGCAGATTACTTCACTTCCTCCAGGCAAGAAGGCTATAGGTTTAAAGTAGATTTTTAAGCTTAAATTGAAAGTAGATGGAACCATTGACAAGTTTAAGGCTATGTTAGTTGCTAAAAGGTATAATCAAGTTGAGGGAGTGGATTTTGTTGAGAGCTTTTCACCTGTGGCCAAAACATTTACTGTTAAGGGTATTTTTAGCCTTAGCAATAACAAACACATGGCCTTTGCATCAACTTGATGTCAATAATGCTTTTCTTCATGGTTTTATAGAAGAACTTTATATAAAGCCTTCAAAGGGTGATTCTAAGGTTAATGCTGGGCAAGTCTGGAAATTAGTTCGTTCCTTATATGACTTAAAGCAATCCTCTAGGCAATAGAACACTGAATTCTCAAAGCATCTTAAACAATATGGTTTTGCATAATCAGCTCATGATCCTTGTTTGTTCACGTTAGCTAAGGATTCTCAATTTCTTTCCCTTTCGATATATGTAGATGATGTTCTGATCACAGGAACTTCAGAGCAACAGATTGTTCATGTTAGATCCTTCTTGCATCAAGCTTTTACTATAAAAGATTTGGGTTATGCCAAATATTTCTTAAGCATTGAATTCGCCCAATAAACAGCTGCTGGATTGTTTATTAATCAACAAAAGTGTATCCTTGACCTTATTCATGATGCAGGACTTTTAGATGCTAAAGCTGCTGCTACTCCTATTACAAAAGGTGTATTGTTGTTAGTGATAAGGTTAGTTCAGTTGTTGATAAGGTTAGTTCTGTTAGTATAGCTGTCTATCGTAGCTGTATAGTTATCTACAGAGTGTGAAATACTGTATATAAAGACCTTTTTCTATTAATGAGAAATCAAGTCTTCTCCTAATCGTTTATGGTATCAGAGCCATATTAGGTTTAACAACCATGAGTACATCAAGTGTCGAAGAAAGTTCTACCACTCCTTCTGCTTCTTTGACAACCCCTGCTCTTGTTTCTTCTTCCTCTACTTCTGTTATTGCCTCTTTTTCGAATGTTCCTAACGTAAGTAATCAACTTACGGTTAAATTGACCTCCAGTAATTATATTCTTTGGAAAACCCTACTTTTGCCGATTTTGAGGGGTTACAATCTTGAGAAGCATATTGATTCAACTTTTACTCCACCACCACTTGTTATTGATAATTCCCCGAATTCGGCGTTTACTACTTGGTATCTAGAAGATCAGATCGTTCTTGGCTGGATAAATTCATCCTTAACTGAACCGCTGCTGAATATCCAATCTAGCAAAAGGAGCAAATATTTCAAAATAATCAATACCTAACTTTTGCTTATATCTTTTTTTCTAACTAGCCTAGCTTTAAAATATTCAACTTCTCCGTTAAGTTTGTACTTCATCTTGTAAACTCATTTGACTCTAATTGGCATCTTCCCTTTTGGCAAAGTAGTCAACTTCCATGTGTTGTTTTTCTCAATGACATGAATTTATTTATTCATTGCCTTGATCCGTTGATCATCATTAACTATTTCTTCAAACATTACTGTATCCAATTTGCAAAGAAAGCACAATGAATAACATCTTGATCATCACCGGGATCATTACCAACTTTATAATCTCTTAAATAGGTTGGTGGATGGTGATCACGTTGTGAATGCCTAAATGTTGGAGGAGATGAAGCTTCAAGTTGATCAATCTGTTTCTCTTTCAAAACTGGAGGAGATGGTTACTCATCATTGTGATTTCTTATTTCCATTTTATTGTTAAGGAATACCGGTACTGTTAACGACCTCTTTTCTTTTTCTAACCAATCCCATATTCCATTGTCATTAAAAGTAACATCATGGCTAATGATCACCTTTTGAGTATTTGGATTGTATAACTTATAGCCATTTATTTCAAGCTATAACCAATGAAATGCATTTTTCCTCCTTGCTATCAAGCTTCTTTCTTAACTCATATGGTACATGTGAATAAGAAATGTAGCCACCACCATCATATGACTCAAATTAGTCTTATGTGCGCTCCATGCTTCTTGTGGAGTTTTATTGCTAACACTTTTAATAAGACATTTGTTTAAAATATAAACTACACAAGCTACAGGTTTAGCCTAAAAGCTTTTAGGAAGCTTTTTACAATACAACATGCTTCTCACCATATTCATGATAGTTATGTTCTTCCTTTTTGCTACTCCTTTTTTGTTGAGGAGTGTACCTAGCTGTTACTTGATGCTTAACTCCATGTTTTCTTAGGAAATCATCACAAATAGTATATTTTGTGCCCTTGTCTGTTCTCAAGATTTTGATAACAACTTTGCTTTTCAACCAATGCCATAAAATTCTTAAATACTTCACATGCATCAGACTTTTGCTTCAAGAAATATACCCATGCTTTTTTGCTGAAATCATTAATAAAAATAATAAAGTATTTGTTACCTCCATTAGATGGAACCTCCACATAGCATAGGTCTAAATGCACAAACTCTAGTGGCCTTTTAGCTCTCCATGCCTACTTTGTAGGAAATGGATCTTTGTGCCTCTTTTCTAAAACACAATGCTCACAAACTTGGTTAGAAACTTCAATAGTAGGCAAGCTTAAAACCCACTCTTTGTTTGCAAGAAATTTGATACTCCTAAAATTTAAATGCCCAAGTTGAATATATCATAGCCAATTATCATCAACAATCATAGAATTATAGTATGAGACATTATCGTAGTTGATGTGTTTGAAACAAACGATTGGGTGACACCTTCGTCTTTAGTATTATTCCTTTCTTTGCATCACTTACAATACACCCATGCTTGTTAAAACACAAATCATAGTCTTTTTCTGTCAATTATCCCACTTAGCAAGTTTTGATAACTAGTAGGAGCATAGTAAACTTCAGAAATATAGTTTGAAGACTCATTCTTCATTTTGATAGTGATCATTCCTTTCCCTGTTATTGGAACCTAGTAGTTGTCATCAAGTTTCACAGAAGAGCGAAAAGATTTATTTATCTCGGAAAAGACTTTCTTGTTTCCACTTAGATGATTGTTGCAACTCGAGTCTAGCGAAACCACCAATTGTTACTACTGCCAATTTCATGAGTAGCCACCAATAAGGTTTTTGCTCCATTATTCTAAGCTATCCCAATAAGATTGTCTTTGTGGTCTGGTCTTCTAGCACGACATTCTTTACTATAATGACCATATTTTTTTTACAATTATGGCATTGAATGTGTGATTGCAGTCATATTGATAATTAACTTGATTTTTTACATTTATAATATTGAATATTGAATTTACCTTGTTGGGATTCACCTTCGTTTTCTCCTTGTCTGAAAGTAGTTATGAAATTTTCGTCTTCTCTACCTCTGAAATTAAAACCTCTTTGATTATGCTCCGATATGGGCATCTTCTTATTTTTCTTTAAATTCACTTGAAAAGTTTGTTCCATTGTGCTTGATGACCTTTCATTCATCCACATCTCACGTAACTCCAATGAAGCTTGAAAATCATTAAGAGTAATGGAGTCCAAGTTTTTAGACTTTTCAATGGTTGTTACTATATAATCAAAGTGACTAGACAACGTACGTAAAATCTTCTCTATGATATCTCTTTATTTTATTTTATCACCATTATTCTTCATTTCTTTGACTAATTTATCTATTCTTGAGAAATAATCACGAATACTTTCATCTTTGTCTTGCTCTATTAACTCGAATTTTCTTTTTAACCCTTGTAGTATTGTTCATTTGAATGAATATACACCTTCATATGTTTTGAGCAAAATATTTCATGCCTCCTTTGCTGTTTTTGCATCAAATATTTTTTCTAGGACTGATAGCTCCACGGACTGACATATTAAAAATAAAGTTTTCTCATTTAACGAACGATCATGATCTGATTATTGTTATTTTTCAGCTAATGACTTTTCTTTTTCAACAATATTTTTTTTTCTAAAATTTCATCATAATCATTACTTTTTAAGCACAACTCCATTAAATATTTCCATATCGTAAAATTATTTTTTCCATCAAACTTGAAAATTGTTGATCATACTTGTAGAATTTGAACTCCTATCATTGAATTTAAAGCCATCTTGATTCAATCTTAATTCTGATATCAAATGTTGGTAATTAAATTAAAAATTTTAATTGTCTAAAGATGGAGCAAATTCAATAACTAACACTCGAAATTTTATTAATTAACAAAATATAAATTATAAAATTCTAGAGATAAAATTTTTACATCCAAATACGTTATGCGTTTGCCTCAAATACTTTTTAAACCACTCACTCCCACTTTCTATTTCTTTTTTAATCTCTTGTATCACACTCTCTTATTTTTTTACACAAATGACTTAAGGCCATCTATATAGGCCTTCAAAGACGGTTTATTTAATTTGGCCAATTTAAAATTGGCTACTAATTTCTAACTTGGTCAACTCAAATTTGCCGTCAATTGGCCAAATCAAATTAGCTTTTAATTGTCAATTCAAAATTGGCTTTCACTTGGCCAACTCATATTGAGTTAGCTGCTCACTTTTCTTCTTCTTCTTCTTCTTCTTCTTCTTCTTTTTTATAAATTAAATCAAGTTTAATTCTAACATCCTTGTAAAAAAAATTACCAATTGAATGAATCATATTTTGAAAAAATAATCTATTTTAAATGAATTCATCTGAAAAAATATCTTTTTGCTTGCCTCTCAAATATATATACTCCGACTAGCCATATGTCCAATTTAAAACTATTTAAAACTGTTTATAATTTTTATTATAAATGTTATAATTAATTGGATTGTGTGTTAATTAATTGAAAATTTTAATAAATTGACTAAAGTTTTGGATTTATTTCATCATGCAAATCTTCTTTGTGGACAATAAAGGAAGCTGAGCTAATCATATTTTTTTCCTGACTTTTTTTTCATAAAAATGAGCTACACTAACAATTAACAATATAAGATCTCATATTCATCATGAAAAAGTCATATATATAGATCAACTGGTGAATGCTCTGATACTGAAAACTAATAAGAAAATTATTCACATGATTAACTAGAAAATCAATTGCTATTATAAAATTAGTTTTTCGAATTGAAATGGGATTTCTTCACATTTCTATCATAGTTTTTTAATTGAATCAAGCAGAGTCATACAGCTAAAAAAAACCAAAAGTTTCCGCCCCTGGTCTTCTCTCGCCCCTGTTTTCCCTGCTAGGGTTCTTGGTGAGTGATTGTAGATTTGGAACTGGGCCAGCGGCAGCCTAAAATATACCTTTTTCTTTTAAAAAAAAAAGTTTCCATTCCTGATTTTCTTGGCTGTTTCTAAGTTATAGAATAAATCGATCCTTAATCGAATCTGTTGTTTTTTTGGTGTCCTCTTTCTTTAGGAAGGTTTGAGTTTTATCTCTAGATCTGGTAGCCAACCAATCATGGATGAACACTGGTTTTTTGCTCTCTTTAGGGCTCTCCACTAAAATAGCAAAAGATTATCAACCTCCCTTTCTCTTCTTCAGAGTTTATTTGGATGATCTGGCCCCCTGTTCGCCTTCGAAGTTCTTAGATGAGGAACGATTCTATTCAACACTTCTTGCAGAAGCGGTGACCAAATTCAGAGCTTGCGGTGAAGTCATCAGATTTCCCCTCTAACCCCAGTATATGATGTGTGATCCTTCGCTTTCCTGAGGATGTTTGGAGTAACAAACCTTTGCATTGATTTATCTCTTCTACTAACTAATTATTATCGTGGTTTGTTATTTTTTATTTAGCAGACTTATGGTTGTGCTATTTCCTTCAATATTGGCCATTCTTTGTGTATTTCTATGGCAATCGTTTAAGAGTTGCTATGCTAAGAGGAAGATGATTGTTTTGTTATTCTTAATTCCATGTATGGTGACTTTATCTGACTTCCCATTATTAGGTGAAGGTGATTCTGTATTGTGGGTTTCTTTCTAATGTTATTTTCTTTCTTTCTTGATCATAAAAAAAAAAAAAAACACGAGTCATGCAGCTCACCAATACGTTTTAATTGTTCAAAAGCATGTCAATCACACACTTATTATCTTACTCAAGGAGAATTTTTTTTTTTTAAAATCAGAATGAGGGTAGCAAACCCATTACATAGTCACCGAATGTGGTCACTGCACACCTACAACATCAGCTAATAAAGCCTCTCTCACCAGCACAGGAGGTGAATCAAAGTTGTGAAAACACCTACCTTTCAAGGCCTCCTTAGCCAATTTGTCCGCAACAGCATTAACTTCCCAATAAACTTTAATCACTTGTATTTCTCAATCTCTCCTCATTAACGAAACGCAGGCTTTGAGAAGATTAGTATATTTAACCATAGCAGCAGTTCCTTTCTTAAGCATAGACACCACAACCTAAGAGTCATATTGTATTTGTACCTTCTTTCACCCTCTATCCCAAGCCAACTGCAAGGCTCGAAATACTCTCCACAATTCAGCTTGGACAACATTCCCAAATCCAAGAGGATTACAAAAACCCAGAATCCATTTGCCATTATTACCCCTAGCAACACCTCCACAACCCGCAAGCCCTGAACCTCTCTCTGAACTTCCATTCGTATTAAAAGTAATCCATTCCATAGGAGCAGGAACCCAAGAAATCAGCCTCCATTTTGTCATCACCGGTTTCTGTAGGACCAGACTGGAGTTATCCCACGTTGCTGCAACCTTGCAAACTTTATGCTTCAGAAAATTCACTTGCAGAGATTGACTGAAATCCAGCTCAAATACTCTTGTATTACGGAACTTCCACAGCCACCATACTTCCATTGCAAAACATATGTCCCACGGAACACCCCACACACCTGCATCTTTTATTTTTAAATTCTCCAACACCCATGAAGCATTATCCATCGTGTCAAATACTCAAGGAGAATTTTAATATGTAAATAAAGTTTAATAGTTATTTTTAAGCCTAATCTGCCTTCTCAATATCCTGTTTATTTAAATAAAAAAAAGGAAAAGAAAATAATCCTGTTTATTTAAAAAAATTTTAAAAAAAAAAGAAAAGAAAATACAAAAGGAAATAAAGAAAGAACGGAAAACATTCCATTCGTCCATGGTAACAACAGGTTTATAGTGTCATTTTCATTTGATGTGAGGTTTAACCATCGAAGAAAATGGATATCATCATATCGCAGTTGCAATTGGTGGTTAATAAAGAGTATTTGTTACATAAAAAAATTATATATAAATTGTCGAAATTATTATTATTTTTACAATAAGAGTTTTATTTAATTAATTTTAATAATAATTATTTCATCTAATACATTAACATTAACTTTCACTTATTTTAACTCAAGTAAGTGATTTAATTTTTTTTTGTTTAAAAGAATAATTTTTTTTAGAAAAAAGAAAAATATTATCAGATCATAAAAGCATCAAGACAAGGTGACTCAGCCATACTAATAAAAAAAATGATGCATTAGTAAGTAAATGAGCAATCATATTGGCTTGTCTTCGAATCCATTTAACTGAGATATTACCTCTAGCATCTAACAAGGATTTGCAATCACATATAAATCTTATTGCAAATTATAATTTAATGCATAGAAGGAGAACATTAATCCATTCCCCACATTCTGACAGAGAATACATAGCGCCTTAGCTAAGAAATAGGTCATGATATTCACAGAAAGTCAAAAAAATAAAATAAAATTTTTGATATTTATAAAATAATTACATTGAAATTTTTTTCATATTTATTCCTCCTTAAATTTTTTATCATGATATTTTGATAATTTATTCTCAGTAAGAGACTAAGAAAATTGAAAAACTACACAGTCAAACCTAATTAGAAACTCAATTAATAAAATCAAACCAGAAGCAAATCTTATGCTAAAAAAAGATTATTAGCTCATACAAGAGTAGAAATTTTCAATAACACATAAACTAATATCAATTAGCTCTGGCCAGTGGCCACAGGCCTACACACACATGATATTGTCTTCAGTCTTGCCAATTAAACATGCACTAAACTTAAATTCATATCACTCACACAAAACTAAAAAAGATAAAGAAAAAACACACACACACACACACATGGATGAATATATATATATATATATATAATTAATCTGGCTCACCCTTATAACAGATTCCTCCATAAAGCCTCCAACTCTTGCATGAAGCTAGCAAAAGAAGAGATTCTCAAGAGAAACCATGAAAATGCCAAAGGATCGAAGTTGCCCTATATAAGAGAGAAAATCACACCTTCCCCATTATTGTTTCCCACAATCCTTATAAATCAAGAATTATGAAAATGGAGATATACGAAGAAATAAACTAATAAATTTCTCATCACACGTGCACCCAGTTATCGTATACAAAATCTCCGGCCACCCCTATTCATGGGGGTGGCCGGAGAGAGCGAAATGATCATAGAATGGGAAGGGGATATAGGGTTTGGAAATGAAAACTTGTGTTGGTTGATATAGTTTTGGAGGAGTTTGTTTGTTTGTTTTGAGTTATAAGGTCAGTGATGAAATAAAAGGTTGAGATGACTTAAGTATAAAAATAGTGTTTAGTGACTGGTCACGTTTTTGGTTAAAAAAGAAACACAAAAAGAAAGAAAAAGTATAGCTAGAAAGTGCAATAGAAATTAACCTGTTTTAGCATCTTCCAAAGGATATGCCATTGCCACCTTCCTTATACAACTGTTACTTTCATTATATTTATTTATTTCTTAATTAATGAATTAATTTTCTCTCCATTATTTATAAATTACTTAATAATGTTTTTTTAACCCCATTAATTTTTTTTATTCTCATACTCATTGTCTTTTTAACTTATTTTAAAGGGAAAAGATTTTCTTAGAGCATGGAGCAAAATTACCACTTGTTGGCATCTGTCTGCACCATGCTGATCTTTTAAGTTAAGATTTAAAAAATAAAATATATCTATAAATTTTAAATTAAAATATAATATCAAAATTATAGATATATATCTTATTAAATTTACCTGATTCTACATCAAGATTTAAATTTGACAAATTAAAATAACTCATCTAATATAAAAAAGGAAAAACTACATAATTCAATAAAAAAAAATAACAAAAGTGATTATTATTCTGATTATGCTTTGTAATTATTCGTGAATGGACTGGTGTATATATAGCTTTGTAATTATTAGTGAATGGACTGGCGTATATATATATATATATATATATATATATGATCGACATTTCAAAAAAAAAATTCAAAATTAATTATATTTAGTGGGTTCTGCTATGTGATTTAAAGATTGAAAAGCCCTATAACAACTACTTTATCTTGTAAAAACTCTGAGGTAAGACCGACATTTTGAAAAAATTAAAATTAATTTATTTTTTACTGTTTACAATAAATAAGGCATATATTGTATGGTTTATGATAGAATGGACACATGGACCATAATTATGAAAAATGATAATTACTTTGAGAATTTAACTAATGACATGTGCTATTTAGGCTAATACATGGGGTGGTTTCACTGGTTTGCCATGTGGAAATTAAGTGGAATGATATTGGTGTGTTTATGTTGAAGAAACAAACTATAGTGTTACTTACATCGAAGCCATACCCACTGCATATTTAGGAAATTTACAAAAATAATGTAAAACAAAAAAAAATTTTAGATATACTGTGCAAATGAAAATTTTTAAAAATGTATTATACAAATAAAATTTTTTTATAAGAATATGGTTTATTTTTAACATATTTTTGATATATATTTAGCATTTTTTAAATATGTTTTGTATATATCATAAAAATATAAAAATAATATTTTTATAAATTTTAAAGTGTAAAAATTGTAAAAAAAAATTATGTATAATAAAAATGAAATTTTGAAGAAAAAATAATATTTTATGTAATTTTCTTTATATACTATTACTATTAATCTATGTAAGGTAGATCCATTTCTCATATATTCTAAAAAAAAGAAAAAGAAAAGAATAATTTAAAAAAAAAAAAAGGAAATTAGGGTAGGTTCATTTTTTAACATTGTTTAGCCTTTTCAAATCTGAGTGAGATTTCATGTTCTTGGTGACAACAGCATTTTTATTCTTTTAATTTGTTTTCTCAAATATAGAAATATTTAGATACCCTTTTTTTAATTTGATTGCGTAATGCTTTTTAACAAGCCTTTTAATTTCATTAATTTTGACGGGTCATTCAATACCAATATTAAAATAATTGTTTAATTATATATATACTTTTAAAATTGATATATATATAGTAGAGAAATTCAATATTTAACTCTATTATAAAAAATATATATATATTTATCGTTAAATTATATTGAATGAAAAAAATTAAATATAAATTTAATTAAAATTATGGCTATTTATGTATGTAGTTGTCACCAACAAGTTTAATATTTAGGACAATTTTTCTTAAAAAGCAACGGGAGGAAAAAAAAAATATTAATACTATACATAAAAAATTATATATAGACATTAAAAAAATATTTTTGCACGCTTTGGGGTTGTGGAGACAATGTTACTAAAATTAAAAAAGAAGTTAGTTATTTGAAGTTGAATACTTGTAATACCCCGATTTTGGTGTACATTAAAATAGTAGTTTTGAGAAGATATGTTAGTAAAATATGTAAAGAAAATATTATAAGAGATAGATGTATATGAAGGATGATATGTATATATGGTATTTGAAAAATATGGAAAATATAAATACAATATATAAGAGATATACATATAGCAACATATACATCACATATACATGATGTATATATTGGTGTAGGAAAAGTAAGTTGTAATAATAATAATAATAATAATAATAATAATAATAACAACAAGAGAAAAAGAAGAAAAGGAAGTCAAAGGGAATGACAAGTGTGTGGTGGAGAATTTTTAAGGGATTTAATTATATTAATATATATATAAGATAAGAGTGAAAAAGGAAGAAAAGATCTTCTTTCTTTCTTTCTTCTTTTTCTTCTTCTTCTTGAGAGAGAGAGAGAGAGAGAGAGATGTGATTTTGTTGGCATACACATCAAATTCTTAAGGGCTTTAAGAGAATTGAAGGTGGATATTGAAGATTTGGCAAAGAATTCAAGTAAGTGTTCATTTCTTTGTGTTGATTTCTATTGATTGAGTTTATATTTGATATGATTAGTGTGTGAAGATGATGATAATGAAAGATTGAAGTATATATATATATATGTTGAATTGGTATTTAGATGATGATAATATGGTTATTTGTAAGGATGATGATGGATTGTTGAAATTGTTTAGTAAGGGTTTAATATAAATGAGTTGGGGAATTGAATAATTGATATATGGATGATGTATATAATGATTATTATTATGATATGTTGAAGTTATATAAGTGTTAAATTAATAGGTGATTTATGTGTATATAAACCAAGATGTTGATTAAGGGTGTTGTAGTATGGATTTTAGAGTGATTATGTTTTCATGGATGAGAGTTCGGAATGTATAATTTTTGCCTGACACGGCCAGTGACACCGCCATGTCGTTGGGCGTGTCAACGGTACTGAGTTTAACGTTTGTGACACGACCATTAACACGACCATGTTACTGAGCGTGTCATAGCTACTGTGAGATAAAGTAATTGACACGGCCATGAACACGCTCGTGTTGTTGGGAGTGTCAATGTTTCTGTGAGGCAGAATGAGTAACACGTCCAAGGACACGCCCGTGTTACTGAGCGTGTCAAAGTTTCTGTATTGTTGGTTTAAGGCACGATCAGGGACACGCCCGTGTTGTTGAGCGTGTCATGTGTAGAGTTTTCCCTAGTTAGTTATTATTCTTATTTTCTTATGTGTATTACTAAGTGAGTGTGTATAATCACATTTGGATTAGGTTTTGAAGATTTGAGTTGCCCTAATCCAAGTGTTGAATGATTCATGGAAGAGGAATTTAGAATTGGTGTGAGTTGCTCTTAGAGGTAAGTACAAATCCTATATGATATATATATTTGTATGACTATGGGACTTAACACATTTGATTGAAAAATGTGTTAAGTTATCTATTATATTGTTCATATGTGAGAAATGTGCTATGATTTGTATTATGTGTACTATGTGGAATGTATGTTGAAGATTCTAAAAATATGAATAATGTAATTTGCTATGTATATCTCAATGATAAAATATGAAACTAATGTTAATGGATATAAAGGTGAAATATGAAATATGAAAGACATAATAAGCATACAAAATGTATGTACAATGCAAATGGTTATGTATACCCTAATGATGAGATGTGAATGAGATGTGAAGCCATTGTTATTGGTTATAATGATGCAAATGAAATAATTGGGCATGGTTGCTTAGTTTGATTATGAGAAATGAAATGAGAAATGAGTTGTGAAAGAGATTGATAATGAGATAAATGAATTAATTGTGTGCCTAGTATGTTATTCAATTTTCAGAGTTCTGGGTTTGGCGGCATGGCTATGAATCGCTGGGCAGGTCAAAAGACCGGGTTGTAAGCCGAGTCCAGCTGAAAAATGTGAAATATGATGTTTTTGAAGTGAAAAGACCGGGTCGTAAGCCTCAAAAACTATAACAGTCTAGCCGGGTTGAGGATCAAGGGACTGGGGCCCAAGGGTCTAGCCGGGTTGAGGTCCAAGAGACTGGGTCTGTTACACTATCCATGGATAGATATACATCGCCTACGGGCTTGATGAATGTGATTATGGACCAAAACAGTGACTCTGAACTTTGAATAGCATATTATATTCTTTTTGAGCTCATGCATGTCTTTGCTTTAATGTGATGATTACAATACATAAGCAATTTATTGAAAATGAATGTGGCTTGATAAACTGCTGAATAATGAGATTATAAAAATACAATATGATGTGTAATATGTATAAGGATATAGAAATTATGAGTATTATTTCATGAATGTTTTGATAAGTCATTATATTGTGGGTTGTTGTAATAATATATGTGTTTATGTATATAAATTATGAGATTAGTGGAAAAATGTAAAGAATGCTTTGAAAAGGGGAAAACATGATAAGAAAATTATTATACATGATGTTAATGTAGGAAGTATGATTTTTCTGTAATGAATGTTATATTATTTATTTGTACCACTAAGCTTTCGAGCTTAGCGCGGTTGTGTAAATCGCGCAGGTGAGTGGGTGGTTGATCTGGAAGTCAAATCGTTATGCCACGAGAAGGGTAAGAGTATTTCGAGACCAACTAGAAGGTGGTGCATACATGTACAATTTAATTATGTTGTATTTTGAATAAAATGTATTATTGTTTGGAACTAAAGTAAATATTTTTAATCTGAAATGAAAAGTGACATTCTTATACTCTATATACGTACTGCATGTATACAAGGTATATGTATAGTATTTATATAGAGTATGGAGATGTTACAATACTACTAATTATAAAGCACCATAACCAGGGTTATATTTTTATTATTTTTATGTAATTTTAGTTAAAAATGCTGATAGTAAGTGAAAAAATTAAAATTGAGGAGTTTAGGATTAATTTCTCAATAATATGACCATTATTTTCTTGTTTAATGAATATTAATTTAGGATTTAGTTGATATTATTTTTATTGTTGTGTATTATTGGTGTTCAAGTTCATCTCATCATTAAATCAGCCTATGAATCGATTTATTAATTTTTTATTTCTAGGATTCATTATTTTTTTTAATTAGAAAAGAAGGGGAGTCTTAAAGTAGGGGTAAGTATTATTGTAATATGATATAATAGATTATAAGAAAAGACTATATATAATAGATTTTAAGAATTTGACTCTTTTTACACTTCACGTGTTATGAGAATGTTTATGCACAAACACCTTTTTTTTTTTAAATAAAAGAAACACACTCAAAGAAATTAACTAAGAATCATCTTATTATAAACAATAATTATTTTAGAGGAAATTAAACACTTGTTTCATTCATTATTTAATTTATAATGAATTAATTGAAAATAATATCAAAAGTTTTTTTTTTCAAATTAATTTTTTTTTGTAAATTTAGAGGAGTGAATATGAAAAGCAGAAAAGTAATATTATTTGATACCAAAAATCACAAATGTGCTTTATTAATTATAAATTTTCCTCTTCCACATCTCTAATAACTGTATATGGGTTTAACTTGGAATTTTTTTTTGGGTTACAAGTTAATAAGAAAATAAACTTTTTTTAGGGTATTAATTTTTTATTTTAAGGGGTTAAATTTAGAAATAAATGGGTGAAGTATAGAATAATTAATAATAATGAGTTCAATATGAATAATATTGAACTAAATATAATAAAAGTGACTAAAACTAGCCATTTAGTTAGTTTATTTTTACCACATATAAACCTTGAATATTTTTTATATGAAAATAATAAATTTTGGTATGAAAAAAAATTATAAATTTAAAATATAAAATTACTTTTTTTTAAAATATTATTCAAACATCTTGGTAGAGTCAGTGGCGAAGGGACGTTGAAGAGAAGGGGGGCAGTTGCCCCCCTTCTCTTTTTAAAAATTTATATATATATGTAATATTTTTAAAAAAATTTAAATTATTTATTAATTTTTTAAAAAAATTTTAAATTGCCCCCCTCTTTTTTTAAAATTTTTACAAGAAGTAAAAAAAAAATACAATAAATTATTTATTCTATATGCAATAGTTCTCTTTTAAAATATTAATAATATATAAATACAAAAAAAAATAAAGAAAGAGATAAAATTTTCAACTAAATTAATTTGAACACATTTAATGAATTAAATAACTCATTTATTTTAATTATTTTTTAAGAAATTATAATCATTATTTAATTTTTTTCTCTTTATTTTATTTTTATTATGAAAAATCTTATAAATTTAAAATTTTGTACACATATATATTAATTATTTTTTTAATAATAAAAATATATTATTAATAAATTAATAAATTTATAAAATACTATTAAAATAAAATGAGAAATAAATAATTATGGAAAAGTTAAAATTTATAAAAAAAAAATTTTGCCCCCCTTTATTTTAAAGTTTGGCTTCGTCTCTGGGTAGAGTATTTGAATTGGTAACAAGATGAGAGGCGCCATTTAATTAAAATAGTGATTAAATTATAAATCAATTTTGAATATATAAATAATAAATCTAAAACCAAAAGCATAACTTGTAAACTGTAAATAATATAACATATTTTATAATAGAAAGACAAAAACTTCTATGTAAGAAAAGTAAATCACAGCAATAAAGGAAAAGAAACCACAAAAGAAAAACTGAAAAACTAAACAATAAAACAAACAATAATAAATTTATGCTAACAGAGATAAAAATTATCAAATAAAAATTATGAAAAAAAAATAATATAAGAGAATCACCACCAGTCAAAAGCTGTTAATTAAATCAAGAAAAGAAAAGAATTTAAGAAAGAAAAAAGAAACCAAAGACAACTAAGGTTTTTCTGAAAATAATATGTTAAATAAGAAAATTAATTAATAGTGAATCTCTCACTTTTTTATGATAAAAATGATTAATGAAATATTTAATTATAATTAGTAAAATCTAATATTTTTAATTTTCTCATATTCATTAAGTATACACAATTTAATTGACAAATTTATTCATAAATTAAACAATAAACTATTTCAAAAAAATAAATAAAACCATATGACAATATATATATATATATATAAATAGGTGAAAATTATTCTCTATTTTTAAATACCAAGTATAATAAATAAAATCATTTATAATATGGGCCAATAAAGAAATTATGTATAAATATTTTTTTTAATAATTAACTACATATGGCTAAGGAAATTTTAAGAAGGCTAATTTGAGAGTCAAGCCTCTCTCCTTATCCCATTAAGGCATTAACCACAAGAAAATTCAATAAGTGCATATTCAAAATCATCCCAGCGAATCTTAATTATTGAAGAAAATTATGGACTAATAAATTGAATTTTTAAAAAATTTGGCACTTTTCATATTAATACTCGGTTCTTGGCAAGGGCTACGCTATCAAGTCGCTTTCACATATATGGCAAATATTCTATAAAATTGAGCTCAGAAATGATCAAAGATAACAACTTGATAGTTTAAATCTCACTACAGAGCATATACAAGAAGAACATTAATTAGCTGCAGATTTTTCTTTTATTATTGATTTGAAATCTGTCAGCCAGCATTTAATTTTTATTTTTCATATCTCCAAATGGAAAAAAAAATGTACAGATAGATATAAATTGGAAAATTTTTTACTTGAGCTATGAAAGTCTAGAAATTTAATTATATAGCAAAATGTTGTTGATAATGCTGCAACAAGAAATAGAAGTTATAATCAGATCAAAACCATCTCTTTCCATTATTAGCTGCCTTTAGCTTCATCACAAGCTCTTCTCTTTGAGCTTCTACTTCAGCATATTTAAGGCTCATGTTGAAATACCTTTCCCTAAGGTCTCTTAACTCTGTCTCTAATGATGATTTTGTTCTTTCAAACTTTTCTTTTGGCACAAACTCACTTTCTGCTTTTGATTTTCTTGGCGATCCTGTTCTACCTTTTCGAAGAACTTCAGAGGTTAACCTGCATAATTCAAGCAAAATATTGCAGCTTGTTACTCGAAAAGTTTAACTTTGAAGTTTTATGCAGTACTTATTTTCCTCTTATACTATACTCACCTTTTAACTTGAACTTTATAAGCATTATTTGCTTCCTTAGACCTTGACAGTTCATCCTCAAGCAACTGAATTTTTATGCAGAAAATCAAAATCATTATATGTTTCATTATGAATAGAAAAGGGTTGAAAGTACTTTAAGTGCTAAGAGGATACATACTTCTCTTTGATGTTGATTATTAGGAGAATTATTACTTCTTGAATCCCTTGAATTTCGCTGTTTTTCTTTCATTAATATCAACTCTTCTTCAAGATTTTGTGCTCTTATTGTGCACTTTTCTTTCTCCTCTTCAAGTTGTCGTATCTGCTGTTGAAGTTGCTTGTTTGTTCTCTTGATCATGCTTAGATCATTTTTAACCTCCGCAGCTTCTTCACATGCTTCCTCTTTCAGGGTCAGGTCACTCCCCAACTGTTGAAGCCTTTCTTCTAAGGCAAAGTTGCCTTCTCTGTATTCTTCTAATTCAGAAACTGCCTTCTGCAATTCAGTGATCTTATCGATAAACAAGTTCTTCTCTAACTTTAACTCTTTACATTCTTCAGCTTTTAGATTCAATGTACTTTCTAGTTTCTCTTTCTCAGACTTGATTGCATTCACTTCATTCTTCAAAGCAAACACTTCATCCTGAAGAGGTCCAATTTTCAGCAACTGAGTTTTCAAATTGCTAGATTCTTCGATGAGTTGTTGCATCTCGTACTCAGAAACTGTAAGCTTTAGTTCCACATCATTAAGAGTAGTCTTAATTTTTTCTTCACATGATCTATAATTCTCCAACAAGTTCAGAATCTTCCCATTTTCAGCCTTTAGCAGTTCTTGGTCTTGTTTTGAGGAAGCAAGCTCATCCATCAAGCCTTGAATCTTCTTCTTGGATTCAATCTGTGTGGTCTTAAGTTCCGATTCTATCTGGTTTAAAAGGCTAAGTTTCTTGTTCTGTTTCTCATTTTCCTTTAGCAGTACATCCAATTCTAAAGTTAGGCTTCTCTCTTTCGTGGCATTATCTTCCAGTAATGAACAAATATTTTCTTGCAAAACGTTAACTCTTTTCGAACAATCAGCAAAGTTTCGATGTGATTCCTTCAGTTTCATCTCCAAGTGGTTACAATGGTCCTGAAACTCCAATTTCTGCCTTTTCAACTCTTCACTTGATTTCTGAAGTGAACTGCATTCTTTCATAAGACTCTCAGCAGCAGCTTGCAACTTTGGATTTGCACTTCTTAGATTTTCAAGCTCGTCTTCAGCTGCTGACAACTGATTACGGATTTCTTCTAGCTTCTTTTTTGCATCAATCTTTTGGGTCTCCATCTCATTTCTCAATCCCATAATCTCATCTTGAAGATTGACTATATCAGTTTTGGAATCCTGTAGCTTCAATGCCATCAACTGCCTCTCATCTGTCAAGTTCCTTATGTGAGCTTCCAAGCCAGATATGGAAGCTGACAACTCTTCATTTTCCTGCTCTAGTTCCAATAAATGAATCTTGAATTTATGATTTTCATTTTCTAGCTCTGAAGATTTCCTCTCTAGAATTTTATTGGCAGAAACATGAGAATCCACACTGCTGCCAAGCACCAATAATTCCTTTCTCAAATCATTAAGGCATTTCGAAGCAATATCACTTTCTCTGGTCGCAATTTCCACATTTTCCTCTAGTTGACCCCTTTCTTTTTGAAGGACATGAAGCCTGTCTTCCAATTCTCTGTGATATCTTTGAAGATCACCAATCTCATCTTCTTTGGACAATAAACCCGCCTCAAGACTTTCTATAACCTTTCTTTTTTCACCCAATTCCTTACTCAGTTCAGCAACTTTACCTTCCAGCTCAAATTTAAGATTCTCAACTTCTCGAATCGAAAGAATATGGTCAACTTCAATCTCTTTAAGAACTTTCTTCCTTATCTTCTCTTCAAGGTCATGAATTTGGGATTCTTGATTGCTTACTTCAAACCTGTAATTGGTAAAAGAAGCCCTTCCTTCTGTCGGATTGTCCTTCATTTCCTTAAGCTTTACTAAGAGATCAAGATTTTCATCTGTTAGCTCTTGGCAATCAAATTCTAGCTCCTGCAGTTTAGCCTTCAGTGATTCAATTTCTCTGATCAGAATTGCATCACCTACTCCATTGGACTCCATTTCCGCAGAGTGTTGATTTTGTTCCGGAGTTTCTGATAACTTTGCTTTTAAGCTGTCGATTTCCGTTTCTTTAATGGGCAGCTTGAGTTTATATTCTGTCTCAATATCCAAAAGGTTTTCTTGATTCAAACTCCCATTCTTGAAATTTCTGGTCTTTTCCTCCAATGCCTTTTCTAGTTCATGCACTGTAGCTTGTAAATTCTTCTCTGATTCTTGCAACTGTTGCATCTGGAACAATAAGCTTTGGTTCTTCTCTACATTCACCTGGATAGAACTTTCCATATCACTGAATTCTGACTGTAGAGTTGAGAGCTTCTCTATTTCAGCTTTCTGCTTTTCCACAGTCTCTTCCAACTCCTGAAGCACAGAAACAAGCTCAGCATTTGATTCCTGACTCCTATTCCACTGCAGAGTGAGATTAGCATTAGATTCTTTCAAAAACTTTATCTCATTTTCCAATTCTTTTGTAGAATTGGTTACTCCTTTATCTTGAAATGTTGAATTCTCCAAGGCTGCTGATTTCACCATTGACTGCTCCAACAACATTTTCAGTTGTTCAACTTCCTTTTGCAATCCATGGCGTTCTGCGCACGTTGCTGACAGATCCCTTTCCAAATTTACCTGATTTTGGGACAGCTCAGTGTATTCTTTCCTTAAAATCTCCAAATCGATCATCAACTTCCTGGCATTCCTCTCCCACATCTTAGATTCACTATGAAGTTCTTCAATTGTATCTTCAGCAGCTTCGAGCTGGCTTTTAGATGAACCTGAAATTCTCAAAGATTGTGCAGCAAATTCTTGAGAGTCTTCAGGAGAAAGGTTTTCTGAATGTGTTATCCTCGATTTAAATGATGAATTATCTGATTGAGAAGCATTATCAGCATCAAAACTTCCTGGAGGTACGCTATTCTGAGCACTAGTCGAGTCTTGTCTTGCAGTGAGGTTATGATCCTCAGAACTTAAGTTGTTTGAAAGCACAAAACCTTCCTTTTCCATGGAAATTTCTGCTGAATTATAGCTGTGATGTGAACCTGAACTGCATAAACTTGCTTCTTGGAGTACACCTTCCTCTCCCTTGAATAAAAAAGAATAAAAGGGTGGATAAGAAAATCAATTTCATTTCATGTGTAATAATTAACAACAAAGATACATAACCGACAAAGTACTGGACTTGCCTCCAAGCTTGTAAGATTGCAAGTTTAAGCCTGAAAAAAATGCAGCAAAATTTAAGGAGAAATGAGTCATACCTTCAATCCATGATCTTCTTGATGTGTGGTGGAGCTTAAATCTCTACTAGAGTAAGATCTTGCACTCTTTGCAAATGAATTATCTGACTCCTCTGACTTGATTTCTGCATCCTGAGAGTTCGTCTTAAGATCTTCCTCACAGGAATTTATTTTTTTCGATTCACCATCCCTGAAATTTGTTGTGCAGTAAAAGAAAATCTTCCATTAATAAAAGGATTATTAAATGCTCAAGAAACAGGGAAAAAAAGGAAAGGGAAAGACTGACCCAAGATTTATTCTTGGTGTTAGGCATTGAATCTTTAGCTGCAAATCAGATGAGCAAAATAATATCAGAAAACCCTATTTTCTGTTCATTATTCAATGAGAAAAATAGTATCAAAAAACCCCATTTTCAGAAAAGACAGTTCATATGCTAAAAATTGAGTAGAAAAGAAGAATATACATTGGCATTAACAAGGTCGTGAAACAATGAGAGATAGATCACATTGTATAAGAATTAAATAAAACTCAGATTAAATTATAAACTTACTTGCAAAATGGTCCCATGATTACAGTTTTTCAATGGGAATGAAACTGAATTAGAATCACTTGAACTCATATATGTTGCCATGTTCACTAAAGCCTCTCCGAGAATTCCAGATCTACCTGATCCCTAAAATTTTCAAAATCGCAACTCAAGATTTTATTCATCTCATTTTCCTAAAATATATATAACTACTAATATGGGTTTAGCTGACAAGTACATTTGCAGATAATTAGAGGGTAAAAATATCAGAAAAATACCATGGCAACAACAAGCTTGTAAGGGCAATCTTGAAGGTTTTTTGAAGAAACTTGGCCATCTTGTGAAACCCAGATAGACTCTGATACAGTATCTGTCCATTGACAAGTGCCATTTCTTGAAACCGCTTTACTAGACTTGGCAACAGTTTTTCCATTCTCTGCTGAAATAATAGACACAAACAACTTGTCCCATCTTTTTGGAACCTGTTAATAATCAAACACACCAACATAAAACATCAATGTCTCAATCTTTGTCACTACTCAACTCAAAAATTCAAGAAAACTTATAACAAAAATGAAAATCAAAGTGAGTTTTTTGTATATAATTTATTAATTCAACTTAACTCACCTGTAATGCTTTAAATTGAGAGAACTTGAAATCAATTTTCTCCCCTGATTTTGCTGGCTTATTACTAGACTTGTGCAGCCTGAACATTTCTTTTTTTCTGTTTTCTTTAACTTTTTTTTCCTGTTCTTGCTCAAATTAATAGTGTAATTATACAAGAAAATTAAGATTAATTATTAGCATTAACACACAATAATTATAACTTAAATTAAAGCAAGACAAGAACAAAGAAGATTAATATAATTAGCTAAGTAGTCATTGTAGAGAAGGTTGAAATTCTCTGTCATACCAACTTTGGGAGTTACGTTTGTTATAGAAAAGATAGTGTGTGAATCGAAAAAGAGAGATGCATGGGATTTTATTTTATGATGATTGTCCTGATATTGTACGATACGTCGTTAGCTACAAAACGGCAACACAAAACCGAGTCTAACGCTCACTCTCCTTACTACTCGCTAGTTGCTACCCAGCACCCCACGCAGGCTTTTGATCCGTCACCTTGTTCTGTCCTCAATTAGATACTAAGAGGGTGCTTGCTCTAACGCATAAATTGGTCTTCAAAAATTAAATTAATTTACTTATTTAAATAATTTTATAAATTAAATTTATAAGCTAAAAAAAAATTGAGAGCATTTTGCTTATATAGTTTGATTAAATAATTTATTATATATATATAGTAAGATTTATTAAATACCCTTAATATAATTCATTAAATACCCATAATAAATATACTTATAAGCTATTTTTATCAAATATAACAACTATTTATCAATTTTTATAAATACTCAAAATAAATATATAACTGTTTAAAATTTTAAATATTTAAATGTCCATTTTAGCTTACTACTTACAAGCACTCCGTATTTATAATCTATTTTTAAAAATAAATTAGGCCAAACACTCTCTAAATTATTTTTTTTGGTATTTTCTATGTATTAATTTCATTGTCATACAAAATTATTTTAATAAACATAAATAAATAAACATTTGGGTTTTTGTTTAGCTTAGGTTTTAAATTTTTAATAATTTCAAGGCGCATAGTCTCCATCGATATATAGATATTTCCTATGAATTTTTGGTATCAAATTTGGGATATGTTGAAACTTTTTATTTTTATTTTTTAATTTTTGCCGCTGTTCCTTCTGCCATTTGCACCAAATATTGCACTCCCTCTCTCCCATTAAAAGTGTCATTATTTTGACATTTTCTTAATTATTAATATAATCATTAAACATTTTTAATCAAATAAAAAAAGAAAAAATTTAAAGGTAATATTGATGTTAACGATGATAATAATGATAATTGTAAAGTTGGAAGAAAAATAATTAATTTTTTTATTTTATAAAGTGATATTTTAGGTGGGATAAAAATTTTCTCCCAAAGTGACACTAATTTTAATGAGATGAATATATTTTTTGTGAGTATTTAGGTGAATTTGTAAATTTTAAATTAATTATGGTTATTTATAATATTAATTTTTTAATTAAGAAGTAATTTAATAATCATGTTAATTTAAATTTAATTAAATTTGATTACAAAATAAAACTCAAACTAGTAACATTCAATTTAAATTAAATGAATTGATTTAAATTATTCCAAATTTTATATAAATCTAAAAGAAATAAAATTATTTTAAAATATGATAATCATGCATGCATGTGAGCTTTAAACATCATGCACACACTCTCCCTATTTCTTAACTTAATTAATTACATGTTCTTAAACAATATCTCATATTGCATGATTAATCATTTTCATTTTTACTTATCTTATTGACTAATACATAGTTAGAACTAATGAACATTAACCTAAATAGTTTGAATATTAAAATTCAACTTAATAATTCACCAGACTAATCAAACATTTCATATTTTAATAATAATTTATAATATTTGTTTTATTCTTTTAAAAATGTACAAAAAATAATATTTCAATTTGATCCCATGTTCAATAGAGAAAAAATTTAATCTGAACCCAGCCGTATTCTTAATAATAATAATAATAATAATAATAATAATAATAATAATAATAATAATAATAATAATAATAATAATAATAATAATAATAATGGCAGAAGTCGATTTCATTATAATATCACATAATTATAAGAAAAAAAAACATATAAAAACAGTCGGTGAATCGGAACAATGTGAAAGGCAGTTTTCTATATAAAGGAAGAGTGGAGTTTTTTATGAAAACAATTAACTATCAATTGACCTACAGCTTGTGATGGGACTGTTTTACCAGTTGAATAATAAGCTAATTCAGGCCATTCGCAGATTGCAGTTAATGGAACGAATATTTGATTAATTGATTAAATATTTAATTTAATTAATTAAAATTATCATATATCAATAAATTTAATTAATAATTTTAAATTATTTTAATTTTTAATTTAATTAATAATTAATAATTCGGTTCGTTTGGTCAACCATTAACTAAAATTTAAAATAAAATTTTATTTAATTATTAATTTTTTATTTAATTCTTTAATTATACTAAATTTTTTACTACAAATATAAATTTTTATTATAAAATAAAATTATTTTTTAAGTTTTTAATAAATTTTGTTCAGTTTTTTAATTATATTAATTTATTTATTATAAATAAAATTTTTATTATAAAATTAAAAAAATTAATTAATTTAATTAATTAATCAAATAAATTAATTCAATTAGATTAATTTATTAAACAGACTGAAATTAAAAATTAATTAATTTAATTAAAAAAATTTAACTAAATCAATTTAATTAAGTGATTAATTTAATTATTCAATCAATTAATTAATTAATCGATGGAATATACATCCTTAAAAATGGCAATTAATTTTCAACGCATGAAAAGCTGTATCTCATAGGTTGAAAATTTAGTGACATATTATAACATTTAACCCACGAATTTACTTGAATTTTTTTTACATGGGACGGGAATATTATAAGTTAATTTGTTATTTTCTTTAAGATTACGAGCTAATTTTTTATATTATAATATATTTATTTGAGTCAATAAAAAATAAATTATCAAAATTAGATATTAAGAAATTTTAGTTTTGAAAATAACCAGAATATCTTATATGATAAAATTTTTGAAATTTTAATTAGCTGGTTGGTTGAAATTAGAAATATTTATCATTTGATCAGAAACCATGGAATTAAACTGAATTAAACTTAATTAAGTGATTTATTATAATATTCAATTTTATTGAAATTATATAAAAAGTGATTAATTGGATTTTACCTTATTTATCTTTCAAAAATTGTATATATAATTTTTTAATTGCGCTAATTCCCACTTTTCATAATATTCTTTTATTCTTTATTGTATACTTTTCTTTAGTTCTTTAGAGTTTTATCTATTCATATTCTTATAACTCTTTAATTTTCCATCATACATTAATCAATAACTTTTAGGATTTCTGACTTTACCATTCATCTCTTGCATTTATTTATTTTTTCAAATATATTGTGCGATACAATTATGATATTTTTCAAACTTAAATTAGGTTTTATTAATTCTAAAATTCGAGTCATCTTATTTATTAAATTAAAACAAAATAAACATTTTGTAAATTGGATAAAATTATCATCATAAATCTTTCACCTCTAGATTAATGGAACTTAAATAACACATTCAATTTAATTTTTTTCTTTGAAAAACTGTAAAATAAATAGCTAGGAAATTTATAAAAAAAAAAAACTGTTTCTTGTATAAAAAATATATTAAAAATTTGAATTTTTGAATAATAATTTTCAATCCCACAAGAAATTAATCTATCACCATCAAAGTAGAGTTAAAATTAATTTATGTATATTTAATAATTCAAGAAAAAACCTCTCTATTTCCTAATAATTAAATTTTCAGTGGTTTGAAATACCCTTAGATTTCCTTTGAATTAATATTAACAAAGACTATTGCAAGAAAATTCCAGAAGATTATACATACGCCGGCCTATAATTAATTAATTTCCTTCTTGAAATTAGACCATTTTTAGCATGCGAACCTTCCAAGAACATTATTATACTTTGAGATATTATATAATAATAATTTTCAGGTTAGCTTGTAAGTATTCTAAACTAGGTTAAATATATATTTAATTATAGAATTATATTCTGAAAATTTAATTCTTATAGTATAAATGGTATAATTTTTAACAAAAAATAATGTAATTTTGGGTTTTTTTAGATATTTTTTTAATTTTTAAAATTGAAAAATGTAAATTTTAAATAACAATCAATGTAAAAAATATCAAGAAAAACAAAAACTTTATGTAACTAATTATGGTGAAGATTGAAAAATTAATAATAATATTCTCATCTTATATTGGTAAATTTCAATTTGATTTAGCTGGTAGCAAATTGGGTTGAATAGATTAAAATCGAATGGAATCGAATTAAATAGTTTAAATTTAAACTATTATAATTATTATTTTTTTGAAAAAATTGGGATTATATATCAAGTTAATACCATAAAAAGTTTCTGATTAAATGAATTTGGTGGATTATCGATATATGATTATTTTTTTTTATTAATTTTCAAAATAAATTTATTTTTAAAAAACTATTATGATATTTTAAATCAAAATAAATATTCTTATTTTTAGTCAAACAATAATTGAGTCAAATTTTCGAGTGTGTGTATTCAAGAACTCGCCATGCTCACGCCTCTGCATCCCATGATTTCTTTGCTGAATTTCAAGTATAATTTTTTTTTAATTATGAATTAGTATTTAACAATTCTACTATGCTATACAACATCATTTACTCATATATATCTTTATACACGTTAATGAATTTCTTCTTAACATATGATCTTATAATCAAAGTTCAAAGAATATGTAATATGATTTTATGATAATATAGTAGCTAAAAATAACTATTAATTTTTTTAGATGTTTATAACAAAATGAAAATTCAAATTAATACATAATTTTCAAGCCAAACGAGCAAATAATGAAAATATTAAGTGAAGTATATATTTACTATATCACATAAATTCATGTATAGTTATTCCATTATCACTATAGATTACAATAAACAAAGAACATTAAAATCACTCAGTACTCATAATACATAAATAAGTGCAGAAATTAATTAATCTTGTACACTTTATTTTTTTCAAGACAGGTGTATAATATAATACAACTATATATTATCTCTGCTTTATTTAGTCGTGCCATTTGATATATCATTTTTAAATTAAATTTTGAATCGATACTAATAAGTAGTATCACAGTGCAATTGTTGTTTCATAACATCTTCAATTAATAGTGACAAATTGATGTAAGAAGATCCACCAAGCTCCATAGCTTTCTTTGCCATTTCTGCAAGTTTACTAGCTTTCTTCCTTCTCATTTCACCTTCTTCTCCACTACCCATCAAAGCATTCACAGCCATTTGCACATCTTCTTTCTTAACTAAAACTCCAACTTTCTCTTCTTCTCCCCATCTTGTTGGAACTTCAACTCCAACTCTAACACCAATCTTTAAAATCTCCACAATCAACTTCTCGTTAAAGAATTGCTCAGCAAATAAAGGCCAAGTAACCATTGGAACACCAAAACAAATACTTTCAATTGTTGAATTCCAACCACAATGAGTTAAAAATCCACCAATTGATGGGTGTGATAAAATAAAAACTTGGGGTGCCCAACCTTTTATTAACAAGCCTTTTCCTTTAATTCTTTCTTCAAAATTTGACTTCACAAACCATTCTTCTAACTCTTTAAATTTTTCCGTACTTTTTGCTACCCAAATGAAAGGTTTGTTTAATGCTTCTAAGCCTAATCCTAATTCAATTAATTGGGTTGGTTCTAATCTACATAAACTACCAAGACAAGCATAAACAACTGACCTTGGTTCTTTTGAATCAAGCCATTCTAAGCACTGTTTTTCTTTAATGGAAGCTTCGTTTCCTCTCTGAAACTTGTCTGAATTCTCATTGTTAAACAGTGAAACTGGTCCAATGCACCATATCTTTTTGTTTATTGCATTCTGGTATGCTTTTTGGCAGCCATTTTCTAGCTCATCAAAGCTATTAACTACTACCCCATAAGCTGTAGATTCAGCTTCGTGCATCTTGTTTCGAACATCATCTAAATCTGGTAAGCTAACAAAAGATCCAGGAAGCTGAGACCTAGTTACTTTAAACTTCTGAGGCATTCCAGGAACCTCAAAAGCTTCGAAGTTTGAAGAGACTGAAAGATGAGCATTGTGAAGTCTTACATTATGAGCACTTAACATTGAAAAACAACACATTCCATGGAAAACAATTCTCGGAATTTTGAATCTTTGAGCAGTTTCTGATGTCCAAGAAAGACACTTGTCAGAAATTATACAACTTGGAGGTGGTTTTGCATTGCCAAGAATGGTTTCTAATGGTTCTTGAAGTTTTGCAAGTGCATTATAGAATTTCTTGAGCAAGTCTCTTGAAGGAAGAATATCAAGATTTTCATAACCGATTGGAAGACCAACTTCTTGGCAAGGAAATGGGATTTGTACAAGATTTATAGAAAGGCCTGAAGCTTTAGCTCTGTAAATGATTTTTTCAAATCTCGAAGCATTGTGAGGAGTTGTGATTAAGCTCACAATCACTCCACGCTCAGCAATAAGTCTTGCCATGTCTATTACAGGAATCATATGGCCTTGTGCCATCAAAGGGAAGAGAACAAAGTGAGGTTGGTTTGCCATTGAAGCAACTATTGCAATACAACTTGGCAATGTTTTACTTAAATTAACTCATTATCGATGGATATTTATTAGGAAATTCTAGTATAAATTGGATTCATGTCTCTATCTATAGACTCAATTAATCACAAAGTCTGATTTTATTAGTTTTTATTTTTAAATTAAATTTTATGACTGATTAAATCTATGAATATGAACCCAGTCTAAAATAGAATTTTTGATATGTATAGTATATATGTTATGTCTCAATAATACATATGGTTACTCAACATTTGCCACAAGGCTAATAAGGTCTTACATAGTGGCTTGACTTTTACTAAGTCCATTATAGGTTAGGATTAGTAAAGAAAATTTATTGGTTTGACTTAGTCTATCCCTGATATCCTGATTCGACTATATTTAATTTCGTCCTTAACGTTTTTATTCGATTTAATTTAATTTTGTGCTACAATGTGAATGTAGTTATATTTATAATTTTATTTTTGCTATTAATCATGATAAGGCAAAAACGTTTATAATTTTATATCTATCATATATATCAACTTTAAATAATTTTATATTGATTGAGTGAATGTGTACAATTTTATATTATCAATATATTAACCTTTGTGTAATTTGCGGCACCAATCAACAAAACTTGAGTATGTTTTACATAAAATCTTAAAATTTTTGAACTCTTTTTTTTATCCCACAGGTTAAAATTTTTGAACTCTTCTTTCATGATCGGTAATCACATAGTCAATATTAACCATACTAAGATTGAAATATACATATTAACCATAAGAATTATTTAACAAGTTAAACATTAAAAAAAATTCAATATATATATATATATATAAGCACTTGTCAACATTTTGGATGGAATTTATATGTGATGATGATCGATATCTTAAAGTCCCTCTTGAAAAATTTTCTAGGACTTGGATTGCCATAAAACATATACCATTTACCATTACAAACAAATGTTTTGAAACTTCAACAACTAATCCTTTTCATCAGTAAAAGTTGACATTAATTAATTAATTAATTACTTGTATACTCATGAATAATTTCTTCTCCATTTCGATAGTCACTAGCCGCTTACCTGCACGATACGTGAGAATAAAAATAATAAAATATAAATAAATATAATTAATAAATAAATAATTTATATATAAATTAGTAATAAATTTTATCATAAAAATATATAATTACCTCAATTTGTAAACAAATATAATCATTTTATTCCATAACTTGATATTTTTATTAATCAAAAGAAAAATTTATATATATATATATTGCTATAATAATTTTTTTGTTATAAAAATATCATGAATTTTATATAAAAAAAAAGAAAAAAGAAAAAATAAAAATTCAAACAAACTTTTCAAATAGGGAGAAAAATATAAGTAAGAGGATTTATAATCATAATTAATATTAAAATTAATATTAATAATAATATTATTATTACATAAATTTTCAATGTATAATTAATTTAAAGTCATAATTTTCATTTTTAAAATTTTAAAATTTATAAAAAGATATAAATTAATTATTATTATAAATAAATTAAATATATACAAATTAATTAGGAACGTCAAAAGTCGTATATTTTATTATTTAATTTTTAAAATTTTAAAAAATATATAAGTTAATCATTATTACAAATAAATTAATTAATTTATAATTATTTTTCAAAAAAATTAATTTATTAGAAAGGTTAAGAGTTATATATTTTTAACTTTTTAATTTTTTTAAAAAATATATAAATTAATTAATATTATTTGATTATATTAAAGTGTAATTAATTTATAAAAAATTAAAAGTCACAAATATAAATTATTTAATCAACATTATAAAATTATATTAATGTGTAATTATTTAATAGAATATTAAGTTACAAATATAATAATTATTAAATTTATATTTTATATAAATTATTAAAATTAATTAAAAATAAATTAAAAATAATATAATATTATTTTAAAAAATAATAATGTGTCCCTCTTACAATACTTTTTTTTTAATCATTGGCTTTTATTTCGATGGTAATGCTTGTACTCTAGAACAATATGTCTATACATACCTATACATATCACTTATTAATCTATTGCTTTTTTATTACAAATAATAAAATTATATGATGTCGTGAGAAAATTGTTATAAAAAGAAAATATTTTATTTTTTAAAAATATCCCACAGTGGTTTACAAATTACAACATTTTTCATTTGATTTATATTGAAACACACTCTTTCAGCTAGTATAAAATAAGTGAGAGAGATAAGTTTACTGCATATCGATCCTGACAAAGAATTTATTTTTGTCAAAATCTAGTATAAAGAGATAAGTTTCTTTATACAAGTGAAATGTATAAAAAAAAACTTTTATATTTTCTAAATCAAAATATAGCCTATATGATCAGAATAATTATACAATAAAACCGTTGTATTACAATAAGCCAATCGAATATTAATATGTGGCAATGTTTTATATTCAATTGGCTTGTTATATTACAACATTACCACATATTGATATTCAATTGGCTTATTGTAATATAATAATTTTATTATATAATTATTCTATATGATCATATCAAGAACAGATATTCTATTCCTGGATGACACATTAAAAATTAATTCTCTAATTAATGCTGACATTTACTTCATATCCTGACAAAGAATTTATTTTTGGTGGAAATTAATGGAACCCCATTGCTTCATGCAAAGTTGCTTATTCATGTATATAATTAATAACATGACAAATGGTCTCAGCAACAAGTGGCACACATTTGCAGATCACTTCAGTAGTGAGAAACCAAGAAAAAACCTGCCATGAATGGACCTGTCGACTTCCATTAATGACGTGCTTGAAGGTCTGTAAGTATGTATACAGCTTTATTATTCATAATTAATAAGCATGCATGCATGCAATAACAATTAGCTTAATTAATTAATTACATCTATATATATGCAGATTTATTTCCTCATGGCGGAATCTAATAATAATAATAATAATATATTCTTCACATTTCCTCCATATAAATTCAAAAATTATTCTGTTCATATTGATTTTAAAAATTGATTTCTTAACTAATAAAATGAAAAATAATATTATTTTAAAAATTAATGAGTTTTTAAAACCCTAAATATACAATATAAATTAGCAATCTCATGCTTATTATAATAATAAATATATGATTTAGTGATAAATTATATGATACAGTTGTGATTTCAAATAAATATTCTATTTGAAATTAGAAAATATTTAAATAATAATATATAGTGATCGATGATTTTGTAAAAATATATTTTATAATTTTTCTAGATAAAGTCTAAAATTTATCAAATTATAAAATATTAAAGATATATTATTATTTAATTAATTTGATATTTCAATTAAAATTTTTAGTTGAAATTATGATTATATTATATAAATTTTTATTTAATTATACAACTAATTTTTGAGATTGATATTTCTAAATTTATGGTAAACTTAATTCAATATTATTTTTTATATAAAAGTAAAGGTCTTTTACTTTAAATTAATGATGAAAGGGCATTGATTAAGTTTAGAAAAGATTTTGTTGAATTTTGTTATGTATGGAGGAATTGACTTTTACTAATTCAACAAATATGATAAATAAGAATATTACTTACTTTATACGCATCTCATCACCCATCTATTTTTTTTTTAGTTTATTTTTGTCCAAATTTACAAAATTGATTTTGTTTGATATAATTATTTTATATATTATTAATAGACAACAAATTCTATTTATTTTAGGAGATGAAATAAGATAATAAGTGGTCTTTTTTCTCTTAATAAAAATTTTTGAATTCGAATTTTTGATATTAAAATACTTTTAAAATTAAAAAATTGGTTTATCAAGCGTAAATCTAAATTAGTATATAAAATTAGTTAATTGATTTTACAATTTACATTAAGAATGCGTGAATGTGAAATATTTTTACTCGTTCAACTACGGTTAATATATGAAAAATTTTTAAATTTTCATATTAAATACTCTAATGTAAACACATGCACAATATAGCTAGGTGCTTCACACTTAAAATTATATAAAAATCTTAACTTAAATAGCGTGTGCATAGATATATATATATATATAGCTAGACTCTTTCCTTGCGTGTTGATTTCTTGATCCTTGTCGTAGGGGTTCGGACTAGGAAAAAACTATAATTAAAAAAATTAATTTTGTGGCTTTTAAATTTGTATTTTTTTTTCATATTAAATATATATATATATATTGCATCATTAAAAATTAAGAGAATGGATGGTATTACCAATATATATATATATATGCTAGTATAAAACCCGCATCATGCTGCAAATATTTTTTTAAATTGCAAAATTTTAATGTAAATTATTCAACTTTTAATAGTAGATTTTATAATTTTTATCATGCGGTTATTTTTAAAAATTTTAAAATTTTGATATGAGTTATTTAGATTTTAATATTTTTTTTATAAAAAGATATTAGTTATAAACAATGCGACAATAACAATCTCTTTAATCATATCTATCTAACATTAAATTTTTTTTATTATTAATTTATATTTTTTATAAATTAATTTCAAATCCTAAGCTTAATAATTATTAATTGAATTAATAAATTAAAAAAATTAAAAAAAAATGAAATGTTTATTGACTTTGGAAACTCATTCAACAGAAGGAAATTGCCATGATTGAATTTCTTCAAAACATCACATGCATCATTAGATTACTTTTGCAATTAATATTGTTTAAACAATATTTATATATAAATTTACTTCACATACTCGTTCTTTATAGCATAAGGTGAATTTGAAAATAAAGTATAAAAAATAGTTGGTTTGATTTTTATTAATTTTTTTAAGAGAAGAGTCGGTTTGACATTAATATTGTTTTTAGTTGTTAAATATTTATTTTTCAAACACTTAACTTTTCTAATATATGTTGTTAGAGGAGAGGGTAGGTTAAAAATATTTGACTATTTTTGATATTTATAATTTAATTATTATACAACATGTTAATTGCATGCTAAAAAACATTTTAATTGTTGTTAATAAATGTTTTCAACATATTATTGTTAAAGAATTTAGTGTATGTGCATATAACAAATGAATATGTTTAAGATATTTATACATAAATATTTATTATTTATGTTTTTAAACAATCCAAACCACATAAATGAAGTTTATTAGCAGAAAAATAAAATGGGAAAACATAAAATTGAAGAGATAATATATACCAATTAAATAGAGCCGATGGTTTTAAACTAGCAAATAAATTTTAATTTAAAGTTAATTTGATCGATTTAATTTGATTGATTATTGTGAAATGTATCAAGTTTATTATAAATCGATCTGGAAATTAGTCAAATATTGATTGTTGCACAATCTGATTTTTCATTCATTTCTTATGTGAGATTCTTTGGTCAATACAGTATAAAAAATGAATTTTTTTAGCTAACATTGTGTTATAACTCTTCTAATAATGAAAATATTTTAGTATTATTGATAAAAATGAAGTTTTTTAAAAATATTATATCCAAAAAATAATATCACAATTAATTGAAAACTTAACAAATAGTAATTAGCATTAATTTGGTTATATTGGTTTTTTTATATTTTAGAGAATATTGATATTTTCTTAAATAATGCCATATATATATATATATATATTCAATCTTGTCAGGAAAGATCGGGTCTGAATTTGAGAAGTTAATAAATTTTTTGGAAAATTATGCTCTCGCTATTTTTTTTTTTAATTTGTACATATTTCATGAAAGATTTTTTGGCCATTTTACAAAAGTATATAATAAACTACAAAAGTTATTATATGTATAATATATAAATTTCATAATAATCTATATGAATTTAGTAAATTTGTAAAATAATCACAAAATATGGTAAATTTAAAAATATTTTAATAATAAGATAAATTTTATAATTTTTTGTTTTTTCTAAAAATTTTGAAAAGAAAAATCTTAAATTTTTCAAAAACCACACATATTAGCACGTAATATTCTTCACATTCCAGTACTCCTCCATGCAGCAATTGGGCAGAAGAAGAAATGCTGAAAGTATGTTTTATACTGAGTTTTATTGATCTTTTGCTGGACTTGGCCCATAATTTGGGCTTCAGTTAGACCTGATTATTATATTTTTGAAAAAAATATAAAAATAATTAAAAATAATTTTAAATTTATTATATTTATTAAATATCAAAAATTATAAAATTTTTATTAAATATTAAATTTTTATTAGTTTATAAAGAGTTAAAATGAGTTTATAATAAATTTACAATGAGTTTATAATGAATTTACAATAAATTTATAAATTTTACACAGTTTATAATGAGTTTATAATAAGTTTATAAATTTTACACAGTTTATAATGAATTTATAATAAATTTATAAATTTTACACAGTTTATAATAAATTTATTATGAAATTACAATAAAATATTTTTAATAAAAAAATAAAAAATTTTAAAAATATAATGAAAATTGTCATTTTTTCTTGATTATTGGCGTGCACTCAATTAATGAAAAAATTAATTAATTAATAAACTGAACTTAAAAAAAATATTATTTTTGTATGTCTTTAATATATTAAATATATGTTAAATATATATTTTTAAAAATAAAATATATTTTTATTATATTAGATATATATATATCTGAAAAAATAATATTTAAAAAATGATTTTTTAAATAATTGTATTTTAATAATATTTTTAAAAAAAATCTTAGAAAATTTAATATTTTTTAAATTCAGACTGGACCCATGACCATATGTAACTTCAAGCCATTCTGACTATAAGTATTTGTTTTCATTTATTGATTTACGTTGGTTGCATTTTGTTTTCTTTTTTAATTAATTTCTTTAAATTGTTGAACATGAACGTACACTCATGCATAATTTCTTAATATTTTTAATCAAAGTATATGCTTTAAACATGGCAGTATGATAATCATCATTACTTATTGCCCTCCCTCCTTAATTTTTTAAATTAAATAAAGGGCAATAAGTTTCTTTCTCATTTAAAATATGATTCTTTTATTTATTTTTTTTGAATGAATAATACATGCACGTATAATAAAATAATTGAATACGTTTCATAATAAAATTATATTAATTTTATCATAATATAACCATTAGTATATTTTTTAATAAATTATATTTATTTATTTATCCAATATGGAATAAGACCTTTTAACTATAAAAATAATAAATAACTATTATATGTTAATATAAAATTAAAATAATTATATGTTATCTTAATCAATAATATAAGGCTATCTCAATAAGAAAAGTAATCTTATATATAATCATATACTTAATTTCGAATATTTACGTAAAATAAAAATAAATAAATTGGTGTGAATTGTGGGTCACGTTTTAACTTAATATGTTTAAAAACAACAAGAAAAGCCAATTAAATGAACTTGATAATTGTCATTTTGTCAATAATCAATATATTTCCATGGAGTGTTTCATACTTCAGTAAATCAAGCTTAGAATCTGCAGATGTTGTTGGCCATAAATATAATATATATATATATATATCTAAATCATTTGGCAAACCAAGCAATTGTTATAATAATTCATCAGAAGATGCATATCAATTTTCTCCATATTAAATTTATTTTAAATCAAATTATTATTGGCTTCCATTAGAAAAACTTCTATCCAAATCTGTTATTGTACAACAGTTGTTTTACATATACGGAGCATATACAAAACCGATAATTATATATTTTTTTAATTATCATTATTTCTTAAAAATAATTGATATTATACCAAAAAATATATAAATTATATGAATATGGGTGAATTAATTTGACTATAAATAAAGTAAAATTAAATTTAAAATTACATTATTCTATTTATTATATATATATATTTGTAAAAAAAAATAAATTTTATAAATTTTTATATTATAAACATTAAAATTGATAAAATATAACTTATTTGAATTAAGTTGTTAATTTTCAAACTGCGTGCAAAGTTTAAAATTGTGTAAACACATCATACATTAGAATATTTCAAATTACATCTATTACCAATAAATATCTACTTTAGTCTTAACAAAAAAATTTTAAAAGTCAAGAACTTTAATTTAAATTAAAGCTAAATTCAACATTAATATATATATATATATTATAAGAAAATCATTAATCAAATGACATTACCAGCAAATTTTAGTGTTTGAATAAATTTTAGCATTGCTCTCTCTCTTTCTCCTTTTCTTCTTCATTTTTACTTCGTGAAAATAAGATACATCACATTCAACACAATACGATATTATTTTTTTTATAACCTAAAACTATATAAAAGAACTAAGTAATATAATATATCTAATAAGAGTTAATAAACTACATATTGAGATACGACATTACAGTAAGTGTATATTTTTTAAACAGTGAATCCATGATCGATTTTTCATTATTCGTTCTAATAATAATAATAATAATAAATTATATTGTAAAAATGAAAATCAATAGCATTATTACCTCTTCCCACTATTACATTTATCAAATCATTCACAAAGTTATTGTTATTAACTTGTCTATTTATCACATTTCTTTTGAGCCTCTTGTTATTTTTAGGTCAAAACGACACATAATTTGCTTTCATTTTCATTTCCTACCATCCAACTCGATCATGAGCCACCACATCATCTTCATTTTCACTAATTTGCCTTTCATACGTATCTACCAAATTAAATAATAACTAATCAAAATTGCCCTTACCCATTTAATAATTACTACTATCCAAATCCAACCTTAACAAATTAAAAAAAAAATATTAGTATAATTTCTTTTGGTGATTTTTGAGGATTGATGCGAATTTCCAAACATAAATTTAAAGATGTAAAGTAAATTTCATGTCGCAAAATATTTATAAAATTTTAAATTTTTTTAATCAAGTTATTAAGATTTAATAAAAAAAATTAGAATATCATTCTCATACATGCACGCATCTAATTCTCATATATGTATAAGTGTGTGTCTATGTATTGGCTTTGAATGGAGATTAATTCATGGATTTAAAAATTACTTTTTCATTTTTTTTAATCTCTATATTATCATTTCTAATTAGAATGCATATTTAATAATAATTACATATTTTTTTAATAATAAACCTAAAGTTAATTAATTTCTTTAGTTATAATACGTAAAAAATTTGTAAAAGTTATTTATTTCATTCTCTTATAATTCTCACATTCGTTAAAAAAGATTTATCCCTATTAAATTCTTAGTTTATATTATTAAAAAAATTAATTAATTATTTTTAACTCTATTTTTATTATTAATAATTTAATTAATAAAATAAAAATATTTTATTAATAAATTAATAAATAGTGTTTTAATTTATAAAAATAATTTTATATAATATTTAAAAATTTTAATAATTTTTTAATAAATATATCTAAATTTAATTTTAGTATGATCAAAGGAGTATAATTTATGAATATCACTTTATCAATTATGATATAAAAAATATTAAATAATAAATATAGTGAAATTTAGCCAAAACATTTTTAAATATGGTAATGATTTTCTCTTAAATTCTAGAAAAGGGTTAGAAGGTGGACCTCAATATTTCTTCTTTAAGATTTTCCAATCGTACGTATACAAATAGTACGTGATTCACAATCTCCAACGGCAAAGGTTTCAAAGTGGACGCTGGTCAATGATGGCGTGCTATGTACGCACCTTAAACGGCGTTAAATAAAAAACTAATTAAATAATTAAATAATTATAAAATACATAATATTTTACATATTATATTATTATATTTTTAACATTTAATTTTTATATTTTTTATTTTTAAATATTAAACTATTTAATCTTTTAATAATATTTCAATTATTTTAATATTATAAAATAATTTATTTACTTTTTTATATATATATATTTTTAATTATTTTAATATTATAAAATAATTTATTTACTTTTTTATATATATTTTTTATTATTTATTAAATTATGTTTATTTTTAATTTTATTTATATTTTATATATAATTTATTTTAATTTTATAAATATTATTTAAAAATAATTTTAAATAATATAAATAATATTTTTTTATTATTTTACAAATAATTTATATATATTATTTATTTTAATTTTATAGATATTATTAAAAAATAAATTTAAATAATATTAATATTATCTTTTATTATTTTACAGATGATGTATATATAAAATAAAATTAAAAATAAAAAAATTAATAAATAATAAAAATAAATATATATATATAGAAAGAATAAATAAATTATTTTATAATATTAAAATAGTTGATTAATAATTTTAAAATAAAAATATTAATAAAAAATTAAATAATTTAATTTTTAAAAATATAAATATATAAAAATTAAATATTAAAAATATAAAAATTAATTAATATAATATAAAAAATAATATACTCCGTAATTATTTAGCCATAAAAAAACAACTAACTGTCGATGCCCCAGTCTGCCACATGCAGTTTTACATCCTTTCTCGAAGGCCATTATTTACTTTTAATAAATTAAAATATAATTAATTAATTTCTACAGAAGCATTATCTTTATTATTTTTATTTTTATTACATGGTCCAAATTACCCTTTGTAGCTTTTTTTTTTAAATACATAAGGAGGAATTAATTCTACGCCAATTATTAATTTTGCATTTATTATTAAATTATACCCGGCACACTTACAGCTTCTTTAGGAAAAATTATCTATATATCCGGTCCATTAAAAATGTTATTTTTATTAAAATTATTATTTTATGAAATAAAAAACTATTATTTAATTTTTTTAATTATATTATTATTATTAATAAATTAATTAATAATATAATAATATAATAATTTTAATATTAATGAGTTAATAAAAATATTTTCATATATTTAAAATATTTTTTTATAAAATTAAAAATATACGAATGATTATCTTAATATTTATATATAAAATAAAAATAATAATTTCAGTTGAATAAAGAAAATATAATACAATCATAATTTTAACTAAATATTTTATTTAAAATAATAAATTAATTGAATAATAATATATTTTTTATATTTATAGTTAAAAAAAATTAAAGAGTTTATCTAAAAAAAATTAAAGATATATTTTTAAAAAGATATCACTTCATATGATTATTTAATTATTTTACTATTCTAACTAAAATATTTAGTTAAAATTATTATTATATCATATAATATCTTCTTCTTCTTTAGAATAATTAAAAATTGAATTTATGAATTATTTTTTATCGTTCAAGGAAAACCTATGTTGTTCTTCACTAAAATAGGCAAATTCCCATTTATAACTATACTTTGGTAGTATCAATATTGGAGTCTTTATTTCTCTAATTTTACCAAAATATTATAATATCAACCAATAAATTATTAAAAGATAGTCTCAAATAATTACATTTTAAAACTTATTTGAAATTTAAGTTTTAAATAACATATATATATAAATATATTATTTTATGTGGAAAGGTAGTGTAAATATTCATGGCAATATGGATACATACTTTATATAAATCTCTTTGAACGTATATTTTGATTATTGTTTGAAAAAAACTATATAATATGAATAATTTTTTTATTTTCTAAAAATTTCATTAATCCAACTTGAAATTGAGATTTGAGATTTTTAATTATGATTTTAATTTTTTGTAGCCAAAATGTTCATTTATATATGTATAATCTTTATTATTTATATGCCATATTTTTATTTGATTATTGATAATAATTAAAAATATTATTTATTAACTTATAAATATATATTTATCAAAATTAATGAAATATTTTTTTTGATATGCTGTTTTTTTTTTAATATTAATATAGAGAAGGAGGTATTATTTAAAAATATATATTTATTATTAAATTATATTTGGATTTGCATGATATGTTATGTTGGTTTTAATTATGCAATATCTTATTGTATGCCTCATATACTAGGTAAGTAAAAAGATGGGCAAGATTTAAAAAGATAACAACAAACAAGACCGCCAAATTTGATTTCACAATGGTAAAAATTCGTAGATATATAAGGGTATTTTGGACTTTTTAATTCAAAACTTAATTGCTGAACTAAGCCAACTCATCGTCCTTTAGCCAAAGTATATATTAAGCCAAAAGACAAGCTTAAAAATCCAATTTCAAAATTTCTCTCTTTCTTTACTTAATCACAGCCTCTTCTCTCTCTATCTCTCTCTGTCCTTTGTGTGTCACAGTCCACGTCTCTCTCTATCTCTCAATGCTTAAAAGTAAAAACCATTGTTTACATTACTACTCCGATCTCTTTCTTTAAAGAAAACCACCATTCAAGAACTCAAATATGGTGCCTTTATGGCCTTTCTTGATTGTTTTACTATTACTACTACTTCTACCTTCGTCGGTGGTGGTTGTTTACTCTGCTAGCCTTCTCCCTTTGCAAAGGGTTTTTCCTTTGAACCATGAAGTCGAAATTGAGCAACTCATAGCGAGGGATAAGGTTAGACATGCCCGTCTTTTGCAAGGTTTTGTTGGTGGTGCTGTCGACTTCTCAGTTCATGGCTCTTCCGATCCCTATCTTATTGGGTAATTTTGTTTTTTGTTTTTGATTAATTTTCAGTAATCTTTATATTGATGGGTTTGTTTTGTTATGGAAAGTTATGGCAAGTTTTTTTTTTGGGGGTCTTTGTTAAGCTTATGCCTGATTGCTTGTTTTGTTTCTCTTGTTTTTCCCTTTTCTCGATAATTTTTATCATTTAATGCTGTTCCATGAATTTGCATTGATGGGTTTATTTAGAATTGCTGACTTTACTCAGTGTTTTTGTTTTTCTTTGCTGGGTTAGCATTTACTGAACGTCATTTTCAATTGCTACATACCATCAAAAGGGTGTGTCTATTGTTTGTAGTTTTGCATATTTATAATCAAAGGCAGAAGAAAAGTTAAGAACAAGGAAATGAAATTTTGGTTCTTATTGGTTTGTGTAGGCAAAGATTGATTCTTTGCTTTTCTTTACAGTTTCTTAGTAACACAAGTGGTGATATGTCTTTGGGAATTTTGATTTGGTTTGGTGTTATAAATTCAGTGTTTGATTTTTATATTTTGAAATTTGATTGGTTTTGATGACTTGATCTTATTTATATTGTGTACTTTAAGTTATTATTGACTAATTTTGCTTTTGCTGTTCTGTCTTGGGGTGCCCTTTTCAATCAGGGTCGATGGATCTTCAACGCCCTTGTAATATATCTGTCTTGGTTCTCTTTTGTTTTTGTGCCATTTCACACTCTCTTTAGGACGAGATGGATCACTTGCTTTTTTTAGTATTTAATTATAGCCATATACTATACTAATCATTTTTTTTTGTTCCTTTGATTTTGCTTAGACTCTATTTTACGAAAGTGAAGCTGGGCTCTCCTCCAAGAGAATTCAATGTGCAGATTGATACAGGAAGTGATGTCCTGTGGGTTAGCTGCAGTTCATGCAGTAATTGCCCACAGTCCAGCGGTCTTGGAGTAAATCCCATTTCTTGCACCTTGTCATCTAATGAGTTTTTGTAACACCAAAACTTATGTTCAACCTTATCCTTACACTGTGTTTTGCAGATTCAGCTCAATTACTTTGATACAGCTGGCTCATCAACTGCTGGGCTAGTCCAATGTTCACACCCTATTTGTACTTCAAAGATGCAAACTTCAGCAACTCAGTGTTCTCCTCAGAGTAACCAGTGCAGCTATGCATTCCAATATGGAGATGGAAGTGGGACGACAGGTTATTATGTGTCTGATACATTTTATTTTGATGCTGTTATGGGGGAGTCCTTGATTGCTAACTCTTCAGCTGCTGTTGTCTTTGGGTAAGCTCTCTATCTCATACAGGTAGTGGAGCTGTGAGGGTGAAAGGGAACTGTAAGAATTGTTAGGGTAAGGACAAGAGATAGGTGGAAGAGTTAAAAATGAAGTCAATTATCTATGTATTTACTTTATTCTTTCAATGAAGTAGATTATTTTGGAGTTAGCTTAGAGTTGGCTTGACAATTAGTCACCAATGGACTTTGTAATAATGTCATGGTACTAACCAAAATATCACGGCTAATATTATCATTATGTGACCTCTTTCTGTTACAATATCCACTCCTGTGCTATAATGATGACATGCTTAATCTCCTAAACGTCCATATTAATGTTATCCATCAAAGTCATTGGTGTTGGGATATTTGGCCATACAAGAACAGATCATACTGGCTGCTGATGCCCCGTGTAATGAAATGAATCACATGTTTTTTTTTGGGTTACTTGAAGCTTAATACTCTGGATGGTGGTGTTGGAAACAGATGTAGCACCTCTCAGTCTGGGGACTTGACCAAGACAGATAAGGCAGTTGATGGAATATTCGGATTTGGCCAAGGTGATCTCTCTGTTATATCACAATTGGCATCACATGGGATAACACCAAGAGTGTTTTCTCATTGTTTGAAAGGACAGGGAAGCGGTGGTGGCATATTGGTTCTTGGTGAGATTTTGGAGCCAGGCATAGTTTATAGTCCACTTGTGCCATCACAGTACGTCATTTTTCTCCAGGAACTTTTCCTTTTCCTCCACCCTTCTTTGCGTGAATTATTCTTTGCTAAAAAACTGTGACCTTATTTTTGTGAACTATTAAATTCTTGCCTTATCTATATTAGGGTTGCATTTCATACAATTGGGCAGATTATTGCATTTCATACTTTTTTTCATGTGATAGGCCAGCTTTGAGCTTAGAGCATCCTAACCTCTTCCCAGCTCTTTAATATCGAAGTTATTCCTCATTCCTAGTTCAAACACATTATTCTGATAGTCAAGGTGCAGTTATACTGTGTGCGCCTGTTTTGGCAACTTCAAGGGCTTCAATTGGTTCTCTCATTTTGATTGATTTGACTTTCCTTTAGGTTATTGGATTTACAAATAGCTTGAGAGAAGAAGGATTATTTACTGGATAATAAGGTTTTATCTGCCATCGAAAAGACACTTAGTAAGGCATCTGTCATGTGTATAATAATTTTATTGGTTAGGGTGCATTGTATGCCCTTGTATTGGTTGCAGACATGAAATGACCGTTTGCTTAGTACTAATTCAGAGAGCTAATGTTGGATAGCAGTATGAATACTGAAACTTGTTACTGCATATCTTTTTTAATACTCAAATATCACATTGGGGCTTTACATTTCTGTGCCATCTTCTCTACTTTATGTTTTTTTTGTCCTGGGAAACCTTGCCAAATCTTAGGATCACAAATTATGTTCTCCACATGTATTCTTATTGCTGTGTAATAGTTCAGATTCAGTTAGAAAATGTGAATATGGATTTTCCAATAATTTTGACTTCTTCCTCAAAATTTTCACAGGCCTCATTATAATTTAAATCTGCAGAGCATTGCTGTCAATGGACAATTGTTACCGATTGATCCAGCAGCATTTGCAACATCAAATAATCGAGGAACTATTGTTGACTCTGGAACAACTTTGACATACCTTGTAGAAGAAGCTTATGATCCCTTTGTTAGTGCTGTAAGTAATTTTCTGTTAATGTGCCTACAAGATAATGTACTAATGGTATTGGATCAACATTTACAATAAGCAGTACTGCATAGTGACTTTGAGGAACTTTTTTGTTTAAAGGAAAACATGAACCACTATTTTAAACTAGTTCTTCATAAGTTGGTTTAGATTTGGAAAATTTAAAATATTGATTTCTAACTTTCCTTTTGGAATTTTTTACAAATAAACACAAAAAATCCATTTTCATTTTCACTTGAAAGAATTTTCTGGAAAAAATTTCTGATTTTCCACAACCAGAACTAGGCCCAACTTACTTGCCTTAGCAAAGTTCTCATGTATGATGAGAGCCAGGTCTGTATTTATTGTTTCAAAAGTTCACATTGCATGGGAAAGACGATCAATGTTGTTGGGGAATAGAGAGAAAGATTACAAGTGCTCTAACTTAAGTACTCTTGAACAGCTGTCTGTGCTTAATAGTTGCAATATGGTGATGAAGTTATTGGATTTGATTAATTAGAAGAAATTTTTGTACGTTGCTTTCATCATGCTGTGAATGTTAAGTTGATTTGCTTATCACATGCACAGATAACTGCTGCAGTCTCACAATTTGCGACTCCCACAATATCTAGAGGAAATCAGTGTTATCTAGTATCCAACAGGTTTGTCTTCCTATCTTACTCGAGTTATTATGCATAGTTTTACTTGGCGAAGATATGGTTTTGTGATCCTGGGATGCATTTTGATTGGTAACCAAATATATGTTATATCTGTTTCCTTTGCAGTCTATCTCAGACATTTCCTCCTGTCAGTTTAAACTTTGCTGGTGGTGCATCTATGTTCTTAAATCCAGAAGAGTACCTTATAAATCATGGTTCCTATGTGAGTTGTTCTACCTGTCAGCATTTAATTATTTATTTCCTCCAAACTATTGAATTCTCATGTTCTTTTTTTTTGGATTAGTATATTATGCCATCACCCAAGTGTAATGGGTCTCAAATTTATTGTAGCAGGGTGGTGCAGCTTTATGGTGTATTGGTTTTCAGAAGGTTCAAGGAATAACAATTTTAGGAGGTTAGACACTGGACCTGGACTTTTATCTGTGGTAGAAGTGTACTAAAACATGGTTGAGGATGTAGACTCAATCAGCTCCAAACCTTCAACCTGAAAGTAGTCATATTGCAATAATGTGATTATCTCTGCCTCCCCCCCTCCTTTCCAGGGTCGTCATTCATTTGATGGGTGTACTTTTGTCGATTCAATTTTTCACATTATTACAAGGCTGACTATTTCCATATCTGGAGATAACTTCATTTCTTCTGGCCGCGGCAAATTTCTTGTCTTTTCTTCTATTAGTAATCTTACCTGCTTTCTACAATAAGTTACTGGAAAGGCTTATTAGCTTGAATCTTTTCTGTATGAGCAAAAAAGTGTAGATTTCAAAATGTCCTCGTACCTTTCAACTCCTGAAATGGCTCGAGTTGAATTAACCTGTTGGTTTCTTCAATTTGCAGATCTTGTTCTAAAGGATAAAATTTTTGTATATGATATAGCTCGTCAACGGATTGGGTGGGCTAACTACGACTGTAAGTTCATTATATCCTCTCTCTCCTGTGCATATGTGTCATGCTCATATCCATCAGCATGTTCCTCTGATAGTTTTTTATTGTCATCTGTCAGGTTCATTATCTGTGAATGTCTCTGTAACTTCTAGCAAGGACTTCATCAATGCAGGACAGCTAAGTGTGAGCAGCTCATCAAGAGACATGCTGCTCAAGCTAATACCCTTGGGCATTCTGGCTCTCCTAATGCACATATTAGCATTGATGGGTTTCCAAGTTTTGTAATTTAAACTTCAGGTTTGAAGTTCAATTCTTTGTCATGTTGGAATTTGCTTCGTCGGCTTTTATTTATAGTAGTCGGCAAGGCATTTCCTAATACTTGGATTACAGTTGTAGCTGCTTTCTCTACTATAATTCTTCTGTAGTTATGATTGCTGGCAATTGGGGGATCTTCTATTCTTCAAATGGGAAAAATCAGCATTTTTCTTGAAAAGGATCATTGCCGGAAGTGTAAATTATCTGTGTCGGGTTGGGTGATGTATCATTACAGTGTTGTCAAGTACACTTCGTCGGAGGAGAAAACAACTATTCTATTATGACAGCTTCTGGGATAGTTAGAAATATAGAAACGATGGCGTTGGAGCTAGTTTTTCGTATGTTCGAACTTTTGATAGTCATTAGACAAGCTTTTCTATGGTGGGTGAGGATTGTAATACCTTGTCTCTCTTTGATTAGTGATATTCCTAAATGAAATACATGAAAATACTGATGTTGTTACTTTTTTAGCTTTTGGTGAGTGAAAAGCCATTAAATTCTGTAATCAGTGAATGAATGCTATTGATGGAAATAAGCACATTGGATGGATCCAGCCAAAGGAAACTATTTTAGGTGCTTTGTGATGTGCACTTGGATACTTGAGAAAAGGACATTCTGAACCTACTTTTGGGATTTGTTTTCTTTTCCTCTTTTCCTTTTTTTTTTTTTTAATGTATAATAGGGATTTCTTGAAAGAGCGAGTGATGTGGCTTTGAACTATTGCAATAATGTTAGTTTTCTTTTTTTTTGGGGAAATTACCTTTGTTATCAGATTTTTTAAAAAAATATATATTTTTATTAGTTTTTTTTAAAAAAAATATTTTTATTAGTTTTTATTATTTTATAAAAATATATAATAAATTAAAAATAAATTCATAATAAATTTATAGAAACTTTTTATGAGTTTATTTGATGTATAATAAACTTAGAGCTGGTAAATTTATAAAGTGATTAAAAAATTTTATTCAATTTAATAATATTTTTCAGTAATAAATTCATAATATCATGGATTTTTTTTTTATAATTTTTGTAAAAAATAAATTTCTTTTTCTTGAGTTTGTTGGAAATTTTAAAATGAAAGGAAAAAGAATTAAAAATATAATTGAAGGTCATAGAAACTTAAGCTTTTTATTCAGTTGTCGATCTAAATTTTGTAAAAAAAAAAAAATTCTTTTTTCCTCTCTTGAGCGTGTTGGAAATTTTAAAATAAAAGAAATATTAAAATTTGATAAAAATATCATAAAAAAATAAAAAAAATTTTGTCATATTTTTAAAATTATAAAAATTTATATTTTTTTATAAAAATATTATATTTATATAGTTTATTATGAATTTATAAATTTACATAATTTATTATAAATTTATTATAAAATAATTAAAATATTTCTCTGTGTGAATTATTCTTTGTGATATGTTATAAAATGCTAATCCACTCTTCTTCTTTTTTAATTTCCCATAATTTTTTAGTAATCTAACCAATGTTTTTTAATAAGGACATGTTTTAAACTAATTCTTTAATATCTAACTAATGTTTTTTTAATTCACATATTTTTTTAGGATTTTTCAAAAAATATCCCAAAAAATATTTATAAAAATATTCACTTTTTAATTTTTTTTATTTCAAAAATACTCTATTTTCTAAGGTTTTCGTATGCCTAATATACATTTAACATGACAAAGATATATAAAAAAATGTGAGGCATTTGAAAAAAAATTTAAAAAAAAATGATATATGATGTAATTTTCTAAATTTTTTAGCGAATTTTTTATATATAAAACAACTTTATTTTCATTTTGGTACACTAACTCTAAAAACAATACTAATTAAATAGCAGAATATTTATTACATTAGCATAAGGAGATATCATAAATTTAGATTTTTTTTAACCTATCTTTTTCTTTTAAAAATTTTCAATGTATAAAAAAACAAAAATCTAATTTATTTATTTTAACTTTTATCATAAAATTAATTAAAGCTCAATATAAATAAATAAAATCGAATTTTATTTTATTGCATGATTTATTTGAAAGAAGTTTTTAATGTTTTTCAAATACATTCTAAAATAATTCCTTCCCATATGCAGCCACACGCTGCTTTGGTATTCTTATTCAGCAAAATAAACAGGAGCAGTTTGTTACATCAAAATATAAAAAAATTATATATTATATTTATTTATACAAAAATATTTACTTAATTTAATAGATAAAAAATTTATTAAGAAAATTATTGGTATATATAAGGACACGTGTCCACTGTGAAGACTGTATAGTATTGCTTTGGTTAAGATCGGTCTGACAAAGAAAACGATGCCGAGACACGCTGCGAAACGTTTTCTTGTGCAAATTTGACGTAGTCATTTAGCCCCTATATAAGGGTCCCACTTATATATATTATATTATTTTTTTATTTTTTTCCTCAAACTTTCTCTTTTGCACGTGTATATTTATCTACACTCGCAAAAAAAACACGTGTGACTCTAACAAAAAATAAAAAAATAAAATTATTTGTTATGTTTTGACCATTTACCGGCTCATACATTACTAGCCGGTTTATGTTATGCTTTTTTCAGGGTTTTTTTTTTTATAAAATGCCTTTTTCACTGTTTAAATCATATAAATAATGTTTTATTTACAAATTATAATTAAATAATGTTTCATTTTCTTTCATTTTTTAAAGTTAAAATTTTATTACAGCTAAATTAAAAAATTAATACCTCTCATCAATCATTATTATGATCAACAGTGCAAATATTATAATCAAGAATTGAAGGTGCATATATAATTTAAATATTAAACTCATATTTTGTTCATATTAAAAAATAATTCTTTATTTTTAATTAATATAATTAAGATATTAATACATATTTATCTTATAACCAGAATTTAAACGGTATTAATCCTAAGTACTGATGATTATAACTTGCATGTTAATTTTGAAAAATAAATTTATTAAATTACTTAATTTTAACACAAATGAAATTCCATAAAATAAATAACTAAAAGGAAAAAAAGAGAAACTAAAACTTGAAGGTAACTTTAACTCCTGTATTTTTATTTATTAAACTGGATAAAGTAAAAACCACGCGCTAGAAATGCGCGTGGGAGAACCTGTGGCCTGAGGCATCTATTATACGAAACGGCCTCAACCTTATGCGTCCATGCAAAATTGCCCGCACCACCACATCACACTGCACACCAATCTCTCTCTGTAAGCTGATAATCTCTTCAGAAAGGAATAAAAATTTTCTTTTCTTTTCCTTTTCTTTCCTTTCCTTCACTTTCTCTCATTAAATCACTCATTAAAATCCTTTTCTCTCAGTGTCTCTCTTTTTATTATATCCAAAAAAAAAATCACAAACAAACAATAAAAACCGAAACAGAAATAGAAACGCCACTCTTTACATCGATTTTGTTTTTTTGGATTCTGTGATTAGCTGCATTGTCATTTGTTTGTTCAATCGGAACATTAAAACAGTAATAATGGCGGCTCCTTCGACGGTATCTGCGACGGCTCCGGCGTCGCTGTACGTTAGGGACCTGCACCCTGACGTAACTGATGGTCAGCTCTTTGATGCATTTTCTGAGTTCAAGAGTCTCACTTCCGTTCGCGTTTGTAGAGACTCCTCTACTGGCAGGTCTCTTGGCTATGGTTATGTCAACTTTATCGTTCCACTGGATGGTAATTATTTATAATATGCTTTCCTCTCATTTTTGTTGTTTGATTACGGTAATTAATTTTGTAATGTTGATTGATCGCCGTTAATTTAGGTCGATTTTGTGGCTTTTTCTTGATATTGATGTTTGTCAGATTTTATTAGATTTTTCCCCTAATTGTTTATTTGATTCATATATTTTTAATTTTTTAATTTTATAAATTTGCAGATTAATTACAGTTCAGAAATGTTTGGAGAGAAAAGTGATGAACTATTTATATTTATTTTTCTTTAGAATTTGTTTCTGAGATTTATATTTTACTAGTGATAAAACTTCATCCAAAAGAAAAGGACAATTACTGCCACATTAAACTTTTTCTAGTAACTTGGCTTGGTAGTTTAACTTGAAAATGAATGGTTAATGCTAGAAGTATGTGGACAGACTTGAAATTTCAGAATCACACAATGTTTCTGATTTATTTGTTTTTACATTTTTACTACATGGGCCTTAATTACTATATAACCTCTGACAATTTGCCAATTTGGTTTAAGGGAATATCAGTATAGCCAAACTACATTAATGTCAATAGATTTTCCATAGATTGAAATTAATAAACAATCTTTCCTAATGCAAAAGTGAATTTCTATTAAATTCTGTTTTTATTAGTTGATGCTTCACCGTGTATAAGAATTTTTTATTTTTAGAAGAATTTACCTACAGAAAGCATGATGATTAAATATATTGTGATATTTGCTCTCGTTTTAGTTGCATGCGCTTTCTTATTTGTTTTTGATACCAAAGGATTGGAGGTAAAACAAATCAAGATTTGGATATGGCAGTGTGTCATTGCAGTGCATTTTTTGACTAGTATGATAAAGAGGGTAAATTTTCATACATGCATTGGGTATTCATCTATTTTCTCTTGAATTTTTTTTGTTCGAATTTTGTTTTAGTTATTTTTTATTTAATAATGCCTTTTCTGATTTGAGTAGCTACGAGGGCTATTGAGACAAAGAATCATACTACCTTGAATGGAAAGTTGATGAGGGTCATGTGGTCACACCGTGATCCAGAAGCAAGAAAAAGTGGAATAGGAAATGTGTATGTTAAGGTATCTTTCTTTTCCTTGTTGATGATATTTGTCATTGCGATACTACTCTTAGGTTTCTCCTTTTTCTCGTGTGGTTTTGAATGTGAACTAAATATTTAGTTTCCATGACAGAATTTGAGTGAGTCAATTGATAGTGTGGGGCTTCAAAGTTTATTTGGCAAATTTGGGACTATCATATCTTGCAAAGTTGCCACATTTGAGGATGGAAAAAGTAAAGGCTATGGATTTATTCAATTTGATTTGGAGGATTCTGCAAATTCTGCTATTGAGAAGCTAAATGGCTCCATTATTGGTGATAAGCAGATGTAAGTGCATCTCTTTTTTGCATTTTAGGTTCTAGCACTGCTTTTCCTACTAATTTAGTTGTGGCTTAAATTCACGATGCAGATATGTTAGCAAGTTTGTTAAGAAGAGTGATAGAGTGTTACCTAGCCCTGATGCTAAATATACAAATTTATATTTGAAAAACCTGGATCCTGGAACTAAAGAAGAGATTCTGCTGGAAAAGTTCTCTAAATTTGGAAAAGTTGCTAGCCTAGTGATTGCAAAGGACGAAAATGGAGCTTCAAGAGGATTTGGCTTTATCAATTTTGAAAACCCAGATGATGCCGGACAGGCCATGGAAAGAATGAATGGCGCAGAACTCGGTAAAAAAGTTCAAATATTTGAAATATTAAGAAATCCAGATATTAATTGAAAATATGAAATGATTGTTCAATTATTAAAAAGCCTTCTGTTGAGTTGGTAAAAAGTTGATTGTCTATCTTTTTATATCTTTAGCCCTTTTATTTTTCACTTGCCTGTTTTGAGCAGGTTCAAAGGTTCTTTATGTAGGAAGAGCGCAAAAGAAAGCAGAGCGTGAACAAATTTTGCGGTTACAGTTTGAGAAGAAACGCAAGGAACAGATCTTGAAACACAAGGTAGGTATATGACATTTGTTCTTTAATGTAGGGTACAAATTAAAGATGTCAATTTCATCTAGAAAGAAGCTAGGTTCAGATGTTATGTATAGTTGAACAACAATCAATGCTTGTCATGCAACAACTGTAATAGGCATAAATAATCAAAACAAGAAGTAATGTTATACTAGCAGGACCAAATCTTTATAAATAAGTAAAACAAGAAGTAATGTTCTATTTGAGGTTGTTAACCGCTAAGGAACAAGGATCAAATTGTATATGATATGGTTATATCACAAGTTGGGAAGCAACTAATGTCAGTTGGTTTAATGTTAGTTGGAAAGGAACAGTTAGTTAAAATACCTCAAGATTAAGAAGAGAGAAAGAAAAAGAATTTTACAATCCTATCTTTGGACTTGTATAGAGCTTGGTTTTGAAACTAAATGAGTAAAACAAATACAACATTATGCAGCTTAAACTTTAGGCAATTTAGGACTGGGTCGCAAACCTACCTATTCCATTTTCATTCCAGATGTCTAAGTACTTGAATATTTTTAGAGCAATAGACAGAAATTACAGATGCCATAAGGGAAAAGTTGGTGCTTCAATATAACAAGAGGTGTGCATTAACCTGTTTATTCTTTTATATCTTTTTGAATAAGGATCAAGTATGCTTGAATTGTAGGGCTCAAATGTATATGTGAAAAACATTGATGATGATGTCACTGATGAAGAGCTGAGAGAACACTTCAGTCAATGTGGCACAATTACATCTGCAAAACTTATGAGAGATGATAAAGGAAGAAGCAAGGGGTTTGGATTTGTATGCTTCTCCAGCCCTGAGGAGGCTAATAAAGCTGTCAACACTTTTCATGGTAAGTTGAGAAGCATACATAAATAGCGAGAGGCTTGGATATGTCACATGTGTTATGATAAATCTGTGTCATGTTTGCTAGTCTTCTTTGACATAAACTCCAGATGTAATTATCTTGACGTGGAATTATTAGCATGTATGAGCATTTGAGATAAATTAATATATTCAAGCAAATACTTTGATCTCTATATTTAACTTTTACCCTTAGGGCAAGTGAAAGGAAAAACAATGTTACATTTTCTCATTCTTTGAATTGCTTCTATAAATCACAAATATATCAATTTTTGGGATGAAAAGGGATTTTATGTGGCAGTCACTTTAACTGGTTCATTTCTTCATGATGTTGCAATCTTTAACCATGAATGATGGTAAAAAGAGTTGAGCAAGCTGTGAGCCGAAAGGGCCCAAACAGCTAATTTTCTGCTTGCTTGTGCTCTTAAGTATTTTACATGGCCATGCCAATCGTTCAGTTGGATTCTTGTGTCCATGATCTTAAACTTGATGTATGAAGTTATATTTGAATTCTTCCAGTTTTCATGTGTGGCAATTATGCATGTAAATCATATTTTGGAATTGAGGCTAGCACATCAGAAGTCTTCCGACTGTGAAAAGAGATATGCAAATTGATCAAGCACTAGGTAATGCTTGTTTTATTTAATCTGCAGTGCTGAGGTAGGAAATTAGTGGAAACTTATTGACATAATTACAGATACAAATATATAGAAATAAATTTTTAGATTCAGAAACTTTGACTTTCACTCGTGCTTTTCTTTTTTGTAATGTTACCTAATATGCTTTGAGATTAGTGAATTCTCTTTTTTTGAGTTGCCTTTGTATTCAACAGAGTAGTGAATTCTCTTTTTTGCTTTGGTATTCAACAGGATACATGTTTCACCACAAGCCATTATATGTGGCCATTGCTCAAAGGAAGGAAGACAGACAAGCACAATTGCAAATGCAGTATGCTCACCGGGTGGCTGGATTAGCTGGACCCTCCACTGCTGTTATTACTGGTGGATATCCTCCCCTTTACTATGCAACTCCTTCTGGTGTTCCTTCTGGTGTTGTTTCTCAAGTACCTCAAGGGCCTGGATTGATGTACCAGCCTTTGGGTATGAGGCCAGGATGGAGGGCTAATGGCTTTGCACCTCCAACCAGACTATCCTTTCAACCATCACAGCTTCCAGTTGTGAGTACTTCTTCTGTTCCACTAAATAAAGTCTCATTTACTCCTCTATTAAGCTTGCATGCTTCTATAATTTTTCCTTCTTCATGGTTTATTTGTTTCCATTGCACCACAAACAAATTTTCTGTATTGTAAAATTGTAATTGGGGGTCAGCAAAACTGTGCTTACTTGAGGCCCCTTTATATTTCCCAAAGATGTCTAATACCCAAAGACAACACAAGCAGCAAAGAAGACATGTTATTGTGCAGAGTGGCACTCAATCAGTCTCATGTATACAACAGCCCACACAACCACTAACTTCATCAAAAGATTCAAGCAACCAGGTTTCATGCTTTCTTTTCTGTTTAATATGCTGGAGTTTGATAATTGCTCTATGTGCCATTGGATATTAGAGCTTTTTCTGCTGCTCCATATAACTCTTGACACTTTCATAACTTTAATAAATGACGTATTCTTGAAAGAACTCCTTGCCCCCATCGATGGTTGGGTGAGATTGTGAATCAAATACTTAGTTTTCTCTCATTTTAAACCATGAACACTCTGATTGTTAGGTTGCGTAAACAGAAATGCCCGCGGTTTTAGTCATTTTACACCAAATGCCACATACTCACCATGTCACTCATCTATATGTTTATGAAATTCCTTTTCCTTGAAAAAAAAAAGAAATTGTAATATGTATGTGCAATCAGTGCATTAGAAAGCCTAATGTGTGAAACATTTGTCTGCAGCATGTCGGAACAGCCAAGTATGTACCCACTAGTCATACACGTGAGGTGGGAAAAGGATCTGGAGTCTCATCTGCTGTTCCGAATTCCGTTGGTCCTGTATCTCAAGGATCAGAGATGCTGAGTAGCATGCTTGCTGCTGCTTCACCTGAAGAGCAGAAGCAGATTCTAGGGGAGCGACTTTACCCACTCGTCCAGAAGCACAAGGTAATGTTAGTCTAATAATGATTAGTTCTGGAGCCCATCAGGAGGATTGCTTTTCTTACATCTACAATAAGTATTTACTGAATAATTGTATGTTTAAATTCCAAGATTTTCACCTAGTTCACTAATTATTATAAATTTAACTCCATTGAAACAATGTAGTCTTCATCTAGTAAATGACTCAAGGCAGCGGCCTTAAGAACCAAGATGTCTTAATTTCTAAATCTATTGTTGGTGATTATTGTTATGGTTATTTGTTGGTTGATGGTTTGTTTGGTTACTTTCTTTATGCACATATCCTTTGATATCGTCCAATTGTAATCAATTATGATGTACACATTGAATTTATCTTTGTGGAAAAAAAAAGACACAACAGGTTTCCTAATGAGGGAGGAGCTTAAAATTTTTTTTCAAGATCTATGTAGATGATACACTCGCTTGGAATCCTTATTTCCAAATATATTTCTTCATTGTTTCGAATTTCTTCTCAGAATACTAACGACGAATCAATATATTTTTTGCCTGCAGCCTGATCTTGCTGCAAAGATTACAGGAATGCTTCTGGAGATGGACAACTCTGAACTTCTTCTATTGTTGGAGTCACCAGAGTCTCTGGCTGCTAAGGTGGAGGAAGCTGTGCAGGTGCTGAAAATCTCAAAGACAGAAGTATCTGGTCAAGACACCCTTCATCCAAGTTACCTGTCAGCTCAGGTTGCAGTCAATTGAATAGCAAAAAGGGTTCAAAACTGTAGAGGTTATGGTGCAGCTTAACATCGGGAAAGCGAAAATTTTTGATACTTGAAGTCAGTGAATCGTCTTTTTTCTACGGTTAAATTGTGAATTGAAATTTTAAGTACAGGATTTTATCAGTTCTTTTTCATATATTATATTTTGATCCCAGAGAACTATTGGTAACTGGTAAGAGAGATGGCAAAACTCTTGTTGCAGTAGAAACGCTAGTATCAGACTATCAGTAAGAAGAAACGGAGTTTTTTCCAGAAATAGTTCCTTGTGCAGGGTTTTTTACTGTTTCTTTCATTTTCTTCCCCCAATATTAATTCTCTGATTGCTGTTTGAAGATAGGCAATGCATTTTGTTGCACAAACTATGCATCTAGCTAGAAAAAAAAAAGAACAAAAAAGAATAAGACTCTGATTTGGATCATAGACCTCAAAAGTATGGGCATGGAGATTGGAAAATCGATTATGAGTTTATTTTTTATGAAAATATGCACTTATTGGCATTGCTCATAGATATATATATATATATATATTTTTTTTTTTTTTCTTTAGTTATGTTTCAGTGTCCAGGTCGGATATTTTTTATTTTACTTTAGGATTGCTTTTTTTTTTTTTTTGGGAAAGTCGAGATTTTTGAATATGTTGATTTCAATATGATACCATCTTGTTTGAATAGGATTTTAATCATATTTTTTTGGCCACCCTTTTTTCTTACATTTGACAGCAGTGTACAATTTCACCCTTGAGAATGAAAAGCACTTGTTCATGGATGGTTTTCCTTTTCCTAATTATGTACGTATGTAAATTATGAAAATATTGATTTTCCCAAACATGAATTGTTCTATTGCTTAACTATGGTAATTTTTCTATCATTTGCAACTCTTTTTAATACAAAATAAATTTGAAGTACAAAATTTATTTATAAATTATAGAATTTGCTCTGATTATATTTTAATTTTATAAAAAAAATTAATTTTTGATAGCAAACTGAACAAATATAGAAGATTGAAATTAAAATTTTGTACCATTAATTTAAAATTGCTTAAATGATAACTATAGTCATGTAATAAAAAAATAAAATTCAATTATAGTCAAAGTGGTTTTTCTCTTAAGAGATCTCTACTTTTCATTTTATGGTTTTCTATTTTGATTTCTCATTTACTATTATAATTTCATATATTTTTAATTTAAAAAAATACAATCTTAATTTTAGATGTGGCTATCCCATCTTGAGGTATAAGAGATTTCATGTGCCCAAAGGAAAGGAAATGAAGTGGCTACTAAAAATAATTTGGTCATTTATTATTTATTTATTTTATTTTACATGAATTTTTTTTACCTAATTAAAAAGTTATATTATATTTTTTGTCAAAAAAAAAATATATTTATTTTAATAACCTTCTTATGTTTAGGATTTAGATTTATACATCTAAATGAGAGAAAAATATTTTAATACTGGTATCACATATTATCTAGAAAAATATGAATTTATTATTAAATGGCCATGTTAATGGATATTTTATGGACACTTTTTTTTAAAATTATCATATTTTTATTTTTTAAATAATAATAAATATTTTAATTTTTAACAAGATATGTTTTATTTTTATTAAAATTTATTATAATCATTTTTTTCAAAATGATAAAAAAATATATATATATTATAAAACTATTACACAAAATAAAAATAAAATATAACTTAATAAAAAAATAGAATATTTATTGTTTTGTAAAAACTTCATATTTTTTATTACTCCCTCCGTATCATTTACATAGAAAAAATAAAATGAACACGAAAAATAAGAAAATTTCACTTTTTCCATCTCTATTTACTTAAATACCCTTAAAAAAAATATCCCTCAAAATCTACTTTTAAAATGGTATTTTGTCTCATTTCACTCCATAAAATTTACCTAAAATGATATATTTTCTATATAAAAGATACACCAAAAAAGAAAATTTTCTCTATAGAAATAATACGGAGGGAGTATTAAATTATATCTACCGGGGAAAAATAATAATAATAATATTTTTTTTTTACAGATTAATAATAATAATAATTTATTTTTTACAATTTTAATTAGTCTAAGACACGTAATCGCATATAGAAGGGTGAAGAAAGCATTGCATCTCTGGCAACGCTCCTCCATGGGAAGTAGTAACAAGAACAGAGATACAAAGCGAAGGAAACGAAAATCAGACTGGGACGAGTCTAACTTATACTGGGACGAGTCAGAAAGCCGTGACCCGTCCCTAGAGAGGAGGAGAAGTTCCAGCAAGCGCAGAGAAAGGAGTAGCCGAAGCCGAAGGAATCGAAGTTATGACAGCGAAGATAGCCCCGATAGTGAGGATGGCGGCCGTAAGAAGAAGAGTTCCTCAAGGAAGATAACGGAAGAAGAAATTGCGGAGTATTTGGCGAAAAAAGCTCAGAGAAAGGCAATGTTCTGTTTTCTATTGTATTTGATTTTTTTGTTTTTGTGATATTTAGGGCTTTGTACTAACGGTTTTGATTTATTAAGGCTATGAAAGTTGCTAGGAAATTGAAGGCGCAGTCAGTTTCGGGCTATTCAAATGATTCTAATCCTTTTGGTGATAATAATCTCAATGAGAAGTGAGTAATTGAACTGCTTACAGATTAATTAATTGCAAATTACAAATTAGAAGCTCTATCTTTTGTTACTTCTTGTTGAATACAATTGGGGGTCGCTGCAGATTTGTGTGGCGGAAGAAAATAGAACGTGATGTTGCCCAAGGCGCGCCACTTGATATGTTTTCAGTTAAAGCTGAAAAGCAGAAGCAGAGAGAAAGGATGGTATGCATATCTTGAATTTGTTGATTGTAGATTTCAATTTTTTCCCTTCTCTACAATTACCCTTTAGTTACTTCGGTAAGCTGATTAAGCTTCTAGATAAACTATTTGACTGATGGAGGTTGTATTCTGGCATTTTTTTTTTTTTTTGATAAATTACACACATTGGAAGGGGAACACCTAGGAGACTCAAATCTGAATTTTAGGTGAGAGCAACCCATGCACCTAGCCACCAGACTATGCCTTGGTGGTTTTGTATTCTGGCATTTGATTTGATCTTTTTGCTATAATTTAGATGATAACATCCACAAAGCTAGTCAAATCTGAACCAATTAGGTTCGATGCAGACAGTGCTTGTTTGAACTCTAAATTATGCTTCGGATGTTGCACTATTTTCCTGATGCATTAATGCAATTTCTTGTCCACTTTTAACAACTTGAATCAATAACTTGTTTCAGTTGTTGCTATCCTTCAATTTGTAATGGTTTTGATTGTTGTTTGCGAGTGTGCATATATGTCTATATCATGAGGGCTGCTACCATTTCAGATCATGCCACATGGTAGAAAATATACTGGGAAAAAATTGGCAGTTCATGCATACAAAATTATATCTGCCTGAACAAAGTAAGCCCTATTGGTTGTGGAATTGTAGGGGTGGTAGTTGCTTTGCAAACTAGTAGGATTAGTAAGTTTAGTTCAAGTTGAACTGAATAGGAGACCTGTGTCTGTGTTTGGCTGGTTATATTAAGCTTCTCAATGTAGATGGCATCAGTTAGCATATGAAATATCTTTGTATTGGAGAATTTTTCTTATTTCTTGTCGTGTTTTGTCAACTTTGTGATTCATGTGATAATCTGTTGCAATGAGTACATGGTTATTTTGCACTTGACAGACACTGGATGCTAGTGATGTCTGAATCATCTTTAATGCTTCACATTAGATTTTGGATTTTAATAAATTCATTTAATATTATAATGCAGGCAGAGATCGAAAAGGTGAAAAAGAGAAGGGAGGAAAGGGCACTTGAAAAGGCACAACATGAGGAAGAAATGGTATGCAGACTTGCGATAATGCAAAATTTTTATTCTTAAAATCTATTGGCAAAAAAGTATACTGTCTTGTCCTTGGAAAAGCTATTTCTTAAATCTTATTCTTATTTGCGTAGGTGGTTGATGTTTGGATGTAGTTGGTTTATGAACTGTATTTTGTTTTGTAGGCATTGTTGGCTAGAGAACGTGCAAGGGCTGAGTTCCAAGACTGGGAGAAAAAAGAAGAGGAGGTATATTGTTAGCATTTAATTCCTACTTCTCTTGTTTTTATTGCCATAACTGATTTGTCAATTCTCTATTAGTTGTTAGTCTAAGAAGCTAATAAATATTCAATTTACAGTTTCACTTTGATCAAAGCAAAGTCAGGTCGCATATCAGATTGCAAGAAGGACGAATGAAGCCTATAGACATTCTATCCAAGCACCTTAATGAATCTGATGATTTGGACATAGAAATAAACGAGCCATACATGGTTTTCAAGGTAAATACAGAATGAATAGTTTTTCTTCTTTTTCTGTGCCGCTTATTTCCCCCCTACTCTATTACGGCACATTAAATAATGATAACAATTTTTATTAATATATGATAGCCTGTTGTTTTCTAGTTATTTTAATTAAAGATTCTTTTAGTTGGACTAACATTTTAATGTAGTTATATTGCTAGACTTTCCTCCATCAGACTGTAGTTTAATTTCATTGACTGAAATTTTTAATTTGTTTTAATTATTATATGATTAATTAATTTTCTGTTGCTGGTTAGGGGCATAGAATCTGGGTTTTTCTGTCCTACTGCTTACTTTTTTCAATTATGTCCTGCGACATTTGCGTGGTGAATACGTGCTGATATTTCCTTTTGTGCAGGGTTTGACGGTAAAGGAGATGGAAGAGCTTCGTGATGACATCAAAATGCATCTGGATATGGATAGGACAACTCAGATGCATATTGATTATTGGGAGGTACTATTGTTTTCTCATTCTTCATATGTTCTGGGTGTTTTTTTTTTTATTGTCCTTGCTCTTTCTTCTCAACGACCCCCCTTTCTCTTTCTCTCTCGCTTATACACACACACACACACACCCCCAAGTACAAATATCTGTAAAGACTTCTATGTTGCAAGCTTGATCTGTTTAACAATATTTGGACCAAGTTCTTATTGTTATTGACTAGAAATTGCATACTTGCAGTGTTTGTGTGAAGTTGATATATTCTCTTCTAGATTCGAATAACTAATGGACATTATCCTAACATTTGCAATTCTGACAGGCACTTTTGGTGGTTTGTAATTGGGAGCTTGCTGAAGCTCGGAAAAAGGATGCGTTGGATCGGGCTAGGGTACGTGGAGAGGAGCCCCCTGCGGAATTGCTTGCAGAAGAAAGGGGTCTGCATTCTAGTATTGAAACAGATGTCAAAGATCTCTTGGAAGGGAAATCTTCCAGTGAGCTTGAAGCATTAGGGTCCCAAATTGAGTCACAAATGAGTTCTGGCACAGCTAAGGTAGTTGAGTATTGGGAGGCTATTCTCAAACGACTTGAGATATATAAGGCAAAGGTATTTTTTACTTGAATTTCCTAATGGTTATTATTGTAATCATGGAGTTACTTGCAAGTGTTGGACCTTACCATTGAATTGGTGCAATTACAGGCTTGTTTGAAGGAAATTCATGCTAAGATGTTACGCAAGCATTTGCAACGCCTTGAGGCACCTTTGGAAGGACATGATAAACTGGAAAGTGATCATAGTTTAAGGCCTAGTGAGGAGGATAGTGAACATGATATGAAAGGTAGATGCTATTTGTCATTTTTGGTTAAATGCTGGTTTCTTTTTCAGGTGATTGACCAAAACTTTGGCTAATGCTTGTTCTGGTTGTATAGATGCTGAAACATTCTCTCCAGAACCTATAATGATGGAGACTCATGAGGCAGAAGAAGCAGGATCATTTTCACCTGAACTGCTACATGGAGATGAAAATGAAGAGGCGCTTGATCCTGAAGAAGATAGGGCCATGCTGGTAACTTTTCTGACACTGTTACTCACTGTTGAGCAGGCTAGTGAAAAACATGCTTTTTTGTCTAATACCAACACTTTTGATATGTTAACAGGAAACAAAACGAATGGCTGTACGAGAGGAACAACAAAGACGACTTCAAGAAGCCATGGCAGCAAAGCCACCTCCATCAGAAGATAACTTTGAGATGAAAGCCATGAAAGCTATGGGGGCCATGGAGGAAGGTGATGCAGTATTTGGCTCTGGTTCTGAAGTGAATCTGGACTCACAGGTATCTTGTCTTGGCTATTCTCTTCCTTTTTCAATCCTGAGGGAAAAAAGAAATGATCTTTTTTCGAATTGTCTTCAACTGTCCTAACATACTGATATGTGTGCAGGTATACTGGTGGCATGATAAGTACCGACCAAGAAAGCCCAAATATTTCAACCGTGTTCATACTGGATATGAATGGAATAAATACAATCAGACTCACTATGATCATGACAATCCACCTCCAAAGATCGTGCAAGGATACAAATTCAATATCTTCTACCCAGATCTTGTTGACAAGACAAAGGCTCCAACTTATACCATTGAGAAGGATGGAAACAGCGACGAGACCTGCATTATTAGGTTCCATGCAGGGCCACCTTATGAAGATATTGTAAGTTTTCTCAATCAAATAGCAAGTATATTACATTTCATTTCCCTTTTTTTTTTCAATTGAACACTTGCTGACATGCAATGGTGTAACAGGCATTCAGGATTGTAAACAAAGAGTGGGAATACTCTCATAAGAAGGGATTCAAGTGCACTTTTGAACGTGGGATTTTGCATGTTTACTTCAATTTCAAACGCTATCGCTACAGGAGATAAACCTTTTGGTATTGTTGCGATTTTGTAATCAAATCTGTAAATTACATGATGAAATTGCACGAAACAGTTCCTTGATCAGCTTGTGGTAACTGCTATTAATTTACTCAAGTGAACATTTGTTAACATAGGTCTATGATTTTTCTTGTGATAAAAACATATTTATACTACATTGAAAGCTTCTTTACTTTCCCCAGCATCTGGGCTCATACACAATTTTTTTTTAGTTGGTGTTGGTATTGTGAACCTTGCCTAATGAAGAAAACAGGACTTCAACTTGAGAGACTTCAATAAGCATAACTTTTTAAAAAAATATTAGTGATTTACAATATTTTTAGAATGAAAGAAGAAAGAAATGGATGTTAAATTCATAGCCTTTTCAATGAAAATTATTTATAAAATAGGGTCAATCTCAACTAATGACAGCCATTATTGTTAAGCCCCCACTTTGAGAAACAATAGAAGGGAAAAACTATGGGGAAAATAAGCATGTCGCTATAATAATCATTAAAAACGTTTTCATATTTCTTTTGACTAATACCATTCCCAATTCCAAATACAAAAAATGTCTTTTTTATAATGGCTACTCACATTTGTAGATAATAGTATTTTATAATGGTGTGTTTTTGTGTTTGGTTTCTAATTAAATTATTATGTATTCAACAATGGAAATTATCACATTATATCACTCTGCCTCTTACTTTCATTTATTATTGACCATTACAATTCATGAAGGAACAACTTCAATTCTCTCTTGATTTGCCAATTGAGTTAGATTTTTTTTTGGAGCTCAAAATTGACTTAGATTTGAGTCCACCATTCCCCCATTTCTCACCAAAAAAAAAAAGTCTAAAAGATCTTCAGCTGGTAATATGATTGAAATTTATTCGCTACCTTATTTTTTTTTATTAAAATTATCACGTTAATCGGTATGTACAACAGACTTGAGGGAGATTTTTCCAAATACAATATAATAATTTTTTTAAAAAATAAAGTTTATTTATATATAAATGTGATTTATATAAGCAAAAATTAAAATTTTTGTGAGAAAAATTAAGTTTTATAATCAAAATTCATTACAATTATTTAATTAATAATTTACAAATATAATAGATAAATAAAATTCTGTCACAATATATATCCTGCAATATTTGCAAAATGTCTACGCTATACCATATACGTGTCCTATTCGTGTCTTCTACACATCTAAAAAATAAAATAATAAAAAATGAGATATGTATGGAGTTGTAACTATATTGAAAAAATATTTAATATAAATATTTTTTATCTTGTATAAAGTGTCAGTGCTTTATAGATTATCGTGTCTTATGATAAATATGTGTAATACAAAATATAAAAGCTTTCCAATGATGAATAAAACTTGTATGCAAGTGCAGCAAGTCCACGCTTATTACTATAAAAAATTACTAGTTATTGCCAAATTGCTTATAAACTAGAGCATACAAATAGAAAAAATAATGGTGTCCACTTAATTTTTTTTACCACATATCCCACCATAAATCTAAGTGCACTTTGATGTTGATTTGCATCATTGAGAAATACATAAATACTCACATACATACATACATATATAATATATAACATAATATTACAAAATGTGAAACGAAAAACAACCATGAAAAGAAAAGAAAAAGAAAAAGAAAATCAAGTAATGTTTTCCTAGTGATTAGTATGACAGACAAGCCTCAATTTCCATTTCATACTTCTTTATGCAAATGCTTTTCCCATTTCAGAAAAGATGATTGCTTTTTCTCACACAGATAGCAAGTCCTACTAAATTCCAACAGACTTAAGTTTCCATCACTGAAATTCCTAATCTTTTGGATCAAAAATTTATACTTTCTGCACTAAGTAAAGCATCTGATCCCCCATTCTTTCCTTTCCTCCTTAGTCTTTTCAGCCACTCATATCAATTTCTTGGAATCACTTTTAGCTTCTACTGAATACACATACATTAAGAGTCTTTCTTTCCATCATTTCAACTACTTTTTCCATATCCATACCTACTTTGCTACTTGAATATTCAAATATAATGTTTGAACAGTTAATTACTCTAAAAAACATCATTGATTATTCAAATATTATCATTACTAACCTCAATTTAAACCTTTTTCTTGATCTACTATTTGAATTATATGTTCAAGTTGTTGAACTACATCTTTCATGCTTGGCCTATCGACCTTCTTCTCCCTTATACAAGCAAAGGCAAGCTCCGAGAAAAGTTTTACACTTGTTTCTATGTTATCTGACGGTTGCTTACCGAGCAGTCGCTGATCCATGATTTCCATGATTGCTCCATTTTTTGCTTGTTGGCTCGCATAAATGGCTAGATTGACATCATCATGATCTCGTGAGAAGTCGATGGCTTTTTGAGAAGTCAAAAGCTCAAGCAACACAACTCCATAACTATACACGTCGCTTTTATCAGTTAACTGGTAGTTGCGGTAATATTCAGGATCCAAGTAGCCTAATGTCCCTTGAGCACAAGTTGACACATGGCTCAGGCCAGGGCGAGCCAGTCTGGAGAGACCGAAATCTGCAACTTTAGCATTGAAGTCATCATCCAGTAGTATATTTGTCGACTTCACATCTCTGTGATAAATGGGGGTGTATACTCCAGAATGCAAATAAGCCAATGCTTCAGCAGTTTGCAGAGCAATTGTCAGCCTTGTCCTCCAATCCAGAAAGGTAGAAGACTTGCCATGTAAATGGTCATGTAGTGTCCCATTAGAAATATACTCATAGATCATCAAAGGCTGCTCGCCTTCCACACAACAACCCAGGAGTCTAACCAAGTTCTTGTGATTGACTTGAGAAAGTATTCCAACTTCATTGAGTACTTGTTGAGTACTTTTGACATTACCAACTTTCGCGGACTTGATAGCCACCTCAGTTCCATCTTGAAGCTCACCCTTGTAGACTTCTCCAAAACCACCACTCCCCAGAACCCTGTCTTTAGAGAAACTGTTTGTTGCTTTCTTTACCTCTTTAAACTGGAACATCCTTGCAGTTTTCCCACCATTGCTTGATTTTAACATGTCTTCTCTTGCTTTTGCAAGCTTTGCTTGGTTAGCACTTGTGGATTTGAGAAAGACTATTACACCAATTAATGCAGCTAGAGAGACAAAGGAGACCACTCCTATTGAGACCTTTAAACTAAGGATAGCCTTCTGGTTATGCTTCTTTCTCTGGCAACTTCCCCGAATATGGTTCCAGTGATAGCCCCTATTGCAAAGGCAACGAAAGAGGCTGTTTGTGTTAGCAGGTAAACATTTGGAAGCTCCAGAACAATCAAGCTGTGTTTTACAAATTGGTTCAGATGGAGCAGTCCATTGAATTTCCAGTCCCTCTTCCCATTGACTTGCAGGCCTTTCTGGATCCAAATTAATGATACTTCTAAATGCCTTACAACCTGAGCTATGAAGCCTTATCTTATATGCCGAGGGCATTCCACCTGCAATGAAGGTGCAGCAGGGGTCAAGACTGCTGGCACACTGTAGTGATCTATTTCTGTCTACATGTCCAGAGCTCTCCAAGTAACTGTGACAAAGACTAGAAGGAGTGCAATTGAGAGGAGAGACAAAGAGCCGGGGTGAACACTTGAAGAGGAAGATTGTGTTGGATGAAGTAACATTAAAAGGGAGTGTCTGGTTTAACCAAAGGCCCCCACTCACCAGCATGTCTTGGGTAACACATGTGCCAGGCACCCATGGTGATGGCTGCACGATCATGCGTTGAAATGAGGCCATGATTCTGAGTACTAGGTAAGAACTTCCATTCATGGTGTCAAAATAAAGTTTCTGCAATTGGGGATCACAGCGAAGATGATAGTTTGGGTCACCGCAATTGGGGCTTGTGCTCAGAGGATATGGAACTTCTACGGAGCCACAGTTTGGACAGGTCTTCTGGGCGAAACAGTAACTGCTAAAGGAAAGAAGAAAGCAAATATAGCTAAGAAGGAAAGACGGTTTCATGGCAGATTCAGCCATAATCATCTTTGCTTGAGCACAGAGGAAGAGCTGCAGAGACTAATGGCACAAGAAGGAATGTAGATGGGGTAAATAAAAGCCTCTAAAAGAGAATAAAGTAAGTGAATGATAATTTGGAAAGTGGCTGCAGGCATCTATCTGAAAAACTCTCAAACTTTCGGCATTTATTGGATTGGTGGGTTCCTCTAGCATGGGGTGCACAAGATGGAATTTCTAGCCATGTGCTGTGTGTAATGAAGTGAAGCTCTTAGAAGAAAAATCTGTCTTGTGGCACTTCAAATTTTCTTCTTCTTTCACATGGTTCACCAGCAAATCATCAAAATGAAGAAGTATCTATTAAAATAATTAAAGGGGAATTCTATGGAATGAATACCCTTTGCACTACCTCTAATTTCAATTGTCTGTTCTCTTATAAACTTACATGTGGACAGCAAACACAGTGGTTACCATAATTGGCAAAAGGAGTGCACAAAAAAATAATTAAGCATAAGACAATTTATCTCCTTTGTCAACATAAAATATTAAAAAAAAAGCAATGAAATTCAGATAAAGACGTATATAAACAAAAAGTTATATTTAATTTGTAAGACAAAAAAAAAAAGGAAAGGAAACAAAGGGAGAGAAGGTGAAGATAGTAGAACATATAATGGTACGCAAGTCAAAATTCACTATAACCACAAGGAAATATATAATATATTATTCATCTTGCATGATCAGTTTCTTCTCATCATTTTGAAAGTTCTCAAGAATAAATGAACTGAACATCTATGTATCAGATTGGAAATATTTGAAATATGCATTTTTATATCTAAAATTCTAACATTTTTACACTCATCAGCAGTGGTGTAGCATGAAGCTGCATTCCAAGAAATAGGAGAAAACTTGGGAAGACTGAGAGAATATGGTTGAAAACAGTACTTATGAGATTGTAAACACACTTACAATAATATCAGGAACATTTATCATTTTACATGGGCAGGTTTCTTTCGCTTCAAATGCCTAGAACAGAAAAGATGGTCCATGGTGGAGTTTGGAGCAGGATAGCAATCTGCTTTTCCTCTATGGCTGTTTTGCTTCTGTTTGGTTTATCCAAATTAACAAACCAATTTGACCACCAACAATTGCATTAACCTTCAATAATTTTTACAGCGGACCTGAAAATGAAGTATTGGCTTAAACTGACTTCCAAAGTAATACTGAAAACTATAGTAAGCCAGAAGTCGAATCTAATGCTTCCCAGCTTAATTATGAATAATCCTTTGAGCTTCAAGCACTTACCCAAATGGGCTTTGTTTGATAGCCAGCAGTTCAACATCTATCTGCAATCCAAACACATAACAATTACATAAATCAGATTCACAGATTTAACCAAATAGGATATACCAAATCCTTATGCTGGAAAAATATAGATAAAGACTGGTTACTTAGGGCTGTTTGGCATTCCTGTTGCTAATAGCAGCTTTTCAACCAAAAGTTAGAAATAATCCTGTTAGGCCAATATATGTAGTTTTTTTCAATATGGTTTTTATGGTCATAACTTTTCAGCCAAAAACTCTTATGACAATAACAAGCTAAACTATCCCTATGATTACTCAATTGCGTTGCAGCTAGGAATGGATAGAAAGTTTAATATTTTTCGCTCCCCCTTAGTCATGTGTGATTTCTGAAATAGAACACTGGCTCTTAATCCAGTGAGAAGAGTTAACCAAGGACACTATCTATGCATGTTAATAAACATATTTGAAAAGATTGGAATCATGCCACAACTTTTAAAGGATATATTGCCTTACAGTAGAAGGTTGATACAATTTTTAGTTTTGTTGCATTTTTACGGCATATCATCCCTTTTTTTCACACATAATAAAAATGTTGTTGATAAAGGAAGAATAGAGTGTGCAAAATGGAGGGTATGAATTTGCGTACTCAACAATCTTTTTTTTTTTTTGGCTTGCTACAAGAATCAAGCATTAAAAAATGAAATTCAGTAGGCTGATATGCAAATGACTGCGGTAGAAAAAATGGAAACCACCGGCCAAGAAGAATTTTATCTTAATAGTATCCTATGGATCATTAACTAATCAAAATCCTTTTGTTATGACTTATGACAGCGCTTTTATTTCAATAATTTATGAGTCATGGGTTATCAGTTTGCCTTCAGATGCATACAGAATTCAAAGGTCTGTTTATTTCCAGATTAAAGGATATAATATACCCTGCAGCTTAAATGTACCCTTGAATATTTACAAATTGAAGGAGATAATGAACTCTTTACCTCTATTGTGGCATTTGGAGGAATTTCCTGAACTCCCTTACTTCCATACGCTAGCTCAGGAGGAACGATTAATAATCGCTGCAAAATATTTATTATTCAAACATGTTATAAAATGGTTGACTATTATCCAATATTAACCAATATTGAAAGTCACTGAAGTCAGCATACTTTTAACAGAGAAAACAATTAAAGCTCCACCAACTTGCACAACTATATTTTTCTCAATTTTCAATATATTTGTGTTATAGTTCATAAAATTACATCAAATAGAGGTGATAGCCACAAGATCATTAAGACTGACAGGTTCTTTTTTTTGGCAGACAATTCAGAGAGATATCTAGAAGATAGATAGGAGCTCAAAATGAAAGGTTAAAATTAAGTAGCTTTTAACTTGAAAACTCCTTTTTGTTTCTTTTGCATGTAATAATATTCTTTTTGACAAGATTCCCAATCTCAAATGGAAGCTTAACCTCTAATATTGTGCGCTTTCACTTATCTCATATATGATAGAAATTGTTCTCACCTGCCCTCCAACACGCATTCCTTCAACACCAAGGTCCAATCCTTTAAGGACTGTTCCCCCCTCTGATTGGCCTACATCAAATCCATAAGGCTGCAACAATTCAACAGAGGGAAAGAACTTTTAGGAAATTTATACCAGACACATGGTTGAAAAGCCTATCCTATACACAATTTGCTGCCGAGTAAATATACACTTCCATAAGCACACGTGTTAAGATAAAGTTTACTTCTACACAACAGATTTACCGTTCCACCTCCAACACCCATTCCTTGTCTACTACTGGTCATGAAAGTGATCCCCTTCCATTTGGCAACATAATGGACCTAAAACAAATATAATTTCATTAGCTATGTTTGGATACGATAAGGTAACTTAACACATAACCAACAAAGCATGATATCTTGAGATTTGAATAAGGAAAGAAGTTGTAAGTTATTTGTTGAATTCATATATGCAAAATATTCCACTGAGATGCTTGACACTTGACACTTGGGACAACTTAGTTAAAAACTGAAATAGACCACAACCGTACTGCAACTCTGGATCCCTTCCCAGCCTTGAGTCCACCTCCAACCTTCAAGTCATAGTACCTGAAATACTTCATCAGAAATTGCAGAAGTCCTTGGACACAAGGAAAAATAATTATATAAACCCTACAAAAAATATTCTAGATATGAAATTACAAAATAATCACAAATAGAATGAGAGGTTTTAGATGAAAAATCAGACAAATTTATCCAGTACTGATATGCTGAATTCTCAAAAATCTAAACAATCTCAAACTGAAAAATAGCCCTTAAGTTAAAACAAGACACAAACTTTCCAGTGAACTAGTCAGGATCCAATGTTTCATCTATTTGTATGATTTCATTTACTTTTAACGTTTGGATCAAATGGTATCTTGAAAACTATAAAAGAAGAATATCACAAAATACACAGTATGAGCAAAAAGTAAACTTTATATACTAAATTCAAACCATTGGGGAGGGTTGTGAAGTCACTCTGTGGTATTTTCGATGCTCTAAGCTGAAGAAAACAAAAGATTTGCAACTTTAGAAACCTATTGAAATTCAAAATTAGCAAACAGACAACCTCCAAAAAAATGGGACTTACAGCTCGAAAAACTTGTGCTTTCAGCCTCAGCCACAGCACAGGCATGAATTCCAGCAGCTGAATTACAATTAAAACATACACGACAATGAAGTTGAGACAGTGAATCATATTAAAAACAAAAAAAATAGCACAAACCCCACAAAGAGTAGGACAATAGAATTAGTAATAATTGAATAATATCCAAAATAAGCAAACTTCCCAGTTCCCACAAAAACGAAATCCTTTCAAATGCAATTCTAGTAATAAATTTCAAGACCCAATTGGTAAAAATGCACAAAATTAGATGTCCATAAGAGAAAGAAAGAAACTTTAGCATTAAGCAAATATAGAAAGTGTATAATTAAATATCATAAAACCTGTTGTAAGCAGAGTAGCAATCAGTGCTCTCTGGGCTTCTGGTGAAGTTGGTTTTGTAATATCATCTGAGTAAGACAATGAGCAGCGACAAGGCATCACATTTGAACTCCTGCAAGATGATCTCTTCCCTGGCCCAGTGAATTCAGTAAAGGAAAATGTCAGCTTTTCAGTGAATCCCAAATTCCAGTTCATATTTATGTACAATTTTAGAGCGAGAGAGAGTACTTGTAATGGCATTGGAGGGAAGAGGCTTGTGGATGAGGAAAGGGTTTTGCTGACGGCAAGAGAAGAGGGAAAGTGCCATTTTTGGGTTGGTTAAAAAGCGACGGTTAAGAGAGAAAATTAGTTGCCTTTTTCTCTGTTTGGTTTTGCCAATTATATGGGATTTTAAGACAGAAAAGGAGGATAAGTTTGGAAATTATCCACATATCAGCCATTGCTAAAATCATACAACTATTTCTCCTGCCATAGGATTGCTCTTTCTAAATGCAGAGACTGAATCAGATGGGTCCCATTAGAAATACATCTGATGAAGATTTGACTCAAACCCAAGAGTCGCTTTCTCCCTATGGTTGATGAACTTATGACTAAATTTCAATATGGTGAACAAATTTCAATTTGTATCAACATCTTTAAGTTTAATAAAGTCATTATTATTACACGATTATAGATATTTAGTCCAAAATTTTACATTAGCGTCAAGTATATGATGGTTCTATAACTCTATAAATTATATTTAAAAAAATTTTATTTGTTATTCTATTAAAAATTTGGTTGAAATTTTATCAAAATTTATTAGTAGTGACTTTATTAAAATAATTTAATTGAGATAAGCCAAGTTATAGTTTAATTGTAATGCATATTCTACTAAACAATAAATTTAAAATCATTCCTCCTTCCTAGAAAATAAATCATAAGATATTATTAGTCCTATAAAAATTTTGATAAATGATTCAACATTATTAATTCCTCAAGAAAGTAGTTTCATAGGATAATATATTTCTTGTTGCTCTAATTTTCATCATCATTTTGATTACATTGTCCATGAATATAGTTTGTACCATATACGTATCATTGGTTAAAAAGACATACAGAAAATTAGAATTTAAAAAAATTATTGATTAAGCACTAGAATAAGACCTCCTTGCATGCATTAAATGATCTTTCTCTACCTCTTCTGATACAGAAAGCCTTCCAAAACACTTAATTTCTTGCTTTTCTTTCTCATTTAGCTTTGTTTTAATATGGTGATCATTCCTTTCCACCCATTTTTTAATCTTATGAAGCAGCTTTTTCCTTTTTGAAGTACCTTAATCCTGGCTACTTGTTACCATAGAGTCATTGTAGCCTGAAACTGGTGATACATTTTGTTCAAGTTCCAAATTTTGTTCTTTTATTTCTTCAATTTGGTGTTCTTGTTCTTGTTCATGACTTCTCTCGTGCTTTAAGCACGCATTAATCCATCTTAAGTAAATAAGTTCTGCAATTTCAGCAGCTCGATCTTTTCGTAGTTGTTCTAGCTCATTTAGATGCTGTTTATACTCTTCCATTGATATACTTTCTTCATCATTCTGCAAAATAAGCAATCTTTAAAACTTCAAGATCATAATAACCAAGAAAATTTAACGAACATGACTCAACATTATAATAAGCTAAAATTACAAGATTTTTGAATTTTTTAGTAAATTTTGGCAATGAACAATCTAAATTCACTAGAAAATAATTTTAACTTTAACAAGAAAAATGTAAAAATTAGACCTTTAATGTTGTGGAAGAAGCTGAATTTTCTGCAGCATTTAATTTTATCTGAAGCTCATTCTTTTCCTCCTGCAATTGATTGACAATGTTCTGCAAGTCTTCAACTTCATCTTCCATTTTCTTGATAACACTAGATTTTGTTTCTAGTTCATCATAACATTTCAAGATTTCTGCTTGTTTTGCTTCAATCTTCAAGTTCTTTTCTCTTATAATTCTTAATTGCTCTTCCATTTTCCTTGAAAATCTCCTTACTTTCCTTGAAAGTATTCCATTTTCCAGCTTTGCAGAATCAAGCTGTTCAAGAATTCTTAGATACTCCACAATAAGATACTGAAATCTTTCTTTCTCAGCTTCTATTGAAGAAACCTCTCTATCCAAGAACTCAACATGAGCAGCCTCCAAGACCAACAAGTTCTTGACCTCCATTAACAAAGATTCTTGTTCTTTCATAACATGGTATTTAAGAAACTTTGTTTCCAAATCCAATTCCTTTTCTGCAACTCTTCTAAAAAAGGCCTAATATTTCTCCTTCAAAACTTGTAAACCCTTCTTTACTATTAATATCTGAAGTTTCTTTTGAGCTTAAAACTGATGAACTTGTGATTTTGTTCTCTGCATCATCTTTTACATAATTATCAAGAACATGATCATTTCTAAATTCTTGATTAGAATCAATGGCTTCTAAGGAACCCACCTTTGCTTTTTCAGAAATTATATTTCTTCTTGAAATGATCTTAGCACAAACAAAACCAGCAACAGAAAGAATCAAAGGAATCCCAGCTTTCAAGAACAATGGCTTGAAGACCTCTGTTTTTGATGTTGAGCTTGAGCTTTCCATGATCTTTATTACTAAATAACAACTGTTATAATTAAAACAACAAAATGAAAATCGATTGCAAAATCAAATTGGGTATTTGGGGTTGTGTTTAAAATTATTATAACAAATTAAAAACAAAAAAAAATTAAAAAATTGTTTCAAGATTCCTTTTTTTTACCTTTGAAATTCATGGCTTTCCTTTATTTAGAGGGATAGTAGGCTTTGTATTGTTAGCTTTTTGACCACTCTATAGCAACACCATTAAGCTACCTTTAGTTCATTTTCTTTAAGGTGTTTGGAATCTAATTTTTTTTTTGGTGGAATTAAGCTACTTTTGAAATGATAATGGTTCCCTTAATGCAATGCAATGCTATTCATGATAGTCCTATAAATAAAGTATTCCTTTTCAATAGTTAATCTTTAATCCAAGCCCATAGATTGATCTTCAAGTCAATACTTGTGTCTTGTATTAAATATTTCCTTTGCTGCTTTCCTTTGGCAAAAGAAAGAATAAAAGTAATATAAATAATTCCCTCATTGAAAAATTTTGTTAGCATGGAAATGTAATGCAATGCATAAATTGGGAATCAAAGATTAAACAAGGTCCTGAATTTGTTAAAGATTTCCGGTTCAGGACCTGCAATCTTGTATTAAATCCAAATCAACCATATTGAACCAATTGAACTATTAATTATCTATTAATCCGGTTCGATAAATACTGTTCTAAATTCAGATTATGACTTCTTATTGCCTTTTAAGATTTTTAAGATTTTAATTTTATACCTTTGTAATAAAAGTAGTCCATTTTCCATCCATAGATTAATCTTGAGTACAAGCCTACAGATCTTCAAGTCAATACTTATACCGTGTTTTCTAGTTTCTTTTCTCCGTTCTTCATGCCAAAAGAAAGAAAGATATCAATTAGCATTTGATGTTAAGTTGTTAACAATGCTAAAAATGTTAGATATCCTTTATAAGTATAGATATTTGCGTTTGATTTGCTCTGCATATCACTGATGCAGAGCATTTCATTGATTTGTGTGGAGGTGAATTTGGTGAATATGATGGAAATTGGCGGGGAGTGCCCAGTTAACATATCCATTGTCATTTCATTTGTCCAACCTTTCTTCTAAATTAGAAGTTTGTGCACTAGAAAATGATCTTGTGCATGCTTCTAACAGCCTTCCAGTCATTACAACTTTTGCCTTCTCGCTATCTCTTTAGGCAAAGGCTTCTTAAACCAGCTTCCTAGCAAGAAATGGGTAAATTACTCCTGCACTAACTAGTTGTCGTCCTCCTCTTTAACATGGCGCACGTATCTTCTAAGAAGCTAGCTGACATGGTGTCACATAGAATGCCATAATGGTACTGTATCAGCTTTCAACTAATTAAGGAGGCTGCCGTAGAGTCCATGTAGGAGTTACATAGCGCCATGTCAACTTTCCGTTAGTCAAATGAATAGAATAATGACAATATGAAAAATTTGTAACTTAATAGATAATGGGCATTAGTGCATCTGTGAGGTACAACAAAGTGTAATTTACCCAGCAACTGGCAAGAAATGGCCTTTGCAGAATCGGCAAATATTTTCTTCCAGAAAGGAAAGAAATTGAAGAGGGCTGATTGTTGTACGTGAAATGCAGTGCTGATATTAAATATTTCTGAAGAAATCCTCAGTGAAATGCATCAGTGATAGATGACAGTGAAATTAAGAGGGAAAGATTCAGATAGCAGAATGAACAATTTATTGGAGACATTGATCGAGCAATGCATTAGCAAGCAGCCTTCTTTCAAAAATCAGCAGAACAGTGACAACATATGAACTGCAGTAAGCTGCAATTATCACATATGCTCATAAAACCCAGAAAAGGACTTGTACTTTTCAATTATATGAATAAATGAAGCTCTGAAGAAGAGGAGAGAAATGAAACTAAACAAGCGTTTGTTTGCTATGCTTGATGGAATTTAATTAAGCCAAAGTACCAAAAAAAAAATTTATGTGTATTAATTGTAATATATATTGGAATATACATATAGAAATGCCTTTTCTTATGCTACGGTACAGAATGTGAAATTAGTTCAGAACTTTAAATTTCAGATCAAACATCCGACATATGCAGGTTAAGTTAGGATATAAAAGATTTTCTGTTGAGCAAGATCTATTATTAGTAAACATTTATTATTAGTCAGACAATTAAAAGAGATAGATATCTAGAAGAAATTATTGATAACAGAAAAACATTTATTATAATTAAGGCTTGCAGCTATCAGGCTTTTCACACTACATTCAGATATTGCATTTTGCTGGAATCTACAAAAGAACTTTATGCAGTCTGGAATTGCTTGAACACCAATTCACAAACATCTAGACATGTCATAGTTTTCATTATTATTATTAATGGAGGCATATAGGAGAGTACTAGTTTTCATTATTATTTTTTTTTCTTTTTTTTTTAAAAAAAAGTTCAAACACCCGGAAATATATTTCGTGGGATTCGAACCCGCGACCTTCCCCTAGTGGATTGGGTCGCTAACCCGCTGGACTAACCCCAGCAGGTTTATTATTATTATTATTATTATTATTATTATTATTATTAATTTTTGATTTATTAAAATAAAAATACTTCATATATATATATATATATATTAAAATTTATCATTAATTATGATTATGATCCTATTATAATTTGAACAACTTTTTAAGGATATTGAATTCCGATTTTGGATTAAAATAAACAAATAAATAAATAAATTATCAATCCAATTTCATTTTATTCTAATTTTGATTCTGAAGTTTAAATCAAACACCCTATGACTTTTATATTTTTTTCATCATTTCTATACCATGTAGAATTATCAATGATCATTGATAGGAAATAGTTTGATGGTAATACAATCGACTTTGTAATTATCCATGATATGAATAAAAATCACTCAAAATTAAATCTTAAAAAATTATTTAAAATTAATTATCTAAATAATCAAATTTAATATTATCTTTTATATTTAAAATTTAATTTATTCAATAAAATCTATCAATTTACATATGAAATGGAGTTTTGAACCTTTTTTCTTACACATGAGATTCACATCCTTTACAATATATATAAAGTCAAACAAATTTTCAAACAATTAAAGCATTGAATCTGAACAAAAAAAAAAACACTTAAAGCATTGAAGATCCACAAAGTTAGTTTTGAGTCATACTCAGCTATCTTTATTCAAACAATTTCTATGGACGAAAATGCTTCCTTAAAAATACAAGTTATTTATGGATAACATTATTCCTATGAAATCATCATATTTTTTTAAATATTTTACACATGTATGTAATATTGATTTATTTCCCTTTAATTGGATTGGTATAGCATTCCAGCAAAAAATTTTAGTTGAAATAACGAGCTTATTTTCTCAAAAGGAAAACAAGTTTAAAATTTCTAAAACATTTTAAGTATGTATATTGCAGATTACGGTATTGATATGTATCAAAACTAAAAAGCTTAATACATTTATTTTTCCTTTTAAGTCAGCAGTTTTTGTTATTTTATTTCTTTTATTATTCGAGTAATTATTTTACTCTTTAAATTTTTTTATAATAATTTAATTTTTAATATTAAATATAAACATAATAAAAAATATGAAGTACAAACTCTCTGATAAAAAAAATACACATTAGCAACTATAATAATAATAATAATAATAAAGGCCATGAAAAATAAATCAGTAAGGCATACAAGGCAAGCAGGAGGAAAAACCATCATAATCAGGAACATAGAAGAGACATAAGGAACCCTTAAGCCACTGTTTTCACACAACTTTAGATATAAAAAATAATAAATGAGGGAAGAAAAAACTAAATTGCCTCCTTCAGGGGCCTTTGAATAAAAAGCTCAGATAAATGAAAATGAGCCAACAACTATCGCCATAAAAACATTGTCCCAAGATAAAGTAGGGAATATTTGGATGGGAAAATCTGGGTTCCATGATTCACATGAATTGTTGAGAGGTGACTGAATCGCTTCTGAAATCTTTAAATTAATATTACAACATCAAAAATTAAATAAACTAAAGATAAATCTTGACTTCAAAAGATCTCCAAACATTAAAAACATGCATTTAACAATTAAGTTAAAGGCTTTCAAATTTTGAAAAATCCAAAATCTGAAAAATCCATAGGATTTGATTAAAAAGAAAGATTATTGCTGCAACAAAATGTTAAGCGGACTAAACATTTTACCAATAAGAAATGCTAACTGTAGTCTTCTTAAAAAGAGATTGTTCAATATTTTCTTTTCTATTTATTCAAGAAAATTTAATATTTCTTTAATTAACTTGCTACCTGATAAATGTGTATTTTATTCATAAATTAGGACAACATTTACATTAGTTTTCATTAGTTTTTATTAGTTTTTATTAGTTTTATCTTATTTTTTATTTGATTTTAGTTACTTTAGTTATTTAGTCTTATTTTATATAGTTATAGATGAATTTTAAAAAATACAACAAAAATGTAGTAAAAGTACAAAAAGGGCATATGAGCATATAAATGGTCATATATGTGGCTGCTTGAGTTCTTTTTCAGTGCACAATTTTTAAGATATAAAGGCACATGGATAAATACATGGCCATGTACATACACAAATTTATAGCAAAAATTTATAATTTTTAGTTTTCTTAATTCATTATGACTTCTTTTATTTTTTCTTTTTTATTTAGAATTTTATTAATTATTTTTCTATTTTATTTAGAGTTCTAAATAAAATAAAAATTTTAATTATTGCAACATAGAGAAAGTAGAAATGAGAGTGATTAAAAAGAGGAAAAAACACGTTAATAGGAAGAGTTTTGGAGTAGGAATTTTACTTATTTGGTTTCTTATTTCTTCTTCTTTTTTTTTTAAGACAAAATCTCTGTTGGAAAGAGATTGAAGTTGTAGCCAAAGCCAACTATTAAGAGTTTACATTATTCTTATCATGTTTACTTTTAATTTCGATTTTCGTTTTAAAATTTAATTATGGAGTAGTTTTCCTTTATTATAGAAAACATGGACCCTAAGTTTTAAATGTATATTGATTTGGTTAATTAAATTTGAGTTGATTTATATAAATTTCTTATTTCTAATACTTGTATTCAATATTTCATTGATTGAATTCCTTAATGATGTATCGATTAGAGAAGTCAGAATTTTTATTTAATGAGATTTGAATGCTTAATTTATATAGATGATTTTGTATAAGAAGTTTTTATTGAGAATTTATTCGAATAGATAATCTGATATTGGTTTGTGACACTATTTATATTCCTGAATAAGATCGAATAATCAAATTTAATCACATGTAAATTAATGTTAAAGTATTTGAATAAAAGTATAATGTTAATTTAACAAGTTATGTCCTTAAATAATATTAGCGAGGCTTAAAGATAATCCGTTAATTTTAACTTAATTTTTTTAATCAATTTTGATATTTATGTAAGTTTAGAAGGGTTATGGACTCTAACATATTTTATTGATTGATTTATTTTTGATTCATCAAAAATATTTAATTTCTAGTAACTTAGTTTAATTTTAGATTTAAATTTAAATTTTTTTCTTCTAAATATTATTTTTTAAATGATAGTAACATAATATAATAATTACCTTTTAAATTTTAATTTTGTAGAACGATATTTAGATTCATAAATTAATATTATTGATATAACTATTGCATTTATTAGAATTAACGGGGACACATCACTGCCTGATTATTCTTATCACTACCTGATTATTCTTTTTCTCTTTCTTTATTTACTGTAACTATCACTCCTTTTCAATTGAAAAACCTTTTCTTCACCATATTTCTATTTTCACTAAACTCGAGATCCCTGTTATAATACTCCAATTATTTCAAAATTTTAAAGAGATAAAAATGCTTACAGTAATTTAGGAAAAATAATTATTCTTACTTTTTTTTTGAATCATATTCCCTCCGTCCTACTAAATTATTATTTTCAGTTTATATATATTTATTAAAAAATTATTAAAATTTTTAAATATTTTATAAAATTATTTTAAATAGATTAAAATATTCTCTAATAATTTATTAATATTAAAATTTCACTTTATTAATTAATTTAATCACATTTTGAACTTTAAAACTTCACATGATAATTAATACTGGACTTTTAATTTTTTTTATATTGAATCCTCAAATTATTATTTATTTTTATATTTTATTCTTTTACATAATAAAAATAAAATTAATTATAAATCATATGATAAAAAATTATAATTACTAAAATGTTGTATTTAAAAAAAATTATGGTATCTAATGCATAAAACTTTAAAAAAAGTTTAAAAGTGAAAAATTGAATCTTCCTTTCATTATATAATTTTAATAATATTTGTATAGAAAAATTAGTATAATTTTTTTAAAATTTTTAAATAAATACTATAAAATTTCTTATTAATATCTTTTTACCGTTGAAAAGTACTTTAATATGAAAAAATAATATTCAATATAAATAAAATATTTAATTTAAAATTTTAAGAATTTAATTAATAGACAAAATGTTGAGGATGAGTTTTTTAAAAAGTTAGAAATTCTAATTGCTATAAATAAAGAAAGAGAAAAGACTAATCAAGTAACAAGTTACCTATTAAAATACACCAATAAAAAAGAAAGTTTTAAACAGTCTCATTTTACAGAAATTGCAATTAGCATTCTTCTTTTATCAATTTGACAAACATATAAAACGGTAATCTAAATTTCTATTACAGCCTAACTTTTAGAAAAGAAAAATAACATAACAGTTCTATATCATAAAGTAATTAATTAATTAATTATCTACTTGCAATTAATAATTGAAAAGTTGGTTGCATTTTATATAAATAAATTTGCATGAATACATAAAAAGAAAAAATTATTGTAAAAATATTGTATAAATAAATATATACAAAAAATACCATATAAATAAAGAATTTTACAAAAATATGATATATATTTAGTATATATTGTAAAAATGAAAAAAAATAAATAATATTTACTAGAAATGAAAGATAATCATTATATTAAACAGCAACATCAGTACAAAGTCAAGGGAAAATAAATTTGGGAAGCACATCCTTCCACGCAAGATTGGCTAAAAAAAATGTAAAAATAATAAAATATTAATATAAATCTAAAACTATAAAAATATGATATTATGAAAAAAAAAAAGGTGATATTTTATGTATTTTTTTTATATATTATGATTAGAAATAGGTTTTATGGGTCTGTTTTTTTTTTAAAAAAAATTTGTGTATTATGGGAGTATTTTCTTTTTAAGTCATGATAGCCTAGGCCAGCGACGGAGATACGCTGTAAGTGGGTTTTTTTTATTATATATATAATATTATATAATATATATTTTAATTTATTATACATATTATAAAATATACATTATATATATTATATTTTAATTTATTATATATATTATAAAATATATTATATATTATTATTATTATTATTATTATTTTAATTTATTATATATATTATAAAATATATTATATATTATTATTATTATATATAATATATATTATAAAATTCTAAAAATAGATCCTTCCCATTGAATAAACATTTTCCATGTAAATTTGGTCCAAATTTAAAATATTAACTCATATCTATTTACTTAGCCCAAGACTAAATATATACCAAGATCAAATTTTTATTTTGTAATTAGAAAAAAAAAATGCAAGCTTATAGGATATGTTTACTATTATTTTACTATACTATCTATCCTTAGAAATTAGAAATTGAGTAATTTCATCAACCATGGTTGAGACTTGAGATTATAATTTTATAATATAAGTGAGTCTTTTTTGAGATTTTTTTAAATTTTCTTTTATTTTCTTTACATTTTTTGTAACTTGACTTTTATTTACTTAAGATTTGATATTAATTTCATATTGATTATGATTTATTTTTTTTATAATTGTTTTAAAATTTTCTCTTTAGTCTCGAACAACTTTGTCTATACACGAGTTTTTTATACATAGTCAATCCCAAGTCCGGATAAAGGAGGAGAACTGTGATAAGTTACAATCAGCATAAAATTTTTATCACATATTATGATATGAATTCTAATAATATTTTCATTGAGTGTTCCCTACTTACTACACACATATATCGGAGCTTGTATGTAGTAAGAAATAGACGAGGGTATAAGGCATTCTCCGAATGTGACACGCCATGTCGGTATCCAAATGTGGTGCTAAATAGGTAAGGGTTCCCACATTAAGGATTGATGTGGGTAAAGAAGTTAGTTTAAAATACGAGTAAAATAAGACATACATGTTCAGTTAATGATAAAAGCTTATATAGGAAGAGATATAAGAAAAAACAAGTGAAAGGTAAGATTAGAATAGGAACTTGGAACATTATATCTCTTACAGGTAAATTGAAGAAATTTGTTGATACTATGGAGAGAAGGAAAATCAGTATTGCTTACATTGAAGACACTAAATGGGTTGGAAAGAAGAGTAAGGAAGTTAAGAACACAGGATATAAGGTATGGTATATAAGAATAAAGTATGTATAATTTTAGATCGAAACTTCAAGGAGACGGTTGTGGTGGTGAAAAGAGTAAAAGATAGGATCATTTTAGTAAAACTTGTGCTATAAAAGGAGACCATCAATATAATTAGTGTATATGTCCCTCAAGTTGAATTAGAAGGGGAGAGCAAGTAAAAATTCTAAGAGGATGTGGATGAGCTTATGCTGGGGATCCTGCATGATGAGAATATCTTTATAGGAGCGGACTTAAATGGATATGTAGGAAAAGATAGAGTAGGTTTTAATAAGTTGCATGGTGGTTATGGTTTTGAAATTAGAAATGAAGAAAGCAAGATTATACTTGATTTTGCTATAGACAATGGTTTGATTTTGTCAAATTCATATTTTATAAAAATAAAATCTCACCTAGTAACTTTAAAAATAGGCAAAATAAAAGTCAAATTGACTTTATACTCACAAGAAAAGCTAATCAAACTTGATGTAAGGATTATAAAGTCATTCTATGTGAGGCTTTGATCACTCAACATGGGTTAGTAATTTTGGATGTCAAGATTAAAAGGTAGACTAATAGGCCTAGGAGAAATAGAATTTTCAAAATTAGGTGGTGGACTCTACAAGGTGATAAACAATTGAGGTTTAAAGATGAGTTGGTTAAAGCCAGAGATTAGGAGGTGGATATGAATACGTCAATAAATGATATGTGGATGGGCATGTTTACAATAATTAAAAGAGTAGCTAGAAAAATACTTGGAGAATCTAAAGGGTATGGCCATCTCTCGAATGAGTCTTGATGGTAGAATAAGAAAGTCTAAAAAACAGTAAAAAGTAAAAAAAATTGGTATAAGAGTTTTTCAAAGTGTAGTGACAATGATGCTTTTGAGCATTATAAACAAGTAAAAAAAGATATTAAAAAGCAGTTAGGCAAGCTAGAACATAATTATTAGAGAGTTTGCATGAGAAATTTAGAACAAAGGAAAGAAAAAAAATACTATTTTTAAATTGGCTAAAATAAAGAAAATGAAATGTCGATATTTAAACTAAGTTAAGTGTATTAAAGATGAAGAGAATATAGTTTTGATTCAAGAAAGGATGAAGAAGTTATTTCGAGGATCTTGTTAATGGTAACTGAAGTGAAAACATTGAGAGTTTGGATGAAATAGCCAAGAAAAATATGAAGCACAATAGACGGATTAGGTTTTTCAAGCTAACGGAAGCTTTGAAGAGAATGAAAATTAGTAAAGCTTGTGGACCGAATGGAATACCCATTGAGGTATGAAAATTTTTGGAAGATATAGAGGTTACATGGTTGACAGCTTTATTTAATAATATCCTAAATACAAAAAAAAAATTTGATGAATGGAGACAAAGTAGTTTGATACTTATTTTTAAGAATAAAAGAGAATTCAAAATTGCTTAAATTACAGAATTATAAAGCTTATGAGTCATATCATGAACCTGTAGGAGAGAGTTATAAAATATCATTTATGTTTGGATACTTGTATCTCCTCAAAATCAGTTTGGTTTTATGCCTGTGCAAATCAACCATGAAAAATATTTTTCTTATTTGAAATTTGATGGAAAAGTATAAAGAGATGAAGAAAAATTTACATATGGTTTTCATTAACTTGAAAAAGGCACATGAGAAAGTTTCTAGAGAAGTTTCATGATGGGTCTTAGAGCACAGAAGGATATCTACAAGATATATTCAAATCTTGCAGGATATATATAATGGAACTATCACTAGTATCCGCACTATTAGAGGGGATACTAGAAATTTTTCTATTTCTACTAGGTTACATCAAGGTTTAGCTTTGAGCCCTTATCTCCTTTAACTTAGTCATGGATGAGCTAACAAGGCATATACATGATGATATCCCTTAATGCATGATATTTATAGATGATATTGTGTTGATAGATGAGACCCAAGTAGGAATAAATTAAAAGTTGAAGTTATAGAGAAACACTTTGGAATCAAAGGATTTCAAACTTAGTGGAACTAAGACTGAGTATATGCATCGTAGATTTAATAATATAAATAGAGAAAGAGATAGAGTTATTTTAGATGGAGTGATAATACCTCATAATACTCATTTTAAATATATTAGCTCTATTATTCAAGAAGATGAGGTTGTGAAAAAGATTAAGTCATAGAATTAAAACTGATTAAATGAAGTGGATTAATGCTACAGGAGTGTTGTGTGACTGAAAGATGCTAGCTAAATTAAAAAGAAAATTCTACCGTACTACAATACTACCTTCAATGATGTATGGTAGTGAGTGTTAGCAGTGAAAGAACAATACATGAGTAAGATGCATGCTGCAAAAATGAGAATATCAAAATAGATGTATGGACACACTGAAATTCACAAAATCAGTAATAAGTGTATTAGAAAAAAAGTAGAAATAATATCTATTAAAGATAAAATAAGAGATTATAGATTGAAATAGTTTGGTCATATAAAGTGTAAATCTAGTGATGTGCTGGTCAGAAAAATTAAACAAATTAAATTAAAAATAGCTAAAAAAAAGTAGGGATAGGCATAAATTAATTTGCCTAAAAAAATATAAAAATAATAAAATATTAATATAAATCTAAAACTATATAAATATAATATTGTGAAAAAAAAGTGATATTTTATGTATTTTTTTATATATTATGATTAGAAATAGATTTATGGGTCTAATTTTTTATTTTTAAATTTCATCTATTATGGGGGTATTTTCTTTTTAAGTGATGATAGCCTAGGTCACCTCTAGTCATAAAAATTATAATTACTAAAATGTTATATTACCTTTAAAAAATTATGGCATCTAATGCATAAAACTTAAAAAAAAGTTTAAAAATGGAGAATCGAATCTTTCTTTCCTTATATAATTTTAATAATATTTGTATAGAAAAATTAGTATAAAGTTTTTAATATTTTTAAATTAATACTGTAAAATTTCTCATTAATATATTTTTACTGTTGAAAAGGACTCCAATATGAAAAAATAATATTCTAATTTTCAATATAAACAAAACATTCAATATATAATTTTAAGAATTTAATTAATAGAAAAAATGTTGAGGATGAGTTTTTTAAAAAGCTAGAAATTCTAATTGCCATAAATAAAGAAAGAGAAAATACTAATCACGTAACAAAGTTGCTTATTAACATATTTTGATCAGTAAATAAAGAAAGAGAAAAGACTAATAAGGTAACAAGTTACCTATTAAAATACTTTAACCAATAAAAAAAAAGAGTTTTAAATAGTCTTATTTTAAAAAGACTGTAATTAATATTCTTCTTTTATCAATTTGACAACATAAAAAATGGTAATCTTAATTTCTATTGCAGCCTGACTTTCAGAAAAGAAAAATAACATAATGGTTTTATATCATAAATTAAATAAATAAATAGCTATTTACAATTAATGATTAGAAAGTTGGTTGCTTTTTATATAAAGAAATTTGCATAGATAACTTAAAAAGAAAAAAAATGTATAAATAATTATCTATTTACAATTAATTAATTAATTATCTATTTACAATTAATGATTAGAAAGTTTGTTGCTTTTTATATAAAGAAATTTGCATAAATAACTTAAAAAGAAAAAAAATAATGTATAAATAAAATATATTTAAAAATACCATATAAATAAAAAATTTTGCAAAAATATGATGTAAATATATATTTAGTATATATTGTAAAAATGAATAAAAGAAATAAATAATATTTACTTGAAATGAAAGATAATAAATATATTAATCAGCAACATCAGTAGAAAGTAAAAAGGAAAACAAATTTAGGAAACACATCCTTCCACGCAAGATTGGCAAAAAAAAAAAAAGAAAGAGTAAAAATAATAAAATATTAATATAAATCTAAAACTATAAAATTACAAAAAGATAATAATATGATATTATGAAAAAAAAAGAAGTATTATATATATTCTTTTATATTTTATGATTAGAAATAGATTTCATGGATCGGATTTTCTTTAATTTTGTGTATTGCAGGAGTATTTAGGACTTTTGATAAAAATATAAAAAAAATTAAAAATAATTTTAAATTTATTATATTTATCAAAATATTAAAGTTTATAAAATATTTATCAAAATATTAAATTTTTATAATTTACAATGAGTTTATATTGAATTTATAAATTTTATATAATTTATAATTAATTTATTATGAGTTTATAATAAAATAATTAAAATATATTTAATAAAAAAGTAAAAAATTTTAAAAATATGATTAGAATATTATTATTATTTAAATATTTATATATTTTTTATATATATTATAACTAGGGGTGGCCTAGGCTATTATACTTAAAAAGGAAATAATTAAATATATGAGGGAGTGATTTGCAAAAAATAAAGAAAAAAGAAAAAAGAAGTTGTTAACAATTTTAATTTGACCTCTTCAAAAATAGAATAAATAATAATTGGCATATGCTTGAACTTATTTTATGGTTCATAATTTAATAATAATTATTTATTCTTTTTAATTTATTAAATATAAAAATAAAATTCATTTATTTTTTAATATTTTATTTATTTATTTTTTAATTTTATAACTATAAGATCTTATAATTTTTTTAATTTGTATTATTTAGTTATAACACATATGTTTAATAAAATTTAATAATTATACATTATTCTTTATTTTTATGCCATCCTATTTTTTGTTTGGACTTTGTGTAGCCATGTGACAGATCAGCCGTCAAATGTGACTTATTATTTCTAAATTATTTGGTTTTTTTTTTTTAAATCCACAGTTAATTTTGAGTGCTTTTTTAAGAGGAATTCAATTTGTCTAACATTAAGAGATACATCAACTGTAAGAACTTGCTTGATATTAACAAATTTTACAAAATTCTATGAAATTATTTTTAAATTTAAATTTTTATGTTTGATGTAATTCAAAATTTTATTTACTTTTATAAAATTAATTATATCTCAATCAAATTTGATAATATTTGCATATGAAAACATAAAAAAAGAAAAAGAAACACAAACTACTAAAATTTATTAATTAATTTAAAATAAATTTTCTAATAATCAAATAATAAATATCTGTATTATCTAAATTTATATATAAAAAAAGTATTTGTTTCAAGATATACATTCGATTATTTTTAGGATTTCTTAAAAATATTTAAAAAAATATGAAAATTTCATTTTTCTTTTAAAAATACATACTTTTCAACTTTAATTTTTAAGAATATCTCATTTTTAATAAAACATTAATATCTCATTTTCTTAAAAATATTTTTCGTTGCTAAATATGTATCCAACGAATAACGATTAATGCCCCTTTGATTGGATTGCCATCATTTACCAATTTTGGCATCCATTATGTCTGGCAAGCTTAATAAAGAAATTTTCTTCATAAAATGGAAAATTTATTATTTTTTAATCTAAAGTAAATAAATATTAAATTTGTTAAGATGATGAATTATATTAATGTTTTATTTGTGGTGGTTTTTGAATTATATTTTTGAAAATTAAAAAATATCTCATTACAATCGAGTTGTATTCATGAAATATTGTTTTGAGGTCATACTTTCTTTTGTAATATATATATATTATAAAAAAAATATATATTTTTTGTAATATAAATTTGTTGATATAACATATATTCATATATATACATGCATTCAACATATACATAGTGCTATATTCCAGAGCTTGAAGGGAACGACAAATATAAAAAGAAAAAAGTTTATAAGGGTAACATAAAAAATTTAAAACTTTTATTATGTGTAAATATTGTGTTTCCTAACTCTAAAAGCTTTAAATTTGGCTTAATAATTTTAAATATTTAGTTATGAGATTGATTATTAAAAAAATTCAATAATTTTAAATATTTAACCATGAGATTATAAAATTTATTAAAAATAATAAAATATTTTTTTTTGAATTAAAAAGAAAATATTTTCAATTTTTAATTATAAATATATATATTTATAGCTAATGTACAAGCATGACTATAGTAAATAAAGGAAATATCCTTTTGCTACAAGTTTATTTTTTTCATGGAAAAAATATTTAACTTTTTAGCAATATAATGATCTCTAAGATATCAAAAAGTACTTGCCCTTAGTCATAAAAATAAAAATGATATGGCTAAATTTTAGCTGTACTATTTTTAGCCACGGTCAGCTATCAAAAATTACAATCATGACTAAAATATTTAACTATACAAATTTATACTTTTAGCTATAATATACTCTGTGGCTTGAAATGTATAATGTTATGGGGCCGCTTTAAGAAGGAGTCTGCGCTAACTTTAACATTGGAGGATGAAGCCACAAAAAACTTTGAGGTAGGTAGGAGAAGAGGAGAAGGATGTTCTGAATGAATTCCAATGGTGTTTACAACTCTATAAATTAATTTTTTGATTCAAATACAATGCTTTTTATCTTTTTGGTGTTGAATATTCAATTTCTAGAGAATTTATCTAGTATTATGAGAAAAATTTACCAATTCTACCATTACTAAATCATTACAATTACTAAAAAAAATATTGCAGAGACACCACCGTAAATTTTTATCACATAATATGCGATCATGTTAAAAAAAAATGGGACTCACAAGTTAAAAAAAAAATAGATGGTATAACTTGTACTACCAAAAGAAAGAAAAGAAGAGATAACAGCTTGCAAAAGCAAGCTGTCATCTTACTCGCACATTTTTTAATGCAGGGTATGCTATTATAAATAGACTTCTCTTCCCCTAATTTCTAATAATAATTTTTAAGAAAAAAAAATATTAGAGAGAAGAGAGAAAAAATATTATTCATAAGATAATATTTTTGAGTGATAAAATAGTGATATTTTATTTTAGGTGTTTGGAAAATACTTATCACTATTTTGTGTTTATCTCATTTGTAAGTATTTTATTTCTAGAATATTATTTTTCTAGAAAAGTCTTTATCTTGTAATTCTACTATTTCTTAGTGAAAAAAAATTTATTCAGAGTTTGTCTTATGGACGTAGCCCTAATAAAAAGGTGAACCATGTTAAAATTTGATACGTTATTTTTATCTTAATTTTATAGCTATTATCAAGTGTAGTTATTTTATTATATTGTGCAACTAATTATTCAAGTAAAATTTTATCTAAGAAGACTAAATTTTAAGTGGAACCGTCTATGATCCCTCCAGCCTTTCCTGAAATTTTTTTTGATATTTATTTTTAGTACAATATTTCATACACTATTTACTTATATAATAACAAGTAATTTATGAGTTATTAATACTTATTGCATAACAAGTGGTATCAGAACCTAGTTCAGGTAGGTACGCGGTGTTGAAGTTAATCTCTTTGCGTTAAAGAGATAGAGGCAAAAATAAACTAGATGATCAGCCTAAATGGCTCGAATTACCACATATGGAGAAATAAGATGAAGTATCTTCTATTTGTGACAAAAATGCATTTGCCTGCGCTCGCCACATCAAAACTTGATAGGAAATCAGATTAAGACTGAAAGTTTGAGTATGAGCAAGTGTATGGCTTCATCCGATAGTTTGTTGAAGACAATGTGTATAATCATATTTGTAAAGAGACTCATGTTAAGTTTCTATGGAAGAAGCTTGAACAGTTATATGCTTCTATAACAGATAATAACAAGTTGCTTTATTTGACTAAACTAGTCAAATTTAGTTACTAGAAAAGTACATTAATGGCAGACCACTTGAATAAATTTTAAGGTTTTGTGAATCAGTTATTAAGAATGGGCATAAAATTTGATGATAAGGTGCTCAATGTTTTAATACTTTTCTCTCTGCCAGAGTCCTGAGAGACATTGAAGATTTTCATCACTAATTCAACGGTTGATGATGTTGTTAGTTTAGAATCTGCCAATAGTTCTATTTAAATGAAGAGATGAGAATGAGATCTCAAAATTCAATATCTAAATCTTAGTCAGATGTTTTGGTTACTGATTCCAGAGGAAGGAGCAACTTTAAGGGTTCAAATTTAAGAGATAATAGTCGAGAAAATTCAACAAATAAACAAATATTGAATGTTATCACTGTAGGAAGAAAAGAAACTTCAAGAAATTCTGCCATAAGTTTAAGAAAGAACAGGAGAAGAACAAAGGCAAAGAAATCAAGCGATATAATAGCAGTGATGATGAACAAGGAACCACGGCTGCCACCATTAAAGAATTTCATATCATTTCTTATGATAATAATATGAATATAGTATTCAATGAATCAGACTGGGTAGGTGATAGTGGTCCTACCATTCATGCCACATCGCATAAAGAACTATTCTCAACATATAAACAAGGAGAATTTGGTGTTGTCAAAATGGGAGACAAGGGTGTAGCCAAGATCATCGGCAGAGGTGATATTTGTTTGGAGATAGAAAATGGGACAAGGTTGCTCTTGAAAAATGTCAAACATGTTCCCAACCTTCGGCTAAACCTAATTTCTGTTGGCATACTTGATAATGAAGGTTTTAGCAATACTTTTAAGGATGGTCAATGGAAACTTACTAAAGACTCATTGGTAAATGGAAAAGGTACAAAGTATTCCAAGGTATATGTGATACAGGCGAAGCTCTCAAGTAATTCTGTTAATGCGGTAAAAAAAGAAAATATGACTGAGTTGTGGCATAGATGACTCGGTTATATGGGTGAGAAAGAGATGGCATAATTAGTGAAGAAGAATGCATTATCCGAAGTTGATAAAGTAGATTTGAAGAAATGTGCTAATTGTCTGGCTGAAAAACAAAACAGAGTTGCTTTTAAAGGTTCCACTTCTTCCAAAATAAAGAATGTATTGGATCTGATTCACTCAGATCTGTGTAGACCAATGTCAAAATCACTTAGTGGTACTCAATACTTTGTGACTTTCATTTATGATCACTCAAGAAAGATGTAGGTATACACTTTGAAATCAAAAGACCAAGTGCTAGACGTGTTCAAGTAATTCCATTACCTAGTTGAAAGGGAAACTAGGAAGAAGTTGAAATGCATTCGGATAGACATTGGTGAAGAATACATTGGATCATTTGATGCCTACTACAAGGAGTATGGTATCCGACATCAAACAACACCTCCAAAAAATACCGCAATTGAATGGCTTAGCAGAGAGGATGAACTGAACTTTGATGGAGAGAGTCATATATTTGTTCTCATATTCAAAGTTACCTAAGACATTTTGGAGTGAAGCTCTAGATGTTGTAGTACATATACTTAATTTTTCACCATGTATTCCTCTTCAGTATAATATTCTAGAGAAGGTGTGGTCAGAAAAGGATTTTTCCTATCATCATCTGCCAGTGTTTGGCTGCAAAGCTTTTGTCCACATTCCCAAAGATGAGAAGTCAAAGCTTGATGTCAAGACACATGAATGTATATTTATTGGCTATGGTGAAGATCATGATCAACTTGGCTATAGATTTTATGATCCGGCTAAAAAAAAAAAGCTTGTAAGAAGTTGTGATGTTGTCTTTGTTGAAGATCAAACCATTGAAGACATCAATAAAGTGAAAAAGGATGTTCCTGAATTCAATGGTGACTTAACAAACTTAAAGCTAGTTCCTCCAAAGGCGGTGCCAAGAAAAGTTGGAGATGAAATACAAAATCATTAGCCAGAAAAATATTGACATCGATACTCTCACAGAGGTCCAATAAGATGATGATGAGGATTAGATTGAAAATCAACCACCACCACCACCAGAAGTTCTTCAGGTTCCATCAAGGAGATCTACTAAAACTAGACAACCTTTTACTAGATATTCTAATGATCAGTACATTTGCTTACTGATGGAGAGAACCTGAGAATTACTAGAAAGTTATAGTAGATGAGAATAGGGAGAAATGAATTGAAGCCTTGCAAGATGAGATGAAATCTTTACATGAGAATAAGACTTTTGAGTTGGTGAAGTTGCTAACAATAAATGGGTGTTCAGGATAAAGCATAAAGAACACAGTTTTTTACTATGATTCAAAGCCAGATTAGTTGTTAATGGATTTAGCCAAAGGAAAGGAATTGACTTTGATGAGATTTTTTCACTAGCGGTGAAGATGACATCCATTCGTACAGTGCTGGAATTAGTTGCAAGTTTCGACTTGGCGATTGTGCTGATGGATATTAAGACTACTTTTCCTTCATGATGATTTGGAAGAAGAAATATACATGGAATAACCAGAGAGTTTCAAGAAAAGAGAAAAAAAGATCATGTCTGCAAGTTAAAGAAAAACTTATATGGCTTAAAGCAGGCACCGAGACAGTGGTATAAAAAATTTGAATTAGTTATGGGGGAGCAAGGGTACAAGAAGATTACTTCAGATCACTGTATTTTTGTAAAGAAAATCTTTGATGATGATTTCATCATCCTTTTGTTATATATGAATGATATATTGATTGTTGGTCAGAATGTTTCCATAATCAACAGCTTCAAAAATTAGTTAAGCAAGTCTTTTGCAACTAAAGGCTTAGGGTCAACAAATCAAATTCTTGGCATGAAGATTTCTAGAGATAAGGGTGCCAAAAAGTTATGGTTATCACAAGAGAAGTACATTGAAAAAGTACTTCAAAGGTTCAACATAAACAAAACTAAAGTTGTTAGTTGTCCTCTTGCTAATCATTTTACGCTTAGTTTCAAACAAAGCCCTTCGATGGAAAAGGGGAAGGAAAAAATGGAGAAGGTGCCTTACACTTCAGCTGTTGAAAGTTTGATGTATGTCATGGTATGCACAGGGCCAGATATTACTCATGCAGTTGGAGTAGTGAGTCTGTTCCTTTCAAATCCTGGTAAGGAACATTGGGATGCAGTGAAATGGATTCTCAGATATCTCTGTGGTACTTCTAAAATATGTTTGTATTTCGAAACCACCGATTCTGTGTTAGTTAGCTATACAAATGCGGATATGGTCGGTAATGTTGATTCAAGAAAATCTACTTTAGGATATATGATTACCTTTATAGGGAAAGTTGTATTATGATAGTCAAAACTATATAAATGTGTTGCTCTTTCCACCACTAAGGCAGAGTTTATAGCTTCAACAGAAGCAAGCAAGGAGCTACTATGGATGAAAAAGTTTCTGCAAGAGTTGAGTTTTGAGCAAGATAAGTATGTATTATATTATGACAGTATATCGTCATTCATCTCAGTAAGAATTTTACTTTCACTCACAATCAAAGAATATTGATGTGAGATATCACTGAATTTGAGATGCACTAGAGATAAAGTAGTTTTTGGCTTAAAAAGATTCACACAAATGATAATGGCTCTGATATGATGACTAAAGTTTTACCGATGAAAAATTTATTGCTTGTAGAGAAATTATCGGCATGGAAGATCCACCTACTTGAGTATGAGAAGGAGATTTATGGTGATGTCCTACTCAAATGGGATCCACAAGTTAAAAATATAGGTGGTACAAATTGTACCACCGAAATAAAGGAAAAGAGGAGATAACAGCTTGAAAAAACAAGTTGTCATCTCCCTCACCTGTTTTTTAACGCGGGGAAGGCTATTATAAACATCATTTCCTTCCCTCATTTCTAATAACAATTTTTAAGAAAAAATATATATTAGAGAGAGGAGAGAAAAAATATTATTCGTAAGATAATATTTTTGAGTGATAAAATAGTAAGATTTTATTTTAGGTGTTTGAAAAACACTTATCACTATTTTGGATTTATCTCATTTATGAGTGATGTACTTCTAGAATATTATTTTTTCTAGAAAAGTCTCTCTCTTGTAATCCTACTATTTATTAGTGAAGAAAAATTTATTTGGAATTTGTCTCGTGAACGTAACCTAAATAAAAATGGTGAACCACGTTAAAATCTGGTGTACTATTTTTATCTCAATTTTATAGCTATTATCAAGTATAGTTATTTTATTATATTATGTTATTAATTATCCGAGTAAAATTTTATCTAAGGAGACTAAGTTTTAAGTAAGACCGTCTATGATCCCTCCAGTATTTTCTAAAAATTTTCTTGACATTTATTTTTAATACAATATTTCATGTACTATTTATTTATATAATAGCGAGTAATTTATGTGTTATTAATACTTACTGCACAACAAAATTAAAATTCTATTCTATTTAATTTATTAGAGTAAGAATATATTTTATATTTAAATTTATAACATGATAATTATTAGTAAAATAAAAAAGAACTAATACTTTATTTATAGCATATTTTTGTAGCTTAAAACACGATGTGTTTTTTTCTATACATATTAAAAATAGTAATTCGTAATTTAAAATGTTTTAGGCCCCATTAATATTGAAATTTGTATTCCGTCCCTGCCTAGCCTTTGCCTCTAATTATTGATTGAAATTTGAAAAACTAAGAGTCTGTTTCCTAATAGAAAATAATTTTATTTTTTTCTATTTATTAAAGTATTCATTTTTTATAAAAAAAAAATTAGAAAATATGCTGACTGAGTAAAAAAAAAAAATTTAATGGGGATATGGAAATTTAACAATTTTATATTAGAAAATTTGACTTTTATTTATAAATGAAGATTTTAGAAGATATTTTCTAATAACTTCTTAAAGTTAGAAAACTAAAAAACTGTTTCCTATTTTCTAATTTAAGAAAACTACGTTATGTAAATATAAATATAAATTTTTTTTAAAGAAATTTTTTTTGGAAAACTCTTTTAATTTTTTTATAAGTTAACACACACTAAAATATTAATGATTTATTATTATTATTATATTCTATCCAAATCGCAAAAATTATCTACTATTTTATTTTAAAATATTTTAAAATAATTATTTATTTTTATTTATAAAATATATTTAATATTTTTTTATTTTACTCTCTAATAAATTTACACTTTAAATAAAAAAATTAATGATATTTTAAATTATTTTTAAAATAAAATAAATATATAAATAATGATAAAAAAGAGAAATACATGAATTATCAATATATTGATTGTATTTTTTAAAATTTATAAAAAAATAATATTTTTTTTGACATGAAAAATATATATTATTATTAATAATTTTTTCTATAAATTAATAATATATTAATTTTGTTTGGCCTTTTGTTGATATATTGTCATCAATGAGTTGGCTGTTGGCCACAGTGTGACTTCTTTTGCTGCTAAAGTAGGAAACAAAAAATTCATTTATATAATTTCATTGTTATTTTATAAAACAATTTACACTTATAAAGTGTCACCATCAATATTAGAAAATAAAAAAATTATACTATATATTATTTTTCTAAACTTTTTTCAAATATAATTTACAGATGTTATAAATTTTTACATCATATATATATTAAATATATATTTTTAGAAATATGATGCATGTGTTAAATATTTATTAAATGTATAATATTAAATGAATATTTAAAATATATATATATATTTAAAAATATTTTTATTTTTTAAGAAATAAAAAATATATTATATTAGACGGATTATCATCAACAAGTTGGCCACAGTGTTTTGTATTTTTGTTGCTAAAAACTTAGAAATAAAAACGTAGAAGTCGCATGCAAATAACATTAAAGATCAATATTGGCAAAATACACGTGTCACTTTCTGAGTCGCTTTCTGCAAAATCCAAAAACGTGTAAAATTATATGGTATTATTTCCAAATTAATACCATATAATATAATAATTATATTAAATTTCAATATATTAAAAATATCAAATAGAAAAAGATAAAAATTTAAAAATTCATTTCTAAAAATATATATATTTTAAGAAAAAAAAAATCAATAAGCTTATAGCCACTCTACTCGCAGATCTCCTAAAAACTTAAAATTGATATTTGAAATACTTATAACCATTTCTAGGCATGATTCAATATAGAATCTATATATGAATTATTATTATTATTATTTTTGATTTTGGAGATGTTATATGAATAAAAATATTAAAAGATAAAATGTAATAATAATTTGTATTTAGGTATTAATTTTGAAATAATAAATATATACTTTTTATTTAATCCTAGTGGTCTCATTTTTTCTAAAATTTTCAAACATTTTTCTTTTTTTTTTTAGTTTGAAATTGGGATTATGGTCACTTTATTAGCGTGCAACAGTTCTATACTTCTTTCTTTTTTATTTTTTTTATGGTTCATTTTCAAAAAAAAATTGGATCATTATAAATATAAATTTTAACATTTTTTTTATTTTCATATTTTTTTATCTTTTAAAATAAAATAAAATATTATTTTTATCATAAAGTTTTATTTTTTTATTTAAAAACTACGTGTTCTTTTTAAATTAAAATATTATTATTTTTTAATAAAAATTTGTTTATTGGATGATTTGATATTTTTCTGTAAATAGCATATAAAATAAATGAATGTCTTACTATAAATCAATTTGCTCCTAATATATTATTATTATTATCTTTAGTTTATATTAAAGAATTTTAGAGATATTTGAAACTTTTATTAGTTATATTGTTCTTTTATATTTTAAATTATTTACATCTTATATATATATTTTTAATTTATTAATAAAAATTTATTTCAAAAATATTAAATTTGAAATTGGGCTTATTTCTTTTCAAAAAAATTTTAATTTTGAAATTATAAAATTATTTATTAGTTATTACAAATTTTAAGGATGTAATTGTAAATTGGAATTAATATCCAAACATTATAAATCCCCAAACTACGTTTAGAGCAAACTAAGCTGTGAAGGTTGAATAAATAAATAAATAAAAGAAGCCTCCATTTTTCTCTCACTTATTTCTCTCTCCGAAAAACGAAATGGAGGCTCTCCGTCTAACTCCGTCGCAGACGGCGCCCCTCCGCCCTAACCGCCGGTCTGAATTGGCGCCACAAACACTCTATCGATCTCACACGAGTCCATTTAAGCCATTTATCAATGCCGTCATTTCCAAACAGGCGGCGGAATTCCCTTCTCCAATGCCTACCACATCATCGCCAGCTTGTCCTCCGCCGTTCTCCGCCACATCTACTGTTTCGTCTCCGTCGAAGAAATTTTCTCCCAATTCTCTCCAGTATCCGTCTGGTTATCTTGGGGCTGTACCTGACCGTACAGTTCAGGATGGCGCTAATAACATTATAACTGCTATGGGGTATTTGACGAGTATATTGTCGTCTAAGGTTTATGATGTGGCGATTGAATCTCCTTTGCAGTTTGCTCCTAAGCTTTCGGAGAAGTTGGGAGTGAAAGTTTGGCTTAAGCGAGAGGATTTGCAGCCGGTAAAGCTTTTACCTTTTCAATGTGAATGTCATGTTTGTGGTTTGGTTGTTGAATTTGAGGAATTTTTTTTTGGGATCGATAGCATTTGTTGTTGTTATTGAAATTTGACATTGAATTATGCAATTTTTAGATGTTCCTTTAAGGATGAAGCTGATTTTTTTTCGTATGGTAAAATTTGGAATAATTAGTTTTTTTTTTTATCTAGATGATATTCTTCAGTTTGATGAGAGCTTTTGGCCTCAGCTAATCTTTTGGCTGTCTTACATGTAATGTGATTTTTGCTGAACCATGTAATGTACCGTGTTTAAGTTATCTTGTCAGTGCTGCTAGCATCTACCGTATTATATGCATTTCATATTTTGTGTTGCACTTGCTTGTGAACTTTTTTTTTTTTCTCTTTCTTACTTCAAAATTTGCATTTTTTTTATTGTAAATATGCTAAATCAGTGGCACGATATGGGGTTGCCTCTCAGATTCTTTCTTAATTTTAGAGCAGAAGTCGCCTGTATATGTTGGCTGCATGAGAATCAATCTGTACGTGTTTAGTCTTTAAAAGTATATTATTATGTCGTGGGATGGCACTGCTGTTTAATTTTTGAATGGGAAAAATTCATACCCTGATAAACTCTTGTACTGTTTGTAATTTGGTTCTCAGGTATTTTCATTTAAGCTTCGTGGAGCTTATAATATGATGGAAAAAATTCCCAGGGAGCAGTTGGAAAGAGGGGTTATCTGCTCATCAGCTGGAAATCATGCTCAAGGTGTTGCTTTGGCTGCCAAGAGACTAGGCTGCAATGCAGTGATTGCTATGCCTGTAACTACTCCTGAAATCAAGGTACATTTTGTTCAAATTCGCCTTTGTATTTCATTCATGATCATATGATCTGTTAATTGAATTTTATATTCTTTTTTCTTACAGTGGCAATCTGTTGAGAGGTTGGGTGCAACTGTTGTTCTAGTGGGTGATTCTTATGATGAGGCACAAGCATATGCTAAAAGAAGGGCCAAAGAAGAGGGTCGTACATTCATACCTCCTTTTGATCACCCTGATGTAATCATGGGACAGGGAACAGTTGGGATGGAAATTGTGCGTCAAATGCAAGCCCCGCTGCATGCCATCTTTGTGCCAATTGGGGGTGGTGGGCTAATAGCTGGTATTGCTGCCTATGTTAAGAGGGTTAATCCTGAGGTCTGTTGGCTGTGCTAGATTTTAAGTGACTATTATTTTTGAACAAATATATCATCAAGTTTTCTAATTATTATGGTACTGCTACTATTTTCTTCATATTGATTGTGGAAGAAGTTTCTTTGATTAAAGGAGCTTTGAATTTATGATGCAATTAATTTGATTACCAATTGCAGGTAAAGATTATTGGGGTGGAACCCTCTGATGCAAATGCAATGGCATTGTCCCTACACCATGGTGAGAGAGTGATGTTAGACCAGGTTGGAGGTTTTGCAGATGGTGTGGCGGTTAAAGAGGTTGGTGAAGAAACTTTCCGTTTGTGCAAGGAATTGATAGACGGAGTGGTTCTTGTAAGCCGTGATGCTATTTGCGCCTCAATAAAGGTAGCTTTCTTTCATGCTCCAAAGCTTGTATGTTACTCTCGGGGATTCCCTTGGCTCCCTGCCCCGCATTCCAGCGTACAGTGATTTGCTGGAACATAATATTTGGTGAAATTGTTTTGCTCTCCCTGCAAACTGTCATTTTATAATCAAAACAATTGAGAACATTATTTCATGCATTTCAGGACATGTTTGAGGAGAAAAGAAGTATTTTAGAGCCAGCGGGTGCTCTTGCCCTTGCTGGCGCTGAAGCATACTGCAAATATTATGGCCTTGAGGGCAAAAATGTTGTGGCAATCACCAGTGGAGCAAATATGAATTTTGATAAACTTAGGGTTGTAACTGAACTAGCTAATGTTGGTAGGCAACAAGAGGCTGTGCTTGCAACTGTTATGCCAGAGGAGCCTGGGAGTTTCAAACGCTTCTGTGAACTGGTCTGTCTTCATAACCTCATAAAATTCTATTGTGGAGCACCTGTTTTATTCTTGCTGAAAATATTTTGGATGGCAGGTAGGACCTGTGAATATCACTGAGTTCAAATACAGATGTAATTCTGAAAAGGAGGCTGTTGTTCTGTACAGGTTAGTTTCATTGAAGTTACCACTTACTAGGAAAACCTAAATCATTTTGTTGATGTAATTCCTTTAAAGTATTCTTTGTTATCAGGCACATATCTAAGCAGTATGTTGTTGATGTAAAAAAAATTATTAATGAAATACAATGTTTAAAATATTTTTAAGTGCATTTTCAGTTTGAATGTAGTTAGTAATTTTATATCTGATAGTAAATGTTAAGAAGAAACAGCCCTTAATTATCTATGCAATGTTGGATGCAGTGTGGGCCTTCATACAGTTTCTGAAATTGAAGGATTGCAGCAGCGGATGGCATCCTCACAATTGAGAACTTACAATCTTACATCAAGTGACTTGGTCAAAGATCACTTGCGTTATTTGGTAATGATATTTTCTTAAATTACTTCTTGAGTTGACTGCTTAGATGTGTCTCATCATAATGCAGCACTAAAGTCAACTCTCTGGATGGATGTTTGACATGTTTCTAAGGGTACATAATTTTCATGCTAAGTCTTCTATTTAGACATATATTTTATCTTAGTGTACTTAGTGTTTAGGTTAAAATGATCTTGGCAAACTGTTTTTGGATTTTATAGGGCTTAGCAAACTATGATTTTGGAAAAAGCTGTATTTTCATGCTTTTTTCTAAACCATTGCTTACCAAAAGCCATTATATTTTTAAAAAAATAATTCAAAATGCAGTTTTCAAAAACTGGATAAAATCAAATGGATATTTGGTATGATAATTATCTTTCACTTCATGAACTTTAATGTGAAACAATCTTCTTCCTCTCAATTCAAAGTTAAATAGTTATCCAATTCACTCCCCATCACACCAACCTAAGAGGAATTTTTCTTTTTAAATTTCCTTTCAGCAAAAAATAATGGGAGAAAATTACATTGCATATGATCCAATTCCCATCTTTCTGTTGCTCTGTGTGTGTGTGTGTTGCAGTAGTTTGGAGGGATTCTGAATTCTCTCCTTGTGAAGTTTATTAAATGTCATTTATACTCGCAGAGGAATGAGCCTATGTAAACTTGTGTCTTGCATATTTAAAATTTGATTCTAAGGCTAAATTGTCATGTACCTGTTACAGATGGGTGGCAGATTAAATGTTCCAAATGAGCTTCTTTGTCATTTTGTGTTCCCAGAAAGGCCTGGCGCTCTCATGAAGTTCTTGGACACTTTCAGTCCGCGCTGGAACATTAGTTTGTTCCATTACCGTGGGCAGGTTTGCTTCCAAAACCTTATCTTTTATAGATGTTAATATTTCAATTGGTGACTTGTGTCAAGGAATTTTTCCTGTTGTGCAATCAAAATTAATTCATTCTTGGATATTCTATACAACAGGGTGAAGCTGGTGCAAATGTACTGGTCGGAATCCAGGTTCCTGAACATGAGGTGGATGAGTTCCATCATCGTGCCAACAGTGTTGGGTATGATTACTCTCTTGTAACTGATGATGTTAACTTCCAGCTTCTGATGCATTAATTGGAGATGCACTGTCATCTTCTATTTCAATTGGATTATCCAACTAGGCTCAATACTTAAAACTTCTAGGATTGAGAGTGGAAAGTAAGCACTCACTGTGCCACTGTTATTGTAGAAAGCAAAGCCATCATTGCTATCTATCTAACGAAGAGAAGAGTTCTGATACTGTCTTCTGCTTTGTAGTTCTATTGCCATTATTTTTGTAATATATTAATATTATGATTAGGGTTTCGCATGCAAGAAATTATTAGTGTTGGTATTTTATGACTTCCCTAGTTTTAGTGCAAGTTATACATATATTTTGCCTTGATCCAGAGTCATAATCAAGTTGTATATTTATGAAGAAGCTGACTTGAAAATTTTGTTCTGGAAATATATATATATATATATATATATATTACTAAATGCGTGTGCTGTAGTTTGCCGTGGGAACCTGAAATCTATTATCCTGGACTTGGTGGACTCATCTTGGCGTGGTCGGTGGCTATTGCTGATAAGTTTTTTCCTGCAATTGAGAATCTATGATCGGCCTTATAAATGGACAAGCTTTAGAATTAGAATAGAATTAAAATGGGAATAAAATAGAATCTGAATCAAAATGATAATTTATTCTTTTTTTAGTTGAGTCTAGATTTAGAATTTGATTTCCTTTCCTTTTTTTGGATTAGAGTAATTAGAGGTAAAGGAAGAGAAAATAAATGAAATTTATTTTATTTTCTCTTGTTTGCAGTAAATATTATGAGAGTAAATAAGAATAATAAGGGGAAAATTCATTTTTCTCATTTACTCTTCAACTTCAAAATATTTCTCTCCAAATTAGAGAGAAAGGAGAGTAAATGGGGTTGTTTAAATATATAAAATTACTATTCTAATGCTTATTTCCTTCTTTAAAAAATAAGAGAAATTTAAATTACTCCATCCCTTATTTACTCTACCAAACAATATAAAGTAATTTAGAGTAAATTTCATTTACATTACTCCTCATTTCTTCATTAAAATAAATTTAATTTCTCCCCTAACTTACTTTCATCCAAACAAAGGCTTAAATTTGTTTAAATTAAAATAGGATTAGAATCGAAATCAATGATAATTTTTAATATATATGAATATATATTTGTAAAGTGCTTTTATTTTAATAAATCAAAGATCAATGAAATTTTTATAATGAATTAGTAACTAGCAATTTATAGATTTCATACGGGGAAATAATATGCATCAATTTAATTGATGAGAGATAATATATAATAAAAAATGAATATTTATTTTTAAAAGTGAATAAAGAGAATTGATTTTATTTTGTGTATTCTATTTTATTCAAAGATAATATATTTTTTAATTTTGTATATTCTATTTAATTTATAAGAGAAGATACATATAATAAAAATATATAAATAATTAAGAAATAAATGCATATTGTTTAATATGAATAAAAAAGTTGAGTTGATTTTTGCGTGTTCAATTTTATTCATAAAGAAAATATATTTTTTTTTAATTTTAGTTTCCGTCAGAAATTAAATTTGAGTAATATAAAAGTTTGATTAATAGGGGAGTGGTGAGAATGATTCATTCTTATTTTTAAAATAATGAGATTTTTTTTACTATTTATTTTATCTAACCAAACAACAATTTATCTAACCCAACAACAAATGAGAAGATAAGTGCCCTCTCTCCGAGTTGGTGGCACATGGTCTGCAATTTTAGGTCATAGACCTTATGTCCTGAGAATGAGTCCTGTCTTAGTAAAAACAAATCAAGTATTTAGATTTAGCTCTTTGTAATTTGAGCATCCAAGGCAATCATTTTAATGAATTCAGGTTGAGTTTTTCAAAAACATAAAGACTTGAAATCTCCCATAACATTGGAAGTTGAGCATGCAACCGTTGGTTTTCTCAGTACTTGGAGATTTATTTATTGATTTTTATATTACAAAACAAATCTACCAGCATTGTTATCATATGCTAAAAGCTAAAGCAAAGCTGATTTACCAAAGCCATTAAAATATAACAAGCACATCCTCCAGGTGAGAAACGATAAAGCACTTTCGATTTCAGTAAAAGGCTCAAACTACTCGGTCAAATAGAAATGAACTTAGTTGAGGAACATCAACACCTGAGAATGATAGATACAATTGCAATTACTATATTAAAATAAGAATACTACACATATTACAAATAAATGCATACAAAAAAAATTCAAAACCGTTGATTTTTATCGTTCTTGCACGTGTAGACTGCAAAGGTTAAAAAAATTAACCAATGACCAATTCAACACCTGGGGCTGTTTCATCTTTCATGCGTTGTTGGGCATATGAAGTTTTGCATCTTCTTCATCATGCAATTCTTCAAAGAGTTTCGAGCGTGGATAATGGTGATGTGAGGATCAATAATCAATTTTCTCAAGTCTTGAGCATGCTTGATCAAATGCATAACAAATCTTAGGCATCTAGCATGAACATCCTGTTCTACCAATTCTACAATAGACACAAGAATTTCATCCGGTGGCCGAGTGATTCAGTCCAGCAAATTATGATCTCCCTTGATGTTGTCATACAACTAACACACAAGGAAAAGGGGGAAAATTAGCATAGACATCGTATGAATCAATTTCAATTTCGCTCCAAAATAATTTAACTCCAAAATACAAGGAAAGGGAAAAGTGGGGTTGGGGGATCATCAACTTCTGTAATGCCTCTCCTCCTCTGGCAATTCTACTACTTTCACTATTGCTCTACTAGTACTAAAATCGAATTACAGAATGGAAAGAAAGCAACTTTTATGTTTCATGTAATATAAATGCACTATTTTTATGGTTTAGACCATTCTTTAAAAGATAAATGAATCAATTGTTGGAGAAACACACCTTTTTCGTCATTGAATCTGATGCTGCCGACCTCCTCTTGTGGAACTACTGAGTTAAATTACAAGACAATACCAACTGGAGGAAGAAAAACAAAAGACTAGCTGAAGCTAAGACAGATTTTCTTCAGGAACAAAAAAGCAGAACCAAAAATTATTAGAATAAGAAAATTACCTCTTGAAGACTTGTAAATAAATTGAATACGAGCTTCACAGCCTTCTCTCCTAGTTCTGAGCTGATTATGATTACCATTTTGGCAGGTCTTGTCATATTATAAACTACTACATAAGTTGGGATTTAGAAGCCAACTTGAATACCAAAGGCTTCATAATTTGAATCTTCTGGGAAGTGTGGATCTACTCTGTAAACTCAGAATCTCTTTAGCAAAACCTTGGTTACCAGTTAATAGAAGTCCATCAAGAACACGATTAAAAGTACGTTTTCTAGGCACAAATCCTCTATCAACCATCTCAACCAATAACTTCCCTGCCACCAAGAGATCATGCGATTTTTTCCTGACAAACATTGAACTTATTAGTATATTGTAAGTATCCAAATTTGGCAAGCAATTCCCACAACTCATCTTCTGAAACAAGTCCAACCCATTCTCAATCTCTCCTGCATCACAGAAGTACCTAATCAAAATATTGTATGTTTGAACATTAGCCTCGCAGTCATCATCATCTTTCATTTTTTCCATAAATGCCATAGCCCTCTGCATTTCACCTACATGACACAATCCTCTAATCACCAAGTTATAAGTTGTTGAATTAGGAACATAACTCTTTTTCACCATCTCATCAAAGACCAATATAGCGTTCTCTACACTATCCTTTTTACACAGAACTTGAATGAAAGCATTATAAGTTGGAACAGAAGGAAGCACCCCTTCCTTTACCATTTGATTGAAAACCTTTCGAGCTCTCTCAATCTCACCCACAACCCCAAGCCCATGAATCACACTAGTGTAAGTAACAACATCAATTTCACATTTCCTCTTCTTCATTTCCAAGAAGAATTTCCAAGCTTCATCAATTTGACCAGCTCTAAAATACCCTTTAAGCATTATATTATAAGTAATCAAATTAGGAGTTAATCCTCTTTCCACCATCTCCTTCAACAACTCTAAGGCTTTGGGGGTCCTCTTAATCAAACACCAACCGTTAACAATTATGTTATAACTAACAACATCAGCCTTAAATCTACCCCTTAAAGCTTTAAACAAATTATAAGCCATTTCAGCTCGTTTAGATTTACATAACACATCAAGAATTGTATTAAACGAAGAAAGATCTTGAAAGCACCCAAATTCATGCATTGACATAAAAACCCTTAAAGCCCTATGGGGTTTTCCAGCAGCAGAGTACCTTTCGGCGATGATTGCGAAGGTTTTAGGGGACGGACCAAGGCGGCGCGAGCGCATGCGAGAAACCAGAGCCCAGACGGTACGATAATCGCGGAGGCGGGCGGAGATATCAATGGCGTGATCAAAGGAGGAAGCTTCGTGGCAATAGGAAGGGTGGTAAGCAAGGAGATTGAAGAATTGAAGGGCTCTGTGGCCGTGGTTCCATAGGCGTTTGAGCACTGTGTTAACTAGCTCTGGAGTCCACCGGATGGTCGGGGAGTGAAGAGACTGAGCTAGAGTTTGTTGGTTTGATGAATTGAGAACGAGGGTAGTTATAGCAGCGGCGGTGTCTAGCGGTTCTGTTTGTTGGCCGGTGGTGAAATGGCGGTGGGGTTGCGGTGGATGGCGGCGAAGGAGTTTAGCGCTGACTAGCTGGGTAGCCATTTTTTTTGTCGCATTTTGCTGCTTGTTAAGCATTAAAGATCGCATTTTTAAACGACCGAAATAAATTTAAAGGATTGGTCGTTTTGGATAAACGGTTCAACGGAATCATTTAACAAACGACCCGAAATTAGATAAACGACAATGCTTTATTGAAAATTTGGTTTTTACAGTAAACGACAGTAATAAATCTAAATAAAGACTGCTCAATATAAACGGGGTCGTTTAAATAAAGATGTTTAAACCAAAGGAGAGAAAAGGCAAAATTACATCCACCATTGTATTTTTTAAATTTTTAATTTTTTATCAAAATATTTTAATTATTTTATTATAAATTAATAATAAATTCATTATAAACGGTATGAAATTTATAAATTTATTATAAACTAATTATAAATTTATTATAAACTCTTTATAAATTAAAAAAAAATTATATTTTAATAAATATTTTATAAATTTTAGTATTTTAATAAATATTTTATAAATATAATATATTTAAAATTATTTTTAATTATTTTTATATTTTTGTCAAAACCAGAGAAAGTTATAATGTGGGCCTTGCTTGATATGAGCTTTCACTTGGCCTGTGTTTTCCCAAAACCTGCCCCATACCCAAATTCATTTTGATTTTTAGAAGGAATTTCATCAAAAAATACCCAAAAAAATTATTTTTAAAAATACTCATTTTCTTTTTTTTCCTCTTAAAAAAGCCCACTTTTTAATTTTCAATTTTAAAAATGCTCTGTTAATAGATATGTATCTAATATATTTTTGAAGAAATTACACTATGTACTACTTTCAAATTTTTATTTTTAATTTTACTGCTCCTATTTTTTTTAACCTTTTTTTTCATTATTGGGCTAATTTTTATGGTTTTTTTTTTCAAATATACGGCTTATTTTTCTTCTCTATTCATTTGTCTCTGTCAATGAGTAAATTGCCATGTTTTATATTTCGGTGAACAATTTTGTGAGAATGGCAATATTCTACACTATAAAGAATCTGCTTTAGAAAATTTTGGTAAAAAATAAGAAGGAAATTACTCACCAAAAAGTCATTATCAAACGCAGAAGGACCAAATTTAATTTGCAGCTAAGGACCAAGTCTAGTAAGATCCACATTTCTGTTTATAGTATCCTTATGATTGTTTTGGTTATTTTATGTATTATGTATATATTCTTTGTGATCAATTCGTATTATAATGCTGCTTAAGTTAATAAAAATGGTTTAAGTTGATGAAAATGGTTTATTTCTATTTCGTCCATGGTTTAAGTTGAACATGTTTTTTGTATTTCTACAAGTGTTAGAGTGAGAGGTGGATTTTGCAAAAGAAAAATGAGTTTTATTGGAGTTAAATTGGAACAGCCGAGCATATATATATATATATATATATATATATATCCATATTTAGCAAAGTTTATATTTATAATTCACACTCCAATTCAAAAATATAATCATTCTGTTTGGAAATGATTGCTTTTGGATTTTAAATCTATTGATTGGATTTTTTTTATTCTTCAAATATATTGTACTCCACGTGTTTAATAAAATATTTCAAAAAAAAAAGTTCTTCAATTTTTTTTTATCTTTCCATCAAATTTAATAATTTATATCAAGTTGTATGCATCATATATGATGTAAAAGTGAACACATAACATTATAAAACTTTTAAAAAAATCTAAAAAAATTATACAAATGCATCAAAATAAATAAATAAAATATTATATATATATATACAATTTAATAATATATGTGATGTATGTTATATATAATGACATATATCTAAAATAAATAAATAAATAAATATGCATGGTTTTGAAGAGTATAAATATTTTAAATGAATATTTTAAAAATATATTGTTAATTGTTATATGTTTGAAAAGTATAAATATTTTATAGTTGCATTCTGATAATAAATATATATATATAAATATTTTATAGTTGCATTCTGATAATAAATATATATAAGTATATGTTACATATATATATTTATATATTAAAATATTATAACTATATTCTGATAATTTTTTTGAAAACTAATAGATACATGCAGTTATAGTAATCATATCTTTATAAATACTAAAAAAAAATGCTGCATATTATTTTTTTTCTAAGATAATAAGTATACGAATGTATATGCTACATATACTTTCGTATACTAAAATAACATCGGATATATTTTTTTTTTGTAATGCAATAATTAGATATATATATATATATATTACACATATGTAGATATATGTCGGTATATATTATATATATTTTAATTAAAAAATAATAATATATATCGATATGTGTTTAATATATTTTAACTAAAGAATAATAATATATGTGATTATATGTCGGTATATAACTATTTGATAATTTATTTATATATGAGTATATGTTACATATAACTAGATATACCAAAAAGAATAATGACATATATATAGGTATATATTGTAAAAGAATAGCAATATATGTTATATATATTGTGTATATATTATATATACTTTAATTAAAAAATAAGAATAACGGTATATATAGATACATGATGGTATATGTTATATATATATTAATATACATTGGTATATATCGGTATGTGTCAGTATATAACTAGATAAATATATGATATATATATGTATATGTTGGTATCTGTCGGTATATATTAGTATCTATTGATATTTGCCGATATATATTATTATCTATCGGTATATGTTGGTATATGTCACATATATTTTAATTAAAGAATAACAATATATGTAAGTATATATCAGTATGTTACATATATTTTAATTAAATAATAATAATATATATGAGTATTTAAAATTAACAAGAAAATAATATTATATGTTGGTATATATTGATATATGTTATATATAAAAAGATATTTTTATAATTTATAGATCTATATATTTTAAATATTCATATCTACTACATTTAAAAAAAAAATCTTTTATCTAAAAATAATATAATTTAAAATTAACTAAAAAATGACAATATATGTTGATATACATCAGTATATATTATATATAAAATGATGTTTTTATAATTTATATGGCATATATTTAGTTATATGTTGATATGTATTACATATAAAAATATATGGTTGTTAAAATTTAAAGAAATAAGAATATAAAAGTGATATATATTTAATTATATGTCGATATATGTTACATATAATAATATATACTTGTTAAAATTTTAAAAGAATAATAGTATAAAACTATAATATATTTAGTTATATGTCGGTATATATTACTTTTTATTAAATTTATATTTATAAAATTTTATTAGCTATCTCTTATGAAATAGTTTTAATTCTAAAATAATAAAATAAACATTTATAAATATATTTTAGTTGATCCTTAATAATTTAAATTAATTAGAAAAATATAAAAAATAAAATAAAATTTAAAAAATTTCATCTCAAAAATAATTAATATATTTATAATTATATGTATGATTTGAGTATATATATTGATAAACAGAAAAAAAAATTATAAATTTATAGATATAAAAATTTATAGATATTAAAATAATAAAATAAAAAATTTACATAGAAATGTTTTTATATCACCATTTTGAAATCACACAAAAAAAATAAGAAATAAAAAAGACAAAAATTGATTAAAAAATCGTTATTATATTTAATTTATATAAAAAATAAGCTTATTAATTGATAAAAGTTAATTTATATGTATACATATACATACCTGCTTAAAAAAGTCACATGCACCATATATATACATTAACTTTTATCATTTCAGAATATTTATTAGTGGGGCCCACTAATCCTTGCTTGTGTCCACCTCTATGCTTAAAAAATCTCTCTCCCAATTTCGGTATCCCGTAGTTTTGCAAACAAAAATCTTTCTATAGTATATAATTGAAAGAAAAAAAAAATTATCACCATATCAGTGAAAATAAATTTAATTTTTTTAGATTGTTTTATAAATATTTTAGTATTTTTACTATACTAAATATATATAATAACGAAGCTAATTTCAAAAATGGTTCTAGTTCTTATAGTGCGAGTTCGTTGTTATTGCTGCTGTAGCTCTCCTAACTGCAAAATAAAAAAGGACGGGGGACCGGGCTTCTCGAAGATAGTCTTCGATACCTAAGTGAAGGTCGATCACTCTGAAAAAATAAAAAGAAGAGAAGAGAGAACTCCTTTTATATATGAGAGTGACATTCTATTTATAATTAATATTGGGAGATAAAGTTTAATATGTGTTGATATAATTTGCAGATATATGAATAGAGTGTCTGTTGAATATAAAAAATTCGATGAGACTTAAGGTATTCTAAATTGAGGTCTACTATATTGCTAAGAGTCCGATCATAAAAATAATCGAACATAAAAATTGATGAACGAGCTCGATAAATAAAGGGGTAATATCAATATATATTTATTAATTTAGTATAGGAAATTAAAGGTCTACTAAAATAAGGAGATATTATTTATTGGAATAAGATTGAAGTTTAATTACTATTTTTTTAGTAATATAATAATACAATAGAAATAATTTTTTTTCTTTTCCATAAATGATATTTTATTTTACCTAATAAAAATTGAATAAAACACCCTACTCTTGGTGACTCGGCACCGCAACAGAAAGCAAATTGCAAAGCATCTCTCTTCTTCACAATGAGGATTTCTTTGTGGCAGAGATATCATTAAAGGGGGAAAAAATCATTGGCCCGTTTTGTAAAATCGCTTTAATGCTTTTTAAAAAAAAAAAAAAAACTATTTAGGATCTTTTTGTGGCACTGGCACTCTGGCAGTGCCCTTATTTATCGAAACCGGATTTATACGTCCCACCTAATAAAATTACTAATTTTTTTGATTATTTTTTATGAATAAAAAATATATATACTCACTGTAGATAAAATTTTTTCTATATTTATAAGAATTTGATCACGTTCAAGCTTAATTATAAATAAAATTGTAGATTAATAAAAAAAATAAATTTCTTTTAAAATGAGTAAAATTTTTAAAAATTTAATATTTTTTAAATTTAAACTCGACTCATAATTTGATATGGCTATATTTATAATGGTTTATTTGAGAAATATGTGAAACAAATATGAAAAATTAATTTTAATCTTGCTTGACATGATAAAGAAGATAATGATTACTTGTGAAGGATCATGATTCATGCGATGTGGTCTATAATTATACTCCAAAAGAAAAACACTTTTCCTAACCATGTCTCTAATATAAAGCATTAAATTTTTGCATTAATAATACGATAATTCATATCAAAATCAATAAATATGGTAAAATAAATATTTTTTTTCTTATACGCTATTGAATTTCAAGAATGAAATTCTAATTAATATTGGAGAGCAATTTTAAGGGTTTTCACATAACTGCAGAAAAAATAAAAATAAAATAAAAAATTACTGTTTTAAAAATATTTTTAAAAGTATTAGTTTATAAATTTACGTATAATTCATTACACTTCCACAAAATGATTAAAAAAATTTTATAACATTTGATGAGAGACGTAATTTTTCCTAATTTTAATTAGGGACTGATTATTACACAGTTGAGTTTGTTCTCTAAGCTTTAAAAGCTTTAGCCAAGTCTCTATCGTCACCTTCGAAAAACTCACATATAAACATGGAAGAAAAAAAAGTTTACAACTTTTAGTTAGCCTAATAAGTACATATTAACATAGAAGACAAAAATCATGGAGCTTTAAAGGGTATTAAACATGCATCTTCCCATAAAAGAAGCAGCTTTATTGGAGCTATGCTCTTTAAGACAGTTATTTATATTACTTTTGACACTGCCATTCACTGCTATTCTTCTTAAATTCTCCCCCACCTGCCTCCCCTGTTCTCCATTAACTCTTCTCTGTCTCTACTTAGCAGAGGCTTAATATTTTTTCCATTTTTTTCAGGGAGAAGAAGAGAGGAGAAATGGGTTTTGCAGATAGAATTCCGGGTACTTTATTTTTGCTTCTGGTTTTAGTAAATTCAATATCTAATGCACAGCCTATTGTTCCTGCTCTGATAATCTTTGGTGACTCTGTTGCTGATGTGGGTAATAATAATAATATAAATACTGTTGTTAAAGCAAATTTTCCTCCTTATGGAAGAGACTTTGTAACTCATATGCCAACTGGAAGATTTTGTAATGGAAAATTAGCTACAGACTTCACTGGTAAAAAAAATTCTTCTTCTTCTTCTTCTTCTTCTTCTTCTAGTTCTAAAGTTAAGTCTTTTTTATTTTATTTGACATTTGACATTTGTTATCTTATTATTTGTTTCACGTACAGCTGAGTTCCTTGGTTTCACCTCATATCCACCAGCTTACCTTAGCCAAGATGCTCAAGGAAGCAACATTCTTACTGGTGTTAACTTTGCCTCTGCTTCTTCTGGATACTATGATGGCACAGCCAGGCTTTACGTAAATAATAATAAATATCTCTCTTTGAATTTATTTAAAGTTTTGATTGAAACTTCGCAAACAATTTCATACTATGTTCAACAGTTCTGGAACTTTTATGGTAAAATCAAGTTATTGATCATCATTGTCAGCAGTGTTTTTGAGGCGAAGCAGAAGACAGAATCTAAAACTTGAGTATTCATGGAACAATTTGATAAGAAACTGCATTAGGAGCAGTTTTGTAATGTGGCCAAAAACTAAAGTTCGAATTTGAATGATTCTTGGCTCTATCTAGCTCGATGAGAAATAAGTTAACAAGTCAAACTCACTGTTTCGCGATTATGTTCATCTATCAAGTTCCTCCATGAATACTAGAGCTTTCTGTTCTGTCTTCTGCTCCCCATCAGTTTTCTAAATTACTCCTCAAATTGCAATGCCAAGTAGACCTCTTTCTCCATTCCCATTAATATCTAACATCACTCTTGACTGTTTCTTGCTGATTATATAGGGTGCTATTCCATTGACCCAGCAATTAAATTACTACAAGGAGTATCAAAGAAAAGTTGTGGATATGGTAGGACAAACAAAGGCCAATAACATATTCTCTGGTGCTATCCATCTTTTGAGTGCTGGGAGCAGTGATTTTATTCAGAATTACTATATCAATCCCCTTCTTAACAGAGTCTACTCAACAGATCGATTCTCTGATAGTCTCTTGTCATTCTACACCACTTTCATTCAGGTACTGCATTACATTTCTTTGCTTCCCAGCAAACATCTGGAAAAGAAAACAAAATCTGGAATGGATAGATTGAGTATAGCAAACAGTAACCATAGATGTAAATAGTTTCAGGATTTCGGACAATCTTGTGAACTAAACTGTGTTCAATCAAATCTGTCAACAAAAAATCTGCACAAAAATCAACGTATCTATGACATAGTTGGGAAATTACACAAATAAATAGCATGCTTTTAATTTCAAATACATAAATGGAGTTTGATATTCAAATAAATGAGAAATTTACTCGTTTAATCTTCTCAAAGCACAAAGATGTTGCTAACAAGGATGGCGTTTAATACAGAATCTATATGATCTGGGAGCAAGAAGAATTGGAGTGACAAGCCTACCGCCAGCAGGGTGTTTGCCTGCAGCTATCACTCTTTTTGGTGCAGGAAGCAACCAGTGTGTTGATAGATTAAACCAAGATGCTATTGCCTTCAACAATAAATTAAACAGCACCTCAAAAAGCCTAGTGGATAATCTGCCTGGCCTCAAACTCGTGGTCTTTGATATCTACGAGCCACTCTTAGATATGATCTCGAAGCCCAGTGATAACGGTAATATGCACATTCTGCAACAACTAGCAAGTCAATGAGTCAAGTACAAAGAATCTCATGTTTTTACATACAGTCAAACATAAAACACAAAAGTCTATCAATTCTTTCACTATGATATATGTAGATCAAAAGTTTCATTTGTTAGTTGGGTTGATTGATGAATGCAGTTGCGTATAAACATTAATTATTGTTATTAATTACAATATACTATTGTCACAGGGTTCTTTGAGGCAAGAAGGGCTTGCTGTGGAACTGGTACTTTAGAGACCTCACTGCTCTGCAATGAAAGGGCTTTGGGAACATGCTCCAATGCTACACAATACGTGTTTTGGGATGGATTTCATCCTACTGAAGCTGCTAACAAGGTATTGGCTGGTGATCTACTTGCTCAGGGATTTGGCCTCATTTCTTGAAGCAGTTCCTACTATAGTAGAAACAATTAGCTACTATTTTATTTCTTATATATGCTATTTATGAAAATTAAATAAATTGCACTTATGCAAGTTGTAGTGTGACCTCATAGTTATATATGTTTTAATAAGATAATAATAGTCGAGATGAATGCTTTACATTGATTAACTTCCACTGCCGAATTTCAGTTATCCATAAAATACGCGGTTTTAATCCCATTATGCCGTCAAAATGGGGTGCAGAAAAAAATTCATCATTTGACCATTTCTTTTTTAGATTATTGACCTATTATTATAATCACGATTTTCATTTTTAACCTTTTTTTCAAAACAAAAGGAACATTCTCCTTTCTAATAAAAAAGGGCGGAACCAAGAGGGGTCAGACCCCTCTCAGTTCATGCATATATATATATATATATATATATATATATTTCTATAATTTAAAAGAAAAAGAAAATTTACTGTAGATGAACAATAGAATTCTCCTTCCCTTTTCCATTTTGCCCCTAAATCTTCTTCTTCTTTTTTATCAATTTTTTAAAGGTTTTTATTATAATTTAATATTATCTATTGAATTCAATAAAATACAATTAATAAAAAACTTATATTTCAATAACTTCATTACAAAATTATATTATATTATATTTTTATTTTTAGTTTACGAATCTACATATTATAAATAATTTATTACTTTTTTATTAATGTCTTATGATAAATTATATAAAAATTTTAATATTTTATTATTTTTATAACGAATTGTATTAAAAAAAAGTAAAATTTTTTATAAAATTATATTTCATTGTAATAAATATAATTTATATTTTTCATTCATTTAATTAATCTTAAAATTTATATTTTTTAATAATATTTTTAGAACGCTCTATTAATAAATTAATATACAAAATGTGTTTATGTGTTAGGATTCTTTACAATATATTTATACTATTAAGTAATATGAAAATAACCAAATCAAAATTAGTTTCTTTTTTACTTCTATAATTTATAAAAATATATAAATAATTAATGATTAAATTGTCTGAGATTTTTATTTTTTATAACTTTAAAAAATAATTGAAGAGAAAAAAGAAATATCTATTTAAACTTTTTTTTATGCAATAATATTTTATTACTGACGATCATAACTCAAAGTTCTTACAATGCAATTGGAAGCAAGATTCCAATATTAAAAACATGCACTTTAAACTATCACTCTAACCAGATTATGAGTATTTTTTATGAGTGTTGATATTTTTTATTGCATAAGTTAAATAAGATATTAGTGTCTTAAAAAAATTTAAAAATAAATAAAAAAAAAACCATTTTTATTTATTGAAGGAAAAAAAATTAAATTCATAAAATAGTAAAATATTTATCTCCTCTTACAACTAAATATTGATTTTATTTTATAAGTTATTAAAATAATTTGATGAAGAAAAATAATATTTTTTATAATTTAATAAGACAAAATAAAAAAGTAATTAAAAGATAAAAACAAATTTTGTAGGCACTAAAAATAAATTTTAAATGGTGTCATCGGCATATAAATATAAACATATACACACATTTATATATAAAGACATGAATTTATATTAAAATTATAACTAATATTTATATTTATTCATTATAATAATTATTAATTATAAATAATACTTACAATTGATTTGATTAGTTTAACTTACACTATAACACTCATTACGTGAAGTTTATCTGTATTTCACTTGTATCATTAATTATAAAACTGAAACCCCTATTGTTCATATAACCCATTGACTGATATATCAATTTACCCTAGCATTCAATTGCACTTCATATAATGCTATAATTATATATGATATTGACACCAGCTTTTTGCATATTTTATTTACTCTTTAATTTTATTCTTAACTGTTGTAATATATTTTAAATATTCCTTTGTGCAATTAAATGATAAATTATTTTATAAAATAAAATATGTATATCTCCGAAGCGAAATGAAGATATCATTCTAATATATATATGTATACAACATAAATATGCATATATGTATTTATATGTATATATAAATATGTATATATGTACTATATGCACATATATAAATATATATGCATATGCATATGTATATGTATATATAAATATATAAATATATATGTATATATATATAATTTTAATCATTTTAATAAATTAGTCTTCTTTGTTATTAGACCCTTTAACTATGAATTTTTTAAATTTAGATTTTTTTCTAAAAATAATAGTTGGTAATTATTATTATTATTATTATTTCTTTTTTAAATGTAATCTTCTATTCTAACCTTAATTTCTTTTTTTAAATAATTATTACTATTTTAATTATTAATTTTTAATCATACTTTTAATTGAGATATAATTTTAATTTATTTCTTATAAAAAATTTTACCTAATAATTTTGATAAAAACTTAAGATTACGGAAATTAAAATATTAAATTATATGACAAATTAACAAAGAAATTAAAAATCATCAAGAAATAACAAAAAAAAAAGTGTATTTGAAGTTTTCTAACTTTTACAAGTTACAGCTTGGGGTGCATTAGATTAAAATATTAATTGATTTTAAAAAATCTGATGGTAGTCAATAAAATTTGTTTAAAAGTTTATTAAAATCTAATGGTATTCAAAAAAAACATTCAATGATTTTAATAAATTTTATAAATCTTTAGATTTTATTAAATTTTAGCATGTTAGATATAAAAAAAAAACTATTTCATAAATTCATACTTCATTCCAAAGATTTCACAAATTCAATCTCCATTCTAAATTTTTTACACTTATATATCTATCACGAAAATTCATTTCTTTTTAATATAAAATTTCTTAAAATATATACCACGCAACACTTCACAATACTAACTAAATTTTATCCTATAAAATGGCATTTTTATATCATTAAACTTTTGTTAATAAATATTTATCTCATTACAAGAACTATAAATTTAGAGAAATTCTATAACTTTAATTATGAAGATATTTTAAATAATCTTTTATAAATTAGATTTTTTATTTTCAAGTTCCCATATTAGATAGTTTAAAAATCTATGAAAATCTTTTATAAGTTGTATTTTTTATATCTTATTTTGAAGTGTATTACGTTATAATAATATCGAATAATATCGAATTTTTAAAATATGAATGAAAATATATAAAAATAGTTATATATATATACATATTGGGTGATATACTTAATGAATTTTAAAATATCATTGAATTGTCATATTAGATAGTTTGAAAATACACAATTTATTTAAATTTTAATTAAAAATGAATATTTATTAATTATGCATAAAAAAACTCAATTGTATTTTTTAATATTCTTTTACTATAAATAACACGTGAATTTTTTTTATAATTTATTTTGCATATAATAATAAATAATAGAGATGATATAATATTTTAATATATTTATTTAATATTATTTTATATTTCAATTCATCTTTATATTTATTATTTTATAATATTTTTATCTTATAATGATAATATTAGAATATGTATTTTATTTATTTACTATAAAATATAATATATTTATTCATTTGTCTAATATCATAAAAGTTATATTTATAGTATAATATTTCAAATAAAATATATTATATTTTTATCAAAATATTAATTACATGAAAAATTAAAATTCCATCAAAATCTATTAAAGTCTATAATAAAAATCCAATAAACACCCTTAAATTTCATATAGAATTCGAAGAGAATCTATAAAATTTCATTTAAATCTTTGAATTCCATTAAAATCATCAATTCTTTTAAAATTTATTAAAATTTTAATTCAAGACACCCCATCATCAATTCTTTTAAAATTTATTAAAATTTTAATTCAAGACACCCCCCCCCCCCCCCCCCTCTTAAATTCAATAGAAAATATTTACTCATAATTATGATAACACTGAAATATATATATTTATATTCTCATTGCAAAGAACAATAAGGAAAATTTTACCCATCTAATGCTTCTTTTTTTTTTTTTTCCATTCCGTGTTCTTAGAAATGTTTCCTCTTAATGGTTTCTTTTTCCAGCCAAGAAAAAAAAAATCTGCCATTTACGTGCTTGAGAATGTGTTAGTTATATTAATTACTACTGTAGCTTACAGGGGTTGAGCACCCATGCGATAAATTATCAAGAAAAAAAAGCATATAGGCCAGTTATACTTTTGTAGAAAAGTAAAGAATCAGGAACACAAGACAAAGGTGTTCACCTGGAGGTCCATAAATCCCTAAGAAAGTTCGAATCCAGTGTTGGAACTGATTGCATAGAGAAGTTTTGCTCTCAAAGTGCTTGCACGTTTGTAGGTTGGAAGCTGTAGCCATGCAAATAATCAATAAAGCACAGAAATAATCATGATTAGGTAAACAATAAACACGCATTTTGAATGGAAAGGGATAAAAGATGCTGGGAATTATTGGTCCTGAGCCTTGCATTTGGAGTACCTTCAGGGTATTGTAGCATGTAGAAGCTGATGGAAGCCGTTCAACATCCTGTCCTCCAATTGTTGCCCAAAGAGAGGCATCACATGCAACCTATTTAAAATCAAGTTCTGGATTTTAAATTCCATTTATATTTTTGATTTATTTTTAAAATCTTATCTTTTTATTTATTTTTTGTTTTTTAAATTTTATCAGAAAAGAGGGATACCGTGAGCATGGGTTTAAAGAGAGCATGTCAGTCCAATAAAAACAGATAAAGAAAACTGCAAGCAGTCATGAATCAGTTACAGAATCATTAACTATCAGAGAAACCAATCAAAATTCTCAAAGCAACCCCACAATATACATACTAACTTGATGTCTTTATCTTCGTATAGAAGGAAAAAAATGATTTTAACTTCTTTAGACTAACAAATCATATCCTAACCTCTTGGGAAGTATAGTTTTAAGGCATGGATTTTGTTATGTTCCAGTATAAGCTTGGAAACAAGTAGTCACACAGTCGGAGACCCATTCATTACCAGTCACATGCTGAGAGCATTTATCTTGTTCAAAAAGAAAAAAATGAAGCCTGTTCAATTTACCTTAGCATTTACTTTCAAGCAACTCTCAATGCTCATGACAGTCTTTATTTACACGTCTGTAAGAGTAATCACAATTTTTTCACTTTTAATATTGCAGAGAAAAAAGATATTTTTATGCGGCCCATATAACAAATCTTATTCACCATTAGCTTACCAATATAGTGGATCTTGGGATGCAACAGAACAAAAATATCACATCATATTAAGCCATCCAAATAGCACATCAAGCATTTGGAAATTCTTGAAGCAGACAATCAAGCCCTCATTAATATCTTAAGACACACCAAATCAGATCAGATACTAGATATTATAACTTGAATTTAACCTGATAGTTAGAAAAGGGATCAAATTTCAGCTACATGTGAACTGAACATGCAAGGTAATCAGATAGTCCATTATCCATTTCTGAAGTCAAAGCCACAACTGAACAGGCCCTTAGTCCAATAGTTCCAGGTCTCAAGATTTGAGATCAATAGCATACCTTATGGATGGTAAACGATGGCTGCAAGTGTTTGAACCCAAGTAATGGAGCTCGAGAACAGCTGGTTACAAATTTAAGCAACATACATCTTTCATTTGGTTCAAATCCTTTAATTACCTGAAACACATTCAGAAGAAAATATAAAAAATAGAGAAAAGAGAAACAACGATTAAACCAATGCATTTTTCTAGATAGCAAGAGATGCAACTTTAAGTTGGAATACATATCATCATCAAGCATGAGATATCAATAATGAGAACAGTGCTGATACGGGTATGCTATCTTAAAAACTCTATTTTGACATAGATGTGGAATCTACTTGGGTTAGGGAATGAGGGCCGGGTGGGGCCAACCACTACAAAAGCAAGAGATGCAGTGAATGGAGATTCTGTAAAATATAATAGAGAGAGAAAAGAAATGAACATGTGGGTGAAACATTAAAAAGTATTTGCATGTCAAATGCAGAGTAATACCATGGCATGGATCTTGCACACTTTGATCAAACAAAGTTTCCCAGCAATTAGATAGAGGAACTGCAAATACTATGGGAAGTTACATGATTCATTTAGGAAATTTTCCAACTACAATTATACAAGTTTTCTCCTCCAGGCAAGCAACTTTTGCATCCTCAATACTTTCAAAAACAGTTTGTTTCTTTAATATTATTATTCTTCAAGTAAATAGTTGTCTACAAATTACAGGTGAAAAGATTGAAATAAATATTGAGGCATAAATGGATAGATACATGTGTTTATACAAAAATAAATTCAAACCATAAGAAAGAATCAAACTTTCAATTTCCATTGCAAAGCCAGTACCTCCCAAAAAAGTTTGATTGTCCAACTCCCCTCAGAATATCCGCCAGTGTAACGTGTGTTATTTCTTAAATCATCCACATCAATGTCAAAGTCACCACCTGAAAGTAACTGAATAAAGTAACTTGGGTTAGCCTAGGACCAAAAGAATGAACCAATAAGGAATGACAGAAAAAATTCTTCAGTACAAAGGTAAAGATAGAATCACATGAATTCAAGAGAGTGATTATATACAAAGTACACATCACATTATATAAACAATGAAGAGTGAAGGCCATTTTTTTAAATTCAGAAAGACAACTTATAGTAATGCCTAATGCGTGAACCTAATTTCCCTATTTCACACTACCTTCTTTTTATCCCATTGCACTCACATTGGTCCTTTACATTTTAGCATATAAAGTTCCTGTAAAAATATTTTGCTCTTTTAATATTCCCTTTGCAGACTCACATGCCAGCTCCACATTGTGCCAAATCAGCATATAGTCAAATATCAATGTGTTCACTGCCCCAAATGCCCATGAGCTAAATAGCTTGCACTTAGCACTGTCTCGATATCAAGAAGCAGGTGAAATCAGTTGAACAAACTCCAAGCATTTGAAGAAGATTTAAATATACAATTGCTAGGTGGAAAGCATATTGGAGGATTGTTAGTGGCCTGAACATGGTTTTCTTTTCCTTTTTATTTTTTAATTCATGAAAATTAAAAAAAATCTTCTTATCAGCTACAGATGTTGTATTCCCAAGATTCTAAGACCAGCATACATAAACCACATTTCTTTTATTTAAGCATAGAACTTAAGATTATAATCATGCAACCATAACTAAATTAGACAGGATTTTGTACATGTCCTCTATTTTCCCCTTAACTACATAGTGCCAGTTGACTTTGTAGATGCATATTTCCAACACGACCACACTTAGTCCTGTTAGCTGACCAGCATACTTTTTTTCTGCAAGTAATTAGTTGAAGGCCAGCACTGTGAAACCAATAGATTTATCCTTTCAACTATTTTTAAAGAATAAGGGACTCAGCCCATGTAACTTCCGAACTTAATATCACTATTGAAACTAATATACACAAAGCAAGGGAGGACCTGGGCAAGCAACCTCAAATCAACAAATAGAATACCCGATACAAGGCACATGTCATTGAGAGGCAATAATTGGCCAAGTGCACATACAGGAGGAACTACCTGATTGAATTCAGTTGCATTAAACAATTTTAACCAAGATGGGGACACGAGATCCATTAGTCCCCTATAAAATGCATTTGAAAAGGGCAATATCTGCAATTTGAACAATCAACATCAGATAAATCTAACACAATAAATCTAACACAAAAGGTGATAGAATCGTAGAACTTGCAAAAATGTAATTAACTCGATACCTGTCGATTCAGTTTATAATCGGCCATTGCATGAACATACTGCATCTTGTTCTCATTTGTCACACAAACATCCTTGCCCCCGGGTTTAAGCTCAATAACATGTCGTTTACCAAATGATTCTTCAGTAACTGTGAAGTCTAGAGAGAGATCTTTGAGATCACCATCATAATGCTGTGGAAACAGCAACCATGAATAAATAAATAAATGAGATCTGTGAACTTGTATGTCTAATCTTGCAAATACACCTAAATATGATATTCATAAGATGGACAATAATCCAAATAATCAAGGAAATTACAGACTTCCAAGCAATGGAAATGGCTCAAACATGCAATCAATAGTGCCTCATTCCAAAGAAACCAAGAGCAATAGCCTTGGCAAATTCTATACCAGTACCTGATGCCTGGGTTACCAGTAGCTGTAATAAAATTTGGGTATGTATCTGTGTTACTTTCATTAATATCATTAGAAAATGCAATAAATTACATTCTACTTCAGAACGACTTTCAATTTCGGAAGAATATTCAATCTCAGCAAATCGCTGCATTGATAAAGAGTCTGCAACCTAAATGAAATGCAGGAACAGCAAGGCCTATTGTAACCTTCCTCTCTCCACCTCTTTCACCATTCTATTATTCTTTTATTCTTACTTTTTTCCTCTCTATAAATTTGCCTCCTACTCTCATTATCTAATCCCTGTTCTCAAATTCCTGTCACTTATCATTTTATGATCCTTTTGTCAGTTGTCCTTTTTGCCACCATGGGAAACCAAAACCTTTTTCCTATATGTTCCAATAAATGCCACATAGCCATCAAAGGATCAGGAATATCAGATTGATTTTTATTCCTGAAACATTTTGAAGTTCCCTTCCATTAAATTATTCAAGCAAACAACAAAGTCTTTATTCAACAATTCAATCCAGAATAACAGTATTTAATAAATGCATGTATGCTGCTTTTTCTCATGCCTTGTTTAGCATATGCACAACTTGTAACTCATGCTGCTATTATTGAATGTAGACAGGAACGACTCGTTTTAGATGCTCATATGCGATGTTGAATATACAGATTTCTTATATTAACTTTTCTTGCTACAAAGTCCACCTCAACATATTTCTGCTAGCTTCATCTTCTTAATTCCCAGTAGCCCAAAACCACTCAGTAAATCTAAATCATAGCAATTTTATTACTCTCTAGAAGTGTCTTCCTGCAGCTTCTTTTGAATGCAATAAGCCATCTAATAGTAACAACATAGAACTTTTTAACATCAACAGGCTAGCACTAGCCCATAAAACCATAATACATATTCATCAGTTGATTACTAATTTGTTAGTGAGATCTGAGACCAGGAAAGTATAGCTTAAAAAATAAATAGCAAAATGACTAAAATAGATGGCAGAGTACAACTCATCATGAGGGTTTACCTTCACATACATGAGACTCCTGTACAGCTCTGGATCAAGTGTTGATAATTCATCAAGGAAACTATATCGGCCTAATAGCTTTTGTACAAAAACATGTGAAAAAGAGTAATCTAGCAAAATGCCTTCATAAAGAGCTTTCCCAACAACTCTTCCAAGAAATTCAATCATCTGAATACCATTCTCAAGATATCTTGCACTTGGATTAGGAATTAGAAGTCTGTCTGAGGTTGATGTTTGGGAGAATAAGCCATACCTTAAACCAATATAGATAGGAAAACATTAAAACATTGTCATGTGATAAAGCAAAAGGATGAAGAGATGATAGAACCAATATAGATATGCTAGAATAAACTTACTCAGGAGAAAAGGCTGCTTTTGATATATCAGTCAGAAACTCCTTTGATAATCCGCCATAGTCCAAGCCAGCCTCTGGAATTCCACATTCACTAACAAATGAAACATGAATGGATGACTTCAATCTTGATCCAAGAGTATTTAGTTGCCGAAATCCATCTTCAACAATATGACCCCTGCGAACTACAATCTCAACTGCTCGTGAACCCGGTCCAGTAATTTCACCAGCCATTTTTCTTGATACTTTGTCCATGTTGATGAACTCTCTGAACATCTGAACTCTGTAAAGATAATAGATGATTTCATGAAATACCCATCAACATGGAAAAGCAAAATCAGAACTAAGCAATGTCAAAAGAATAAATTTCAATTCATCAAAGAAAAATGATCAAGAGTAAGGTGTTACAGCTATCAAGAATCTCCTGGTTACCTTTCTTCAAATGGATATACATGTGGAGTAGTAGTGATTACAGAACCTACACTTGGAACAGTCAAAGCATCATCTGATTTTATATTAGACAACAGAATTTCATGAGTTCTGGCAGCCACTGCAATTGGGGGCCGGCTCTTTCTAGCAGGTGAAAGCCACAAAACAGGAGGGCAAAACTGGCGTCTGCAATCCCTTTCATATATCAAATGCAAGCATCTAATTGCAGAATCCATAAGGGGTCTGTTCTGCAGAACTGTACTTTGGGCCAGGCCATTGTACACTAATGTATTAAGCGCTGATGCAATTCTTTGTTGCTGCTCAAACTTGAACGGGATCTAATTTGTATCACAGAATGCTCAAATAAACATTCTAGCCTACTCCAAATGGTGTTCTGATTGAAAAATGAAAACTGAAAGAAGAAGAATAAGAATAAGAAGCAAAAACAGTTTACCTGATTTTCATAGAACTCAATGTCATCAAGAACTAAAAGCAGGTGGGAATATGTGGCACAGAACAGATGAAGCAGGCATGAAATATCTTTTGAAATTTTTTGTGGACCAAACCTCAAAGTTTCTATGTCCCATATGCCTTGCGAATCTTCATCTACCTGTGCACTGGGTTGTCCATCAACTGAATCTTTATAACCAACACCAGCTTGGTACTTACCAGTAAATTTTTGTAGCACACTGGCCCATTTATTACCTCCTCCCTTACTCAGTTGCTTTTGTTTTTTCTCACCACCCCCATCCTGTTTGTTCCCCGAAATTTTACTCGTGGAAATACAATTATTAGAATGTATGTGACCCTGTCTAGGGAAAAGTAAATATTCCAACGGTTCCCACAAAGTGACCAAGTATCCAGGAGTAAATGATAGCATATTAAGAACAGGCAGTGCCCCAAGAGCGGGATTCAAGATTGAAAATATTCTGAGGAAGTGAGAATAGAAATATGCGATATCAAGTAGTTCTAACTTCCTCACACGTTTAGGGTTTTGAGCAGTCAAAGTCTCATCTATATGAACATGGGCATCAGTGTTTGAGATTGCCAAAAGTTTTGTAAGATGCCACTGCTGACAAACTGGCCTTAGTAGGTCCACATAAGACATTTTTAAGTCAGATACAGTCTCATTCTCATATAAAACATTACCAAAATGTTCTGCAAAAGTTTCAGTAGCAAGCTGAGGAAATTGGTTCTCTTTTTCAGCCCATCCATCATTGTTGAGCCACGATAATAAGGTCTCTGCAAGAATAATCACAACATGGACATAGCACGCATAGTCTAGACTTTGATTTGATCCTCCAGGATCCACAAAATCTTTATCATTTCCTGCAGCTAGGCAAATAATATTTGCAAGAGCCCAACCTACAGGTGGAATCACCTTGGAAGAATGCTGAATTTTCAAATGATCCAACTGGGACATCTCAGTTAATATATTCTCTCTCAAAACCTGCCATCACCTGCCAAAGTTTGATCAGTCCTCACATGTTTTGGATGGTACATGGTCCATGAAGTTGAATTATGTAAATCTCAATACTCTAATGACTTATGAGATTTAATAAAAGATATATTATAACATTATTATATTCACTGAAAAATAGCACGGAAATAATAATAATAATAACTGGAATAATTTGAAAAATAACTAATATAATTGAATGTCTAATTTAAATACAAATGTATCAGCTGGCACCCATCAGTAAAAATTACAAACGTATAAGGCAAGACAGCAACATGTTCAAGCATATTCTCAATATCCGCATCCCGTGAAATATTTAAAAATTTAAAAGAGAATAAAAGTAAGTTTAAGGAACCACCATTTACAAGATGCTTCAAGACTTGACAAGTAAATGGGGGCTCATGTCATTCAATTTTATGCATAAGGAAATCACAGAATAACTTGTTAAGGTATATAGATTCTGTAAACTTGGAAGTGGATATTGTCGACTTTACTCTCATTTCAATCAGAAACACAACTGAAGCAAGATTTGAGGAAATTTTAACAGGTTGTGGTCTTGATCGTGCAAACCATCTACCTACACCTCCCATCTTCCCCCACCTGACCCCCTCTGCACCCTAATCTCTCAAGAAGAAAACCCAGAAAGCATTGGATTGAAATAAAATGTAATAATTTTTTTTTAGAAAAAAAAATCTTGGGTAATGTATGATTTAATTTCAATACAGTTCCAAAAAATGAAATAGTTGCTCAAAAATGAGTTTACCGCCAGGGAACTGCTTCATTTAAACAGTTAACCCAACACCAAGAGTACCATATCAAAATGGCTACATTTCCAATCTGATCTAGAGAGGCATGATCCAAGGAGAACCCACCTGCTTGATATAATTTTAGTAGTAAATGCACACAACAGCGACATAGGATTTTACAGATAGAAAGAGAAAAAAAAAACCTTTGTGAGGAAAGCAAAAGGACCAACCTCCATTTGGAACATCATTTCCCTACTAATCACATTTAAATACATGATGCCATACTCAGGTCAGACACGACAACAAATTAGAATATTACGTCTGAATTGGTTAAATACATAACTTCAAGAGTTTTCAACCTCTAAACCTCAATAAAAAACTATATTGTCTGAATCAAGTTGTTAGTAGACCAGAAAAGGTTGTGCTAATCCCAAATTGATGCACTAACAATCTTTTACCAAGGTCCACTTTGATAATGTAGATCAAAATATGATCAAAAGCATAAGTACACTCATTCAAACAGTATCAGCTGCTTAGGAAGTATTTTGTAGGAAGTATGTTCATAAGTAACTTATACATTAAAATGAAAAAACTGACATGTTTTTGTTTGAATAAACCTTACCAGTAGAGCTTCAAGGCAGGGTGAGAGAATAGGCCTGTGCTTCAATGCAGATACAAGAACAGCTGGTAGACGTTGAGTAAGCCTTGGAATTGTAAGTAGGAATAAACAGTACTGGACAGCAGCAGAATGCATGTCCAGAAGGTTTGGACCAGTAAATTTGAAGTTTGTCATGTGAAGTGGGCGCAGGGCTAAAGTTACTGCAGTTGCAGTGATCAAGAATTTGTCATCTGTTTGGACTATATTTTTTGATTGTGAACTATAAGGAATATCTAATTTGTTAATGTATCTTCTGATAGATACGTAAAGACCACTTTTGGAGCTTCCCATAAACTTAACCAAATCATTTACTGCTGCATCTGCATCTTCAAGACCATCGCTGGTAATGCTTTTCCATGCTTTCAGATCAGTTAAGACAACAAGAAAACGCATTGCAAGAGAGGTTGGAAAAACATCTTGTCCCCCTGAACAACACTCAGCAAGCATAAATGAGCAGAGAGAAATCAGCTTCTTCGATTGACATCTCCACATTTTTCTCTCTTCAAGCGTACGCAACGCTAAGGAGCAAAAGTTCTTTCTTGAATCTACCCTTAAAAGCAACAGAGAGGAAATCTGTTATTTATGAATTGGGCAGGTTATAAACAGAAAGAAGGGAGGTCAACATCAACAACAAACTGTACAGTATAAATCAGGTCTTAGGGCCTACAAGAAAATGAAGTACTACATTATTTTGTTATGCCATGTATATAGTAAATTAATTTTTTTTACAAAAAAAAAAACAAAAGCCTCCACATTTATCTGTATCAATGATTGTAGGTTGATACTTAATGGTAAAAAAATTCTGCGTGTGCTCAATGGCAAGCTATTATTAGTTTTAGTTGTTAAACATTTGTAAGAAACAAATCAGCACAAATTAATACATGGTCGCAGATACTGGGTTACCACAGTAAGGTTAGAGATCTATAAACAGTTCATCTCTGAAGAAGACAAATCGAGAATATTAAATTGTAGGTAGCCAAGTACCAGCTCAGCTGCATAAATTTATAATCATCTAACACATTACAAATGCAACCTTTTCTATGAGATTGCTAAAAAAGAAATCAATAAGCAGCTTTTTTATGATGCAATTGGAAATAGAAATGAAATTAGCATCCAATTTCCAATATAAAGAAGCATGGAAACTGACGTACCAGTAGAATTTATGCTTTCCAACAAAATCTTAAAGCAAGTCTGCATACAGTTTATATCTCTGGTGCAAATCACCCCACGCCGAGTCAATAAAAAAGCAATGAAGAAAAGAAAAGGCCTCAAAACCCTGCTTGAAATCCAACTGGCATTTATCGAACCATCATGATTTTTCAACATGTTTTCCCATTCTTCTTGAAGCTGCAAAGCTGCCCTTTTTGTTACATTATAGCGTCTCCAAACTCTCTATAAACATAAAAACAAATTAGTCATTTCTACATTCTCAAACTGGAAAAAAGGTAAATTTTTCCATCATTTTATCCTGTTGAAGCATCATTATCAACTAATTATAGTATACCCAAAATTACAAAACACAAAAGTAATTAAATTATCTTTCTTAATAGTATTACTAACGAGGATACTAATGAGGATTTAGACAATTAATCATCACATATAATTAAAACTAATAAAAATAAATAACAAAAAATTAAGGTACCTGAATAAAGAGAGCAGAAGCAGTAGCTCTTCTAGCATAACTACGAAGCTCTCTTTCCTGAGAGACCTTCTCAAGAAGGGCGTCCCTTGAAATTTCTCTGGCACTTGCTCCTCTCAACGACACCTGAAAATCAATTTTTTTTTGCTTAATTTTCACAAACTATATTAATATAAATATAATAACAATACTAATTACATTCAAAAAGCTAAGTAATTGTAGAAAATTTTAGTGTTCAATTGCTTAATTAAAAAAATTAAGAAAATTAAGAGACAAACTTTAAATTGATTACTTTGATTATAGAATAAAAGCTTTTGATTTTGAAGAAGAATTAGAAAGCAAAGGACCTGATGCTTGCGAGGATCGTCCATTGGAGCAACTACGAAGAGTAAAGAGAAAGCTTTGGAGATTTTCTACAGTGCGTTAATGGCTGACTTTTTATCATTCGTTAGTCATTTAACCCAAAGGACGTGACGATAATTATGATACAGTTTGTAATATTTTTACGCGCGCAAATGGCGAGTGTACTTCAATCTCCACTCGTTTTACAGAGATTTGTCAGCAAGTGCAAGCCTTTGTTTATGATCCGGCTCATGGAGGTCAATTTATGAATAGGCTTTTTACAAAACTGTCTATAAACATCAAAGTTTTTTTCAAAAATTACAGTTGATGTAAAAAATTTCTTATTAAAAATTTACAAAATTACAAAAATACCATAAACCATCATACTTCTATCATTTTATATATTATATATATATATATTATAAAATTCTTCAAAAAAAATAAAAATTAAATTTATTTTAAATATTATTTTATAAAAATAATATCTCTAATAAAAAATAATATAATTCCTCAAAAATAATCTTAAAAATATTATTTTATAATATAATTTTATATGTTTTATATATTATATACATGTTACAAATATTATATATATTATATATATATATATATTATGTTTTAGCTTTTATATATTATACTTTATTTTTTATTTAATTATAATATATATATTATAGATAATATATATTTTTAATTTTACATATAGATTAATTATAATATATATTATAGATATTTGCGAATATATTTACATATTATAAATATGTTAATATTTATTTTATGTGTATTATATATTATATATATATATATTATGTACATATTTATTTTTCTATATATAATAAAAATATAACAATAATAAATTATTTTTGAATAAAAAATATAAATAAATATTAAAAATAAAAAATTTACAAAAAGAAAAAAAAATTAACTTAAAAAAAGTATTAAAAAATGGGTGCAATGTATTATTAAAAAAATGTTTCCGCATATTTTTGAGAAAGTGAATTGTAAACAGAGCATTGGATGTAAATTTCCCTTTATGAATTATGCAAATTAATTTTTTTAAAAAAAATATATGAATTTAACATTTTTTAAATTCAAATTCAGCCATTAAAAAATAAAATTTTAATTTTTTTTGGTGCAAAAGAAAATAAATTTTTAAGTTTATTTTTTACCAAAATTAGACTTCTGGTGATTTGTTAGCTGATTAATAAGTTGAAGCAAGTGCTGCATACAGCGGTGGTAATGTTACACGGCTCGATATCCATGAATCGTGTCTGCTTTTAGAGATTTAGTAAAAAAAAATTAAAATATAAGGTAAAAAAATTAAATATTTTAAAATATAAGCCTGATTAGTCATATTTGAAGATATTAGATATGATATAATCATGATTCAAATTAGAATCTTTTCTAACTGAAATGATAAATTAATTGAATAATGATATGTTAGATTAGTCATATTTGAAGATATTAAATATGTAGAAATTATATGATATAATCGTGATTTAAATTAGAATCTTTTCTAGCTAAAATGATAAATTAATTGAATAATGATATGCCATATCTTTCTAAAATTATACCCTGTAATTTCTTCAGATGAACCCTACAAATTTACATACATGTACAGTATGCAACCTATCAAACAAAATATCTCAGCACAAGGGGAAAGAAATGCAAAGGAATCATCACCAATAATCTTTGCAGGAGCATTGACCATATGAAAAACAATGAAAACCAGATGCATCCCTTAAGAGTATATCTTTTCCGGTGACAAGTGAAACATATTTCAAGAATGTATGGCAATCCCCACATACAAGGATGTTCTTCATAATCCGAATGGTTTCTCCTGGTCTGGTCACCAGAAGTCCATAGGTTGCTGCTAATTTTGCACTGTGATAGAACAAGAAATACTTCTTTTGATGCTCCTCTACTTCATGAAGTACAAAACTTGTGTCTGGTTCATAACCAGCCTTTTGGCATTCCAAGATTAGTATGTCTAATCCACTGTAGATGTCTTTTACCTGGGGATGAGTTTTATCTCTTACATAAAATGAATGGACCTCTTTCTGATGAATGATCCAACTTCGACCTGGGTGCTTTCGAAAACCCTTCTCTCTCATATCGGCCCTGACCAATTCTGAACAATGCCACCTTCCGGAAGCAGAATACAGATTCGCTACAAGTGTGTATGTGGATGGATCCCGTGGCTCCATAGAAAGTATATGCCTTGCAACCCGTTTTCCAGTGCTCGTCGCTATGTACAGTCTGCAACTATCAAGCAAAGCTCGCCAAACAGAAGCCTCAGGTTCAAAGGGCATCTCAGTGATCGTTTCCTCTGCTTCTTCAAGGAGGCCCCAGTATCCCAAAACGCTTACCAAGGAAGCATAATGCTCTGAAGTTGGATCAACTTCATAAATCTTTCTCATAGAGAGAAAAAGACTACGACAGTCATCAACTAAATTTGAGCTAGTATGTTTATATGCAGAAAGAATCAATACAAAAGTGACCGCATCAGGTTTAACGCCTGCCTTCTCCATTCTTGACCAGACAGCCAAGGCCTCATCTCCTTGCCTGTGAAGGAGATGGCCTGCAATTAAACAGTTCCAGGACACAATATCATGTGCTGGCATGGTATTGAAAGATTTAATTGCATCATTCATGTTGAAACACTTGGAATACATGCTAATTATGGAATTTCCCACTCCAGTGTCAGCTAGAAACCCGGATTTAAGAGCACGACAATGGATTTGCTCCCCCATCTCATGAAACCCTAAAGTTCCACAAACACCAAGTACTGACGTCAATGCAACTTGATCCACAATCATTGCCCCTTCTGATTGGCTGTGGTAGAAGAGAGAAATTGCTTCATCTGGCATCCCATTCCGTGCATAGCCACAGAGCATTGATGTTCGAATTATTAAGCCATCTGAATCAGATCGCCAACTGCGAAACATCTTCTCAGCATCATCCATCCTTCCACACCTTGTGCACATATCAAGCAAAGCTGTTTCAATGCAAGCATTCGATCCAAAACCAAACTTTGTGATAAACCCATGAATTTGTCTGCTAATTTCATTTGTCGTGAGAATTCCACAGGCATTTACTACAGTGGTCAAAGTGAAATCAGTCAATTCTACTCCTTCCTGGACCATCTTAATAAATAAATTCAGTGCCATCAACCCTTCACCGTTTTTACAGTACCCAGACAAAAGAGAATTATAAGAAACAGCATTCCTCTCAGGCATCTTCTCAAATACTTCCACAGCCGAATCCACCAATCCAAATTCCATATATGCCATGATCATTTCTGTCCCAGTAATTATATCCCGTACCGGCATCCTCTCAAACACAGCCACAACATCTTTCAGATTCCCACATTTTGTGTAAAACCCAATGATTGAATTGTTAATACTCAAGTTGGCTTCTAATCCAATTTTAATAGCATGTGCATGAACCTCTCTACCTCCCATCACAGCATGACATCCAGCACAAGCAGTCAACACACTTGACAGAGTGAATTGATCAGCTCTAAAACCAGTAGTTTGGTTCAAATCTCGAAACAATTGTAATGCTTTATCATATGACAACTCCTTCACCATGCTGGATATCACAGTATTCCACGTTGCAATATCTCGTTGAGGCATTTCATCGAACAGGTTAATCACATAATCCAAATATCCAGACTTACCATATAAACCCATCAAAGCATTAGCAACAAACACACATTTTAAGTACCCCATCTTGATTATCAAAGCATGAACTTGCAAACCCAACTCTAATTCCAAAATTCTAATACAGGCAGTTAAAACAGCAACAAAACTGTACTCATTAATCTCAATACCTGAACTCCTCATTGAAAAGAAAAGCTCAATTGCTTTGCTCTCTCGATTAACCTTAGCAAAACTTGAAACCAAGGCAGTATAAGACACCACATCAGGCCTACAAAGGTTCTTGAAAACCCCATAAGCATCAAGAACAAGACCCAGTTTCAGGTAAGCGACAATGACAGCATTACCAAGATGGGTATCATCTCCAAGCTTGAGAATTGAAGCATGTACAGCTCGGGCAAGGTCGGTATCAGTGTATTTCACTGACAAGTGAAGCAAATTGAATAAATGGTCAATATCGATAAAAGGGTCACTGAAAGAGTCTAAATTGAAAAGGGGTTCAACATTTTGGGGCTTAGAGAAAATAGAATCTGATGTTACGAGGGATTGATCAATAGGAGTGGAGATGGACAAGGAAGGGTAGTGTTGTTTTGGTTTAAACAAAGAAGGCTGTGTTTGGGGTGTGATTATACAAGTTCTTGAAGAGAAACGAAATGAATTTGGAGATGAAAACGAAGGAAAAATGGCGGTGCTGGCAGCCATGAACCAGTGGAGCTAACTAACCATATCATAATCTGTAGAGATAATTGTAAATTTCGTCTCAGCTGTTTGAGTTTCTTTTTTATTTAATCAAGTGAGTGTCCGGATAAATACTTTTCATTTGAGTGCTTCCAATGGATTATTAAAATTTATATCTTTTTTTAGTTCATATTTTCTTTCACCTTTATTGAGATAAAATGAAATAAAATTATATGAAATATTTGAGATAAAATAAGACATAAATGATAATTAAAAACACAATTATTAAATGAAACATGACATATATATTTATAAATGGCATCATTTATTCAGTAAAAATGATTTATTTGTTTGTTGATAAAAAATCTATTTGTTTATATGATTACTTCCAAAAAGTCAAATTTAGATTATTGAATTATTTTCCAAAGATAATAGTTTCTCTTAATTAATAGATATATTTCATATTCCAAAAATTAACTATTATTGAAAATATACATTTATATATATCAATTCGGAGCGGTATTTAGAGAGATTTATATGAATAATGTGAAAAAAAGAGAAAAAAAATAGGAATTTAATATTAAGGTTAAAATTGAGCTACAAATTTATTCCTGGCAAGAAAGATATCCTAACAAAAGAACTAATAACTAAGGATGAAAAAGGGATAAAATCCCATTAATTAACCCTAAAAAACAAAAAAAAAATTAACAAACAAGTTCAACAGCCAGCCTGAAAGAAGGAAGTTGTCTGCAACTTAAAGGTAAAGTCTCATTAAAAGTATTTAGAGACACATCAATATAACACTTCTTCTGGTCAAAACATGCCTGCCCATCAAAACCAAATCATTTAATTAGCAGAGAACAAAACCAATAGCACAGGTAAACAACAATACAATCTAGCGACAAATTTATATTTTTCCGAATAATAAACTCAGAACCAACAGCATAATTTATAGCCGTGATAGTAAAAAATTACCTTTTCAACAATTGGCATGGAATTTTCGAAATGGCAATCGCCTTCAATAAAAGTCCCACATTTGCCAGCAGGATTGCCAAAGCTAGCAAATGTTATTTGCCTGATACTTTGTCCTCCTTGGCAAGCTAGCTCCACAACATGCCCTTCATAAGCATTTACACAAAGCTTGTTAATAGTAACAGTATAGATTTGAACTTGATCTGTGCTGCCTCCCAATTCTTCAAACAAAACTAGTTGATTATAGTCTGGCCTCAGCCAATCTCTAGGAATATGATAATATCTTTGTGTTGGATGTCCACACCCACTGGCGCATTTTCCTGAATGATATGCGTTCTTGTAGTCACAAACCAAGCCACAATCATTCGCATTGGCAATGTAGCTTGGCCAGTATCTCCCTATTTTCATGTCATTAACCCAAGCAATTCCTTTCCCCATTCCATTCAAGTCCACCACGACGGGATCGACACCTAAAGGTGTTTTGAAGTTTTTCTAAAGAAAATATATTAGGATGTTTCTACTATAACCTTTTGTTAAGCAATAATAAATACTTTAATTTAAGAAAAATTAATTAATAAAAAAATAATAATAAATTTAAATATATTACCAAGTACCAAGTGAAGGATCGATTAATTGGACGATCAATCGTAGACCATTGGTGCATTATAGGAGGTCTAAGTTTGTAATATCCAGCATCTTCACCATGTAATCCAGTTTTATAAAACCATGTAATTTTTGAAATATCCCTAATAATATCTGGCTCATTTTCACTTCTTCCAATTATTTGGATAGGTCCAAGAATTCCATACGCAATTGTATCATAAATAGGACCATAGTTCTAATCACACAACAAGAAAAAAAAAAGCATAAATATATAATATAAATTGTATATCGAAATACAGCTTAACTATAATAAAAAGACAATTGAAACTTACTGGCAATCCAACAGTAGCACTAACTAAAGCAATTTTATTAAACCCATTATACAATCTAATCTCCCTCTCAAAGTCGAAATCATAATTACCATTACCGCTATATTCTCCCCATTGAGACCCTAAAAGATAATTTAATTTCACTATTAGTTATAAAAACAATAGCAAAATTGAGGAGAGAATTAAAAAAAAAACAAATAAATATATATATATATATGAAGAAAATACTGTCTATCTTCAAATGTCAGTGTCTTATCTTCAGCATAGATGTTTGCAAAGAAACAACTTCTTTTATCTTTATAATTGTATACAGTCACCTAAAAATATAAAAATAAAAATATTTATTTTTATATTTATATTTATTTTCTATTTTCTTTTATTTATTGTATATAAAAATAAATAAATAATATTAAAAAAAAATTATTAATAAATTATGAAGAAACTTACTAGTATGCCATTGCCATAATCTTGATCCTCAATATCTCCATAAGTAAGAATATCCTCCATTGAAAATAATACCTCATGAAGGTCTTTTAGATGGCCCCATTTGAGTTGGTTAAGATTGCCTTAATAAAATTTAAAAACAAAAATTTATAATTAATTTAAAATAATAATAACAAAAAAATAATTTAATTTAATTTCTTACCATATTCATCAATGGGTGCATCGTAATCATATGATGTAGTCATGTTTAGAGCAGGTGTGTTGCCAAAGTTGGTACCACCATGATACTAATTACAAAATTAAAATATTTATTAAAGTTTATTTCTATATTATATTATAAGGAAATTAATTTATAAAAAAGTATAAAAATACAGTACAAATAAAAAATTATCAAATTATTATTAAACAAAAAAATTACAAAAATAAAGTATATATTGAATACATTTTTAGTATATATCATAAAAAGATAAAAAAATAATATTTTCATAAATAAAAAACGGTAATATTAATGAAATTTAAAAAAAAAAATAAAGGATTATTTAGTTGTGAAAAAATATTTTTCATTTTCATTTTCTATTTTAAAATTGGAATCGTTTTCTACAACTAAAAAGCTCCTAATATTTTATGTAATTTGCTGTATGCTATATATATATAATACTAACCATATAGTAATTCTGCACTGTGCCTCTACATTGGAAGAAACGTGCAACAGCAAATGCAACATCCTCTGCAGTTCTATGTGGAATTTTACCTCCCCAGTTCTTAAACCTGATTTAAATTTGATTAATTAAAAAAATGTAAATACAAAATTTATTAAAATCACAATCACAATTAATTAAATAATTAAGTAATTAATTATATATATAAAAAAAAAAAAGCTATAACCAACCAGCCAGTCCAATTTTGAGTCCATATCTTGGGAACATTTTTGTTCTTTGGGTAGCATTGGTCACAATACCAGCCATTACAAGTGCTAATCTGTGCATTAACAAATATTATATATAAATTAGTTTAAAATATTAATTAAACAAAAAATTACATATATATATATATATTATAAAAAGAGTAATAAAAATTGAATAATGCAGTCAGAAGTCTTAAATTTACCCATAGGCTCAGCACAAACATATGGTCCAATTCTAAGAATTGCATAAAGCCCTTCAGCTTGAATTGTTTTGATAAATGTAACCAAGTCCTTATTTCCTGTAAAATCATACTAAAAAACCAAAAATAAAAATAAAAATAAAAATTAAGACATAAAATGTATATATTATTCTTTAAATAGTATACAAAGAAATAAAAAAAATTAAAATTAAAATTAACCTGACGATACTGAGGCTCATGAGCATTCCAAAAAACATAGGTCTCAACAGTATTTAGACCTCCAAGTTTTGCTTTTTGAATAAGGGATGGCCACATCTACAAAATAAATAAAAATTATATAATAATAATAATAATAATAATAATAATAATAATAATAAAATGCATAAAACTTATTTATGTATGAACAAATTAATTATCTTACTCCAGGAGTGCTGCGAGGATAGTGAATTGAACCAGAAATTATAAGTACTCTTCTACCATTAATTGTAAGAGCTCTATTATCATATGAGACATCTCCAAAACAACAAAAAATAAGTGATAAAAGAATAGCTAAGCTAAAGGCAAAGGAATAATTAGAACCCATTTGATGAAATTAGTATATGAAAGTGAAATATATATGAATTGATTATTGCTGTATTATTTATAGTAAATCAATGAGATATCAAATCCATAGGAAATATTTTTCAAAGATTTTTAAATTGTGTTCAAATATTATGTAAATGGATTTCATCACTTCTAAATGATTTGAAACAGTTGGAAGAGATTTTATTTATTTATTTATTTAAGAAGTAAGTTGGAAAATATTTTGAATTAAGGTAAATGAAAAGAATTCTACTTTTTTTTAAACTAAAAAGAATTTTACATTATTATCTAATAATAATAATAATAAGTTGTTTATGATTTCTTAGAAAATGATACACCATTACCCTAAAAAAATAAAGATATACATTGAATATATATTTTGCATATTAAAAATATTAAAAATATACAATGATAGAGTATTTTTATAAAAAATAAAAATGACATCATGCAATGTAATTTTGTAAAAAGAAAAATTGAACCAAGTAAAAGACTTGCCAGCTGTACATACTACAGCTAGCCCATTTAATGGCCCAATAATTTTTTAAGGCTTAAAATTGGCCCATCATTGCATTCAACTCTTATCTTCACATATTGGATTGGGAAAATTATGCTTCTTCATCAATTTCTTTTAACTTTGCATATTTTATGTGGAGTTAAATTTCTCAGGCAGTAAGGGTTTAAATTATCCATTTTCAAACAAAAAAAAAGCATATTTGGTAAAAAAAAAAAACTGAGTTGAGATAGTAATTATATTTCAGGGACTTGTTTAAACATTTGGCCAAACTCACACGCCAAAATAAAACAGAACAAAGCTTTACTTCAAATAACTTTCTTTTTCAAACATAATAACATGTAATATCCAATTGATAATAAAATGGAAAATTTTTCATTTTTCATTTAAATGGGTAATTTCTCTATTTTATAAAAATCAAAATTATTAAAATTATTATTCTGTTGAGCTTTCGAAAGAGAGCAATTTTACTTCAAAATTTATGAGCATATTGGAAGACTATCTGATTTTTTGTCAGATATAAAACAATAGAGGATTGATATTTCGAGTTATGTCATTGATGTTTTTCATAAAAATTTATCTTAATAATACAATATTTTTTATAAAATAAAAATTTTAATATTAATATCTTGCCATGAAAAGCATTATATAACCGCTGTGTAGAAATGAAGAAGAAGTTGAGAAATAATAATGGAGATAGGGACGAAATTGAAATTTTATGCATGTGATGTGAAGTCAGTCACGTTCACCCTTCTTTTCTTTTTATCATTTTCTTCCTAAATTGAGACTGTGATGAAATTAAAATCACCACATTTGTCAATACAAAAATTGAAAGCTTCAAGTTATGAATAAATATTAAATGGTGTCAAAATACACACACAATAAATAAGGAGAAAAATTAATTGAGAGGTGCCTCATTCAATTAAACCGTGGAGGAGAATATTTAATGATGTATGTTTGTATTTTATAGAGTACATTTCATTTGTATACTATCTTAATTAATTAGCCACAATAAAATTAACAAAAATAATTTAATTAAAAAATAAACAAGAACAAAATTTTTAAAAAAAATTATTAAGCATCTCATTAAACTTCTAAAACTGTAATTGTATAAAAATAAAAAATATATATATATATTAAAAGGATAGAAATTTAATATTCACATTATAGTATAAAATTTCATAAATTTAATTTTAATATAATAATTAAGTGACTTATAAAATCAAATATTGTTCTAAAAATGTATTTCTAAAAGTGTATACATTTAAATGCATTTTTAGAAATATATATATATATATATATATAATAAATTAAAAAAATATTACCCTATTTATCTCGAATTAATAAACATATTTTTTCATGATAATAAAAAATTATTTATTTTATCAAAAATATAAATTTTCATGTATTTTTTATTATATCATCATTTTATTATAAGATACTAAATAATTTTTAATAAGTAATATATAAACACAAGTTTAACAAGATTTAATATATCAATTATTTTTTTAAATGATAAATACTATAATTTAACGTTAATAAATAAAAAGAAAGCGCCTTTCGATTTAAAATAGAAAAAAAATATATTTTAAGAATAAAAAATTTTACTTTGATTAAGAGGACATGAATTTAAGTCACATCCCTATAATTTCGATAAACTTGGGGTGTTTTATGAATTCTAATCAAAATTAATATATACTATACTTATTCTAACTTTTACAAAAAAAAAAATATTTCACTAAAACTGTCATCTCATATAATTAATAAAAATTAATTAATTTTTTTAAAACTATATTCTTATTACTAACAAATTAATCAATGAAGGGAGAGTACATCAATTTTAGTAACAATGAATGAATATCATTTTAATTTATTTAAAATAAAATTTTATATTCTTCCCGTTTAATTTTAAATATCATTTACACAAAATAAAATAATTATTTTTTTTAATAAATTACATATATGAAGATAAAAATACTTAGGAGACTCAAACTCAAAATTTAGATGGGAGCAATAAACGATTCTGATCACGGGACTATACTCAAACTAAAATAATCATTAATAATTATAAATTTTATAAAAAAATTATAATATTTTAATTAATTACTCTTTTCAATTATTCTTCCCTCATTAATTAGTATTCTTATCTCGTAATGATAAATTTAAAATTTTATAATTAATATTATCTTGAATTTATAAAAGTGATAATTAAAATAAAATAAAAATATTTTTATATAATATTTGAAGTGAAACAAATGAATTAATATTTAAAAATTTTAATAATTTATTTAATAAATACATATGAGCTCGAGGTGATAAGAGGTTTTATGTTACATTTGATAAAATTTATTATTTTCACTAAAATTTGTACACCATTAATATAACCCTTAATATATGTTTCTTTGTCGTAAGGTAGTAGTTGAATTGAATGTGATCTCAAGATAATGAATGTTCTTAATTAGTAAGATCCTAATCCATAATTGCAAAATCCCTGCCATTTTATTTGTTCTTTTTATAACTTTGACAAAACCAAGGGGCAATGAAGTCATTCCAACTACAAATTTCTTTTAAACAAAGATTCACCCAACTATAATAAATATTTAAAATAAAAATTTTATTGAGATATCATATAATTATTTTTATATTTTTTCATTTCTTTGAAACTATACAACTGTAGCAACTTATTGTTTTAATAAATTAATTTATACATTAAATTTTTATTATATTCATATTTAATATTATTTATTAAAAATATTTTATCATAATAAGAATATTATAAGGAAAAAAATATATATTGAAGAATGATTAGCACTCTTTACAATATAATAAATACTTTAATTTTTATTAATATGTATTTTATTTTTATTGAAATTTTATTTCAATAATTTATAAAATGTATCATTCTTTTTATTAATCACTTTGAAAAATTAAAGTCTAGCAATAAAACTTACAGTATTTATTGTTATTTGAAAATATTAATGTTACACTCATTAAAAAATTTATACAATAATATATATTTATATTTTTAATAAAAATAATTAATATTTTTTATTTTTTATAAAATATATTTATTAATTTGAGATTAAAAAAATAAAATTTAATAATTGAAGAATTTAAATTTATTATTTAATTTCACTTATAAAAATATAGAGATGTACAATAATAAGTTAACTAACTAAATATTCGATTTAGTTAATTGATCGTACTAAAAATAGGGTTAGTTTTATTTTTAGTTAAATTAATGATTAACAATTTGATTTTATTAATTAACTATTAATTAAAAATAAAAAAAATTATTTTTTATTTAGTTTTTTATTATTTTATTTTATTTTTTATTTTTATTTTTTTATTATAAAATATTAAAAAGGAAATTAATAGAATTCATTAAATCAAATCGGTACATTAATTAAATGGACTAAAATTAAAAAATCGGCCAATTCAATAAAGAAAAAAAATCTCAAATTAATTAATTAAATTAATTAACTGATAATGTTCATCCATTAAAGAAAATAATTAATCAGTCTGTTTGTTTCAAGCCAAGGAGGTGTGACTATTAATTTGGTTAACATACAATTACATAGTCACCCATACAATTAATGAGAGGCGTCGGCCAATGGAGAGGGGCAAAATAAGAAATAAAAAAGTTTGCATGAGAAAATCTACATGCAAAAGACTTCAAACAGAGGACGACTGGCATGAGAGAGCAACCATCGCTCACCAATTGTGCAACAATCTCTGCTCTCAATAAAGCTCAATAAATTATATTTATTTATTAATTTTCTGTTTCTAATTTCTTATTTCTTTAATTTTCAATTCAATTTTTAGATATAGAAAAGGTTTTGAGTGGTGGGTTAGTAATAAAATCCGAAGAAGACAAAGAAACAGAGTGACTGCCCAAAGCTAAACAAAAAACAGAGTAGAACAGAGTATTATGTTCTTAGAAGAGTGAAACAGAGAAAAACAGAGGAAGAAAATCATGGGGGATTTTTATTATAATTATTATGTGTTTAAAAAATTGCGTGCATACAGATTTTTATCATCTTCTTCATCAATTAAGCTTTTGTTTTTGATGATTCCATTATTGATTTTGGTTTCTGGGTTTGTTTCTATTTTGGGTCCTAAAAAATTTTCCAGTTGGGAATTTATTTCTACCCATTCTTGGCTTGCGGGTTCTGATAGTTTAAACACTACTAATTCTTCTCAGTTGTCACCTTCACATGCAAAAGTTGCTGTGGCGGTGGTTGCGGTGGCTGTCGGAGTTGGAGTTCAGAATAATGATAATTACTCTGCCATTAACCGCTCTTCTTCTCCACTTGGTATTCAGGCTATAAACATTCAAGAACCAGTAAGTTTTTTTATTACAGAGGCATGTATTAATTATAAATATAATTTTTGTTATTGTTTTTCTTTATATGTTTTAGAAATTTGACTAATACTCTCTAATTGATTAATTTATTAAAAGTTAACATTTAATTAGTTCCTATTGTGATTTTTTCCTTTCTTTATGTAATTAAAATTGGGATTTTCTTCACAATATGAGTTCCCCAATTCAAATTTGAGTTACAATTGGAGTCAAATTAAAAAAAAATACACACCGAGCCACACGACACGTTAAATACATATTTCTTTGAATAAAAGATCCCGAATTGATTTTTGAAGTAAGTCAGCGTGTGGGCAGAGTCGAGACTTTTGTGATTTTGATTATAATTTGTAGAAGAATAAAAATAAAAATGTGGCTAGACAAAAAGGAAAATGAGGCAAAAGGAAGTCATGACTTTATTGTCTTGTGACTATCAAATTATACTAAGAAACAGAGTCTACTTTTCCACTTTTCTTGTTTTAGGGGGTGATATGGAAAATATTAGAAGAAGAATAAAGAAAACAGAGTATTTGTACTTAATTAATTAATTATAGATAATATGGACAAACTAAACTTGTGGGGAAGACAATGGACAAATTAAGAAAACATTAATCTCCCTTGTTGGTGGATGATAATTAATGGTTTTAATTAATAAGCTTTGTAGTACTGATTACCTAATTAATTATGATTATAGATAATTAATTCATGGTGTTACTCCTTCCTTTTTATTTTTATTTTTTTGACTTAGGAGGAATAGGTTATGGGTTTATGTATTCACCTACCGGCTAAGTGGTGTCTGGGTGTGCAATTTTTTTTTATATTATTATAGCAACTGAGATTATTGTAAATTAATTTCCAGGATAAAAAACACTTGAAAGTTTCAAGAAATGGAACTGGTTTTGCTAGCTTGATAAATGCTTCTTCCATTGATCTTTCCATAAAAACGAAACGACAAAAAGTGTATTCTAATTTAGAGAAGCTTGAAGCTAGTCTTCAAAATGCTCGTGCTGCCATCAAAGATGCTAAAAATGGAAATCAAACATTGGAAGATCCTGATTATGTTCCTACAGGCCCAATGTATTGGAATCCAACAGTCTTTCACAGGTAATTGTTGACATTATTAGACCCTGTAAAGAAAATTTTTTAACAGGCAATAATAACAACTAAGTGCTCATTAAATGTCATTGCAGGAGTTACAAATTGATGGAGAAACATTTCAAGGTGTTTGTCTATGAAGAAGGTGAGCCCCCAGTATTTCATAATGGTCCTTGCAAGAGCATATATTCCATGGAAGGAAATTTTATTCACAGGATGGAAATGGATGACCATTTTCGAACGAAAGATCCCGAGAAGGCACATGTCTATTTCCTTCCCTTCAGTGTTGCAATGATGGTCCAGTTTGTTTATGTGCGCGATTCGCATGATTTCGGCCCCATAAAGAGGACTGTTAGAGACTATGTCAGTCTCATTGCCGGAAAATACCCTTACTGGAATCGAAGCCTTGGCGCTGATCATTTCATGCTTGCTTGCCATGATTGGGTAGGTCAATTTTCATTACAAATTTACAATTATATTTGCTGCTGTTGGGTTTGTGCAAATATGAACTATTAGGAGAGAGTTTAGTATATGGTTTCTGATTAGGTATCGATTAGCATTAACATCACTTGCAAACGCTGGAGACATTGTTAACGTTTGAATTTTATTTGCAAATGAATTCTTTATCTTCTCTTAGGGGCCGGAAACTTCATTTTCGAATCATCATCTTGGAAAAAACTCGATTCGTGCACTATGCAATGCAAACACATCAGAGAGATTCAATCCCATCAAGGATGTATCCTTTCCAGAAATCAATCTCCATACTGGTTCAACAAAGGGCTTGATTGGAGGACCATCTCCGTCGAGAAGATCGATATTGGCCTTCTTTGCTGGAGGGCTTCATGGTCCTATTAGGCCAATTCTCCTTGAGCATTGGGAGAACAAGGACAATGATATCAAGGTGCATAAGTACCTTCCGAAAGGTGTATCATACATCGAAATGATGAGAAAGAGCAAGTTTTGCCTTTGTCCAAGTGGGTATGAAGTTGCCAGCCCTAGGGTGGTTGAGGCACTCTATACAGGATGTGTACCGGTTCTGATTTCCGATCACTATGTGCCGCCTTTTAGTGATGTTTTGAATTGGAAGAAATTCTCCGTTGAGGTTCCGGTAAGCGATATCCCCAACTTGAAAAGCATATTGATGAGCATTTCTCCTAGACAGTATATCAGAATGCAGAGAAGAGTGCTGCAAATAAGCAGGCATTTTGAGGTTAATTCTCCGCCGAAGCGATACGATGTTTTTCATATGATTCTTCACTCTATTTGGCTTAGAAGACTAAATGTTAGAATCCATAATGACCAAGTAGCCATCGCCAGTTGATTATTATTGAAGATGTAATCTAATTCAGGGAATTATTTCTCTAATTTGATTAATTGTATAATTAGATGTAATGGGATACTTTTATATCTGAAAATAATATTGTGTAATTAACAATAACATGGAATTGGCAAATTGTGGTTCGCCTATAGCCTCTTGTTAATTATCTTAATTTATTAGTCATTTTCTTTTAGAAATGTTAGGCTTCATTTTGTAAATTCACTTGCCTTTCGCTTTATAATTAAAAACAATGACTTAAGGCAAAATAAAGTAATCCATTAATTTTAATGATGCAAAATTCTAAGGTTTTGTTTGGTTCCCGTGAAAATGAAATGAAATCAAATAAAGAAAAAAAAAAAGAAATTTATTTTTCTTTATATTGTTGGATTACCTTAATTAAATATATGGGAAGAAAAAGAAAATAGTTCATTTTTTAATTCTTTTTATATCATTTTAAATTGGAGAAAAATATTTAGAGATCTGAAAGAAAAATAGAAAATTGAAAAATTAAATTTTCATTCTTTTTTATTTTTTTCCTTTCTCTAATTATTATCTAAAAAAAGAAAAATTAAGAAATACATTTCTTTTTTTTTTTTAAATTTTTGTTGTAGATTGACTCAAAGCTTATGTATGTATTTATGTTTATTGGGAAAGGAATGTGTGAAGCTCTCTAGAGGCTTGGCTTCATTTTTCATTAACTTCCCATTTGATCTAAATGAATAATTTTTATTTTAGATGGGTTGAGACAAAGTTTGATTCGATAAAATACATATTTTAATTTATTATTTTTTTAATTTGTAGTTTTTTTTAAAAAAAATAAAACAAGAAATATGAGAACATAATTAGAAATTAAAATTTTGCTTCACATTCTCTCGAGCTGGGCACAATTTCTGTTAAGTCATTTTCTCACTAACAGTTGAGGTCAGATCAATTCAATATTCCAACAAAATTCAATTCTTAATTTTAACATATTTAAAATAATTCAATTTAACAAAATTTAATTAATCCTAAATTAACTAGGTCGCTATATAAAAACAGTGATTAAAAGTCACATAAAAATTATATTGAGTTATTTTTCTTCTAATTAAATTAATTTAGGTACCCTCCGTTCTCTCTTTTCTTATATTTTATAAATTATTCTTTTAGAATTAAATAAGATAAAAATAAGAATGACATAAAATTTTTATTATAAAATTTTAATAACTAAAATAATGCTTTATTAACTAAAAGCTTCTGGATGAATTGTTCAGCATACTTTCACCACTTCCTATCAAACCGACCGAACCAAGCTATATTCCCACGTAGCATGACACGTGTAGAACAATCACAACAATAGACTTTGTCTATTTTAGACAGCTAATCGCTATATGCATGCAAATAATCACCACGTGGCACTCTTTCAATTATCTTATGTCCGCGTTTCCACGTCAGAAACTTCAATTATTATCTAATACACACATATATATATATATAAGACTGTCAATTTTGCAAATAAATATATCGCAAACAAGAAAAGCCAAAATCAAAGAATTTCATACATAGTAAATTTAAATTGAAAAGCTATGGCGTCTGGGCAAGAGAGGGTGGAGAGAGCAGAGGCAGAAACAAAACAAGCCGCGAGGGATCTTAGCGAAGCTAATAGAGACAGAGAAATGCGAATAGATCAAGAAGAAAGGCCTGGTGTTATTGGGTCTGTGTTAAAGAAAGTTGCAGATACTTATGAACATGCTAAAGAAGCTGTTGTAGGTAAAAGCCAAGAAACTGCAGAGAAAACTAAAGAAACTAAAGATTCAGCAGCAGAGAAAGCTATGGAGTATGGAGATTATACTACTGAGAAAGCAAAAGAGACGAAGGACTCTGCTGCAAAAAAAATGGAAGAAACTCAAGAATCTGCGAAAGAGAAGGCTGAAGAGACTAAGGAGTCGACGAAGGGGAAGATGGGGGGGTATGCAGATAAAGCAAGAGAAACAAAGGATGCGACAAAGGAGAAAATGGGTGAATATAGAGATTATGCTGCTGATAAAGCGAAAGAAACTAAAGATAAAGCTGCCGAGAAAGCAAAGGAAACAAAGGATTATACTTCTGATAAAGCTAAAGAGGCTGAAGAGAAGGCAAGAGAAACGAAAGATTATACTGCTGAAGAAGCTAAAGAAGGAAAACATACTGCTTCTAGTAAGCTTGGTGAACTTACTGAATCTGCTAAAGGTGCTGCAAGAAAAGCTTTGGATCTTTTTTCAAGTAAGAAAGAAGAAGCTAAAGAGAAAACGGCAGAGAAAGAAGCAATAACTAAGGTTTGATTTCCATATAATCTTACTTTGTTTATCTTCTTTTTTCCCCATTAGTACATTATTGCGCCAATGAGTAAAATTAGTTAGTACATTACAAAAATTACATAATGTAAGTTCATATGAAATGTTGTTACTGCTATAAATTGTTAGTAGATTGTTATATTAGGAAATGCTTTTTTTCTTTCTTCGAATATTTAGGAGAAATTTGATGAAGCTGAAAAGGAGGCGAGGCGAAAAATGAAAGAGTTGAAGATGGAAGGTAAAGAGCAGGCTCAAGAAAACAGAGACAGAAATGGTTTGGGCGAAGAGGTGGTGGTTCTTGAAGAAACACCGCCCGGTATCGTCGCATCCACCCTTAAAGCGGCTGATCAGATAAGTGGTCAAACTTTCAACGATGTTGGACGATTAGATGATGAGGGCGTTGTTCGCTACAAGAAAGATCGTTGACCGTCCTGACAGTAAGTGATCGAGTCGACCGAGCTTGCTGTGGACTTTATTACGTCATTAATGTTTTTTTTTCCTGGCCTTTACTTTTTTGTGATTAAGAAAATAAGAATAAGTTTTTAGAGAAACTTTTGTAAGCTTATGGGCCTGTGTTTTAATGGATTAAAAATTGGACTTTTGTTCGTTAATATCCAATAAAATGGAGGCCCATCAAACAATCAACGTATGTGTTATGTTTGTATAAAAAAAATCAACGAGAAATTGTAATATGAGCTTTAGTTCATGATGTTTCTTTATTATAATTGTTTAAAAAATTTTAGTTATTTGAACATAATTCTAGCTGTTTGAACATAGTTGATTAGGTAGATGATATATCATACATGGACAAATTGTATAAGACAATATTCTCTTATATTTTTTTAATTTTTTCAAAATTTGAAGTTTTAATTTTCTTTCAAATTTTTAAATTTTAGTTTTAGAACTATTCCACTTTGATAGGTATATAATATATATAAATTGTAGAATATTTTTTGAAAATAACATATATTAGAATATATAAAATTATAAAATTATAGGATATTTCTAAAAATTATTTATATTAAAAACAAATAAGTGTGGTGTTTTTTTTTTTTTGTGGATTTGGATTTAGCTTTATTATGAAATGATGTATGGGCTAAATCCATGAATAAATGATTTGTGGAATAATAAAGTATTAAGTAAGTTAGTTAATTTTTTGTTATCAATTTAGTTTTATATGTTTTCAATTTTATTTTCTAAACATGTTAGGAGTGTATGTCATGGGGCCTCATGGCGTGTATAATAATTGGGAGAATTGATTTAATTATTATTATTATTTTGTTTCCAGCTTCACTGCTAATCATTGAACATCAACCAATGACGATTCTTAAATAAAATATTATTCGAATGTTTTACAATATTTTTTTAAAAAAAATTAATTAGTTAGTTAGTTTTTTTTTTAAAAAAATTAATTAATTAGTTAGATTGGGTATACATGTGGATTTAATTTATTATTATGTAGATATATGGACTAATTGAGATAATCATATGATGTGCCTCGTATAAATATGTGAATTAATTGTATGATAATATATCACACAAACGCGGGATTTATTTATTTATTTTTAAATATTTATATTTTAAAATATTATATCATCTTTTATATTTTAATATTAAAAATTTATTTGTAATTAAAAATCTTTTAACCAAGTATATATACACATTTTAACATTTTAAAATTATGATAATATTATAGAGTTAAGTTAACTCTTGTATCACACATATTGTATATTATTGATGTGAATTTCTTTATCTATATATAATTTTTATATTTTTTTAAAATATTTATTTTTTATAATAATATTAAATATTATTATGTAATAAATATATATTCTCATATTATTTAAGTATAATAATTTTCAAATATAATTTATCCAAAATATTCATAATACATATTGTCAAAATTACATAAATCATAAAAAATATTAAGAAGTCTTTAAAATAAAATGTCTAAAATATAAATTAAAAAATTATACAATATTAATCGATTTTAATTTAATATTTAAAAAATATAATTCAAAAAAATTTGAAAAGAGACGTGATAATTTTTTTTTTGATAAATGATAAAATATTATTTTTTTATAAATGGTAAAATATTATTTTAGTATAATAAAAATATAGATTATATATAGATTATATATGTTTAAGTTCTTTTGTTTTTTTTAATATATACATCCAACTAATAAAAATAAAATATAATAAGTTTTTTCCTATTATCACTCCATTAGTAATTTATTATTAATTAGGAGTATATTCTATTCATATAATACTTTCCCGTATATTTAAATATTTAAATTTCATTGTCGTCTTATTTTTTGAATGTTTAGATACGTTTTCAGCTTGAACAAAAAGAAAGAAAATCAAATATGAATTTATCTTCAAACTATATATATATAATTTGAATACAAATTAATTAAGCAATTTAAATTCAATCAATGTATTTGAACTACTGTTTGGTATACAAAATTGGTTTTGGCTGCTGTGTTGAAATTGAAAGAACCTGAAACAAATTTTGGAGTGAAATAGAATTCGTATGGAGTTTCAGTTTATCATTTGTTAATAAAAGAGTTAAAAAAAAAGAATGCTTATTGAAGAATCGGATCGCCTTCACCATTATTGCCTTTTATATATATATACACACACATATAAAATCCAAAAATCTTTTTTGGAATTAAATAATGAATCTAAATATATAGCGGCCACCTATTGTTACTTTTAATTGAGAGGGCAGGGGTTCGATTCCCATAAAATCATATTTTATGGGTCAAGCTTTTAAATATATATATATATATATATATATATGAATTCATTCATAATTTCTTCCAGGCAGTTCCAAAATTTTATGGAAGAACTTCCGATGCACACCGTATGTATGGACCATATACCTCATTTTTATTTTATTTTATTTTTTGTTTTTGGCAATTTATGTATATATATATATATTACCAAGGGGAGTTATTATATCCAACTCGTAACTGTTTTCGTTTCCATTTTCACATTGATAAACTTTTTTTAGCAACAAAAGTAATATTGATAAAAAAACAGATTATTAAAAATGTGCACGAGCTTTTTATTTTTTTGTTTAGAAAAAATCCACCCTGATTCTTAAATTTAACATATAAAAACACACCACACAAAAAACAGAGGCTTAACACATTCCACAATAAATTATTGTAACACCATATGGAAAAGAGAGACTTAACACATTCCACAACAAATCATAGTAATTTTATTATGATATGTTAATCAATATATTCCTTAAATACACATTTTTCAATATGAGAGGCTAAAATCTCATATTTAGACTCCCTCCCACCGGACTAAACCAAACTCGAAATGCCTAAAAAAACACAACACAATATAGTATTGATTTTTTAAAAAAAATAACATAAAAAAACATACGCACGTAAAAAAAAAATAACTAGACACATCTCATAATAAAACTATAATAATTTTATTGTGTTATACTAATTAATATATTTTCTAAATACATAGATATTTAAATTCACCTCAAATTTATTATTTAAAAAAATATATATTTAATTTTAGACGTAGCAAAATGTGAAAACTTTTTATTATAAAAATTATTATTATTAAACAAAAAAAACATTAGAGGAAACTTTCTTAGATTTTGAATAATATCAACAAAGGTTGACTGTTAGGAAATTCATCATCATCCAGCTGAAAGGTATTACCCCATACCAATTTTTATTTATATTAAAAAGGAAAGAAATAGCGGATAGCCATGCCATAAAGATAAGGAACTTTTAAGCCATATCTCCATGGGACGTAAAGATAACAAGTGTTTGGTATTTGAAGTTTTAATAATTAATATTAATTTTTTTAAAATTATAACTTAAATATTTAATTATTGACCACCAATATAGACTCTGATCTCTCTCCTTAATAAAACTAAAAAAAAATGACTAAGAGCATGAAATCGCAAATTGTTTGTTTTCCAACAAAATATTTCCTATTTTGCAAGTCTAAGAAAAGATGTAATGAGTGAAATTCTGGTAAAAGAATATCTAAAATTCTAAGAGAAGTATTTCAAAAATTACCTTCTCACCATAAAAGACCTTTTGATGATCATGTTAGTGCGTGAAAGACATTAGAGATTTTCACACAAATAGTGAAAGACTTTTTTTGATGATTATGCTAGTAAGCGAAAGACTATAGGAGATTTCCACAAAAATAGAGACTATACATAAGAAAGGCATGTTAGGTATAGATAAACTTATTCTATCTAATAATTTCACATCGCATCATTAGCTCAGTAATTGACAATTCAGCTTTCAGAGATTTGACTCTTATAATGATTTCAATTAATACAAATACAAGGCGTATTGGTATTGCTTTTGTTCAATTAGGATGTTGAAAAGAGTATCAGCTTTTACATTGTCTTTTCTAATGATATTTTTATAAGATTTGTGACAAAATAATGATCACCAAATTTTTTTTTAAATTGTTATAAAAACACCATTAAAACTTTAAAGGTATTAAAGTAATTTTCTCTAAAAGAAAGGACAGAAACATACTTTAATAACCGGACACATCTCACTATATAGAAGAGTGATCGGGCACATCTCACAATATACACTCAGCGAATTAATACAGTAACAAACATACAAACAGAGAATTGCAATACCCATTTTATTGACCTTTTCGCCCAGAAGAAAATCAATAATGGATAAGACACATTCAAGAAGGTATTCTAAAAGCAGGGAGAGGGCAATAATTGAAAATTAATCTCAGAAACCAGCCTACCTGATGCTGGCATGCCCCTTCAGAAAATAAAGCCATGTCAAATCTACCTAACCTTGAGAGAACAGAATAGGCCTCCATAGCCACCTGGTACAAGAATAAAGAAAGATCACAACAGATTACAAGGTTAGGTATAAAATGCAACAATCTTAAACACAAAATGTTAATTGAAAAGAACACTAGTCTTGATTGCAGAAATTTTAAAAAAAAATTGTACAATTTAAGTAATGTATCTATAGTTCCAGTTCCGAGGATGTCATCCAGTACATGAAATCACATAACTAAACAATCTTCACAAACATACAGTTAGTAGCAAAGAGTTCACTGCCATTGATTGTCCGCAGACGGAAAGTCCACACTGCAACAATCATTTCTGGGAATTCTCCTGCAGTATTCATTTTTGTTTAAGCTAATGCTCCACTCAAAACCTGCCCAGGCACTACATGACATCCATTCCATTTGATGCTTGTCCATAAATTAATATGGAAATTAAATCATTGCCAAAGTAACCATGCTTCCAAGAATGCCAGGTGCTGTAGCAGAGAACTGCATATCGATGATGGTAAGAAGGGCCAAATGATAGTCACATAGGGCAGAGTCCTACCTAAGTGAGCTAGTTGTAATAGGCTTGGAGAGTTCACTACTAGATGGGGAATCTTTAACTGCTTTGAAATCTGCATTAATTGCAATATTCCCCATTCCTATTTCCATTGCCTCCCTCTCATCCTTCTCCCTCTTCTTTTTTTCAGAGTTTTGACCTTCTAAGGCTTCCTCTTGACGAGCTGGCACAGATGGCTCTAAGAGTCGAGGGCCTGAACTAATCCATGGGTGAAGAAGGCACTGAGCTGCGGTTGGCCGCTTCTCGGGGACAAAATCAAGGATAGGGACCAAGAATTCAGTCATGTCATTTGCATCCTTCTCATTGAATTCATACTTCTCTATGAGAACCTTATTCAAGGGCCAAAAACGCAATCTGCGTATGTGCCTCAAATCACCATATCTATTAAAGAAGTCCCGAGAATAGCGGCCTCCTAATGCAATCTGAGAATCATTGCCAATATTTTGGAGTTAGATGTAAATGTCTTTTGATGCCAACTTATTGGACAGTGGAAATGAACTATATCTCACCTTGCGTGGCATCATTCCAAGAAGCTCCATCATTAAAGCTAAGTGGTCCTGAAACAGATAAGAGAAAAGAATATAAACTTGCAATTATTAAGATAACTGACCAGAATGAACAAAGAAAAAAAGGTAAACTGTAGCATATTTTTGCACACATCATCTGTTCATCCCCAAGAATTAGAAATCATGACATCCCATTGCATATGTTATAGACTCACAAGCCCTCTCTCGTATGTAGCACCGAGAAAGACATTCAATGTAAAGCGCAAAGCAACATAACGTTCATCCTAAATTGTTAAAGTGGTTTAAATATCGATGCATCATAGACCCATAAAAATTGTGATTGTAATTTGGTACAAACAAAGAACTAGGACAACACAATGGCATATTTAATAGCAGTAAAATCACTTTTGATCAATCTTCATAAATGAAATCCATACTGTACCCAAAATGTATGCCTAACCACAATGTGCTAGTAGCTTTCTTTATATAGATCTAAGAATGAAAATTTTGCTTTGCAGAAGAAAACTTATAGGCTAGAACAATAAAACCAGCTTACATGAAGTTCATTGGAATTAAAATTCTGCCTAAGAAATCAATTTTACTCTGGAGATAAATGCCAAAAAAACCTTAAAGAGAGGAAAACCTTAACAATAAAGACAAATTTCATTCAACCAGTGCCAGAGAGAGGCCCAACCTGCTATACACAAACGGTATGCAAAAACAGCACTAGTGATAACATTCTACACATTTCATTCCACCAAGAAAACAGCAAGCCAAAATAGTGAGGGCATATTATGCCTATCTTGAGTCGTAAAGATTCCTCATAAGCCCCATCATAACTTCGTTTATCCTGTTTCCCTATAATCTAAATATTCCCCTCACAACTCCATAAAGCTTCCAATAATCATCTGCAGGAGTTTCCAACCATCAAAAGTTTGTACATCGTTTCCCTAGATAATCTTAAAAACCAAACATGGAAGCATCCTACAAAACATTTTCTTCACCTTTGGAGTTGCTTTACTACAACACCCTTCATCATCTCCTTCACTAGAAACCAAAGAATCAAATTAATCCAACCCCCCCCCCCCCCCCCCCCCCCCCCAAAAAAAAATAAAAAAAACCCAACCAAAAAAGAAAAAAATAGAGGCCGAAGAACTAAAGCCACAACGCAATTTGTATAAGAACTTAGAAGATGAATTGTCCTGTCTTCGTTGCACCAAACTAAACCTACTGTCAACATCAAATTCTCTTCTCTCTTTTAACAGTTGTGGATAGCCAAAATAGAAGCAAGTGCAGCTCGCCACAAAGGAATAACATCTTGATGAGGTAGTCTTTCGAACCTCCTTCCAAACATAGTTTCTAACTCTCTTTATGAGTTCTCTATTTGTTATTCTTCTTTATAATATCTACTTAATGCAATGTTTACCATGTGATATCAGTTTGGAACAAAAGCTAGAAACAAGTGATTTCCCAAGGAATCAGAACCAAAAACAGGATACTCATGAGAGCATTGACAAAACTAATTGAGATTATCATACTAATGGTGCACCCTAAATAAAATAGGTTTTACATAAAATACATAAAAGAAAAGTTTTTATTTGGTCAAACACGCAGACACTAGTTATAGCAAACAAGAAGAAAACAACAAAGGTGTATGGAACTTCTAATGTTGTTCCAAATTCATACTTTTCTTTAACTAAGCAATTAAATCTACGTGGTCAACCAAGAACTAACTTTTGATCATATGTCATGCAAGAACAAGCATCTCCCTCCAGATAAGGATGATGCGTATCCGTCTACTCTCCATGATCATGGTGGTGTGCATTCTAGTGCAGAATGAGAAAACCATTGCTGGGACATACTTAAAACAAAAGAAAGGAAATAAACGGTTTTCCTTTCCTGATTCATTGGAGGAGGTAAACAAAATGCTTGGATTTTGTCCCCATAAGCTCTTTCTCACATGCATAGTAAGCATGCAGGACATGAATATGAGATTTTAAAGACAAGCACAAAGAATCCCCATCTGCAGAAGTTGATATCAATTCCTATAATGGAGATTGTAGTGAGAGCCACTGCTATATGATTCATATATGAACACGAAGAGTGTAAAAAGTCATGCTCAATTAGGTATATTGTCCCTCCACTACTAGAAATGATGTTAGAATAAACATGATAGAAGTTCAATGCTAGAGTGGAATGAAGTGTTTAAAATTATGTTCAATATGGATAACCAAGCTCCACATCAGAGGGAGCTTTTCCCTGCTAGTGACATGTTGGATCATTATACACCTATTCTTGACTAGCAAAACATTGTCACAATTTTTTTGCCCTTTTACAGATTCAAGCTTAATCTGCAATTATGCAATGAATTGCAATCTCTGATGATTTCTCAATGAATATAGTTGGTGTATACTAGCCATTTTTCACTAACATTGGCATACTCCCAATAATGCAGTTTACTAAGAAAAATTTTCAGATATCACTATTTGGAGGACTCACGAGAGGATGTAAATATATTGCTAGACTAAGCCAGTAAGCCACAAGGAATCGGCCCCTCTATGCTCCTAAAGTAATAAATAAATAAATGTCAAGAAAACATTCAGATATTATATACCCAGCAGGTTTCCTAGTTGTTCCTTCTTAAACACACATTAGATTAAAAGATCCGATAGCATATATTAGCAGACTTCAAAATTTGTGCATATGTACTGAGACAAAGGAGTTGTGGCTGAAGGGCAATAGCAAATATTATGCGAAGCATACTTAAAAAGATAAACAGGAAGAAGAAAACATCAAGCAATAATCATTACCTCATCCCTATCAAAGTTGTCACCACTGTGGGGATCAAAAAGCACATCACCAGTTGCCAGCTCAAAGCAAATGCAAGCAAAGGACCAAAGGTCAGCTGATGTGGAGTACTTAGATCCAAGGATCACTTCTGGACAGCGGTACTGTCTTGTCTGAATATCATTGGTAAACTGTTTGTATGTCCAACATGCATTACCAAAGTCCACCAATTTGCACTTCAAGTCAACAGAGGCCAACAGCTTCTGCCTTGTGGAGCGGTTTCCCCTCTTATTACCCTGATTTTCTAGGGAAGTACCTTTTGTTCCATCAGCATCAGATAGTCTATTTGCATTGTCAGAACTAGTAGGTCGATCTCCAGATGATCCCATATTTGTTTTAGCATTAAAAGATGACTCCTCTGCAGCAGATGTTTCAGGATCCGCACAAGCTTCAGCAGATGCTTCCTTTTCCACACATCCCTGAGCTGCTCGCTTTGCCTTTCTTCGTATCTTTTTCTTTTGATTCCTAGTCAAATCTCCATTTAGTCTTGCAATTCCAGATTCCAATAAAGTTTTGTCTTTACTATTTGGAAGAATAAGAGGAGCACCAGATTTTCTTGGATCCTTTGATGGGTCTATCATTGAAAATAGCAATATATTTTCTGGCTTCAAATCAGTGTGTATAATAGAAAGTTGTCTGTGCAAATAATCCAAACCCACTAAAATGTGGAAACATATCTCTTTAACCTTATGAATGGGCATTCCACGGTAATCACTATACTTGATAAGAGTCAAGAGATTATCCCCCAAGTACTCAAAAACCATACAAACATGCTGCCCATTTGGACCTGAATGCTTAAAATGATCCAAAAGGTTTACCACACATTTTTTATCATCAGGGTCTCCTTCAGCAATCTGTTGCAAGATGGTTATCTCATCCATGGCAGCTTCAGTATAGTGTTGAGCACTTTTTTGTAACTTCAAAGCTACATACCGCTGCATTTTTTAGCAGGTAAATTAAAAAATTATCACAGAAGATAAATTTTTATCAAGCCTATCTAAATAATCAGTAGGAAATTAGACCCCTTGCACACAATTAGGCCTGTCTGGTTAAATTTTCATCAATTTAATATAGGTCTGAGAAATTTTTTAAAAAATGAGGTCTAGTTCTCTTTGTTTTCAGAGACCCAAAAGTCCACACTTAAACAGCAATACAATCAAGACAGTATCAAATTTCTCAAACTAAACATCGAAAATAAAGAACTCTATTGACGAACATAAATAACAGAAGATAACAATGTACACTATCAAGACAACATGCCATTAACAGCATGCTTGAAGAACGAACTAGTTACAATTGAATTTGAAACATAAAAGCTCTACCATGCTTCTACAAAATCAACACACTATCTCCATTAAATTGAACTGACATGAAACAGAAACATTCTCTATACGATTTTCAGTCTAAGCTAAACTAATATACAATATTTAGGTGGTATATCATAATCTAACTCTTCTAGCAAAATCAAGAATAATCAAGCAAGCAAAAGGGAAAACCATAAAACCAATGTGCACTAACATGCACTGAATTGAAATCTCAAATCAAATAATAACTGATCTCATTTCTCATTTTCTAAAACAAAAACAAAAGCATAACCACCAAATGCATAACAAAGTAACAAATCACAAAAATATTAAAAGATATACACGTTAAGAAGGAAGCATACAGATTTTTGAGTATCCCAAGCGAGCCAAACGGTAGAGAAATGACCCCAGCCGAGTTTACTCTGAACAACATAACGACCGTTCCTAAAAGTATCACCAATTCGAACAGCGTGGTAACCACCACGGCGATAATCCTCCGTTCCTTCATCCTCCGACGTGTAGTCATCGCTTTCGCTGCTTAGATCCTGGTCTTCCACAAATTGCTGCTTCTCATCCATTCTCCGTTCCACAGTTCTCCGGCGATTGTTATGTCTCTCTCTATATTTAGGAGATTAGATTAGAGAGAGTGTAAAAAGGTTAAATGGATTAGGGTTACAGTGAACAAAAATGGTGAAAATGGATTTTTTTTTTTTTTGTAAAAATTATTTTCTTGAAAGCTGAGAATTGTACCGGGAAAGATGAGAAATTTCTCCTTTTTTTTTTCTCTTTGGATCTTGCCTCTTTCGCTTTTGAACTATTTTTATTTTTTACTCCTTCGTTTAATCAGGTTTCGGGTTCGAATCCGGATCTGAATCCAGTGGCATTAGGAAATTAGAGAAAATTACATAAAATGCTATTTTTTAATTTTATTTTTTCTTTATTTTATTTTTTATAATTTTATATTTTATATATTTAAAATTTTTTTAATTTTTTATTACATATGAAATATATACTCTATATTACAAAAAATAAAATTTTTATTTATACAATATAAGTGTTTTTTTTTATAATTATTTTTGTAAATTTTCCAGAAAATTATCCGAATATGAAATGGTTAAATGAGGTGTCATCAATCATTTGTTTTGGGGAATGATGATATGACTCGGTGCTTTGCTTTGCTTTCCCCATTTAATCATCATTTAATCATTTATCTGATTCTTCTTTTTCACTTTTTAAACGCTCCTCTATTTTTTTTATGATTTTTTTATATATTTAATTGCAAAATATTTTTTATAAATAATTATGAATATTTTTAAACAATTTTACGTATCAATAAATACCAAATTCATTTTTTTTATCAATTTAAAGACAATATTTATTAAATTTGATTAATAATAAAATATAAACTTTTTATTAATCAAGTTATTTTTCAAATATAAAATGTGATATATTAATTTATTAAGACTTAATGATAGGCCATAGTTTATCTGACTCTCTTTCAGCGTCGGTGTTCAGTCATTTTCATTTTCAGAAGGTTGTCCCAAGAGTCATGTTACAAAATAGGTCGGGTTAATCGACCATCGCGGATGGTACCTCGAAACAGGTCACTCGTACTTACTTTACAACTTTTTTTATTTTTTATTTTACAAAGTTTTTAAAGTGCATGTATATATAGTTCGAACTATGTTTTTAAGACAAATTATGATAATTGCATGCTCGTTCACATACTGTGATTGAGTAAGATTGAACAAAGTCCATAGATAAATCAATACAATACAGCACGGAGCATTTATGCCATTATATACAATTCGGTTTTTTATTGAGCCCCAAAATTCATATAAATAGTATATCACACAAAAGAACACAAGCATGGAGTTTAAAAGAAAATATTTCATTACTTAGGACAAAATCATTAAACAACATAACTCGATCCTTTCAACTTCATAGACTGAGCAATAATATAACCTACAATACAAAAATTTATCATTTTTAATCATCTTGGACCTCATCCTCCTGATCCAAGCTCTCGTCTTCTTTTTCATCCTCGTCGTTGTCTATCTGATGCTCAGTTGCTAGCTGGTCAATATCGATCTCCATCATCCAAAACAAGTCCATATTTGGGTTATCTTTTTTTAGGCTATCTGACATAACTTTCTGGTAAGTGTAGACACCCAAAGAGTAGTGCCTATCGCTCCTCGCCTACTCGACAACCAGCCCTCGTTGTACAGCTTCAAGGGTATCTTTTGCCAGGCAAAGCTCGCCATCCTTGATTTTTAGAGCTTCCTTAACTGAGCGTAACTCTTGGCTCTTGGCCCTTATAGTTTCCTTAGCCGAGCTAAGATTCTCTGTTTTCTTCCTCAATGCTTCGTAAACTTGTTTTAGCTCTTCATCTTTGGCTTTCAAGAATTCTTCTCCTTTTTTTTTTTTGCTTTCTCTTCATTGCAGTCCTTGATCGCTCGGTCAAAGTTGATTGTCATACCCATCACTTGGTCCTCAATGTTGTATGTGAGCTGGGTGACCTACACATTATTATTTAGTTAGCTTATTTATCAAACATTGAGTGAAACTTAAAATTCAAGTTATCCCTTACCATGTGAGACATTTTTACCATTTCTTTTGCCACTTCTTCCGAGAGTTCTAACGCATTCTCGTGCCTCTCTTTTGGGATGTATATTTGTTTGAGCACTTTTTGATCCCCAGGATCTAGAAAGGAGTATGTTGTTTTGTGCAGGCCCGCCAATTTCTCATTTATAGCCTCCACTAGCCGAACCATACTATAACGGTGGGCTAGTGGTTCCTCTTTTTCTCTCTGTGGCGGGGTCTATTCCGCTCCACTTTAATGAGAGGTCTCCTCCATCCTTCTATCAGTTGGGTTCTCTGATATTTCTCTAGTTTCTTCAATTTCTGGTGTTATCTCTGTGAAAAGTGTCAAGTCAAATATAGGCTTTTCCTTCCGAGCGGAACTGATTCCAGCAGCATGCTTGCTCAGTTGTTCTCGAGCTGTCCTGACCTTTTTTCGAGCCTCCTTTTTGGCCTCTCTCTCAGCCAATCCTTTTAGCTCCCCACTGGCCAATATCGAGCCTCTCCTTATTTTATTGAGCAAAAAACTTAATACCTGCTTGCTACCAGTAAATAAAACAAAAGATAATTCAAGCTTGACATACCTGCTCGGTCTTCCGGTTGAATTTCTTTCGAAACACTCCCAAGGGGAAAGTACTTCCTTATTAAGGTAATGATATTCCTCTTCTCTCTCAGAATGTCTTACTTAACGGTTATAAATGTCGCTAGCTCATCCTCGTTAAGTTTCGCTCTAGTCACTTGTTCACTAATAGGATCGACATATCAAATATTTTGGCAGTATAGAAAAATCTTCATATGCTCCCGAGCGTATTCTGAGCATGTTGAAAGCACTCGCACTCGAGGGGTAGGCACCATCCCTAACAACCTACACATAATTTCAAACCCTGTAATAGTATGCCAAGTGTTAGGGCTAAGCTGACCAGAAGCTATCCTATGATAGTTCAAGAAAGCTCGAGGGAAGGAGTGTAGAGAAAACCTCACTCCCAATCTTAAATCCTCTTCAAAAATAGTCAGCTGATTTTTGGATAGTGTATCGTAGGCTCGGGCATCCTCCCCAGGAACTAGCATCTTGTATTCTTCTGGATCTCCACCAAGTCTATCTCCGTCACAGAGGATCGGATGTCCCTTACCGAGCCTTTTTCGAGCTCGGATTTACCGGTACTTCGACTACATCCCCTTCCTCCTCATCATTAATTAGTCTAAGAAGTCTAGCATTTTGCTCGGTATACTCAGTCATGGCCGACCCAACTTCATCCCAAGCCCCTTCCTCATGATGAGTCCCCTCACCCACATTGCTAGGAGAGCCCATCTTTCCTGCCTCCTCAGGCAGAGTTGAACTAACTAGCGCTCGCGCCATATTTGCTACTAAAAATTTTATTAAAAAACTTGAAAACATAATTTCAAACTGACCTCTATCTCCGAGCTTTCAAGCTTTCTCTCAGTAAATCAAATGACTCGAGCTTCGCTCTTTCTTGTTGTGTGACAAATATCGCTATCGAACCCTTTATTTATAGAGAAGATCTTGTCCATGTGAACTGACACCTCTCATTAATGTCGCATCCGTTACGTCTTTTCAGGTTTTTATTCAATCGTTACCTCAATTTTTGAAGAGTCGCCTCATTTTTTAGTGATGTGTGTTCTTTTTTAGCTCTTTTTTACTTCTACTTGGCATGAATGCCAAGACTTCTCCAGAGGGACTAGTTGCACTACCCACTACTTTTCGAGCTTGAGCCCTTTTTTCTGAGCTTTCTCTTTTTAACTGAGCTCATCATATTTTTTTAAAATTTTTATATTAAGATTAATTCGTAGTTCCATTATAAATATTTTAATTTCTTTACAGCTCGTACCGAGCTCAACTTCATTTCTCTAAAATACTGTATTTAATATAACATAAATATCCTGTTAATAGTTCCTCTTATTTCAAGCTCGCTGGTCGAGCTTCGTATGTGACTGCTGCATTTATCATAATAGTCTCATTTACATGATGATTTAATATTTTCATTTGAGCTCGCTCGAGCTCCCGTGCATGACTTAATTTTTCGCAGTCACAAGTCTTAGTTTGACAAAAATGTCACATGACCAGCGAAGGACTAGTGATAATACTCCCACTTACCGAGCTCCAAACTTGAACACTGCATATTATGATTCAGTATCTACTTCATTAGTCAGCACATACACTTTCTATCGGGTGCTTCCGAGCTCCTATACATGACTTTGACATAAATGTCAATGACTTAAGGAGGACTACCGATGATACCCATAGTATACCGAGCTCTCCTCCATAGCTCGGTATCTAGTCATCTCCATGATCGGCCTCTCAGCAGTACAAAAATCTCAATTTCGGGCACTACTAGTCCCATTGAGCTTCAGATGTCCAGCAAATAATACATCCGCAAATTGTATTGACATGAGTCAAACTCTATCCTCCCTACATCAACTATAAATATGGGATTAACCCCACAGGTAAATGATTCATACTCTCTCTCTCTTACTCTCTTTTACTCAGAGCAACCGACCTTTGACTTAGACATCGAAACCTCCCCCTTCTCTCTTATCTTGCAGGTAGGAGAGTAACAATAGCAGCTATACCCGAGCCCGAGCTTAGAGAGCCAAGAGTACCCCTCTGAGGTAGCCCCAACATCAATACTATACTCTCATTTTACGAATTAAATTATTAAAAATTAAAGTATAATTTTAAAAAATAATTAATTTTTTATTGTATAAAGTGATAATTTAAAATAAATAATTTTTTTTGTAAAAGTAACAATCTCAGCGGAACGGATAAAATATTTTTTTTTAATCATTGTTCACCATCCATCTATTATCATTAATGATAAACTTTCACCCAATTTCCTTTGTTTTATATATTTTATATATAAATGAAATCACTTATAAAATACTTGTTCATTTTAAATAATTTTGAGACATTTATATTTTTTGGTTAAAAAATTATTGTTTACATTGTAAAACAAAAACCTCTACTCACCTTTAACTAAAACTTTTTTCTCTCTTTTGTTCGAAAACCCTAACTCTCATTTCACTATTACCCATCTTTGGTTAAAAAATTTATTTTTAGTGCAAATCTACCATTATAAGACATTCGGCACACTAATTACAAAGAATTTACTAAATTCATTCTAAATTAATAATATATTTTTTATTTAAAAATAATTATAAAATAATTATTTTAATTATAAATATAAATATATATATTTTTTATTATATTTTCATTTTAATATAAAATATATTCATTTAATAATATATATTTTTTAGTATTAAGAAAAATATAAAATCGATCTTGAATTTATTTAAGATAAACTATATTAATTGCTAGATTATATTTTGGTGTTTTATTGAATGATATTAAATATAAATATAATAAAAATTTTAAATATTAATTTTTGAATATAATATCAGATAAATAAAATAATAAACTGATAAAATGTGATTTATGAATTGAAATGGAGGGGTTATAAGAAAATTGGATGTGGGGTAAGGCATATAGCTTGTCCAAACAAGGGAGACATTGTTTATCAATTAGCTTTTGCCCTTGATCTCTAGGACATTGCAGCTGGCTTTACCATTTTGATTTAACATGTACCCACTCTTCTTCATTTTTCTATTTTCTCCTATGAGACCTAATTCATTATAAAAGATGAAGGGTCACCTAGCAAAGCATAATTTAGTGTTTAAAAATGTGTATTATTTTCAGTTAAATTTAAAATTTAAAATTTAAATATTTTTTTATATGTAATTAATAAAAAAAAATAAAAGATGGAGGGTGAATTATCATTGTTGTAAGTGATATATTTTGTTTTTGTCTAATTAATATTACAAGAAATAAAACTATGTATGAGTATGTTTTCATAAAAATTTCGTTACATTAGTTCTACAAAATTCATATTATTTTTCACTTTGTTAAAAAATAAAAAATTACACAAAAAAATCCCATTTTTCATGTCATATTTAATATTATCATATGTGATTACTATTTACTGAAAATCTAAAATATTTACTTGTTAAAGAAAATTAAAGGGCATAACTGTTCCCAATCATATAATATTTTTAAGATATCAAAATGCTAAATGATGTTTGAGGAAAATATATTTACACAAGGAAAAAAATAAAAATAAAAATTTTAAATTTACTGCCAAATAAGAAAATAAAAGATATGATCAACCTTGCCGTGATCGAAGAGAAAATTATATTATACCTCTTTTTCTTTTTCTTTTTTTTAGTATTTTATTGTTTTGGAATATTTTAAATATATTAAATATATATTTTTAAATGTGGAGTATATTTCAGTATACTAATATATTAGATGTAAAATTTTGAAAGAGATATTTTTAAATAATTAATATTTTGAAAAATAATTTTAATTTTTAAAGAAAGAGTAAATTACATACGATACTATTTTTTCTTTAAAATTTCATTTTTACTATATTTCTTTTTCATTTATAAAAAATTGTTTTTTTAATTTTTACAATCTATATTAGAAATATACTCAATATATATTAAAAATATACTCAATATATTAAAAATACACTGTACTTTTGTAATTTTTTTTACATGCTTAATGTTTTTGTAAGTTTTTTAGTCGCAAAATATTTTTTATATTTTTAGGTTATTTTATAAATTCCTCTTCAAGAAATTGCTAATTCAAATGGAAAGGACGATCCGAGCCCAATTAGCCCAGCAGATAGTGGTGTTTATTGGGCTTAGTTTTCATATTATGGGCCGAACCTTCACGTTGCACTCTTGCCAATGGCATTTTCGTACTTCTCTTGGAATTTAAGGCCAATTTATAGAGATTCATGCTATACATAGCGACTGTATCAAAATTTTACTTTTCTAGGGTTTCTATAACAACAGAAGAAGAAGCAGCAGCAACAGCGCAGCAGCCATGGTTCTCAAGTACCGTCTCTCTTTCTCTCTCTCTCTCTCTCTCTGTTTCTGTTTTTCCTTTTATCCGTTTACTAACTTACATAAATTACATGAAATATTAATCAATTGCTAGATCTGATCGGTCATTATTGATACCTAACCAAGCTGTTTAGCAATGTTGAATTGCGATAGAATAGGAAAATCAGTCTTAGTTACTTGAAAATGTAGAAAAATAGACTAATTCTAATCAATATTATGAGCAAATGGACATTTTATGATATTAAAAAAGCTAGGCTAAAGATTTTGTTTTGTTGCAATAGGACGGAGCTCTGTCGTTTCAGTGGAGCCAAGATTTATCCTGGTAAAGGCATCAGATTTGTTCGTGCTGATTCTCAGGTTATTACTAAATGTGATTTTTATGCAAATCAATTTATGTTTTGTTTTTTGTGTTGGGTACTTCCCTTTTAATTCTAAGAGTTTAAAGATTATCTCTTGATTATAATTTGCAATCAGGTGTTCTTGTTTGCTAATTCAAAATGCAAAAGGTATTTCCACAACCGGTTGAAGCCATCAAAGCTTACATGGACAGCCATGTATAGAAAACAACATAAGAAGGTAACGTTAGTTTTTTGTTATTTTTTGGGAGGTATTGAGCATTATTACTTTGCTCTGATTGTTCACTCTTTTTGGCACTTGTTTGCCAATAAAGATTGATGAATTTTCTGTGTATCAAACAGAGGTCAAGAATATAAGCATATTATTCGTGTTAATAAGATTGTGGACAATCTGGGGTCTTCACTTGAAATTTAGTTTATGTATACCTTGTCGTAGAATCTGGCTTAGATTACTGCCAGCTGTTCTGTATTGAATTTTTTTTATCCTGTGCTCATGCTTATAAAAATGCTTTTAAATCTGGTACAGGATATTGCTCAAGAGGCTGTAAAGAAGAGGAGACGCACCACCAAGAAGCCTTACTCTAGGTCAATTGTGGGTGCCACTTTGGAGGTTATCCAGAAGAGAAGAACTGAGAAATCAGAAGTTCGTGATGCTGCCCGGGAAGCTGCTCTTCGGTGTGTATTTCTCTCTTCGTTTTGATATTGGAATTGGACAACATTACACTGGCATAATTTGCATTTGTGAACTGAAATGGCAAAGCATGTTTTAAGATTCATATGAAATTGTTGGTGTTGGTTCATGGTGGTTAAATAAATTAAAATTTTGTCATTTAGTTCCATACTTGATCATGTAATGGCATTTCACACTGACTGTGGTATGATAATATGCAGCGAGATCAAGGAAAGGATCAAGAAAACCAAAGATGAAAAGAAGGCAAAGAAGGCAGAAGTGGTGGCCAAGACACAGAAGATGCAAGGCAAAGGAAATGCTCCCAAGGCTGGAGGAAAGGGTCCCAAGCTTGGCGGCGGAGGTGGAATGCGCTGAGCATCCACTTAATAATCCTCTATATACTTATTAGTTCATCAGCTAGTTAAGTCTATTATCTTTTCTTGCAAATTATAGGGATGATGTTTGTACTTTTTGGCTTTGCAAACATTTGGTAGGCCAGGATGGCTTTGTTTTATCAAATTTTGTTTATCTCGTATTATGCACCTAAGTTTGAAGTTGAGCAATTTTACCAAGTTTCTGGATGCAACATTTGTTTTCCTGCTTGGAGCTACTCTGAATCGTGTTACCTAGATTCTAGTTAGCATGAATAGTGATAATGGCGGTCGTCTTTTCTTATGGTTACAGTGAATGAACTAGTAAAAACTGGGAGAACGTTATGGGATTATGATATTTCTTACTTACATATCTATGTCAAAATGAGGCATAAAAACCATTATATAAATTTAGTTATCTCATTATTTTATAGTATTAAAATTCGAGCAAATTGATTTTTTTTTTACAATTGAAAGAACTCTGAATCTATACTTATAAAAGATAGTTTACAATTTAAGTTATTGGATGATAGTATACAAATTCTTGATTTTCTCAATGATTCTCAACAAGTATTAAGAATTGTGAATATTGTTGGAGAAATTGGTGGTATGCTAATACACAATGCATGTTTGTGGGTTGGGTATGATTCAGATTCTTCCATAAATGTTTCAACAAAACGGCTCTATAAAGTATAAACAGATACGCAGTCTAATTACTGTAAGCAAGTTGTCTTTCCATTTTCATGGATCAGTCTCATACCAACACAACTCGCCGTTTGGCACAGTACTTTGGATTATAACTTAGTTAAAAGGTCTGGCAACTTTAAATAATGGATTTGTACGCTGAATAATTTCTGAATATAGAAATCTATCATCATCATCATCATGTTACAGTCACATCCTATGCATTAAGTGAATATATATATATATATATTATCTTTTTTGCAATTTATGGACCATTGTTAATTAATTCTTAATATTTTTTTTATACTGAGTCGATAAGAAAAAAAATGATAGATTCTACTGGATCTTAATCTAATTATATATACCTTAAATCATTGAAATTAGTCTGTATAATAATAATAATAATAATAATAATAATAATAATAATAATAATAATAGGCTTTGGCTATGGTATGTATAGGGTGTCTGACCATGTGGCACCAGTCTGAAAGTTTGATTAATGCTCTTTAAACCAAGTCGATTATTAGTCTATACTGTTAAGTTAGATGTAACCGAAAGATTTAGGGAAATAATAATATATATGATAAACATATAATAAATTTTATATATACTATAAAAAACTCGAAAATTTTAATAAATTTTAAAATTTTGATAAATTTATAATTTTTTTATTTTTTTACAAATTTATAAAATTTGGATTTAAAAAGTTAATTAATATGATTGATCAATATATTCAAAGTCTTCTGCTAATATATATATATATATATATATATATTCAAAGTCTTAGTATATATCTCACTTTTTTTCTTAATATTACCCGCTTAACAAAGGAAAAAAAAAGTAATTCCTAAAATTAACAAAAATTTTGTTAATTCTCAAAAATCTTTTAGTTGCCAATAAAAAAATAACAAAAATTACAAACTAGATATTTTCAATTTAATAATATACTAAATCATCTCCCGAATTATAAATTGCATTTAAAATATATAATTATAAATTCTCGAAAAATAAAATAAAAACTACATATTGCAAGGAGCTCAAATTCATCCATGATAATTAATATAATATAAGGTCTTCAAAATTAATTTAGTAGTCAAATATATATTAGAAAAGTCTTCAAATTAATATTATAATATTAAATATAAACAACAATAACTAATTATTATAGTTAATTAATTAATTAAGGGTAAGATGGAAGAACAGCCCAATAAGGTGATGAAGCTGGATTATTATATTCATCAACATTCAGAAGATAGTTGCACTCTGAAATTTGCTGCTGCTGCTGATGACTTGTAATTTCTCCTGGCTTTCCACTTGAGCTCCGAATTGCAACAGAAGTACTTTCCACAGTCTCTTCGCCGGAAATATCTGTGTATCCCGTCGATACTTGCTTCGGGGCAGCTTGTTCCCGGAGGATAGATTTCAGTTTGATAACCTGCAGTGCAAAACAGCAATGATTCAGAATTGTTAACAGACACTTGCACTACAAAAAAAAAAGTGTAGGGCACAATTTTTACGTCTCCAAAAGTATAAAAAATAGTCTCTACAATTATCAGGGACGATATCAGTCGTCGTTACTGCTCGTTCTCTTTAACTCTGTAAACTATTCTACAGGGTACGACAAATGTATATAATTATTAGCAGTTCTGCAATAAATTACCTCGTCTTGAAGCTTTTGTTTCTCTACAGAAACAACATCAAACTCTTGTTTAAGAGCATCATATAAAGTTCAAGTTGCTCAGCTTTTCCATCTAGCACGTATGTTCAGAAACCAAACAGCAATTTGCCTTGGCTGAAGCCCTAGTTCACGAGAAAGCTGTTAATAAAATATTACTAATCATAAAATGAAATTGTAATTTTTTGGTCTAAAATAGAGGTGTCTAATTTAAATATTTTTTGTCTAAAATTAAGGTGTCTAACTTAGGTAATTCTTAGTTCAAAATGAAGATGTCTAACTTAAGTGATGGAGGTAAAAAATGAATATATCTAATCTTTGATAAAATTTCACCAACCCAATTTTTGAAGCCTATATAAACTCTTAAGATCTCATTTGAAAATTATCCCAAAATTAGAGAATTAAAGAGAAAAACTTAAGGTTGAGTGTTAGCTATTAAAACACTATTGTAAGGTTTAGTGTGAGCCATGAATACTTGTTGGGTTTGAAAATTATCCCAAAATGAGAGAATTAAAGAGAAAAACTTAAGGTTGAGTGTTAGCCATTAAAACACTATTGTAAGGTTTAGTGTGAGCCATGAATACTTGTTGGGTTTGAAAGTTAGCCTGAAAAAACTCTTGTAAGGGGTTTGAGTGTTAGCCTTAAGAAAATACTTGTAAAGTTCGGTGTGAGCTTATGAAAACACCAAGTTTAGAGTGAACTTGCAAAACTCTAAGTATAGTGGAATACCCAATTGAGATTTGGAAGTGAAGGTAGGATTATTGAATCCGAACCACTATAAATTTATTTTTGATATAATTGGATTGTGAGTTGTGAGTATTGTAAACACTTTGTATATCTTCTCTCTTTAAAAAAATAATCTCTGGGGGTCCGGAGATGTAGACACAATTGGCTGAACTCCGTTATTAAATTTGTATGTATTATTTTCACTGTCATTTTCCATTCTCACTAATTTGATTTATAAGAAGATCTGTGTAATTTTTTCAACAACTGGTAACAGAGCTGCTGGTTGAGAATTCTGCCAATTTTCTAATTGTCAGAAAAGATCCAGAGAAAGTCAGATTCGAGTGAAAGTGATAACTACGGACAAAGAAAAGGTGAATTTAAAGACACTATATTCAAGAAGTTCTACTATAAACAAGGGATCAAAATGGAAAGAATCGTGCCAGGTATGCCTCAATACAATGGTGTAACTGAGTGTATGAACCCACCGTTGACAGAAAGAGCCAGAAGCATTCTTATGCATTCAGGTCTACCGAAACAGTTCTGGGCAGAAGCAGTCAACACAGCAGCTTACTTGATCAACCGAGGCTCATCGGTTCCATTAGAGTATAAAATACTAGAAGAGGTATGAAGCAAAAAAAAGGAGATGCTAGTAAGTGGGAGCTCGCCATGAGAGACAAGATGAAGTCTCTGATCTCTAACCAGACATGAAAACTAGCTGAGTTACCCATGAGAAAGAAGGCACTTTACAATAAATGGGTGTATCGGATGAAAGAGGACTATGATGGTTCTAAGAGATATAAAGTCCGACTAGTTGTCAAAGGATTTCAGCAGAAGGAAGGAATTGACTACACTAATATTTTTGCTCTCATTGTGAAGCTCAATACTATCATATCAGTGTTGAGTATTATTGCCATTAAAGATTTTTATCTTGAACAGTTAGATGTGAAGATTTTATTTCTTTATGGAGAGTTAGATAAAGAGATATACATGCACCAGCCATAAAATTTTCAAGAAAAAGGTATGAAAAACATGGTGTGCAGACTTAAGAAGAGCTTGTATGGGTTGAAACAAGCTCCAAGATAGTGGTACAAAAAGTTTGACGGCTTTATGCATGAGGAAAGATTTCAGAGGGCAACGCCGACTACTGTTGCTACTTCAAGAGATATAACTCTAGTTATATAATTTTACTACTTTATGTAGATGACATGTTAGTAGCGGGTTCAAATATGGAGAATATCATAAGGTTGAAGTAGCAATTGTCAAAGAAATTTGACATGAAAGATTTAGGTCTAGCAAAGAAGATTCTTGAAATGCAAATCACAAGAGATAAGTAGAAAGGACTTTTGCAGTTATCTCAGACAGAGTACATTAACCGTATTTTGCAAAGATTTAATATGGGTGATGCCACGCCAGTCAGTACATCCTTAGCTAATCACTTTCGTCTATCTAAGGATCAATCTCCTCAGACGGAGGAAGAGAGAGAACTCATGGTTAAGGTTTCTTACGCCTCAACCATTGGAAGCTTGATGTATGCAATGGTTTGTACAAGATCAGATATTGGCTATGCAGTGAGAGTTGTAAGCATGTTTATATCAAATTCAGGAAAAAGCTCATTGAAAAGTTGTAAAATGGATTTTGAGATATTTACGGGGCACCACAGAAAAGTATTTTGGTAAAGGAGAATTAAAAATTCAATGCTATGTAGATGCAGACTTTGGAGGTGAAGTCGATCATCAAAAAAGTACCACTGGTTATATATTCACTGTTGAAAATATAACTGTTAGTTAGATGTCAAAGTTATAAAAAATTGTCACTCTATTCACTATAAAAGCTGAATATGTAGCAGTGACTGAGGGCAGTAAATGATGATATGACTTTAAGATTTGTTAACTGAGCTGGGATTCAAACGGGAGAAGAATGTCTTATACAGTGATAGCTAGAGTGTGATACACTTGGCAAAGAATTTGATATTTCATTCTCAAATTAAGCATATTGGACTTCGTTATCACTTCATTAGAACTCTGTAGGAGGATGATGTGTTAATATTGGAGAAAATCTAAGGAAGCAAAAAATTCAACAAATATATTGACAAAGACGGTGGCTATTGAGAAACTAAAGTTGTGTTCAACTTTAGTTGGCTTGCAAGAGTAACAAAACTGGAAAGATCTACTGCACAGATCAAGGTGCGAAGACAGATTAAAATCAGTCTTCAAGTGAAAGATTGTTAATAAAATGTTACTAACCATAAAATGGAGTTATAATTTTTTGATAAAAAATAGAAGTGCCTAACTTAGGTATTTTTGGTCAAAAATAGAGGTACCCAACTTAGGTATTTTTAGTCCAAAATGGAAGTATCTAACTTAGATAATTCTTAGTCCAAAATGGAGGTGTCTAACTTAAGTGATGGTAGTAAAAAATGAAGGTACCTAACTTAGGTAAAAGAGGTGTCTAATCTTTGACAAAATTTTACCAATCCAATTTTTGAAGCATATATAAATTCTTAAGATCTCATTTAAAAATTATCCCAAAATTAGAGAATTAAAGAGAATTTGAAATAAAAACTTAAGGTTGAATGTTAGCCACTAAAATACTATAATAAAATTTAGTGTGAGCCATAAATACTTGTTGGATTTGAGAGTTAACTTGAAAAAAACTCTTGTAAGGGGTTTGAGTATTAGTCTTAAGAAAACACTTATAAAGTTCGGTGTGTGCTTATAAAAATACCAAGTTGGGAGTGAACTTGCAAAACTCTAAGTATAGTAGAATATTCAATTGAAGTTTGGGAGTGAATGTAGAATTATTGTATTCGAATTACTATAAATTTATTTTTGGTATAATTGAGTTGTGAATGTTGTAAGTATTTTGTATACCTTCTATCTTTAATAAAAAAAATCTCTAGGAAGTCCGGAGACGTAGACACAATTGGCCGAACTTCGTTATTAAATTTGCGTATATTATTTTCGCTATCATTTCTCATTCTCACTAATCTGATTTATAAAAAATCTGCATAATTTTTTCAATAAAAGCTTCATTTTTCTATCAGAGTCTAGCTTAATCTCATCTTGAAAACTTCTCTCCAATGACTCTAATTGATCACTCGTTAATCTTTTCTTCTTCTCTTGACTACTTCCAAAGTTAATATTTTCCATAGCTGGAACAACCAGACCATGTCCTGTCTCTGCCACTGTAGCTGGGTGCTTCACATCCATTCCTGAAAATTAACCAAAAGAAACACAAGAACATAATAAGAAACATAAACTATATATAAAAATATCAAATGAGTATAGGAAAAACTATTCAAATATCAGTTTTTACACAATATATTTCCTGAATATGTAGCTAATACATTTTCTTTAAAAACCTAAATAAGGAGATGGAGAAGAGAAGTACCTGGAGGAGTATAGTGGTCATAGTTATAGTTATAGAGAAAGTTAAAAGAGTTATCTGGACGAGAAATATAGGTTCTTAAGTTAGCATGCCAATCCATGATAATTTGATTTTTGAACAAAGTAATTTATATATGTTTCTTTGTTTGTCTCTTCTAAATAAGCAAAAAACGAAACCCAAAAAAAAAAAGAAATAAAAGAGTAATATTTATGGGAAATGGGTAACAAACAAGACAAAGAAAAAGAAAAGAAGCAACAAAACAATAACACAAAAAAGAGAGAAAAGGGTAAGGCAGACTAAGGCGTGGAAGAAGAGATAGTAATTGTATTTATTAAATAATAGATTTGAGATCAATTTTTTCTCTAAAGAATATATTAAATATTAAAAAATAAAACAATAAATACATATCCTCTCAATAAAATATTCAAAATCAATTTTCCTTGTAAAAATTTATTAAAATCATTTTTTTTTCTTTTAAAATGAATTAAACGATAAATGCAGATTACATAATAATATATTTAAAATTTATTTTTAATATTTAATACATATTCTCTAAATAATAAATTCAATATTAATTTTTTTACATACAAAATATATTAAATATAAAAAAAATCTAATACAATATGAATGTAGGATGCATATTTTTAAGAATCATTATTATTATTATTATTATAGCCTCAAATTAGATTATATCGTGTATCGATCTATATGGATTTACACTATTTTTTTTAAGGGATTACTGCGTTCTACTATTTTTCAAATTTTATTAGAGTCTCACAATCTCACTTGTAAGAATTTGAATTCTCAAATGGTTAAAGGTTCTAAATTTTAATTATAATCATCTCTTCTCATCTATTCTTATATAACTTCTTATTAATTAAATTTTCAAAAATATTTTTCTATTCTGAATGGTTTTTTCTTTTTTAATAATGAATTATATACATGTACAATTGTTTTTGTTAATCACACTACAAACTTAGTAAGATGACATGGGAGTCTTTTTTAGTATTATAGCATGGAAAGAGATAAATTGAATTTAGATCTATTTAGAGAATATATATTTGAGCTAGACTGTGCCTTAACATGCATTTGAGAGTTTAATTTTTGTTTTAATATTAGAGAAGGGAACTCAAATTTAGGTCAATTTTTTTTTTAATTTTTTAAGTAGAGAAATAAACAATTAAAATAATTTGAAACTGTCTATTTTCTAAATCACTAATTGATAATGATATATGAATTCCTCCTCTTTTTTTTCCTAATACATTAATAAATATTTTCGCAAGAGAAAATTAAGAAGTTATTAGTTATGACATTAATTCATTTTTCTATATACCCTTCAAAATAAAACACTCAATTAATATTGGAGTTTTGAAAATCTTGAATTTGAAGAATTTTTCTATATATGCTTTTGACTCCATATCATTATCGGCACATCACTTCTTTCACTCAATCACCTCATTAAAACACATATTAAACAGTAATAAATATTTTTAATTTTTAAACAAAGTGAAAAAGGAAAAAAAGAAGAAGAAAGAAAATGAACAGAGAATAAGTTAGAAGTAAAGGTTGAGAAATTTATCCTATTTTTTCACACTCTTCTCATTAATTTAAATTTACAGCATTTGTTTACAAAAAGAAGGAAAATTTATAATTTCTTTCTTTTTCTTAATATATATATATATATATGCTAATATGGGGATCAAGTCTAAATAAATAGCCAATGAGTCTATAATCTATATATATATATATATATATATAGTGCATAAATTAATTATATTATTAATGCCAAGTGCTATTTAAACACAAAATATAAGTAGTTTTTTTTTTTTTTTGCCTATATTCAATACATGTAAGCTTATTCAATCTTATTCGTAATCTCTCCATTCTCTTTTAGGCGTATGTTTTAACTATTTCACTAGTGTTAAAAAATTATTTATTAGCATAATTTTAAGTTATTTTATTAATATATGATGAAAAATATATATGTAGGATGAAAACTACTCAAAAAAATCCAAATCTGTATCCCATTCTATCGAACATCTCACACGTATTTTGAGAAAAACTTTTAAGAAATAATATTTGAAATATTTTAAGAATTTAAGAATGAATGATAATATTGAAATAAAATGGATAAATATATTTTATTCTATTAAATAGATATTTATTTTAAAAAAAGATTAATAGATAAAGTTTTTATTTTACATTATTAGAAGTATAAATTTACACGTTTATTAAGTTGATAAAATACAAAAATTAAAATATATAAAATTAAAATTCTCTCTCTTTCTCTCTCTCTCTCTTCTGTTCACAAAGTAGAAATTAAAAGAAGAAGAAAAGCTTAAAAGAGATGAGAAAGACAAATGATAGAAGAGACTGCTCTTTCTTTCTCATTTTCTTGGATCTTTGAAATTGAAATTTGTTCTTTCTTTTTTGCATTAATTAAAGTTGATCTTTTTCTCTGAATTGTTGATAACAACGATTCATAATTAATGATAATTATTAATTAATTAATACTATATATAGCTTGTAGGATTTATAATTTTTCCCTGTATATGAATATCCATGTAGTGTCGTAACTAGAGACTTTTTAAGGAGCGATAAAATTTTCACTGGATCTATCACTGGTTGATGTCGCTCTTCATCATCTGCCAATCTATACTATTTACTACTATTCCTTCACTTTTGTCTTTCTCTACTAGTCTCTTTCTCCCTTCATATTCTTTTTTTAGTATCTTAATTGAAACGACACCGTTTTAAAAAAACGGTGCATTTTCAATATTAAATTTTAAAAAATAATAATAATACGGGCAAAATCATAAATATGTGTGAGGCAACCCCTCACACGTTCATCCTTTTCACAGTCATCAACCCTTCTTTCTCTCTGCAAACACTTTCGGAGATCACTAAATAACAACTCTTTTTCACTGTATCTGTGCTTCTAGCCACCGACGAAAAGGGAGTCGTCAGCCCTTACACAATTCCACTTGAATTCGTCACTGTTTTCATATAATCGCTTAATATTACTACATAAATCTCATTAAAATTGCCAGTTTTAACTTATACATAATTATTAAAATAATTATTATATCATTTTAATTTTATAATAATATATTTTAAATACACTAAAATTCTCTCTATTAATTTATTAATATTAAAATTATTATATTCTTAATCCATTAATTAATTCATTAGTCATGAAAGTATAGGTGGAAAAAAATTAATTAATTTCTCTAGATTTTATAAAATGATAATTTTAGTAATAATAATAATAATAGACAAAATAATAATGACAGACAAAATATAATAATAATAATAATGGACAAAAAAACATGTTTTTATGCATTAGAATTTATTTATATTGAAGATTTCTAAATTTTGTGGTAATTGAATGTTGAAAAATTAATATTCTAACTAATTTATTTAAAATGGAAAAAGTAGTAGAAAGTAGAAACTTTCCATAGATTCATTTAAGAAACAAAATGTTTTCCTTTATAAAGTTTTGAAAGTTTTCTTCTTCTTTTTTTTTGTCAGAAAAAGGATTTATTAACCAAAGGAAACCAGAACAAGGAGCTTTGATGAACTTTGAAATAACTAATTTTGGCAAGGATTATAATTAATTCAGTATTTTCCATATATAATCAATTTTATTTACTTTATTATTATTGTTGTTGTTGTTGTTATTATTGTTATTATGTTGCAAAAAGTAAAAAAGTAGAAATAAAATTAATGGGTTTGCATAAAAGTAGAAATAAAAATAGAGCATAAAGTGATAGTAAAATTAACAGTTATAACAAATTCCAGGAATAAAGCTGTAATCCTTGGGATAAACATTTACCCCTCTGTCTGCTATTTTGGTACACAGTTTTTATTAATCTGAAAAAATTTCTGAAATCATTAGTCGGATTCTGTTTGCTCAATTTCAGTTTTTTGAATTCAATATTTATCCTGACTTTATTATTAATTAATTTTTCTTTTCAATTATTTTTTAAACATTTAATTCATTCTAAGAATTAGAAAATTAATTTGAATCTATTTTTTTAGAGATGACAATAGCTGGATTATTTTCTAGTATCCAATATGTTCTTATCCATTTATATAAAATATAAATAGTTTATAAATAAATTTAGGTGGCTATATATATATTATTTTTATTAAATTTTATTTATTTTATTGTATTTTAATTATAATTTTATGATACTGGGTTGTTTTAATAAAATTATATTATTATTTATAATTATTTTATTGAAATTTTATAATTTTATAAATTTCATTGAATTTTTAATTTTTATATTTAAATGAATAATTAATAAATAGTGTATGAGTAATACTAAACAAGTTCGTAACTAATACGGCGGTATGAGTAATAAAGAAATAATTATAAAGAACTTGGAATGGATAAAAATAGTTAAAAATTAAATGAATTTAAATTAGGATAAAATGATTTTCGCAAATGTTCTAGCCGGGGCCATTTTTTAGAAAAAAATTGTATATACCTCTAAGATTATGATTGCATGTGCTTTTCATTTCAATATTTTATATATAATTATAATACAGAATTTAATAAGCATTTTATTAATGTTTATTGATAGGTGTCTTTAATTCATTAATTATATCAGTTCTCTATTGGACTGATTCTAAAAATGTATAATATATATGAAATATTTAAACCCTAAAAAATATAATTACAGGATCATTTTAAAATAATATATATATATGATGTCTTCACTGATTCTAAAAACCTAACCATAAGTCTTTCTAATTTTAGGCTCTATTTATATGATTGAAAGTATGATTTTATAATATATGGTATTATATGATATAATATTGTAAATATTATTTATTATATTTAAAAAGATGGTATAGTATATAGTATGATTTTTTTTTAAGAATTGATTTCTCACAACTAATTTCAGAAACTAAATAAAAAAGGAACGTGCCAAAGCCAACAGGTGAAAAAAAATTATTTTTACAAACTTAAAACAACGACAGATGAGAGGAAGTGAGGACATGGAACTATGGGAAGGGCAGACCTAAAAGAGAAGGGCATAGGGTCTTAGAACAAACAAAGAGCATGTCAAATATATAAGTAAAAAATCAGTGGTCCTTATAAGCTTTGCAAACCTTTTAATTAAAAACTTGTTGGAGAAACTCAGCACAACAACAAAACAAGGGGGGCTGTCCTATCAAAAATTTATTTAAAATTTAATTTTTTATTATTATTTTTTTTTTTTTGCTCAGGTGGTCCAAAATTAAAAAGGGTTATGGGAAAATAAAATTATTTTTTAAGGACTAATTTTGCAGGTAGTAATTATTAAATAAGGAGACTCTCGCACGTAAATTTAACTCATGAACAGAACCATTTCTCCAAACTTTCATGCATACTATAATTGTAAATGGGCGGCGCCGAGATCTGGTGGATCAATCTCTGAGATGATTGTAGAACAAGAACCTTCGATCAAAGCCATTTCAATTCAATAGAAAAAATCCTAATTCAGTTGTAGAATTCTCTTTTTTGGCATTATAATTGTGAGGGAAATCAATTTTAAATTTATTATTTATGAGAATATATATTAATTGTTAAGTTTTTTTTGATAGAATATATTTATTGTTAAGTTTTGCTTAAGTTGTCGAATTCTAAAAACGTATAGATGTTTAAGTCGTAGAATTGTAATTGAGAACAAATAGATTATGCAAGTTGTTTGATATTCAGAATATTAACCAAATAGTTAACCAAGTCTTGGAATTTGAATGAAACAAATCTAGTTTTTTACCTTTGCAATGCTCTTCAAATTATATATGAAGAATTTAGAAGATCAATGGTCTGGTTTTATGGGTAGTGGGAAACATTTAACATCAAAATGTTTGATAAATATGTTTTTTTTAAAATTAATTCACTGTTTAAAATTATAGCTAAAGGCGCATCTATAAATTTATATTTCTTTAAATAATAAATTCATATCAATTTTCCCTCCCCTATATATAAATATTCAAAAAATTACGAGTAAAGTATTAATCCACTAATCATTAATAACATTTATTTCTTGATCGCTAACTACCAACGATTAACAACTACTAAATCAAAGATAACACTTGGAAAAGCAAACGCTAGTATTGAATAATAAGCTGCTTCTCAATTACAAGTTCTAACCTTCTGATTACTTAATTTATAAAACACTTGTCCCAATCACTCATCTAAAATCAACTCTCAAAGGGCTTTCTGTGTTAAGTTTAGTAAGTTAGACAAATTGCGACTTAAGAGCAGTTTATAATAATGTAATTTTATTAATACAAAACGATTCAGTAAGACAAATAGTTCACCAAGTCAATTTTATAGCTAGAGGATGCAACTCAAATTCAAGCAGTCAGCAACTTAGAGCTGAATCACAAAATGTTGTTTGATGCATTTTCAGAACAAGCAGACACCTATACTGATAGGATTGAACAACAGAACAAAAACTATTACAAATGCAGTCAATTACTAGTTCTTTACCGTTTTTCCAACTCTTCTGCCATCGTCATGGTTGGAAACGAAAGCAACAGCAAAGTTAGAACTAAATTGAACTCTGCGAAACAGAAAACAAATCCAGAAAGTTCCCCAAGTTTACTTACCAAAAGACAGTGCAAGGAAGAGCATTAATGATATACAAGGAAACTACAAGTATTTCAACAAAGGCAGAGCAGATAAATGCTTTCGAGCTAATCGAACAGCTCTGTGCAAAGCGAACAAAAACCCTTAATAATCCTACAGATTAACCACTATACAGAAAGCTAATTGTGTGTGGAATACAAGAATAATGTCTATAGCATGCAGCAATCTAAACGTTCTCAAGAAAATACTGAACCTAAAGCAGTACAAGCACATACCTAAATCGCATAAAATTGCACCAATTCTGGAGAACCAAACAGAAAATATACTAAACTAGAGCCGAAATAGGTAACTTGGGTCTTGCAGATCACCACATTATAAACAAAATTTCCTATCCTCGAAAAAAAAAAAAATTTGAATACTAAATTTTACAACAATAGTAATAAAAAAATTATTATCATTGTTCCAAAAGAAATCATGTCCTACAGAAAGAGGGAGAGAGAAAGCGCATCATTGCAAGCATTGAAGTTCAATACATAAAAGAACATGTGATTATCGCACCTTTGATTAAGTTAAAAAAAAAAAATTGTACCTCGTTTGCATCAAACTAACTAATGAAACGCTAAACAGAAAGCCAGCAAAACTGGAGACAAAGCAAAGCATTTTCTGTTAATCCTATCTGCAAAAGGTATACAACGAAAAAAAAAAACTGGATCAAATACAGAAGAAAAAGATTACATTACCATAGAGGACACATACCTACTTCAAAAACACGACATCCTCAAAAAACGTGAAATACCCATAGAAGTATAAGCTGTATGATAAAACCCAGCTAGAAACATCTGGGATAATTAACAATACTAAACAACATTGCCTTCGTAATTCTGGCTACTTTAAAACCCCACTTCTTTTCCGTTCTCTGAGATCACTGGGGATAATATAAACTGAATCTACACAAAGCCCACCTTTCGAATGTGTGCAATCAATCTGTTTCATGGAAAATTGGACCTCAGAGGCAGGTACTGAGTCGGTGACAATAAATTCACCTACCTTGTACTCTATCCAGCATCCACGTTTATGGTTGCCATTTATTTCATCTTGTTCAGTCTCATCTAAACAACATTCAGATGATGCTTGCTGACCATCAGAAGTAGACAACTCAAACTGTACAGGCTTTATATCCCAACCATGGGTGTGCTCAAAATTGCGCACACGCCGCCCCAACCTTTTGGCAAATCTCCCAAGGTGAAGCCTGAAGGAAAGAGTATAGATATCAGCAGGAAAAGGAAACTTTACAATTCCATCTACTTCAAACCACCATATTTGCTGCAAATAGGCCACGGCATGGAATCTGCAAATTGCAAAACAAAACAGAACATTCACTGTCAAAATCTGTAAGAGCACCATCTTTGTGAAAGAAGGTGAAAAGAAATTGCCATGGGACTTGACAGGAAAGCTGTAAGCGCACACATGCATCTTCCAAAGAAACAAGAATGGTTTGGTTGGTCTCCATAACTCTTCCATCTACGTGAAACAGGGTTAAATTAACAATGGTGGTGCCTTCAAGGCATAAAGAGGCTCAGCTAGTGTAGGTGGAGTATTCTCTAACAACACAAGCATGGATCTTGGATTTGCTTTCCAGTTCAGCAGTGTAAAATGATTGGAGAGCTCCAACAAGTCTATATTCAAGAAGATTGAGAATGGGGCTCAAACAGATTTTACTAGAGACAATATCCGTGATAGTTGTTGAGCTGATCACTGCATATGTACTTAGATTAATTCAAATGTGCTTTATACGAACAAAATCCTACCATCACACATCAATTTCAATAACAAGACATTTAAGCAAGAAACAACCAGATGTTTCAAAATTTTCCATAACACCATGCATGGGAAAGAAGACATTCACAACAAAGACTCTGTACCTTGATACATGCTAATGTTACTTTGACAAATAAGTGACCACTTAACTAAATTCTGAAATTAATTTTAGAGATAGACCAAATTTGCCAATATCTTCAAGAAAACCTAACAAATACAATAACCGAAAAATTCATCAAGAGCAGATTTGCATGCTTAAGCACTAATATCAAGGGACTCATCAAATGTGTCACTAACTAAGCAAAAGAAATTGGGGAATGAAATCTAAAACTGCCCCTACCAGCAAGCAGTATGAGCAAAATCAGACTATGAGCCAAGAGATAGAGAAAAATTCAAACAGAATGTTGGCTAAAATAATGAACCTAGATGAGAAAAACAAGATTATAATAAAAAAAATGCTAGAAATAGAATTCTACGAGCATCAAATGTTCTTTTTTGTTTTTAATAACAAACAAAGAAGTGTTAAAAAACAGCAGTTCTTTGACATGTTAAGATCTAAATGGGCTATTACAAACTAACCAGTTGGTGCTTTAAATATTTTTTAGACTGCGTAAGAACTACAAAAATAAAAACACTTAAGCCCATTTGGAACAAATGAATTACACAAAGTTTCGTGGAATTCATTCCAAATTCCACATTCTTCAAAAGTTGAGTTTAGAACATTGAAAATTTTCATTTCAATTTTACAAATTTAATTTCATGAAATTGAATATAACTAAACCAAATCCCATAAAATAGGTGAAAGTCTAAATAAACTCCAAAAAATTAAGCAAACAATATTAAACACAAAAAATCTTTATTCTTCCTCTTTTTATTCATGCTCTCTCTCTCTCTCCACTTTTCTCTTTCTCGTCTCTCTCTCTTTTCTCTTCCTCATCTCTCTCTCCCTCTTTTGATTACACATAATCCCTCCCATGTTACTCCGCTCTTAACATTTTTTTCTCTTTACCATTTTTTATTTGTTTTTCTTCCAACTAATTTTTTAGAATATTTATAAGTTCAAATTTTAATCATAAATATAAATATAATTATTTTATAATAATTTAATTTTTAAATTAAATTTTAAATTATTTTATTTTTTTAGGAAATACAAAATAACAACTTAATTATACATTTGTTCCAGACATAAAACCATGAAATTCAATTGAATTCCATATATTAAGTTATGTCTTTTGCAAACATGAGTACTTATTTGTAAATGAATTTTACTTGAAATTCAATAATAAATGAATTCAACATTTGTAATTCGTTTGTTCCAAACTGACTATTACTCAATGTGCTCACTGCAATTATTAAAAATCATTGATATATACAAATGGCTAGCTTTTTTTCTATAAATGAACTGGTGGTGTTAAACCAAATAAAAGCTTAAAAGAAGTGCAATAAATTCAAGGTTTTAAAAGAAAAAATAAAAACCCCCCACTAGATATTAGGGTAAAAAAAAACAAAAAGATAATAAAAAGGGAAAAGAAATAGTTTCCAGTGACTGACCCCAGCCAGGCATCCCTCTTAATCTCTTCAGTTGCTAAATATGCTTCATTTGTCTCCTTGGCCTATATGTAGCCCATTTAAGCATTTATTAAGAATTATTTGTCAGACCAAAAGGTGTGAAATCAAATTGTTTTACCAAAGCAGGAAATATGATATCAGCAACATATAAATCCATCACGGACTATACTTACATAAGCAACATAAACTGCAATATACAATAATCTTATACCCACTCACTGCTCCCATCATTTCTAGCCCCTTTCGAACAAACAATTCATGCTATTTACATTTTCCTCATACTCTCTCTTTTTGATCTTAAAGCAAACTCTTACAAAAAGTTCCTTCAATTGTATCTACCACATACGTTGCATCCACTATTATTCAAATTAATCACGATTCATAAAATTTCACCAGTAAAACCCAAAACATTAGCATTCTACAATTTGCAAGTTCACAAGAAACCTGTAAATTCAAACATTAATGAGCTTAACATAACTAACTGCTTCTAATTGTGGAGGAATGGAAATTTTGTCAATTATAGTAATTAAACAAAATCCAACTATAGTTCAAGATGTAAAACTGTCCCACTCTGGCTTGAAAAATTGCTCATCAAATGAATCAAGAACAAAAGCCCATCTGCTTGGAGCCTAAAGAATTATGAGATAATAGTTAAACAAAACCCAGCTGAAGTATATATCCACTAACAGTAAAGAGAACTTTAGTTGGCTTTATATCATGAACTTTTGCAAAATTTTTACTAAAATCTTTACTGTTACAAATAAAAATTTATAACAAAATAACAAGCAAAGTGTACTGATAACAAGAAAATAGGCCTAATTTCACCTAGGGCCATCCAACTTTAATTTTTCAATGAAGTCACTATTGTCAAGTTTTTCTAAAAATTTACCCAAATTTTAAATGTGCCAGCTACAAAGCTCTACAGCCAATTGTAACCGTAAAATCCATGTTTAGAAGATCTTACTACATTATCATATAAAAAAACACATTTAAAAAATTCTCTCAAAGACAAAATCAAAATCGAGAAATGTGAGTGATACAAATCAAAGTTCAGTAACCATTTTAAAATTTTAAGATAAGTTCAATATCATGAATGAAATTTACCCCTAAGACAAGTACTACATGTAGGAACTTTACAGAAGGCATTTCAGTCTTTTGAAGCCTTAAAGCTGTTCCATCTAAATTCCTAGGATGGCCTGGATGGTGGATTATCCTCAATTATCAATCATTCTATATCTATCCACTTGTTTTCCATCCATTTAACACGCCATGATCAAATATACTCATGATAAATCCTTTCATATTCATATTGTCCTTGAAGAAAAATGAATAGAACTGAAATCAATAGTTGCTTCTAATCACTCCAAATATTATAAGCTCTCTGCGCCTGCAGCAATCACTTTTGACATTAGAACGTTCAAGAACAAGAGTCAAGAACAATTAACCAACACTCAATTGGCTAAACACAGCAACAACAAATAAGTACACACTCAGGTAATTCAGCCAGAAAATCCCAACGCAAAACCATCTCAACCATTAAGTCTCCTCAGGAATTTCTATAACACCAACACAAAGTTTTATTATTATTATTATTAAATGAAACAAATACCGTCCTCTTCCAGAATCATTCCAGAAATAAAACTATTTCAATTTGTACCAAAACATTCAATTCAGTGCACAAAAGAACCATTTTATAGAAAGCAAATAAACAAATAATCAGTACCATTTATTGGTCATAAACATCCAAACCAAATGCTGCATCCAAACATAACTAGAAAAACCTAATTCACTCTAAAATTATATAACTGAATTAAGCCACAGCAAATTAAACATCAATCATCAAACTTTAAGTTAAAAACGAACCTAGATTCTTCAGTGGGAACCCAATTCCAATATCTCCGGTCCTCAATCCCCGTTATTGCCATCCCCTTGGCCGATATCGAAATACATACCCTTCCCGTCACTCTGTCCAACCACAACTCCTGCCCAAAACAAAGACACATCAAAATCAGAAACAACTAAAACCCCAAAATTTTCTAATACTACAATAAACAAATGAGAAGCCAACTAACCTTATTGCCATCGTCAAAGGGAATAGGCCTCGACAGGAGAGCAAAGATATCCTTCTTGGACAAGTTCTGGTAACGTTCAGGAGGTAACAAATCGAGCAGATCTTGGTAATTAGACGGTAACTTCTTCTCCCAAACGGAATCCGACGACGCCGCACCTCGAAAAGCACGGTCTAATCGAGCCAGATTGCAAATCTCCGGCGGCGTCAAGTATGTAAACACGCACGCCACGCAGCTTTCCGGTATATCTCCTAATCCCGGACCCATGGCCGCGCCGTTGGTTCCATCCGTCAAGTTCGATAGCGACGCACCCATGGTTCTTCCTTCTCTTTTACTTAATATATTGTATTGTTTTTACTTCTTCTTTTTTTTGCGTGGGTGGGTGTTAGCTTTGTGTTTAGGTCATTTTAGCAGTGTTTGGTTGTCGAGAAAATAGCCAAGTAGCGGAGTATATTTTGTGCCTTTCATTCTTTATTTTCCCGGAAATTTGAGAAAAATCTGAGCGAGAAAAAGAAAATTGTAGATGTTAATGTGAGAGATGGAGTTTCAATGGTGGGGTCCATAAACAAGAGAATTTTGCTTTTTTCTGTTGAGCCTTCGATAGTGCTGTTATGGAAACTGAAATTTATTTATTTATTTATTAAATTTTAAAAAAATAAAAATAAAACGTGTGAATTTTAAATAATAACAATACTTAAATTATCATTCTCCCAACTAAAAAAATAAAAAATAATTATTTGACTAATTGAGTATTTCAGCCCGCTGATCGAGATTAATAGATATTTTTTAAAAAAAGAATGAATATTTATTTTATAATAAAAAAATCTAAAAATATTTTTTTGAAACTAAAAATTAGAAAAGTTGAATTGATTTTTTTTATAAAATAAATTTTTTTAATTAATTAAATATGAGTGAATGATATTTAAAATTTAAACTCAAAATATAAATAAAATTAATACATACTAATAAATTTTAACCACCAAATTATATATTAATAATAATAAATTAATATTTTTAAAAAATAATAATAATATTAACCTTTTAAATTTTAAAATTAAATCTTAGCTAATTGAAATTGAGCCCTCAAATTATATAATTATAATAATAATAATAAATAGTTATTAAAATATATAAATAATATTTATAAAAGATTAATTAGCATATTTATGTATAAAATTGAAAATACAAATGTAAAAATATTTATTTCCAATTTTCAATTAATTATTTATTAAAATGAAATTTTAATAATTCAAAATTATTGTTGAGACCCTAATATCAACACTATAAAAATAAATATTATTAGATTAGCAGTATAATTTTTTTGTTTTTAGCGTTTTAAATATTTTTATTTTTAATTTCGTTTTTGTCTTTTCTCTGTCTTTGCTTCCTCGCAGAATCTTATCCGCTACCTTAGCTTCCAAATTAAAAAAAAAAATTTCTTATTATAAATTATTATTATTATTATTATATCAGGTGGAAGATACGTTACGCAAAATTTTTTTTGCATACGTGTATGATAATGTACATTTAATTTAATTTTACAAATAAAGCAATATATAAAAATAAATTATCTAATTAAATCTGTGAAATTTTGTTATTAGAAAAGAAAGAGACAACAAATAAATAAATAAACTTATCTTTTTAATATGATGAAGACAGATAAAATTAGAAAATAAATTATATAGAGAAAAAAAAATGAGACATGACCTCACTTGAATATAATAAAAAAATGAAGAAAATAGTGTGTATTAATATAAAACTATTTCTTTGACCATTGAATAAATTCTAAATAATTAAGTTGGGATTTCAATACTTTTTAAATGAATTTATAACAAATAATTAGAAATTATTCAATAGATATAAAAAATAATTAAATATTGCAAGAGATGAAAAATATTAAGGTTTTTTTTTTAAATAAAATGACTGATATTATTATTAAAAGTTAATTAAAATCATTATAAAATTAGGAAGCACATCCAACCACTCCTTAATATAATCAGCTTTACGAGATATCTGTGTAAGATTATGGACAGCCTCATTACAACTAAAAAATATTAAGGTTTTAATTAACTATAAATATTTTAAGTAACTCGATTTAATTATAAATTAAAAGAGGAAATTTTAAATTAAACTCTACAAGTTTTATTTTTTTATTTTTTCATTTTTATTATAATATTATTAAATTTCAAATAAGCATGTATGAGTTTACAATTATGTTTAAAATACTATATATGACACAAAGTATATTTTAAAAATTAACTTATTTCTCCACCGCAAATGACTACCATGCTTTTATCATTCTCATCCTCTTATCTTCTCTCCACTGCTCACTCTCATCTTTAAAAATTCTATAATAATAGGTTTTTTTTCTTGTGAAAATGATTATTTTTTAAGAAATATATATATATATATGAATTTTATCATTTTGAATATTTAAATTTAGCCTTTATTTGATTTTTTTTATAGTAAAATTGGAAAAAAAAAATAAAGAAAGAATAGAAAAAAGTAATTAATTAAAAATAATTTATATTTTCTTTGCGTTATTTTTTATAAATTGATGTAAAAAGATTTTAGAAGATTGGAGTAAAATTAGATAAAATTATTTTTATTATTTTCTCCCATCTTATTCCTTTTATTATTGTCTAAACAAAGAAAATAAAAATTATATTTCTTTATTATTATTATTTTTTCTCAAACTAAACAAAAGCTCAGTGGGCATGTATGCTTACATAAATATATATATATATATATCTTAAATACAAAATTAAATTCAAATTGTTTTGTATCATTTATGCTTATGCATATACCCAATTATATACTATAAAGTATAACGTTGATTTTTTTTAATTAATTATCAATGTTTAAATTTATAAATTCTGTTTCATTTGTGATATAAAAATTAAGCAAACAATTACTAGTGTATAATTAGCGAAATGATATATAAGATAAAATTTGTGTTTTAATAATCATATATTTTAATCACCTTATATGCTCCTTTCTCTTAATTATAAGGGGGAAAAACATCTTAGAAAATTTCATTTCTGCATAAAATGTATGGTCTAATTTAATGATAAATACATATATAGTTTGGGCAACAGATTCAAATTTTATTAAAAAAATATTATTGATAAATCTTTTTTTCCATAATAAAAAAATTGTAGCATATATATATATATATTCAACAATATATTAAATTAATATTTATGTATGGTTGGCTGGTTGAGTAGTTGGTCTAGAGTTGTAGAGTTTAGATATTGATAATGAAAGAATTACAATTCATGTATTAAAAAAAACTTAGAAATTAATTAAATATTGAAATATAATTTTACTAGTAAATAAAAAATTTAAAGTTTGGGCCTTTGGGTCAGGCAAGTAAATCGAAAATTTGGTTCAAAGGTATATCATGTCCAATTGGCCCATTAGACGTTTTCACATTAAGTTCAAGCCCATAAGAGCCATATCTACCAATTCAAAAAAGAGAATATTAGACTCTGTACCACCACAAATAGTTGCTTCTTTCAATGTTACTGTACCGAGTATTCTTTTTTTCACATTTACGTAAATCGGGTTTTTTTTTCAAAATTGTATTTGTGGTGTTAAATTTTCTTTTTTTAAAAAAAATTTTGTAAATTATTTTTTTGTTTTTTTTTATGATTTTCTTTTGTTATGATTTTTTTTATATTTTTTTATTTGAAATTTTTTTTAATGTCATATTTTTAATATACACAAAATATATATTCAACAATATAAACTATATCTGCAACATCTATAATACATCTATAATATATCAATAATACATCTACAATAAATTTACAATACATCTATGATGATGGGATAAACTTTCAGGACTTCTTCTTGGATTGAAGTTTGGATTCTTCATTGGTTTGACCTGTGATCTGTAAAAAATAAGAGACTAGTGGATCGAGCTCTAGTGTGGAGACTCCGATGCCTAAATCAGTAATTGTTCTATGTTAGTAAAAAATAAGCTTTCATAATTGTGAAAAGGATCTCCTTACTTGTGATGATCCACCTTTATTTATAGTTGAAAAGTAGAAGACAACAACTATATATATCAACAGGATTTCTGGACATGTCGAAATCTTGTAGGCTGAGTTTAAAGCTCTGTTATATTGAGGATAGAAAATATCAAACTATCACTTAAAAGTTACCGAACTGACACTCAAAGGTTAATGAATGACTATAGTTATTTTACTGAGGAGCTCGGTTCCATGCTCAAGAACCTCTTCTTAAAGAGCTCAGATCCTTTTTTCAAAATCGAAGGGAGTCAACAATTACTCGATAATTTTTGGGTAGTATTAGTAGTTTTCCATGAGATATCTAACATTAATGCCAGAAAGGATAGATGCCACAGGGAGAGGTCAACTGGAATGAGCGGAAAAAGCCAAAAAATTTCCCGCACATACCACTATAAGTGATCTTCTATAAATAGGGGGCATAGCGGACTCATTTCTCACCTGTTGTCAAGTGAGAGAGCTCGGTTTGTTAAATTGGTTAATAAACATTTAGGTGCTATAGCTCGCAATCAAGTGGATCGATATTCAAAGAGTAACTTAAGGAGAAGATTATTGTTGTACGCTATAGGTGAGCCTTTACTGTTATTTGTTATTGTTGTTTGCTATATTTAGGAAGAAAATGACTTCGAAGAGTGGGAGTATGTCAACAAATGATAAGAGAGGAAAAGAACCATATATACAATATAATGATCCATCGCGATCAAATACTGACAAGACGAGCTCATCTAGAAATCAGGGCTTTAAGGAGAGAGTCGATCAAATGGCAGTTGGGAGTATTGGGAAGGAAACCACAACTAATCTGGGTCTTGAAGATGAGGATGAAGAAGGAGTTCTAGTTGGGACTGACTGAGAGTGAATGAAAGATATATGATGTTCGTTGAAAGAAGAAGATTTGAAGGAGATCAGAGAAAATTATCATATACCGAATGAATATCAAATAAAACTACCGAGAGAAGATATGTGGGGAGATGATAATCCGGGACCTGATCAAATGATAGTATATGAAGAAAACCCGATTGCAGGGGTTCGGTTTCCTTTACGCTCATTCATTAAGCTATTTTTGTCCATTATAAGAATTTTCCTTGGGCAATTAAGTCTGAACTCATGGAGGACTGTCATAGGGCTCAAGATTTTGAGCAAGTTATTGTCTGTGGCTCCCTCATCAAGAATTTTGGCCACTCTGTGTAATTTGAAATCGCGACTCAACACAGATGAAGATTTTTTATTTTTGCAAGCTCGGCCAGGACTCGAACTGTTCTCCGGGAGGCCCAATTCAATGAAGGGCTGGAAAGATCGCTTTTTCATCCTAGAAAAAGGGGACGGCCTGGAGTGTCGAGTAAGGTGGAATCGGGCACCACACTAGCCTAAAATAAAAAAGGCGAACCTTGAGCTTGGGGAGAAAAAATTTTTTTATATAATAAAGCAGGACATTTAAAGAAAAAAGTTTAATGTCCTGCGACTGATAAGGAGATACTTTTCGATTAAAAAAGACCCTATCGAACCACTCCCTGAAGATCGGGCTGGTAATACTTGTTTTTATTTCATTTTGTTGCCCCAATAATAATGTTTCTAATTTTTTGTTTTGATGCAAATATGGAGAAAGGGAAGCAATTTGATTGAAAGAAGAAGCTAAAGAAGATACAAGCAGATCGAGCTGTTAAAGTTGCCAAAGCAAAACATAGTAGAGATGTGGGAGAAATAAGCTCTAAAAGGAAATTAATAGAAGAGGAGATAGTTGAGGTTAACGATAGGGAGGTGACAATTGATGCTCATGGTTCCTCTTAACCTGAGGCTAGGGTGATTCCTGAGCACGGACTTAAGCTTGGGCAAACCATAGAGGATCCCAAGGCAAATAAGCAGTAGAGAGCTTCAAACGCAGGAGTAGAAATAGTTTGCTTCTAGGGGAAGGAGCATTTATTGAGCCCTCCGCAAGTGCAGCAAGCTTTGTTAAAAAGTTTAGGGTTCGGTATGGACTAGACTATTCAATAAATGATGCTCGGGTTGGAAAGTTTTGCCTGGATTTTCTCAAAAAAATTCCCAAAGAAAATAACTTTCTAGGCGAGATGGAAATCAAGGAACTACTAGAGCGATTTACCAACTCAATTACTGATGTAAGGGAAGTTCAGGTTTGTTTTCAATTTGAGTTTATTTGTCTTCTTGGAATACTAAGTATGGTTTGTGTTGATAGTTTGGTCTTTCTGGCGCTTCATGTGGGAGAATGGTTCAATGACACTTTGCATGGATATAAAAAGGCTAAAAACGATGCCAGGAAAGCTACATAAGCCGAAAAATAAGCAAAGAATCAGTTGAAGAAAGTCAAAGTTCTACTAGCCAGAGCGAAGGAATTTGAGCTCCAAGCCCTTATTGTGATTAAAGCAGAGCAAAAAGCCTTAGCAGAAACTGCTAAGGTTCGTAAGTAATATTCAGAAGCTCGGTCCAAACTTGAAGTTTTGGAAAAGGATCTGTACGTAACTCGTGAATTACTAGCCAAAGAGCAAGAAGAGTTGAAAAAATTAAATGAAATAAATGAAGATCAGTCTTGGAAGGCATTCCAAAATTTCAAGAGGTCGTGAAAGCAGACCTCGAGAAAAAAATATCAGACAGAGGATTTTGGCTGGGTAATGGACGTGGATCTTGACCAAGCTCCAGAATGTACTGGGGGGGAACCTGTTGACGCCAATAGAGAAACAAACTCTGAAAATGTAAAGCAATAAAATTATTGTTATTTTACCTTCTGTTGTATTTACTTTTTGCATTATGTTGTTATCGGCTCGATTTTAGAGCTAAAACTTATCTGTATCCGATCATTATGAGTGAAATTTTTTATAAGTTGGTTTACATCAATATGTTTGTATTTGTTGATGAATCTTTATATTTTTTATGACTTGGTGCAACTAGGGCATTTATGTAATATTTTAGTTCGGTGCGACTAAGGTGCTTATGTACGATTAGTGCAATTAGCTAAGCGCAACTGGGGCACTCATGTACGATTAGAGTGCTATTAACTCAGCGAGACTAAGGCACTTATGCACGGTTAGAGTGCGATTAGCTCGATGCGACTAGGGAGCTTGTGCACGATTAGAGTACGATTAGCTTGGCGCGACTAGGGCACTTATGCACAGTTAGAGTGTGATTAGCTCGGAGCGACTAGGGTGCTTATGCACCGTTAGAGTGTGATTAGCTCAGTGTTTTTATACTGGTACAGGTGTTCCACTTAGAATGAAGAGACAAGAGTATTTCAAGAGTATCAATTTTTCTTTCTTGCTCGATGTGCATTCGGCAGAAATACGAAAATAATATCATTATATGAAAAATACAAGAAAGATAGTGTACATAAACATATTACAACCTGCAGAAAACTATTAAAAATATATTTTACCAATTTTAGCTATTCGGTAGGGTCCCTCCCAGTTAGCTCCGAGCTTCCTTGGTCTGGCCAATTCATGAGTAGACACAACTCTTCGTAGGACCAAATCCCCTTCAGAGAAGTCCCTTAAGCAAACTCTTTTATTATGGAAATTAGCCATGTGGGCTTTGAAGGCTTCTGCTTTAATGCTCGATTAATCTCTTTTAAATTCTAACATGTTCAGGTTGTACCTACACCCTGACTCTTGATCTTCGGAGAAATTAAGAGTTCTGGTTTATGGAAAGCTAATTTTAATAGGGATAACTGCCTAAGTTTCATATGTCAATGCAAAGGGAGTTTCTCCAGTAGCAGCTCTTGGTGAAGTTCAATAAGCCCATTGTACATTATACAGCTCATCTGCCTACTAACCTTTAGTTTCATCAAGTCTTCACTTTATTCTTGTCAAAATGGTTCGGTTTGTTACCTTGGTTTGACCATTGGTCTGTTGGTGATAGACTGAAGTAAACCAAAGATCAATGTTAAGCTCAGCACAGTAGTCCTTGAACTATTTATAATCAAATTAATTTTCATTATCAGTGATAACTCTATGGGGAACACTGAACCTTGTAATAATTGCTTTGTTAAAAAAATTGATGATCATAGCCAGGTGATAGTAGCGAAAGGCTCGGCTTCTATCCATTTCGTGAAATGAACCAATATAACTATCAGAATTTTCCTCTGAGTCGTGGCCTGAGGAAAAGGACCTTAAATATTCATTTCCCACTATGCAAAAAGCCATGGACTCTTGACCGGATTCATGTTTGCAGCGAACTGATGTTGCAAATTAACATATCTCTAACATCTATCGTATTTTTTTACCAACTCCTTCGCATCATCATCCATAGATGGATAAAAGTATTCTTGTAAGAGTGCTTTTTGAGCAATAATCCGGGCTCCTTCATATGCTCCATATATCCCTTCGTGAAATTTCTCTCTCCTTCTTATTCTAATACACATTTGCTCCAAAGGTGCAAAAATGACCTCCTAAACAAAAGCCCGTCATGAATTGCATATAGGATTGATTTTCTAACAACTTTTTTGGCTTCCACATGGTCTTCTGGCAGCTCTCCGACTTCAAGAATCTATAGATCGAAAGCCTCCATCCTTTCAAAGATTCTGTCATCATTACAACTGGGGTTTCATAACTCGAGCATCGTATAACCTCTGTGAGCACTCTGTGCTTAAAAGCCCCTTCTTTAGATGCAGTGGCTTTAGCCAGATAATCAACTTGCTCATTCTCTGCCTGCATGACCTGATGGATTTCCCATGATCCACCATTTTTCTCCAAATTAGAAAGGAGTGTAGTTACATGCTCCTTGTAGTTATGGTTGGTTCTCAGGCTTCATATTTTTCAGTTAATTGACTGACTACTAACTGAGAATCTAAAAAAATTTGAAAGAATTTAGGCCGGACCTCTAAAGCTAGCCTTAATCCTAAACTGACAGCTTCATAATTGGCAACATTATTAGAAGCCAGGAAATCAAGCCATGCAAAATATCGAACAAATATCTTTCCAGGACTCCGAAGAATTATCTCGATGCCATCTCCTTCACTACAAGATGTTCCATCTACATTGAGGAACCAAAGCCTCCTTGAGGATGGCTTCAGGAGGTTGCTCATATAATTTAACAATGAAATCTGCTAAAATATGTGCTTTCATAGCTCGCCGGGGCTCATACCGAATATCAAATCTTTCTAGCCGAGCTTCTCATTCTACTAACAGTCCTGAAGTTTTTGGCCTCTAAAGGATCTTTCTCAGGTATGAGTTTGTGCGTATAATGATGGTATGTGCATCAAAGTACGATAGAAGTCTTTTTGAAACAATGTGGAGGGCTAGAGCCAATTTTTCTGAAGGAGGATACCTGAGCTCAGGACCATTTAAGACATGACTAGTGTAGTAAATTGGAAACTATTGATTATCTTGTTCTCTGATCAGGACCAAGCCAATAACTGCTGGTATAGCTGAAAGATACAAATAGAGTATCTCGTCCCGTTGGCCAGCTAAGTAATGGAGGTGAGCTGAGGAATTGTTTTAGCTCAATGAATGCCTGCTGGCACTCATCTGTCCATTGAAATTGCTTGACACTCTTCAAGAGCTTATAAAAGGGCAAACACCTTTTGGGCTAGCATGAGATGAATCTTCCAAGCACTGTAATTTTTCCATTCAACTTTTGTACCTCTTTGATGTTCTTGGGCAGTTCCATTTCCACCACAGCTTGTATATTCTCAGGATTGGCTTCAATGCCCCTCTTTGATATCGTAAAGCCTAAAAATTTCCCTGATTGAATCCCAATGCACACTTCTCTGGATTAAGCTTCATATTCGCTTGTTTAAGAATTTTAAAAACCTCTACAAGGTCAGCAGGATGTTTAGCCAAAATTTTAGATTTAATGATCATATCATCAATATACACTTCAATAGTTCAACCAATTTAATATTGAAAAGTTTGTTAACAAGCCGTTGATAGGTACAACTTGTATTTTTCAATCCGAACGGTATAACTTTATAGCACTATGCACCCCTTCCTGTAATAAAAAAAGTTTTTCTATGATCTTCGACCTTCAAAGGGATCTGATGGTAACCAGAAGATGCATCAATAAAGTTATATTCTTCATAGCCTACTGTTAAATCTACCAGACGGTCAATGTTTGGGAGTGGATATGAGTATTTAGGGCACGCCTGGTTAAGATCGGTAAAATCTATGCACATTCTCCACTTACCATTGGGCTTCTTTACTAACACCACATTAGCTAACCAGTCTGGGAATAAAATCTCTTTAATGAAGCCCGCTACTAATAATTTTTTTTACTTCTTCTTCGCAACCAATTATTTTTTCGGATCCAAATTTCCTTTCTTTTGTCTAATGGGAACAGCTATAGGATATACATAGAGTTCGTGAGTTATAAGTTTGGAAGAGAACCCAGTAATATCGGTGGGGTCCCAAGTGAAGACATCTTGGTACTATTTTAAAGTCTGAGTTAGGGCGAACTCTTTATCCGGGCTATTGGAGATTGCTATCTTTAATATCTAATTTATTCATACTGTTATGTCCTTCAACATATCAGCAGTCTCTGCTAGAGATTTGAATTTTTCAGGCATAGCAAGAGAGTCTACTGGGAGAACCATATTTGCATCTTTGATGCTTGCCGTATGCTATATGCAATTACCGCAAGTGCACGGGTCGCTCAAGTAATATAGTAGTGAGTGAGTTATCGTTCCACTGAAGACAAGGCCAAGCACTAGTGCAAACCTTAACTGTTGTTTAGCAAATTAATATTTTTGTGAAGTTTTGTGATTAAAATACAACTAACCTAATGAATGCAAGTAATGAAATACAACTAACCTAATGAATGCAAGTAAAGATAAATTGAATGTTGTGTGTAAAAAGGATTGATATAAATGATACTATCCGGATATTGAATCCCCCTAGCCTTAATTACATTCTATGATAGAGTTGAATTGGCATTCCTCTAACTTAGACTAAAACCTCTCTCGAGTGAATTAATCCCTAATCGCTAAGTAGAGTGCCGGAATCTCTTCTCAAAACACAATTAAGTAGGTCATGCATTAAGAACAAGGAACTATAAACCAAAGGATCTTGTAGGTCTATCTCTAGCACCCCAATCAACCCTCAACCCTTATGAGTAATCAATTCATGTCAAGCTTTCTCAAGTCAATAACATGAAAATGGCAACCAATCAATAAGCATGCTATCATCAATTGGCAATAATCATCAAGCATCACAAGAATAAAACAACTCAATCAATTAAAAGTATCCAATCATACAAATAAGCTAGGGTTCTTCAATATCTAGATAGAGAATAATTTAGCTCATGCTCAACACACTTAATACAACAACAACAACAATAACAAAATACATAAAAGGAGAAAATAGAAAAACCCCTTTCAATGTAGCTTCTTCAATCTCCAGGAGCTGCCAATGGAAGATGAAGATGGTGGAGAGGATGGAAATGGAGGATGAAGATGAAGAGTCAAGGAAAGTGTCACTCTCTCCTTGCCCAAAATGTGTATGCACAGCCTCCTCCTCTCAAACCTCTCTTCTCTGCCTCTGTTCTCTGTTTTCTGCCCAAAACTCCAGCCTTCTCCCAGCTCTAGCTTCCTCCTTTCTTCTTTCTCTTCTTCTCTTTTTATTTCCATTCAAAGCTCCAACCCATGTTTCCAACTCACACCACTCTCCATTGTCTCCCACATTTTCCTTGTTTAATATTTCTTTTTATCACTTAGGCAAGCTTTTCTCTTCTTTTATCTTTCTTTTGGCAAAAGCAAAGTCTTTGTCCCCCACTTTGTCCACAACTCGTGCAGAAAATTCAACTTTTTCATAGGTGACACGCCCAGCTACTGTGATTTTGAATAAATGGCACGCCCAGTGACACGCCCATGTCACTGGGCGTGTCACAGCTACTGGAAACATTGTAAAAGGCACGCTTGGTGACACGGGCGTGTCCATGAGCGTGTCCATTGATGAATTTTGCTCTTTCTTCATTGTTTTGACCATCCAAGGGAGTTTTTCCACTTTAACCTAAAACAAACACTTAAAACCAACTTTAAACAAAAATCAAATGAAACATTAACTAAAAACATATAGAAATCCATACTAAAAATAGGTATAAAATGATCTCATCAATCTTTAAGAAGAACAACATAAGAATCATGAGCCATCTATTGGTTGCCACTCCACGATATGTTGAGACCTTCATGACGATGTTTTTCATGGAAATGAATGCATCCACCCCTAAGAGCAGCGAGCGTCCAAAAATTGCGTTGTATACAAATTTCATATCAACCACCATAAAATAAGCACAACAGTTTCTGACAACTGATTCATCTCTTAATTGGACATTAAGCATAATCGAGCCAAGTACTGGGATGCTATGTCCAAAAAGACCAACTGAAGGAGCATAAACTAGCTTCATGATATCTACAGAGAAACCGAGCTTTCTTATATGCCTCTAGTGTCAAAAGATTAATAGCACTACCAGTGTCTATTAAGATATGCTAGAGCAAATATTCCTGAATAACTACTTTAACTACTAAAGCTTCAGCATGCGGTCTAACAATCTGGTGAGACTCTCCCGGGCAAAAAGTGATGACCGAGCTTTTATGCCGAGGATTCTCTATCACTGAGAAGACTTCTTTTACCTTGCACTTTCTGGAAGCATCTACTATATCATAATGTTCTCCACCTGCTATGATATGAATAACTCATGTCAGGGCTTTATTCAAGGTTCAAGAGTAATCAGAGTTGGACCTCGGTTGATCTTTAGCTCCAGATGCAGAGATAAATTGGTTGAGGCATCCCTCTCGGACTAGTCGTTCAATTTCATGCTTCAACATACCACATTCATAAGTTTTGTGGCCATGAGCTCGATGAAAACTGCAATATAGCCCCTGATCTCTGCTAGGATCTTCTCTTATTGGCCTAGGCCAGTTTACTTCAGCATTCTCTTTGAACCATCGAAGTATACTAGCTCGAAAAGCATTCAATAATGTAAAATGCTTAGGTGCTTTAGATACATGGAAAGTCCAGTGCGGGGTTGAATGGCGAGACAGCTTTATTGAGTTGTGGTTGTAACCTCTCCAGGAGGAGCTAGGTTTAATGGATCTATAGTGGTGTGATTTATGGGGATCTAGTTTTGAAGGCTCAGGATGATGTTTAGATGATTCGGACTTATTGGGTTCAACACAACTTTTGGAGGCCTGGCCTTGATCTTGATGACTAGCATGAAGCTCTTTTCAAATCCGAGAACTTTCATCCACCTTGATGTATTTATGAGATTGGGCCATTCGCTCAATAAAATCTTGAGGTGGATTCTTGCTTAAGGAATTTGAAAATTGGGGATACTTTGTGTTTCTGATCAGTGCCTCCAAAGCCGTGTCAAAATTCACTTTGGGGATTATACACATCATGTTATTGAAACTTTCCACATATTCTCTCAATGTTTCTTTGGGGTTTTGGACAACCTTGAATAAATCTGTGGATATTTGGCTAGGATCTATAGAAGCCACAAATTTATTTACAAAGAGCTTGGTGAGTTGGCTGAAGTTATGTATGAAGTGCGGTTCCAAGTTCTCATACCACATCTGGACGTTAACAATCAAGGTCTTTGGGAAAAAGCTTGCACAAGACATGATCTAAGGTGGTATAAATTAGCATTGTATTAAAAAAATAGTCAATATGATGACAGAGATCTGTTGTTCCATCATACTCTTTAAACTTTGGTATGTGGAAGTTTAGATACACAGCATTAAGGATTGCCTTGGATAGGCGGAGCGGAAGGTAGTATCATACTGGAGTTATACTCCTCTGCGCACTCGCTTTATTCTTTCATTAACTAGAGTTTTGATGTCTTCCTTTGTGAATGACACATCCTTCTTAAGTTTTTGAGAAGTTTATTCTAAAGAAGTAGATGCCTGGAAAAAGAATGCTCAGGGGAGCAAAGCCCTCTCCTAGTTCGGTTCTCCAGGTCCATAGTGCCATTTCTCCATTTGGGGGTGATGATTAACTTCAGGTTGAAATTGGGGAGGACAATTTCTTAGTGGATAGGGAGGTGTGTTGCAAGTCGGTGGTGGTGCATATGTTAGTTGGAGGGGTGTAGAATCTGATGGTTGCTGATGGCCTGGAAGGAAAGTTTGAGTTTCAATAACTTGAGGTTCGGGTCATGCTTGAGGTTGAGGGAGGTTTGCACCAACTTGCGATCCAAAAACTCTGATGAAGTTATTCAAAGTGTTTATGAGCTCTTTAGTTGTTTGATTTACTAGGCCCGGGGATTTTATCATTGCCGAGGCCAGATGTACCAACAGGGTAAGTAAAGTGGAAAGAGCTGCTGAAGCTGATTCGACTTCAGGTGTTGCTGTTGAGGGTCCTGGTGTTGTATGATCTATATGTGATAGTCCGACTTGGGGATAATTGCCAGGATTATTGTTCGGGGCGATATGATTTTGTGGTGTATAGGGCGGTAAAGAAAATCTTTTGCTTGTGATCTGAACATGGTTTGATGACCCATGGGTGTGATCTTGAGTCCTATTATCCATTGTTTGGGGATCAACTAGTCCACACTCACCGTACTACTGATAATGGGATGGATTTTCCAGACTCCCTTTTGGATTGAAGTTCGGGTTCTTCACTGGTTGACTTGTGACCTGTAAAATAAGAGACTAGTGGATCGAACTTTAGTGAGGAGACTCTGATGCCTAAGTTAGTAATTATTCTGTCTTAGTAAAAAATGAGCTTTCTTAATTGTGAAGATCCTCTTATCTGTGGTGATCCGCCTTTATTTATAGTTGAAAAGTAGGGGATAAAAACTGTATATATTAATGAATTTTCTGGACGTGTCAAAATCTAGTCGACTGAGTCTAAAGCTCGGTAGTGTTGAAGAGGATAGAAAATATCAAACTATCACTTAAAAGTTATTGAAATGACACTCAAAGGTTCATGAATGGCTATAGTTTTTTTACCGAGGAGCTCGGTTCCATGCTCAAGAGCCTCTTCTTAAAGAGCTCGGTTCCTTCTTTGAAAACCGAAGGGTGTCAACAACTGCTCAGTAATTCATGGGGAGTATCAATCTATATAATATTTTTAATATTTATTTTATTTTATTTTTTTTAATTTTTAATTTTTAAAATATTCACACAATATTTATATTACATTCAAACAATATTCAATAATTTTTACATAAAATATACATAATTTTAGTAACAAAAATATAATATACACACAATATCTACAACACATCTACATAACGAAATTGTGTGTATATTTTTATTTTTTTTCATGGGTATAACATATAAAATTTATTTAAAAATAAATTTAATGATGTTTTGTTAATATATTTTTATATTTTATATTTTATTTTTTATTGTTAAGTGTTATTTATTTTTTTATAATTAAAATTAAATTTTTTTTCTTTTTAATAAAAAAATATGATTTTTATATGATGATAAATAATTTAAAATATTAATTTGTATTGTTTTATTATAGTTTTTTTTATTTAATGGTGAAGTTTGATAAAAAAAAATAAAAATTTGGTGTAAAATATTAATTATACTAAGGGAAGAGGTATTTAAAAAAAAAAAATTTATTGAGGTATGTGATAGTTTTTAAATTTTGTACCATTTTTTTTTTATAAAAGTGTAAATATTTTTAGTTTTTATAGTATTTTTATAATAAAAATTATTTTTAAAATAGTTATATAAATATCTCATCAAAAAATTAGGATTAATTACACTGTACATAGAAAATTTTTTCCTTTTTCATAAATGTTGTATACATTTTTTTTTTCAAATTTACTTTTTCGAAGCTCTTTTTTTATTTTTGTATTTTATTTTATTTATATATTTTATTTAAAATTTTTTTAATGTCATATTTCTAACATACACCAAAAAATAAATATATAAATAATATATATAATATGTACATAATATATATGAAATACACACTCAACCATATAAATTACATATACAATAATCTATAACACATCTAAATAATATTTTTAATATTTATTTAATTTTTTAAATTTTTATTCTCACAACATTCACATAATATTCACACAGTATTTAATAAATTTTACATAAAATATACACAAATTAAATAACAAAAATATAATATACATATAACATTTACAATATATTTATAATATTTATAACACATCTACATAATAAAATTATGTGTATTTTTTTATTTTTTATGTGTATAGTATGTAAATTTTTTTAAAATAAATTTAATATTTTTATTAATATATTTTTATATTTTTTATTTTTTTTATTTTTTATGAGTAATATTTATTTTTTAAAATTAAAATTTTATCTTTTATAAAAATATAATTTTTATATGATGAAAAATAATTTAAAATATTAATTTTTATTATTTTATTATAATATATTTATTTAATAGTGAAGTTTGAAAAAAAATAAAATTGAAGTAAGGGAAGGGGTATTTAAAAAAAAACTTTTTATTTTAGTAAAAAATGAGGTATTTTTAAAATTTTACTTCAATATTTTATAAAAGTATAAATATTTTTAGCTTTTTTAGTATTTTTAAAATAAAAGTTATTTTTTTAGATAGTTATGTAAGTGTCTTAAAAAATTATTCCACTACTACTTAAGTAACTAAATAATTAATTAATTATATATCAAATTTAAAAAAATTAAATTTGACAATTTATTTATATTTTTAAAGATTTATAATATTTATTAAAAAAAAATTTAAAGCATGACATCTCTCATGTAATTTTTAACTATAATAAATTAGTCAATTTCTTTTTTTAATTTATTTTTTCTCCAGTTGTTATGATCTTTTCCATATTTGGTGAAAACGTTTTTCACATTTTGTTTTTCTACATATAAATCAAAATTTTATTATTGGTGAGAGTTTTTCTTTTTTTTTTAGCACAATTTTCTTTCCTTTTTCAAGTATGTTAATTTTTGGCCAAAATACAAAAGAAAAAAAATTAAACTTTTACATTTTTTTTAATTTCTGTCACCAACTTATAATTTTGACAAATTAGGGAGCGAGCTTTTTTTAGCTATTCTAAATAAGTTTATTACATAATTTATTAAAATTAAAAATTCATGATGGAATTAAAACATAATAGATAAAATTTAAACTTTTTTTTTGTATTTTGGCCTTAATTTTTTTAATATCACGAGAGAGAAGATTTGAATTTAGTACTAAATTAAATTTATTAATACATTTTTTTATTTGCTAATTAGGAAATTATTTAGCAAAGCATCCCTTTTTTTTTTCTCTCTCTCTCTGATTATTTTTTTTTCTTTGAGCAATGATAAGTTTCTCCTATGATCGGAGGCAATTTATTTCTCGTTTTTTGTTTAAATTTTCTATTTAATTAATATAAATATATATATATATTAATTTGTATTTTATAATATATTTATTATTATTCTAGCTATTTTTAATTAATTAATTTTTTTTTCACAGAACTATTTTTATTTTTTATACAAATTATTTACTCTTTATATTTTTTTAGTTTAAAATTATTATTAATAATTAAATAATCAAATTTATTTAAACACGTGAAAGTTAATTTATAACTTTACAAAAAATAAATAGAACATATTTTCTCTTGACATATAAATTATAGTAATTTATCAATATGATTAAAGAACATATGAAAAAAATCATTTTATTGGTTTTTAATTTTTGAATTTGTATTTTTAATATTTTTATATATAAGTAATAGTTAATGGTGATCTAATGAGATATAGTCTATTATATTTATTTCCTTGGGATTTTGAAGATGATTTTATTTGTAGGATCCCCTTTCTATGTATCCCACACTACAAACACATAGATAAACCGATTGACTTAAGAATTTTTTCAAGTTCAATGCTCTTAACACATAGATTTTTTTCACTTTTTCTAAAAAATTATATTTTATGTAATGTGTGTGGACTAATAAGTGGTGGGAAAATTTTAATTTTAAGAATTAAAATAAATTTATTTTAATTAAAAATATAAATTTATATTTACTTTTTTTTTGTTAAATTTCTATATTTATATGAGATATGCATTTTAAATATTTTTAATAAAGAACCGTTAACTATGAGTTTATTAAATATTTAATATATTAATTAATTTATTATAAATAGTAAATTGATTATAATTTAAAATTAATAAAAAATATATCTTTTAATTTAGAAATATTTGATTTACATGATGACTAAAATAAACGGGAGTTTTTTTTAGAATAAATTTGACATAAATATTTTGAATTAAATTTAAATTTCTAAAAATAATAGAATTTAAATATATGAAAAACAAAGAGAAATATTATTATAGATTTAGCCTATGTCTTTATTTGTGAACCATGCCGGTAATAAATTTTACTTTTAATTTAAATTATAATATTTTTAAAAAATAATTTTTATTAATTTTTATTTTTAAATTAAAATTTATGATTGGTGAATAGAAATTAAATTTTTTTTGATAAATAAATAATATAATTTTTTAAAAAATAAAATAAAATAAAATGAAATAAAAATAACAGAAAATATAAATAAAAGTAAAAGGTGGGTTTTTGAAGACCTCTCCCCCGTTTTCAAATCCTGTGGGGTTTCGTTTTTGTATTTTTTTAGTATTTTTGAAGAATGCAAAAGCAAAACCATGGGCAGCTTTCTGTCAAATGCCCCCCCAAAACGCTTAAAAACTGGCTGCTGTTCTTTCTGTATATACTGTCTCTTTCTCTCTTCTTTAACGCTTATTCTGGCACCACTCTCTATACCATTTACTGACCCTCTCTTTCTCTTTCTTTCTGTCTCCATTGTATTATCTGTAAAGCTTGAATAACCACCAAAGTTGTTTTCTTTTTTAACTTCCTTTTCTGGGTATTCAAGAAAGGAGTTGCTTTTTCAGGTCCCTGTCGATGGGTACGTTTCGAGTTCAATCTTTCAGTTCTTGATGTTTTGAGCAATCATCTTTTCTGGGTTTTGTTCTAAATTTCAGTTCAGTTACTGCGTTTGTTTCATTTGCATCTCTATTGCTATAAAAATAGAAACTTTTTAGTATTATATATATGTGCCCATTAAAGTACTGAACTTCAGTTAATTATGCATTTTGAATTGGGTCTTTTATTAGAGTGTTTTGCAGCATAGTTTTTAATCGAATGGGGAATTTGCAGAGCTGTTGTTTTGATGCCATTTTTTTTTTCAATTTTTTGTTGTTGTTATTAGGAAAATAGAAAAGTGTTTAGCTTGATGAAACACAATGGTTTAGCTGGTGGGATATTTTCCGGGATGGGATCAGGAATGCCAGGACTAGAAATGCCACTACACCAACAACAGAACTCACAAAATCCACAAAATTCCAACCACTTGCACCACCCACAAAAAGTTGCTTATGCCCATCATGAGTCTGATCATCACCCACAATCGCAACAACCGTGTGTCAAACACACCTATCCTTATACCTCTGCAAAACCAAAGCCACAATCACCCCTTAGTGATGAAGATGAGCCTGGCGGTCTTGCTGGAGATGATAGCACCAATGATGGAAAAAGGAAGGTGTCTCCATGGCAAAGAATGAAGTGGACTGATAGCATGGTTAGGCTTCTTATAATGGCTGTCTTTTACATTGGTGATGAGGCTGGATCTGAGGTGAATGATCCCACTGGCAAGAAAAAGGCTGATGTGATATCACAGAAGAAAGGGAAATGGAAATCTGTTTCAAGGGCAATGATAGAGAAAGGATTTTATGTTTCTCCACAGCAGTGTGAGGATAAATTCAATGACTTAAATAAAAGGTATAAGAGGGTTAATGATATACTTGGTAAGGGAACTGCTTGCAAGGTTGTGGAGAATCAAAGCTTGCTTGCAACAATGGATTTGTCGCCAAAAATGAAGGAAGAAGTGAAAAAATTGCTGAATTCTAAGCATTTGTTCTTCAGAGAAATGTGTGCTTATCATAATAGTTGTGGTCATGGCTCAAGTGGGGTTGCTTCTGGTACTAACCACTCACCAGAAGTAGCTGATCTATCTCATGCTCAACACCCACAGCCATCTCATGCTCAGCAACAAAGGTGTTCACATTCCTCTGAAAATGCTCAATTTGCAACCAATTCAGGGAGTGAAAAAGAAGGGTCGAAAATGGGAAAAAGGGTAAGCAATGAAGATGAAGAGGATGAGGATGAGAGTGATGAGGATAAAGATGATTATGATGATGATGAAGATGAAGGAATAGAAGGCTATTCACGGGGTCAAAATGGGCATGTACATGAGGATGAAGATGATCATGATGACAAACCTGCTCGAAAAAGGCCAAGAACAGGAGTGTTCTCTGTATCATCATCTTTGATGCAGCAATTGAATAGTGAGTTGGTGAGTGTTGTCCAAGATGGAGCAAAGAGTCCATGGGAAAAGAAGCAGTGGATGAAGCTGAGACTATTGCAACTAGAAGAGCAACAAGTGAGCTGCCAATGCCAAGCATTTGAACTTGAAAAGCAAAGATTAAAGTGGGTGAAATTCAGCAGCAAGAAAGAGAGGGAAATGGAAAGGGCAAAACTAGAGAATGAAAGAAGAAGACTTGAGAGTGAGAGAATGGTAATTCTCATAAGACAGAAAGAGCTTGAGTTGGTTGATCTTCATCATCATCAACAGCAACAACTTTCTTCAAACAAGAGAAATGACCCATCTTCCATTACTGGGTGAATTGTAATATAATAGGTTTTTGACAGATGAAAACGGTTTTTGCTGTATATTTTTGCTCTTAGCTTAATAGGTGAAAAATAGCAGTTCTTGTTTTCAATCATGGCAAGTTAACATCTTTTGGAGTGAAATTGTTAGGAACCATCAACCAAGGCACGATTGCTTCATCATTATTCATAAATCGTATTTCATATATTTTGATTTGTGCCTTATGTCAAATTCTGCCTTGAAGAAGAAAAAAAAAAAGAAGGGGAATTTTGGATTTGCAAAACAATTAATTTTATATTTTCCCAGATCCCAATCAGAAACAATTAATTTGTTTTATATTGGAAAAAAATGAATTTTTTTTTAAAAAATAATAGGCCTTTGGCTTTGTCTCTACCATTAAACTTTTAATTCTCAAAACCTACGTAAAAGAAGTCATACTTAATAATCTATTAAGCGACTTTTCAGTTCCTTTTATCTTGCAAAAACACAAAAAGAAAAAATTTCTTTAATCACACACCTTTTGTATTTATATCCCACTAAACAAAAATTAGTGTACATGTCAAAGGAAATGTTGTTACCTCTTACGTTTAATTAAGAAAAAAAAAATGGGCAAATTTAATTTCACTTTTTTTTATCTCCTCTGAATTTCTCAGTACACCTTTATTTATTTCATTTGCACAAGATTTTCATCAATCTAATTTGTAAAATTTTAGCATTCCAGTATCCTTCGAAATTTAAAGATTATTGAAAATTTTGATCATTCACTGCTTGGATCCTCAAATTCATAATTGAATATTTATTTATCAACTTATATTAAGATATATATTGAATGCAAATTAATAAATAAATTCCACACATTTTAAATTCATTCATAGAATCAACCTAAACATGCAACGGCAATCAACTTGCTGCTTATAGTTCAAAGAAAAATAGTGCCTTAAAATCAAAGCATGACGTGCTTTTTTAGACGAAAAATTTATCACTATCAGCCAAGAAGACAACAAACTCAAAAACTTCTGGCTGTGAATGTAATCATGGATATGATTTCCATGGCATTCATAGTTTGAGAATAAATAATTGCCAGCATACATTCTTAATACATTCCAAAACAAGGGCTTAGTCCCAGAAACCCAGAGCAGAGACAGTGACCTCACAGGTTACAGTAGAATCAACCACCTACTGTCAAAATGTAAACATGCTCTAAAACGGCTAGACAAAAATGACTTTAATCTTCAAGCTCAATAATTTTAACTACAGATGCATCCCCAACTTTCTGGCAAACGACTACTCTGTCATGTGACTTTATAACTCCAGAGGCCTTTCCATGATCAAGAGCAACCTTTAAGACGGACTCGTTTGTTGCATTTGTAGATTCTGCCTGCATCGCCAATATCATGATACCATTATTTATAATTCTATTTAATTACTGACACCACAGAGAAGAGGAGAAAAACGAAATTCAGGATTAAGGTTGCAGACCATTTAAATAGGTAACTAAGGCTACGACTTGGTATTTGCCTTTAATTTGAGTACTGAAACTTATGTTGTGAAATTCAGCAGTCACCCGTTCTAGTTGCAACCTTGGCTAAGTCCTAAGCAATGACTAGTAGCGACTAGAAGCAAATTCCACAAACAACTCATGTAGAGCAATCATCACTTTGATAGGAGAAAAGAACTGTTAAACTATGGACATAGGAGTAGAATTCCAGAAGATACCAGGACCACAAAAATCACTGATAAACAGTACAGCCTAGCTCTATAGCAGCAAAAAATTAAAAGGAACAAAAGGGACTTTCTTTAACACTAATGAACAAATGCAACCATCGTTAATGGCCCAAGCCATGCCATAATTTTACTGAGAACAAAAGACCATCTAAATGGCGTAAATGTCATCATGATCAACAGTTCAACACACAGAACAATAGCAGAAAGACAAAAGTGCTGCTATTCAAACAAAGGACATCAACAAAGTTACCATGAAAATGAATTTTTTTTAAATAAAATAAAAAAAAGAACTTACAGGATGTCGTGGATCAGCAAGCATAGGGAAGAGACCTCTGACAATGAGGGATTGCCTTGCCTGAAGATTAATATGTAGATAACAGAGTTCCATTAGCTTTTAGTAAAAGAGTGTGGTACAAATAAAAGGGCCATAAAATTCTGTAGTTATTCGAGAGACTAACAGTAAAAAGACAGGCATAACAGATCCTCCTCAATAATAAAAGTAAGATATTGTCAGTCAAATGATAATTCCTTGTTTTAGAATCCTAAAGATAGTTAATTAATTTCATGGAGAGAATGCAGCAATTTGGATGTGTGTCAGCTTGTTATGTAACTAGATGAGTCTCAATAGCACAAGAGTTGAGTAAGTTTAATCACTTTCCATCATAAGCATACCAATAAAAAAAGTAATAAACACAATACTTCGATTCAGTAATAATAAAAATAGAGTCTAGAGCATACTTCAAAGGCCCCGCTGAAGCTCCATCTCAGTTGGTTTGTCTTAAGCCGGGGAATGACAACAGATAAAACTGGCATTGATGGTCTATACTTGGCAATCAATCTGGCACGTATTTACAAGTTTTGCATACATCAGATGTGAAAGTTGCAAAGATATAAACTATCAAGATAATCGTAGTAATGATGACAACAATATTGTAACTTGTAACTTTTAGAATTGATGCCTTCTAAATCCATTTGCAGACAAAAAGATAAAGAAGATGAGCAGAAGTCTACCTGGCAGCTCTACCTGATGAAGTGAAGCAAATAATTACAGATGCTCTCACCTTAATAGCTGCTCGTACCTTGAAAAATTAATTATGCTCATCAGAAAATCAACTTAAAAAAATTGAATTGATTCAACATATGCCAGAGTCAGGAAACTACAATCTGACCATGTAAAGAAAATTATCTAAAAAGCAACAATACCGCAGAGGAAGCAATAGATTCCAAGTGGGTCATCGGCTCTCCAACATATTTGACAGTTTTCTTGAAATACAAGTCTTGATTAAAAACCTTTTCTGACTGCAAGATCATAAAAGATCAAAACTTATTTGGAAGATGTGTAAATAATCCAAGAAAAAAAATTGAAGATCACTTGTCATTTTATTTGCAGCTTAGAATGCGATTGCCTTCTGTGTCTGAGACACCAAGCACAGAAGTGATACATGATTCTTTCTCCTCAAAACAAATATTGGGAAAAACTATGTGCACTGGCAGTCCAATATTCGGACCTAGAGACTGAAATAAGCACCTGTAAAATAGCATCATAGAGTGCCGGCTTTTTTCCTTTCTTTTTTTCTTTTTCCTTTTTCTAGATGATATTTGCAGGAAAGTAAAGCCACAAAGCCGAATCTAATCTATAAGATATTTCAAGTTTTAACACATTATCATAACCAATTCCAAGCAAGATCTACGCCAATGATACATTCCATGCATTACCTAGTCCTGATGTGGTACTCAAATCATGATGTGTGGGAGTGTCACAGATAAGTATTGTCTAAGAGATGCAAAGTGAACACAGGAGAAATTGATCGCCACGAAAGTGCATGACTGTTATCCAAATTCACACTTTATGTACATACACAAGCATGAATATGACTTCCATTTCATGATATTCAACAATCACACACAAACTGGATTTTCAATGATATGAACACACACAAACTAAAATTTTTAATCACCAAAGAGGGTATGAAAGAAAAAACTAAGGAAAGAAACAAAGATTTACCTCAGCACAAATTTTACCAACAGTAGAAATGGTTTCAACAGGATACAGCCCACGTAGAGTCTCAGCACCAAGAAGAATTGCATCGCTTCCTGCCCAATTAAAGAATGAGAAAGATATATAATGGACATATTTTATATAGTACACTATAGGAAAATACAGACGAGAATCATGCAAAGAGCTATTCTCAAAGAACACTAAGCAATCGCCGATAAAAAGACATAATGGAACAAGCATATGAAAAATGATCTATTCAAGTAATTACATATTGCACAATTAGCAATTCAGAAAGTACAAAAATTGGGTCTCATTTAATAATAAAGAAACAAGTGTTACATTATAAATGCTAACGCACCATCCAACACTGCATTGGCAACATCAGTTGCTTCTGCACGAGTTGGTCTCAGATTGTCAGTCATACTGTCCACAACACGAGTAACTACTGCCGGCTTGCCAGCCATGTTACACTTGTAAAGGGCAGCTTTCTGAAACAAGAATACCTGCAAATGCGAGACATTAATTGATTAGAGAGGAATTCATCAATCATTAATTTATGCATAAGCAGAATGAAGCATCTGCAAGTCTATGCATCTTGCACAGCCACTAGATTAGAAGCACATCAATTTTATTTCATAAAAGCTTTTGTAAGAAAATTAAAACTGACCTTCTCAGGGGGGAGATCTATGCCTAAATTACCACGGGAAAGAATAATGCCATCAGCTTCTTGCAAGATTTCATCAAAATGGGTTAATCCCTGAAAAAATTTATTTTATAAATCAACAAAAAAAATTCTTAGTTGAAAGTATTTTACAAAAGAGTATAAGCAGAGTGATAAAGGAACGGAATATTCAACTGACCTCTACATTTTCAATCTTAGCAAAAATTTGAGTCTGACAGAGGTCACCAAGCTTAGAGAGGTACTCACGGGCCTGAGTTGCAATACATAGAAGATTCATTAAAGCTAGACAAACAATTTAATTGAAATTGGGGGAGGATCAAGGGATCCAGAAACTAGAATGCCGCAGAAGCACAATGGTGGTTGATGAACAGAACTGACCTGGCGGACATCTTCTGCATGTCGGGTATAAGACAACGAGAGGAAGTCAATTTTGTTTTGAACTCCCCAGGTACTAATAACCTGAAATTGCAAATTCACAAATAATAAAAAGATAACAACACATAAGAACCTAAACCATGAAAATTGCGATCACATAAATTTTACAACTGAACAAGTTAGAAAGAGTTTAGGACTGACCTCCTTATCTTTATCGGAAAGGGTAGGCAGTTCAATATGAATTTGGGAGGCATGCAGGGTGAACAATGACCCAGCTAAAGTCGCAGAGTTCTTTATCACGCAAACTACGTCATCACCCTTTACCTTAGAAACCTGCTCCAGTAAGAACTCCACAATCATGAATGAGTTTAATTTGATCGCCAGTCATACTAGTGCAAAGAATTTTTCTTCCTGAAGTAATTTAGTATACAGGTGCATGTGCACATATGTTTAGGTTCATGCAAATTCACTTTTCTCCAAACCAGGACAAAAGGTTTCACATTATAGTTTAAACCCAAAAGAGCTTGTCCTTTTCTCAAATTAAAATATCATAACAAATATTAAGTCAAGCACAATTCCAAATTAATCTTACCATTCCACCACCAAAGTCAAAAGCACAATGGTCAAAAACTATATAAAACAAATAATAATTAGATGAACAGGCATCACATCCTCTTGCAATCAAAACATGGATGAACAAAAAAAGAAACCGAAACAAAAATGACCCATTTAGTAAATTTAGTCCCCTAAATTCTTTTTTATTACCTCCAGCCAAACCGATGTAGTTTCACTTCCAGTAAATAGGTATTGACCAACAAAAATGGTGTCTCCTGGCTTCACGCCCTGCAAAGACCAAATAATGTTTAATTATCTTGGAAAATGTAATAGCTTAGTTATTGTTGATAATTCAAAGAAATACAACTCTTTCAATTTACGACAAGCTCAAAACATAACTTCCACGAAAGCCGAATATATGGCAATAAATTTCCATAATTTCAAGTTAAGATTTTCCATTAAAAAATTAAACTTTATCGTTCAAAGCTGGCCGACTAATCTCTAGAACCTGAATTTAGTCCTCAAAAGTCAAATGTGGCGTAGTCCAGTTCTACATATTTTTTTAGAACTCAAAACATAGGTTTGAAACTTAACAGCTTCTTTTGACAAAAACATCCATTTGCTTTTTGAAGAAGCAAGCCAGATACTGTCTCCCAAAGGAAAAAAAAAGCCTTACTGAAAAAAAAAAACACAGTTTGGATAAAAAGAAGAACAAAGAATTACGGCGCAACCCAAAGAACCACACAAGAAGGGCATGTAAGAGTTTCAAGGGCTACAGGACGAAAGATTCATTGTTTCTTACCAAGAAGTCCCTCAAAATGTTAGAAGGTACTTCTCATGCCAAAATTATGGAACTGAACAAGTAGAAGACTACCTGAATGCCTAATACAATTTAGATTTAAAACATATCAGAAAATTAACATTGGGATCTATTGAGATTTTAGTAACTAACACTTGCATTTGTATTCGTCCAAACAAGAACAAAAACAGAATTAGTCAAATAGTTTTTTAACAAATGGGTAAAAACAATTGTTAGTTCATGGAAATAGCGAACCTTTGCTAGCCCATCAAAATTAATGGGCAAAACTTCTGATGAGGCTTCTTGCTCTTGGTTTGGCGTTAAAACAACAAAACCATCTGCCAGTAATGAAATAGATTTCTCACTTCTGTTAAGAACCTGCAACTCAGGGCCCACAGTGTCCAGCATAACCTGAAGAAGACAGATAATATTCAAATTCACTCAATCTATTTTCTTTATTGTTAACTACATTCTTCGAGTTAACAGCCAAAACACACACGCAAACAAAGGACTAAAAACATACAGCACAAAGCTTTTTAGTGCTTTTAACAGCAGCCTTCAAGTTCTCGAGTGTTTCCTGGTGATACTCCAGGCCACCCCATGAAAAATCAAAACGAGCAACTGCACATCAAAACACATGCAGAACCAAATCCATTAATTAGTCTAATATATTTTCATAACTAAAATGAAACCCACACCAAAAAAATATTGAAATTGAAGCTCACCGGACATTCCAGCCTTAAGGCAACCAGAAATAACCTCAACCGATCGAGACTTAGGGCCTAGAGTTCCGACAATCTTCGTCATCGCCGGGAAAAAATTCTGCAAAAATTAACCAATTAACCAAAATCAAAACCGAATTTTCTTATTCAAAAAATGAAATTACAGATCTAGAAATTAAAAAACAAAACCAAAACTAAAAACTGATTGAAAATAAACAAACAAACCATAATAAGAATAATACTCACAGCTTTTGATGGCTCCAAAATTGAAGCCATTCTTATCGGCTCTTCGAGAAGCAAGTGACTCGAATGCATCTTCGCCTATTAACAACAAAAAAAATCGAAAACCGAAAAAGAACAAAACAAAAACAAAACTGAGATTTTCTCACGGAGAAAAAACAAATAGAGAGGAAAAGCTATTCGATTTAGCGTTTGCGGCTGGTGTTTTGATTTGTTTATAGTTCTGCTTCTTATTATTATAACCTTAGAATATGCTTTTAACGTTATGCTTCGTACAGGCGTGCGTGGCGAAGAAGACCTGAAAACCTGGGTTCCACTACAAGGCAGGTATTCGCGTTTTATTCAAACATTTCTAGATCACTAATTACGAACGTGTCAAAAGCATAAACGGTCAGATTGAGATCAACAACAATTCAACATACATGGACTCTCATTTACCTGTTACGTACAGGAATATTATAACCAGAAAGCTGTCGTGGAGAAGGGGAAAAGTGAATTCCAATTTCGAGAAAAAGAGCGTGAAAGGCGGGAGGAGCTCTGATTGGAGGTTATGAGCGCGTGTCTTAGACGATAATGAGTTGAGAGTGGGGCTGAACAGGGAACTGTTTAGTTAGAGAGAGGTTTACACGTGCTTAGTTGCGTAGGTAAAATATATTTCATGCTGCTTGTGCACAAGGAAAAAAGAAAGAAGGAGAATATTCGATGGCCTCTGTGGTATTGGGTTTGAATAGAATTATAGAATAGCGTGGCCGTTGAGGAGTCCCAATGGTTGAGGACAAATTGAAACAAATTATATTAATTTGATTTTTTGACTTTTGGATGCTTCGGTGAGAAAGGGCAATTAAATAGAATAAAGGGTTTTCTATAAGGGGTTTTCACCATCAAAAATATATTTTTTAAAAAAAATATGATATAAAACTAAAATATTTATATTTTTTTTATAAACTTGAAGTTTTTAAAAAATATATCTTCTCGTTATATATATTATATAGATATTTATGTAAATATTAATTAAAAAGATTAATATATACACATTTTACTATCTAAATTATTCTTTTATAAGTTAAATTTCCTATTTTACTATTTTAAATTAAAAATATTATAATAGACAATGCGTATAAAAAAATAAAACACATACACTATATATATTCAATGTTTATAAAACAGTAAAAGAAAATAAATATATTATATATTTGTGTATATTGAATATATGTTATGCAAGTGTTTTGTACATATATGTTATGTATATTATACATATATTGAGTGTATATTGTAAATATATCTTTTTATATTGTGTATGTGATAAAAAATTAAACATAGGCATTAAATATAAAATTAACTCAAATAAATATTAAAATAAAAAAAACACAAATAAAATATATGTGTGTATGTATATAATACAATTTGAAAAGAAATAAATCAAAAAATTCACAAAGCAAAATGAAACTCTCTAATTTAAAGCACTTTAACAAATATATAAAATCCATTATAACTAAACAACAATAAAATCTTTAATGCATTATAAATTTGAAAAAAGTTTAAAAAATAGAGGTAGTTTACGCATTTTTCCTTAACATATTCCAAAGATAAAAATATTTTTAAAAAATATTTATTTTTTTAAATATCCACTTCTTAATCTTTAATTTCAAAAAACATTCCATTTTAAGGTATACATATAATATATAAATAAGTATACATCTATTTTCATTGTCATAAACCTGAAAGCTTGAAAACTCTAGCCGCCTCTTTTTTTTTAACTCTCATAGATTTTTTTTTCTTAGTTTAAGAGTGAGGTTGTCGTCAGTTCATTGATAGACGGCAACCTCGTCCATCTTTCTTTTTAATTTATCATTTGATTTTTTTTGTTATTTTTTAATTTGTGTGGTTTATTCTTAAAATAAATTTTAGATTAATATAAATCTGAAATTTAGCAGTTATGTATTATTTTTATATTTCTACATTTTTAGAATAAAAATGAATGCAGTTTATGTTTTTATTATAAAATTTTATTCATCCTCGCTTGAAAGTTATACGTCCTCTTTAAATGGAGTTTATTTATCATTGTTTAATGAAAATTTGTCATTATCTAGTAAACGTTGTTTGTCCTTTTACAAATGAATATATTTTTATCGTATGAGAGGTAACAAATGACATATGAAATAAGTATCTTACTAAAAGCCAAATTACCTATGAGATGTTGCCATTATTTACTGTTTACATTGAACAAGTTCAATGAGATTCGGTAGATTTATTAGTTATGTACATCTTGTGCTTTTTAAAATTATATAATTTTATTTACACCTTAAATATGTACTTTTTATTTTATTAATGAGAATTTATTTTGCATTACAAAAAAGTATACATCTATTTTCAAAATATACATCAAGTATATATTATTTTCATTATATATATTTAGTATATTTAGTATATGTATCAAAAACATATAAAAAAATATAAAATACTTAAAAAAATGAAAAGCGACCTACGGTCTAATTTCTTCTAAAACAAATGACCGAAAAATAGAACTCCTCTATGTAACTACATTGAGCCATTCAACAACCATTGAAATAAAGGATTTGCAAAGTCAGTGACCGGAAAGGGTGTGCAAAAATGATGGAGCCGATGAAAACCCATCGATCTGCATGCTTTTATGCATATTTGGTCAGTTAAAAATTTTCCTTTAGGCGACAACGGATAAAGCCGTTAATCTCTTTTTTGGGTTTCAGGTATCCAGTTGGATTGAAGGTATATATCTCGAGTAACTTGCACTTGACCGATTGCTTTAAAATATATAATATAATATTTTTTGTTACAAAACATCATATTTTTGAATTCATATATAACCATCCCAAAGGGACAATCCAAGAGTTCCACTTTCAGAGTTGCACATTTCAGATTAGATTTTTTTCTTTCTAAAACTCTCTCAAATCTCTTCTCTATTCTCTCTTATTTTTTTCTCGTCTTCAATCTCTCTCATTTCTCTTCTCAGATACTCTCACTTCCTCAATCTATCTTATTTCACTATTAATCTCTCATTGAAAGTCACTGTGGCTATGGACCTATGGTTGAGTTTGTGAATTATCTTAAAATTTTTTACTTTTTAGTTTTTGTGTTTTTGTTTGTTTTCTTTATAGTTTAGATTTCATCTTAGGATCTTATTTAGGTTTGAGATTTATAAAAATATTTTGTAAATTTTTTATTGATGGATTTTATAGTTTTTTGTTCAGCTAATTAAAATGCTCCAAGTAATTTTTTTATTTATTTTAGTTTATGTTTTGTTTTTTACTTACTAGTTTGTTTTTTTTAAATTTTTAATTTTGTGTTTTTTTATTTTTGATTTAGGTTTCCTATAAATTTGTTTAATTTTTTATTTTTAGTTTCTATTTCCAAAAATTCATCATAAAAGCCTACCAAACTTGACCTATGCATAGCTATAGTGGCCAGCCCATACTTAACTCTAAAACAACTACATGTATTAGCTTAAGGCAAGTGTTTAACTGAATTTTACAAAACAACTAGTCTGTTTAATGTTATTGTTGAGATTGATAATCACAAAGTTTATTATGCTATATAAGTCAATTACGAATTTATTTAAATCTGGGATTATTATATTTGATTGCAAAATTTTAATAGAAAAAAATTGCAACTCTATTTTATTTTTAGGTGGAAAGACAAACTAATTAGGTTGCTTAGGGTGAAAATGGAGATCATGGGTGGTCCACGAACCCCTCTCAGTTCATAAATATATATATACATATATGTTTATATATGTATATATATAGCTGAAGGAGTTGGCGAGGTTGGTGGAGATACTTGACGTTTTGTGGGTAGGTTATCTGGGCTATGTTTGAACTATAGTCTTCATTATGGAAAGTGGCATTAGGAATGCTAGATGTAGAATGTCTACGTAGAATATGTTGTTGACCACTATTGTTTTGGCCTAGAAATATAATGTAAATAAGAAGAAGAGTATTTGTTTCTTATTGATCATTACCTTAGTTTATAAAAGATAAGTGAACAACGGGAAGAAGGTTGGTCTCCTGTTGTAATTAGGAAGATGGAATATGAATGATTGAGGGAATTGTATAAATTTTTTCTAGGTCTATAATACTAGATGTTAAAGAGGTATCTGAAAATCTAGAACTGTAAGATCTATTGAAGCTCAGTTTAATATGTCCATCATTAAACCGGGTTATTTCTCTAAGCTAGGTATTGAACCTAAAGCTAGAAGGAGGATTGGGCTTTACTGCTCCTTCCAAGGTCCATTCTTATAGAAGATTAATATCTTTCAATTAAATTTTTCTTGAAATTACAATATTTGATTTGGATAGATCTGTCAGTAAAAGTAAAATTTTTCCTTCCGTGCTTTGCAATCAATGTTTCGTAGCAAAGGCGAAAATCATAACCTTATAATACACCTTATAAATAAGGGCTACATGAATGGATCCTTCTATCACTTAGTAATTACGGGGCTTGATCTAGAGAATGTTTTTATCATTCAAGAAAATTGTAAATTTGGATAACAATTAAAGGAAATTCGACTACTATATAAGCTAAATTCTATAAAACTTAACAGTGAATCTTGGAAATTGGTGAATCTAGTATCCCTAAGAAATGCTAAGATTGAAGTATTTAATCATTCCAACCTATGCTAGTCCTATATGGATATATTTGAAATTGGTGTCCCTATATTTATGTAAGGACCTTGAAGAAATAAGATGAATAGTTTCAAAAGGTTTTGAAATCTAAATATCTATTTCTTTAATATTAATTATGAAATCAGTTTTAAGGAAATTAAATTTGCAAGTTTTATAAATTTGGTCCTTTTGGATCTTGGGAATCTTCCAATTTTCTATTATTTTCAAGAAATTTTTTAATAGTAAATTTTTCATTGTTGATTATCATTTTATTTTCTAAGGAAATAGTTGAAAAATTAGAAAGGGAAGTTGTTCTACACAACATGTTATCCATATAAGCTTTTAAAATTAAATATCAATCAACAAAGTAACTTACTAAAGGAATCACCGTCTTTTGCCTATCACACTTTTAGGTCTAACCGAGACTTACAACCCAGGTATTATTTTGTACTATGTTAATTAAATTTAATCAATCTTTACCCCTATTAGCTATGATACTAATATGCTTTTAGGGTCTAAGACTAAACTAAATGACAAAATCAATATGAAAATTTATAACAATATGCATAAAATAATTAAGGAACTAAAAATAATATTTCTAATGCACAATATCATATTAAGCTGCAATTGCAGAGCATACTTAAAGACATGTAAAATATTATGAAATTAAAGTAAACATAAAATGAAAACTCACTTTTATATTTTATAATTTGAAAATACAAGGAGATATTGAACAACTTGAAAAATTTTCAGAGAAAGGCTATCTAGAAAATTACAGAGGTTTATTTTCAGAGCTAAACTCTTATATTTTCTAACTTTGTCCATTGCAACAGATGGCTTCTCTATTTATAGAGAAGAAAAGTAAAATAAAATTATTATCAAACAAAAAATGACCATCTAGCTGGAAAGAGAGCATCCAATGAAAGTTTTTTTTGAAACTTCACATGGGCTTCTTGTTGATGAGAGGTATCAAGATATTTATAAAAATATTATAAAAAAATAAAAATATTTTAAATTTATAATATTTTTAAAAATATTTTTAAATTATCAGAATTTATTTTTTTTTACAAAAAAAATACTAGATTTAGATAGTTTATTATGTGTTTATCATACGTTTATTATGAATTTATAAATTTATATAATTTATTATGAATTTATTATGAGTTTATTACAAAATAACTAAAATACTTATGATAAAAATAAAAAAAATTATAAAATATAATAGGGAATGTAATTTTTTTTTCTGTATTTTTAATAAATCTTGTGGCATATATGTACATATATATATATGTATATATATAAATATATATAATTTTAGTCATTTTAATAAATTAGTCTCTCTCTCTTTGAACTCTCTCACTACAAACATTTCACGTTTAAATTTTTTTTCTTTTTTCAATAAAAATAACCAGTAATTATTATCATTATTTATTGTTCAAATATAACCTCCCATTTTAGTTTTATTTTTTTATATAATTATTACTATTTTAATTATTATTTTTTAATCATACTTTTAACTAAGATACAATTATAATTTATTTTCTGTAAAAATTTCACCTAGTAATTTTGAGCGAGACTTAAAATTAAAAAAATTAAAAAATTAAATTGTATGGCAAATTGATAGAGAAATTAAAAATCATTAGATAATAAAAAAAAAGTGTATTTGAAGTTTTCTAACCCTTATAATTTATAACTTAAACTTTAATAGAAAATATTTACTCATAATTATAATGATACTAACATATATAAATTCATATTTTCTTCAATAAAGTATATATATATATATATTAAATTGATAAATCCATTTCACATATTTATTGTATTTAATTATTTTCAATATATATCATAAAATTAATATTAATAATAATAGATTTAAAAATATTATGTGTGATGATAATAAACAATTCAATAATATGTATTATAAACTATATAATTTTACCACTTAAATGTAATTTTTTTAAAAATTTTAAAAGGTTATCATCGTATATTTAATATATTTAATAATTTTTTTATTTTATTTATTTTTATCTTAAATTTATTTGTATTAACTTTATATATTGAATATGATTTTTTTTTATTTTAAAATTTTGACCCCGCTAGAACTTCTTATATTTTAAATGGGGTGACCCTTTACATGTTAATTCTCATTATTATAATTCTATTACACTTTTTATTTCTGATATTATGTTTTATAATATCTCTGTTCAAATATCATAAGTTTAGGGTGCATGTGAAAAGCATAACAAATCTGTGTTTAATTATGATATTGGGTATTAGTATTTTTATTGAATTTTGAATTATATATGATTTCCATAGTAAAAATAACAAATTAAAAATAAATATCTAATGTTTCAAAAGCTAATTATAGTAATTCAAAATTATAATTGAAGTACTAGAATTTTAAATTTTGTAATGTTTTCGATCATCCAAGTAATGGTAGCGAATAGTGTTAGATAATAATATGATTTAATATTTAATTTAAGATTTTAACTTAAAATCTAGAATAAATATATTAAATAATTAAAATTTTTAAAATATCTAATAATTGAAAAATTATATTATTTATATTACTTATTTTATCAACACTTCAATTTGCAATAATAAAAATCTTCAAACACTTGAATCTAAATTGAATATGCCAAAACAATTGCTAAAATGACCAAATTAACTAAAATTATCAAATATGCATATAAAAAACATATTTATTTAAGTGTATTAATTCTGTTTGATTCAATTATTTAAAATTCTTAATTATAAAATTAAACTACTTTTAGCTGAGATCAGGTGGGCCTGACCACAATCCATCTCCTCTCCCAAATAAAAACTTCATCAAAGATGCAACGTTGGAATGAAACATGTCTGGAGAGGAGAGGACCCACTCTCACCAGGGTCCCACCCTAATGCCACGTCACTTTCTTCCCAATTACATAACGGATCCGTCACTGTCCGTGACGGCCCATCTCATTTCATCTCACGACTCTCGCCTGCCGTTAAACAACAATTACAGACCCACTCACTTACCACCATCAACGTACTTCCCGTCTTCCCTAACGTCGTCGTTCGACAACCCCCTAACCACCCTAACTGTAACGTCCTTTCCATGGCTTCCTGTGACGACGATTTCTCTCTCCTCGGTGACGATAACCACCACCAAACAAACCCTAACCACCATCACCACCACCACCACCACCACCACATCCTCCACAATCCCTACGCGCCTCACCGATTCCCAGCTAAATCAGCTCCGATCCATGCTTCGCCTCAGCCGATATTAACTCCTGTCGCCGGATCCGGTACCGGAGCTAAAAATATCGTAGGTGGAGTTGAAGAAGCAGAAGAGCAAGTAGTAGAAGAAGAAGAAGAAAACGACACCGATTCAGCTTTTCCTGAGGTGAATCCTTTTAGTGATAATTCGAATCCTTTCAATAATGAAACAAGTTTACGAACGGATAAGAGAAGAGAAGGAGAAGATCACAGCGATGGAGGCAACAGCAACCCGTACAGTTATAAAAAGGCAAGGACTTCTAGTAACGCAGGAAATTCTAGTGGAGAGTATAGGAAGGATCGAGAAGAGTGGAGCGATGCAGCGATTGAATGCTTGCTCGACGCTTATGCAGAGAAGTTTACGCAGCTGAATAGAGGAAATCTGAGGGGGAGGGATTGGGAGGAGGTGGCGGCGATAGTGAGTGAGAGATGCCAGAAGCAGACCAAGACTGTGGAACAGTGCAAAAACAAAGTGGATAATTTGAAGAAGAGGTATAAATTGGAGAGGAATAGAATGAGTAATGGTGGTATTTCAGCTAGTCATTGGCCTTGGTTTAAGAAAATGGAGGAAATTGTCGGCAATTCGCTGCCTGTGAAGGTTAGTTGTGATGAATATAAAGGCGGTTCTACCTCTTCTGGGACTCCAGCTAGGCAATCCAAGAGGTAGATTTTTCAGTTTAGTTGATTCTTTAGCTATAGTATTACTTTTTTTTTTGTTAAAGTTTGATTTGAAGTATATTTTCTTTTTTCATGAGAACCTCTGTTTGAATATTTAAGGTAGTTCTATTGGCTGGAGATGGTTGAATGTTCCACTTGTTGGGTGGATGTGGTGAGAAAATGGATTAGCGTGCAAGAAAGCAACACATTTTGCCGCAATTCTTTGAATTCATAAACAAATTTAGTGCTTTTTAGTTATTTTTTTAGCGTTTCCTTTATTTTGTTCGAATTATTTGCAGTTTTGATGATAGCTATATTCTGTTGATTTATTAAGTTAATATGGTAATGAAAAGGTGCTAGTTAGTTTAGTGGTAAAGAGGGTTAAGGGATGATAAGATGGCAAACTCCGGAAAATGCTTTAGCATAATACTACATTTATAGCTTATTATAGGAGCGAGGACTTGATCAATACAGCCACCAACTGGCTCCCAATATTTAAAACAAATACCTTTGATATAGATTCTAGTAAGAGAGAGCTTGAAGGGTTTGTAATACCTGAACAGGCTGAACATTTAGGGAGATATGTGTGGCTGGCAGTTAACTGGCTGTTCCCTTGTGGGTTGTGGCGCTTGAATTATCGTGTTCTTACAATCACTTATTGTGTATCTAAGTAACTGCCCATTACAGCCTAATGGTGGCTTGCCTATTTGCATTCAAAATATATTTGTATCTATACTTGGTGTATAATTTGTTATGAGCTGTACCATCATAACATATAATGAATTTTACTTTTGCATAGATTTTACTATTTGTATAGTTGAAATACATTGGTTAAAACTATAGAAACTAAGTACTAGATTGGCATGTTCATTGTGCTGTTGTAAATCACATATATTCAAATTACATTTTTTTTTTTGCAGATATGCAACAACAGCAGCAACAGCTGCTGCAAATCCTGTTGGTCAGACAAATAACATCAAGTCCAAATCAATGTGTAACACCAGATGGCGGAGGGTAGTCCTGAAAATAAGTGGCGTTGCTCTTGCCGGAACTGGTCCTAACAATATTGACCCAAAGGTTAATTGTGGACCTATTATATATATATATATATATATATAGAAAGTTGATACTGATTTCCCCCTTTTCAAGCAAGTGTAATATATAGTTGGTTTCATCTTCCTGCTTCCTTCCTTCTTTAACTGAAGCCAATCAATGTTCTTCAATGTTAGGTGATGATGCTGATTGCAAGAGAAGTTGCAGTTGCTTGTCACCTTGGTATAGAGGTATCCATGTCAAAATGATTACCGGTTGCATTTGCACTTGTCACCCTATATCTGAATTTGACAAGTAACTATGTGATTTTCTAGGTTGCAATTGTTGTTGGAGGTCGTAATTTCTTTTGTGGAGATACATGGGTAACTGCAACAGGTTCAGATAGACGTACTGCATACCAAATAGGGTAATTTCTTTTATTGCTAGCTTGTTTTATGGCAATTTCATATTATATTGTCTTTCATACGTAAGAAATTTGGGAGAGGGAAAGAGGGGAGGAGAAAATTGGATAATATTTCCTCATTTTCTTGTTTGTGAAGGAGGTGAAATGGCGGGACGAGAAAAATAGGCTGACAATTTTGTTCCTTCGGTCTCTTTTCCCCCAATTTGGGGTGCAAGTAATTCCATTTGCTAATCTGTCCTTGTGATGGATTCTTTCATTGAAGAAAGTTAAGAAAGTTATGGTGATTTGAATCAATTAAAAATTTTCTTATTACTCTCCTTTAGTTTTTCTCTTCCCTTCGCAGACAAGAGGAGGAATTGACATTATCTAAAATTAGCATGTGAGATGAACTTATGTTTTTTTTTTTAAAGTAACCCTTCTCAATGCTTCCGATTAGGACGTTTTCTTTAGGTGCTTTTTTCCTTGTTCCCTGTTGCTATAATCTAATGTGTAATATATAGTACCTGACCTTGATTTCATGAACTTGGTAATGTTGTACCTTATACACATTTTTCTATTGATTTTTCCCTTGAACCGGAATTTGATTTATAGTTGGACTTTCTTTCTTAAGTGGACATTGTTTGCCATCAACTCATCTCGAGCAGCTATTTCCAGTGGGAAGGGAAATATGAATGATTTTGAAGCAATTAAATTCTGTATGAAATGGGAAGGCTGTGGAAAGAATAGCAATTACAATCAGTTAAAAAGTAATTTCTTTTTTTCCTAGAAACATTGGAAAATCAGCAAATCATTGATATTATGCTAGTTACTGTTGGAAGATTGTTATGCGAACCAGGTCGAAAGTCAATCTTGTTATATGAAAATTGTGTCTTCTCCCCTACATGAATCATTATTGATGTAATTTCTTTGATTGCTTTATGTTGATCATGTGCCACTTGTGACTAGGTATATGAATTATCATTTTGAAATTTGTGGTTGTTGCCTTAGGAATATATTAATGATTCTCAAAATTTGTAGTTTATCATGATCTAACATTAACTTTGCATCCTGTATCAGTATGATGGCCAGTGTGATGAATTCTATATTGCTCCAGTCAGCATTAGAGAAGGCAGGTGTTCAAACACGTGTCCAGACTGCATTTGCAATGCAGGAAGTTGCTGAACCATACAGCAGGCAACGGGCAATTCGACATCTCGAGAAAGGCAGGGTTGTGATATTTGGTGGCGTTGGTGCTGGCACTGGAAATCCACTCTTTTCAACAGATACTGCTGCGGCTCTTCAAGCTTCAGAGAGTATGCTTTCAGCTGTCTATCCTATATACTTCTCTTGCATATTGTTTCCATTTCACTGATCATGTACTTGTCATGTAGATGATTTTGAATTTCACTTGACACTTCTTCTCGTTCAGTTCATGCTGAGGCAGTCCTGAAAGGTACTAATGTCGATGGTGTATATGATTGCCATGCTCGAGATAACAATGTCACTTTTGAGCATATTTGCTTTAGGGACTTGGTCTCTAGAGGTGCCACATCGATGGACATGATGGCACTGACCTGCTGTGAAGAGAATGGCATTCCTGGTTGGTATATTTGTTCTGCCTTTACTGTTATTCTCATATCTAGTTTATGTGGTTTGTGACATGGGATTGGTTTTCTTGCACTCTTGCTCGTGTCTGCTGTTCTGGCTCATTTTTATGTTCAAATGTCTCTTTATAGTAGTGTCATAGATTCATTGTATTGGTGAGGTATTGAATTCTGTAATATCCTGATAATTTCATTTTGTACAGTTGTGGTCTTCAACCTTCTTGAGCCTGGAAACATCTCAAAAGCTTTGTGTGGAGAGCAAGTTGGCACATTGATTGATCAAACTGGATCCATTAACTAATATCTACTAACTTGTTGAAGCCTTACCAGGTATTGTATTTCAAAACACCTAATCCAATTCTTGCTAAGATTTTTAGGCACCTGAACCCTGTTGTTGGGATACTCATTCTGATGATTAAAATGGCTTTCGCTTGGCATACACTCAGAGAAGGCAGGCAGATCTTCTTAGTTGCCAAATGCTGTCCTATTATTTTAGACTTGATTAATTGATGAAGTTGCATCATCTCGGGGCCAAACTCTTGTATTCTGGGATTTGTAAATTGTACCAACTCAATGGAAGTGTTTGATGGAGAGAAATTAAGGGGGATGATCTGTTTAATGCACTGTAGAGTAGAGTCATTACGCTTTGTATGATTATCTTATAGCAACATGTAATTGGAGAGACATATAATTATTCAAATTAATCTTTTTTCTCAATTGATGCATCATAACATGCAATATCATCAAATTTTGTGATCTGACAGAATGAGAAGTTGGTAAATCTGACGTTTGAGTGCTTTCTTTAAGTTTTCACTGACATGACATACTTATTTTCGCAATAAACATCATATTTGTTTTAGTTGGTTGGTGCATTTACATAGCCAAATGAAATTAGCAAGTGCCATTGAAAGAATTTGTCATGTTAACCAATACCTGATTTGTGACCAATAATCTGATCTTTGCACTGAAAACGAAAAATGAAAAGGAAAAATCTAGAATTTTCAGGCATTGTGGTTGGCTCAGAAAAGCTATTATCATACTTGGAAGTGAAAGCACTTGAAAATTACATCAGTTTCTAACTTCCAGTTTTGTGAGGATTGTCAGCGCCAGTTTTTAACTTCCAGGGTTGTCCGGTATTTGCAATGCCAGTTTTGTTTCTTCATAACCATTTTCTGGGTTTGTTTTACTGTAGAGTCTACAATGAAAGAGATGTTGAAGCATCAATAACTCTTCTGATCTACTGAACTAGAATATGCTAGGAGACAGAGACTGAAAACCACTTTATGAGGAGCTAAAGTTGCTGAGAATGCTACAAATTTTTCCTTTGAACCAGACGAATAACTAATTCAAAATGCAAGAACTACAATACATAAAGGAAATACTATCTTGTCTTGTTGGTTGGTGTAAGAGATTATCAGATCTTCACACCTGCAACGAGAGATGCAAGGCATCAAACTTGCAAAAGTCTTACACAATAAACACAAATACATCCATAGGGGTCCTGGAGAGGATTAGCAGCGGCAATGAGATAATGTAAATGAGGAAGAAGGGATATAGCAACCAAATCATCATGCGCGAGTTATAGACGGTGAAACTTCAATACCCAGCCAGACCATCTTCCGTCGTGGCAAGGGAAGGTGAGAGAGAATTACGAGATTCATAGTCCTCCCCGAGTGGCGACTGCTCCACCCTAAATTCCTCGATCATATTCACCACTTCTACCATTGTAGGCCTCTTTTCAGGCTGTGGAACCACACAAGCCAAACCTACATGAAGCATTGACACGAGTTCCTCTTCAATGTTTTTGTACCTCAAAAGTTCTTGATCAAACACTTCTGCTGTCCATTCTTCCTTGACAACTGATTTCACCCACTTAGGAAGATCCACTGCTTGTTCCTCCTCTTCATTTCGCGGATGCGTTGGTGAAGGATACTGTGAAGGAGCTCTTCCAGTAAGAACTTCCAATAACAAGACTCCAAAACTGTAAACATCAGCCTTTTGTGATAGTCTCTTGGTTTCTGCTTGCTCTGGTGCTCTGTATCCTCCCATTCTTGCTATAGCATGAACAGGATTCAAAAGAAGGGACAAGCCAAAATCAGAAATACAAGCAACACCATTCTTGTCAAGAAGCACATTAGAAGATTTCACATTCCCATGAGGGATTTTAGATCCACTATACTCATGGATCTTAGCCAATCCTCGAGCGGTTCCTAATACCAAGCTGATCCTTGTAGTCCAATCCAGAGGAATCCTCCCAGGACCTCGATTCCCTAATTACATGAACATATAAAACAATTACTCAGATTACGAATTCAAACTTGTAAATCAGAGCTAATTAATCAGAATCAAGAATGAAAAAAAAAACACTAACCATGAAGAAGTGAATATAGACTTCCATTAGGAAGATAATCATAAGCAAGAAGTTTCTCTTCTTTAGCATAATAATAAGCTCTGAATCTCACAATATTTGGATGCTTAAGCTTCCCAATAACATCCATATATTGTTCAAACTCTTTTCTGGCACAAGGGTTGGCATCTTTTAACCTCTTAACAGCCACTGTACATCCATCGTCGAGCACCGCCTTGTAAACAGTCCCTAAGCTTCCTTTCCCAAGCATTTCCGCCGAAGCACGCAGCAAATCTTCGAGCTCAAATTGCTGTCTCCGGTCAAAGAAAACAAGTCTGCTCCTATCAGTTGCATTAGTCCCATCACTATCTCCACCCCCATTTGCATACACTCTCTTTTCACTCCCATAACTACTTCCACTCTTTCTTCTATTTCCACTCTCACTTCCCACTTTGGAGCTTCCATTTCTGTCTCTACCACAATAGTATGCAACTAAAAATGAAATCACTACCAAAACCGCTACACAATTAGCTATCGCAATTGCCACTATAGTTCCAGGACTTAACCCTCTATGCGACTCGGATTTGGTTTTTGTTAGAAGCGGTGTTTGTGGCATTGAGCTTGGATTCGACGGCACCGTTTGAGCTGACATGTCCGCTGGTACATTTCCTGTAAAAGAACACGCCAGTAATGGACTTGATCCGCATATGCCTTCATTGCCGGAAAAGCTCCGTTCATTGAATTTCTTCAAAAGATTATCCGGCAACCGTCCGCTTAGTTCATTATTGGATAAATTGAGTTCTTTTAGATAAGGTAGTGATTTAGAAAGATCGGGAATTTTGCCGGAGAGTTCATTGTTTTGTAATCGGAGAGTCAATAGCTTCGTAAAATTGTTCAAACCATCAGGAATCTCACCGCGAATGTTGTTATCTGATAAGTCTAAACGGAGTAACCGCTTGAGAGAGGAGATCTCCGGTGGAATCTCACCGGAAAAGTCATTACCAGCGAGATAAATAAGCTTGAGATTTGTGCAATTCGTTAGAGGCAAAACGGTGCCGTTTAAACGGTTATCATGGAGGTCGAGAACACGGAGCTGATCAAGAAGAGAAAGGGAAGTAATAGGTCCACGGAGGGAAAGAGAAGGAAGAGAAAGAGAAACAACACGGCCAGAAGTAGAGCACTTGACACCAACCCAAGTGGCAGCGCCGCCACCGGAACCACCAGCACAGGCATCACTGCCGGTCCAGTTGGAAAGGAGGTTGCCGTGAGTGTCAGTCTGAAGGCGGAAGAGAGTGAGGGCATTAGTGTCATTTGGAGGAGAGGAAAGAGAAAGAGGAAGAGGAAGAAGAAAAGAGAGCGTGAAAGAGAAGAGAAGAGAAAATTTTCCCTTCATTTTAGGGACCGTTGGGCGGGAAGAGAAATCGCTAAGGGACGACTTTTAAAAATATATTAAGAAAAGAAAGAAGAAATTTGGAAAGTTATATATATATATATATATATATTAGAAAAGTTTAAACATTGAGAGAGGAGAGCAGGGGATTTTTTTTTTTAAATTTGAAGTAATATTGTTCATTTATTTACTATTTTAATAAATTACTTAATATATTAGTTTTGAATTTATTATTTAGAAAAATATATATTTATATTATGTTTGGTTGTGTTATTTGAATTTATCATTATTTAATAAATATCTTATTATAAAATAAAAATAAAATATAAAAAAATACATAAATATGTTTTTTTCAATAAAAATAATTAGTATTTTTAAAAAAATTATAAAATAAAAATGTGTCAATTAATTCGTAATGGATAAAATATAAATTAATTTTTGCATATTAAGTTTACTCCCCTAAAATTAATTAAAGAATCATTTACATTAAAAATAAGAAAATCCATAAATGAGAAATTTTCATTTATAACATAAACTAAGAATTTAGACACTAATTAATATCAATTAAGAAGATGAATACATTTTTAAAATTTTTTTTATTGTTATATTATTATTATTATTATTTCTAAAGTTGATGATAGGATATGATGAAAAGTAAAGAGGTGGGGAGATTTAATTATTATATTTTGAACAAAGTTATATTATATTATTAAAGGTGATATTATCATTATAGATGCATGGTTGCATCAATGATTGCTGTTTCCACTCCTACCTTATGGAATGAGTAATTTTCAGTGCCTTTTTTCCTTTTTCTTTTTTTTTTAAACTTTTAATTTTTTATTTTTAAATTTTGTTGTGTAACTTTTTTTAATATTTTCTAAGGTATAAATAAGTCTATAATATTTTTGCAAATGTAAATTATCTCAATTAATTACAATTTTAAATTACGGGTTTATTAGTGCCAAATCTGCATTTAATTGAATCAAAATTACTTTAAGGCTAATATTTACTTTATTTGTAATTATCTCTATCCTATTATTCTTAAACAATATTATTGGCTGTGCAAGAGCTTCTTAATTAATAATTGCATGTTTTCACACTTTTCAGCTTTTTTTTTTTTCCTTTCTTTTAGTTCTCTTGTTTAAGCCTTGTTTTTTTTTCATTTGTGTAGCTAACAAATAACATTTTTTTGAGGTTTGAATTAATAATTCATAGACAGAGTATTTTTTTTTTATGGAAAAAACTTTTAATAATTGATTAAGATTTGATATTTTCGTAAAATTTAATGAAATTTATATATAAATTTTTATTTTTGTATTTAATACTAGAAAATAATAACTTTTCATTTTAATTATGTGAATTATATCTAAATTAATTTTTAAAATTTGAAAATAAATTCTAAATTTAACAATAATAAAATGTAATAAAATTAAATTAAAAAATCAATTTTACATTCAACAATTAATATTTCAAATAAAATGATTCACTCACAAATAATTAATTTATTTTAAAATTTAACTATAAACCAAATGAATTACGAGTTCTAAACATATTTATTTTAAATACTATATAAAATAATAATAATTTAATTTTTAAATCTATTAAAATTGAATAAATTCATAATGAAAAAACTTTTTATCTTAGTAATAAATTTAGAAAAAAAAAATAACAATATAAAGTGGTGGGAATTAGAACAAATTGTTTGCATATATTATTCTACATAGTAACATAAATAAATGTCCAAGAAAATTAAAATAGACAAAAATCTTTAATTGTTTTTTGGAGCATTATAATTAAAAGTTTATGTTGGTACTTTCCACCCTTTACATTGGACCATTATTTTTCTGTTTCTAAAGTTTTGGTGGCATTCTAATTTGAATTGGTTGGCTAAAATAAACTATATCTCTTATTTCATTTAAAGATAATGCAATATCTCAATTTTTTCTATCTACACCACTTATTCTTTAGTTTATTTTTTGAAATTTTATTTTTACAATGAGTTTTTTAGTAATTTATAAATAAAATTATATAATAAACTCATAATAATCTAATAATAAACTTATAAAAATTTTTGTGTATATAAATTAATAATAAACTATGCATATATTTTATGGATTTGGTAAATTTATAAACTAATTAAAATTTTAATAAATTTAATAATATTTTTTGAGCTAGTAAGTTTGTAATATTGTAGCTTTTTCTGATAAATTTATATAAAAAAAAACCAAGAATTAATTGCAATTCATTAGCATTAAGCAAAGCATCATCAGCTTGATTTGCTTTTCGATAGACATAATAGACCCTGATATTCCAAGGTCATTTAACCATCTCAAACATTAATGGAAGAATAATTGGAAAAAAAAAATCAAACGTTAACAAAAAAAAACTCTTTTTTTAATATATTTTAATTATGATTACAAACATTTAGCAATTAAATTTTTTAAATTAACTATTTTAATTGTTATTGAATTAATTTACTCACGAGTCAAATTTCGAGTTTTAATTTATAAAGAAAATTACAATACAAATTTTTTTTTTTGGTGAAAATGGTAGCTCACTTAGGAACTAAATACAATACAAAATTTTAATTCATAAAATAAGTATTGTTAATAAATATTAGCTATATATACCAATAGTTACAAATTAATGTAACTCCCTAATCTAACAGAAAGCTAGTTCTAATTGTGTTAAAAAAAAATTAGAAATTGAATTTAGTTTTTTAAATGGGTTAAGTTGACAAAATTACATTTGACTATGCATGCATGGTGTGTATATTAAAAGGAATAGTGCTTTACAGATAACAGAAGAAACTTTGATTTAGAGAAAATTTCAAAGTCAGAATTGATGTGTCTGAGTTATATATATATATATATATATGGTCATAGCCAAAGACATATTGATTAAAGTAATATATTATATAGTTTGTCATATTCATTATTTTAATGTATACATTCAAATCCCACTTACTGCCTTTTCTTCTGTCTCCAGCTCTATATACCCTTCTTTCTTACCTCTGCATATATTCCGCCACCTTATCTTCATTTCAACTTACAAAATAAAAAATTTGGTTTTTTTTACCAAATTATCAGAAAAAGTACAAATTCAATAAAATTTCAAAATATTTTTAAAGTTATTAAAGTTTTTTTTTGTTAGTAAATAAATTTCTATAAAATCATAAAAAATTCCTACTAGAAAATAAAAAATTGAAAAAAAATTGATGAGAAGTGAAATTTTTCAAAGGATTTAAAAAACCAATGGTGAAATTAGTCTTAATATTTGAATTAAAATAACTTATTTATTCCAATAGTAAAATAAATAATTAAGCTTTAGTTATGAGTAAGTTTTCATTGAGGTATATATAGCCACGAGAAGTGAATGATGAAGCAATGCATGCATACACTATTGAAATAACTATTTCCAACATTTAAATTATCATAACCAATAATTTCAACATTTTAATATATCATTATATTTTTTTACGTCATTTTTTTGGGTCTATTAAAATAATCACACTATATAAATTATCTCATCGTCTACAAATCCCATTAACAAATATTCAATTCTCTTCTTACATTTAGGCAATTTCTTGAATCTTTTTTAACAAATGTTAGAAAAAAGAAATTGCATTGTATAGCACTGTTTTTATTTTATTTTATTTCAAAAAATTTCACTTTTTTGATATATCTTTAATATATTAAATATATATCCAATGTATATCTTAAAAAATGAAACATATATTTAACATACGAAAGATATCTCAAAGAAAGATATTTTTAAAATTGAAAATTAAAAATTGAAAAATGGGTATTTTTAAAAGAGAAAAGTGGATATTTTTCAAATTAATTTTATTTTGAGAGTATTTTTGAAAAAAAATTCAAAAAAATTCTTTAACATGTATATTGTAGCTTAGGATGGCAATTATTCATTTTTTTTATTCGAAAATCAATTTAAAAATAAAATCTCTCTCTCTCTCTATTTAATCTGTTACATTTAAAAAATTATCTATTAAACAATAATTTTAAAAAGAAATTTTCATTAATTATAAAAAATAAATAAATAAATTCTCATTAATTATAAAAAATAAATAAATTCTCTTATTAATCAAAAGACTAATTGTTAAGGTTTATACATGCTGGCCCCCATTAATATCATAGAAGAATAAAATGAAAAAAAAAGTTTGCAACTTTAATTTTGAGTGATAAGGAAGCAAAGTTGCTCTTCCCCAATCATGAATTTTTAACCAAATTTGTCATGCTAACTACTAACATTTTACTTAAAATAATTCAATTTTTTGTTTGTTTCATTGACCATTTGAAGTGTTGATGCATAGGCACATTTGTAAAAATATTGGGTAAATTATAAGTAAATTTCTTTAACGAACAATTTTTTTGTTGCCTGCCTATATTTTAATTTTTCATATATACTTGATGCCTAAGCCATTTATTTTTTTTATTATAAATTTTAGTATAGTTTAGTTTCTTGAAATTTGTTTACCTTTAGGCTTTATTGTTTCATGATTTACGATAATTTCATAAAATATCATAAAAAATGTTATACTTTTATTTATTTTTTATTTTTTTAACTTGTATAATTTTTCATGATAATTTTATGATTTGAAAATTATGAATTTTGATTAGTTTTTCAAATTAATAATTTAATATTTTTTCATACTTTTAAAATTTTATCTTTCAAAAATATTATCAATAAAATTTTCACAATATCAAATATATACTTCTAACATATTTTTTCAATTTTATATGTTGTTAAAATCTTATAAGGTATATTATTAAAGTAAATAAACATATTTTATTTAACTATACTATGTCATTCAACTTTTTTCTTTTTAAATATGATAAATAATATTTATAATATCATATTATACAATACTATATTATGTATTATTAAACCGTATTACTAATCATCCAAACAAAATTTTAGTTTCTTAATTGTCATAAAATTTATTCTAAATAAACAAAAGTTACTCTAATAAAATCTAAATCTAAATATAGTAGCAAAGTGTATAATTATAAACAAGCACATACACAAATCTTAGTGTACTATGATTAAAATTACCCAATAAGGGTAGGTGGAGAGGAGGGAATAAGAAAAGGCAAAGGCACATGGTGGGTGGGGACTGGGGAATGGAAGTGAAAATAGTACATTTGCCAATTAGAAGTTAATGTTGTCTCTCAAAGTTAAGAAAATGCTACAGCTTTTTAGGTTAAATAAAAAAAAGAAAGAAAGAAAATTTTGACTTCTTTACTTCTTTTAATACTAAACATACAAAAGAAAAAAGAAAAAGAGAAAGAGAAAAAGGAGAGGAGAAATTGGTGGCAGAATTGATGTTCTAAATTTCTTTCGTCTAACTTTCGACTCTCTCTCTCTCTCTGTTTTTGGTCGGCAATTGAACTAAAAGCATATATAATAATTACATTATATATGAAAAAAAGAAAAAGTTGTTTTGCTTCATTCTTCTTTTCTTCTTCTTCTTCTTTTTTTAATCTTTAGAGTTGAGGCAATGAATCATTGGAAATGAAGCAAAATTTAGGAATATTAAGAAGTTTCTTAAGGAAAAAAAATAATAAAAAATGAAAATAGAAGTAGAATATGAATTATAGATCAAAATATAGTTTAAACATAGACTCAAAATTGATTCCCCTTAACATGTGAATTGGGGATTTATCTTTTTTTTTTCCCCAAACATTATTAGAATTATCTTATTTTAGTATATATATATATTTATCAATTTAAATTTGAATATTATCAAATAAAAGAATATGAAAATTAAAATTAATAATTAACCAATTCATTTATTTTTTAAGTGATAATTTTAAAAAAATCGAAAACATTTTAATAATCTTGTATAAAATGTTATCCTAAAATTTACATGCTTCATATCTTTATATCGAGGCTTGGACTCGGTTTATGTGATTGCTACACATAGATTAGGCTTAGAGAGTATTTGAATGGTTAAATTTATTTATAAACTATAAATTTAAATTGATATATTTATTTAGATAATTTTATAAATTTAGTTAAGCTAAGCTTATAAGTTAAAAAAATAAATTAAAAAATACCAACTTATTATTTTAATATTTATAAACACTTAACTTATAAATTAATTTGATCAAATAACTTACTATTTTATTCATATTTATTTCAATAAATACTTTTAATACTATAACTTTATATCCTATATAATTATTTTAATAACAAATATAGTTATAAATTATTTTTTACTAAATAAAAAGCTTATCAATCACTTATAAACATTAAAAATAAACGTATAAGTGCTTCAAATTTTAAATGCTTATAAACTCAAATTAACTTATAAATACTAATTTTCATGAGCTAAGCTGAACAACCTCCTAATTTGAATGCGCCCAAAGAATCTACCAATCATGCAATTCAACTGTGGCAGATTATTTACCAAAAAATTGTTTTTGAGAAAATAAATTGGATTTCAGTTCCAATTTGATCAATTAAAATTCCCCATTTTCCAAGAATTTGGCATTGTTTCTTTTATGTATTATATTTTCATTGTTTGCCAATTGAACACAGCGTAACCAATTGTCACAACAGATTTTTCTTTATTTTCTCAACCCATTTTCAAAATATAACTTTTAAATGCATAATAACAGAAACCAAAAGCCAGAAATAGAAATAATACTAAACAACGCCAATCAAAGGTTACCAAGGGATATTAGATTAACAAATGCTTGAGATTTCTGTTAAGCTACCCATCACATAACTTTCGTTAGTCTCTTCCTCTCACTCATTTACTTGCTATAGCCTGTCATCCATTTCTTTTCTTTGAGAAAAGAGCAAGAGTAAATTTGCTTAAAACTGGGTTACCCCCTTACAATTCTCTGTGGAGAACTAACGGGAGAGAGAGAGGCAATTGTGTGTGTTTAGAGAATACATTGGTTAACATGCCATAACAAAGTTACTATAGTTTTATTGTGAGATTAAAGATGTGCCCAGTCACTATTCTTTGTGAGCGTGTGTTCTTTTTTCCAAAAAAAAAAAAAAAAGACTGGAGAGTGACAAGCTTGAAGCCTTGAACAATTGGCAAAAGCATAAATCCTTATTTCCAAAGGCAAATGAATTTTCCTCAAAAACACCCAACAACTCTATGTTAAGCACCATTGAGAAAAAGCGAGAACAAACCAAGCATTGTTAGCATACATTGCTTATGTCTACTTCGTACATTATTATGCAAAAGTCTAAACAAGTGCAAGTATGGTGGGTTGCTTTCAGATAGGAAGCTCATTTATCAACTAAATATGAACGTTAATAAAATGAATTGACAAAGAAAACATAAATAAGCAGATATAACGACCTAAATGCTTATCATTTGCACAACAAATTCCGAAAAAAGCAAGCAAAGGAAAAGTAAATCGCTAGTGCAAGGACACAGTACTCTTTTTAAAACCATTTCTCAATTTGATCATGGCAGTTCAGAAATTCAGCTAACTTATCTATGCCATTGATAGTCTCTAATGAAATTGTAAGTAAGGAAGCAATTACCTTCAAGAGATATGCATGAACAATAGTGTAGTGCCACACATAGCTTCCCTGCAAATGTCAAATTCAGAAATTTCAGTTAAATTCTAGACCTCAGCAGAACAATGCAACTATAAATTAGGCAAACTCATATCAAACATACTTTTGACTTTTCTACGCCTTTCAATTTAGGTTCAGTGCAGTTTAACCTGATTGCTTTTTACAAGGAGAAAGAAAGGCAAAACCATGTGCCTACTATCTCATAAAAAAATAATGCTCTCTTCAATAAAGTCCTGTTATAGGTTTCTACTTAGCCAACAGGTTAAAACTTAAAATGAAATGGCTGCTGACGGCACTATGCCCATTTACCATCAGGAGTAAACTCATGAGTTCGATTCATAACATGAATATTGTTTCATACGGTATAAGTGGTCAGATTGCTTTAGAAACTGGTTTACAGAAAAAATGCCATATGTTCTCTGAATAGCATAATCCAATATTTTTGTGCTGTTTAGAGCTTTTTATGGCCAAGACATCCAAAAAATAGTCTTAAGAGCCTACACTAGACCAGATAGATCCTTAGTCTAATACATACTGGATAATAATCCTCGAGCAGGTAAAAAATGTCCTATGATTCTCATTTGCCTATTGAGCAATGAATGATATGTGCAAGCATGTGATATTCCCTAGTATATGCAACTCCTCATGCTAATAACATTATCAAACAATATGTTCATATAAATAATTTCAGTGCAAGAAAACCCCCTAAAATGGTCATAATTTTGGCTCCAGTGTATTGAGATTTGCATGCCAGAAAAGTTCATACAAACATGTTAGTAAACAGGGAACTTAGGCGTTAGGCATGCAACTAAACTACCTGGTTCCGTTGTCCATTTTTCTTTTTCAAGGACAAACTATAACTAACAAAATGAAAGACCAAGTGACATGAAATGTGAGTAATTTGGCAGAACATTGTCCATGCATGTTTCACAACATTTAACAGGAATGATCAAATTCATGGTCATTACCTGAAAGAGATGAAACTTGCAATACCATGTGGGTGACCTTGACATGTAAATCACTAATTATAGAAAACTCAACTGGAGACTATCTCAGCTCCTAATTGATTACACATCATTCTCAAGCTTTTAACACCCAAATCCTTGAGAATACAGCCTGAAGTATCACTTCATGGCTCCTCCTACAGAGCATCATAGAAGTGACGTCTGCAACAGAGTGAAGCTGAAAAGAATCACTAACATGTGGAGAAAGTTGGCTGGAGGAGGTGAGAAGAAACTGGCTCATGATGTCCCTCCTGGTCACTTAGCTGTCATGGTAGGGGAAGCTGGAAAAAGGTTTGTCATCAGAGCAAATTACTTGAACCACCCAATTTTCAGGCAGCTGCTGGACCAGGCATACAAAGATTATGCTCATAACAACCATGGCCCACTGGCCATAATATGCAATGAATTTCTCTTTCAAGATATAATTCATTCACTCAGAGGCAATGACGATGCGAGCCAGTTCTCTAGCTTGTATAAGGATTCAACTCCACTTCTACAAGGATTCGCAAGAGGATCTACATGCTAGAGCAACAGAAAGGATAGTTGTGGAAGAAGCAACAACAGGAGTCACTATTGTCTTTCTCTTAAGAGGGCATATCAACTTGGCCATAGGCAGAGAGTAAAGAGGCAATCATTTTTCCGCTGCAACAGTACAGTAGATAAAGTATCATCAGCTTCAGCATTTGTATGGCTATTAATTATACTGTAGATTACATATGTATTTATGCAAAACAAAGAAAAAAGTTAATTTAAGGCTATGAAATACAAATGACACCAGTGCATATAGCATATCTTTAAATTATTGCACAACTCCCTAGAGATAAAACAGTAGCCGGGAAACATTCACAAAGATCTCTTCAGCAAGAAGCTCGCTATTATCATTATTACAGTTAATTTGGCATCATAGGCATATGTATTCACTCATCAAGTATACTCCTATCCCAAATATTTTTTCACGCACATACCACAAATCTGTCATCTAACTCAAATCTCTTCAGCAAGAAGCTTGCTATTATAATTGTTAAAGTTTTTTTTTGCAAAACATGCATACATATCCACTTATCAGACATACAATCATGTAAAATTATAGCTGATAGAGTGAAGTAGCAATTTGTTATTTCTTCCATAATCCTGTCAAGTGGCATGCAAAATCAAATGCATGCAGCATATCCCAAACATTTGTTTGAGGCCATACCACGATTTGTATCTGTCATTCTCTGCATTATGTAGAGCCTTTTGAATAATTAAACATGCTCTTTGAGCCATTGAGACAGCAGTTCTGCAGCACAGTCAATAAAAGATGGAATTGGGTACTAGATTTTGAGGGACTAGACCATTCACCGGATATTAACGAAAGTGCTTGCTCTCTCGAGGATTCTATAACATGTAACAACAGCCCATGAAACATCCACAGATATCAAGAGAAAGAGGGACCTAGGGGGTCGGGGGGCAGGGAGGGAAAGGAAAACCAAGAGAAACAAACTGTTCAAATAGTACTTCAATGTGAAGTAAAAAAAAAAATAATTCATGGTTTTCTCAGAAAAAGGAGAAGAAAGCAAATGCAAGTTATAGTTGCACGTTTAAAATTTTTGCAGTTATAGAAGAAAATATTTTTCTGTTGGAATCCCCTTTTTTCACTTCAAAGAATTGGTTAAACGCCACTTGTGTTTGACAGAAACTAGTACTATGAAATGCTATCTTGTACACCGCCAAGAGTTTATTGAAGCAAATGTACAGGATGAAGGGGGAAAAGGAGTTCAAGCAATGGGATTGAACCAATGCTGGTGTGACTTACAATAAACAGCTTGAGCTGCCATATGCGCACATGACCATATGTAACTTTGTTGCTACTTTTTTGTGAAAAGCTATCATGCTGGTGGCAAATAAAAACGTCATGTTCTTAATTAAGTGCTCTGTGCTATCCTTCATCTACTTCGTCACAAAATTTTCTTATAACATGAAAATTTAGCAGGTTCCAGATACTGGTAATGATGCCACTAGACAGAGCTTGAAATGCTTGTTTTGCAGCCACACGCCGAGCTTCTAGAACTTTAGCATCACTAAACAGTTGCATAATAGTTTCTTCAAGCTCCAATATACTGGACACCTGCATAAGCAGGGTTGATCCGGAGCTATAACGACCGAAGTTAATATTACATTATTTTCCTACATATTATTGATAGTAATAATTTATTTCGTGCTATTCTGTCATTAAATAATATTGCTAGACGTCAACCTTAATTAATAAATTGATTTGACTAATTTATTATCAATTTAACATTGAACTTATAGCGTTGCACACAGAGATAGAGTCAGGACAAATTAGTAAAAGGGCCAACTAGTTTAGATAAATAAATTCAAATATATTTAACCTATCAAAATAGAATATGCTGTTCTTTTAAATTACGAAAATGATCAAAATTTGTATAAGTATTTGACTGCTTATTTGAACTTAACATTTTAACATGCTTCCTTTTAAAAATTACATCAATTATAGATAGTTTTTTCATATATAAACAATATATATATATGTGTTTATATATTATTAATTCATATGCACATGTAACTTACCAAAATAAAGTAACACAAAATTCAATAATATATACATAAATAATTTCATATAAATAGATAATAGACTGTCACTCAAGTCTTTTGGAAGCTACCATCTAAGTTCACTGGCTACATACCTTAAATTACACAAGAAAAAAATTCAGTTACATATATTATTAATTATGTTTGATAAACAGAAAATTTGAATTTTCTAATTCAATGTCAGAATAAAAAATGACATATTGTCTTTTAGTTATTTCACTAGTATTTATTAGATTTTTTTTTGTATATTAATAATAATTTAATGGTAGTAAAAAATATATAACTTAATTAGTCAACTACTAATTTATTTTCTTTCAATTAATTAATCAATTCCATATATATATATATATTTAAATATAATTAATTAATTCTATAAATTGATAAATAATAACTATAAGTAAATTTTAGATTATTGATTGATTAATCTAAATCAATTAGTAAAATAAATAGTTCTAATTAAATAATTAACTAATAAACAATAATTTTAACTCAATTCACCAAATAATTTTAATTAATTTAAATTTAATACTTAAAATTTATAATGGTTAACTTAATTTAATTATTTAATATAATTGTGATTATTATCTATTTATTTATTTTCTCTTAAATATAATTTATTTCTCAACTAATTAAAATTACATATTTTAAATTCACTTAACTTCTTAAATTTAACTAATTTCTTTTATATTAATTTCTAATTAATATTATTTTAAATTAATTATAATTATTATTTTAATTATATATATGTATTTTCTAAATGCTCACTCTTTTATTTATTTTTATTTATTTTATATATTTTTGTTTCTTTTTTATTTCTTATATATGTATTTAAATAATATTTTAAAATATTTTTATTTTTTAAAAAATAGTGAGATTATTATATTTAATATATATAAATAAATAAAAAATTGGGAGGGCCTTATTTTTAAAATTTTTTAATATATATATATTTAAAAAAAATTGAGAGGGGCCAAGACCCCCTTCCAATGTCTATGTAGCTACGTCACCAGATGCATACTAATGCGTGTTTTGAATTTTATTAATAAATTAATTATATTATTATTTAATAATTAAATAAAAAATTCAAGCTAGAGATTTTCTAAAGTGAATAAACTTTTTTTTTTGTGAGATTAGGACTTTTTAATCTAATATTTTATATTTGTATGATTAATAGTCAATCAAATTATTTCTTAATGATATCAAATATATTTATGTGTCATATGGCCAAAAGAAAATAATCCTTCCTTAACTCTTGAAATAGCGCATATATATATATAAACTTTTGATAAAAATATAAAATAATTTAAAAATAATTTTAAATTTATTATATTTATAAAATATTTATTAAAATATCAAAATTTATAAAATATTTATTAAAATATTATATTTTTATAGTTTACAATAAATTTATAATGAGTTTATATTATTTTTATAAATTTTAAAAAAGTAAAATATTTTAATAGAAAAGTAAAATTTAAAAAAATAAGGTGGTTGTCATTTTCCTCTCTCTCTCTATATATATATATATGAACAAAACGTGGCCCATGTCTAGCACGTCAACAAAACCCACTTGTCAAAGTGTAGTTTAACTTAATACTATATATGCAAAACGTAGCCCATTTTGTTACAACTCTTGCATTGCACCGTTACAATGAATGACACGTTTAAAATACTTGTCAAAGTGTAGTTTAACTTAATACTATATATCCAAAACGTAGCCCATTTTGTTACAACTCTTGCATTGCACCGTTACAATGAATGACACGTTTAAAATACTTGTCATAGTGCATGCTAATAATGCACTTATCAAATCTCTTTTATGGCCACGTATCGGCCATGGAAATTGACAATGTATATAACAAAAATAGTTATGAATGTACAAGAAGAAGAAGAAGAAGAAGAAGAAGAAGAAGAGCCGTGTGAGAGGAAGAGAGAGGTTGCATCTTTTCATTAAAAATTTATTTTATAATAAAATATTGAATTAGTGGAACCATGATGCCAGTAAAAACTACAAACTGCAGTTTATTGTTCTGTTACACGGTCCAAATGAACTATTTTTTTGATAAAAAAAAAGTTATAAATGGATAAAAAAATTAAAGTCATAAATAATTCAGAGTTATTTTTGTATTGTTTGGCAAGACAATAATGATATAAAAAAAAATACTAATAATGAATATTATAAAAAAATGATGGATTATGCAGCGTATAAACCGAAATGATTGGCTAACAATATTATATATACATTTACTCAAAGAAGAAAGTTGATTAAGTGAAGGTTAAAATAAAATTTTAGTTAAGCTTTTCTAATCACAAAGATTTTCATAATATTAATATTTATATTTGAATAACTTTAACTTTATTGAAGCATCAAATATTTTTTTCACATACAACTATTCATTGATTCATGCATTTCAAAGATTAAATTATATATATAAAGTAAAATATTAAATATTATAGATAATACTATAAGTTTTATTTGATTATTTTAAAAATAAACATAAAACAAAATTTTTAAATACAATTATTTATTTTGCATTCTCAATTATTAAGTTTTAAAGCTTAAAATCCTATTATAATATCAATCAAGACAAACTATAAAGCATATTTTTTTAAAATAAACAAAAAAATTAAATATAAATTTATTATTCAAATTATATCTTAATGTACATTTATAAACAATTATTGAGGGAATCCAACATATCTTATCAATTTAATAATTTTAATTATATAATATACGCTTGCATCATTAACCACTTGACTTTGGATATTGGCAAAGAAATAAATATTATTAGTTATGTGAAACGTTGTTCCTAACATATCATTATATATAATAATTTTATTGAAACGTGACTAGATTAATAAATTACCTTAATAAACAATTAAAAGAAACAACTAAAATAAGGGAAAATGAACAATTATACAAATTAATATTTGATAGAGGCTACAAAACAAATAATTAAAATAATCATTAGGTAGGGAGATCCCTTAATATAGTGTTAAAGTTATAAAAATATAGTTAAAGTTATAAATATATTTTATCATTGAAGAACATAAAATCATAAATAGAAGAATTAAAATAATAAAAATATTTTAAAAATATTTAAACTCCAATGATATATAAGTCTTTTTTTGTATAGTCCGTGTCTCAAGCTATAATTAAAAAGAATTATTACATTAGTTAATAGTCAGCATACTATTTTGTCATATTTTATTATATGAATTTAAATTATCTTTAAAAATGGTAAGAATTTAAAGAAAATTATTTGGGAGGTAAAAACTTGTCTGGGCAAAATAATATTAGATCCATGCGCACTTTACTATTTATTTTATAAAGAAAATTATATAATATATTACTTTTTAATTTTTAAATTTAATTGAAAACATATTGTTATATATATATATATATATATATTTGGATAAATCATTTTTTTCTTAGAGTCGAGCCGCTACTGAATTTTTATATAACTTTATAAGGGTGTTTCTCAAAACTGGAGCTTTTCAGCTTATTGTGAATAAGTGATTTTTAGATTATAATCAGATTAAAAATAAGCAGTTAAGCGTTTCTGTAAACTAGCTAATAATCAGCTGATAATCAGTTTATAATCAGTTAAGTGTTTCTGTAAAATCAGCTTATAATCAGTTTTTAATTGTAGAAACTGTCAAAATGACCAAACTGTCCATGAGTTTATTTATTGTATAAAAATAATTTTTTAAATGTCAATTCAAAATTTATTTTGCAATAATAATAATAATAATAAAATTTAATAATAATAATAATAATAATAAAATTTTTTTGATGGGAACTAAAGTGTATAAGGTAGGCAAATTTGGAATATTGAAGATTAGGTAGGGATAGTATGGTCTTTTACTTGGTCAAAACTGCTTAAAAAATAAGTGCTTAAAAAAAAGTAGCAAAACCCAACTTTTAAAAAACTGATTAAAATCAGATTATAATCTACTATTTAAGTTTTCAGAAACACTTAAATAAACAACTTATAATCTAAAAACAGCTTATAAACAGTTTTGACCAGCTTTTAAGTTTTAAGAAACACCCTCTATATTTAGGTCTTGAATTCGATACTTCTAATTATGCTATAATAAATTTTTATTAACTGATTTATATGTTTAATGATAAATTATTATATACTTTGATGTTAGATGTTAATTGAATATTTTTAAAATTGAAATAAAAAACAGAACGAGCATAAATATAATAAAAAAAAAGTTGGTATTTTTAAAAGTATTTTATTTTTTAGGATTATCTTTATCTTCTTAAGTTATAATTACAATTTTGATTAAATATTTTAAACTTTCTTTTTATCATCCATTAAGATTTTATATAATAATTACTTCAGCATTTACGTAGTTCACCAGAAGTAAACGAAGATCTTTTACAAAATGCGGATAAAATGGGATTCTCTAGTATCTTTCATCAATTGAAAATAAGAAAGTGAAAGAAAAAAAATATATGGAAAAGTACTTAATTTCGACAAATACAATTAAAATCTAAGCTTTCAGGTACATTTTTTCTCTCTATTTAAAGATTATAGTTAGAAGGTCATGAATAACAGCAGCTAACAACAAGCTCCAACTGTAGCTAATAACAATGGAGTGGACTTCTACTAATTTTCTTTTCTGGTTTTGTCTTCTCTTCTTGGCAACTATGATTCTGCTAAAGCAGAAGAAGCCAAAACCTGGTGCCAAGAATCGACCTCCAGGGCCAAAACCATGGCCTATTTTTGGTAACATTTTCGATCTTGGAACCATTCCACACCAGACTTTACACAATCATTTCAGGTTCAAGTTTGGCGAAGTAGTTTGGTTAAAACTTGGATCTATTAACACTCTTGTTATACAATCAGCCAAGGCAGCTGAAGAGCTTTTCAAGAATCATGATTCTATTTTCTGTGACAGGAAAATTCCTGAATCTTGGACAGCTCATAATTATTCCAATGGATCGATGTCTCTTGGTAGATATGGCAATAACTGGCGCTTTCTTCGCCGGATTGTCACAGTTGAGCTGATGACCAGTAAGAAAATCAATGATTCTGCTATCATTCGGAGAAAATGCATCGACAAAATGATACAGTATATTGAGGAGGATGTCAATGTCAAAATTTGATGGCTTTGGTTGGTGTGGCTTAATTTGTTGCAATCCCACATCGGAAGTTTTAAAGATAGGGGTGAGTTAGTTGCCTTATAAATAACTCATCCCTTCCAAATTATTTGTATCCCAAAATTAGTATACATTTTCGAAAATTTGTATATTGTAAATTTTGGTCTTCTCTTCCCAAATTAATAAGAGCAGGCTGCCTCAAGTGGTGCTCGGAGACGTAGGCATATTTAGCCGAACTCCGTTATCAAATTTCCGGGTGTGTTCTTTCCTTGTCTCTTTTATTTATTCCGCATTTATTTTGTTTCTTTTCTGTATTAGTATAGTATTCAATATTTATTTGTCGGGTTTATTTGTAGTGTATTGTACTATTCATTTGGGTATATTTTACTATTCACGTGTACGGTACTATTCATATATACACGGGTTTAGGTTGTGATAATATACTGTGCAAGTAAGTTCTGTCTAGGAGACTGGGTTTTAAGAGGGACCATTTGTGACCCCTCCAGCCTTTCCTGGGAATTTATTTGGAATGGTAATTTTGTCTAAGGAGACTATTCAGTAGTCTTTCCTGGAAATTACCGAATCAGTGCAATTCACTAGTTGTAGTTTGAAGGAAAATTACCCGATTTTCCCAACAAGTGGTATCAGAGCCGAAGGTTCGTCCTAGGTCTGTTTGTAATATTATTTATATTGAATACTATCATTTGAGTCTGTAATGGCATCAGTAAATCCACCAACTAATAGTGCTACATCAGATATGGCACAAGGGACATCAGCTTCCTCGTCCACATGGCCAAGGATTCCAATGTCAAGTTTGAAGTTGGCGGTAGAGATATTTGACGGTACTGGCCATTTTGGCATGTGGCAAGGCGAGGTCATGGACTCCCTTTTCCAACAGGACCTTGACATCGCCATTGAAGAAAAGAAACCAGAATACGTAGAAGATAAGGATTGGAGTATCATAAATCGGTTGGCATGCGGAACAATTCGATCGTGCTTATCCAGAGAGCAGAAGTATGCATTCAAGAACGAGACTTCTGCACATAAATTGTGGAAGGCGTTGGAGGAAAATTTTTTGAAAAAGAGTGGTCAGAATAAGCTCCTTATGAAGAAGAGGTTGTTCCGGTTTGATTACCAACCAGGTACTACTATGAACGAACACATCACTTTGTTTCAACAATTAGTAGCAGACCTGTTAAACTTAGATGTAAAATTTGAAGATGAAGATTTGGCTTTGATGTTATTGTCATCCCTTCCCGATGAATTTGAACACTTAGAAACTACTTTACTTCATGGGAAGGAGAATGTATCTTTAGATGCTGTATGTTCTGCCTTGTATAGTCATGAATTGAGAAAACAAGATAAAAGGAAAAACAAAGTAGCTACAGCAGATGAAGCATTAGTGGCGAGAGGTCGTCAGCAGAGCCAGTTGAAGGGAAGAAGAGGAAGATCAAAGTCAAAAAGCAGAGTTGTCAAAGATGAGTGTGCTTTCTGTCATGAGAAAGGGCATTGGAAGAAAGACTGTCCAAAGTTGAAGAATAAAGGGAAGGCTCAGCAAGATGCAAATGTTGCAGAATGCAAAAGTGATGCAGAGTCAGATGTCTCTTTGGTGGTATCACCTTCAACATCCCATCCAGATGAGTGGATTTTGGATTCCGGTTGCACCTACCATATGTCTCCCATTCGGGAGTGGTTCTTTGATTTTGAAGAATGTGATGGTGGAGTTGTTTACATGGGAAATGACAATCCATGTAAAACAGCTGGGATAGGTTCAATCAAGCTGCGGAATCATGATGGTTCCACAAGAATTCTGAAAGATGTACGGTATGTTCCGAATTTGAAGAAAAATCTCATCTCTTTGGGGGCCTTAGAGTCAAAAGGCCTAGTTGTGATGATGCGAGATGGAATTCTTAAAGCAACTTCGGGAGCACTTGTGATGTTGAAAGGCGTGAGGAAGAATAATCTGTATTACTACCAAGGTAGTACAGTGGTTGGGACAGTAGCGACTGCAACGTCTAGTAGCAAGAAGGATTCAGAGGCAACAAAGCTGTGGCATATGCGTTTGGGACATGCTGGTGAAAAATCCTTGCAAATTCTTGCCAAGCAAGGACTGTTGAAAGGTACGAAGACTTGCAAATTAGAATTTTGTGAGCATTGTGTTTTGGGAAAACAAAGAAGAGTGAAATTTGGCACTGCCATTCATGATACCAAGGGTATTTTGGATTATGTGCACTCAGATGTGTGGGGACCTGCCAAGACTCCATCTCTTGGAGGTAGGCATTACTTTGTCACTTTTATTGATGATTTTTCCAGAAGAGTATGGGTGTTTACTATGAAGAAGAAAGATGAAGTGCTTGGAGTTTTTCTTAAATGGAAAGCTCAGGTTGAGAACCAGACTGGTAGAAAGATCAAAGTTCTCCGAACAGACAATGGTGGAGAATACAAGAGTGATCCATTCCTGGAGGCATGCCAAGAATTTGGCATAGTTCGGCACTTTACAGTCAGAAAAACACCACAACAAAATGGGGTGTCGGAGCGTATGAACAAGACATTGGTGGAGAAAGTTCGTTGCATGCTGTCTAATGCTGGGTTAGGCAGAAAGTTTTGGGCTGAGGCTGTGACATATGCTCAACATCTCATCAATCGCTTGCCGTCATCTGCAATAGATTGCAAGACTCCTTTAGAGGTATGGTCTGGGAAACCTGCAACAGATTATGATTCTTTGCATGTTTTTGGTTCTACTGCATATTATCATGTAAATGAATCAAAGTTGGATCCACGAGCAAAGAAGGCTCTCTTTATGGGCTTCAATGCTGGAGTTAAGGGATATCGTCTTTGGTGTCTAGAGGCAAAGAAGACCATCATCAGCAGGGACGTTACCTTTGATGAATCTGCCATGTTGCATAAGGTAACTCAAGAAGGAACTGATGGTACTCCGCAGCAGGTGGAGTGTACGCCGAAGCAGGTGGAGTTTGAACAGATAATGGTGAGCCCAACAAAAAGTACTATGAGTGACTCTCCTATGGCAGAAGCAGAGGCAGATGAGGAAGAGATTTCGACCCAAGAATCTCAACAGCAGTCAGAGTCAATTGCTGTTAGAAGGACAAGACGAGAAATTCAGAAACCTGCTCGTTTTGTTGACATGGTAGCCTATGCACTTCCAGTTGTTGATGAAGTTCCATCCACCTTTCCTGAAGCCATCCGAAGTTCAGAAAATGGTAGATGGAAAGATGCAATGGAAGAAGAGATGCAATCTCTTGAGAAGAACAAGACGTGGAAGTTGACACAGTTACCAAAAGGCAAGAAAGCAATTGGATGCAAATGGATATTTGCAAAGAAAGAAGGATTTCCTATCAAGAATGATGTTCGCTACAAGGCAAGATTGGTAGCTAAAGGCTATACTCAGAAGGAGGGAGTTGATTATAATGAGGTATTTTCTCCAGTTGTTAAACATTCCTCAATTAGAATTTTGTTGGCCTTGGTAGCACAGTTGAATTTGGAGCTAGCTCAACTTGATGTGAAGACCGCGTTTCTACACGGTGACTTGAAGGAGGAAATCTATATGTCTCAGCCAGATGGATTCAAAGTTGCTGGTAAAGAAAATTGGGTTTGTAAACTGAACAAATCATTGTACGGATTGAAGCAATCACCGAGGCAATGGTACAAACGATTTGATAAGTTTATGATGGGTCAGAAGTACACAAGAAGCAAATACGATCACTGTGTGTATTTGCGCAGGCTTCAAGATGGGTCCTACATCTATCTACTCTTGTATGTTGATGATATGTTAATAGCATCCAAGAGCCAAATTGAAATTGATAAAATGAAGGCTCAGTTGAGTGAAGAGTTTGAGATGAAGGATTTGGGAGAAGCCAAGAAGATTCTCGGCATGGAGATAAGCAGGGATAGACAGAGAGGCAAGTTTTGGCTGACACAGAAGCAGTATTTGAAGAAGGTATTACAACGTTTTGGTATGAATGAAGATACAAAACCTGTAAGTACTCCGCTTGCTCCTCATTTGAAGCTTAGCAGCCAGTTATCTCCAAAGACAGATGAAGAACGAGAATACATGGCGAAAGTCCCGTATGCTAATGCAGTTGGAAGCTTGATGTATGCAATGGTGTGTACGAGACCCGATATTTCACAGGCAGTCAGTGTTGTGAGTAGATATATGCATGATCCTGGCAAAGTTCATTGGCAAGCTGTGAAATGGATTCTACAGTATATTCAAGGTACTGTAGATGTTGGCTTAGTGTTTGAGCGGGATGAATCACTTGGTCAATGCGTAGTTGGATATTGTGATTCTGACTATGCAGGTGACTTGGATAAGCGACGATCTACAACTGGCTACTTATTCACTTTAGCTAAGGCGCCAGTAAGTTGGAAGTCTACTTTGCAGTCAACAGTGGCTTTGTCTACAACAGAGGCAGAGTATATGGCAATTACAGAGGCTGTAAAAGAGGCAATTTGGCTTCAAGGATTGCTAAGAGACTTGGGAGTTGGTCAGAAACACCTTGAGGTGTATTGTGACAGTCAGAGTGCTATTCACTTAGCAAAAAATCAAGTTTTTCATGCAAGAACGAAGCACATTGATGTTCGCTATCACTTTGTGCGGGAAATTCTCGAAGAAGAGGAGATACTTCTCCAGAAGATTCGGACTACGGAGAATCCTGCAGATATGATGACCAAGGTGGTGACAAAAGCCAAGTTTAAACATTGTTTAGACTTGGTCAATATCCTACACATTTGAGTTGGCGCCTGAAGGCGCAAATTGGAAGCACTACGAAGACTGTTTTGTTTGATTGGGAAGATGAAGAATGTTTGCATTTGGTGGGATTAGAAATTATGCCAAGGTGGAGATTTGTCAAAATTTGATGGCTTTGGTTGGTGTGGCTTAATTTGTTGCAATCCCACATCGGAAGTTTTAAAGATAGGGGTGAGTTAGTTGCCTTATAAATAACTCATCCCTTCCAAATTATTTGTATCCCAAAATTAGTATACATTTTCGAAAATTTGTATATTGTAAATTTTGGTCTTCTCTTCCCAAATTAATAAGAGCAGGCTGCCTCAAGTGGTGCTCGGAGACGTAGGCATATTTAGCCGAACTCCGTTATCAAATTTCCGGGTGTGTTCTTTCCTTGTCTCTTTTATTTATTCCGCATTTATTTTGTTTCTTTTCTGTATTAGTATAGTATTCAATATTTATTTGTCGGGTTTATTTGTAGTGTATTGTACTATTCATTTGGGTATATTTTACTATTCACGTGTACGGTACTATTCATATATACACGGGTTTAGGTTGTGATAATATACTGTGCAAGTAAGTTCTGTCTAGGAGACTGGGTTTTAAGAGGGACCATTTGTGACCCCTCCAGCCTTTCCTGGGAATTTATTTGGAATGGTAATTTTGTCTAAGGAGACTATTCAGTAGTCTTTCCTGGAAATTACCGAATCAGTGCAATTCACTAGTTGTAGTTTGAAGGAAAATTACCCGATTTTCCCAACAGTCAAGGCGGCGCGAGGAAGAGGGGAAGCAGGAGTGGTGGCTATTGGTCACTATGCATTTGTTATGACATTTAATATGATAGGAAATCTTGTATTTTCAAAGGATCTTTTGAATTCTCAATCAAAAGAAGGGTTAGAGTTCTTTGAAGCAATGGATGAGGTCATGATGTGGGGTGGGAAGCCAAATATTTCTGATTTTTTCCCATTTCTCAAACCTTTGGATCCTCAAAGGGTGAAGACGAACATGGAGCAAGCTCTTGGAAGAACATTGAGCATTGTAGAGAGATTTGTTAAGGAAAAGGTTGAAGAGAGGAAATTAAAGAAAGAAAATGAGTGTAAAAACTTATTGGATTCATTGTTGGAGTATGAAGGTGAAGGACCTGATAAGATCTCAACTCACAACATACTCATAATCATAGTGGTAAACTAATTTGATCCTTCTTTTACTTCCTTTTAAAAAGAAAAAAAAAAATTTGTAGACGAGAACTCGAATTTGACCGTGAAATCTTCAGTCCTGTCAAAGATTCTTTATTATTATTATTATTATTATTATTATTATTATTATTATTTTAAAGATTGATAGGTTGATATCAGAATTTCCTGTAATTGAGTTTAACTTGTGATTGATAATGTTGCTACCCAGGAAATGTTTTTTGGTGGGACTGAGACTACAAGTGGAACTATTGAATGGGTAATGGCAGAGCTACTCAGGAACCCAGAATCAATGAGAAAAGTTAAAGAAGAGCTAAATCAAATCATAGGAAGAAAAAGGAAAATAGAAGAGAAGGACATAGATGAATTGCCATATTTACAGGCAGTAATCAAAGAAACAATGAGATTACATCCAGTAGTCCCATTGTTAGTTCCAAGAAATACATTACAAGACACAAACTTTATGGGATATGACATACCCAAAAATACACAAGTTTTTGTAAATGTATGGGGTATTGGAAGAGACCCAGATGCTTGGGAAGATCCATTGTCTTTCAAGCCTAAAAGATTTTTAGGTTCTAATATTGACTCTAGAGGACAAAACTTTGAGTTATTACCATTTGGATCTGGAAGAAGAATGCGTGTGGGTATATCATTAGCTCACCGTGTGGTTCACTTTGCTTTAGCCTCTCTACTTTATTATTTTGATTGGGAGCTTGACAGCAATTCTGCTTCAGAAACTCTAGATGTGAATGAAAGGATGGGAATTACAGTTAGAAAACTTATACCAGTAAAAGCAATACCGAAGAAGAATATCATTGTTGAATAATAATAAAGATCATTACCGTTGTTGTTATTTAAAGTTTTTCATTATGAAATAAGAATATCATTGTTGTTTTTTGTCGTTTCAAGTTTTCCTTTATGAAATAATATTAATATATAATTCTTTCATAATTATCTATAACGACATATTTACTTCCAAATTAATAAGGAAACCGCTTGCTCCCTCTCAAAATTTTCTGCAGAAAGCCATCTAAACATGCAATGAACCAGTGGAGACAACCATTCCAATATCCTTGTGAGTGCTAGACTCCATTGTTCTGCAAGGGAAGCATCATTTATACATGCTGATGGACCTCTACAGATTTTCCATAAGCCTTAAGTCTAGTTCTTATCGCAGTTCTTATAGTTCTTGGTAACATATTGTACAGATTGTCTTTAGTTTCATAGTCAATCATGCTGTTGATTTTTTAGTGAAGATGTACGAAACTTACTCTATTTTATTGATATAAAATGGCCTTTTTATAGAAAAATAGTGACAAGAAAATCAAAGCAAAATCCATAAAATCTGATATTAATTTATAAAGTTAAAACTACTTGATTTATTTTAAAGAAACCTTGCGGACTAATCTTAATTAGTGTTAGGTAAACTTTTTTTATTTTTAATTTTTATGAGCAAGTTTAAAAATATTAGACACAAGCTACCCTAGAAATAGGAAGCAAAATTTTGGTATATTGTTTCCGAGCTGGTGTACTGTTTATCGAGATCTGATTATGATTTTGATGTCTTCTCTTCTCAATTGGAAGGGAAAATTAAGCTCCAGTTGGTAAATCCCAATTCATGAATTTCATTATTTTGGGCTTTTGACAAAAACTTCATAAAAAATAACTTTTTTTTTAATTTTTCATATTTTTAATATATGTTCAAATTTACAAAAATTTATAATTAGTTTACTAAAATACCTGATTTACATAATTTATTATGAGTTTATGAATTTATATAGTTTATTATGAGTTTATTATAGATTTATTATGAATTTTAATGTGAGTTTATTATAAAATGACTAAAATATATTAGTAAAAATGATTTTTTTTTAAATGGCAGGGGTATAATTTGTCCGTTTATTTTTGGGGCTTATTTAAAAATTTCTTAAAATAAAATATTTTAAAAATATTATTTTTTTTAAAAAAACTCATTTTCATATGAATATACCAAAAGGATATCCTACCTGTAGAGATATATGTTTTGTATATTGAAAGTACACAAAAACTATAAGATATGCTAAAAAAAGTTTAAAAAGTGGTATATAATATAATTTTTTCTTTTTAATATTTTTGAATTCTTAAAAAAATGGATTGACTGAAAATACTTTTTAATTGAATAAAAATTCAAAAAAATGACCAGATTTTGAAAATATTTTTTCATTGTTAAAAAAATAAATTTGTTAATTTTTATGGACTATTTTGGGGGGAAAATGATTAAATTTATAATACACATAAATATACTATGCATTATCATTTATTTATTTGAAAAAATTACCTTACCAATTTAGCACAAAAATTTAGTTCTAAATTTTATTAAATTCTTCTTAAAACCACATGAACTAAAATGATTTTTATCTTATATAAATTGAAATTTTATATATATTGACTATTTTTTTTATATCGCAACAAAATAAAAAATAATTAATTTTTTAAAATATTCTTCTTGAAAAACATCTGCAAAATTGGATCCATTTGGAACCCAAAAAAAAAAAAATTCCATTCACGACAATAAATGTAAACAATGATTAATTTGAGACTGTCTCAACTCTAGCCATTTATCTTCAGCTTTTAAAACTAATCATTCAAGAGCTCGTTATCATTTTGATAATATATTTGAATAACCAATATTTTCTAAATATTTTAATATATATATATTAATCATTCATATAAATTTTTAATTAAATTTAAATATTATTTTTTGAATATAACTTCAGTAATTTATTATATATAAATAATTGAATATATATATATATATATATTAATTGAAGTATAAAAAAAATTAATAAGATAATTTTAAATGTAATTAATTTTTAAGAAAATTATTTAAAATATGATAAAAAATGCACTGTAAAATTTCTTCTTAACTTATTATAATTTGAAATTCAACATTAAATCCTTAATTTGTAATTTGCATCCAACAACAAAAGAACACAGAGCATAATTTCTAAATTTGTCCCCCTAGCAGGCACAAATAGTGAAGTCGACATTTTCACCATGTTATCATATAAGAAACAGTTAAAGAAAGCATTGTTAAAAATACCATAAAAAAATTTTTATATTTTATAAAAATAAATAAATTATCCAATTAATATAAAGATAAACCATTTAACATTAATAACTAGCTTCTCAAAACTATAAAAAAAATTTAACCCAAATCAATATTAAAAAGAAAATTTCACAAACATGTCTCACATGTAACCAATTTCAAACCCCAAATAACGCTTGATTGAATCAACTCCATGCATACAAAGAAAAAAATTGTATGCTAGCAAAAAAATTCTATTAAATTTAAAAATAATTACACATACTTTTTTTTTTGAGGAATTACACATACTTGATAATGTGTCATATATGTAATATACATATTGTCCTGCTTAAAAATTTTTCTAGACTCGCTATCATTACAGTCAAGCAGGGGCGAAATCAGACTTTTTAGTGAAAATTGACAAAATAAAAAAATTATATATATTTTTTTTAAATTTAAAAGGGACAATTAAGTATTTTAAAAATTTTAATAATATATATACATATATATATATATAATTTTAAAACAGAAGGGGCAGCTGCCTCCTTCTAATTTATGTGTCTTTAACGTTGCAACCAAGGATTTCCTTTTCTATGTCGGAATAGTTCCGGCCGTTTCTTCACCGGACTGTTGCAATGGAGCTTTATGACAAAAAAAAAAAAGAAGATTAATACAGACATATTTTGTTCGACAAAAGTAACTAAGTTGGTATATATTCATTTAAATATTCAACAAAAGAAATTGCCAAGTATTGGCTTGATGATCAGACAGTTGATGCTTTCTTTTAGAGGTTTTAAATTTGAATTTTAAGTGTTTTTCTCTTTCGTGACTTTCTGTAATCAACAAATACTATTCATTTATGCCCATAACTCGCCAGGTTTGCATTTGCTTTAGAAATTTTAAATAAAAATAAATAAATTTTTATCATAGAAAATACATTCATTTTTAAAAAAAATTATTGTCAAAAATTAAAATATAAAATATTTTCTCAACTTTAATAAACTTTTTTATTTAAAAACAAGAATGATGTATTATGCATTGTATCAGCCAAAATAATTGAATATAAATATATGTGTGTGTACGCGCATGTATCAAATTAATACTTAAGTTTTAATTGATTATTTAAAAAATAAATATAAAATAAAAAAATAAATACAAAATACTTATTTCCAGTTTAAAATCTTAACATATCCTATTATTATCATTTAAGAATATTTTTTATGCGAAAATGTATCAATTTAAGACAAACTATAAAGTATATTTTTCTAGTATATATAATAATAACAAGAAATTAAATATAAATTTATTATTCAAGCTATATTTCGTACGATAACGTTTGCGAAACAATATTATGAGGAATTTCACTTACCTTTCAATAATATAAGCATTATTGACCTCTTGATTTTGGACATTAATGAGTAAAAAATATATATATACATATATATATATTACAAATAATATGAAATGCCAATTATTCCTAACATAAACATATCATTATATATAATACTTTTATTGAAACATGAGTAATTAATAAATTAAGAATATTTGACAGAGTGTATAGAATAAAATAATAAACGAAAGAGTAGCTAGGGAGAGAGGGATGAGAAGGAAAATAAAATTTTAATCTCCTCTTATTTGAAAAGAAAAAAAATGAAGGTTAAATAACAGAAAGTGATAAAATTATAAAAATATTATTATTGAAGAATATAAAATCATAAATAGAAGAATAGAAAAGGAAAATTTATACTTTTTCTTAATTTTTTATATGTCATTTACTATTTGTTAAAGTTCAATTTAATTGTAAGAATTCTTTTAGAAAATTTGGGAGGTAAAAAAAATAGTTCTTAAAATCCCTCTATCTTAAATAATGTTAGAATTTTTTTTTTATTTTTTTAGATATAATATAATTTTTAAAAAATTTTAGAAATATCTCTTTCTAAAATTTAACTGAAAATATGTTATATGTAAATGTTGGTATGTGCAATTTTGGTGAAGCAGATATTTTTAAAATTAAAAGAGAAAAAAAAAAAAGAATAAGTATTTTAAGAGAAAAACGAAAAGTGGATATATATACCGGGAATATTTTTAACCTTTTTCACTTTGTTGACTATATTTCATTAATACTTATAATAAAATGTTATTTAAGAGGTAATTTTTTAGTAAATGTAAATTGAGTTAAATATAATTTTTAACATATATGAATTAAATAAAATGTGAAGTGTGTTTATTTAGTTATTTAATTATATTAATTTTTTTATAAATATAATTTTATTTTAAAATTTTAAAAATAATAGATCGGTTCAATTAATTAACAGAATCGACTGATTTAATTTGGTTAATTAATCAAACCAATCGAAATATAAATTTAGTCGGTTCGGTTAATAATTTTCTTAGACTTTGGTTCGGTTAACATACCAGTTCAGTCAATTGATTAACCAAACCGATCTATTTCCACCCAGGAACCCAAAATCAATGAAAAAAGTTAAAGAAGAGCTAAATCAAATCATAAGAACAAGAAGAAAGGTAGGAGAGAATGATATAAATGAATTGTCATATTTTCATGCAGTAATCAAAGAAACAACGAGAGTACATTCAATAGTGCCATTGTTAGTTCCAAGAAACACATTACAAGATACAAACTTTATGGGATATAAAGTCATAGCTGAGAGACTGAAGCCGATAATGTCCAAGCTAGTTGATCCTTACCAAGTGAGTTTTATCTCAGGCCGTCAGATTACTGACAACATTATCTTGGCATTGGAAATTATACTCTCTATGCGAAACATGAAAGGGAACTCAAGGTTCATGGCCATTAAGATTGATTTGGAGAAGACATATGACAAGCTTTAATGGAGTTTTATTAAGGATATTGGTATTCCTAAGATGATTAGTGTTGTGATCCTGGATAGCTTTCAATTTGCATTTATAAGGGTTCTCTGAAATGGGGAAGCATCAAATTCTTTTAAACCACCGAGAGGAGTATGCCAAGGGGATCCCCTTTCTCCATACATATTTGTTCTCTATTTAGAGAGATTGGCCCCAGGGATAAAACATTCAATGATTAATGGATTGTGGAAACCGATCAGGTTGAGTAAGCAAGGTCCCCCTCTCACTCACCTCTTTTTTGCTGATGATATTTTGTAGTTAATGCAGAAGCGTCTACTGATCAAGCCATAATTGTTATGGAGGTTTTTTCACAGTTTTACAGTTGTTCTGGCCAATCCGTTAATTTAACCAAGACCCATGTATTTTTCTCAAGCAACACTCCAAATGATCTAGTAACTCGTATTGGCAACCAATTGGGAGTCAAAATCACTGATAATTTGGGGAAGTGTTTGGGCATGCCTTTTATACATGGTAGAGTCAACTCTAATACTTATAATTATCTCCTTGATAGAGTTAAAAAGAGACTAGCAATGTGAAATGCAGCTGGTATTTCATTATTTGGTAGAACATTTTAGTAAATCATGTGCTAGCAACAATCCTAGCATATGCCATGCAAACGACTTTGATCCCGAAGATGGTTTGTTGCAAGATTGAGCAAGCTTGCCAAAATTTTATTTGAGGTTCTAGTGCAGAAAAGAGAAGAGTTAGCTTGGTTAGTTGGAGCAATGTTTGCAATCCGAAAGATAGGGGATGGTTGAATATTAGAAAGATCTCAGAAACAAGTGAAGCTTCTATTCTTAAACTTAATTTGTGCCTCATCAGTGATCGTGATAAATTGTGGGTGAGATTGGTGCGGGATAAGTATAAGGTGAACAAAGAAATTATACCAAGTTCTGTCCGGAGCTATCGTGGGTCTTACCTTTGGAGAACCATGAGTCGTTTATGGGAGAAAACCATTAGTTGCTTTCATTAGTGTGTCAATAATGGTAAGTCGGTCAATTTCTGGCCTGACAAGAGGGTTGAAGGTGATGATAGACCGATAGATGAGGCAAGTCATCCCATCCCTAATAAACTTTTGGAAAGTAGAGTTTCTGACTATCTTGATGAGAATGGTAATTGAGATGGCCAGACATTACCATTTTTATCCCAACTAGCTATTTGGTTAATGTTGCTGCAACCTTTCTGCCCAAGAATAACGAGGACAATGTTCCTTTTTGGGGGTATTCTAGTACCGGTGTTTCATTGTAGGACGGTACCAACCATGTACCAACATCCACCAAATTTTGACAATTTAAAAGTTATTTTTGACTGTATTATAAAAGAAGAAGAAGAAGGAGAAGGAGAAGGAGAAGGAGAAGGAGATGTCAAAAATTTGTCAAAATTGTGGTAATTATGAAAGAAGGAAAGGCTTATAAATAGATGATCTTCCCTTCTCAATTTGTAATATGGCTATAATAAAAATATAGAGAGAAGCAAGAGTGAGAGAGAAAATTATTTGAGTGAGTAATTTGTGAGTAATAAAATAGTGAGATTTTATTTTTGGATATTTAGAAAATACTAGGCACTATTTTGAGTTTATCTCAATTATAATTATTGTACCTCAAGAAATTTTTTTCGGAGAAATCTCTCTTGAAAAAATATTTTTAGAATTTGTTCCGTCGATTTAGCCCAAATAAAATGGTGAACCATGTTAAATCTAGTGTGTTATTTTATCTTAATTTTATAGCTATTATCAAAAATATTTATTTTATTATATTGTGCTATTAATTATCTAAATAAAATTTTATCTAAAGAGACTAGATTTTAAATGAGACTATCTGTTAACCCTCTAGTTTTTTTTTAAAATATTTTTTAAAATTTATTTTTAATATAATATTTTATATACTATCTATTTTTATAATAGTAAATAATTTATATGCTATTAACCCTTCCGACAAGTTTATCACAAAGTCAGCATATGAAACAATCATGGCTGATAGTTGGACTGGTACTGACAAGAAGTGGAACCTTATATGGTGTTGCCATGGCCCCTATAGATTTAAGTTTTTTTTCTTTGGCTACTTGTGCAAAACAGAATTCTTACAAATGAAGAAAGATGGAGGCGTCATATCTCACATCTTTCCTAGGATGTTCAAGGTGTGGAAATGGTTGTGAAGATTCTTTGCATTCTTTGTGGAAATATTTTTTTCTTAATTTTTTATAGTAGTGTACTATTTCTTAAAGTCCAATTTAATTGTAAGAATTTTTTTTAGAAAATGTAGAAATGTTGAGAGTTTATGCATTTTTGGGAAAATTAACCTTGAAAGTTAGTTATTAATATTGGAGAGCTTAATTATATTTAAACTCATCTAACATTCTACATTTAATCTATATGAGATTCTATTATATTTAACAGCTCTCTCAAATGGCAATTAAACCAAGAGAATTTTTTAAAAATCTTATGGGATTCTATTATGTTTAACAACCTCTCTCAAATAATATATAGGCTAAGAGAATTTTTAACAAATACAATTGACACTTGTAAATTTACGATATAAAGGTGAAAGATTTAAAAATTCGAAAAGGGACATTCCATAACTAGAGGAAGAACAAATTTTGAAAACCCATTATGAAGTGAATAAAACCCACCATGGGGCAGCATATTGATAATTAAAAGACAAATCATAATCAAAATTAAGATACAAGAGGGGGTACAAATATCATTTTTCTAATATGATACCATATAGAAATTTTGCTATCCAGGAAATGTTTTTTGGTGGGACTGAGCCTACAAGTGGAACTATTGAGTGGGCAATCGCAGAGCTACTCAGGAACCCAGAATCAATGAAAAAAGTTATAGAAGAGCTAAATCAAATCATAGGAATAAGAAGGAAGGTAGAAGAGAATGACATATCAAAGAAACAATGAGATTACATCCTGTAGTCCCATTGTTAGTTCCAAGAAATACATTACAAGACACAAACTTTATGGGATATGAAATACCCAAAAATACACAAGTTTTTGTAAAATGTATGAGATATTGGAAGAGACCCAGATGCTTGGGAAGATCCATTATTTTTCAAGCCTGAAAGATTTTTAGGGTCTGATATTGACTATAGAGGCCAAAACTTTGAGTTGTTACCTTTTGGGTCTGGTAGGAGAATTTGTGCGGTATATCATTAGCCCGCCGTGTGGTTCACTTTGCTTTAGCATCTTTACTTCATTATTTTGATTGGGAACTTGACAGCAATTCTGCTTCAGAAACTCTTGATGTGAATGAAAGGATGGGAATTACAGTTGGAAAACTTATACCAGTGAAAGTAATGCCAAAGAAGAATATCATTGCATACTTGTATGGGATATTAGAATATCAGAATATCGTTATCGTTGTTGTTTTTGTTTGTTCTTTGTCAAATAAGAATCCTTTCATATTTAATACATGTACAAGGTAAAGGTTGGCTGGCTCTAGGTAAATAATGTAATTTTTTACATTGAAATTTCATCTACAGAGTTGCATTTACTTCCACAAATTCAATACATGGAGTTTGAGATCAATTAAGTTTTCTTTTCTATTTTCAGCTTAAGTACAAAACCCACAGAATCAACTATTAGGAATATTATAGTTTGAACCATAGGCATTGCTCAAGAAAAGAAAATTGGCATTTCCTCGTACTATAGAAAGCTCCATACTACAAGATAGAATATGCTTTACAGGGAAATGCCCTAACACTAAAATCAAACTGTCCTAAAACCAAACACATTGATTCAATCAACCGTGTTGCTCCAAAGAAAGAGGACACAAAGCAGTGATCATTGATCAAAGTGATTCCCTTAGTAATCACAGGACATGCCCTAGGATGTGGGAGGTTATGGAAGTATTCAAGTAGCCCAATACATCTTCTTGAAGAAATCATAAGATTGATCATCTTCATGTTGTACTCTAATATTCCGTTGCATAAATTTTCCTTTTTTTGGACTGTGATCAAATATAATCAGCTCTGCACCCAGGAGACTCTGGCCGACCTTTTTCATCAAGGTGTCCAATTATCCTGCAGATATAGTTGAGGCCTACAAGAAGTTCTGTAATTGCAGCCTCAGTTTTTTCTTGATTTGCATAATGGAGTGTTTGCACTAGAAGCACATTTGTCCTGGAAACCTCTTGCTCCCTCTCAAAATTTCGTGCAGAATGCCATCTAATCATGTTATGAGCCAGTGGAGACAACCATTCCAATATCCTTGTGAGTGCTAGTCTCCATTGTTCTGCAAAGGAAGCATCATATGCAGATGGACCTACAGATTTTCCATAAGCCTTGAGTCTAATTTTTAGTGCAGTTCGTATAGTTCTGGGTAACATATTGTACAGATCATCCCTCGTTCCATAGTCGATCATGTGAGGCGATGAAGCTAGATTCTCAATTAATACAATCACATTTGCATAGTGGAAAGCTAAAGCAGCATGACCAAGAGTAGATGGAGGAGCATTCAACAGCCGGTGCTTTGAACTGAAGAGAGCTAACTTCGAATAAATTCTATTGCTGTGAGTAAGAGATCTCACATTCAAGTTTTCCATTTTGTCAACATTTTCCATACAACCACCGTTAAACTCTGCAGAACCACAGGCAGATGGCTTGCAGCTCTCCAACAACGGAGACTTACTGCTATTGCGATCCCACATCGGAATGGAGTGAGGAGATTCAGTCAAATATAAGGCTGGGCAATCATTTTCTTATTAATCCGGGTTTTTAAGATGAGTTAGGCCTAGTACTTCTTCATGGTATCAGAGCAGGCCTCACTCCACCGATGTGCTAGGTCACGACCCGCAATTGGATCCGTAGTATGCTTCCGCCCGCAAAAAAGGGTCCCACAAAAATGGGCCACGAACCGCAATAATGGTCGTGTGATCCATGGGCACGAACCCAATAGCTGGTCGTGAGGGGGTGTATTGCGATCCCACATCGGATAGGAGTGAGGAGATTCAGTCGAATATAAGGCTGGGCAATCCTCTTCCTGTCAACTCGGGTTTTCAGGATGAGTTAGGTCCAGTTCTTCTTTATGGTATCAGAGCGGGCCTCACTCCACCGATGTGCAGGGCCACGACCCGCATTGGACCCGTGATGTGCCTCCGCCCGCAAAAGGGTGCCCGCAAAATAAAATGGGCCACGACCCCAATAGCTAGTCGTGAGGGGGTGTATTGCGATCCCACATCGGAATGGAGTGAGGAGATTCAGTCAAATATAAGGCTGGGCAATCCTTTTCTTATTAATCTGGGTTTTTAAGATGAGTTAGGCCTAGTACTTCTTCATGCCACTCATCATGCATTCTTTGAAAGGGCCAATGTGAGATAACCGGCGGCTTTTTAAGTGATGCTGCTTTCTATGCAAGGTGGATGATTGCTGAAGATAACGCAGCTTCTTGTTTATTTTATCCTTCTCAGTCACTACTCCCAACATTGAATCTGATCTCCCCAGAGGTCCTGAAGAGAATCCACATAAAATATTCTCTGAAGGATGTATTGATGATTGCATAAGAACAAAAACAGGTACGCTTTGAAGAAGACGATTGCGATTCAAATGTTCATGATCAATGTCTCCCTCTGTCAATGGCAGTTGGTTAATCTCGAAGACACGCTTGATCCTCTGAAGTACTGTTAGAAGTGATCTTGCCAGAAGCCGGACAATATAATCATGTGTTCTAATCCATGGAGACTTCTCACGTAAATTCCTGACTTCCTGACGTTGCCATGCCACATTTTGCTGAAACTCGAGCAACTTCCCTTGACTTAGATCAGAATTTGCCCGCATTCTCCGAAGAGTTTGCTCAAGCTCTGCAAGCACTTCAATCTCTTGAGACAACTGCATTGTAACTGCAACAAATCTCTCCATTTTCTTCACTTTCCTTTCCATCTTCTTCAGTCTGTAATCCCATTCAAGATTGTTTTGAAGTGGGTTACTGACAAAATTGTCAAAACGTTGAAAAAGAGGATCCATGCACCTCCTCCCAAGCCTAGCCACAGATCTTGAGATGAGACCAAAAGTCTCCATTATTTCATTTAGTGCAAGATCCATAATGTAATCGTCATCATCAGCCACAAGCTTTTGAATCCCATCCGAGTTCAAAATCTCTTCCTTTAACCTATAAATCTCACAGTCGCTCAAGAAATGCCACAAATTAGCAACCTTGGACATCAAACTTGCAACTTCAAATGCCAAAACTCCAATTACCACCTTGTCATTCTCTGGTGCGTCCTTCCATGAATTCCACCATAAACTACTAAACCATGACTCCGTCCCCATATAACTCAGTTAATGAAAGTGCATATGCTGCAAATTTAAACAACAAAATTTAGTACATACATGTTAAATCCCATTCACAGAGAAAACACCAACTAGAGTCAGGACCAGGAAAGCATGGAAATTTTGTTACCTTAATCCATCAAACGAGTACTGTGACTTTTAAAAACACAAACGGCTACTTGAGTTGACATAACTAATTCCTTCCTTCTACTCTCACCCCTTTTCACTACGAGTTTAAAATTTTGAGTTTTTTATTGACAAACAATTAAACAAGAATTTTCTTTTATACCCATTTTCCTTTCAACAACCAAATGAGAATTAATTAATCTAAAAGTCAACATCTCTACAGCCGACCAAATCACAAACAGTTAGAACATTACAATTTCAAATTTCGTAACTGGAAACAACTCCAAAAATACCAAAACTTTTAAACCAACAGAAATAAACCCAAAAAAACTAAAAGAAGAAAAAAAAGTAAGGCCACAAGATCTTCGAGGATCCTCAAAATTAACTCAATGTGTGCACCTTTAGCAACTAGAACTCCAAATTAAAGAAGAAAACAAACAGTTATAACTTATAAGCCAAAAGCAAATTTGAATTCGATAGAGTACCCATAAATAAAACTCAGAATTTTAAGCTAAACCTCCCACTTTCCTGCAGATCCCAGATATTTTTTTTTTTTTAAAAAGCCACATTTAAGCACATGGTATAACATAGTAGCAAAACTTACAGTTGCAGAGGAGCAGTGAAAAATAGGCAGTGGCAAATTGGCTATGGTATTTTGAGGCTAAAAACTTGAAGTGCAGAGGATTTTCAAGGCACCCACCACCAGCATCATATAAAAGATAAAAAATTTGACTGAAAGACAGAAAATTTGAGTAAAGACAAATAGGAAAACGTAGAGAAATGAAATTCTGTGGACTCGAGGTTAAAATTTTCGAATATGGCTTCTTATTCCAGGGATTATGCTTTTTAAGACATTCCAAGGATTCATATTTTACATTTCAAGATATATATATATATATATATATATATATATAATACCAAAGTGACACCGTTTTGATGCTGACTTCTTGTTAAAAAGAAAACCTTGGATAATTCACAATAATTTTCCTGCAGGTTTGACCATTTTCTCTCTTTCTTTCTTTCTTGTTGTTTTAATAATGTTTTTGGTCGGAATAAAACATTAATACTTAAAAAAAATATAAAAATTAAAATTTTAAAGTGGTAAATAAGAACTCCGTCTATATATGAGTTTATTATATATAGCCGGTTTCAAGTTCGGATAAAGAAGAAGCGTTGCGATAAGTGACAGCCAACGTAAAATTTTTGTTACATCTCATGATATGGATTCTAATAATAATATCGTTGGGGCGTTTCCTACTTGCGACGCGCTACATCGAAGCCCGGGTATAGTGAAGAATAAGCAGGGTGTAGGGTGTTCCCCTAATGCGACGCTCCATATTGGCGCCCGGATGTGGTGCATAATAAACAAGGATTCTCACATCGTAGACGGGTGTGGGTAAAGAAGTTAGTCCAAAATACGAATATTAAGAGTAATACGAGAGATACAAGTTTAGATAATAGTAAAGATTTTACATGAAGAAACATAAGAAAGAACAATTAGGGAGTAAGATCAGAATAAGAACTTTGAATATTGAATCTCTTACAGGTAAACTAAGAGAACTTGTTGATACTATAGAGAGAAGAAAAATTATTATTGCTTGTATTCAAAATAATAAATATGTTGGAGGAAAAAGTAAAGAAGTTAAGAATACTGGGCATAAAGTGTGATATACATGTACATATAGAAGTAAAAACGGAGTAGGTATAATTTTGGATTGAAACCTAAAGAAGACGGTTGTAGCGGTGAAAAGAGTAAGCGATATAATTATTTCAATTAAACTTATACTCCAGAATGAGATCATCAACATAGTTAGTGCATATGCCCCTCAAGTTGGATTGGATGAGGAGAGCAAGCAAAATTTTTGGGATGATATGGATGAACTTATGCGAGGGATTTCAAATGATGAAAACATTTTTATAGGAGGAGACTTAAATGAACATGTAGGAAAAAACATAATAGATTTTGAGGAGGTACATGGAGGGTATGATTTTGGAATTAGAAATGAATAAGGTAAGAGTATTCTTGATTTTGTTTTAGCCTATGGTTTGATTCTGGCAAACGCGTATTTTATAAAAAGGAAATCACATCTAGTGACCTTTAAAAGTGGGCAAAATAGAAGTCAGATTGACTTCATACTCACAAGGAAAGCCAATCGAACTCGATGCAAGGATTGTAAGGTTATTTCAGGTGAGACTTTGACCACTCAACATAGGTTAGTGATTTTGGATATCAAGTTTAAAAGGTTAACTAGTATGCCAAGGAGGAGCAATAGTCTTAAGATTAGGTGGTAGACTTTAAAAGGTGAAAAATAATTATTGTTCAAGGATGAAAGTATGTTATCAAATAATATGTGGATATGTATGTCTACAATAATTAAAAGGGTAGCTAAAAAGATTTTTGGAGAATCTAAAGGATGTGGACATCCCTCGAAGGAGCCTTGGTGGTGAAATGAGGAAGTGCAAAAAGTGGTAAGAAGTAAAAAGGAATGGTATAAGAGTTTGCCCAAGTGTAATAACAATGATGCTTTTGAGCAGTGCAAACAAGCAAAAAAAGATGCTAAAAAGGAAGTTAGTCAAGCAAAAGCACAATCTTTAGAGAGTTTATATGAGAAACTTGGAACAAAGGAAGGGAAAAAAACTATCTATAAATTAGCTAAGATAAGAGAAAAGAAATGTCGTGATTTAAACCAAGTTAAGTGCATTAAAAATAAAGAGAATAAGGTTCTGATTCAAGAAGAAGATATTAAAAAATGATGGATAAGTTATTTTGAGGAACTTCTTAATGGTAACCATAGTGATAACATTGAGGGTTTAGACGTTAGGCTGGAGAAAAATATAAAATACACTAGACAAATTAGATTTTCGAAAGTTAAAGAAGCTTTGAAGAGGATGAAAGTTGGTAAAGCATGTGAACCATATTAGATACCTATTGAGATTTGAAAATATTTGGAGATACAAAAGTTATATGGTTGACATCTTTGTTCAATAAGATCCTAAGTATAAAGAAAATTCCTAATGAATTGAGACAAAGTAATTTGATACCTATTTTTAAGAATAAAGGAGATATTCAAAATTGCTCAAATTATAGAGGTATAAAGCTTATGAGTCACACTATGAAATTGTGAAAAAGAGTTTTAGAACACCGTTTATAGTTAGATACTTTTATCTTCTCAAATCAGTTTGGCTTTATGCCTGGTCAATCAACTATGTAAGCTATTTTTTATAAGAGATTTGATGAAAAAGTATGGAGAGATGAAGAAAGACTTACATATGATTTTTATTGACTTGAAAAAGGCGTATGATAGAGTCCCTAGAGAAATTTTATGACAGATTCTAGAGCGTAGAGGAATATCTATACGATATATCCAAATATTGAAGGATATGCATGAGGGAGCTATCATCAGTGTCCGCACTATGAGAGGAAATACTAAGAATTTTTCTGTTTCTATTGGATTACACCAAGGTTCAGTTTTGAGCTATTATCTTTTCGACTTGGTCATGGATGAGCTAACAAGACATATACATTATGACATCCTTTGGTGTATGATATTTGCAAATGATATTATATTAATAGATGAGACTCAAGCAGGGGTAAGTCAAAAGTTAGAGTTATGGAGAAGCACTTTGAAATTTAAGGGTTTTAAGCTAAGTAGGACTAACATTGAGTATATGCATTGTAGATTTAATAACTAGAATAGAGAAAGAGGCAAAATTATTTTAGACGAAATAGAAGTACCTCATAGTACTTATTTTAGATACCTTGGCTCTATTCTTCAAAAAGATGAGGGTTGTGAAGAAGATATAAATCATAAGATTAAAACTGGTTGGATGAAGTGGATGAGTGTTACAGGAGTTCTATGTGATCGAAAGATGTCAATTAAATTTAAAAAAAAATTATCGCACTGTAATACGGCCTGCAATGATGTATGATAGTGAGTGTTGGGCAGTAAAAGGACAACATATGAGTAAAATGCATATTGCGAAAATGAGAATGATAAGATGGATGTGTGATCATACTATGATAGATAAAATCCGTAATGAGTGCATTAAAAAAAAGTGGAGGTAGCACCTGTTGAGGATTAGATAAGAGAGCATAGATTGAAATTGTTTGGCCATGTGAAACGAAGACCTAGCGATGCGCCGGTTAGATAAACCGAACAAGTTAGAGTAGATATAGCTAAGAGAGACAGAGATAGGCCTAAACTGACTTGGTCAAAAGTGATCTAAAATGATCTTATAATGTTACATCTATCAGAAGAGATAATCTTAAATCGTATTGAGTGAAAAAAAAAAGAATTTATATAGCCGATCCCAATTAACTTGGAATTAAGGCTTTGTTGTTGTTGTTGTTATTGGTAAATAAGATATTAAAAATTTCTTCTCTCTTAATTAAACCTAAGTTTGAACATTAAATATAAAATATTTTTAAAATTTAATGAGAGTGCTTTTTATTTTTTAATGAGCCTACTCGACACAAATTAACATACTGAATTATTAGAAAGAAAAAAAACATATTTTTATGCGAATGTCTTTGTTAATTTTGGAATTTCGCTAAGATTACAGGAAAAAGAGTTACGATTTATTATTGGATTTAGTGGGAGAGATAAGAGAATAGAGAATTTGGGAACTTGGGGGAGATATATGCAACAATTAAACAACTGTCCAATGCAATAATCATACCATAAATGCGAATATGAGTGACAATTCCCTTTGTTTATTGACATTACCAAAGGGAATGTGCTTATAATCTTATTCTTAATCATCTATTACTTTAATAAAAAAAATTTTAAAAAATACTCTATATAATGAAATGAAATGACAAGAATACATTCTCCTTAATAAAAAATTTAAAATTCTAATAATAAATATGGAGTGTCTCTAAAATTTTAAAATATATATTTTACTATTTAATAGATTTATCGGATATAAATTTAAATTAACCTACAATCTAAAACATAAGATATTGGATGACTGACAAAAGAAAAAAAAATCACAAAACTCAAATCATGTGCCTTTTCTTCTTCTTCTTCTTTTCAATCTAGTAGTATTATGATTGCTAATAAATCTATGAAAATTATGAATTTAAAAATATTTAATATGCTTGATTTATATAATTAAATTTTTTACCTTGTTAAGAATAATATAAATTTACTTTCATGTCTATCGAGATTATTTTTTTCTAAAAACAGTTTAAATTTATTTATGGTATTTAATTTGTATATCAGACAATTACTTTCAAATGCATTCGTTTTAAGAATTAAATAATCTAAATCGATAAAATAACAGCTAATTTTGCGAATCCCTTTTAAAATGAAAGGGAGGGAGATAACAAATCTTTAATTTGTTGGTTTAATGTGATGAAATTGACATTGATTTTCAGAAATGGTCATATAAAAATTTTAAAATATAAAATATTATTCCAATTTTAAATTTTCAGGATATGGGAAAATGAGTTTGACTGAAAATCAAATTATATATACATAGAGATGATTTCATTTTTGTTGTTTTTTTATTTTATTAATTTTATTTTGAAAATAATATGAATGGAGATATAATAAGAAAGAAATATTTTTTATTTTATCAAATTTTGTAACAATAAAAAGAAACTCTTTATGGGTTGTCAATCTCCTTTTTTATTATTTTTTTTCTTTAGCCTATGGACTTTTTGGTTATTATTGCTAAGCAACATACAAGTTTTTTTTGGATACTAAGGAGGCCACTAACGGACCGGGTAACATTGTGGGCTACACAGTAGGGGGTAGCCCTCCCCTGAGCACCATAGAGGTACTAGCATGCACCATAATGGTGCTGAATGTGTGGTCGGCAGGAATCGAACCCGAGACTTCCGCATCCTACTAACTTTTTTGAAAGGTAGAATGACCAATCAGGCCACACCCTGATTGGCAGCAACATACAAGTTTTGATAGTTAATGAATTTATACCGATTTCATAAAATTACTAATTATTATACTAGTTTTAAGATAACATAATAACTAGATTAAATTGCCAAAAAAAAGATAGCTGAATTTTTTTTTTCTAAGAGCATCATAAATTTTTATTTATATTTTAAAAATAGTTTATATTCATTATAAAATAAAAATATATAAATAAATAAATATTTGAATTAGAAATATTAAAATTATTTTTAAAAATATGAAATTTTTAGTTTACATTTTAAGTAAAACTTCTTTTAAATATTGAAGGTGAATATTCAAATTTAACATATTTTTAAAATTGAGAGATACACCATTATTAAGCTAATAAGTTATTTTCAAATTTCATATGCATTACATTATTTGTATTTGAAGTTATTAAGATTAGGCTTTGTGCTAATTTTTTGGGCTTTTTCACATTTGGGCTGAGTTTATATTGCTTATCCAATTGTATACTTTTGTATTTCTTAAAAAAAAAACAAGTATTCATTTTTTAAAAAAGAATCATTTTTAACTTTTTAATATTAAAAATATTATATTTTCATATATATACATATTATCTAAGATATTCTCCACTTTTAGAGATATAATTTTAATATATATTCAATACCTTAAAAATAAAATAAAAAACTCTAATATTTAAAAAAAATAAAAATGGATATGCAAATTTTGATTTTTTTATAATAAATGTTGATTATAGATATTTTTCAGATTAATTTTGGAGTTTCTCAAAATTAAATTCCTTTCAAGGACAAGTAATAGTATTTGCTATAAAAAGGTTTGTATGAAATCGTTGACTAAAAGAAGAAAAAAATTGAAGGGAAAAAAATAAAATAGTTTTATTATGAAAAATATTTAAGAAAGAATTTAATAAAAATGTGGGAAATTAAATTGATATAAATTTACTCTAAAATATGAGCCTGTGGTCCTCAGCAAAATCAAAATCCCACATGAAAGCATCATAATATAGAAATTCACATTAATTATTATAACTTTAGCAGTAAAGCTTTACTTCTTGTCTATTCATTTGTTTATTTTTTAAATTTATTTTTTAAATTGTTTATTTTTTTAATTATTTCTTAAGAAAAAAAACCAAACCTATCTTAGAATGGTCCCCTTCTATAACAATTTAAGAAATATTCAAAAGTCATTCTCTTTTATGAAGAGACTCCAAAGTATTTAACAATTTAAGTATTGGAAATATGAAAATTTCTCGTTTTAATTGAGAGCAGCTCGATATGAACTGTCAAAGAATTAATTAATAAAAATTAAAACATTAAAAAATAATAGTAATGTAATAATAATAAGAGGCTTCAAAGATATATCAAAATCCTTAACCCCACATGCTCTTCACTAGAGAATCTCTCCTTTTTGGACTACTTTTCCTTTCTTCTTCTTCTTCTTTTTTTTTTTAAGGAAAAATAAATAAAGAAATTTCATCATGAAGCAATTTTAAACTATATTCCTTGAGATATATAGAGTCAAAAAGATTATTTTAGACTTTTTTTTTCTTAATTAGTTTAGACATATCATTGATTTTCTTAATTATATCTATATTAACTTATTCAATTTTTTTTTTCTAAATAGATCTAACTATAGGATAGATTTGGGCTTAAAAAATATTAAAATTTCTAAACGTCTAGACTTAAAAAATATTCCATCTATCCCTCATACTCATTTCTTAATTCATCATAATTAAAAAATACTAATTATTTTTATTGAAAGTATAAATTTGTATATGATTTTTCTATTATATCCTTACTTTAAAAAAAGATATATTTAATAAGTATTATTAAATAAAAATATTATAGAGAAGTTAAATGATAATTAATTTATTAAAAAAAGTAAATAAACTATAATTTGAGATAATAAAAAAATTAATATATCTTTATGGAATAGAGAGAGTGTTAAAATTTCTAAAAGTTTAGTCCATCCGCCCATAAATTTATTTACTAATTGAAGCTTTAAGTTTAAATTGTGGCCAAGTTTATTTTTAACAGATGCATCATTAATAATGTATTTTATTGTACCATAATCTCTAAAAAATTAATTAAACAATACTTTTGATTAACAATATTATATTATTTACAGATAATACGTAAAAAATAAATGTTAGTCTTATTAAATTTTATAAATAAATTGATAGAGTATTTTACATAGAGATGAGAAAAAGTATTTCTATGAGAAAAAGAAATTGAGGGATCATATTCATATTTTAACTGTCAAATTTTATGTATTATTTAAATATAATAATTGTTTATGTATTATTAAAATTTTTCTAATAAAGTCGAATTATAATTAAATAAATTAATATTTTTTCTAATAAAATTAGATTATAATTAAATAAATTAATATTTTTAAATTTACTTTTTTAGTATTTTATTATATTTTTTAAACAAAATAATATATATATTTTTTAGTAATATATAATCTCATACATTTTAAGTAGTTAGTTTTCTCGGTAATCTACAAAAATATAGTTTTCCTATCAATCATATATATGTTACAAAATAAATATGTTTGTAAGTTAAATTTTTATTCCGTAAAATAAAATGAAAAAATAAGAAAATTAAAAAAAAAAACTATTTAATCTGAGTTAACAAATTTTTTAATATATCTAAATTAAAATTATTGTCTTTCATATCCAGGATTAACAGTGCAAACATCAAATTTTAAAAAGATAGAGTATAAATAAATAAATGTTAATTAGTAACGAGCTTTCCAATAGAAAGGATATCTATAAAATATATAAAAATAATGGACATGTTAATTTCAATTAATTGAAAGTTAAATTGTATATATTCTTTATATCAAAATCCCAAAAAAATTACATAACAAAAATTATTTTGTTTTATTTTATTTTTCCTCTTTTGAAATATTTCTATCTCATATTACAGGAAGTATGTAATTAAAATATCGAAATATATTATTTTTCAGTTAATACAAAAATACTAAATTAATAACCGAAATTCACGTTTTATATGAAAATCGGAAATACTTAATGGTAGTAAGACATTAGGTGAACTTTTTTTTTTGTCCAAGCTTGGATGAAGCATATTAAATTAATGGGGTTTCTTTAAAAATATCCTAAAATAAAAATATTTTTAAAAATACCCACTTTTTTTAATTTAAAAATAATCATTTTTAATTTTTAATTTCAAAATTATCTCTTTTTAAAATATATTTTGGATATATATTTAGTATATTAAAGGTATACTCAATTTTCAAAAATATACATTGAATATATAAAAAATATATAAAAAATATAATATATTTTAAAAAAAGTTAAAAAGTGTGTTATACAATGTAATTTTCTCTAAATTAATTTCTAAAAAAATCAAAACTAAGTTTTTAAATTTATTTTTTTCTAATGGTATTTAATTATTTAATGTAATAGTCATAATTAATGTTTTGGAGTCTTCAATCTTCATAACAAAGCAAGATGTTTTTTTTCTTTTTTTATTATATATATATTTTAAAAAAAGTGTGACCCTTTAAGTTATGATAATATGATTATATATTATATAAATATTGTGTAATACAGCAAATGTAGCTAGCCGCAAGTTCAAAGGCTTAATTAACTTGAATCTTAAAAAAATTAAAAATTCCACTATTCAGTTCTTTTTTATTATTTGTAAACTTTGGTTTTTCTACAAGTTTAAATTTATTATGAAACACTTTCTAATTAAGTGTATGGATTAAAAGAATATTGCAGATTATAAATTAATATATTAATTTTGTGCAAGTATTTACTTTTTAAAAAAAAAACACCTTGCTAAATTTTTGTTTGATCTAACCATTAACCACATTTATTTTTATTATTTTTAAATAATTTGATAAAATGAGTTAACTTTTTATATTAAATTTAACAATTTTAATTAAAAATGTGAAAAAATTTAAATTGTATTATATATGTTAAACAATAATGTCAAATGAAGAAAAATCACATGTTTAAAAAAATAAATTGTTATTAAAATATTTGTCCTTAACATACAAAATCAATATTTAAAAAATTATTATCCCGAATGTATTCATTATTTTATACTAATTTTAAATGAAATAGTATAGAATTTTTTTCCCATGAAATTTGAAACATATATATAAATTTTAGTACATTTTAAAAGAAAAACCCAAGAATGGAAGAATTTTCTCATGTAATAAAAAATTAAAAATAATGAATTTTATGTCATTTTCTTGGTCAACAACCAATATTGAAAGAAATGTTTTGGTCAACGGCCGAGCGATAAAATCTACAAAGTTCGTGCTCTCTAATTGAAAAGAGAAAAAAAGAACAGATCACCAACGCGCTGTCGTTTTCTTGTCTCCGGTTACGCCACCTTTCTGACTTGGCTTTTACCCTTAGTATGTATATAATAACATAAAATATATAAATTTATTATTTTTATTTGAATACAAAAAATAAAAAAAAATAGGAAATATTATACTATATCTCATTCTTTAAAAAATTATTTTAAAAATACTCTTTGACTTTTGTATATTTTTATTATAATTAAGAAGCCAAATCAGAACTTCAAGAGAATACAATTTTTTTTTTAAGAAAATCTCTTTGTTTCTATTTTAGTATTAGCTGTTCTTTTCACATAATCAATATTTTGTAAATTTATTAATATATTAATAAATTATTTTTTATTTAAAAAATTAATTTAATTAAAGAAATTATTGATATATAGACTCTTAAATTTATGTGATGATATATTATAAAATAAAATAAAAAGAAATAAACATTAAACCATATCTATAATTTCTTAAGAAATAATTAAAGAAAAAATAGTCACACAATATTAGAAGTAAAAGTAATAAAATAAAAATTAAAAGTAAAGAGAAGAAATATAAAAATATATTTAAAAATAAAAATTTTAATTTTGTATTTTCTATCAATTTTACTTATTTTTAATTGTGTTTTTAATTTTTTCTTAGTCCATTAATGTAATTGATGAGTTCTAATTAATTTAGTTGAAGAGTTTATCTTTTTCTCTATTTTTTTAAATATCAAATTTTTAAAAGGAAAATATATTTACTTTAAAATAAGTAATTTATTGAAAATTGTTTTTTTATTTTCTTGAATAAACTAAAAAATTCTGAATATTTTAAAATTTTGAAGGGTAATAAATAACAAATTTTAATAAATATACATATAAATATATTTAAAAAAAAAAGAGAGTAACTGCACCTTTTCTATAACGTGATTTCATCATTGAATATATTAGATATATAATTTTAAAAGTAAGATATATTAATTTTGATATATTCAATATATATTTTTAAAAATAAAATATTTTTGGAATTTAAAAATAAAATAGGTATTTTTAAAAGAAAATGTTGATAGATACTTTTGAAGAAATTAATGGTAAAACATTATTCATTTATTAACTTGATTCGCAATATAAACCCATACATTTGATATAGTAATTATATATATATATAAAAACAATAAAAGAAATTTTTTTAACAATATAAAATTTTATTGAAATATTTTTTTTTTAGATTCATTGTTTTTATTTAATGAAAGATATAACATACAACAAAAATATTTATAAAGTAAATACATATAATTCAATATACAAACAAAACAAACTAAAACTCAAATTAAAAATTTTTTAACTTTTAATTTTAACTATTCTTTTTAAATTATTAATTATCAAAATTTAGAAAAAAAAATAGAAATAATATAATGTATAAAATTTTAATTGTGCCAGACGTTTCAAACTAACTGTCAACGGACAACATCGTAGACCGAACTGTAAAACTGAAACTGCTGAAGTTGTTTGTATTTGCCACTTCATCATTGGCAAAAACGAGAGACTGTATTAGTATTGGGCGGACAATAAAGAGGGAACACGATTTGGAATAAAGAATCGGGTGCAGGGAATCATAGCACTTATTTTTTAATTTAATTTAATTTTTAAGGTTAGTAATAGTAATAAATAATGATAAGTGGGAGATTGATTGATATAAAAAAAAAAAAAAAAGGTGGGAGATTGCGTGTTTGGTCCGGGCCGTCAACGGTCTCACCGCAGCTTTTATGTTACTGTTAAGTTTGCTTTTTCACAGAGTTAAGAATTTGTTTTATTTCTATTTTTAAAAACATCTTTTTGTATTTTGTCTTTTTTTAATATATTTTTGAACAAAAAATATAAAAAAATTGCCCTTTATTTTATATAGCTAATTGATATGGCCACTTCCTTTATTTTTTTTAAATAATAAAAAAATCCCTTTTTTTTATTAACATTTAGCTCAAAGTAGTTTCACATATAAAGTGGTGTTGGTAAGATAAGGGAAAATTTAATAAAATTTTATTTAAATTAAAATTTTCTATCTAGAGCACAGGCCTTGCTAAATTTTTAATTTTTTTTTCATGTATTTATATAAAAGTAAAAAATAATTCTTATTATATTCCAACCACCGTAATTTATTCAAATTAATAATAATGATAATAAAGCGTCGTCAATTGAAAAATTATAAATATTTAAATCTTATTGTTTGTAACAAAATAAATTAAAAAAAAAAAGTTTGCTCGTGTTGAAAATTCAAACTGGCCAAACAAAACAAAAGAAAATTAGATTTGCAATAAGTAGTAATGCTGCAAAAGAATGGGAAACATGGCATGTAGTGAAATGTGGAAGTAAGGAGAGTTATAAACAACAAAAAAAAAGTCGACGTAAAGAGAAAATATCTATCAATAAATCATCATCGAATTCTCCAATAAATCAACATCAAAAAAACCTTCAAATTTTTAGTTTTATTTAATTTAATCAATGTAATATCTTCAAATTCGATTATTATTATCTAGCTTTTAGTTTTTTCAATTCAATTGTATTTGATTTTCTTGTAATTATTAATTAGTTCATAATTTATTTATTCAAAAGTCTACTATAATTAATTTTATTCTTCATAATTTCAAAGCTATTCAAACAAGCATAATTAATATCATTGCCAAATTGCAGATTTACTTAGTTACCCATCTTTTCATTCAAATTTTTGTATAAAATTTAAGCAAACTATTAAGGAGAACTTAAGGATTTTGATCCTTTTTCTAGTCCTTATCTTACATAATTACTCTGGTTAAAAGTCAGTGCAACACAATTTGATTAAAGAATATACAATTCTCTAGTATGTCTTGCACACTTAAAGGTTAAGACTTACCAATCCTCATGCAAATACTTATTTTTTCAACCTTAATTTGAAAGTAAAATCGTCATCAATTTATTGATAGATGATAATTTCATTTGTTTTTCTTTCTTTTTCATCTATTACTTTTTTTTGCTATTCTTTTTTATAATTTTATATGTTTTTGTTTATATTTTATCTTTAAAAATAAATTTCAAATCAATTTAAATTTTTATCATCAAGTTTTATCATTTTTTATTTAAAAATTATATATCATTTTCAAACGAAGTTGATTTAATATTTTTTCTATATATGACGTATAAATTGAGTACACCCACTAAAAATTATATTATTGCAGCATATTACTATTGCCTATTATCTACATTGAAAAAATTAAGAGAGATACAATAATTTTATTATATATATATTATATATTTTGAAATTATATAATTTCATTAGTACCTTATTGATATAAACTTTTATTTATTAATGAAAATTTATAATTTTGCATTAAAAAAATTTACTAAAATAAAAATATTATCTTAAAGTTTAAAAAAAAAAAGAACCTTTAAGGGTTCAAGAGTGTCATAATAATGAAAATTTATTAAATTCATTTTTTTTATTTTGTAGACTTACAAATTTTTGTGAAATACATATTCATTCAATTTATAGTAATACTACATTAATCTAATAAATATGGTAATTCAATTGTCATAGAACTCGTCACTACATCAATTACATTACATTAGTAATTAGCTATTGCTAATACTAAACAATACTTAGTAATTATATATATATACACACACACACACACACACACACACACACGCATATATATAGATATATATATATATATATATATATATATATAAAGAGAGAGAGAGTAAAGGGTGTAGATATGTATAAGATATTGGCAAGTACTCTTTCAGCTTCGGTACTATCACTTTTTTTAATTGAATATAATATCTCATACATTACATTTTTATAATAAATATCCTTATCAATTACATTACTTAACTAATAATTCTCAAAAAGAATGTTAATTAAATTATATTTTGTTTTTATCTTTTTTTATTATTAATTTTAATTCATAATTGTTTATATTTTTATTGTTCAAAATATTTTGATAATAGAAATATACTTGGCAAATAATTTTTTTAATTTTAAAATAGTAACTTTGTATATTGATTGCAAGTTTTTTAAATATGCTGGAATTGGTATTCTCTTGAGAGCTTGCCTACTTTCTAATTTTTTTTTCTAAAAAAGCAAAAAAAGAAGAAAATTTTATTAATTATATATTTTATATAAAAATTATAAATATATTTTTATTTCCATGTTTTCAATTACATATAATTAATATTTTTATGTATAATATTATTAATTAATATATATTTACATATATATTATATTATCACACATGTAAAACACAAAAATATAAAAAAATCATACTTTAATTAACAAATCAATTTGAATATTCATATTTTTAATATAATTCATATTAATATGATTCAGAATGAATCTCGATTTGAATTAATATAAAAATTTGAGATCATTAATTCAATTATACGATGTGATTTAAAACGGTTCAAAGTTTAATTTTTTTTACATATGATTCATCTTTTTTCCGTGCAATTTGAATTAATTATATGATATGATTCGTGAGTTTTCAACTTTCTTACTTTTTGATATATGATTTTATATTTTCATTTTCAAATCAGTATATAGTTTTATTAAGATCATTGAAAATTTTCATTTTTTCAATATATATAGTAATGTTATAATTTTAATTATCGAAAAAAATTAATTCTTTGGGGAAATTTGGAATTTGGAGGGATGTAATGTCCTTTTCACTTTGATTTGAAGAATACTTTGCCAAATATATATAAAAATAGGTGCCCAAATCACAAAAATCACAAAAACTTTCAAGAGGTAGAAAATGATTATAAAATTTAATTTAATATGTAAAATTCGAATACCAATTATGATAAGAAACGTAAGTTTGGGATTTGAACCTTTTGGATTGTAATTTAAAAAATAAAATAAAATAATATATATATTTATAAATTATAAAAATAAAGCATTATTTTATGGCGGTTTTCAAGCTTTAACAGCACATCTCTTCTTTGACTGCATTTTTATATTTTATCTAAACATTTTTGTTTTACTCCTTAAACATCTTCTTATTAGTAACTAATTGCTTTGGATAGCTTCCTTTTTTACTTAACTGCCATCATTGCAGCCCAATTTATAATTAAAATTATTTTAATGTTTATCTAATTAAATTAATTATATATTAACATAATATCTATAACGTGTATATATATATATTTAAATAATAAATTCAGATAGATTTCTCTCATGTATCACTAATTAATTATATATTTTCTATATTTTCTATGACTTTACATACATTCATATTGATCTTTTTGAAAATAAGTCTTTGTAGACAATTATTTTGCTAACACAAATTGAATGAATATTTTAAAATAGTATAAGATTATAATAAAATCTTTTACTATTTTAATTAATAAGTGGATTTTTTATTTATTTTTATTGGTTTATAAAGTATAATAAAAAATTATCATTATTTAAGTTTAATTAGAATCGATATAAAGTTTGGCTAATATTGATTTTTTTCTGAAATTATTGTTATTTTGAGCTTACAAGTCAAGCATTGTAGGGTTTCTCAAAAATAAAAAATAAAAATAACTGTCTTTTGCTTTTCCTTTTATATCCTGCAATATCGTAAATAAAGTGCCAAAAAAAAGAGAAAGAGACCGTGTTTTATATTGAATAAAGATTGTGTTAATTTTTATATAAAAATCATTTTATAATTTTAAATAAGATGACTATATTATATTCTTGGAATTTAAAGTAAAAGAACAAGTATATATCATAACGTTGTTATGAAATATAAATTAAGACTTGTATTAAATTACAATAACCGATATGAAATTTTAATTTTACATCAAAAAATCTGATTTATTTATTTTTAAATAATTTTGCTTTATAACAAAAGATTAGTCTTGCATATACGTTATTGACTAGCAATTTGACTCGTAAATTAATGATTCAGTTTACGTCTAACAAATATATTAAATATCTAAATTTTATTTACCAAATTTATTACTGTAAATTTTTAAAGATATCCCACCTTTAAAGCTTAAATTTGATATTTTTTTTGTTAAGGGATCCATTGAGAATATATATTTTTTAATGTAAATTATTATTTTGAAATCGAGTAAAAAAATGGTAAAAATCTCAATATCAAATTTTAACATAATAATATATCTAAAATTTAAATTTAAGACATTTTGTTAAATTATAATATTTTTATTAATTAATATATGTGTTTGATGTATTTAAAAATATTTTTAATACAAGTAAAAAATTTTCAAAAAAATTTGTAGAAGGGTAAAATGGGTAACTGAAGATATTATTATTATTATTATTATTATTATTAATAAGTTAATCTTGTTCATGAGACTGTACAAATCCAGAAGAGAAAATACCCTGTTTTCACACAACCTTAATATTATTTCTTCCTCCAGACTGGACTTTATAGTAAAAAAATAAATAAATAAGTAAATAAAAAGCACACATCAGGCCTTCTATTTCTGGCGCCATTTGCAGTCTTCTTCTTTGTTCAAACTTCATTTCTAACTTTCCATATCTCTTCTCTTTCTTTCTCTTTCTTTCTTTCTTCAGTGTACTTTTAATGGAGGAAAAAGAAAGTACAGTTTCTGGGTCATCACCAGGTGACTCGGACACTGACTCACCACCACCAGTGAGCAGCGTGGTAGTGCCTGCACTGTCACTTCCACAAGTGATTAATAATAATAATATAAACATGAATATGGCTGCTGCAGAGAACATAAGTACACCACCAAGCGGTGGTGGTGGTGGAGGATCAGGCGGCGGCGCTGTTAGTGTTGATTTGTTAGGGAAAAAGAAGAGAGGAAGGCCAAGAAAGTATGATTCAGATGGTAATTTAAGAGTTCCGCCCTCGCATAAGCAACATTTTGCTGTTGGTGGCGGAGGAGGAGGAGGAGCATTAACATCGCCGCCGAATCATCCGCTGGGCTTTTCTTTCTCTCCTTCTCCTCCTCCACTTTCTGATGGTTCTAAGAAAGGTCGTGGACGGCCTCCGGGCTCTGGTAACTGGCAGCTTCTTGCTTCTTTAGGTGAGTTTCAAGAAACCCACAAATTGAAATGGAAAACAAATTTAACTTCTTGTTTTTTTAAGTAGCATTTTCTTTAATTAATTACTTAGTTATTTTTATCTTTATAATTAACACTAATTGAGCTTCTGATACCAATCAAAACTATTAATAAGCTTGTTTGTTCATTTGTGATTTCTAAATACTGATTGGTTGCCAAGAAAATGAGGAAAAGAAATGAAAGGGCGAAAAAGAAGTCTATCTTCTTTTTTTTTTTGTTAATAACCGGAAAGACATTTACTACTCCTCTCGCCAGGGAGTAGGTGTCTTGATGGGCGGATTAGCTGGTATAAAAATTTAAAATTATTTTATATCCAACATCGTGAATTAAACTTTTTATAGTTAATTAAGAGTGGATGAGTTTCAACCACTCAATTACATGCGTTGGGTTAAAGTCTATCTATTTTTATTTATTACCATAAAAGCCAAAAGATTCAAACTTGCTTTTTTTTTTTCAAAAAAAAAAAAATCCCCATAATTTTCTCACCAACCAACCTGCTCTAATCCAATTATGACCTTCAATAGTAGAAAACAGAAAGGGGTTGATGGATAAATGCTTTTACTGAATAAATTTTTTTTTAAAAAATATATATTTTTTGGGGTTATATATGTGTTAAAAAATATTTCCTTCAGATTTAATTATTTTTTATTTTATTCTTTCTTTTTGGGTTCAAATTTCTCAGGAAAATAAAACTAGGTTTTGATTTATGATTTTATGGATAAAAATAAAATGTTAGACATGAGATTGGAAATGCTTCTGATAGGCAATTTTATTTTTTTGGTATAAAAAATGAGGCGAGCATAAGTTATTTCTACTAAAAGTTTATAAAAAAGCGCATAATATGGGTATTCAAAACAAAATTATAAGTCAAATATGAAAGAAAATTTATAGTAAAATTCATATATTAATAATTATCTTCATTTATTTATTTTTTACTTTCCCAATTTCTCAATAACAAAAAAAAAAAAAGAAAAAAAATTACAATTCCTTTTTTTCTCACATATATATATGGGATTTGACTCTTGAAGGTGAGTTGTTTGCAAACACAGCAGGAGGGGACTTCACTCCTCATGTGGTAACTGTGAATACTGGAGAGGTATTTTTTTTTTATTATTTTTTGCCAATATTGCTATGAAGCTTTAAATAAAAAAAGATACCATATTTAATTTCTAAATATAGAAATTATAAGCATTTATAAAAATATTCTTTGAATATACAAATGAAGTTCTATATTTATTATAAATTGCAGGATGTTGCAGGGAAAATACTATCATTAGCCCAAAGGGGACCAAGAGGCATTTGTGTTCTATCTGCTAATGGAGCTGTTTCTAATGTTACTATTCGCCAGCCAGGTTCCTCCGGTGGTATCTTGACATATGAGGTATATTTATATGATTTTATTATTATTATTATTATTATTTATCTTTAATTTAATATTGATTTAGATCTTGAATTCAATGTAAAGACTTGTATCTTTATAACGCAAGAATTTTAAATAAGCAATCTGTCTATATTTATGGGAGATTTTTGTTTGATTTTATTATTGAGAGAAAATTGATTATTACAAAATATAAATTATTTTTCAGTTATGAATTATTTTTTTTTGGATACTAAGGAGGCCACTAACGGACCAGGTAATATTGTGGGCTACACAGCAGGAGGTAGTCCTCCCCTGAGCACTATAGAGGTACTAGCATGTACCATAGTGGTGCTGAATGTGGTCGGCAGTAATCGAACCCGAGACCTCCGCATCCTACCAACTTTTTTGGAAGGTAGAATGATCAACCAGGCCACACCCTGATTGGCACAGTTATGAATTATTATTTAACAAAACCATCATTATTTTTGAATTTAAATAAAATTAATTAATTTGATTTTGACTAAATCTCAAATATGATATTTAACAATTTTGAAATCAATTTTAATCACTAAATTAAAAATTTATTAGTAGACTATTTTTTAAATTTCTCTAATTATTGACACTTTTTTCTTCAATTTGTTTGATCCCTTTGTTGATGCAGCGCTTACATTTCACACATCATTTGGCCATGCTTTTGTACATCCACCATTGAATTTCAATTATTATAATTATATTATAAAATAAAATAAGTTTATAAAATATAGTATATGAATTTATCATTGAATTAATATATAAATAACTCTACAGATATATCCAATTATATACTCAACTCAACAACTCAACTCAACAAAGCCTTAATCCCAAGAAATAATAAATTCATATGGATGACACTCACTAATATGAAATTAAGGTTATAAGAAATAATAAAATTTTACTTGCAGGGCCGTTTTGAGATCCTTTCATTATCTGGGTCATTCACAGTTGCTGAAATTGGTGGAGTAAGAAGCAGAACTGGTGGACTTAGTGTTTCATTGGCTAGCCCTGATGGTCGCGTAATAGGTGGTGGCATTGCAGGACTTCTATTGGCAGCTAGCCCTATCCAAGTAAGAACTTATCTCGGAAAAATTATATAATTCAATTGTAATTTCAATTAGTAATTCTAATTGAAATAACAAACCAGTTGAATTATGATACATGATGTGCATGTCATGTAAATTGAGAGAAATTGCATATTGAGTGTAATAATTCTACTGATTTCCACTATTTCAACTAGGATTCCTAGCTGGAATTACAATTGCTAGACATTTCAGTTACTGAATTAAAGTTCTGTGAACATAATGAAAGTTAGTGTAAACTTTAGTTATCAATATAAGTTCAATTTATTTTCAGTGAAATCTGATATTTATTTCTCTATATTTTTTGCTAAGATTGTTGTAGGAAGCTTCATGCCAAATGGGTACAAGGTACACATTAAGAAAAAGCATCATCGTGAACATACATTAATGGGAGGTTCTGTGATCTCAAGTCCTCCATCAGATACTGTAACAGAGGCAAGACCAATCTCACTGGCAAAACCTGTTACTGATACAGCTTTAATCTCTACTTCTCCATCTCCATTTCCAGAACAAAACCATGGAGGAACAAATAATAACTGTGCAAGTTCTGATCACCATTTACAAAATCCTACAAGTTCCTGCAAAATTCCTTCTGTCTGTTGGAATGGGTTAGAAACCACATCTGATCAAAGGCCATCTCCTGATATCAATATCTCTATCCCCAGTGAAGATGATGTACAAGGTACAAAACCTGTCTAACATAAAATTTTCTTTCACATATTTTTCTATAATTATTTTAAGATTTGAACCAAGTTCATATTTCAACGCCGATGACCCTTGTATCCCCGAGTTAAAACTCAACTTGTTATATGAATTATCTTTTTTTCACTCAGACTCATTAACTAGCCATAAAATAATTCTAAACTATTTTTTCTATCTTAGTTAGGCTTACCGCCTAGTTAAAACTAGTTTAAGAAATTTATTTGATATATAATTATCAAAATTTTGATGATATATTTAGTTCTTTATTGTAATTCTTTGTCAGGAAAAACTTTATTGTAATTTTGACATGTAACTTTGCAATTTTAACGCAGGTGTACTTTAGAAATTGAGGCTGACCTGTGACAAGACAACAGAAAAAGAAACTAATTCTATTTGGATTGTTGTTGTAACCAATACATTTATCAACAGAAACATTCTAATATTCTGTTCGAAGTTTAGATATTAGGATTGGACAATGTTTATTGGAGCATTTTCTCCATTACAGCAGTACTGATCACAATGACTATAAAAATACTTGATCTAAATCCAGGCAGTTTTTTTTCTCTTGTTTCTGTTAGTTTATTTCTATATTTTACATTAGCAACTCAACTCAACTATACTTCCACTTTAATTAATTTATATTAATGCATCATTTGATAACAAAAACAGTGGGTGGTTCATACACACTGATGCATAATTTAGCCGTAGTAGTGTATATTTTTCTAAGTAATAAACCCATATTCGATTGTCCCCTCCCATACTGATATTCAAAAAACAGTGGGTTCATTCAACTTTAAAGAAGCACATTGAAACTATATATATGTGCAAAGTATAGAATGTGATGCCAAAAAAACTTCATGTCAAAATGATCCCAAATCTGCTGATCATCTCCTGCTATGAACATCGATAATTCTGGAATAGTAAGACCAATCAGGATGTGAAAGTGTTATAGCAGGCTACCCATAAGGGTGTTGCTTCACATATTCAGGCACATCATCTGCTTTTGCCAGGCCATCCAAGTAAAGACGGATTTTACCTTCAGGACCTTATGCAACAATTTTTTTTTTAAAGAATCGTTGCTAAAAAAAGAAATAAAACAAGCAACACATATAAGGCTTTGTTTTTTTTTTTTTTGTTTATTTGTTTGATAGTTTATCATGATCTTATAAATTATGATATGATTTATCACAGTAAATAGAAAAAATGTACACTTATATTTATTGTTCAACAATGGGCGTTATGCCTACAAAGCAATTGGGCAATAATAGGACACAGGAAACCATAACAATGCCATGTGAGTATCATAACAGTTATACATATTTTCGAGTTCTAACCCTAAAACTAGCAGTCTATTTTTACATTAATTAGATCGTATGTTTATTTGTATTAGATGTGAAATTTAACAATAGCACATAGCAACATGCAAATCAGATAAATGTATTATTTCATGTTGGTGTTGAATAGCTATTGTGCTTATAAAAGAAAGAACATAGCGACAAGTTTTCTCACCTAAAGCAGTATCATTAGCAGAGTCTGCCTTATATTCAGTAGGAAATATGGCTGTGTGAGGCTGCAAGAAAACAGAATTACAAAAATCAGAAAAGACGAGCACCCTAGTCAAATCTTAATGGTAAGTGCATATACCCTTGACTAATAGACTCAAAATTGATTTTCCTTCTCATATCAATGCTAAAAAAAATCAAAAAAGACAAATGAAAACTATAACTTAAAATTAAATAAAAAATTTTATCTCCAGCCAAGAAGTGTAGATATTACAGGATTCAGGATTGCCTTGTAAGGCTTATCATCAATCAATAATGTGTTGGAGGAAGAAAATCTCCCCATTTGATAATTCCACAATTTGCTTAATTCTTTAAGAAATATAGGCTTGTCTTTTTTCTCCAAGCAACTGAACCCAGAATCAGTGCATTGTTTTTGATCCTGAGAAAAAAATTAAAAAAATAAAATAAAATTAGTCAAAATGTGATTGTTAAAAAGAATAATTTCCTGCTTACCCAATAAAATAAAAGCTTGCTTCTTAATACTCTCATCACACAATCCATGGCATCATTCAAGTACCATCTGTATCTCAGCCATTATATATTTATACATATAAAATATAAGTATATAAATACATCAAATTAAATACAAAATTTAAGCAAAAGAAGGAAAATAGAAATTTCAAGTTTATGATACTAACTCCCTTGCAGAAGACCAAATGCCCACTTCAAAATTTTCAAAGCAAAATCTCATGAATTCTTCACAGTAGGGCCTCTTGTAAACTATTATAAGCAAATGCAATAACAATATTATAATTGACAATAAATGTAAGGAAAATTAACCAATTAACATATCTAATAAAAATAAAGATAAAATTTTATTAATATAGAAATGGATTCATCAACTTTAATAGTTAAATAACTAAAAGAAATTTTTCGATGAAAGATAAAAAATTATAGTTTATTTAGTGTATTTTTATTCAGTATCAATATGAAGAAGAAAAACATTTTAGGGTTCAGTTGTCTCTTAAAACATATGGAATTATAAATTCAAACATTAGTCAAATAAAGATTTAAAAAAAAGATTAAGAGTAGCAAATATGGCAATAAGTTTTTTAAAAAAAAACTAAAAAATTTTTTTTTTAGATGAATGAATAAAAAAACTCATTTTTTAACTTTCAATTTGAAAAATATTGCTTTTGGCATATATTTTATATACTAAAAATATATTTTATTTCGGAGTATTGAATATATATTTAATATATTAAACAAATATCGATAAAATGAAATATTTTTGAAAAAATAAGTTAAAAATTCTGTTATACAGTGTAATTTACTTTGACAAATTCATAGAATAATAATATTTACCAAGAAATATGCTTCCATGGGCTGAATCATAAGTGCGAGACTTAGGCATACTAGAAATGTTTCTGCGACAAACCCTTTGGCATAGCAAACAGCCTAAGGAAAGTGCCAGAAGCTTCTTTTTACTAAGTATTGGCCTCTCTGCCAATATACCATTTGAGTAGTCTCCATCTTCCAAATTAGTATTGCTAGACATCTTTTGGTAATAACTTTGAACTAATTTTGTTTTATTTTTAGTTATGTTATTATAATAAGGGGTTTATATAATTGAAGTCCGCCAACTTTTGAACTTTTGTTATTTATTAATTAAGATATTCATTTAATTCCTAGGGAAATTATACCAACGTGTATATCTGCATTTTGTTGTGGGCTTTTAATTTTGTTAAGCAACTGGCAACACAATCCTAATCAAGTGTTCGTTTAATATTAACTAGGAGTTTTAAAATAAGTTAATGGACTATAATCTTACCGTATCGACTCATTCTGATGATATAATTAGATTAATATCGATAAATTTATTTATTGATTGTGCCAAAATATTTTAATTTTAGTATTAATTATAATTTTTATCCTATATAAATGTTAAAAAATGAACCTTCTTTTTTTATTACCAATTATCATAGAAATACGTAAAAAAGAATGTAAATTATTGAGATTAGTGATTAATAAGTATTGATTTAGTGGTATTTTCTCTAAAATTTTAGTTTCAAGTTTAAGTCTGTCTCTGTAAATTTATTCAAAGTAAAAATAAAAATAAAAATAAATATATTTAAAGATAAGATAATGGCATATGTATATATTTATTTTGTCATTCAGTTATAAATATCTTATGTAACAATATTTTTTATATATTTTTTCTTTTGTTACTTTTTGTATGTGGCTTAGAATAATTGTATAAGAATTATATAAGTTTTTAAATAATCTCAAAGACGTGAAAATTAACTACTTATCATTAAATTCCCCTTGCATTATAAAAATGTGTGAAATTATTGAGCATTTAACGTACATAAATAATGATAAAATAAAAAAAATATTACATCAAGGTAAGGATAAAATTTAATAAAATATAATTAATCTCTTTTCAATTTTTTATAGCCATACATAAATTACTATAAATAAGTTTGTTTTCTAAAACTAAACGAATATGATAAAAAAAAACGAAGAGAGTATACTTTTAGAGAATATGCAAAGTTTTTAATCAAATTTATATCGAAACATAATTTAATAATAAATTTACTTTTCAGATAATAAAAATAAAAAAAATTACAAAATTAGACTGCTTCTTTGGAATATTATTCCATTATTATGGACCGTTTAAATTCTCAGACTTATGGAATTCTGAAATTTTGACCTAAATCTCTCACTGGTTTATTAATTTTCTTAATCTATACACCGATCATAAAAATGATAATTGTTATTACGTACTGAAAATACTTAAATTACCACACATAATTAGTTACATGAACACATTAATTCTTACGTGTATATATATACACTATAATGTAAAATTATAAATCAAAATTTAAAAACTTATTTTCTTTCAAATTTTTATTTCTTAGCACAATAAATTCTTTAACTTATACAAAATTTTTAATCAAATGAAACAGATTTAGTATAAAGTCTATACAAATATTGATAATTTCCATGTGAATTACCACATAGGCGTAGGTTGATTTAATTCATTCTTTGCAGTTCACATATCATCCTTATGACTTAATAAGTATTAAAAAAAATTACCATGATTTGAAAAATGTTCTTAGCAAGATTTTTTTCTTGATTTAAGAACTTTTTTTTTTTCTGAATGAATTAATAAATAATGCTATCGATAAAGCAATTTGTTTTCATCTCGAACTAAATATAAAAAAAATGAGACTATTGGAGATATTGGAGTGAATTAAATTATTATACTATTGTAATTAGGTCATGTTCGAGGTAATAAAAACCTCTCATATTTATTTATGAAACGTGAAGCCTGTTGATTAAAGTGCCCAAACACTGCCTGTTGGTTGAGTTCAATCTTCCAATTTTGGCGCAAGAAACTTCTAATGGATGAAAGATATTTTAGAGTTAGGCTGTTAGCAATTCAGCTCAATTTGTTTTTATGTTACCGCATAGCTCATTCATCAAGTGTTAGCTTCTACAACATGAACAGTGAAGAAATAGATAAGAAGTTTATTACACATATTTTTAGCTAACTAGCTAATCAATTGAAAACTTTTCGAGTCTCATAATAACTGAGTCTTTCATCAAAGTGCAATATATGAACTTAAGTTAGAATCTAATCATGAAACGCTGCGCATTAACCTTAAACCATACGTTGCTGGGCAAACATATCACACTGAGTGTCTTAAATACCTTGGCAACGACTATATTCTTCAAACTAGGACTGTTCAGATTAACCCATTCAACCCAGTCTGGCCAGGCCCAACTTGACAGGATTGGGCCAAGTGGAAAAGGAATAAGCTGGGCGTCGAGTTCCACTACCTAGCCCGATTGCTCTTCGCACCCAAGTAAAAATACTTTGGGCTAGCTCGATTTAGCCCAAAATTTTTAATAAATTTAAAAATTAAAAATATATATATTGGCTATGCCAATTAATAAATATTTATATTGGCTATTTGAGATTTTATTAATATGATCATAATATTTATGTTTGATTAATTTTGTATTGACTTTTATCGTGAATTTTTTTATATATTAGTTAATGATTGTGTATTTTTATTTATATTGTATTTTTTCTACTTGGGATTCTATTAATTTGTTTGTAATGTTTATTTTGGATGATGACATAATTTTTTCTTTGATTTAATTAATATGGTGATGTGCATGTATGTATATAAAATTTAGAAATAATAATTAAAAAAAAGTTGGAAAGAAGTCCGGGCCTGCTTGTGGGTCTACCCATTGGAACATGGGCCATTTAGGCACAGATCAGGCTTTAGGCCATAAAATATAGCTTGAGTACTGCTGGGATTGGGCTTTGAACAGGGGCTAAATCCAACCCAATCTGACCCGTAAACAGTCCTTCAAACAAGATTTTTAATAATTTTAAGATAGTTTGCCTTGACTAAAACAACTAGTTTGGATAGAATTTTTTTTTGATTGCCAAATTACACAAGAATACATTATCTCAAACTGGTATACTTGACTAAACCAGTTAGTTGTTTGTTCATACGAGATCCCACATCATTAAAATCTGATATTTTTTTTATATAAAACTGGCAAAAAAAATTTATACAATTTATCTATTATTTTTAAATTTATCATATTCGTATAGTATATATAATATTTATTATGGGTTTATTATATAAATAATAACATGTTATTTTATTATGGAGTTTTTGTTATACACTTTTATAAACGGCCCACAAACATATGTAAAAAAAATGGTGAATAGCATAATTTTCGCTTAAAATCCATCCCATTCCAAGGCTCCATCCCAATCCAACAGGTGTTCGATAGCCATGTACTATGATTAACTCTTTCAATAGACATGTTACATACTCACATGGCAAATACCTTAATAAATTAGGACTCCCGTGAATAATTTATTGCTATTGTTGATTTAATTCACAATCAAACCTTGAAGAGGAAAACTAAATTAAAAAAGGCTCAAACATTTCAGAAGCTAACAAGGCTAAGATGTTAATATAAATACCTCTGTTATATGTTCCAGTTCAGATGAAATTGGGTTGCTTTCTTGGTTCTCGAAGCTCCAACAGTATTGCAGGCACAGATTCATTATGCTATCTATATATCCTTGACACAGATCCAATGTCCAGGAAAGATTGTGAAATTAAAGCCTGATAAATACCTGCAGGCAAAAGTATATTGAACAAAGGAATGAGGAAAAATGGATTCTAGCATTCGCAAGGATGTTGGAATGGTTGTCTTCACTGGCTTATAACATGATTAGATGCCATTCTGCACGAAATTTTGAGAGGGAACAGGAGGTTTCCAGGATCAATGTGCTTCTAGTGCAAACACTCCATTATGCAAATCAAGAACAAACTGAGGCTGCAATTACAGAACTTCTTGTAGGCCTCAACTGTATCCGCAGGATAAATGGACACCTTAATGTAAAAGGTTGGCCAGAGTCTCCTCGCTGCAGAGTGTATTATATTCGAGCACAATCCAAAAAAAGGGAAATTTATGCAGCGGAATATTAGAGTACAACATATACTCACTGATATCGTAACATGATGATCAATTTCCATAACCTCCCACATCTTAGGACATGTCCTTTGATTACTAAGGATTCACTTTAATCAATCACCAATGCTTTCAGTCTTCTTTCTTGGGAGCAAGTCACGGTTGATTGAATCAATGTGTTTGGTTTTAGCACAGATCAAATATAGTCTAAGGGCATTTCCCTGTAAAGCATATTTTATCTTGTAGTATGAAGCGTTCTATAGGGCGGAACCAGAAATTTAAGCTTGGGGGAACCAAATCTACTAAATTTTGTATTCATAAATTTATATATTCCAAACTCTAAAAATTATCATAGTCAAACTTAAATATAGTCACAAAATAAAATAATTCATAATTTAAGTTTGTAAATCACATGAACAATAAAAATAAATGCGAAGATAATAGATTTACCTCATCATTTAAGCTGTGTCAGCCGCTCTTTCATTAAATAGAAATCATCAATAATCTTGTCCACCGAAATTGTTCTTGCAATTTTTTTTTTCAATGTACATAATCATAGAATCTCTAAGAAAATCATCTTCCATCTTATTACGAAGCCTTGTCTTCAAAATTTTCATAACTGAAAAAGCTCGCTCATTAGTTACTGTCGAAACTGGAAGAGTTAAAATAAGTCGAATCAACTTATCAACCAATGGATATGAATCAGACTTTCCTGTCTCCACCAATCCTCTACATAATTCAGCAATGGTAGATAACTTTCCCAATTCTGGATGGTTAGGCATATCAAGCTCAAAAAGCTGTAATTGAAACTTCAATAAAAAATTTTCTTGATCAGTAAAATCTTCTAGATAAAATTTTTCAGCCAAAGTGCAAATATCATCAATTTTGAATGATTTAAAACAATCTCTTGGAGACAAAGCTGTACTCAGAATAAGTAATTCTGTTGATTGCTCACTGAATCTGCTATTCAACTCTTGTAATTGCTTATCTATAGTAGCAATAAATATATCCACTCGATAATGATGCTCTACTGTCACAATGTCTTTTTGGTGCCGAGATCGAATTATGTCAGAAAAGTATGCATTCATATAAGGAATTTCAATATTATGCTGCTTACAAAATGATACCATATTCTGTAACAAAGCCTCCCAACCTTCATCTCTTAATCTCTGAATCAATAATTTTGTACGAGAAACTAAATGTATTGCATTTAAAATATCTTGAGATTTTAGCTGCAAACACTGACATAATGCATCACTAATTCCCATAAGCTCTTTCATCACATGCAAAATAAATATAAATTCAAAAGACATTAGCAACTTTAGAGCATATTTAGCATCACCACGTTGAGCAAAATTTGATCCATCAGCAGCTATAGTTTGAAGAACTGAACAAGTTGCACTAAAAATGCTTATGAGACTACATATGGAATTGAAATGAGAACTCCATCTAGTATCTCCAGGTCGATGTAGAGTTCTAATTTGATTAGCTCCTTTTCCAGTGTCAAGCTCATCATTTTCAACTAACCTTTTGGTTTCAGCTATTTGTTGAGCTTGTAACTCATCATTGCGTTTAGAAGATGCACTAACAGTGTTAACAATAAAGGATAAATTTTTGAAAAATGCATGAATATCTGCCACTTCTCTAGCTGCTGCAACAAGAACTAATTGCAATTGATGAGCTAAGCAATGGACATAGTATGCATAAGGACAATCTTTAAGGATTAAAGCTTGCAAACCATTCCATTCACCACGCATATTACTAGCCCCATCATACCCTTGACCTCGTATGTTTTCGACACTGAGATTATGATGAGATAAAGTAGAATAAATTCCTTCCTTAAGAGTCGATGATGATGTATCTTTAACATGAATAAGATCTAAAAAACGTTCACGTACAAACCCATCTCTATCAACAAACCTAACAACAAGAGTCATTTGCTCTCTTTTAGATTCATCTCGAGATTCATCAACAATCAAGCAAAATTTAGCACAACCAATTTCTTCTCGAATAGCAAGCTGCACGTTTCTAGAATACACATGTAAATTTTCCTTTTAAATGGCTGGTGATGTGTACTTTGCATTTTGTGGGGCATTTTTTTAACACAACATCATTAACTTCAGTATTATAAGAGGCTAAAATATCTAACATTTCAAGAAAATTACCTTGATTTTCTGAATCAGGATGTTCATCGTGCCCTCGAAATGCACAAGCTTGAAAAGATAACCATCGAACAGCATCTATGGAAGCTTTTAACCTCAATCGATTATTTTGAACTTGTTGTGAGCTTTGCTTTTCAATTGTCTTCTCAATGTGGCTTGATTGATTTCTTAGATCCTCATAAGACTTGACACAAACATTGTGTGATGAATTAGGAGTTTTTCCCATATGAGATAGAAATACACAATCTTTGCCATTATTGACTTTTTTTCCAATTTTTGAATCCTGTAGCAGTAAATGTATCACTCCCAGATTTTCCAGTTGATTTACTACTGAAAAGATAACATGGAAGACAAAAAGCAGCATCTTTAGCAGGTGAGTACTCTAACCATGGAAATTTTCTTAGCCAACTTTCTTGAAACCTACGACGATGATTTTCTGAACCAGAAACAATATACGAAAATTTAGATGGAAGAGATCTATATGGTCCATATTTGATATATGCTCTTCGAATCTCATCTCGTTGATTAACTGCATATTCCCAAATTTGAGGACGTAAACCAGGATCACGTACTAATGAAGCAATATCAATCTCTTCTCCATTATATTTTGCTTGATGATCCACCTTTGGAATTTTAGATGGCGGTTGCTCTTGTAAAATATCATCATCATCTGGTCTGCAAGCTGCCTCAATTGGTGGTGAGTTGTTTTGATTCTTTTCTTTTTTCTTAAAAAATGAATCAAATTTCGTTGATTTCAACATCTGTTAAAACATTAACACATTAGTTCATTAAATACTAAACTTATGAAGAAGTAAAAAATAATAACCTCATCTCAAAAATAAAAATTCAACAATTTCTTTAAAATTCTAATAAAAATTCATCTTATTTATACTAATAAATATTAAAAGATAAAAAATTCCACAACATTTATTTGAGGGGAAAAAAATGGTTGATACATCATACATCCATCATTTATCCACTTTTGGAATAATTTCACAAGAACATTTATCCAAATCTTTCATATTTATTTTGTTGAAAACATCCACTATATTTATCTCTAAAACATTCATACAATGGTTGCTGTTGGATTATATCTAATGATATAATTACTACATTATCATTTATTCATAACTCAATTGTCAAAAATCAGTCATCATATTCATACACTAAAATTTTTTAAAAGTATATAAGCACTAAAGGATTAAAATAGAGGTAAATAAATTTTTACACATCCAGCAACCCCTTCCTACATTATCATTTATCCAATCCAACCCATTTCTAAACTCTGATTTTGAGATATAAGAAAATTAATTAACAAATAGACATAGTGCTAAAAATTAAAATATCAATAGTGGTTTAGGAGTTACCTTTTTGTAATTTGTTTTTATTATCAATAAAAAATTGGATGGTATGAGTAACTTTTCCTCTTTCTTGTAGCAGAGAAGACAAAAACAAACAAATTAGGTATACTATGCAAAAACAAGAAGAACAGCCGTCTCGTCTGTCCTTTTACATTCTTAATATTAATATATTATTAGTTTGATTAAAAAAAAAGGGGGATTATTAAATTGGTGGGCTTGACATCATTGTATGGCCCATGTTGTACATATTACTAAAGTAGACAACAGGAAAAGTGGACTTTAATAACTTATTATTTTTTTTTGGGTTGGTGGGGCCAAGGCTACTAGAGGTCCCCCTTTCCTTCCGCCCCTGGTTCTAAAGTATCAAGAAATGCAAATTTTCCATTCTTTTATAACATTCCTCATAGTTGAATTTGTGGGGGTGTATACTCAAGATGAAAGAAGAATTCTAGGTAGTGAATTTGCCCACATCAATAAGAGTAGCAATACGTATATTTTTCTTAGTCAAAGCTAGGATAATATTAATTATCATAATAACATTCAATGTAGAAATTATATTATTTATCTTGAGCAAGCCAACCAATACCTTGTACATATATATAATATGAAGGATTCTTATTTCATCAAGAAAAACCTCAAACAACAACACTACCAACAAATACGATGATCTTTATTATTCAGCAACGATGTTCTTTGGTATTGCTTTCGCCGGCATAAGTTTTCTTATTACAATTCCCATCCTTTCATTCACATCTAAAGTTTCTGAAGCAGAATTGCTGTCAAGCTCCCAATCAAAATAATCAAGCAAAGAGGCTAAAACAAAGTGAACTACACGGTGAGCTAATGATATACCCACACACATTCTTCTTCCATATCCAAATGGTAATAACTCGAAATTTTGCCCACTATAGTCAATATTAGAGCCTAAAAATCTTTCAGGCTTAAATGTCAATGGATCTTCCCAAGCATCTGGTTCTCTTCCAATACCCCATACATTCACAAAAACTTGTGTATTTTTTAGGTATATCATATCCCACAAACTTTGTGTCTTGTAGTGTCTTTCTTGGAGCTAACAATGGGACTACTGGATGTAACCTCATTGTTTCTTTGATTACTGTCTGTAAATATGGCAATTTATCTATGTCCTTCTCTTCTACTTTTTTTTTCTTCCTATGATTTGATTTAGCTCTTCTTTAACTTTTCTCATTGATTCTGGGTTCCTGAGTAGCTTTGCCATTACCCATTCAATAGTTCCACTTGTAGTGTCAGTCCCACCAAAAAACATTTCCTGGGTAACAACATTATCAATATTCACAAGTTAAACTCAATAAACAAAAAAAATAAAGAATTTTTTACACAACTGATGATATCAAGTTCAAATTTGAGATCCAGTCAGAACCACATCTACAAAAATTAAAAAAGAAGAAGAAGCAAAAGTAGGATCAAATTAGTTTACCACTATGATTATGAGTATATTATGAGTTGAGTTCTTATCGGGTCCTTCACCTTCATATTCCAACAATGAATCCAATAAGTTTTTACACATTTTCTTCCTTCACCTTTAATTAAGAATGTTCATATTCGACAAAAAGTCCAAGTAGCGGATGTCGGAGATAAGGTGAGGGAAGGAAGACTTGGATAGTATGGGCATATTTTAAGAAGACCTCCTAATGCTGCGGTTCGTAAGTGTGAGAATTCGTTGATTGAGGGGGCTAGAGGTCGTGGAAGACCTAGAACTGTGTGGAATGAGGTGATAGCAAGAGACTTACGTGCCTTAGATCTTGATGCGGATTTGATTAATGACAGACTTGAATGGAGACGTAAAATCCGTGTCTTGGAAGGGGCCTAAGGCTGGAGTATCTTTTTTTGGTGTCTTTTGAGCTTATTTTGTTGAGGATCCATACAGCCGATCCCAACTTGTTTGGGACTAAGGCTTAGTTGTTGTTGTTGTTGTTGTTTCTTTAATTTCCTCTCTTCAACTTTCTTCTTAAAAAACTTCTCTACAATACTCAATGTTCTTCCAAGAGCTTGTTTCATGTTCGTCTTCACCCTTCGAGGATCCAAAGCTTTCAGAAATGGGAAAAAATCAGAAATATTGGGCTTCCCACCCCACATCATGACCTCTTCCATTGCTTCAAAGAACTCTAACCCTTCTTTTGATTGAGAATTCAAATGATCCTTTGAAAATACAACATTTCCTATCATATTAAATGTCATAACAAATGCATAGTGGCCTACAGCCACCACTTCTGGTTCCCCTCTTCCACGCGCCGCCTTGACATCCTCCTCAATATACTGAATATCTGGTCGATGCTTTTTCTCCGAATGATAGCAGAACCGTTGATTTTCTTACTAGTCATTAGCTCAACTGTGACAATCCGGCGAAGAAAGCGCCAGGTATTGCCATATCTACCAAGAGACAAAGATCCGTTGGCATAATTATGAGCTGTAAGAGATTCAGGAACTTTTCTGTCACAGAAAATACAATCATGGTTCTTGAAAAGCTCTTCAGCTGCCTTGGCAGATTGTATAACAAGAGTGTTAATACACCCAAGTCTTAACCAAACTACTTCGCCAAACTTGAATCTGAAACGATTGTGCAAAGTCTGGTGTGGAATGGTTCCAAGATCGAAAATGTTACCAAAAATGGGCAAAGGTTTTCGCCCTGGAGGTCGATTCTTGGCACTGGGTTTTGACTTCCTCGGTTTTAGCAGAATGAAAATTGTCAAGAAAAGAACACTAAGCCAGGCAACCAAATTATTGTAATTACACTCCATTTTCCGTTCCTCAATTTCTGTTGCGGCTTCTTGTTAGCTATTATTCCTGACCTTCCAATTATAATCCTTATATACACAGAAATATTAAAAGCGACTGGGGATTTTTATTCCAATTATAAGGTTTTTTTTTCTTGCATTCAACATGATGAAAGAGTCTGGGGCCCGATTTCTCCAAATCAGAAAAAAAAATCTTCAGACTTTTTGTGGACAACGTAATTCCTGAATTTATTAATTATTATATGAAATCTTAATGGATGATAAAAAAAATTAAAACATTTAATCAAAATTGTAATTATAACTCAAGAAGCTTGCTTCAAAAAAAAAAACTCAAGAAGCTATCATTAGAGTAGATTGGCTTAATTCACATGCTGTTACGTTGGACTTTCTTTTTAAAGAAATGTGTATCTTAACTTCTCTTAATATAATTTACTATTGTTAAAAAAAATTAAAAGCAATCATTTTAATTTGGTTAACTACGTAAATAATATTTCATATATGCTAAAAAATGTCGAAATTTTATTAATTCTATTAAAATATCTCAATGATCATAATATTAAATATTATTTTTATTCCCAATTAAGCCATAGAAATACCTAAAAAAGAACATAAATCATTGAGATTGGTGTCTAATGAGTATTTATTTAGTGGTATTTTCTCTAAAATTTTAATTTCAAGCTTAAATATGAGTGTGGGCCAAATGTATATATTTAGGGTAAAAGAAAATATAAAAAAAGAGTACATTTAAAGATAAAGACAGAGCCTTTTATTATTATTATTTTGTCTTTTGTTAATTTGTATATGCTGTTTAAAATAATTTTTAAAATAATTTCAATAATATAAAAGTTAGGGTTGTAATCGAGTCGAGCTAAATTTTAAAAAATTTAAACTCGACTCGTTATAAAATAATCAAGTTTAAACTCAAACTCAAATTGAGCTCGAGCCAAAACCGAGCTTGTATTGAGTCAGCTCATATATCATAAATCTAAATTTTGATTTAAATAAGTTTAATGAACTCAATCAACTTATTTCAAATTTTATTTTTTATTTATTTTTTTATATTTTCATAAAAGATATATTAAAATTAATATTTTTATAAAAGATAAATAATATGATTATATATTAATAAAAATAAAATATTGTATTACTATAATGTTATATTTTATAATAAATTACTAATTTATTTTATATTATATATTATTTAATTTATTTATTATATATATCATGTATTAATAAATTATATAAATTAAATTAGTCAAAAAATTAATATATTCACATATATAATTTAATATATATAAATTAAATAATATATAATTTTAATTAAATACATTAAACGAGCTAGCTTATAAGCTTAACTCACGAGCTTTTTAAATGAGCTAACTCACAAGCTAATGAGTCGAGTATTTTTTAGCTTGAATTTGGCTAATTTAACAAACAAGTAGTTTGAACTTGAAACTGAATGAGCTTTTATCGAGCCTAAACTCAAATCGAACTCGAGTAACTTAACTTATTTACAGCCTTAACAAAAGTTAACTACTCACTCCCTCTACTTTTATTGTCATTTTCAAAATAATAAGAGAAACTAAGATAATCGTTAGTTATTATAAATTTTATAAAAAAAAATTATAGTATTTTACTTAATTATTCATTTTAAATATTACTTTCTTATTAATTATTAACTTTATAAGTATTTAATATTTATAATGATAAATTTATAATTTATAATTAATACTATTTTAAATTTATAATAATGATAATTAAAATTAAATAAAAAAAAATTTATGACAATTGAAATGAAACGGAGAAAATACTTATTATTAAACGGCCATTATTATAAAAATGCATGAAATGACTGAGCATTTAATGAAAATAAGTAAGAATAAAATTATATATATATATATCAAGATAAGGATAAAATTTAATAAATTATCATTAATGTCTTCTTAATTTCCATGTGAATTACAATTAAAAATCTCAATATTAAATTTAATTTGTTTGAAGAGTTTTTTATATAATAGTAAAACAATAACATAAAAGCCATATATTAAAATAAAGCAGTTAATTGTATATATATGGTTGTTTTATTTCACTTATTTGTTACAGAGTATACGTGTATAATTTATGTGATATTCAAGACATTTTTTTTTGTTGTAAATTATTCATTTGGATTGGTAGGACCATAAAATTAGTAAAATTTTATTAATCAAGTTTAAATATAGTTGTATGTTCAAATACTCGAATTTAAAATTTATAATTAAACTAGAATAATTCTTTATTAATTGATCTACGTGTTTAATGGTTATTCGGGCTTTTTAATATGAGCCTCTTTTTGATAAAATGATTTCTGTTTTTGAAATTTTTCAATGTATATATATATATATTTATTTTTTTATTTTTTTATTAAGAAAATAAACTTGAATCTAACTCTAGTCCAAAAGTTAATTCATAAAATAAGAATTATTCAAATGATTATAAATAGCATATATTTATTATATTTAATTAAAAGAAAATTACATCATATTAATTTTTGTTTTCAATTTTACTACTCTTAATTTTTTTTTTCAATTTTAACTTTTATTTTTTTATTTTTACCTATTTTATAAAGTTTGTTTTTCAAATATACGGTACTCTTCTTTTTCTTCTTCTTCTTATGCTCTTTCCACGCTTTTCTTAGTCACAGTATATGGGTATATAACTTTTCCATATTGGAAATATATTGATCAATCACATACTTAAGTTTTAGGTTGGGATCTGTCCACTACGCAACTATAACTTTTTTTTTTTTAAATACTAAAGAATAGTTCAATTCATTCAACGTCTTCCACGTTTTTTTTGAGTATTTTGAGTTTTGGTTCTTTATATCCACCACATCTAATAAGACTTGGGCAACAAATTCTCAATGAAAAACTTAATTTTATTTGTATTTTTTTTATTTTTATGATTTTAAATATATGTAAGTATATGTGGGTATATATATATATGTATATATTATATATATTAACTAAAAAAATTATATATATATATATGAGTATATATTGGTATATATTATATTCACTTTAACCAAATAATAATAGTACATGTAGATATATGTGAATATATATTAATATATGTGGATATATGTAAATACATGTTAATATATATTATATATATTTTAACTAAAAAATAATAGTTAATGTGAATATATGATAGTATATATTGGTATATATGGATATATGTGGATATATATGAGTATATATTGATATATATTACATACACTTTATATATATGTGGATATGTGAATATATGTGGGTATATATGTGGATATATGTAAATAAAAATAAGAGTATATATGGATATGTGTGGTTATTTGTTATATATAAGTATAAATTTAATATAATTATTTTTAATTTAATATTTTAAAATTTTATTTTGAAAAAAAATGATACTGTATTATACTTATTCTATTTTGAATGCGTTGGACCCACAATGGCTAAATAGTATCCAAACAGTGCCTAATTTTCTTTAATGTATTTTTATAAAAAAAATTTATAAATTTAATATTTTTGAAAATTAAAAGATGTTAAAGTATTTTTAAAAATAATTATTCTTTTTAGAGTAGTTTTGTAAATGTCCCTTTGTTATTTTTTAATTTTGAAGTATACTTGTAGTATTTTTTTAAATTGAAATGAAATTGTCTTTTTTTTTTCTGAAAATGAGATACAATTGAAAAATATAAAATTGTTAAAAAAATTTTAATTCATATATATATGTTTTATCAAAATTTTAAAACGTTAATATTATTTAAAATTAATTTTATTTTAACTTAACACAAATATTTATCATTTTAAATAACAATAAATATTGCGTGGTCACTTCCACTTTAAAATCCGTAAATATTTGAATGATATAAGCATTCAAATTTTATGAAAAAATAATTATATAATAACTGTATAATGATTTTTTTTTCACCAAGATAATAGGTATATGTAGGTATATACTATATATACATTTATATACTAAGATGCTGCAGTTGTATATTGACTTTTTTTTTTAAATCATAAATATATATAGTTATAAATAGTATATACCTACATATACTAAGATATAATAGTTGCATACAGATATTTTTCTTCAAGACAATAGATATATATAAGTATATACTACATGTACTTTCATATATTTTATATGTCAGTATAACTAAAGAATAATAATATATATAGGTAGATGTTCGTACATATATATTACATATAACTAGATATGTATATGTTACATATATATATAGGTATATGTTGATATATGTTATATGTACTTTAACTAAAATAATAATAATATATATCGATATATATCGATATATGTGACTTATGTCAGTATATGTGGGTATTGGTGGATATATATAGATATATAACTATTTTATATATTTATTTATATGTGGATATATATTACATATAACTAGATATATTAAAAAGAATAATAATATATATTAGTATATATTATATATAACTAGATATATATAGGTATACGTTATAAAAGAATAACAATATATGTTACATATATATGGATATTGTCAGTATATATTGGTATATATTATAAATATTCAGATATATGTCAATATATATTACATATACTTTAATTAAAAATAATAATATATGTGGGTAGATATGGATATATATCTATATATGTTGATATATATAGGTATATATTATATATAAAATGATATTTTTATATTTTTATATTAAAAAATATTTTTAAAATAATTTTTATAGTTATATATTGGTATATCTTACATATAACTAGATATATGTATATAACTAAATATACATGGGTATATGTTGCAAAAACTATATATTACATATATGTGGTTATATATTGATATATATCGGTATATATCGGTATATATTATATATATTTTAAATAAAGAATAACAATATATATAGGTAAATATCGATATATGTTGGTATATATTAGTATATACTACAAATATTTTAACTAAAATAATAATAATATATGTGGGTACATGTTGGTATATGCTGATATATGTTAGTATATATTACATATACTTTAACTTAAGAATGATACATGTGAATATATGTAGATATTTATTACATATACTTTAACTAAAGAATGGTATTTGTAGGTATATACGGATATACTTATATATATCTATATATACCATTCTTTAATTAAAATATATATAACATATACTTTTATGCTACATATACTTTAATTAAAGAATGATATATGTGAATATATGTAGGTATATACTACATATACTTTAATGAAATAATTATATTTGTAGTTATATGTTATATATACTTTAACTAAAAAAATAATATATATAGATATATGTTATATATACTTTAACTGAAGAATGATATTTATAGGTATATACAGACATATGTTAAATATATTTTAATTGAAGAATGATATATGTGAATATATGTAAGTATATATTATATATACTTTAACTAAAGAATGATATTTGTAGGTATATGTGGATAGATGTTACATATACTCTAAGTAAAGAATGGTATATATGGATATATGTGGATATATACTATAAATATTTTAACTAAAGAATAATATTTGTTGGTATATGTTATATATACTTTAACTAAATAAAAATATATGTTGATATATATTAATATATTTTATATATTCCTTAATTGAAGAATGATATTTGTAGGTATATGCAGGTATACGTTATATATACTTTAATTAAAAAATGGTATATGTGGATATATGTAGGTATATATTATATATATTCTAACTAAAAAATGATATTTGTAGGTATATGTAGATATATATTATATATACTTTAATTAAATAATAATATACGTGGATATATATTGATACATACTATATATAATTTAACTAAAGAATTATATGTATAAGTATATATTACATATACTTTAACTAAAGAATGATATATGTAAATATATATACATATATGTTACATATATTTTAATTAAAAAATGATATTTGTATGTATATGCAAGTATATATTACATAGATTTTAATTAAAGAATAATATATATGTATATATGTTATATATACTTTAACTAAAAAATGATATTAGTGGATATATATTATATATATTTTAACGAAAGAATAATATATATGAATATAAATAGTTATATGCTACATATATTTTAACAAAAAAAATATTTATAGATATATTTGGGTGTATGTTACATCTATTTTAACTAAAAAATTATATATGTAGATATATATTATATATATTTTAATTGAAAATAATGTTTATCGGTATATGTAACAATAACAACATATACTTATTAATAATAATAATATAAAATTATTATATTTTTTAATTATATATTAATATATATTATATATAATAATATATACTTGTTAAAAATGTGAATTTAAGTGTTATATGAATAAATTAAAATTTAATGATGCAAACTGAATAAATGAGTTAAATTTAGTGGCAAATATATATTTGGTTTAAAAATTTTCATTATTTATCTTTCTCCTTTATTTTTTTCTCTTTCTATTATTTAAAATATCAATATTTTTTTACTTTTCTCATAAAAATTTAAGAAGAAAAATATTAAATGTATTTAAAAGAAAATAAATTAGCTCATTTTAGTCTTTAAATAAATGAATTATAGTATTGAATTAAAAATTATTATCTATTTTACTATTTAATTATATATATAAAATAATTTTTATAAATTAAAATTAAAATATTAATGCAAATATCCAGTTTAAAATATTATCTTGATTATGGAGAAAATTTGATAAAAAAAAATTACAAAAAAAATATTTTTTAAGGAGGAGTGTACAATAATAATAGCATAAAATAAATATAGACAATGTAGTTTGGCCAATTTGTCAATTTATTAAAGCTGAAATGTAAAAATAAAATTAAAAAATAAAAATAAAGTCAATGAATCATATTTTTTCTCTCTCCATATTCTGCCAATTAATAAAAGCAAAAAGTGATCCTATTTTTTGACCATAATTTTACAAATTGAAATTTTGATTTTTGTATAATTGAAAATTTTATTTAAGCGTCGTATATTTGAAATTGATTTTTTACTTTTAGTTTATTTTTATAAAAATGATGTTTAATTAATGTGGGATACTCAATACATCTCCTCACGCCTAGAGCTAAATATATGCAGAAAATCTAGAGCTTGGAGTTTGTAGGACTGGACATATATGTGGAAGGATCAACATTAAGAGATTAGATCGGTGACTCCGATATCATATTGAGAAAATAGACTTAGGTCTAACTCAACCTTAAAAATTAACGTATGAGGTGAGAATTGTCCAAGCTATTATAAAAAGTACACTTTTATTATATTTAATCAATATGGAATACTCAACATTTTTTTATAAGAGATTGGCATCACCGACATCCTTCAACAGATATACCGAGTTTGTACACCCAATGAGTTGGGAAAAGTTTAAAAGAATGGAGTTTCAAAAATATTGGAGGTTAATAAGTAGTATTTCATAGAACCTTTATCTTTTTTATTGGGTTAATTACTAAAAAAAACATGAACTTTAGTGATTACAATGGTTTGCATTCCTTGAGTCAATTATTCAAAAGCCGGTCGGCATAATAAACAATTCATCGGTGGCGGAACTAGGATCAATGCGACAGGAGGGTGAAATTTTTAAGTAAAAAAAATTACAAATGAATTTATATTTAATTTTATTTTCATATTAAAAAACTAATTTATTTTCATATTAAATAACTAAGTGTTTAATTTTTTATTATTTTTTTCAATATTTAAATTTTACTTTGAGAAATTACATAATATATATTATTTTTAAATAATATTTATATATTTTTTAAGATATTTAAAGAAAGTTTTTAAAATAATTATTTTTTAATAAATTTATATAATAAAATATTTTTTATAAAATAATTAATCTAATCACAAAACTCTAAACCTAATTCATATTCAAATTGCAAAATAATTAATTAACCTTATTACAAAATCTCAAAATCTCATTTATATCATAATCAAATTTCAAAATAATTAACCTAATCATCAAAACTCAAATTTGAATTCATAATCAAATTTTAAAATAACTAATCTAATAATCAAAATAATAAACTAAAACTTATAAATTAAATAATAATTTTAAATAATTATGACACTCAATAACACTATCAAAATAATAAATTAAAAATTAATTTTAAAGAAAAAATAAATATACATACACACGCAAATATATAGAGATACTATATATTATATTATAAATTAATTTTATATTATATAAATATAAGTATTATTAATTTTATGTATATAAATATACATATATAAATATATAGATATATGTATATGTATATGTATATGCATATAGGAACCAAGGGGGGCAATAAACTCCCCATGCCCCCCTTGATTCCATCCCTGATTTAGGTTTAAGATTGTGAGTTATATTCTCTTAACTAGTATAGGTTATGCAAACATTATCAGCCACAACTTTGCCTTTAGACATCCAAAAGATGCTTTTGTAACCATATTAGGACAAAAAGAACAAATTAAAGACTGATCTATAGAGGAAAAATCTAAAAAATATAGATCGAAACTTAAAAATTAGGATTTCTAAAAAAAATTCGATTTCGAATGAAATTTCTAAGAGACCTTCAAGACAAACATAAACTCAAAAAAGAAACTAAAAAATAATAAAAAAATTTCAGAGACTTGCACTCTGATACCATTTAGAAAACTGAAAAAGAGAAAAAAAAAAACTAGGATAACAGTAGATTATAATAGAGAAAGATGAAGATGATGGCTAGAGAAATACTATGGAGTATTTTTAGAAAAAAAAATAAAAAAGATATATATATATATATTGTAATTTTCTCAAAATAAACTATATATATTTTTTGCTTAAAAATTCAAGAATGTATTTTCTTTTTTTTTTTGGTTGGTGTTCTACTATTGAATTGAAATATATAAAGAGATGTTTGCTAAGTTCCAAGCTTTTAATTCACAACCAAAAGAAGGAATTTGGGATTCCTATTGGGTGTTCTAAGGGACGTCAGCAAGTATTGCTTTGTTGCTGCTTTTTTTTTCTCCGAGGCAGAGTCAAAGATGCATCAAGTGGAGTGGAATTTTGCTTTGTTGAAAGCATGGGTGTATGAGTTTCAAAAGGGCATTTGAATAGAGATATAAGTGTGTGTCGACCAAATAAAGCATAATTACTGCAAAATTTTTAGAAGAGTAGAGCAAGCAAGTGCACACGCTAGCATTTATATCTCTTAGATTTTGATGATGATCTCATGCCCGAATCTATGTTCTTCCTCCACAAGACAAAAATGGTGATTTAAGGGTTACACCAAATCCCTCTATCATCTTTTAATGCCTCTTTTTTTAGTATTTTTCCATATCTAGTGCCTTCCCTTCTCTTTTAACCATCTCTCTCTTTTTTTATTCGCACTACTTTAATTGTTACAAACACGTTTATAAACTACCCAAATTCTATTATGAACTAAATTAAAATTATGATAAGTCTAATCTAGTTATTAAATTTGTTCCGTCTATCAGCTAGCTAGTGTTTCAAAATTTGAAATCATATTTACACTAGATAGTAATCATAATTGAAATCACATAGAAATGATCTAATCAAAATTTTCATATATGCATGAGTTTATCGTAAGACCTTTTGATTTTAGGCCATGCTGCAAATTGTTCAAATAATGACCTCGTAAAAAAGAAAATAGACTTAATATAATATGTTATATATCAATAAGGGAGAGTTTGGCTTAGAAACTAGCTTATAGGCTTTAAATTTAAGTTGATATATTTATTTAGATAATTTTATAAATTTTAAGTTTAGTTTATAAGTTTAAAAAATAAATTGGGACTACTAACTTATTATTTTAGTATTTATAAATATTTGATTTATAAATTAGTTTGATCAAATAATTTACTATATTGTTCAAATTCATTTCAATAAATGCTTTTAATATAAGTTTATATCTTTTAAGTCATTAGTTTAATAATAAATATGTTTATAAATTATTTTTTATCAAACATGTTAGTTATTTATCAGCCACTTAAAAACACTCAAAATAGAAACATAACTACTTAAAATTTTAAATACTTATAAGCTTGTACATGTAAGTTAAATTTTATAAGCTAAACTACACCCTCTAAATAATACTACATATGATTTTATATTATGATAATAAAAAAAAAGCCATATGAAACAATAATTTGAGAATAAAAACTAGATAAATGAGGTAAAATTGCCTCAGTTAAGTCTTGTTAAATATTACCATATTTTTTGAGAATTATACAGAAAATTTCATTAAACTAACAGAAAATTACATCCTAATAATACACAGAGAATAAAAGGGAGCAGAAGTACAACGATCTTCCCCTTAGATGTATAAGAAACAAAGCTCAAACAACACAAAAAGGCCGAAGATACACAAAAAAAAAATTGTTAATTATTACCATGTAAATTAGGGTTTCAAATTGAGTTAATCACGTATATGATATGAGAGATAGTTAGTGGGTATATATAGAAGTCTCCATCTATATGAAAACCCAACCATAAATTCTGAGAGGAAAAGTTGGTGTCTACTCTATATAGGAAATCATATCTGCCTAGGAAGCCTCCCAATTCTCTCTCTCTCTCTCTCTCAAAAGAAAAAGGAAAAAGAAAAAACACTCACAAGCACACATGCACACTTGACACCCCAAGTACTCAAAAACCTTCGAGCCAACACGCAAAGTCTACGTGCACTCTTACATTATTATTTTCTATCTCTTTTCTATTAGTTGTTTCTCCTCCATCAAATTTGTTCAATTCCCAGAAGAAATGAAAAAGAATATGTAAACCCCCACCGCCACAACGTTAGGATTGGAACTTCAAAAAAAAAATCTCGTAACATATTATATATATTACACTGCAATTATAGTAAGTTGAGGTTTATACTATAAACTTAACAACCTAAATCGTTTTAGTTGAATTGTCTTGTCCATTGTAAATCTATTACATATTCTGGAATTATTAGATGTGAAATTTTAATTTCGCACTCATTATATGGTTTAACACTCCCTTCAATTATTAATTACGTAGTTAAGATATTTGACAAGTAAATAATTAATAACCACTGCTCAAGTCACCTAAGATAACAGCACTTAACGCATTCACATTAATGAACAAAGGTATCAACTTTTAATTAGATTTTTCTTTATTTAATAAGACATGAATAAAACAAAATGAATGTTAAAATTTTTTTTTTAAAAAAAAGAAGAAACACTTTGAAATCTATGTATAAAAATTTAGCAATAAGACATATAGTCACAGAAATAATGGAACACTAGTACATAGCTAGCTTTTTGTGTGATTGAGTAGTGTAAATTAATATGGGATGAAATGTGGTGCAAAGAGAACAAAAATTAATAAAGGGGTACAGTGCTTTTGTGAATTTAAGGCAGACATAACTCTCTGCTTCCTCTTCCTTAGATATATCTCATCTCTACTTTGAATTTCTGTGTTGCCCATTATCATTGCATGGAATGGAGAATGGCTTTGCTCTTTTTCTTGCCTTTATTAAATGACACTACTCTTTATTATTATCTTCCTCTGCAGGGCTCCCCTATAAATACATGCCCTCTTTTCTTCGTTCTTCACACACACACACACACATATATACATATATATAGCTCTGGTTTAAAATTTAAATGGGGTGAGTAGCTCCTGATGGAGAAGCAGGGCACGTGCAGACCCTCTTTGGGGCCTTGGCTTCTCGTATGCCAAATCAACTCTTTGCACGTGCTCCCCTTCTCCAACATGGCCTTCCCACCCTTCTCTCTCTCCCTCAGCTTCTAAGTTGGTAAGTGGTGAAACTTTGTTAATTTTTTTTAATACAGATTTAAGAATGTCAACCTCAAAAATTAATTGTCAAAAATTTATGTTAATTGAATCATATTTTTATTCATTTTTCAGACCATTCAGACACAAGTTTTTTTTTTTAATATGAAATTGAGAATGCTAATTTCAAAAGATAACTATTAAAGTTGGAGAATCAATTTTTATATTAATTGAATTATATTTTTTTATTTAATAAATAAAAAATTATCTACATTTGTATTATTTGCTATAGGGTAGTTTAACAAACTTATAATTTTCCTTCCATTATTCTTTTTCCACTTTGCAAGCTTTGCTTTTTTAAAAAAAATCTCAACTAAAAATTTACATATAATTCCAATAATGATAGCTATGATATATATAAAGATAATTGCATAAAATGAAAGAGAACACGTGGCGAGATGAAGGAGAATCAACTACCCACGTGCCATGCAGGCTCTGAACCTTCTGAGTTAACCTCAACTTCGCCATTTTCCTTCAATTTTCGAGCATCTTCCAGAACCCAAATCTAACAAATACTCTATAAAACCGATTCACCCTCCTCTCAACACTCACCATACCAATAACTCAATCAGCTCAGCAACAAGAAGAAGAAAAAGAAGAATTGAACTAAACAAAGAGCAAGAATGAAAGACACAGACGAGAAGGAGGAGAAGGTGGTGATAAAGGCAGTCTCCCACGACGAAGAAGGCAAGAAAAAGGTAGAAAAGGCAAAGCTGAACCCTCGAAACTTAGATACTATTAAGTACGTTGAAAGAAAGCTCATGGACAAAGGAGTTAATGAGAATGGAAAGGCACCCAGTTGATGGGTTAGGTGGGATCGGAAAACCGCCGCCGAAGTCCGGTCATGGTGGGAAGTTCAATTGGGAAGTACCTGATGATACGGCCAGTGGCGGAATCAGGATATTACTGGGGGGTCGGCGGCATGCACTCATGGTGGTGGCCGGTGGGGCTTCTCTGCCTAGGCTGCCGCTGCTGCTGCTGTGGCTGGTTCAACCTAGGGAGGGAAGGGGGAGAGGGAAGAAGGAGAAGAGAAGAGAAGAAAGGGGCTGCGTTTTAACGCAGCCCCTTTTTTTATTTTTGAACCGGCCTGGGCCTGTTTATTTTTTTTTAAATAAACCCCTGGAGAAATGGCGTCGTTTCGACAGGGGTTTATTTATAAAAAAAAATTAGTCCCTGGCGAAACGACGCCGTTTCTCCAAGGACTAATTTATAAAAAAAATATATGTATTTGCAGCGAGAGGTTCGTCTACCTCTCGCTGCAAATCCTTTGAAACTCAGCAGAGGGGGCTGAGTTTTTACCTCTCCACGCCTCCCTTCTTCTGGCCGCCGGTGAGGGGGGGTCGTGTGACCCCACACGACTCCATAGTGGTTTCGCTGCTGAATACGGCGGAGAATGAGCTGGATGCGGTGCCTCCGGCGATTGATAAGGATCATCTGAATTATCTGGAGGAGGAAGGAGAAGAAGAGAGTACTGATGAGGTTGCTGGGGAATTGGTTGTTGAAGTGGAAGTGGCTAAAGAAGCTAAAGAAGGTGTGGGTAGAGTCGAGGTTGATCCTCATTTAAATATTAGTTAATTAATTTTAATTTTTGTGCTAATTTGTAATTATTGTTATTGTTATGGGTTTTGTGTTTTTTTAATTAGTATCTTTTTTTTCTCTTTTTCTTAAGAAGTGGATTGTAATTAAGAAAGATATAAGTAAAAAAAATTGTCTTATATAACTTACTGTTAATAATTTCATTTCCTCTATTTTTATAGCTTGCAATTATGATCATATATGTCATTTTTTTTGTTCTTATAACTTGCAATTATGTTTTATATTTTATTAATATGTTTAAAAATGTAGTTTATAATTATTATTTATGAAGAATTTACATATATTATTTTAATTCATATATTAAGAGAAGAATTCACGTAGTGGATTTCAATATCAGAATTAAAAAATTAAGAATCATATGGTATAGTCAAAATGTCTCTTTAATCTAAAGAATTTACATATATTGCTTTGAATGATAGTCAAAACGAGCCCATTTGGCCCAGTTTACAGTGCTTCTTTCAGCCAACCTATTAGGGAAAATGATACATTCCACCGTTCCCATATTTTTTAAAAATTTTATTTTTTTTATCAGAAATATTTTAATTATTTTATTATAAATTTATAATAAATTTATTATAAATTTATTATAAATTCTTTTTAAATTAATAAAAATTTAAATTTTAATAAATATTTTATAAATAATAATATTTTGATAAATATTTTATAAATATAATAAATTTAAAATTTTTTTTTATTTTTTTTTTATTTTTTATCAAAAGTCCAACAGACTATGGTTGGGTGCATCCATGTTTAGCCCAAGTCCTTTTATTAGTCTAATTCATTATATCTGGTCTTTGTGAAAGTTGAGTCAACTTACAAGTGAAAAAATAATAAAATTTTAATTTTACCATATTTTTTAAAATATTTTTAAATTTATTAAAATTTATAATTTTTTTATAAAAATATTAAATTTAAATAATTTATTATGAATTTATTTTAATTTTATTTTAATTTTATTATTCATTTATTATAAATTTATATAATTTATTATAAATTTATTGTAAAATAATTAAAATATTTTTGATAAAAATAAAAAAATATATATATAATATGATAGAGAGTGTAATTTTTTGTAGTATATTATATTATTTTTAAAATTTTTTTGAAACTATATTTTATATATTTTTAAAATTGAAAATCTAAATAAATTTTAATTTTTATTTCTATACAAAAAATAATATATCGTTTTTGGTGATCAAATCATAAATATTTTTTTTCATTATGATTTTTTTAACTTCAATGTGGATGATTTTCCTTTGATTATAGCAATAAAAAAAATAAATTTAATAAAGTGTTTGAAATTAATTAGTTTTTAATATTATCTGGTTACTAATTTTTTTTTTAAAAAAAGAAAAATACTATGCCAATATTTTAATTATTGATCCCTGTTTGCATTACAGTCAATAAAATAAAAGTTCGTTAGAATGTATTAGGTTTCAATTTAGTTTAAATGTCAAAAAAAAAAAAATAACAATGTATAAGGTTGGTGAAATGTTAATAATATAAAAAAATGTGAAGACTACTTGAAATACAAGGGCCAGTCGGCTGTCCTTGGTGGATGAGTCTTAAGTGTTAATTTCATAGTTGATCTTTCACAACTATAATTAGATACATGAAAAGATAGATAAAGGTCATATAGCTTTATCACAAAAGAAAAAGTTTGAAGGTGTTTTTTTTGGTTCTATTAATGGTGGATGACAACTACTTTTTTTTTAGTCAATTATTACTGAATTTGACCTCATATATTACTAATATACAACATAAGAAAAAAAATCATTCATAATCACTCTCTATAATATAGTGAAATCCTTGTCTTTATACGCAATTATAGAGGTAATTATTGAATTCTTTGAGTATTATTAAATATATTTTATTATTATAAAATATTACTTCGTTCCATTTTAATTATCATTTTTATAAAAAAATTATTTTACACAAAATAGTATTAATTAAAAATCTAAAATTATCTTTATAAGAAGATAATTAATATTTAATAGTAATTAATAAGAATAGCATTTTAAAAAGGATAATAATTAAGTAAATTAATAAAAAAAATTTAAGAATTTATAATTATTAATGATTGTAATTGAAGTGGAATGAATTAGGAGTGAATATGGACCGATTCAGTCTGGAGATTTAAAAATTTTCAGAACTAAATCAAAATTTGAATATTTTAAAATCATTAAAATTGGAACCGAACTGAATATATAAAATATTCATACTGAATCGAATAAAAAAATTTGATTCAATTTGATTTGGATATTCAGCCCTAATGTAGCGATTTTAATTTCAAATGGAGATAAAAATTTAAAAATTTAGAATTATTTTTTCTCAAATTTAAATAATAGAATAATAATTAATAATATTTACAAGCTATTCATATTTTGTTGAATTAACATGGTTAAACAACTTCACAATTATAAATAAATAAATAAATTCACAATAATATAAAATTAAAAATTTTATTATATTTATCCTCAAACTTAATAAATTTATAATAAGATTAATAATTTATTTTAACAATAATAATAATTTATTCAATTAATTGCTAATTAATTTATTTCAATAAATCAAACAATTTCAATTAACTAATTTATTTACTTATTAATTTACTCATTAATTTATTTATACATTAAATAATTAAATATAATAAAATATGAGGCAATAAAATAAAATAATTTTAAATTTAAATATCTTAATAATTTAAATTAATCAATTATAGATATATTTTAACACACAATTCACGAATAATTATTATTAATCAAATAATTTTTAATCAATATTAATTATAATGTAAATTTTTATTTATTATTAATTTATGGTATTATATATATGCACAAACATATTATTGTAATTACATTTTCATATTCTTATTAAATTCATTCACAATTATTCATTTGTTAATTGTTATTACTTATATTTATAAAAAATTATATCGTATTATTTGTATTCACTATCAGTACTCATAAGTATTAATTATTATTAATATTCATATTTATTATTATTATTATTTAAAAACTGCTAATACTATATTAAATTATTTTATTAAATATATATTATTAAAATTAGTATAAATTACTATCATTGGTACTAGAAAAGTGATAGTAATTATTCATATAAATATGTTAATAAATTATATTTAGTTATAGAATTAGCTTGATTAGTAACAAAACATAAAAATTTCTAATGGTATATATAGAGCATAGTATATAAATTAGAAATTTCAAAATAAATATATGACATGACATAATATAAATTAATAAAATAATTTTAATATATTTTAAAAATATCAAATATTAAATGATATATTAATATAATATTATATTATTTTATATTATTAATAATCAATCGAATATTATTTTGGTTATTCAGTCCGGTTCGATCGTTTATAGACTAATATCCAAAATCATTCCATATTTAAAAAAAGGGTACGGTTTAGTTGGGGTAAAGTCAAAAAATTAACAGAACTTTTTAATTATAGATATTTCGATCCCGATATTAAAATTAAGTAGATATCTTCATGATCCATACTCGGCCCTACAATGAATAAACTATAATATTTTTGGTCATTTTCCTCCTGTTTTTGAAATTCAATCGTTAATTTTATATAATTTATGGTAAATGAATTCATAGTTGAGCTTATAAATAGGAGCTTTTGTTAAAAATATAAGAAAAATTGAACAAAATTTTAAATTTTTTAAATTTATAAATTATTTATTAAAATATCATAATTTATAAATTATTTATTAAAATATTAGATTTTTATTAGTTTGTAGTAAGTTTATAATGAGTTAATTATGAGTTTATAAATTTTATATAATTTATAAAATGAATAAAATAATTAAAATTTCTTAGTAAAAAAATAAAAATTTTAAAAAATATGATAAAAATATGTCACTTTTTCTATAAATAATTAGTTAACAAATTTGTTAAACGGGTAAGGAGAATTATTTCAAATAGAAAATTAATTAAGTGGCTGGCTAATTAGCCATAGCATGCACATTATTATATACTCCGATTGCAATTCATTCTTTAATTAATTAATTAGTTCAAATTCAATCGTTAAAAAATCAGCATCTAAATTAGTTGTTTTAGGTGCTACAAGTCAAATATTTGATGCAGAGCAGATCTACAAACAACCATTACTGTTATTGTTATTTATTTTTATTATTTTTAAATCAATAAAACAATTAATTATTGAAGCATGCAGTTGATCAAGAAAAAATATTATTTTTTTCAGTATATAATATATATAACATTTATTTTAATGGCCATATATTCATGCAATGCAACCAATATGTATATAAATTTGTATTATTCCAAACCTTTATTCCATTACAAAGTATAATTCGTCGAGCATGATAGATTTATTAAACTTCCAATTTAATTAATATATATAAATTAGTATAGTTTAAAATAGTTTAATTAATTATGATAAATTAATGTAGTTTCCCATGCATTGCTAGTACAGCCAACATAACCCAACTTGCTCTTTGATTAAACACGTAGAAAGTGTCTATTAATTTTAGTACTTTAGAATAAGTATAATATTATCAGTTATTAATTGTCCTTTTAAGTCTGTTTATATTGTGATTTAGAGATTAAAGAGAATTATGCTTTAATTATTGTATTCTTATAATGAAATGCTAATTCAGAATTGGAATTAATTTATAAAAAAAAAAGAAAAGAAAAATAAAGATGATTAGAATTTTACTACAATTTACATACGATGAAATAAAGAAAGTTTTGTTTGTTAATTTTAGCACTGAGAGAAAAATGACGGTTATACCTATCATGTTTATAATTTAGATTCGATCATTTTAATTTATATCTGATTATTTTTAAAAATTATAATATAATAATATATATTTTGCTCTTTGAATTTTATAATTCTTCTTTTTATTAAAATTCTGTATATAAACTGTTTTTCTGTTATATATGAATCATTATTTAATAAAAGATATATGTATATATTCGAACCATTTAATTTCTATCCATAATTAAATCGCCCTATATGTTTAAAAATAAATTAATTACCTTTAAATTATTATTTTATTTGGGGAAAAATATTTTAATAATAAAATAAAAAATAAACCCGCTTACTAATTGAGTTAAAACTTTAAATATGATAAAGTATATATTTAGTGATTTTTAAAATGTATTCGAAGAATAAAGGTTATAAAATTGTTAATTCATTTATATGTATATATAAATATTTATATATCCATTTATAAAATTACCAATTAATTAACTAATTATAGTGTTATATTAAAGTGATTGACTAATGACTATAGTGGCATCACCTAATTAAACGGTAGTGGAGATAATTAAGAGATGAGATAAGCTGGTAGTTGGCGATTTAATTAAGTATAGATGTTAAATTAATCGCAATTAATAGAGCAAGTCTTCTTCATTACAATCAAACAAAGAATTAAGTAACGTTTATGGGTAGAAATTAATATATAAAATATCAGCTTGACTTGAATTAGAGTTTTACCTCATGAGCATAAATTGACAGTAGAAATAATGATTAGGTATTAGAAATGATTTAAAATTTTAAATTAATGAGGAAAGTGTTCAAGAATCCAATGCCTTCTTTTTTTTTTTCTAATTTTTTTTCTTAAAAAAAAGAAAAATCATTTACTTGTTTTTAATATTTTTAGATTCAAAATTCATGGAAAATATAGCAACCTAATTGGGATGTTAACATGACCTATTTTCTGATTTTAGAACTTTTATTTTTTAAAAAATAATTGTGCTTTTTAATATAAAAAACAAATACAAAAAAAATTGATTTTTTATTATATTATTTATGAAAATATATATTTATCGTTATTCTATTATTTTGGCGTGCACAATAATTATGTTTTAAAGCTAAGAAATTAAAGAAAAAGGCATTTTTTTCTTAGATGATTCGATATTAACAATTGAAATATTTATTAATTAAATCAAGAGTAAAATTCATTTATCAATAAAGTATTCTACAAAGAATGCCATTCAAAATGTGACTGCTGGCTGGCTTTCAATCCATACAAACCTTGTTGATTTTTCTAGGGGCGTTTGCAAGTCAGTTATTAAAAAAATAAAAAGTTGAAGTATAACTTTATTCATAATTAAGTGTTATTTAAAAGGAGCTTTTGATATAATTTTTTGGTATATGCATCATATTTTTTTATAATTTTAGTATACCAAATATTTTATATAATCATAAAAACAAAAAAATATCGTGTATATATTAAATATTTACAAAAAAATATGTATATTTTTAGTATATATTCAATATAAAATAAATAAAAAATTAAAAGTAGTATTTTTGTAAATTGAAAAAAAATACAGTAGAAATGAATTTTTTTTTTTAAAAGTAGTATTTTATGTAATTTTTTGTATCTCTATTTTTTTTTGCATATTTACTCTATTTTACAAATTTATTTTATATTTTTTAGACAGAAAAAATAAAATGTATATATGCTATTGAATCTAATATCAAGGTCATATTTACACAATCACTAAAATATAGTTTGATGGTTATAAGCGTATATTGTTTCCAATTATGTGTTGTATTCGAGTCTTATAGGTATTTTTTTCTCCCCATATATATAATTTATAAAAAAAAGGATCATATTTACACTTTTTTTCATTTATATTTACATAAATCAAGCATTTGTGGCATTTTGAAAAAAAAAAAAAACCTTCACAAGTAGCTCATTGACTGAAAATTCCATTTGGGAATGGGAAGGTATAAGAGACATGTTAGATGGTATATCATGTCCATATGTGACATATTGGACCTTAGGCACAGCCAACCAACTTAATTAATTCATTTAATTTATTCATAATTAATTATACACGTTAAATAAATTTAGAAAAAGAGACAATGACATAATCTTAATAAAGATTTTATACGTAAAAGAAATATGAAATAATTAATTTAATCTCTACTTTGAAAAAGACAGAGTCTATATCAGTTTTTTTTTTGCCATACGTAAACTAGAGTATCTTCTAATATAAATGTATACCAACAATTAATATACAAATTAGCTTATTTGCTTTGTTATTATATAATTAAAGAAAAATTATTTTATTGGTGATTGAACTTTTTAATAAGTTTTTATTTTAACTACTTACTTTTTTTTATTTAATTCAATATCTCAACTTTAATGAATATTTATAAATGAATTGTTTTGATTAGTATTTTTATTCCGATAAGGATCGAAACTATTCATTAAAATTGAAACACTGAATTGAAAATAAAACAAGACATTAAAAAAATTTAGACTCTAATAATATAATTTTTTGTATAATTAATATAGCAATCACATACACTTTAACCATATAACTAAAATATAAGTTTTTTTTTATAGGGAGTAGATTGAAATCTTGAAGAACAAGGGGATTAATTCTTCATATATGTTATGAAAGGAGATGATTAAGAAATTGAAGATGAAGAAATTTAAATCACATAAACAATGATGCAATTGATTAATCAGAGTCAAATTGCTGTTGACTAACTTGATGATAGTATTAGGTGATGATTAAGAAACATATATATTTTTTTGAGGCTAATACTTAGACATATAGTAAATATTTTTCTTTTAATCAGATAATACTCTAGAAAAAGCACTCAATTAGTCCTATATATTTTAGTTAACCACTCAATTAAAAATTTCTAATTACATATTTATAAATCCTTAATCATAATTATTAAATTTACTATTGGATCATCAACGGGGTTGATCCGAGTGATAAGCGACTCAGATTTACTTAAACAAGTTTCATGTTCAAGGCCTAGTGTATGCAGCTATTTTTATCGAAAGACTCATCCACCACAGTCAGATGCACAATCTGAATAGGATTCCAATTAGTCAGGGCGAAGTCCTAAATATTAGACGGACAATAAAAAAAAACTATTGGATTATTTTATAATCATAGAAAATTTTAGCTTAGGCCGAATTCATGACTCAACTATACATCCAACTAATAACAACATACGATTTAAAAATAAAAATTAAAAAAATTAATTTTTTAATATTATAATTCACTTTACATATTATTATTAATTAGGTACATGGACGGGTCATAGGTCTAGTTCAGATAAAAAAATTTCATATAATCATATAGCAATCAAATAATTATTAAATTTATTGATTGTTGATAGATTTATTTTTTAAATCATATATATGTGTAAATTGCTCACTTGATTATTTGGTTAATTAAAATTAAAATTTATAATTTTATAATTATAAAAAATTCAATATTAATGAATTAAAATTTATTAATTTATCATTATTATTGTTATTATTATAATAATAATAATAATTATTATTATTATTATTACAATATGTTTTTATACATTATAGTGGATTCTGCATAGACCTGTATGTATAAGGGGAAGGCATGACCTTTAATCATATGGCCACGTGGGGTTGTTTTGAGACTACATGTGGCCAGAAAAATTAAAATTAGAAAAAAAAAAACAGATAAATGAGTATTGAATTTTATATAAAAATTGGTTTATAATATTATATATTTTTTTAAAAATTATATATATATTTTAAAAAATTATCTGATATTATTTTATTATTAAATAAATTTAAAAATCAACTACAAAACTAATCATATTTTTGTTATTTAATGGTATTATAGTTATTTTCAGTCTTAAATCGTATAAAATAGAGTTTTAAATAAAATTAAATTTATTAGAAACATTAAATTTATAAGATGAATATTTGAAATGATTTTAAATCTATAAATTAAATTTTAGATCAAATTTAGAAAAAATGATTTAAATAAATATGTAATTTTACTAGAATGAATATATGCCAAAATGGTACCAAATTTTTGGACCTTAAATGTCAGAATATATTAAATGTATTTAAATGTCATCTACTTGGAAAGCTTTAATTCGGAATATATATATTAAAATTCTCACCTTCCAAAACATATGAGCTGTACGTGTCATTAAATTAATCGAAAGGCTCTTATTAGATTGTTAAAAAATAGAAAAAATAACTACACAATGAGAAATATTGGTAATTAATTGCTAGTCGTCAAATAAAATACAAAAATTTAAACTCTTCTCTTCTTTAAAAAAATTAATTCAACTGTTTAGTAAAAATAAATAAATAAAAGTCTTCTTTCATGAAAAATTGCAAAGTGTTTTGCCATGTTGAAATTTAAAATAGCTTTGACTTTGGCCTTGCTTTTAAAATTTATATGTTACAAAGTTTTAAAGAAAAGTTTTAGTATCATTTGCTAATTATTTGTTTAATATCACATTTCCCTTTTAAAATTTAATTAATTGGAAGTGTCAAGAAATTATATGTCAAAATAAATTTTATAGGCAATTAATTTTTATTAAATATTTTATTCAGTATGCTTCAGGTAAATTATACTCATTATAATTTTATTGGAAATGTATGATTTAAATTTTATATTGAAATTATATAATTTTAATTTTATATTAAATTTTAACTTTATGAATATTTTAACTTTCGGTATATGATATTTTCTTTTTTTAAATTCACTCACAACTTCAGAAAAAATTGATTTTGTTTCCAAGTATTTTTTAATCAATTTAATTATATACATATGGTATTTTTTCATTTACCATAATTTTTTCAGAGAGTAATTTATTTTCATAAATCACTAATTTAATCTTAGAGTTACTTAGCATCTATATATGAATTTTGAAATTCTATTTTCGTAAATTTAATTTTTTTATATTTTTGTATGTAAATTGAGCGTGGAAGATACATTCTCAAAATATATTTATTAAAAAATTTTAATCTTATAAACACGTAAACCGATTAATTTGATGGATTTATAATAGTGTCCAAATGAAATTGTAACAATATATACTAATAATACCATAATATCAGTATATCATATTATTTATAAAAAAAAACATATATCATATTAATTAGGTGGTGGTGCAAAAATGATGGATTTATGATATTGTTCGAATAAAATTGTAATATAATAGATCTAGCAAATATTTCAAAAGTCATGTGCCTTTAATCACAAGTATTTGATATTTATATCTGAAAAAAAATAAAAAAAAAGAATAATTAAGAAAATTCATTTGATAAGTTTGTGAATAAATTTTATTAAAAAAGTATTAATAGTTATATTCTTATATATATATAATATATTATTATAAGTATTAATTAATTACAAATATTATCAATTTTAACAAAATTTTTAACTCAAGTATACATATATTCAATTTCAAGTACATAAATAAAAATGTAAAATTTTAAATGAATTTTCATTTATATATCAAATATAATATTTAAATGATGATTTTTTTTTGTATATTTTCTTTTTCCCTTTGCCATATTCTGCACAAAACAAGTTTAAAAAAAATTAATTTACTTATCAATTTTATCCTTATCAATTAAATTTTAATTTATAAAAATCAAAATATTTAGAAAATAATTTTCACTCTGTATATAAATATGAGTGCATGAAGCGCATTGTTAAAATTCCTTTTTTTAAAAGAAAAAAAAAATCTAATCTGAATAGATTTATACTTTAGTTTGAGTATCATATGAACCAATGAAAAAATGAATAAGAGAATAATTTAATGAATAGAAACTGATCACATAATAAAATATAATTTTAAAATTTTAAAATGCTTTAAATATAAATTTAAAATTTGGAAATTTGATTATTAAAAAATAATTCTTAATTTATTTAGAAAAAATATCCATATGAATGGTTACCGGGTATCGCAGGTATCCATTCATGTGAATTCGATTCAATTTTGTTATTTTTCGATTTTTAGAGAATTTTAAATTTATTTTATTTTATTGTTTTTTTTTTTTTGAGTGTAGATTGGGTTGGGATTAGGATCCTCACCTACTTAAACCAATCAGTGAATAACCAATGGCAACCGTTGAGCTGTCCCTTTACTTTTCCAGCTGTGAGCTTTGTGTGTGTGTGACAATTCCACCGCTTATATATTTACTTAATAATTTTAATATTTTTCTTTAATTTTTCTTTTTATATTTTTACTTTTATCTAAAATTTTAATTATTTTTTAAAAATATATAATAAACTCATAATAAACTTACAAAAATTATTATATATATAATAAATTATATATATATATATTATATAGAATTAATAAATTTATAAGTTGATAAATTTTTTAAATAAATTTGATAACGATTTTCTCAATTAGTAAAGTTGTAATTATAATTTTTTTTTTGAGAACTTTGTGAAAGACCCTTAATACTATCACTATTTTAAAGTTATCTATGTTGTTTAATAATGTTTATTCAAATTACTCCAAACAATATATTAGGGGATGAGCAATACTATTTATTTCATATTTTTTAAATTCACTTTATCTTAAATCTATTATAGTTTTAATTAAATAATTAATTTATTTTTCAAATATATATATATTATAAATAAAATAACATCATATCAATGAAAAAAAATTAATATAACGAAAATATTTATAAAAAAATAAAAAAGTAAAAAATAGATATCATTAAGATTTTTATATACTTGACTTTTTTTAATTATTAAAGTATCATTTAATAAAAAAATAATAAAAAATAATACTAATTACAGTAACTTTAAAGAGTGGCTGGTCAACAATCTCTCTTTATGTAGATTAAAAAATATTTATTATAATATCTCTTTTAATAAATAAATCTATAATAAATATTTTCTAATCAATAAAAAAAGATTGTTGAATAATTATTTTTTAAAGTAGTTGTAATTAACATTCCACTTAATTTATTTTATTCAATAATTTGAATTATGGTATGATTAACATCTTAAGGATATGTCTGTTAATGACTGGATCATTAACAACCATTAGTGATGATAATTATTTTTCTTAATGATGTTATTCTCCCTCTTAATTACATCATCAACTTGTAATTAACTTAGAATTACAGCTTTGTAAAGAATAATTAATTAATGTGTACTTGTTACCATTACGTGCAATTTACCATGCATAATGATAAGATATTTCATTTTCTATTATCTCATGAGTTTATTTGGAAGGTTTAACCTCTAATTTACACCCCCTTAATTAATTAAGGTATTTTTTTTGTCGTGTATTATCATTTTATTTCAAATTAAACAAAAATAAAAAATAACATTTTTACTAAATTATTGTATTATGAAATTTGATTGAATATTGGTTTTATAATATGTATAAAAAAATAAAGAACTTAATATCTAAGAAATTAAGTGTTTTAATATCGATAACGCTTTATTTATTTTTAAATTATTCTTAATCAGCCATCTTTTGAATTATAATATTAGATGTTTCATGATATTACTAGTGTAATTTACAGTCGTTAATTTTTTGTATTATTTGCGATGTAGTTTACCATTTTTTTTATAAAAAAAGTAAAAAAAAATTGAAATTATTATGGGTCTAACCATGTGTTAACTACTCTAATTTAAATTATAAGTGATAATAAATTAATGCAAATTTTCTTTATAAAGGTATGCATTGAATGTTCATTATCTTTGCTATTTAAAAAAAAAACAAATAAATAAAGAAAAACCATTATATGTGTCTCCTAACTCCATATTGGATAGTGATTTATGGCAAGTATCTCTCTCAAATGGATTTATAATAAAAGCTTTACTCTCTAAACGGAATAAAAAATGTTAATGCATACGAATATGCTTATTATCATTATCTTTTCTTTTAAATCAGCAAGATTTTTAAATACTTCCCGCATTTCTTTTTATCTATCTTTTAAAGAAATTATATTATAATTATTAACTAAATTCAATTATATAAAAGAATTATACATAACTAAATTGAAAAACTTTTCAAAATTCTATATTGTAGTGTATTATATTTTTTTTAGTCAATTTAGGGTTTCAACTTTTATAAATACTACTATCAAATAAGTTGTTCTGATTGTTTTTTTCTTCGTTAACTTTTTATCTAATTTTAAATAAATATTGAGATATAATCTAGTGATAAATATTTATTTCTCTAGATAATGGATTAAAAAATGATTTCCTCCTTTACCATACTAATCCTAAAATAAAAATAGTATCTCATTGAATTTTTTTAATTAGTAAATTGTGAATAAAATAATTTTTTGGCTTAATACATATCTAGCCCCTTGTATTTGATACGATTAGTCAATGTGCCCCTTTTATTTTTACTTTAACTATTTGCATATTTGAACTCGTATTTTTTATAACTATTTTACCCTTGCTTGCTGAGTTGACAGAGTGCGTGTAATATAAACTCTCATGTCCTATGACTATAAAAGAGTTTACTAATAATAATTACAAAATTACATTTATACGCTCCCTTTCTTCATCTTCTTTTCAAAATCATAGATACCCCCAATTTTCCATTTTTATCGATTATAAAAATTTTCATTTGTCAATTTACACTTTTTTTTCCCATTTTTAACATTTATAAAAAAGAATAAAACTGTGCATGCACCAATCAATATCGCTTTCGTAACTTTCGATCTCAACTCCTTCGCCACCTACCTTGGCTCATTTGATTTTGATAAACGATGATGATTTCTAAGACTATTGCATGTTCTTTACTTCATATCTTTTCACCTTTGGATACCAAATTACTCAAGGGCCTGTATCTCCCTCTCTCCCTTTCTCCCTCTCTCTTACTCTCTATAGTTGTATCTATCGCAAATTCTCAAGCTTTGTCTATGGATTTCAATTCTTTGTTTCTCTTGTTCTTCTTACCTTAATAATGTTGTCTTGATTTTTGGGTTTTGGAGATTTGGGTTTAATTTATGTGAATTATATTGAGATTATTAATGCTTATGTGCTCAAATTTGTTATTCTTTTTATTATGTTCATATGATTGTAATTGCAGGAATTGTTAAAATAATGAATTGTTTGATGTCTCATATACTTGAATTTGGGGCTATTTTGATGGTTGTTCCACTAATTGTGAATTCTAGTTGGGTGGCTATTTTCTTTATTGTAATTGTGTGTTTTTCGAAATGGCCTAATTTTTATGCAAAACTTTGCCATATATCTTCTTCGAACTCATGCTTCTTTCATTCTCGATGAGCATAGGCTTCTGTTTTGGTTGCAGAAGCATGTTTGTTTCTTTGTTATTTTGTTTGTATGTGTAGATTTTAAAAAATACAACAAAATTTGCTTGTTTGCATAAATTTGTGCATTTCCTTTGAATTTTGATTAATTAGTGAATAAGTTTGCAGAGAGTTTGAGAAAGTAAGGAATTCGTATAAGTTTGGTAGTTAATTCTTATATTCGTTCAAAATTCTTAACTGAGGTAAAGATCGCAGAAGGCGAAGAAGATATCCTCTTTTTTATTTTTTTATTTTTATATTTTTTATTTTAGAGAATAACTTGCTTTTTCGAGGACATGAATGAAGTTTTAACACATGGCATTTTTTTTTATGATGTGAAAAATATTTTTACACGTGGTATCTACTTGTCTGCACCATCAGTGTATTTGAGAATCACGCTCTGGCTCATATTTGTTTATGTTGAAAGAGGAGGTTGTTGGATAAGCAAATAATTGAGTATACGAGACTATATGGTTACTCAAAATGTATAGGAGATAAAGTAATAAAAATGACTAAGTACAAGCGGCTGAGTATGTATTAAACCTAATTTTTTAAAGATGGATAAAAAAATAAGGTTACTCATTTTAATTACTTGGCTAGTTTAGATGCTTCACTATAATTTAACTCACCAGCTAATGAGTTTAATTAATAGTGATTTAGCTAATACAAGGAATTAGATGAAAGAAAAATTCTAATCACAGTCGCTTTAGATAGTAATTATTCAATAATTTCTTTTTATTAGTTAGAAAATATTTATTATAATATCTCTGTTAATAAATGAATATATAATAAATATTTTCTATCTAATGAGAGAGAGGTTGCTGAATAATTACTCTCTAAAGTGACTATAATCATTATTTTTTAGATGAAATTGACATGTTAGATAGAAATTTAATTTTATTCCCCGTGGAAAAGTTAATTAGATTCTTAGATAGACAATAATAGATTTCATTATTGGAAATTCGTGTTCGTATAAAAATTGAAAACCTTAATTTTGTAGTAGATAATTTTATAAAATATAAATTATTTTGAAAACCGTAATTTTTGTAGTAGTCTTTCTTCAACTATAAAATATTTTATTTCTGAATATAATTGTATAGGGGTGCCTGAAAATTCGATTTAATTTGCATACGTAGGAGATGAGTTTCAGATCATTAATTGATACGATTTTTTTAATTAATACGATTTTATCACATATTTATTAATGGGGAGAAAACATTTATTTAATTAAAAATGTTGATTGTCAATTCATGAACTGGTATGTTCCAATTAATAATTAGTTTTTTAAAAATTTTGTTAATAACTAAAACTTTTCCTTTTGTTTGAAACCATGATTATGTACCAAGAAATAGGCTTATTTATCGCATAATTAGAAAAATAGTTTAATTAATAACAAGATAAAACATTTTAATTGTATTATTTTTTAAAATTATTTTTTTCTGTGTTCGGATTTATGGACATTTTTTTATTTATCATAAATTATAATCCACTTTGATATTTTAATAAATTAATTAATATGCTTAATATTTATCATACTCATGTTTAATGGCTTATAAAATATATTATATGAATATATCATATTATTAAAAAAAAAGAGTATAATAAAATTTATATAAATTTATATTTTTAAAACGTTAACTAATTTTTTTAATTTTTATAAAATAAAAAGTATATTTATTTATTCAAAATGGAGAAAGTATTTATATCAATTTTCCACAATATCTCATAATATTAACTTTGGGAAAAAAATTATTGCCTATAAATATTTATACTTTACTTGATTACTAATTTGTATAAGAAAAATTAAATTTACTTTAATAAAGAAAATAAATAGAAAATAAAAGAAATTAAATTTATTTTAATAAAAAAATGGGTAAAAAGGAAAAAAATTAAATTTACTTTAATGTGTTTAATAATTGTAATTAAATAATAAGCAAAATAAGATTTTTTCTTAATAATTTAAATAAATAAATCTATAAAATATATTTTTATAATTTTATCTTTATCTATTAAACCAAGATAAAAATAAAATAAGGATATAAATGATATTTCATATAACATAGTATTTTTCTCTTTTTTATTTTCTCATTTTTTTACCATTTAGGTAGAAAATTATTTTAGTCATTTGAAAAAAATTATTTTTCTAGCAAAATTATATTTCTCTTATCAATTAAATATCCAAACAATAAAAACCAAGATAAATTATATTCCATTAATTTTTTTTTAAAATTCTATCAAAATAAATAATATATTATAGATAATACTTATTAGAACTTTTAACATTAAAGTAATTGTCAAAGTTTAAAATAAACAACTAAAAAAATTATATAATTTACATTTATGTAGAAAAAAAAAAGCATGATGAGATTATATATGTATAGTTCTAATATAAAAATGCACTATTTTTTTTTAATATTTTACAAATATCAAATATTAAGTTCGATACTTTACAAAATTGGACATTGCTGTGTAATATGTGAAGAATAATCAATAAAAATATATGTGGCATTGTGAATATAACCATACGTAAAATGGGGACGACACATGAGTAAGTCCAAGACAGACCAAAAGAATCATTCGAATTTATACAGTTCCTACACCAAATTTTGCCTTATGCTATTTTTATTGAATACCCATATTTACCCCTCTATTAGGTCTATTAAATTTGTTTTTTTACATAAAAAAATATTGAAGAAAATTATATATAAAGAAACTTATTCATTTATTTTAATTTGTTAAAAACTTTAAAATATCATAATTAATTGACAAGTTAATGTTAATTAACATTTTTAAAAAAGGCCAATATGGGAAAAAAAAAGGCTAAAGATGGTAAATTTTGATTCCATAACATGGTGGAATTTATATGAAAATTTAAATAATTTGAATTTTCTGAAGGCTAATTTAAGTATTTGATCAAAATTTATTTAATTGATTTTGAAAATTAAAGTTTTTCATTTGCAATAAATTTATAAGAAATATATAAAATTTCCAAATTTTAATAAAAATGAGAAAGAATTATTTTTTAATAAGTTAGAAATGTTTTTAAATTAGTTTACTCTACTTTTAAAATGAATTTAAAAGCATATATTCACACTGAAATTATTCAGTAAGAAATTATTTTATAATTATATTTTTAAATCAGAAACTTTTATTAAAATAAATAATACCATAGCTGAAGGATAAACTAAACCTATATAATTATTAATTTCTATAATAAAATTTTATTTAATAAGAAGAATAATAAACTCTATTACTTAATTAATAAACTCTTATGCTTAAAAAATTTCATAATAAAGACAATTAAATTCGTCTAAAATTATTTAAAAATAAATAGTAATCACACTTATTATTAAATCTCAATTTTTTTTGGAGCAACAAGATATTATTAAATCTCAATTTACCATAATCCAAAATAATTTGATTCCAACTCAAAAGTAATATAATATGACCTGGTTGACCCCTTGAGAACGTGCAAGCTATTGATTCCATTTCCATTACGCCATTATGTAGCTCAGTAGAACTGAAGGGTATTTCTGTCAATATGCAAATTTTGGACGCGCGTCATTAAACTCGTCGTTTTGTTTAATTATCATGGGTTGTTTCCTTATTGTCCTTTCCAATTTCCATATTTTAAATGGCTGTATAAATAAATACGCATATTATAAATATAAATATAAAAATTAAAATAATAATAATAATAATTAATAAGCAGATTTGAGGATCCGAAAAAGAGAGATTTTAAATTATTTTCCGAAACAATTAATTATAAAAATAGATATTAGTGCCATGTGACCATTACCGACAAAAATTTCTATTTAGAAAATAGATGAGTTTCTTATGAAGTTCAATTGTCATGTGTGGACAAAAAAAAATGGTTTAATAATCTCATAAATTAGAAATAAATTAATAATTACAAATTAGGTAAAAAAATTAGACATAATTTAATGATTTTTTTACAATAAGAGTCATTTTCAGAATTATAAAATGAACTTTTCTAAGCATGTCTTGAAAATATATATTAAATAATAATAAATATTTTAATTTTTATTAAAAATATTTAAATTTTATTCAAATTTATTATAATTATATTTTTTAAAATGACCAATAAGGAAATTACATATTCTATGAAATTATTGTAAGAATTAAAATAAAACTGAAAATACATATTATAAAATTTTTTATAAAATTTACATTAAAAAATTATAGCTGAAAAATGACGTCATAAGCTGGTAGAGTAGTGGCCGCTGGTTATGACTTAATTTTCAGGTTACTGTGTGCTATAGACTTAAATATGAGGCACATATGTTGTTGAAATAGTTTAAAATACACAGCAAATAATAATAATAATAATAATAATAATAATAATAATAATAATAATACATAAAAAAGAGAAAAATAAATAAAAATAAAATACAAAGCAAATAAATAATAATAATAATAATAATAATAATAATAATAATAATAATAATAATAATAATAATAATATGAGAAAGGAAAATAGAACAGAGAGAGAGAGAGAGAGAGATTATATATAAGAGCATTATTCTCTACTCTAAAGCATTATTTTTTGCATTTTACTTTAATTTTTCTCAACATACATTTTGCATTGGAACTTTTATAAACATTTTACCTTTCTTTCTTCTTCTTCTTCTGCAATAAAACCCACATAAAAGAAACTCTTACCTTCATAGGTCTCAACAAAAAAAAAGTAGTTTGCATACGAATCCTTTTGAGTTCTTGATTTGCTTTTCTTTATAATGTATGTGAGTTTCTTCTTCTTCTTCTTCCTCTATTAGTATACTCTTCATGTGGAGAAGTTTTGGACGCAGTCACTGAGACAATTCCAGCTAGTTCTGCCTCCATTGCCTTAATATTGCGTATACCAGAAGAAAAGAAAAAAACAAAAAGGAGAAGAATTATGAAATATTCCTGCACTTCTGTCAAAAAAAATGCTTTAAAACTGATTTAGATCTCATGGGTTTCTTATAAAACCATTAAACAATTGTCTATTCTTCTCTGTTTCTTGCTTCTCCTCTGTTTTGCCCTCTTACCAAATATAATAATAATATTTAAGTTGTAATCCACAAAAATGGATCGGCTAACGACAACAACAATCATTCCAGACGCATTTCAAGGAGCTAGAGATGATTTTTCAATGCAGTTTTCAGTAATTTGGGATCAGATCAAAGCACCATTGATTGTTCCTCTGTTAAAACTCGCAGTTGCCATTTGTTTGATTATGTCCTTAATGCTCTTCATAGAAAGAGTTTATATGGGCATTGTCATTGTATTAGTGAAAGTTTTTGGTCGAAAACCAGAGAAACGTTACAAATGGGAACCCATAAAAGATGATGTTGAGTTTGGTAACTCTGCTTATCCAATGGTTCTTGTTCAAATCCCAATGTATAATGAAAGAGAGGTCCTTTTCTTCTTCTCCACTCTATGAAATTGTGAGTTTCAACTATCTAAAGCAAATGTTAATTGTGCTTTTAAAATCTTGCAGGTTTATCAACTCTCTATTGGAGCTGCATGTGGACTTTCATGGCCGTCTGATCGAATCATAATTCAAGTTCTTGATGATTCAACAGACCCAACTATCAAGGTAATTAACTATCCATGCCAGAAACATTTTCCAAGAAAAGCTATTTTTTTAAAATCCCAGTTTCGAGCATGTTCGATATAATTAATTAATTAACTTAATAATTAACCTTTTGTTTAATGCAGGATTTAGTAGAGCTAGAATGCCAAAGATGGGCAAGTAAAGGCATAAATATAAAGTACGAAATAAGAGATAACAGAAATGGTTACAAAGCTGGAGCTTTAAAAGAAGGCATGAAACGAAGCTACGTTAAGCACTGTGACTATGTAGCCATTTTCGATGCTGATTTTCAACCAGAGCCCGACTTTCTATGGAAAACCATTCCCTTCTTAGTTCATAACCCACAGTTGGGTCTGGTTCAAGCCCGTTGGAAATTCGGTAATTAATTTACTTAACTTAATCACAATTTTAATTTAATTCACTTGTTACTCATTTCAGGTTCGTTAATTAATTTTTATGCTTTGTTTTTGTTTTTTCTTGTTATTGACAAATACTAAATCTGATTATTAGATCTGGAAATTATTATTATTATTTTCACCGTTTCACTGTTTTTTTGGAGACTGTCGGTGGTCTTTCTTTGTGGGGTCGGGAGATTGGTTGTGTTTGCGTGGTCCAATCCACTCTGTCGATGTCTACATTGGACACGTGTAATGTATGTCTGTGTTTTTTTAAAGGACCCCACATGGTAAACTACCTCCAATAATATTTTAAATCATAAAATCTCTCGAGGTACTAATCTGCCGGTCATTAATTTAATTAATTATTATATACTTTAGTCGAATTGACTCTACTAGTCTTTTAGAATTATAAATGTCATGCGTCTTCAAATAACATAAAATACTTTTAAATTTATTTTTTTAGTTTATTAAAATATATATTTTAAATTTTTTATATGTTTTACAACATATATTAAAGATCTATTTAATATATACTTAATATCTGTTAAAGATATATCATATTTTTATAATTTTTTTATATATACAGTATTTTTATAAAATTTTATTTACATAATATTTTTATAATTTTTTTCAATTATTTTTATAAATTTTCCTTTATCAAATGTCTCCATCGGGAATTGAGATAAAGATTATCTATTTTATAAAAATTAAGAAAACTTAATTATTTTTTTAAAATATAAATAATTATTATATTTTTATATGATATTTATTTATCAATTTTTCAATAAATAATATTAAATATGAATATATTAAAAATTTAATACAATATTTTTCTTATTAAAGAAAATGAAAAATAAAATATATCTATCAATTTATAATGTATAAATAATAAGAACAAACCAATAAAATTTAATTGCTAATAACATTTAATTATTTTTTCTTGTAGATTAAATTGCATTGGAGTTTTTGTTAGAATTAAATATTAAAAAAAAAGATTTTTCTTTGCTTGAAAATGGGTCAAGCAAAACCTATGAAAAAGAAAGTATTAGATTTGTGATTGTGATATCTAGAGTTTAAATTTTAGTTAAGAGTTAAAAATTTATAAAATAAAACAAGAAAAAAAAAATTAAATACACATGAAATTAGCTTGATTACACTTTCCCCTGCAAAAAGCTGCCAATGTCTCCGTCTAAATTTACATGGCGATTAGATTTTATTTTTATCTGTATAAATTGTTTATGTTGATGTTACTCCATTATTATAACTATCCCCCACCTCCTCCATTAATGTCAAAAGATCAAATAATTTTAAAGGCATGAAGAATATATATATAAGGGGTATTTATGTCTCAGAAATTTTAAAAATGAAAAAATGAAAAACCCCAAAAAAAGGGGTCTCTTCTTCTTAAAATTCCCAGCAGCTGCATGTGCAAAATTTTAATGGTGGACCTGAACCTTCTGTCACTGTCTATCTCTAACTTACTGCCAGCTATTTTTGTTGGTGACATGACAGAGAGATTTTCTGGGTTGTTTTTTTTTACAGTGAATTCTGATGAGTGCTTGATGACAAGAATGCAAGAAATGTCATTGGATTACCATTTTACTGTTGAACAAGAAGTGGGGTCTTCTACTTATGCCTTCTTTGGCTTCAATGGTAAATTACTACTACAATATTTACTATATGTAGTAAAATTAATTAACTTCTAGTCACTCATTTACTATAGCCAACGGTTCAATTAATATTCCTCAACTTGGTAAATTACTCATCCATCTTACACTTCTTCTTAGCCTAAACTAATAAAAAATGTTAAGCCTGTGGGGAGTCTGGGCACGGGCTTCAGCATTCTATGTTTGTAAAAGGACTTCCAAGCGCGTATTATGAAATATATTAATAAATATGTGACAATAAATATTATAATTTTATTATAAAATATATTCAGTGATTATTTTTTGCGATAATAACAGGGACCGCAGGAGTTTGGAGAATTGCTGCACTTAATGAGGCAGGAGGATGGAAGGACAGGACCACAGTAGAGGATATGGACCTGGCCGTCCGAGCTAGTCTCAAAGGCTGGAAATTTTTGTACCTTGGTACTCTTAAGGTAATTAATAACCCTTAATTATTTAAATAATACAAGTAATTTCTACACTAAAGCCTATGGCTAATGGGATTTATTTAATTTATTTAACTAGCTTTTTATTTCTTTCTTTCTATTTATTATTATTATTTTTTTGTTTGTTTGTTTGGAGAGTAATTGGTCTTAGCTCGTTTAGTGTAATCAAGTTGCGTTTGAGTTTCAAGGATAATCCTAATAATTAGTCAACAACTTTAATAAATTAAACTACAAAATCTGCCAAGTTCATGTGCTGACAACACACCATTTTAAGTAAATTAAGCACATCATTATTGTTTAATTTGTTTCATTTTCAAGATTACTGTTCTTTATCTATCTCTCACATAAACATGTTTATTCTTTCTAATTAATTACCCAACCCAACTCTATTAAATCTTAATCCTAAGTTAATTAGGACCAACTAGATGAATTTTCTTTTTTCACTCAACTCAATTAAATTTTAATTTCAAATTAATTTGTATAGACTGCGTGGATTATGGATTCTTTCTAATTTATTAGATTCACAAAAATACCTCACTAAGCACAAGATTATATTAATGTGTAATATTATTGTAAAATGTAATAGTGTTTAACTATTTATGTTCTTTATTTGAATGTCATTATGACTACAGGTGAAAAATGAATTGCCTAGTACATTGAAGGCATATCGCTATCAGCAACATCGCTGGTCTTGTGGCCCTGCTAACCTCTTCAGGAAAATGTTGATGGAGATCGTAACAAATAAGGTAAACCTATAGTAAAAACTGGAAAGCAAAATTCAATTTTTTCGGACAGTACAATTCAACTCAACTAAACTTTAATCTTATGTTAATTGAGCTCAGCTATATGAATTTTAACGAGAACTATTGAAAAGTCAGACATTTGTTATGTGACTTTTATGTGTTTTTTTTTATAATGTAGAAAGTGACATTGTGGAAGAAAGTACATGTGATCTATAGCTTCTTCTTGGTGAGGAAAATCATTGCCCACATAGTTACATTTATCTTCTACTGTGTTGTGTTGCCTGCCACTGTTTTGGTACCTGAAGTTGTGGTTCCAAAGTGGGGAGCTGTATATATTCCATCTATCATTACTTTACTCAATGCAGTTGGAACTCCAAGGTCTGGTTTTTCTAGCAAATTCTGTTTGGTTCTTGTCAAAATTTGATTCTTTTTTGTCTTATAAAAACTAATTAATCAAATTCTCATGTGCAGGTCACTACACTTAATGGTTTTCTGGATTCTTTTTGAGAATGTCATGTCATTGCACAGAACTAAGGCTGCTTTCATTGGCCTGTTAGAGGCTGGTAGAGTAAATGAATGGATTGTTACTGAGAAACTTGGAGATGCTCTTAAGGGAAAGGCTGCTGCCAAAGCTCCCAAGAAACCCAGATTCAGATTTGGAGAAAGGTATACATTTGTTTCTGGTTTTTTCAGTTTCTGTCAATGTCTAACTCTGCATTTTTTTTACACTAATATTGGAAAATTGACAGGCTCCACCTGTTAGAGCTTGGAACTGGAGCTTACCTATTCTTCTGCGGTTGCTACGATGTTGCATTTGGCAAAAACCATTACTTCTTATACCTATTTATGCAAGCAATTGCCTTCTTTATCATGGGGTTCGGATACGTTGGCACGATTGTCTCTCAATCTTAATAGGACTCTATGATATCAGTAACAAATGGTGCAGCACTGCTTTCGACAATTCTTCGCCTTGTGCCTGTGCCATTAGCAGAAATGTTATAAAGTGAAAAAACAAAAAAATTCTTGTATTTCATAGCTTGTATAAAAAGAAGAAAAAGAACAAAAAAAAGGAACGTGATATTCTTTTAGATTGATCATAAATAGTCGAGCAGACGAAGACTGGAAAGAGCTTTAATCTTAGCTTCTCTTTGTGAATATTCAAGTACATTTTTAAGGAGAATGCATACACATTCATAAAGTTGTTTTTGGGATGAAATTATATAAAGAGACAAAGAGGACTATAAAGAAAGGGATTGTGAAGAAAATAGCTTCTGGGTTTTGATGATCCTCAAGTAGATAGATCAAACATGTTGGATTGTAATTGTGAGATTTTGTAGTTTTTTTTTCTTTATATTGTTTTGCTGTGTTTGGCAGTGGCATTGACAGGAAATAAAGCGATAGAAATGGTATAAGTTTCACAATTCAGAGTTCAATTCTCTCTGCTCATGCATTATATTATATTATATGTTTTTTTTGGTACATTGGGAAATTTTTGAAGGGGAATGGTGTAATATCTGTTTCTGTGGTCTCTGATTATGCAAAATATTGCAAAAAATTAATAGTGAAATGTGGGGCAGTGATACAGAAAACTGAAAATGCTGGCCTGCATTCACTTAAACCATAGCATCGTAGTAAAATATTTAACGGGAAATAGGAAACAGTACCAGAAAGACATCATTCAATACATTGTAATTTCAATGATGAGGTTTGTGTTGAAATATTAAATGTGACAGGTTATTTCATATCAATTAGGAATGTAATTAGTAAGAGATATATAAGTGGAAAGTATTCTTAAATCTAAAGTTTTAAGGTTTTGGATTGGAGCGTGACGTCAAGTTTAAACTTATTCTCTCACTAGACACATCAAATGGATCTCCCGAGTAATCGTGCTCCTCAACCTAACCCAAACCCAAATTGATAATTAGAATGGAGGTGGCAATTGAATCATACATTATACATAGGAAATGGAGGCCCCTGGTGCCTGATTGTGTATACCATTTTCCCAAGCTTGTTGTCGGACTGTCCCAGAGAATGTAAGGAAGTTCCTGGAGAGTTACTTCACTACTATCTTTAATAATTCAATCCATTGGAAAAGAAAAAGAGCATAGAATTGATAGGGTTGGCCCAACAAATTTACTTATTACATCTTTCTGGGACTCTATGCCCTCAAATCTGTGGACAACAGGCTATTAGCTATACCCTTCTGTTTTCTCTTTTTGTAGCCCTTGTGATAAAATAAGGAGATGAAGACATACATGTCCTTCATTTATCTCTCTACCATTAATAGTAATCATCTTAAGGACATTTTCCAGCTCAAATGTCATGCTTACTAAGCTCTTCCCATCCCTTCACATGTCTCCCCATTATATTTTTTTTTGGTACAATGAATAGCCCAAAAAGAACTAAATCAGAATGCCAAGAGAAAATGAAACCTGCACGCAATCTTGAGTTAAAATGTCTTCTAGACACCTTGGAATAGACGAAAACTTGTGGAAACCAATTGGGGATTTGCCCGCGTATTCAGCAAGAAAATTAGTCATATTATCATAGGACAAATAGAAAAGTAGATTTTCCCCCTGAACACAACTTAACTCAACTCAATATTAATTGAAAATTCATTTAGCCTATTCCAATTAACTTGGTATTAAAGTTTAATAGCTCTATTTTTTTTTTATAGACACACAAGATAACAAACTCACACAGCCACTGCTGCACAACACCTATCACTCTAGGCCAAGCAACACTGGCCAAATCATCTTGAATCAACTGTTGAAGCTTTTAAGGAGGACTATCTAACACAGTTAAACCACATGGAAAATCCTTAGCCATTCCAGCAAGCAGATCTGCACATCTATTCCCCTCCCTATAAATGTGCTAAAACAAAAAGTAATCATCACTATGGATAAGTTGTCTAATAGCAATAATTAAACTCTTAGCCAGGCCATTAAGTTCAGCTCCACTCGAGATGCTAGTAATAGCTTCATGACAATTAGACTGAATAATAAGCCTCCTAATTCCCATCCTCTTAACAACACGGATCCCTGAAAATATTCCCCATAATTCAGCCACAAATGAATTTCCAATGCTAGTATTGTGCACAGACCCACAGACCCAATCTCCTTTACTATCACGAATAATACTTCCTGCCCCTGCACAACCCAATGGACCCTTAACAGATCCATCAGTATTCAACTTGTACCATCCCTTACTTGGCACATCCCAGTCAATTAATTGCTCTTGCTTCTCCTGTTTATTAGAATCGATATCTACATACTCCCAGGTTGAAATAATATCATTAACTTGACCTTCAATAATTCCAACGGAAATATAAGGCAACTGACTTGGATGATCAAAAACCATAACATTCCTCCATTTCCGTAAACACCAAATCGTTGTGGCAAACAACATCAATCAATGAGGAACACATTGAAGAAGCTCATAACAAGAAAGGCACCAACAGATCCACTCACTGTCCTGAATAGAGAAGATTCCAGGCAGCAAGTTTACTCTCAACGTTATCCACCATCTCATTAAAAGTGTTATTAACTACCCTTTTATGAAATAAGGGAACCCTCAGATACTTACTCAAACAACCCGTAAGAGGGATCCCATAATTATGACTAATTGCCCGAGCCACCCCATTATCCATATTTTTAGAAACACACATTCTGGATTTGCTTAAATTCACCTTTTGCCTTGAGCTAAAACAAAATCGAGTCAAACACTCTTTAACAATAGAAACTTGGTCCATGTTTCCCTCAGCAAAAATGAAAATATCATTTGCAAAAAACAAATGAGATAATAAGGGCCCTGATTGAGATATTCTGATAGGCTTCCAATGACCCTTATTAATCTCATCCTGGATAACGTGCGCCAACCTTTCCATGCATATCACAAATAGATAGGAGAAAATTGAATCTTCTTGTCTTATACCATGTGAGGGATGAAACTTTTTCGTTAATTCCCCATTAAATAATACCCTCATACTACTTGTGGACATACAATCTTTCAACACCGCAACCGAATTAGGAGGCATACTTATTAGTTGAAGAGATTCCACAATGAAATTCCAATTTAAACGATCATAGGCTTTCTTAAGATCAATTTTGAAAGCTATGATCGTCTTCTTTCCCTTCCTGATCCTCATCGAGTTAATAATTTATTGGGCAACAATCACATTATCCACCATCTATCTCCCAGGAATAAAGCTACTTTGATGACTTCCAATAATCTCAGGCATAATATTCTTTAGTCTGTTAGCGATGATCTTCATAATTACCTTATACACAATGTTATACAGGCTGATTGGCCTCATCCGACTAAGACTTTCTGGATTTTGAATCTTTGGAATTAGCACTAAGAGAGTCTGATTAGCATCCTTGCAACTCTACATACCAGTAAATAAATTACGAACAAATTCACATATTCCAACTCCCACTATATCCCAATGCTTCTGATAAAAAGCTGCAGAAAGACCATCTATGCCTAGAGCTTTTGAAGGATCCATATCAAAAATGGCTTTAACATCAGTGTAATAGCTCTATAATTACTGCAATAGCTCTATAATTATATTAAGTATATTTTGTTAAAGTTTAATACTTTGTTTCTACATTTAATGATGATCTAGCATTACTGGATATAGAAGTGTACATGAGCCGAATTTATTCCTGATCTATGGCCTAGACGAAGTATAATTCGGGCCAAGGTGTTTAGCTCGTAGCCCGACTCTAGGTCCGAATGGGTTGGTTACTTTGGGTTGGTTAGGCCTTCAGGTTAGGCCAATGGGTTTTTATTTTTTTTTCTTTTTTCCTTGCAACTTTTTTCTTCTCTTTCCTACAATTTTTTTCTAATACAAAATACATGTATAGACAATTATACATATGCATGGCAGTATGTATATATGGATATACATATGTACATACAGAAGCTTGTATGGATATATGTACATACAGAAGCTTGTATGTATGTATGTATGTATATACATGTATACTATAACTTCTGCATGTATGTATTATATACATACAGAAGCAATATATATATAATATTATTTATTTTATATTATATAATGTGTTAAGTATCTTAATATATAACAAGTGTGTACTCTTTATAATGGTTTGGACAATTCTCACATCATAAGCTGGTTTTTTTAGTTGAGTTAGGTCTAATTTTATTTTCTCAACATGATATCAGAGACACCGATCTAATCTCTTAATGCTGAGTCACCCGCAAATATTCAGTCCTGTAAACTTCACGCTTTAGATTTGCTACTTACAGATATTCAGTTTTATAAACTTTATGCTTTAGATTTTTTATATATGTTCGGCCCTAAGAGGATGATGTGTTGAGTATTTTACGTTGATACAATCATCAACTCATGAGCTAGCTTTTTAAATTGAGTTTAATCGAAATTTATTTTATTAACATATAATATTTATTATATATATTATAAATAGTATAAATATATAATATTTCGAGATGGACCAAATTGGCCAAGGAAATTTTGCTCGGCCTGAAGCTATATCCGAAATATAATCAGGTTCAACATCAGTGCCCAATGCCTAACGGAGTCTCTTTTAACATGGTAACTATACTCAGTCTTCCCAAGTATTTTCAACTGCTTTAATAAAAAAAACACAATAAAAAACTGCTGCTCAAGTCCATAGTAGAAAACAGAATTCATGAAAGAAAAGCACAGTAAAATAAGATAAGATAAAATTATGTATTTTATGATTCGCAATATTTGAATCCCAATCGGGTTTCATATACTTAATTGTAGGGCTATTATATATATTAATAAAAATTATAATTAATGAAATATATAGTGCCAGCTATTTTTGTTGGTCATCTGAAACGTATAAAAATTAATTACCCAGGGTTTAAGAGGGGTTTTAGGTTACGAAGGAGAAAGAGAAAGGAAGAAGAATTCAAAAATGGCAAAGCAAGTTCGTCTCTTTTCCAAATTCCCTCTTCTTTTTGCCCAAATCAGACCAAAAAATTTCATCCCATCTAATGTCTCTCTCTCTTTCTCCTCAATCCCTATTCACCAAATTGAACAAACTCAACAAACCAATAGCAATGATCATGAGCGCTACGAACAAGTGGACAAGCTTCGTGATCTCCTTCGACAAGGCTGCACAGAAGCCGCCTATAACCTTGTCAAATCTCTTATTCTTTCTAAATCATTATTCTCTTCACCCTCTGATCTTCTTTCTTGCTTCTCTGCTTGTTCTCCTCCTTTACGACCCGCCTTCTTAGAGATTTTACTTTCTATTTGTTGCACGTCCAAAATGGTCGGGGAAGCTAAAGAATTGCTCCATTTGATGAGGCGAGATGGTAAACTTCCGTCTCTTGCTTCTTTGAATATTTTAATTAGATCTTTGGTGGATTCGAAAGAATTTGATAAGGTTCTTGATTTATTTATGGAGATTGAAAAGTCGGGTAGTCGGCCTAGTACTGTTATGTATGGGAAGGCGGTGCAGGCTGCTGTAAAGTTGGAGGATGTAGAGAGGGGAATGGAGCTGCTGGATTCTATGAAAAAGAAAGGAGTAGCTACTAACGTCTTTGTTTACAATGTTATGATCGGTGGGTTGTGTAAGGAGAAGAGGATAAGAGATGCAGAGAAGCTGTTTGATGAAATGAGTAAAAGGAGATTGGTGGGGACTACCGTGACTTATAATACGCTGATTGATGGGTACTGTAAGGTGGGGGAAGTTGATGCAGCATTTAAATTGAGAGAGAGGATGAAGAAAGAGAATGTGGAAGCAAATCTCATTACATTCAATTCATTGCTTAGTTGTCTTTGTAAGAAGCAAAGAATGGAGGAGGCAAAAAGGATATTGGAGGAGATGGAAGTGAGTGGCTTTGTGCCTGATGGGTTTACTTACAGTATCCTCTTTGATGGGTTTTTGAGGAGTGGTGATGGGAACAGCGCCACACATCTGTATGAGAAAACCATCGAGAAAGGATTTAGGATCAATAATTATACTGGTAGCATTTTGTTGAACGGGTTATGTAAAGAAGGAAAAGTTGAGAAAGCAGAGGAAATCTTAAAGAGACTTACAGAAAATGGTCTTGTTGCAGATGAGGTTATATATAATACCATCCTTAATGGGTATTGTCGAATTGGTGATATGGATAAAGCTATTTTGACTATCAAGCGAATGGAAAATCGAGGGTTGAGGCCTAATTGCATTACTTTTAATACTCTGATTGATAAGTTCTGTGAAATGCAGAAGATGGATAAGGCACAGGAATGGGTAAAGAAGATGACAGAGAAGGGAGTTGCACCAAATGTGGAGACATATAACACCCTTATTAGTGGCTATGGAAAGCTGTGCGCTTTTGATAGGTGCTTCCAGATTCTTGAAGAAATGGAACAGATGGGTATAAAGCCAAATGCTGTAAGTTATGGTTCTCTCATAAATTGTTTATGCAAGGATGAGAAGATTCTTGAGGCTGAAATAGTCCTCAGGGATATGATTGGCAGAGGGGTTTTGCCTAACGTGCGGATATATAACATGCTTATTGATGGAAGCTGTGTGGTGGGGAAATTGAAAGATGCTTTAAGGTTCTTTGACGAGATGTTGAGAAGTGAAATAGAACCAACACTTGTAACATATAATGCACTCATTAACGGATTCTGCAAAAAGGGATTGTTGAAGAGAGCTGAAGATTTACTTGTCCAAATTACCAGCAGTGGTCATAGTCCTGATGTGATCACATACAACTCATTAATCTCAGGATATGCAAATGCAGGAAATGCCACAAGATGTCTCGAGCTATATGAAACCATGAAAAAGTTGGGTATAAAACCTACAGTAAATACATTTCATCTACTGATCAGTGGATGCAGCAAAGAAGGGATAGAGTGGTTAGAGACTTTATTTGCTGAAATGTTACAGATGAATTTGGTTCCTGATCGAGTCATATACAATGCATTGATTCACTGCCATGCAGAGATTGGAGACGCTCAAAAAGTATATGCTTTGCATAGTGACATGCTAAAGAGGGGAATTCAAATGGACAAGATGACCTATAACAGTCTGATTCTGACTCATTTCAGAGAAGGAAAGTTGTCACAAACAAAGGATCTTGTTGACAATATGAAGGCTAAAGGATTGACCCCTAAAGCTGATACATATAACCTTCTGATTAAGGGACATTGTGACCTAAAGGATTTTTGTGGAGCATATGTGTGGTATAGAGAAATGGTTGAGAATAATTTCCTCCCTAATGCCAGCATTTGCAAAGAGCTTACTTCTGGCCTCAAACACGAGGGAAGGTTGCAAGAAGCTCAAATTATATGTTCAGAAATGAGTGTCAAAGGAATGAATGATTGGGCTCTATGAGGAGCTAGCTACTGCTGCCAGACTGTAAGAGATAATCACAATGAATCTGCCACTGCAGAAAGACAGGTATTACTAAGTAGTGTTTCCATGAATCTTGATTTTAAATTCATTTCTTCCTCTCTCTTTTTTCCCCTTATTTTCTATTCTCGAAAATCTGAACTTGAAGCGTAAGTTATTAGATGAACTTGGAACCAGAGGTCAATCAAATACCATCAGGAAGCACAAGATTGTATATAACAAAATTTATCCGATTAATATGTCAGATAATTGTAAATTATAATAGTCTTCATTTATGTCCTTATTTGAATGTTTTTTTAACCACAGGTGAAAAATGTATTGCCTAGTATATTGAAGGCATATAACTACAAGCAACATGGTTGGTCTATGGCCCTGCTAACCTCTTCAGGAAAATGTCAATGGGGATTATAACAAATAAGTATAATAAAAATTGAAAAGTAAAATTTAATTTTTTCAACGCTAAAAAACCAAAAACAAAAATGAGCTTTGATGCAGTTGAGCTATTGGAGTCATCTTCAAAATTGTTGAAAAAATTGAATATTTGTCAATTGACTTGCATCTTTGTTTTTTAAAATGTAGAAACTTAGTGGAAGAAGGTACATGTGCTCTGTAGCTTCTTCTTGGTGAGGAAACACACAGTTACATCTATCTTCTACTGTACTGTGTTTCCTGCAACTTTTCATACCTGAAGATGAGGTTCCAGTGTGGGAGCTGTATGTATTTCATCTATCATTACCCAATGCAGTTGGAACTTCAAGGTCTGGTTTGCTAGCAAATTTTGTTTGGTTCTTGTCAAAATCTGTAGTAGCCATATATATATTCAAGTTGATTTTATCTTGTGAACTAACTAATCCTATTTTCATGTTGCTGTTATTTCAGGTCACTACAACTAATGGTTTTCTGGATCCTTTTTGAGAATGTCATGTCATTGCACATTGTCTAACTCTGGATTTTTTACATCTGATATTGGAATGACAGGCTCCACCTGTTAGAGCTTGGTGCTGGAGCTTACCTCTTCTTCTATGCTTGCTAATGTTGCATTTGTAAAAAAAAAAATACTACTTACACCTTTTTGTTCCAACAATTGCCTTCTTTATCATAGGATTTGAATACGTTGTCACCATTGTCCCTAAATCTTAATATGGTGCAGCACTTCTTTCAACAGTTCTTCGCCTTATGCCAGTGCTATTAGCAGAAATGGTATAAAGTGAAAAAAGAATTCTTGTATTCATAGCTTTGTAAAAAAAGAATTGGTAAAAAAAAGGAAGGTGATATTCTTTTAGATTGATCATATGTTGACAAGTGGATGATGACTCAAAAGAGCTTTAACTTCAGCTTCTCTTTGTGAATATTCAAGTACCTTTTTAAGGGGAATGCATGCACATTCATAATGTTGTTTTGCATCAAATTATATAGAGACAGAGGACTATAAGGAAAAGGATTGTGAAGAAAACACTATCTGGATTTGATTAAGCATGTTTGATTGTAATTGTAAGATTTTGTAGTTTTTATTTCTTATATTGTTTTGCTATGTTGGCATTGGCTTTGACAGGAAATAAAGTGATAAAAATGGTATAAGCTTCACAGTTCAATTCTCTCTGCTCATGCATTATATGCAAATGCAGCATGTTTGATTGTAATTGTAAGATTTTGTAGTTTTTATTTCTTATATTGTTTTGCTATGTTGGCATTGGCTTTGACTGGAAATAAAGTGATAAAAATGGTATAAGCTTCACAGTTCAATTCTCTCTGCTCATGCATTATATGCAAATGCTGTTTTGATATATATATATATATATATATATAGTTTTAGTACTTGGGAAATTTTAAGGGGGAATGGGGTAATATTTCTTGTTCTGAGGTCTGATTAAGCAAAATATTGCAAAAAATTAATAGTGAAATATGAGGCAGTTAACATAAAACTGACGAGATGCTGGCCTGAATCATAGCATCATAGCTAATTATTTAATGGGAAATTAGATATAGTACCAGAAGGGCATCATTCAATGCCTTGTAATTTCAATGATAAGGTTTAGGATCTCTAGGATAAACTTCATGCCTTCAAATTCATTTAGAGCAAAGATGAGAACTTATGGAAATTGAACTATTTCATGTTCTGTTAAAAAATTCCTTAAAAGATCAATGTGCTTTTAAATTTTTTGATTTAATGGGTATCAAAAGCCAGGCTAATCATTTTGCTTCCTCTCAGTAGCCCTTGTGATTAAAATAAGGAAATGAAGACATATTCATGTCTTCCAATTATGTTTGTCTAGCATTAATAATAATAATAATCATCTTAAGGGCATTTTCGAGTCGAATGTTATGCTTACTGAGCTCTTCCCATCCCTTCCCATGTATCCTCCTCATTAAAACTACACTTGCATTACACATCAAGCCATAAACTACCAATAAGTGCATATTCCTAAGCCATAAAATCAGAACCGATTCTTTTCTAAATCGATTCTTCTCTTCCTACAAGTACGTATTCCCTGAACAATAGATTCATAGGGGGTATTTGGTTTAGCTGTTTGATGCAGCTGATAGAGATTTGAACCCCAAACAGCAGCTGTTTGGTAAAATTTGATGTTTAGTAAAATTTTAAAACAGCAGCTGATAGCTGTTAGGAACCCCAAACAGCGGCTATTTCAATAAGCTCCTACTCCTGTTTGGTAAAATTTGATGTTTAGTAAAATTTTAAAACAGCAGCTGATAGCTGTTAGGAACCCCAAACAGCGGCTATTTCAATAAGCTCCTACTCGAAGCTTTTTCATATCAGCTGATAGCTGATTCATATTAAGACTATATTAACCCTATTAAAATAAAATAAAAATTAATATTTATTAGATAATGATATGCTTATTGGTAATTTTACATTCAAACTGCAACAGCTATTGTATTTTTACCAAACACTAACCCGAATCAGCTACCAGCTATCCGCCATCAGCTATCAGCAACCGCTATCGGCTACCAGCTACTATGAGCTACTATGAACAGCTAAACCAAACAGGCCCATAATCAATTCTTCCCCGTACTGTAATGAACAACAAAAACAGAGTGTTGAATTCATTTTAAGTTGATACCTCCTCCAGATAGTAAAGATATTTCTCAATGAAGTTTTCTTCCCTTGTTCTCTAGTAAAGCTGATAGTAAACCTCATATGCACCTAATGCTCAGCTTTACTTGATGCCAAGCTTTTGCATTCAAGGATTACCTAATACTACTCAAATCTATAGCAAGTAGAAAACACAATTCATGAAAGACAACCACAACAAAACAAAATCAAGCAATTTATTATAATCGCATTATTAAAATCCAACTCAGGTTTCATATGCTTAATTAATTAACAGTATAATAAAACCTCAAGCTCTGAAACACAACAAAATCAAAGCATTAAATCCTCAGCAAGTGGAAAAAAAAAATTACAGTAGTTTTAGCATATCCTCAGCTCCACTGAAAGTAAAAGCTCCACCTTCCTCCAAATTGAGTACCATGACAACTCCATCCTCAGCCAAAATAGCATATCTCCTTGACCTCACTCCCAATCCAACTGGTTTATCACTCAAATCCAATTCACACCCAATTTTCTTAGTGAATTCTCCATTCCCATCAGATAAAAGCAGTACCTCATCTTTAATCCCCAAATTCTCCTTCCAAGCTTTCATAACAAACGCATCATTTACCGATATACACGCAATTGTATCGACCCCTTTTGCCTTTAGCTCCCCAGATTTCTCCACGAACCCTGGAAGATGTTTCTGTGAGCAAGTGGGAGTAAAGGCTCCAGGAACAGCAAATAAGATTGATTTTTTCCCAGACGTGAGGGAGGAGATAGTAGTGGTTTGTAGCTCTCCATCAGCATCGAAGTAAGAAAGAGTGGCTTCTGGAAGCTTCTCGCCGACGGAAATGGCGGCGGAGATTGTGGTGGTTTTGGTGGAGAATCTTTTGAATTTGAGGGATCTGGATTGGTGTTTAAGAGCAAGAGAGGAGAAGGAGAGTTTTGAGGAAAGAAGGACGGGAGAGAGGAGGGATTTGGTAGTGGTAGTAGTAGTGGCGGCGGCCGGAGAGGAGAGGAGAAATCTGGAGATGGAGATAGTGGCGGCCATTGGTAGTTTAGTAGAAATTTGGGAGTTGGTTGGGTCAACGAGAGAGAGAGAAATGGCGAGACTGAAGAGGATTTTTGGAAGTTGGAGGCGGTGGAAACAATGAAAGGTAGGCGGAGATTGTCACGTGAGGTGGCCTCAGATTTTTTCTGTTTTGGCTTCTTTCTCCGGAGAAATGTACGGATCTGATTTTGAACCACTTGTACTTGGCCCAATGTCGAGAGAACATGTGCTCGCTTGGGTTATTTTTTTTTATTATTATTTTTTTTAGCTTCTTCAAATGCACTCCAAAAAATATAATACTCATATTTAAAAAAAAAAAACTCATTTTTACCACTTGGGGGTTACTAATCCCTAGCTCAATTACGATTTCACCATTTAGGGTTACTAGTCCCTAACTCAATTTAGGAAATAGAGTTTTCTAAATCTAAATTCATCATTTTTCTTCTTATACTAAGCATCAATAAAAATTTTCAATTTATAATTAATGTACATTTATTAAGTCATGCTAAGGATCTATTTTTATCCAATTATTTCAATTAATTAATAATTAAAATAATACAAATTTATACATATAAGTTTATAATTAGTAATGGGAATACTAGCATTTCCAAAATGCCTTGAGACAGTTTTTCAATCAATTAAAAATTCCCCTTTTTTTTGTCAATGCCTATAAGTAACAAACAAGTGACTCTTAATATAAAATATCATGACTACCTAATTAGAAATAAAATTTAAAAGATTATTGACATTTCATAAATCTTTTAAATCATATGATCATATGCACTAGAATGATCTTTATTAAAATTTATCACATTGTAGGTGATAAGTAATTAATCTTTTAATATAATTAAGGTTTATATAAATAAACTAATAGACAATTTAGTTATATGCTCAAATATTTTTTTTTTCAGAGTTTTACATGTTCTCACGTAGACTATAGTTGTTTTGTGGCCACATATGATCATATCGATTTATAATTTTAAATAAGAATTTGCAAATGTAATATTACACAAGAGTCGACTAAGCAAGAAAGCACGCGTGAGAACATTAGAACAGCGCATGCAACTCTAGGCTAGCTTGATGTCATGCATTTTATTTGTAAAATGCAAATAATAATAATAATAATAATAATTTTATGAGGAGGGATTTGACAGATAATTATGAAAATAAATTGAATTAGTTAGCAGGTAATTTACATTGATTATATTAGTTATTTTAAATATTTTAGTATATATAAATTATTATTATTAATTATGTTTAAATTGTTAGAAAATATTATAAATTAAATCATTAAGCCCCAAGAACATATACTTTAAGTCATAGCAATCAGATTCAATTTTATAATTTCAAACACCAATATATTTTGAAAAATACTTATTTAATCTATACAATACTTGAATCTAGTGTATTTGATGGATCAATACAACTTTTCTTATAGATTAGAATTCTTTGTTTCTTTTCTCAAAAATTTTGCGCACTGACCCTTTTCCATAAAAAGGAAAGTTTTTATTTATAAAGAAAAATGCTCACCAAAATAAATTTTTTTTTTATCATCGGATAATAAGGTTTGAATGTCTCTCTTTGACCCTAGAATGAAGGAGGGTCACCCCTCACCATCGCCAGCTCTTTCATGGGCTACTAAGAAGGTCCGATTCCATAGTGATCATGAACCCTTGCCGGATAATGATCCCTTGCCAGATAATGAACTAATGGAGATAGATGTGAACATTGATCATGACGTTGAATCTAGGAAGAGCAAGGCCTCTTTTTGGGATACCCTTCTGAAAGGGAAGGAAACTGAGAAGGATTTTCTTTCTAATGTTAACCTATCAGAGGAGCTTGTGTGTTATGAGGATGATTATACCATTTAACATAGAAAATGTATTATTTTCTCACAGTAGTTAGTTGAAAAGATAAACAAATCTTTAGAGCAATCTGCGGTTATTAAGATCCTTGGAACGAATATTAGATACAAAATGTTGCTTAACAGGTTGAAGGTTATGTGGAAACGAGCCTATGATTTTAATGTGATGGAACTTGAAAACAAATATTACCTAGTTAGATTTAAGGATTTTGAAGATTATAGTCATTCTCTAACTGATGGCCCATGGTTGATCAATGGCCATTACTTAACTATTCAACCTTGGTATGATAATTTCTTTACTGATGCTCCTTGGCCAAAATTTATTTCGTCTTGGGTTAGGTTGCCTGGACTTCCTATTAAATTCTATCACAAAAGTACTTTGAGAGTTATTGCTCAAATAATTGGTAGACCAATTAAGATATACTACAATACGAATATTGGAGCATCTAGGGGAAGGTTGGCTAGAATGGCTGTCGTCTTAGACCTAACACAACCTTTAATTACTAATTTCTATATTCACAGGAGATCCCAACCTATTTGTTATGAAGGATTACCAGTAGCTTGTTTAAGACAGGGTGATCCCCTCCCTCCATACCTTTTTGTTCTTTACATTGAGAGGTTGGCTTATGGTCTTCAAGTAGCCATCGAGAATGGAGGCTGAAAGTTAGTGGTTTTGAATCTCAATGATCCTGCTATCTCGCATTTATTCTTCATGAATGACATGATTCTTTTTTCCTGAAGTTAGTCTTGATCAAGTTAATATTATCAAGAAGGTGATTGATGACTTCAGTGCTAGCTTTGGTTTATTAGTTAGCGTTGAGAAGACTCAAGTGTTATTCTCTATAAATGTTCGCAATTCAATTCAAAGAGAAATCAGTGGCCAGCTGGGTTTTAGGCAAACTTTGGATTTGGGTAAATATCTTGGAGTGACTCTTTTACATAAAAGGTCCATTAAAAAAACTTACTAGTTTCTAGTTGATAAAGTCCATGCGAAATTAGCTAACTGGGGCACTAATACTTTATCTCTCGCAGCTAGAGTGACCTTAGCCCAATCAGTCCTTTGTGCTTTGCCTATTTATACTATGCAAACATCTAAGATTCATTTGTCCATCTGTGATCAGATTGAGAAGCTTATTCGAGGTTTTATTTGGGGCAGTACTTATGAGCAATAAAAGGTTTCTTTGGTTCCTTGGAGTGTGATTACTCTACCAAAAGATCAAGGTGGTTTAGGGCTACGATCTCTTTCAGAACTTAATATAGCGCATTTTATGAAGCTGAATTGGATTTTGTTGACTCAACCTGATACTTTATGGGTTCAGATAGTTAAATCCAAGTACAAAGTTCAGGATAAGCATCCTAGCAGTTTATGTGCTCCTCGCAATTGCACTATTATTTGGAGAAATATTTATGATGTTATGGAAGAGGTCAAAAGTGGTATTTGTTGGTCGTTGGGCAATAGTACCACAGTGAAATTTTGGTATGATAATTGGGTATCGGGTGTTCCTTGTTTAAAGGATGTAGCTACGACCATGATTAATGCTGAAGATATGAATTTTACTGTTTCGATGTTTGTTTCGTCTAGTGGAGAGTGGAATTAGGCTATGTTTGCTCATTTGGTACCTACTATAGTGCTTCTTCATTTTACTACTGTTCTTCCTCCCTCTTCAGATTTGGAGGATGATTTTTTTTTCTGGTCATCTTTTTCATCGGGTGTCTTTACTATCAAAACTGCTTATGTGGTCCAAAAGAGTTGGGTTGGATTGGAGGAATCTGCTTTGTGGTGTAAAAATTAGAAATGGCCAAGTCCGCAGAGAATTCGAATGTTCCTTTGGTTGTTACTCCATGAAAGGCTACTCACTAATAAGGAACGACAGCGCGTCATCTTCAATCTGATGCTTTTGTTTGTGGTATTAAGGATGAATTTGTATTCCATGTTCTAAGGGATTGTCCTTAGGCTAGGCAAGTATGTCAAGGAATTAAGCCTCCTTTTTTGTGAAATGATTTTGTCAACTCTAATATATCCATAAAGGATTGGCTTACTATGAATATTCTTTGTTCTACTTCTTATGATGACATCCCTTGGAATTTACTTTTTGGAGTTTCTTGCTGGCGTATTTGGCATAGAAGGAATTGTTTCTTATTTAACCCAGAATTGCTTGTTTACGACATTTTGAAGGAAGTGAGATTTGATGCAAAGAATTTCATGACTGCAATTACAGTGCTTAAAGATAAGCATGGGGTTGTTAAAGATTGAGCTTGTACTATGGCTTGGAATCCACCACCCTCTGATTTTTTTAAGTTGAACTCGGATGGTTCTTTCTTGATTTCTAATGGTTATGCTTTTGGCGGAGGTGTTTTAAGGAACACCCTAGGAACTTGGATTAAGGGATACATGATTAACCTGGGTAATTTTGACATTGTTCGAGCTAAATTATGGGCTGTGCATAAGGGGCTAAAGCTTTTTAAGGCTCTTTCTATTCCAAAGGTGCTGGTGGAATCTGATAACAAATACATAGTGGATATAATCTTGGGTAATTGGAAGGAGTTGTCATGTTGTACTGCTCTTCTTTCTCCTATTATGAATCTTTCTAAGGCATTTTAGGAGGTTCACTTCTCTCATATCTACAAAGCAGCCAATTATACTGCATATTATCTTGCTAGTTTTGCAAGGAACTTTGGTCTGGGTACTACTATTCTCCATTATTGTCCCCAAGAGTTGAAGATGTGGCTCTTGCATGATGTTTGTGGAGTTTCTTGTTATAGGTAGCTTGTTTCTTTGAGTTTTCCCACCCTAATGCACCAAAAAAAATGTAGCCAATTTTTTTAAAAAAAATAAATAAATGGGACCTACTAATATACAAATAAAAAATTCTTTTTTCTTTTACCAATTTAAACAAATTTTTAAGAAAATTAATATTTGAATATTCGGTTGTTTCTACCACTCCCAACCAAAGTTTAATCATCATCATCATCACATATTCATTCTTTCCATCCCCATAAAATCACAACTGTTTTTTTAGCAACCAAATACTAACTGTGAATGTGCCTCTAAAACTCTGAAGCTCAGAAGCCCAAAACCGAAGTGTTTTTCTGCTCTTCTCCAAACGCTGCGTCTCTTGTCAAAACGCTGCGTATTGATTTAGGGTGAAATGTAGCTGCTATATATATTAAACAGTTATTGGTTTTTTCGGGTCAGATGATATTTTCGCTTTCTCTTGTAATCTTAGCCGCTGCTCGTGTATTCTTCTCTCTGTTAGGGTTTTGAAACCCTAAGCTTCTACCTTTCTGTTCTTGAGTGATTTTGAGAGGTTCTGTTAGAGAGTTTGTTTAGAGATCTCTGGTTTCTTGATCTCTGTGTGAAATCGGTTTTGATACTGTGTTAGAGAGATTGCTGTAAACGTTTGTATCTTCTGATTTCTTCGATACTAGTGGAAAGACTGAGGAAAACTCCTCCTTGGATGTAGCTCTGATTTGTTCAGAGTGAACCAAGTAAAATCTGTGTTGTTCTTGTTGGCTTGATTGTTTATTTTTACAGTTTTCTTCTTCGATCTGTTTACTGTTCAGATCCGTAACAAGTGGTATCAGAGCTACGCTCTGGATCTCAACAACGAACGGAAAATCGAAAGGTGGTAACGTTTCTTGCCTTATTTCTTTAGATCTGTACGTTTTGTTGTTTCTCCAGTTTCTTCTTTCTTTGATTCTTTAAGTTTAACTTTAGATCTGGTACTGTCGAGTATCTTTTCTGTGTTTGACAGGATCTGAAGTTGTAGATCGGGAAGAAGACGATCTGGTTCATCAAAACCCTAGATCTAGAAGACTAACAGATAAAGGTGGTAACTGTCTTTGTCTCTAGTCAAATATTTAGTGTTCTCCTCTTTGATTTTTTTTTTGTTTTTGTTTTTCAGTCTGACCTTCTTTATTCTTTTGGTGATTCTTTTACTGTGAGATCTGGTACTGTCAAGATTACTTCTGTTTGACAGGATCTGGGTGTAAAGGAGTCAGAAAGTGTCAATCTGATCGGTGAAAATCAAAGATTGAGGAACTGATGTCGATCGCTAAGATCAACGTTGAGAAATTCGATGGAAAAGGGGACTTTACCATCTGGAAGGAGAAAATGACAGCAATCTTGGTGCAACAAAAGTGCAAACGTGCACTTGATGGCTTACAAGCTCTTCCAGAGAGCCTTAAGGATGATGAAAAGCAAGATCTCATGGATCTTGCCTACAGTACTATAATACTGAATCTTTCCGATGGTGTACTTCGGAAAGTCAGAGGTAAATCCACTGCTCCTGAGTTGTGGGCAAAATTAAATGAGTTGTATAATGTTAGGTTTGTATCTAGGATTACATTTTTAAAAGAACAACTGTTTAGTTTTAAAATGGATATTTCTAAAACTGTTGATGAAAATTGTGACTGTTTTCAAAAATTGGTTTTAGATTTGTCTGACATAGGAGAAACCCTAAGTGAGGAAAACCAGACTATAATACTGCTAAATTCTATCCCTGATAACTATAAGAATGTAAAAGATGCATTGAAATATGGCAGAGACAGATTAGGATTAGAAGATGTAATGAATGCATTGAAACTAAGAGAAATGGAAAATAAGGTAGTTAGTAAAACTAGCAGTAATGCAGAGGGTTTGTATGTTAAAGAAAAGTTCAAAAATAAGAAAAAGAATAACAAAAACAAAGTCTTCAATAACAATCAAACCCATCAGAATGGTTCCTCCAATACTAATAATAACCAAAACAATGGGAACTCATTTAAATCTGATAGAACTTGTTATTACTGTAAAAAGAAGGGTCATATAAGAAAATACTGTAGGGAAAGATTAAAGAAACTTGAACAAAAGAAGTCTGAATCAGGTGCTGTAAATGCATCAACAGATGTTGATGATATTGAGGTACTCACTGTCACTACAGTAAGAAATCCTGATAATTGGATTTTAGACTCTGCCTGCTCTTTTCATATGACCCCTAACAGAACCTGGTTCTGTAAATATCAAAGGTTAAATGGTTCAAATGTGTTGATGGGTAATGATTCCTCTTGTGAGATAGAAGGTATAGGTATAATTAGATTTAGAATGTGGAATGGGAAGCTAGTTGAGCTAGACCAAGTAAGACATATACCTGATCTTAAAAGAAACTTAATCTCTTTAGGATTATTAGAAGAAAAAGGGTACCCACACACTGCCAAGGATGGTGTACTGTGTGTGTACAAGAATGATAGGTGTGTCTTAAAGGGTCTAAGACTTAACAGACTCTATCATCTTGATGGAACTGTTGAGTCTGACACTGCTAGAAGTGTAACTTCTGGCATTAATTCCACTGTTCTCTGGCATAAAAGATTAGGACACATAGTTTATAAAACCTTAGAACAACTAAGTAGGAAAGGGAATCTAGAGTTAACTGATTTTAGTAAACCTGATATGTGTGAAAGTTGTGTGATGGGAAAACTACACAAGCAAAGCTTTAGTTCCTCTCTGTATAAGTCATCAGACTGCCTTGAATATATACACAGTGACCTATGGGGCTCCAGTTTTGTGCCTCTGTCCTTATCTGCATCTCAATACTTTATAACATTCATTGATGATTTTTCAAGGAAAATCTGGATTTATTTTCTTAAAAACAAAAATGATGTGTTTGAGAAATTTTGTGAATGGAAACTGTTTGTTGAAAATCAAAAGAATAAAAAGATTAAAACATTGAGAACTGATAATGGGCCAGAATTCATTAATAAGCAGTTTAATGACTTCTGTTCAGAGAATGGAATCCTTAGGAATAGAACTTGCACATATACTCCACAACAGAATGGGGTAGCTGAGAGATACAATAGAACAATTTTAGATAAAGTGAGGTGTATGCTCTTTGAATCAGGTTTGAGCTCAAAGTTTTGGGCTGAAGCAGCTCAAACTGCTTGTTACATAATTAATAGATCCCCTTCATCTGCTTTGAAACTTAAATGCCCTAATGAAGTCTGGAATAACAAACCAATTGAGTATACTCACTTAAGAGTTTTTGGCTGCATAGCATATATTCATAACACTGCAAGTAAACTAGAACCTAGAGCTAAAAAATGTGTGTTTATTGGTTATCCTCCTGGCATTAAAGGTTATAAATTCTGGTTACCTGATGATAAGAAAGTAGTTGTCAGTAGGAATGTTGTCTTTAATGAACTGGAATTTCCTAGAACTAACTTGCAGGTTTATAAGTCTGATATACAGACTGATAGGTCAACTCTTGAGGTGGAGCTTGACAGTTTTGTACAAACTGATCAGAATGAGCCACCCCAAGTAGAAGACATTCAACCAGGAACTGAAGCAGAGCAGGACATACAATCTGATGGTTCTGATCAGGAAGGTGAACCTGATCTAGAACCTAATGATTATATGTTAACAAGAGACAGACAAAGAAGGCAAATCAAGAGACCACAGAGGTTTGATGATTATACCTTAAATGTTATGAACTCTGATTTAATTGCATTTGCTTTAGTGTCTGCTGCAGAGTTAGAAGGAGGTGAGCCTTTAAGCTATGAGGAAGCTATGAACAGTAGCAATAGCAAACAATGGTATAAGGCTATGAAAGAAGAAATGTCTTCCTTGTGGAAGAATAATACATGGAGGCTAGTACCAAAACCCTTAAATAAGAAAATAATTAGCTGTAAATGGATCTTTAGGAAGAAACCTCCTATACCTGGGGTAGAGAGAGAGATTTAAGGCTAGAGTTGTAGCTAAAGGATTTTCACAGAGGGAGGGTATTGACTTTCATGAAGTATTCAGTCCTGTTGTTAAGCATGTGTCAATTAGACTGTTACTGTCTATTACTACCTTGTTAAATCTGGAACTTGAACAACTTGATGTGAAGACAGCCTTTCTCCATGGAAATCTGTAGGAAGAGCTGTATATGTCACAGCCACCTGGTTTCGTTCAAACTGGTAAGGAAAATTGTGTGTTTTTGCTGCAAAAGTCACTGTATGGTTTAAAGCAAGCACCTAGGCAGTGGTACAAGAGGTTTGATGATTTTATTCTTCGGAAAAATTTTAAGAGAAGTTACTTTGATCCTTGTGTGTATTACTCTGTACTGCCTGATAATGTGTACATTTATCTTCTATTATATGTGGATGATATGTTAATTGCCTGTAAGAGTTTGAATGAAATAAATAAATTGAAATCTGTGTTAAGCAGTGAATTTGACATGAAAGATTTAGGATCAACTAAAAGAATTCTTGGTATGAATATTGAAAGAGATAGAAATAGGGGTATACTGTTTTTAAATCAAAAGGATTATGTGATTAAATTTCTTGAACATTTTGATTTAAATAAAAGAAGAGAAGTGTCAACTCCCATAGGAGCACAATTCAAGTTAAGTGCTAGCTCTAAACCATTGACTTTTTCTGAAGCTGAATATATGTGTAATGTGCCATATCAGAATGTGGTAGGAAGCATGATGTATGCCATGGTCTATACCAGACCAGACATAGCCTATGATGTTAGTCTTGTGAGTAGATTTATGTCAAATCCTAACAAGGAACACTGGCATGCTGTAAAATGGTTAGCTAGATACTTAAAAGGATCTAATTATGTTGGCTTGTTGTTTAAACAATCTGTGAGTGTTGAATATGATCTTGTTGGTTATTGTGACTCTGATTTTGCTGCTGATCTTGATAAAAGAAGATCAATTACTGGTTTTTGTTTTATTTTTGGTAACAATGTTGTAAGCTGAAAGTGTAGCCTGCAGCATGTTGTGGCCTTGTCTACAACAGAGGCTGAATATATAGCCTTAACAGAAGCTATCAAAGAGGCCATATGGCTTAGAGGTATTTTATCTCAATTGGGTTTTCTACAAGGTAAGATTGATGTGTTCTGTGACTCACAAAGTGTCATACACCTGTCCAAAAACAGTGTGTATCATGAAAGAACCAAACACATTGATGTCAGGTTACATTTTATTAGAGATATTATCACTAAAGGAGATATTTTTGTCAAGAAAATATCCACTTTAGAAAATCCTGCTGATATTTTTACTAAAGTAGTTTCTGTTGGAAAATTTCAGGCTGCCCTTGGCAAACTTGGAGTTTCAGAAAGGTGACATTTGAAGCTGGTGATTACCCGAGGAGAGTTTCAAATGTCTTTCCTGTTTAGATATTTAGAGTCAAGGTGGAGTATTGTGAATGTGCCTCTAAAACTCTGAAGCTCAGAAGCCTAAAACCGAAGTGTTTTTCTGCTCTTCTCAAAACGCTGCGTCTCTTGTCAAAACGCTGCGTATTGATTTAGGATGAAATGTAGCTGCTATATATATTAAACAGTTATTGGTTTTTTTGGGTCAGATGATATTTTCGCTTTCTCTTGTAATCTTAGCCGCTGCTCGTGTATTCTTCTCTCTGTTAGGGTTTTGAAACCCTAAGCTTCTACCTTTTCTGTTCTTGAGTGATTTTGAGAGGTTCTATTAGAGAGTTTGTTTAGAGATCTCTGGTTTCTTGATCTCTGTGATCGGTTTTGATACTGTGTTAGAAAGATTGCTGTAAACGTTTGTATCTTCTGATTTCTTCGATACTAGTGGAAAGACTGAGGAAAACTCCTCCTTGGATGTAGCTCTGATTTGTTCAGAGCGAACCAAGTAAAATCTGTGTTGTTCTTGTTGGCTTGATTGTTTGTTTTTACAGTTTTCTTCTTCGATCTGTTTACTGTTCAGATCCGTAACACTAACATATAAAAATAAAAATGAAAAGTGCATAAGAAGGAAATTTCTGCAAGAAACCCAAAATGTTGGCATCGAAACAAATAATGGCAGCAATTGTTGAGCCAACTTTTTTTTTCCATTAATAAGAGCTAAACCCCCCCTTGGCTTGCAGCTCAAAAGGGGTTTGAATTCCAACTCTTTCTAAAACTTCTATAGTTGTAATCTCTTGGCCTTGAAGGGTCACTACCACTACAATGATGGCCCATCATCATCACCAACACATCCATTACCACCACCGCCACCGCCACCGTCACTATCACTATCACCATCACCATCATCTTTTATTACAAGCACTTCCCATCATTCTTGAATTAATTTTCTCTCTTAAATTAACATTAATTTCATAACTTTTCTCTTTTCTCTACAACTATGAAATACATATGTTATTATTTTCTTAAAATTTTCTTTCTTTTGAAGATTTTAATTTATGGATATTTTTTTATTTGATTGAACGCCAAAAGGAAATCAATACCCAGATGAGTACTTTGAATTTGATTGCTTGTTCTAAACACATGGATTTTAGGGGTTTCATAATGCTATTTTGGAAAAAAGAAGAAAATAAACGGTGATGGAGTTTAGGTGTTTTGACAAACATTGGAGGATTGATTAGTACTAAACAATTATTATTAAAAGATTAGTTTTAAATTTTAATTTTTTTATTTATATATATGTATATTAGGCTCATTTCAATTTTTTAATATGTAAATGGGTTTCAGTAACAGGAAATAAAACAGTATTTTTTGGGGTTTTTTCAAAAATACCCTAAAAAATAAGAGTACTTAACTTTTTTCTTTCATATAATATCTATTGGTGTTCCAAAAGTTTCTTTTTTTTAAAAATACCCTCTTTTCCATTTTAATTTTAAAAATACCAATTTTCAACTTTCAATTTCAAAAATATTCTTTTTAAAAGGTATATTTTTAATATATATTTGATATATTAAAGATATATTCTATTTTCAAAGATATACATTGAGTATATACTTAATATATCAAATATATATTAAAAATATATGATATTTTTTTAAAAAAAAGCTATAAAATATGCTATAAAATATAATTTTTTGTTATTTTTTAATCATTAATGAAGGGCATAAAAATTTCATTTTGTAAAAAATTATGCCTAAATGAGCCAAGAAAAAAAAAAGGGGGATAAGTTGTAGTTTTGCAATAATTTTAAAGGTATATTTATACATTCTTCTTATAATTTTGCTAAAATTTAGTTTAAAATTTAAATATTATATATATATGTGTGTATTTTTGGCATATTTTATTCTTTCATCATTCATTGAGTCCCTATGAATGTAAGCTAAAAATTTTGAAATCATCCGTAGAATTTATCGAAAAAACTTATATCAGAAGAATGTATTTTTATTTTAAAAATCGATTATTAGATTTATTTTCTGATTATATTACATTGTAATATTTGATATAATAACTAATTTGATATTTTTAATCAATATATATTATATATATAATTTTTTAGTAAAAAAATAATTTATAATATTATTAGATCATTGGTTGAAATATCAACGTATTGTCATTGTGATATTAGATACAATGCAACATTTTATGTAGATATCATATTATAACTTCAAATTACAATTATAAAGTTATGTGCACATTTTAAACACAAATTTCTCACCTTTTTCATTACATTATTAACAAGATATATCGTATTATATGATAAAGTTATCTGAAAATTTAGTTAGCTATTTTGAAATATTCCACTCTAATTAACATTTCAGTTTAATGATACTCTTAAACATCTCAAGTAATATTTAATTAAATTAAGTCTTAAACATTCCTTTAGTGAAACATTGTTTTCTATTTTCTCACCTAACTCACGAGTTTCTTTTGACATATACCCTTTTACCAAACCATATGCTCTTACTGCCAACAAACCCATCAAGTAAATTTTCTTAGGACCGGTTAACACACATTTTTTACCATTAAATTATCTTTTAATAATTTATTAAAAGTAAATTAAAAAAAATTACTTATATAAAAAATTATAACTAAACACGTTTTATAATAAAATAAAAATACTAAAACCAATTTCAAAAATTTTTTAATTACTTAAATTAAAGAAAATTTTATCCTGATTCGATGAATATACTCAATTATTAAAAATTAAATAAATTCAGTCATTTTTTTTATTATCATTCAACCAGTTTATGATTGATCCGATAGATACACATCCACTCCACAATAAAATTTTTCTTCAAATTAAAAGGAATTAATAATAATAAATAAATAAATAAATCGTATTAATTTTAGTTCGAAATTAATTAAAGTATTATTAAAATATTTGAAAATTGAAGGTATCTTAATCGTACGGCTATTATTAACTCAATTCTTTCTACAAATACCCCTCTCAAGCACGGCAACAAATCGTTAATATTATACTGGTCTTTCTCCAATATCAAAACCCTCGCTTATTGTAGATCTAAACACAGCCATGTCGATTACGATCGTCTCCGTCAAGGCAAGGCAGATCTTTGATAGCCGTGGAAATCCAACAGTCGAGGTTTGCTCTTATTCATTTCTATCTATCTGCTTTTCATTTTCGATAATTTCTAGGCGATTTGCTTGATCTTTATATTTTTTTGTTTTTCATTTACTTGATCAGTTTAATAGCTTTAATTGATATGATTTATGGTTTTGTTTAGGCGGATGTTACGCTATCGAATAAATACTTAGCAAGAGCTGCTGTTCCTAGCGGTGCATCGACTGGTAAATTTTCGAGTTTAAATTGTTTATTCATGTTTTAAATCTATTATGATTATAGAAAATTGATTTAATAATTCATTGTTTGTGTAATTTATATCTGACATTCAGGGATTTATGAGGCTCTTGAGTTAAGGGATGGAGGCTCTGATTACCTCGGAAAAGGTGTTCTGAAGGTGAATAAATTTGCTCTTTATAGTGTGTTTCTTTGGCTAGAATCTTAATATTAGCTTCGCTCGCTAATTGAAGTTTGATTTTGTATTTTAGGCTGTTGAGAATGTTAACAAAATTATTGGCCCTGCATTGGTTGGCAAGGTTAGTCTTTGGTACTTCTATTAATTCCTTATGAAATATATTTGTGGTTTGTGATTTTTATTGCTCATAAACATTTGGTTTGGCTAGAAATTTGCACGAAATTGTGAGTTTGTGTTAAATTGAATCCAAGAGCTTTTTTTTTCCTTTTTTTTTTAATCGTCTGATTGTCTCACACAGGACCCAACTGAGCAAACTGCTATTGATAACTTCATGGTTCAACAACTCGATGGAACTGTAAATGAGTGGGGTTGGTGCAAGCAAAAGGTAGCTTGATAGACAATTGCATTTGTAAACTTGCACCTTGTTTGAGGAAGTTATGGACTGTAACTAATATTTGTGATTTTTTTTCAGCTTGGAGCGAATGCTATTTTGGCAGTTTCTCTTGCAGTTTGCAAGGCTGGAGCTCATGTCAAGGGCATTCCCCTTTACAAGGTATATTCTTCATTTGTTTTGCTTCCTCTTACTTTTTGTTGATATGTGGTGCTGTTGATTGTTCTGTTTAACAAGATCATTCACTCCTATTACGTCTTCAGAATGTTATTTGAGTGACTTGTATTGCTGGCCCTTAATATTTCCCAAGCAGGCTTTGCATTATATACTGTACTTGCTATTTGCACAATGCTTTTTCCTTTTCCAATCTTACTCCTTGGAGAACCCTGATAACATGCCTTTTGTGTGCAGCACATTGCTAACCTTGCTGGGAACAAGAATCTGGTGTTGCCAGTTCCTGCTTTCAATGTCATTAATGGTGGATCACATGCTGGAAATAAACTCGCTATGCAGGCATGCTTCTTTATACTTCATTTGGCTTATGCTTTAAGCATGCTCTTGATTGAGACTTATACTCTTGTCTTCAGGAGTTCATGATCCTTCCTACAGGAGCTTCTTCTTTCAAAGAGGCCATGAAGATGGGTGCTGAAGTTTACCATCATTTGAAGGTTAGTTACTTATCTCACTTTTTTAAAAGGCTCATAATGTTATCATGAAATTTTCTCCCTGCTCCCTCTACTTGGCTGTGAATATACAGCAACTAAATTTCAACTTATTTTTGTTTTCCAGTCTGTGATCAAGAAGAAGTATGGTCAGGATGCAACAAATGTTGGTGATGAAGGTGGTTTCGCTCCCAATATTCAGGTCAATATTAGCTTTGTGAAATGTCATGATTTTAGTTGACTGTTGTTGCATGTTACCTTTCTTTGTGTTGCAACTAATTTGCTTACCGAATCTAATTGGCAAATGTTTAGGAAAACAAGGAAGGACTCGAATTGCTCAAAACTGCCATTGCTAAAGCTGGGTTCACAGGCAAAGTAAGCTTCTTCCTTAATTTCCATTCTGTGGGCTTCTGATCATATCAGCAATATCATGGACTAAATATTTCACCTTTTATTAGGTGGTTATTGGAATGGATGTTGCAGCTTCTGAATTTTATGGCTCAGATAAAAGATATGATTTGAACTTCAAAGAAGAGGTGAGTTTTGATTTGTGCTGGTAGCTGTCAATTGCAATATTTTAATCCAGATCAAAGGTCCGGATAACCACTGCCCTTAGGCGCAATGCTTGTAGCATTGTCATATATTTATCTAGATATTAAGTATTACTGGATATAACCCATTTCAAGATAACAAATCCAGCTTTCTTGTCACTATTTAGTGCTGCCCATGTATTTATATGTCTTTTGGGGCTCATTGATGTTATTTGTTCTGTGACATCAGTTTTTGGTTTGTGATTCTGTTTGTGCAGAACAATGATGGTTCTCAAAAGATCTCAGGTGAGGCTTTGAAGGACCTCTATAAATCTTTTGTGTCTGAATACCCTATTGTGTCGATTGAAGATCCATTTGACCAAGATGACTGGGAGCATTATGCAAAGCTGACAAGTGAAATTGGAGAGAAAGTACAAATTGTAGGAGATGATCTCTTGGTCACTAATCCTAAGGTTGGTTAAGTTTTCTTTGTTCCTCTTTGGTCACCTTTTTTTTTTTGTGAAAAAGACTGATTCCGTGGCCTACATTGTGTAATCAAACAAAAACCATTAAGATTGTTTTTCCCACTTTTGTTGGACCTGTTTGCTGAACTTAATTTGTTTATTGCAGAGGGTTGAGAAGGCAATCAAAGAAAAAGCTTGCAATGCTCTTCTCCTGAAGGTAATTGATGAGGATTTTCTCAAATCATTATTGGATCTTTTCTGTCAAATGAATTGTTGGGAGAAGCAAGATATATTTATTTATTTTGTTGTTGTGGAAGCAGGTTAATCAAATTGGATCTGTAACTGAGAGCATTGAAGCTGTGAAGATGTCCAAGCGAGCTGGATGGGGTGTGATGGCCAGCCACCGGAGTGGTGAAACTGAGGATACTTTCATTGCTGATTTGTCAGTGGGTTTGGCCACGGTAATTTATTTCCTGAGAAGAATATGCCTACGAGTCATCATGATCATCATAATGCTAGTCTCTTATTTTTGGCCTTTTCTCACATGGATATTTTTGTTCTTGTTTGAATCATCAGGGTCAAATAAAGACAGGAGCACCCTGCAGATCAGAGCGTCTTGCAAAGTATAATCAGGTTGATTTCCAGCTTCACTAACTTGTGTTTTTCAACTTCGAACAAAAAATGTGTAGGTGAAAGTTATCTGAGGTTTTCAAATCTTTTTATGCCTGTAGCTTTTACGAATTGAGGAAGAGCTTGGCTCAGCAGCAGTTTATGCTGGAGCAAACTTCAGGAAACCTGTTGAACCCTATTAGAATCTGAAACGAGAACAGTTTGTCCGGTTAAGATCTGAGCAGAGGAATGTTCCTAGAGGTTGAATAAGTCTTTATGTAAAACGGATTAACTCATTATCTATTTTGAATAATTTTTGCCGAAGTTTTGTGCTAAGGCTTGAACAATTATTGTAGCGAGAAGGATTTTTTTTTCTAAGTTGGAATACGTATCAAAGCTTTGATTTTGTTTTGCCTTTTCTAATTGTGTAATGGTATACTGGTGGTTTTTTTTAATCTTTTGTGAATGTTTATGCTGTTTAATCGCGGTAAGAGCATGTTTTGAAGGTAATTAATAGATTCAACGGTTCATTATTTTCTGTCGTAGTAAAATTTGCAATTTTAGAATGCAGAGAAACTTAATAATTGAAATAGCGTAATAGAAAAAAATATTCTCTGATAGATTGTTAGCATTACAAGGCGAATGTTATTACAATGGGCTGCTAAGATTCCTTTGGTTCTATCTTTACACGCTAATACTCGCTAAGAAATTGGACATTTATTTGAAATATTGCGGTGTCATGAATCTTGCGAGAATTACCCTCTTGAGCATGCTAGTTTAAGAGGTTGGAGAGTAGAGTTCATATAAATTTCAATATTGAAATCTTATATTTTTAATATGAGATTTTCATATTTTGTATCTTAACTAATAAGATTTTAATATTTCCTTGCAGTTGAATGCTCAATGTCTTTAGTAATTTTTATCCCTATCGACACTAGCTTAATATTTAGATTTTTTTTCTACTCGAACCTATTAGTAATTTTAATATGGTCTATGGAGTACTCCTCAATGGATTTTGGGTTCACATGTATCAATTATTCTAATATCAATTATTATGAACCTTGAGAAAATTATATCCTAAAAATTAGCTCAAAAGATTGAAGAGTTCAAAGGTCTATAAGTTCATATTGAAATCCCATATTTTTTAATGTAAGATTTCTAAATCATTTAACTTAGTAGGATTCTAAGATTTGGTTGCTAATTCAAATCAAGAAAGATTGGAAGCTACTTAATAATAGAATAAAATAAAATAAAATGGCTAAATAGCTATAGATGTAAAGGGTTGATAACGGCGTGATGAATTTCTACAGAGATTTGTCCCTAATGGGATAGGGATTTTCAAAACGAGGATAGAGAATTTTCTCTTTATTGGATGAAATAGATATGGGGATCATACTCCCCATTTCACAGGAATTTTTCATCTTTATTCTCATTCATATAAATTTGATATATATATATATATATATATATAATCTCCGAATAGATGGGATATATATATATGTCATGTTTTAGTTATTTGCATATTTGTAATAAATTTAATTTGATATATATTTTATCTTATTGTAAACCATTTCCATGCATGAAATGTATTTTGGATGAGCAGATTGTCTACATATGTTGCTTAAATAATTTACTTATATTCGCATATGGGAAAATAATAAAACCAAATTATTCATATAAAAAACAATATGCTAGATTTCTCCACTTTAGGTTGCCAAAAACCAAATATAAAATCAGTGGAAAAATATTATTTGCCCAATAAATATCAAAAGAAAAATCAGGATAATATATAAAATATATTTTTCATTGAAAATAGGATATACTAGGCATAGACCCGTGCGGTGCGTGAATTTATTTTTTTTATATTGTATTTTATATACTTTAATTATAAGTTGTCATATATTACGTTATGTTTAACTTTTTTTTATAACAATATTTTTTTGAAGTCCTAAAAAAAATTATTAGTATAACATGTTGTTAGTATAAATTTTTATTAATTTAATTTAATTTATAAAAAAATTTGAATATAAATTTATGCTATGTAAAATTATTTTTTTTTTAAAAAGTTATTAAATAGAATTTCATAATTATTAATTTTTTATAGTTTTATTATTATATTTTTAATTTCATCGTAATATTTTATATAAAATAGTAAATATTATCGTTGAATTAGATTCTTAAATATATTGCTTATTTTTATTATTTAATAAGTATAATAACATAATTATATGATATTAGCATTAATTTGTATAGTATTATTTTGTTATAGTAATAATCACATTTATAAACAACAAAAAATATCCAATTTTAAGTTAGATAGCATATTAAATTATCTAAAGTACATTATAACTTCCAACTTTAATTCATTTATAATAATATTTATATAAAAAATTTATTAAATTTAATTAAAAAAACACATTTAGCACTCTACGCATACTATTGCTAAAAAAATAAACTTTTATTTTATTTAGTATTTAAAAGATAAAAAGTTGTCTTTAATTTTTATTTTCAAGTATAATTTTATAAGAATATAAAGCTTTAAAAATTTATAATAAAGTCAAAAATCCAATTTATACAAATAGTTTTAAATTCAATTCTAAATAAAATTATTAATTTATTCATATTAATTTGTGATTAGTAGACCAGTGGCTAAAAATTATTTTGATATGATTAGCTGTATTCAATTTAAATTTATTTCAACTAATGTGACTGAAATTTTTTTTTATTAAAAAATCTCTTTATTCTAAGTTCAAATGGATTCTAATTATAAATATTAATTGCTCTCAAGCCTAAGTTGATAAGTATATATTTTTTTATTTATAAATTATATCTTATTTATCATTTTAATAAATCAATTAATATATAAAAATGTGTATTATATCTATATTTAATATTACTTATTAAAATATTTAATGACTATATTTTATATTAAAATAATATATATAATAAAAAAATATTATGTAATTTTATATTTTTAATAAAAATAACTAATTTTTCTCATTATTATAAAATAAAAAATGTATCTATAATGAAATATAATTCTCTGGCAAATTGAGTAATGAATTTGACTTTTGTTTGAAAAAAAAATCATTGGTATTTTATTTTATTTTATTTATCATTATTTATTTATAAATTCATATACAAAAGAGATTTTTTAATTTTATATAAATTTTATAGTTTTGAATTAAATTAAAAAATTAAACTTAATATTTATATATTATGTAAAATAGTATGTAAGATTATGGTATTTTCTTTATTATAAAAAGAATTGTCCAACGTATATCTAATAGGCAAAAATAATTGTACTAATACTAAAAAAATATTATAGATTTTATAAGATGTGATGATTTGGTGACCGATTTATAGAAAAAATTAATTATAAAATTAAATTATAAAATTAATATTAAAATAAAAAATTAATTATAATATTTTTATAATAAAAAATAATAAAAATAGAGAAAATAAATATTAAAAGTAAGAGTTTTGATTTTACCATAATTGTATCTTTTTGCATATAACACAACTTTTCTATATGATTTTTTTTATGATACAAATTTCTATAACTTGAAGAATTTGTAAATTCATCGAAATTTTTATTACATTACTTTTCATTTATCTTCTCATGGTAAATTTAGAGAGAATTTTGAACAATTCAAGCTAATTTAAAGAAATATATAGTATCAAATTAAATAATTAAATGAAGAAATTTTTATAAGTGAATTAAATGATTAATATGAGAGGTTAAATATTTAATATATTAATAAATTATTAATGAATAGGTAATTATTAATACATATTTTAATTGAAACTCTTAACATGTAAAGATAAAAAGTCATATTTAATATATTATTAATAAATTAATAATTTTAATAATTAATAATGACTATTGAATTTTAAAATTAAAATTATTAATTAATGCATGAAGATAAAAAGCCACATATTTATATATAATAAATTATTAATTTTTATCCTATATATATCTATAAATTATTATGAATATTAAAAGTTTTATATATTTTAACTTTTTAATTTTTTTAAAAAATATAAATATATTATTAAATTATATTAATACTTAATTAATTTAATTTAATTATATTTATATATAATTAATTTTTAAAAAATTAAAAATAATAAATATAATTTATTTAATTAATATCATTGAATTATATTAACTGATAGTTATTTAATAAGAGGTTAATAGTCACAAATATAATAAATTTTAAATTTTATATAAATTATTAAAATTAAATAAAAATTATTATTTTAAAAAATTTATTATGTGTCATTCTTTTAATATCTTATATTCTTATTATATATATAATATAGATATATATAATAAATATAAAATCATGGTGGGAGAATATTATTTTTCCAATAAATATATCAAAATAAAATACCAGCATAAATAACAAAATAATGCAGGCTGTGGGGTTCGAACGCACGCGTACATTAAAAGCACAGAAGATCTTAAGTCTTTTCCCTTAGACCTCTCGGGCAAACCTGCCCTACAACTATAGAATCATAAAATTTATATATTTAATATTTAATATTTTTAAATAAATCTTTTGGGCTCAATTTCAGAGTATTAGAGTGAGATCGATCCCATTCTGCAAAACCCTATATACAGATCGAAGAAGAAACGAGAAGAAAGGGGGAAGAAAAGAACCATGGCGGAGCACTTAGCTTCGATATTCGGAACAGAGAAAGATAGAGTTAATTGCCCCTTCTATTTCAAGATCGGAGCTTGCAGACATGGCGATCGCTGTTCTAGGCTTCACACCAAACCCAGCATCAGCCCTACTCTTCTCCTTTCTAATATGTACCAGCGCCCTGACATGCTCACTCCCGGCGTCGATCCTCAAGCTCAGTCTCAGTCTCTCGATCCTCGGAAGATCCAAGACCACTTTGAAGACTTTTATCAAGACCTCTTTGAGGAGCTCAGCAAGTATGGCGACATTGAGAGCTTGAATATCTGTGACAATCTCGCCGATCACATGGTCTTTTTTCCTGTCTTTTAATCCATTTTGTTTTTTTTTTTTATCAGTTTTTGTAATTTTTTTCACTTTTTTTTTTCTAATGTGCTATTTGAACTTTTGAGCAGGTTGGTAATGTTTATGTTCAGTTCAGAGAAGAAGACCATGCTGCTAGTGCGCTTCAGAATCTGAATGGAAGGTTTTATGCAGGTTTTGAACTGCTATAGTCTATTTTAATTGAGTTTTTCAATGTTTGTGTAGAAATTTTGTAAATTAAATTAATTAGCTGACCTGCTAGGTTCTTTAACCATGTTGAGTCACTTAGATTTGATTTGAGTATGGTTTTTTAACGTCTTGACTGTTTATTGTATTGCATTGCTGTCTAACACTATATATTGCCTTTAGCTTGTTCAGATAATATACTTGATAAGCTTTAAATATATGATGTCTAGAACAAAATTTTATCAACTGAACCCGATAGTATCCTATAGGTTAGACCGGCAGAGGGGGAAGGATTATATGTCTTTAGGCATGAATATCCTGGCCAATTTGAAGAAAATGGTTGAAATCTGTCGATGTGACTTGTATCTGTTACTCATCATCTTTCAATATGGTCTCACTTGTCTACCATTCATGGGCTTTATTAATATTATCATATCATATTTACAAATTGATTTTTCTGTTGCCATATCATGCGCTATTTTGTTTATTAGATTTCCGTGTTTTTAACTTTGAACTAACCAACATGTTGTAACATTTAACTGGGACAGATTGGTGTCATAATTATTTTCAATTATTTGAATTTTAGTCTTATCATACAATTTCACTATAGATAGATGCCTCTACTGGCATGTAGATTGTATTTTTCTTGTGGGATTTAGACTATTGGTCAATTTGAAAAGTAACATACTTCATTTCTATTTATTCACTTATATTTTCACTCTCCATGGTGTTCACTTTGGAAGTAGTACTATTTTTGCTTTTGTTTTCGAACCATGTTTTGATGTTTCATCAACACAATCTTTTAGGGAGGCCAATCATCGTTGACTTCTCTCCCGTTACTGATTTCCGCGAAGCTACATGTAGGCAGTATGAGGAAAATGTATGCAATCGAGGTGGCTACTGCAACTTCATGCATCTGAAGAAGATTAGCAAGTAACTTTCTTGGTTTATTTGTTTACTGAATACTACTTACAGCTTCAGTAATTGTCTATGCAGTTAACTTTTATGTTAACAATTTTAGGGAGTTGAGGAGGCGGTTATTTGGTAGGAGTAGGCGAAGACGTAGCCGCAGTAGGAGTCGTAGTCCTAATAGGCACCGTGGTTATGATGAACGCCCACATGGGTATCGCAGTGCTGGTAGACAAGATGATGATAGGGATCGTCACCACGATAGGGGTAGGAGACCTAGAAGTCGAAGTCCTGGACGCAGGGGAGGACGAAGCAGAAGCCCTGCAGGAAGGAGAAATAGAAGTCCTCCTGTCAGAGAGAGCAGTGTTGAAAGGAGGGCTAAGATTGAGCAGTGGAACAGAGAGAGAGAAAAGACAGAAACTGGTAACAGAGATGGCCAAAACCCTGACAATGACAGGAACAACAATGTTGATGCGAAGAATGGAGATCATTATGCTGATCCTCATTATGAATAGAAGGTTCATGGATACAATTACTGATCGCCTTGGAATCATCTGGTTTGCCCCTTGGCTACTTCTATAATTAAGAAAAACCATTTATTCTTAGACAAATAGAAGTTGCTATTTTATTTTAAAAAGATAAGATGGCCCATTCAGAAAATATGGCTTACTGCACATTTCCACTGTGCAGGTGGAGTACAGGTTCACTGTCTTGTGTTATGAAAGTGAAATTCTAACTTTTACCCTATAACTGCCTTTTAAAGTTAAATAGAAGACATGGATTAAAAATTAAAATGAGGAGGAAGTGGAACAAAAAAGACAAACAAAAGTTCTTTCTAATTCTTGTAGGTTTGAACTTTTTGTTAAGGTATTTTTGTTTTTTTTAACCTTTTATACTGATGTTCTTTCCTCCTCAAATCTTCAAAATTCAATCTGTTTTAGTTATTTGCTTTTTTTTTTTTTTTAAATCACAAAGAGATGTTTAAATGATTTGTATGAAATGGCACAACACAGCCATTTTATACAAAAAGAACACAGGAGGAGGCTTTATCTGCTGAATTTTTCCCTTTCCCATTATAGTCAATTGCTGGCAGGCATGGGTAGTTAAGTTATACAGGGATTATTATGCCTTGGTTTTGTGCTGTCGAAGTTATCTTACTTGTCTTTATGAGTTTTGCATTTGCAGGTTCAGGCTTTCCTGCTTCTCAATCTTTTACGGCAGCTTACCGTGATATTTGTATACAGGTTGGCTGTTAATCTTTACAGCCTAATGTGGTAGAAGGCTTTCATAAACTCCTCGACCTTTGTCCAATGAGGAAAACAGTTATAAGCTTCATCCAAGGAGGAAACAGTTGACAGAGTCCCTTGCCATTCTGAGATTCAACTTCTTGAAATGAAAGCAGCAGTTTTCTTTTACTTGCATTATTATTCAGACATTATCGTGTTTTTTGATAAGTTTGATTTTGGCGTCTTTGGTGAGTTTGTATCCAGGAGAATATATTTGAACTTACTGGCTTTAGTATTTGAGTGCTTCTTTCTATCTCTTTCTATATTATTTAATATCCAAAACACTTTGCTGATTCTTGAAATAGATAGGTGGAATAGATAGGCAGGCTGGTAGCTAGTTCTACAAATATTTCATATATTCTAACAATAATAACAAGAAGGAAATTAATTAATTAAGCACCTTCCTTTTCTAACAAATTGCTCTTTATCATCATATTCTAAGTCCCTTCTTGCACTTCATTTTTCATCAAATATTAGCTCTTGAAAATTATTTAAAAGAGCAAACAAAGAAATTCTTTTATTTGTCAAAAGGCTTTGATCCTTTTGGATAATATATTGATGATTCGTGTTTGTCTGAAAAATGGCAAATACAACAAAATATTGGTATTAGTGGAATCTAATCCAAACCTATTTTTTTATTAGTCTCATTATTATTGTAGAATCGGTTGATTAAATAATTCATGCATGCATCCTGAAAATTAATGTATTTTGTTAAAGAAATTTATAATTGCGTGAAAATAATTATTAGTTTTCTAAATAAAATTATAGAAATTTGTGAAATATATAAAAATGGTTAAAAGAAGAGAGTTACGCACAACTTTGATGACTGGCATCACCATCTACTTCCATGCAATGAGTCTGGCTCCTACGTAGACCCACCACGTCATGGTACAGGCTCGGTGCTTTATTTGAACAAACAGCCACTGGTTCTCTTCTGCTCAACCACAAAAAAAACTGCCGCTGGTTCTCAAAAAAACCACCACGGGTGTTAGCATATAATTTCTCCATTGGCATTTTTCTTATTCTCCTTTCTCTGTATCATTATCACTACTTTCTTAAATTAACTAATTTTGTATGTTAAAAATTAAAAATTACATAAGGTAACATTATATTTCACATTGCTTCATTAATATTAGAATCTTCATATTATTATTATTGAATTTTTATTAAAATTAAAATTTTCTCAACAACTAAAGAAAAATTAAATTCAAGTAAAATATATAACATTGATTTATTATTATATAAAACTATATAAGACCGCAAATTTTTTATTATCTAAAAAAATTATAAAAAATTATGAATTTTTATATTATTTTAAATTAATATTTATTTTCACTAATAAAAAATAAAACATTGATTATAATTTATATATTAAAGAATATTTACTGTAGTACATTTCATTATAACTGAGATTTAAATATTAATGTCTTAGTTAAAATCAAATTTTTGTGGAGAAAATTTTAAATTTTAATATTTAAATACCAAGCCATTGTATGCTAAAATCCTCTTAGTGCATTTTTCCTTCCATTTTATACTACTGAAAGTGCTTAAATATATTACATTCAAGGACTAAATAAAATTACTTATACTATTCATTGTTAATAATAAGAGATTTACAATCTCATTAGTCTAAAACCAACTGTAACCCCAAAATAAATACTTGGATCGATCAAAAACCCACAAACCAGCTTCTTGCTGTATAGATGTATCTCCAAAATCTCACAAAAACAATTTCTTACTAAGTGGATATATAGATATACTATATTTACATTAGAAAACCCAACCTATTTATTACTTCTTCAAAAGCTCCAAAACAAGTTTTGAGCACTCTAAAATAAAGTTATATAACACAATAAGTTTCTCCGTTATTTCTCCCGCATAGAGTTCTGGACATTGTTTGAAAACCCAAACAACTGCCACCATGAAGCTTAAATGGATAGCAAAGTTTCCTCCGCAAAAATAATAAAAATAAAAATAAAAATATATTTATTAAAAAAGAATATAAAATCTATAAAATTTTACTTATTATGAATAATTGAAGATATTAATAGTGGATGTTTCTTTTTATCTCTTTAATTATTTTATTACTTTAATTTATTTTATTTTATTATCTTAATAAATAATATATAATATTTTATTTAATTTTCAACTCTATAAATAGAGAGTATTGTAAGACTTTTAAAAAATGCATAAAAAGAAAGTGAGAAATATAAGTGTTCTTCCTTTCTAAATTACTTCTCAAGATAAATAATTTTTGGTTCTTCATTTCTTTTATTTATTAATAATTTTGTTATTAATTTTATAGCACATTATCAATACGATTGCTATACATTATTAATCTAGCTTCAATCTTTTTTTATAATAGGGATCTATATGATATCAAATTTCACAAAGTTTGAGTTTGTTACACTTGACATATCGAGAAATAATTATTTGCCTTAAACTCTTGATGCTGAGATTTATCCTGATACTATGAATCTTGAAAGTATAATTTAAGAAGGAAATAATGCATCCCTGCAGGACCGAGCAAAAACAATGGTATTCCTCCGCCATCATCTCCATGAAGGATTAAAAACTGCATATTTAACAGTAAAGGACCCCTTTAAACTTTGGCAAAATTTTTAAGAAAGATTTGGTCATAAAAAAATAATTATTCTTCCGAAAGCTAGCTATGATTAGATGCACTTGCGATTATAAAATTTTAAAACTATTAGTAAATATAATTTTGCAGTTTTAAGATTACTTCTTAATTAAAATTTTGTGGTGAGAAAATTATTGATTAAGATTTATTAGAATTTTTTTTAAACTTTTCACGCCTCGAATGTGCTCCTGCAGTAGCAATATCGAAAGCGAGATATTAAAAAATATTATGAATTAATATCATGTTTTCTTGTTGCTGAACAAAATAATAAACTTTTGATGAAAAATTATTAATCACGACCACATGAGTCTAAACTATTCCCTGAAGCGAATGTTGTAATGATGAAAAAGTCTGAAGGAAGTTAAAATTATGGAAGCGGTCGTGGTCATGGTCATGGCCGTGGTCATGGTAGAGGTGACAATAGTAATAATTATCGAAGTTACAAAATTTATCACAATATCAATTTTAAAAAGACTAATGATCATAGTGAGAAAAATGAGAAATGGAAGAATTTGCAAAATAAAAATATAGAAAATATCTGCTATAAATATGGCATGAAAGGACATTGGTCCCGTACCTATCGTACATCCAAATATCTTGTGGATCTTTACCAAGCTTCTGTAAAAGGGAAAGAAAAAATTGTAGAGATCATTTTTTTAACATAATGATCCAATTGATTTCACACACCTTGATGTTTCAGACTTTTTTAAAAATGCTGATGGAAAAACTGATAATTTAATTATTGATGTAAATTTTGCCCATACTGATTAATATATTTTTTAATATCACATGCTTTTATTTGTTTATTTTTCAAGTGTGTTAAGTTTAATATTAAGCGTGTTTTTAATATTTAAGTGCATTTTATTTTTAATTTTTTCTCTATGTACTTTATAGAAATATATTAATAAAAATATTATGACTCATTTATAATATTTTTATTTTGAAGAAAAAAAAATTATCCAGTTACTTAGTTGGTGCTGGTGGAGATTTATGTCTAGCAGACAGTGCAACAAAGCATATTATTATAAAATGCATAATATATTTTTCTCATATTCAATTAGCTAAGGCTAATGTTAATATAATTTTTAGTGTTATAAATTTAATTGAAGATTTCGAAAGAACACATATTATATTATCCAAATACACAAAATTAATAATAAATAAGGCATTGTTATCTGGTAAATAAAAAAAAATCTTCTAAGTTTTAGCGATATATGTCTCAATAGTTATTATATTGAGACTAAAGATAAAAATAATAAAGAATATCTCTATATTATATCTACAATATCAAGAAAGAAGCATATAATAGAGAAATTATCAGTATTTTCTTTTGGATTATATTACACATATTACATCCAATAGAATCTAATATTGCAATTAACCAGAAGTTAATTGGCTCAAGGAGTTTTGTTTTATGGTATGATCATTTAGGTCATCCTGGAGCTGTAATAATGAGAAGAATTATAAAACATTTATATATGCACCCTTTAAAGAATCAGAAGATTCTTTCATCAAGTGAATTTTCATGTATTGCTTGTACTCAAGAAAAATTAATTACTAGATTATCTCAAAGTAAAATTAGGTTTGAATCTTCTCAATTTTTAGAATGAATTCAAGGAGATATATGTGGGCCTATCATTCCATCTTATGGTCATTTTTAATATTTTATGGTTTTAATAGATACTTTCACAAGATGGTCACATGTTTATTTATGGATGTTACATTTAAGAGACTATTAGTATGTTTTGATCATTTATTTATGTATTTTTAGGGTAATTATATTGGCTTTTAGTTAATTTTTTTTAAATTTGTGTTTAAGATTGCTTGAAGTGTTTGATTTAGGTTGAAGTGTAAAAATGGAGCTTAAGTTCGCTTGTTGGATCCAAAGTTGGTAGAAAAATATTGAGACATGACCAAGATACTTACTGGCCTAGCCGTGTCCCTCATCAAAGGCAAGAAACTCATGAAGAAAAGAAGAAAAAGAAGCAGCCAATGACACATCCAAAAGACACGGCCAAGCCATTGTGACTTGGTCAGGACAAAACTAACTTGGCAATGTCCTTGAACAGATTTGACCAGAAGACAACACATTCATAAGATACGGCCAAGCCATTCAAAAACAAGTCTTGGTCGTGTCTCACCTAAAGAACAACTAAAGAAAAGAGAAAGAAAAGAGACAAAAGTGAGCAAATCCAAGTGACACGCTCAAGTCACTAGTCGTGTCACTTTCCATTTGAAGAAAGAATTGAAGGTAGCAAGGGACACGACCTCATGACTTGGTCGTGTCTTTGCCCATGTCTCCCAACAAGAAAATTATACTTAAAAGGCAGCAATGAATACGGCTTCATGATTTGGCCATGTCAAAGAGAAAAAAGAGAGACACGGCCGAGACTAATCTGACTTGGCCATGCCAGTATGATCTTTGTTGAATTATTAACATGTTTAGTGGGGAACAAGATTGGAGAAAAGAGGAATTTTATTTTTTTTTAAAAAAATAGTTGAAAGATGAGGTGTTTTATGGGATGAAAGATTTAAGAATGAAAAGGGGGGACAAGTGGGAGTGAGGTGACTTGGAAAATGAATTCTTTTTGTCTTAGAATTAAAATAATTGGAGGGAGATGAATATACATAGGGGCTAATTGGAATTGGAGGAGGCACCATTTTTTTTGCTGCAAAGGTTCAACTTTTTCTTAGTTTGAAAGGTTAGGGGTTTGGAGAAAGTTTTTGATTAAAGAGTTGGAGGCTTAAAAAAGTTTTTACTTATTATTTCAAGGGTGGAACAATTGGTTGAAGATTTGAAAAGAGCTTGGGAGTTCTTCATCATATTCAAGTTGAGCTAGGAGGAAGAACAAGAAGTTTAACTATTGACATCTCAAAATGGGTTTTTCTCAATTTAGCCAATCTTGCACCAATCTCCTTTTCCATCACGCTCATTTCATTGCCCTCCTCATTTTTCATTATCTCCTTCTCTCCAGCCTCCCTCGCCATTGGCTGAATTTCTATGATTTGTTCTTCCATGTATCTCACAAAGCTTTCATATCGCGAAATTCTGCTAGGACCCACAAAACCATTATGTTCTCTTGACTTCATTTCTGAGATCAATCAACACATAATTCCTGTTAAGAAGCGGGTGTTAATACCACATAAATTATTTACTATTAAATAAGTAAATAATGTATAAAATATTATACTAAAAATAAATATCAAGAACTCCGAAAAGACTAGAGGAATCACAGAATGTCCTATTTAGAATATAGTTTCTTTATATAAAATTTCACTCGGATAATTAATAGCACAATATAACAAAATAACTACACTTGATAATAGCTATAAAATTGAGATAAAATAACACACCAAATTTAACGTGGTTCACCCTTTAATTTGTGCTACATCCACAGAATAAACTCCAAATAATTTCTTCCACTAATAAATAGTAGGATTACAAGAAAGATTTTTCTAGAATATATTCTAAAAGTATAACAATTACAAGTAAGATAAACTCAAAATAGCGATAAGTGTTTTTCAAAACACCCAAAATAAAAATCTCATTATTTTGTCACTAAAAAAATATTATCTCATAATATTTTTCTCTCTTCTCTCTAAATTTTTCCTTTCTAATGGTGTGCTTAAAACTAAAGAAGGAATGCCTATTTATAGGCATTTTCTCCATGTGGCTTGAACAAAAATGGTGCCAAACTTCAAAAAATATGGTGTCTAACAATGATTAAAAAAACTTTGTTGCATTTATTTTTCAATATTTTCAGCTAACCACCAATTAAACTTCCTTTTTTTATTATTATTGTTGATAGGTCCCACACTTTAGTAGGACACTAATCACCATTAACAATCTCATCATCATCAGGAATGGGCTCACCATCATTAATAACATCTTATTCATTTGCATCATTTTGCTCAGAACTAGATGACTCTGATGTGAGGTCTGAAATATTTTCTTTGACTGGTTTAGACATCTTAAGACTCAAATAGTTTAATCTTCAAAGAATATCACATCTCTACTTCTAATGATTTTCTTATTAACAGGATCCCAAAGCCTGTAACCAAACTCTTCATAGGCATAACCCAAGAAGATACATTATTTAGCCTTAGAGTAAAGCTTGTATCTCTCATCTTTTGGAATGTGAATAAATGCCCTGCGTCCAAAAACTCCTAAATGATTATATGAAATATCTTTTTCCATCCACACTCTTTCTGAAATATCTTCATCAAGAGGAACTGAAGGAAAAAGGTTAATTAATTCGACTGCAGTTCTCATTGCTTCACCCTAAAAAGACTTAGGGAGTTTAGCATGAGAGAGCATATATCGAATCCTCTCCACAATAGTTTCATTCATTCTCTCAGCAACTTCATTCTGCTGATGTGTTTTTGAAATTATTTTCTCCAAGCGAATATCGTACTCATTGCAATACATCTCAAATGGACCCCTATATTCTTCACTATTGTCCACATAAATACATTTCAACTACTTTTATGTTTCTCTTTCAACACTGATATGAAAATATTTGAACACATCCAGCACCTGATTTTTGAATTTTAGAGTAAAAATCCACACTTTTCTAGAGGGATAGTCAATAATTATTACAAAATATGAAGCACCACTAAGTATTGTATCACTCATAAAATAAACATCAGTATGAACTAGATCTAGAACATTTGATCTTCTTGAAGATTAAGATCTCTAAAATGCAATTTTATGTTGTTTTTTGACCAATACTGAGATGAAAATATTTGAACACATCCACCACCTGATCTTTGAATTTTAAAGCAAAAGTCCACACTTTTCTAGAGTGATAGTCAATAAACGTTACAAAATATGAAACACCACCAATTATTTTGTCACTCATAAAATAAATATCAGTGTGAACTAGATCTAGAACATTTGATCTTCTTGAAGATTAAGATATTTGAAATGCAATTTTATGTTGTTTTCTGACCAATACTGATATGAAAATATTTGAATATATTCACCACTTGATCTTTGGATTTTAGAGCAAAAGTCCACTCTTTTCTAGAGTGATAGTCAATAAATGTTACAAAATACGAAACACCTCCAAGTATTTTATCACTCATAAAATAAACAACGGTGTGAACTAAATCTAGAATATTTGAACTTCTTGAAAATTAAGATATCTGAAATGCAACTTTATGTTGTTTTTCGACTAAACAATCAGTGCAAAAATTTAAATGTATACCTATCAAGGGTAGAAATACCTTCCTAGTGATAATACTAATTTATTTCTCACTTAGGTGATCAAGTCTTTTATGCTATAGATTTGATGAAGTATCTACTACTGCATTCACCTCTCCTTTGCATATCTTAGCTTGCACAAAGTATAAAGTGTTTTGTCTGCAACCTTTAGCTAACACAAGATTTTCTTTAGTAATTTTTTAATTTTTTGTATCAAAGAAACTTATGCAACCTTCATCAGTAAGAGTACCAAAAAAAATAAGATTGAGCCTCATCTCAGGAATATGGCTGACATTATTGAGCTATAGCTTACACCTGGTGTTAGTATTCAAGCACACCATACCCATACCGGTAACCTTGGCTGAAGCTTTATTTTTCATTCTGATATAACCAAAATCACCACTAGTATATGATGTAAAAAATTCTCATTTAGTAGATACATGATATGAAGCTTTAGAATCAACAACCTAAGAAATTCCATGACCATCAAGATATAGACAATTGTCTCTAGTAGAAATGACAACATTATCGTCAAGTGCAATTAAAGTTGTATCTTCTTTTTCTTTATTTTTTTCTTTTACCTGCTCCTTTTTCAACTGCCTATAAAATCTTTTCACATGTTCTGGCTGACCACAGTGATAACAAGTGATACCTTTTCTCGAATTTGATCTACCCCTTATTTTTTTACGGTTATCTGACCACTTGTCTGTATTTTGAAACTATCTAGTTTTGCTTCTACCATGTCTTTTAGTAATTAATGCTTCTGAGTGAGTAGAAGAGCATTGATCTTTTCTCCTAGTTTCTTCATTTGATAAATTTTCACAAACTGCATCCATGAATATTTTGCCTTCAGGAGCTTAATTACTCAGAATAACCACCAAAGTCTCTCAGCTATCAAGCAAAGTATCAAGAAGCAAATAAGCATGCAGTCTATTAGACAACACAACTTATAGATTGGTTAAGCGATTTACAATATTTTTAAAATTACTCAAGTATTCAGCTACATTGCTCCCATCTTTAAATCTCATATGGACAATTTTTCTAACAAAAAAAGTCTTATTTTATGGGGATTTTCTTTTATACAAATTGGCAAGTTTTTTTCACAAAGCCTCAACATTATTCTTTCAAGCCACATGATGATAGACATTATTATATATCCATTGCCTAAGTATTTTCACAAACTTTCTATTCATTTTCTTCCAATCATGGTCGGATTTATATGCTAGTTTGCACTTATCACCTTCAATAGGATCATAAAGATCCTTAGAGATCAAAAAATCTTCCTTTCTAGGCTTACAAATGGAATAATTTGAAAAAATTAATTTAAACATACTGCTAGACTCTTTCATTTCAAATTGCACAGACAATAACTAACCTGTCTCTGATACCAGTTGTTAAGAAGCGGGTGTTAATAACACATAAATTATTTGTTATTATACAAAGAAATAGTGTATGAAATATTAAACTAAAAATAAATACAAAAAAAATTCAGAAAGGCTGGAGGAATCATAGACTGTCATGCTTAAAATTCAGTCTCCTTAAATAGAATTTTACTCAGATAATTAATAGCACAATATAGTAAAATAATTACACTTAATAATAGCTATAAAATTGAGATAAAATAGCATATCAGATTTAATGTGGTTTACCCTTTAATTTGGGCTATGTCCATAGGACAAACTCCAAATAATTTCTTCCACTAATAAATAGTAGAATTACAAGAGAGACTTTTTTAAAAATATATTATAGCAGTACAATACTCACAAATAAGATAAACTCAAAACAGTAGTAAGTGTTTTTTAAAACACCCAAAATAAAAACTTTACTATTTTATCACTAAAAAAATATTATCTCATAATATTTCTCTCTTCCCTCTAAAATTTTCCTTTCTAATAGTGTGTTTAAAACTAAAGAAGAAATGCATATTTATAGACATTTCCTCCATGTGGCTTGTACAAAAATAGTGCCAAACTTCAAAAAATAGAGTGTTAATATTGATTAAAAAAAACTTTGTTGCATTTATTTTTCAATATTTTCAGCTAACCACCAATTAACCTTCCTTTTTTATTATTATTATTGTTGTTAGTAGGTCCCACACTTCAGTGGAATACCGATTATCACAATTCCAATAATCATAATCCAAGCCAAATAACTAACAAATTCTGCGACAGACTCAGCAAATATTTTACTAAGAATGTCACTTTGTTCTTCAATAGTGCTAATAGTCTCCGACAAAGGAAATTCTTAAAACACCTTACTGACTTCTCCCGGATGGATACTTTCGCAAGGAATTTTATCAAGGCGATCATCGAATACGGGGTCGCTCTCTGGTAAAAAGAGAATGGAAGTGGGGACTGATTTTAAGAGGAGCAGTGGAGAAGGTTTTAGTTAAGGTTTTAAGGATTATGAGGCACAGGTGATTTTTTCTCCTTGTGCAATGTGATGGAAAAGGAGTAGAAATAGAAGAAGCGTAAAGTGGGCTTAGTTGATATCCTATGAATGGTGGCGGAGGTGATTGTGGGGAAACGGAAGGTGGCGCTGTAAGCACCCACCATTGTTAAGCGAATGAAGAAAGCTTTTGCAATTTTATATCGGTAGTTTTAAATAAGGAGAATACATTTGAAATTGAACCTGCAAAGTTTATTATTGAGTGATTCTTCTCTCTCTCTCTTTCTATATTTATTTAATATCCAAAAAACTTTGACGGTTTATGTCCAGTAGTGTCTCCTTGTAGGAAAAGTAAATTTGTTTGACCTCATTAGTCTGAAGGGTTCACTAAGCAAATCCCATTGCCGGTAAACTCACATTACATTTTGGATTAATTCCATAACCTCGCCATGATAAAGTGTATGTCATAGGTAATATTTTATCCTCCGTAGAAAATTCATTTTTAAAAGCCAGTGTGATTTGGACTCTTATCTGGAGCTTTAGAACTAAATCTTTTCTACATTCAAGGTTAACAGTTCAGGCCCCATTTGGTCTGACGTTTTTTGTTTTTAATTTTTTTTTTCGCTCAAATGTTAGAAAAGTCTATTTTCCAGCAAACTAATTTCGATAAAAATGTCAAATAATGACGAGGAAATTATACTGTATAAACACTTTTAATTTTTTTTAAAAAATAATTTATATTCTTTTGTATACTTTAATATATCAAATATATATCTTTAAAAATTAAATATATTTTCAATATATTAAATATATACCTAAAATATACCTCAAAAAAATATTTTTAAAATTAAAATTAAAAAAAAAAGATATTTTTAAAATTGAAAAAAAAAGTGAATATTTTCAAAAAAAAATTATTTTTTAAAATAATTTTGAAAAAAAAAAACCCTAATAACAATCCCATGTATTGGGGTTCATATTCGTCTAAATTCTTATTTAAATAGGCCCTAAGCCCAAAGATGAATTAAGAGCGAGAAAAACAATTTCAGATTTCAGCTGTTGCAACACAAATGCAACTCGGCAACATCCTGTTATCAAATAATTCACTCTATCACGTCATCCAAATCCACCAGGTCAAGAGTTCACTTACCATTAGCAATCCAAAAACAAATTCAACAAAACCCCAGAATGAAAATTTACCAGACACCATTCTCAAAAAAAAAAAAAAGATATACATATACTAACACTCCGCTTTCCTTTCACATTTACTAGACCTAACATAGTCTCATCTGTGACAAACTTCTTCAAAACACCAACTTACTCCACACCTGCCCCATCCTTCACTTTGCAGTGCTGTGTTTGGCCTTATTATGAGATTGTAAAGCGATGTCTGAGCCAAATGACCTGAAAAGGGACTTAATATAAGGCTCTTGTGCAATGCAAATCATTTCAACGGCTTCTGGTGAGAAATTTACCTGTTGCAAGCTGCACAAGCAAAAGATTTTTGAGGCTGATCCTTTTTCTGGTCACTATTAGAAGCAGTTTTTACAATTTTCTTTGAAGGGTGAGGAGTTGCTACATGACCACCTGCTTTCTTCCCATCTGCACGAACACTCGGTGAGAACCTTCAGTGATATAAAAGTATATCTCACATGAACACCATATTAAGTCATGTATATGTTTTTATATTTGTCCAGAAAACTGAAGAAAGCCAGCAAAAAAGGGCCACGACCCACAATAGTGCGTCATTGATCCTGATTATAGTAAAATATAGAACAAGAAGAAAAAAATAACATGCAAAACACAAGTTAAATAAATAAACCACTTATATAACAGCCAAAATAGCTCCCATCTGAAGCATTAATCTAGTTAAGGAATACTATTAAGACAAAATTACCAGCTTTTTGAGGAGTAGCCAATTTCTGCTTCTTATCAGTGAGGGGGGTTTTCTTAGCTGGTTCTGCAGATCTCTTCTTCCCCTTTTCAGCCTTCAGCAGTAAGAAATCAAGTACCACTGATTAAAACATTTTAACAAAACACATGGTATATTTAAGAACACAGAACATGATAGATACCAAGCAAAGAGCACGCATTGATGTAGTCTTACCATCTTTGGTGTCTCTTCCTCCTCATCGCTTTCATCTTCCTCATCATCACTTTCGTCATCTTCATCATCACTATCACTACTCTCCTCATCCTCACCATTGGCTGTCATGTCCTACATAAATTACCAAGTAATATCAGCAAAACTTATTGCACCACAACTCTAGCTTCAAGAATGTAAAAACAACTAATCACTAACTAACAAAAATTATAGATTGGAAATCAATATATACAAAGAAATGGTCGGGTTACCAGTAACACAACCAAACAGTCAAGTAACAAAACACTAATCATTGACAATATGTGTGTGTGTGTATATGTGTATATATATATATATAGATTGCCTTTTAAGCAATCACAAGATTGTTCAACATTTAAGCTAGCTAAAACAAATATTAGTATTAGAAGATTATTACCAATTTTTCAGTAGACCATATAATCATATACTTGAATACCACATACAGATAATGGTTTTCTAATAACATATGAGGTAATGATGGCAAAACTAGTTCTACTCAGCTGCATCTATTCCGAAAAATTACATGATTGTTTCACATTAAATGAACCCTATATGTTTTTTAAAAGCAATTAGAAGAATAAGCTGTTGTAAATTCTCATTTCACAAACAATATGGCTGTCAATTTTCTAAATATCCATGATACTGGACAAACCCTAATTAAAAAAAAAACTGTATGTATTTCTATAACTGTAACAGTAGGATTGAGGTGTACAAGTCAGTAAACAGAAGTGAAACATGCAAACAGCCAAAATAGACGTATTAGAGCACCTGCTCATCACTGGACTCATCATCATCAGATGAGTCAGACTCATCATTACTGCTATCATCAGTCTCTTCATTAGGTTTGTCATCTTTGTTTGGTTCCACAATCTTAACCTTTTGCTTAGCTTCAGTGGAATTAGGTTTAGCTTTTTGTGTAAGAGGCTTTGTTGTGTTAGCCTCTGACCCAGGTTTCCCTACAAATTCGAAAATTATTGCAAGTAAAATTTTGAAAAAGGGTCCCTCTGAAAATATAAAGCACAAAACTAAGCGCCAATTCTCTACCACTATTGGCAGCAACAGGAAGATCCTCCGGAATTTCAAACCCTGGCTCTGAAAGTTATGAATACAAACAATATAAGAGTTTATTAAAAAAGTTAAATGCAGAAATAAAAAATTACATAAAATAAAAAATATATTTATAATCATATTGCAGGAACTCACCTGAATCATCATCACTCGTTGTGGAAAGTCAAGAAAAAGGCAGTTAAGGGTAAAATGTAGGGAAAAAAAATAAACAAGAAGTACAATTATAATACAGGCAGTGCACTGCAACAGAAAACTGATAGATACACATAAATATATGTAAAAGAGCAGGAACTAAGGAGAAAAACAGAATGAAAGGATATGGAGGTTGAGTAACTTTATAACCACTGAAGTATACAATTCCATTTTTCCAGTTATGGGATAGCACAAATTCTTTTTCAAACACCAGGTCAAATGATAACTGAGGAAATTTGTCAGGAGAAAGCGTTCCAAGAACAAACTTCTTATCAGCAACCTTTACGTACAAACAAACAGATTCATTTCCCTTATCCTTCTTCACCTCACCAAGACAAGCCTGCCAGTATAGGTGAAAGTTAAACAAATTAAATATTTCATAAATCAAAAATATAACAAAGGTGCCAAATCAGAATTTATTTATTTATCTATTTTTAAAAAAAATGTACAACCTGTGAAAGATGCAGAATGAAGTTATCACCAGTTACAACCTCAAGGGGCTCCCCACTTTTGACCTCAACACCTGAATATTCAAGTATATTGCAAACATAAACTACAGATTTCTACTACTTATAAAGGCATTCCTGTGAAAAATCATATATTATAATAAATAACATCAAACCCAGCACCCAAACACATTTAAGAATTTTTTTAAAAAAATTATGTTCTACCTCCCACCTCCAAATTACATTATAAATAATTAAAAGGAAAGCAAGAGAACTTCAAATGTACTCACACTGATAATCATGAAAAAACAAAGGCCAATATGAAAACTACAAATCACCATAAAAAATCAAAAGCAGTGAGGCTAATCTATTCCAGTAAAAGAATCGATAATCACTATACGTTTCAGAATTATGATTCTAGTAAACTGTTAAGAGCTTCTATTTTACAATATAATCAAAATAACAAGTACCCACAAACACGAACATTATAAAGAGCCCATAAACGTAAATATCATGTGAAATGCTATACAAAGACAAAGAACTCCATCAAATTTCCAACCAACAGAATGACTAACCATATCATAATTAAACTGAAATGAAACATTAAAAAAAATGGCATATGTATAAAATAAAAGAAAAATAGCAGATCAAAATCATTAACTCCGCCCAACTGTGCAAAGCTACTTTCCTGCACTTTCTCCAGACGTAGAAAAAAAACCATAAATTTGAAAAAAAAAAAAAAGCAAAATCAAATGCGAAAATGGAAATTCAGAAGTGTAGCATTGGTATATCAGAGACAGAGAGGGAGAGTTACCCCAAAACTCCATTGTTGCAGAGCAAAGTGCGATTAATCTTCTAGAACAAAAAATAACGTTTTGAAATTAGATTTATTTTTTTTAGGGCTCGAAAATGGTATATAAATGGTCGGGAAAGAGGGTTCAGAGCTTCGTCCTGGTGCAGCGCGGTTCCTTTGAGATTCCACGTGTATGGTTAGATTAAGCGAGTCCTTTTTTTTTTTTGAACAGGGTTAAGCGAGTCGTTTGACGTATATATTTATATACAAATTAAAATGAGTATCTAGAATATGAATACATATATTATTAATATACAATCTTTGGTACTGAAATAAATATTCATGATTTTCAAATAAAAAAATAATTTAATTTTTTACTTCTAATTTTAATTAAAATTTTTAATTTGTAATGAATAATTTATAATATCCTCGAAATAGTATTTTTTTAATTCTTTTAAAAATATTTTATTAAAACACTGTAATTATATTATATGATTTTTTTGAGAGATAATTATGTTATATGATTATTTACTGTGAAGCATGCAATTATACATTCCTCACATAGTTATTTTTTTTGTTTGTTGATATTTTTTTAGCATTGTGCATAAAAGTTGCGTGGAGAAAACAAGATAAATTTGCAAGTAATTGCTAAGTAGAAAGATGTATATAAATGAAGAGTTTTTATTTATATATGTAAAAAAATAAATATAATACAATAATATTATTATGATAACATTGTAATTAAATAGAATAATCGAGGATAATTATTGACATGTGTTGTTTTTTTTAAGTAATAAAATATTCTTCACATAATGACTTTTTCATTATTTAATTTTTTTAATATTAGAAAAATAATATGTTATTAAAAAAATAATATGTATATATATAAGGGTTTATGAGAATAAATGACACAAAATAATATAATTAATAGAAAAATTATATATTTAAATAGAAAATTTGTAGAATCTTTAGTTGATTTTGTTTTCATCATTTAAAAGTTTTCAAGGTGAAAAAAAATAAAACTTTTACCTACCAACATAGTAAATAAAAGTTAAAAGATTTTTTTTTCTATTATTTATTAGATAATTAAATTAAATTTTAATAAATTATATGGACTATAATAACATATAAAAAATTATTTAAAGTGAATAACGAAAATAAAATATTTTACTATATATAATTTGAAATTAATGTATAATTATTGGTAATAGTTAATTTAATTTATAAAACAAATTTATCCAACATATAAATATGATAGCATTTGATTTTTGTAACCAACACTCATAAAATTATTTTTTGAAACATGTTTACACTTATTTTAAAATAATAATATTTTTAATATATAAAATTAATGCAAGGACACTCTTATCAAACTTAATATATTTCCTTTCAAAAAAATTAATATGTTTATATATTATGCCTTTATATTTTTTTTTATCAGAAAACGAATAATGGCGTTAAATTATCTTTCACGGCAATGCAATTGCTAGTTTGTCTAAATTGAATTTCATATTCAAACTAGCAATATATTAATATTATTCAATTATTTTTCTTCAACCATGAAATTATTATATGTAATTAATTATAGTGGTCCATGAAATCATTAACATTTATTCCCTTATTTTCAATAGACAATTTTACTTTTTTTCTAATAAAAGTAATTCTTTTATTTTTTTAAAGGGTGTGTTTGGTTGGAGTGTGAGAATGAGAATGAAAATCAGTTATTTTTATTAATGTTGTTCGATTAGATAAAATAGAGGAGGCAATAAAAATTATATTACCCTAAAAAAGAGAATGAGTGATTCTCTATTATTTCCCTGTTAATCAGATTTGATTCATAATTGGAATCAAAAATTAAAAATATATATATTTATTTTTAGATTAAAATTATAAAATAAATTTATTTTTTCTTTTTCTATTAATAAAATTAAATTTAAATTTTAAAATAACTTATAATTAATTTAATATTTTTTTATTATTTTTTTATAATTATAATATCTCTAAATTTTTAAATAAATAATTTTTATTAATAAAATTAAATTTTATTTTTTAAAAAAATTTTAAAATAAAATATAATAAATCTATTTTTCATTTTTTATGATTATAATATCTCTAAATTTTTTAAATAATAAAAAAATAAATAATTATTTCAATTTTGATCTCGATTTTAAAATAACCAAACAAAAAGAATAAATGATGATTTCGATTGAAATTTTGTTTTCTTCCTATTGAGATTTTATTTTGGAATCCAAAGTTTGAACTAAACAACACTTAAATTAGTTGATAAATTAATTGAAAATTAATATTAATTATACAGTGTAAAAGTGGATACAATTTCACTTTAAGTCTACAGTGAAAAAGATAGAATTTTTATTAAAATAAATTATACATAAATTTAATATATATAATGTGTAATGTGTAAATAAATATATTTTAAATTATACTACAGTTATTCTACCAAATTAATATTTAAATTTCAAATAAATATATAAAAATGATATAATTTGGATTTTTTATTTTTTTATTATTATAACTTAAAACAATTTATAATATAAATAATTAAAATAATTTTATAATTGTTATAATATCATATTAAAAGTAAAATTATATATAATTTGTAATATAAATAAATTAAAATTTTAATTTTGATTGTACTAATTTTTACAATTTAACTAATATTTAACTACCTATTATTAAAAAAATTGTATGAAAATTTATTTTCAATAATTATTATTATTAATTCAATAAATTTGTAACTAGAGCAAAAAAAATTATTACAGTATCATTATAATTTAAATTATTAAATATATATAATTATTTTTGGTAAATTCAATAAATATCACGGTTATTATAATTTAATTAAAAATTAAAATTTATTTATTTATTTTATATATATATATTAAAGTTTGATGCATTTGCACAGTAAGCCTACAGTACAAACATATCCAATAAGTGGTACATTTTCATTGATCGTATTTATAATATTTTTATATCATATATACATATAATACATATATCTCGTATACGTAATATATATATATATATAATACATGAGTATTACTGTAATTCACAATAAAACTGCTATTGTTTAATACCAAAAATTAAAATTTTTCAAGGATTTTAAATATTATAAGCATACTAATATAAATTTATAATTAAACAAATCAAATTGAAATATAGTTTGATTAATTTATAAAAAAAATTTTGAAAAAATTTCACCGGAGTTTCATCTGTAATTTCATAAAATCTCAAACCAACAAAACACAACATGCGATAGAAAATATATTCTCAAATTATAATTTCACAAAAATCCATCATTCTTCATACATATTCAAGTATTTAACGAATATAGTCAATGTATATTATATATATTTATAAAACTATACAAAACATCATTTGTTTCAAACATATTTGCATTGATAACTATAATATGCAAAACTAAAGTGCCGGAAAATACAATTATATATGTAATTTAACACAAACTATTTTGGTCTTGTAGCAAAAAATTTACCTTTAAGATTAGTCTCAAAATCTATATATGTTCAAATCTATCAGGGTTTCCTCTCTCAATGACTCTGACATCTATGCGGTGAGAATAAATCACACTAAGTTAGAATTTTAATAGTATATACGTTGATAACATAAAATATTTAAAAAGAACAATATATGTTTTTCATGGCACAAAATGCATTATGTTACCATTGCATTGCAATACCCAATTAACATTCACTAACTCATAAATTTTCTAAATATATCATAACAATATACATTTGTCCTAACAAATTGCTACACAATATTCGAATTCTAAAAAAGAATGATTTGGCCTATCACGATCCAAAGATCCGACACTAGAGACAAAGTATCATATATCACTAGAAGATCACCCCCTTTCGACACCAGAAATAAAGTGTCATGTATCACTTGAAGACTATCTCCTTAGCCCATAAGTGCCTAACATTAGCGTGCCTCACCTGAATGTATATAAAATGTCATGACTTATTGTTAGCATGTCAACTCGACAAATGTCAAATTTCATTATCTGGAATAAGTAATTATGAAGGGCAAACAAACATATCATCATCATTATACATTTTCACTTTCTCGTTTATTTTGTCAATTTTTCATATTTTATCACATTCTGTAATCATTTTCACTTTTTTTTTTTACAATCACATTAAATATAATTTTCTTGTTTATAACCACAATGTCTCTCACTACCACAATACCAATATATTGTATAAAATATTACCATTCACCATAAAATAATAGTCTCTAAGTTCAAATCAATGCACAAATCATATATTTTTTTTATAACAATGCATAAATTTATAAATAATATTACTCTTACGAAAAACAACATTCTTTAATATATGTCAATGTGGATGATGCCAAATTATGAGCATTTAATTTATATGTTGTCAAAGTATGTACTAATTTCTTTTTACTTCAAAATCACTCTCTAAGCTTTACTTTCAAGAAACCCGAAATTACTCCACTTGAGTTACTTTGGCTTGCACACTCTTAATCCAACCAATGAGTTTAATTCTTAAACTAAAACTATAATCATACTTAATTTATTCAAATAAATTATTAACTATACTAAGCTTGCCCATTTCTCATCAAAACCCTAAATTTTAAAACTTTCATAAACCCTTCTATCACACTCTAAGCTCACTTTAACCATTTTAACCTCAAATTCAACATAAACACATCTCCATAACTTCATAACTATCATCTTTTTTCAATTAAAAATTATTTTATCTTTCTAACCATTTTAGACATAATCTAAAAAAAATAAAACTTAAAAGAAGAATACTTACTTGATTTCTTAATTTTTCTTCAAAACCAACTCAATTTATTGAGGGTTTTAGTGAAATTTGATGTATTGGACGAAGAAGAAACTCTCCCATTTTCTCTTGTATAATCTGGCCACCATGGATGAAGGAAGAAGAAGATAGTTTTCTTTTTAATTTTTGTCTCCCTTTCCCATTCACAAATATATATATAATTAATTATTATTATATAAATATTATGTACTTTATTTTTTTCCTAAATTACTATCCATAAATATCTTTCTTACTTTTTAAATTTATTTATTTATTTATTTATATTTTTAACTTTTAATCTAACATTGCCTTTTGTGAAAGTATATATATTAGGTATATATCATGTATATATTATATATCCAATATATATTTTATGTATATCTTATATATATATTATGTATATCCCTCTTCCAATATACTAATTAACTCTCAATATAAATTAATTTTATGTCTATTAAAATTATGAATGTTACAATCTTATTTCTTTGCCTCTATTAATATTTTAAAATATTTTGATATCTTTGCTATATAATATATTAATATTTAAGTAAATTTAAGTATGTATTTATTATTATGAATATTATGTATGTTGTATCTATCAATCAAATTATTTAGTGATCTTAATGACAATATATATAATGTGAACTTTGTTTCTAACTAAAGTTTTTTTTTCTTATATTCGTATTAAATTAATTTTATTTGTAATATTCATTTTCTTTTATTTGTATAGTTTTCATGTACATCAAATGAAATTTTTATTTTAATTTAATTCTTTATGTTTCATTATCTAACGTGAATAATTACCACAATTTAATATATTATATAGTTTTTAAATAGTATATTTTTAATTAATTATCAATATTAATTTAAAAAAGTTACATAATTTTAAATAAATATTAAAAAATAATAGATAATATTATATCTTTCTAATTAATTGTTGATATTAATCTATAGAAAATTTAAATAATCTTAAATACATAGAAAAAAATTATTATTTAATTAATAAAAAAAATTTCGAAGCGCACCGAGGGCTTTCCTTCGTAATTATTAAATTGAAATAATTAGGTGTATTCAACAATAGTTAATAAACTTATACAATTTCAAGTAAGTTTAACTTTCCAAATAAACATTTCAATCAATATTAATATTTTAAGCATCATTCAAAATGTACTTGCACAAAATCGGAGACAACAACTATATTATTATTATTATTATTATTATTATTATTATTAAATTTGATTAATCATAAAATAAATTTTATTTTATGAAAATAAAATAAAAGGTGTTACTGAAAATCAAATTTTATTTTAGAGATTTTATATAACTACCCTAAAAAATAAATTTTATTATAAAAATATTATAAAAACTAAAAATATTTACACTTTTATAAAAATTAGTATACAATTTTAAAAATATTTTATTTTCTCAATAAAATAATTTTTTTTTTCAAAAATACCTCTTCCATCACTACAATCAATATTTTACTTCAAATTTTTATTTTTATTTCAAACTTCAATATTAAAATAAAAATATTCTAATAAAATAATAAAAATTAATATTTTAAATTATTTTTCATCATATAAAAATTAAAACTTTTTATAAATAGAAAAATTTTAATTTTAATTATAAAAAATAAATAAAACTAAAAAATAAAAATAAAATAAGACACATAAAATATATAATAAAAATTATTAAATTTATTTTTAAATAAATTTTACATATTATGTATATAAAAAAATAAAAAAAAATATACATAATCTCATTATGTATATATATTATAGATGTTGTATGCATGTTATGTTTTTATTATTTAAGTTGTGTTTATTTTATATAAAATTTATTAAATATTATGTGAATGTTACGTGGATGTTTTGATAATAAAAAATAAAATAAAAAAAATATTAAAAATATTATATAGATGTGTTGTAGATTTATCATAGATATATTGTTGATATGTTATAGATATATAGATGTAGTCTGTATTGTTGAGTATATATTTTATATATTGTATATATATTATATATATTTATTTTGTTGTGTATATATTAAAAATATGACATAATTTTTTTTAAATAAAAATATAAATAAAATCCAATGATTAAAAATGAAAATAAAAAAAATTATAAAAAAAAGAAAAAAGAATGATTTTTATATAATTTAAAAAAGAATTCATTTGCCTGTATAATTGAAAACGAAACCTTTACTTAGCATAGTGGATATAATTTTCCCTTTACTTTAATTTGAATATTCATTTTTGTATGTTTTGTTGGTCCAATGGGCATCAGATGAACCAAAATCATCAAGGCACTGAACCACGACCCAAAAGGTTCAAATTAATAGGCGGCCTTGTTCCACCACCGGACAGGCAGGTCCGGTGCCAGCTACCAGTGGCCAACATGTGCTTTTTTTTTTTTAAAAAAAAAATTGAAAATGAAGCGATACCCTCCAAGAAGAGCAGCCAGATAGTCTGTGATGTCTGCTGCTAGTGCTAGATGTTTTTGAGTAGAATCAAAGCAGAGTCGAATCTTGTCTACTGCCTACCACCAAAATTCTCGCTCACTGATAAAAAATGGATATGGGTTTTCTTTCACAAGCTGTTATTCCCTCATGGAAATCAGTAAGTACTCTGCCAAGTAACTGTTTTCAATTTCTTCCAATTTCTGTTTCAATGGGTTTTTAATTGATTTTATTTTCTCAATTCACATATACAGGTTGTTATATTAGCAGTATACTTTGCTTATTTGGCCATTGCTGGATCTACACTGCCTGGTAAAGTTGTTCCTGGCGTTACCCTGCAGGATGGTTCTCGTCTCTACTATCGTTGCAATGGTCTGTTTTTTTTTCTTTTTTTGGTCAACTAATGTAGATTTTATGTCAGAGTCAATTTTGGTTTGGAAGGCCTTAGTGCTTATATAGGCTTTATGGTGTTTCTTTTGCTACAATAGGGTTGTTATCATTGCTGTTGCTCGTTGCTCTTCTTGGGATAGGTGGTGAGATGGATCTTGTATCACCCACTGTATGTATTCGCCAATTTACATATGCCTTTTCTTTTTAACTATTTTCTTAATTTTCAATATGGAAGGCATTTTTGTGAACTTCATAACGCACATAAGATTATGTCAGGCAACTCTTATATAATTGCCTAATAAATGATGTTACAAACCTAGAATGTGGACAGAGATATTTCAGGTAGCACCTCACACATTTGGGTTGCGGTGCCTGCAACAATTCAGCATAAGCACAATGCGGCTTTGCTGTAGATATTAGCTTATTTTGCTATTAGTCGAAGGGTATGTTGCTTTCTTGCTTGATTGTTATTTGGCTTAGCATTGATGTAATGTCACTGCACTTGTACTTGGGCGTGTGTGATTGTGACTCCTATTGTGAGCTGTTTTCTGGTGTTTTTCTTTTCCTTCTTCCTTTTTCTTGTATGAATGTCTAATAAAATTTCACTTTTATTAAAGCCAAGTGTATGGCGACTTGTGTGCATTTCTGGTTATTACATACTTCAGTGAAAGACACTTGGTATTACCATTTAAACAATGATTGCAGGTGATATCGGATGGAGGATTTGAGCTACTATCAGCAACTTTTCTGTTCAGCGTTGTTGTAAGTTCCAGTGAACTTTCTTGTTACTTTGGAGCTTTTGCCTTATCTCCATTTATGTTCTATTTCCAACTGCCGTGCTTTGCACTCAATCATCTTTATTGGTGAACTATCTTTAGTATGAGCCTTTCTTTTTGTTTTTGCACATGAAGTATTTCCCACCCACATCCATCAGGACTTGGAATTCCAAAAATTTTAACATAATTAAGAGCTAGTGAATCTGGTCTACACATTTCTAATCTAATTTTGTACTGCATATTAGGTTTAGAGCCAATGTTTATTGACTGAACTACATTTGCTTTCTGTTACTTTTTTTTTTGGCAGTTTTTGTTCCTTTCTACTTAATTTTTTTTTTTCCATTTTGTTTTCTTTGTCTAGGTGACATTTCTTCTCTATGCTGCTGGTTGCAATTCACAAAACCGGGGTTCTTCTCTTAAGCCTCATGTCACTGGGAACCTAATACATGACTGGTACTTCTAGCAAAATAACTTGTTTCAAATGACGTCCATTTGAGTAGTAGGATTAGCAAATTAATTTTTGAATATGTTCCTGCTTGTCTTCTTTAATATGTCGGTTTCTTCCCTACAGTTCCAAGCTGAAGCATATTTTTAATCAGTTTCCTGCACATATTTGAAAACTTGAATAGAGAATAACAAAAAATCTGGGGCAATGTAGCCCTTAAATCACTATCTATTTTGTCCTACAATATTTCCTGCTTGATTATAATCTTGTATCTGCATGATCCTGTCATAAAGTGCTGGATCAAACATAAAAGGGGAGTTTAATTTAATATATAACCATCAAATCCAATTTTCGTCCATTTTTAGCAAATACAACCATAACTTGAGATTAATGGCCTCAGTGGTGGAACCACGACCCCCCCTTGGCTGGCCGGCCGGAAGCAAATGTGCGGGGAGCGGGGAGCTTCCATGGCTGCTGGTTGTACAGCGGCCGCAACAGAGCCCCCCTTCGGGCAACGACGGTGGAAATTTTGCCCCCCCCCAAGTCACTCGCTAGTTCCGCCACTGAATGGACTTGATGACTTTTACCATTTATCGTTATGCCTAACTATTTGTTTATGTCAGTGCAATTTAACTATTATATCACACCGTATTTGCTGGCTCACTCAGCAAAGAGTTTATCATTTAATTTTGTCTTCATTGAGGCAACTCCTGCAATGCCTAGTTTATCTACTTGATGGTTTTTAATTAATTTTCAATATTTTTTTCTAAAATTGATAGGTTCCTCACCTCTGCACCTGTTACATCATTTGCAGAGTGTTTTCTTATATCATTTATCTGCAAATTATCACCCTTCTTATCAGGTGGTTTGGAATACAACTCAATCCTCAGATTTTGGGCATTGACCTCAAGTATGTTGTCCAATTTTTAAATTGTTTGGATAATGGATATGTTCTTTCTTTGGCCAATCTATGAGCATCATAATCCATACATAATGTGATGGCTATTACTGATAGAATTATAATCTGGTTTCAATCAATGATTATCCATTTTCTGTTACTGTTCTACTGTCTATATTTCAAAGCTGCGTATCTTCACAGTGGAGTTTTATTCCATGGACTCATAGCATGAAAATTTCATAATTCCTCTTATGGTCTATAGTTTCTATCTTTTAACAACATAAAGAGAATGTTTTAACTTTTAATATATGTGAAATATCATTGTTTTTTTTTGTAACATTTTTAGCTGAATGAACTAGGTGACAGAACTGTGGTACACTAACTGCCATGATGTTATTTTTTGTAGATTTTTTTTTGTTAGAGCTGGAATGATGGGATGGCTATTTATCAACCTATCAGTTCTAGCAAAAAGTATTCAAGATGCAACCTTGAGCTATTCAATGATCCTTTACCAACTATTTTGTGTGGTAATCTGGTGATGCTTGGAATCTATTTCCCATCTAATTTAATGCCAGAATGAATTGCTGAATATCATCTTTGTCTGCATCCTTGTTTCAGTTCTACATCCTGGATTACTTCTTTTATGAGGAATATATGACCTCCACGTAAGTGCTTGAGATGCACCTCTTTTGTGGAAAGTATTTTCAAATGCCTTTTTTTACTGGCCTCTTACTTTAATATGGTGTTTCCCTAGTTGCTTATCAAAAGAGGGAAAAAAAGGAATTAATCCTCTATTTAATGGATTATAGTAAAGTTATTTTCAAAAAAAAGAAAGGATTATAGTAAGGTTAAAGTAAAATCTAAGTATTCTAATTCAAGGAAAAAATTATAACTGAGACCAGAGCTGTTATTGGCTTATTTGCTATGCTACTGGGAATTAGTATATTTAAGATCTGACTTTCCACCTCCCCTTTCCTTATCTTATCCTGAATTGTTATAATGATGTTCTTTTGCTCTCTTATATATAATTTAGTTCACTTATCTGATCCATTTTCTTAATAGATGGGACATTATTGCAGAGAGGTTGGGCTTCATGCTAGTATTTGGTGATCTTGTTTGGATTCCTTTCACTTTTAGCATCCAGGCATGTAGCCATGAACTTGACCCTTAGATGATGTGGAAGAATTTATGGAAGAATTTATCTGTCTGGTAGCATATGCATTCTCTGGGTTTTCATCTTGAATTTAGTTTGATGATATCAATTTTTGTTTGCAGGGTTGGTGGCTTTTGGATAAGAAGGTGGAGTTAACAACAGCTGCTGTTATAGCAAATTGCTTTTTTTTTCTTATTGGGTAACATTCTTACAACAATTACCGCTCCTAGAAGATTCAACTGCACTTGTTTCTGTTATTGTCCGGTACAGTTGCTCATATAATCCGTGAATATGGGCAGGTATCTGGTTTTTAGAGGAGCTAACAAGCAAAAGCACGTTTTCAAAAAGAATCCCAAAGCACTTATATGGGGTAAGCCACCAAGGGTTATTGGGGGAAAGTTGCTTGCCTCTGGTTATTGGTAAGAATCCTACAGATCGTAGTTCCATATACATATACTTTTTTGTCTGTCCTCATTATCAAACTATTATGTTACTACTGGATTTGTATAAGATTATTAGAAAATTAAATAAAACTTTGTCTGAATGATGAAATGAATAATTCCTAAACTGAATCTGGAAAGGGAAACAGTATGAGTCCATATGCAAAGTTGAAGAAGTTTTCCTACTAAAGAATTGAAGACTAGTTCTTCTCCAATGTTTCATGCGAACTTAAGAAAGCTAACCTAGCATGGTTTGGTTGGGCTCCAAAATGCACGCCACTTTTTTTTTACACAGCTCACTAGTCGCAACTTCATTATGCCAGCTTGTCAAACATGTCCCCAAACTGTTTGTAGCTACCATTTATTACACACTCCCTGGTGACATTTTCTAGCTACCATCTATTACACTCTCCCTGGTGACATTTTCTTTCATAGAGCATTCTGCCATCTCAAGGGAGTGGCTTATTGGTTTGCATTTTGAATAAAATATGTGGCTCAGGGCCAGCAAGATATTTTCGTCACATCAGGGGTATATCCTTCACTATACCAGGCTTGAGGAAATTAATCACCTTTAATGCCTGTAAACGGAGAAAAAATAATACCTTTGCATATGAAATTGCATAGAAGCATGTAATTGTGTCTTGCATCACCTAGTACTAGCCTATATAACCAACTATTTCCCACCCCAGCAAAAAAGAAAAAAAAAATCATTTAGTTTGAATGCCTAAATTGTACACTGTAAACTGACAAGTCATCTCATCGATTATGGTATTAAAAATGTCCATGTTGCTTCATCGCATGCATGTTCTTTATATTGTATTGACTGGTTGAAGGGGCATTGCAAGACATTGTAATTATCTTGGAGACCTGTTGTTGGCGCTGTCCTTTAGTCTACCTTGTGGAATAAGGTAATTTTCCAAGTTTTTTGTTTTTTATAATTTATATCCATACCATTTGATGGTAGACAAGTGAGAATTTACTTCTTTTGCAGTTCTCTTGTTCCATACTTTTACCCAATTTATCTCCTTATTCTGCTAATATGGAGAGAAAGGAGAGATGAGGCTCGCTGTGCAGAGAAATATAAAGAAGTATGGGCAGAATACCGTAGACTTGTTCCTTGGAGAATACTGCCTTACATTTATTAAGAACAAGATTCAACAATAGTTACTGGAAACTTGAAGTGTAGAAACAACCTAATGGCTTCTGTTTGCATTAGATTTCGAAGGCATTTTAGTGATTAACCATTCATATTAGCTTGAACATCATAACTTCATGTTTGTTCTGTCATGATTTTCTTGGGGTGAAAAAGATTTTTCTGGAAACTCAAAATAGCTCTTCCAAATGATGGCCAACAGTTTTTTCTAAAATTCTTCTTCTTTCTGCAAGCTTCATTAAGAGTGGGCAGAAATCTTTTAGGCTTTTTTTTTTTTTTGAGTATTGATGGAAAAGGTAGAATCAATTATGAGTCTATTATCTTCAGAGAAACCTTAACCATCAACTTCTGATTTTCCTGTTGTGGTGGAGTTTTCTCTAAAGGCAGTTCAAGCCCTTCTGGGGTGAATATATATATATATATATATATATATATATATATACACACACACACACACACTTACTCCTAAACTGTATTTTGATACCCTATTTTAGGCAATTTTAGATAACAGAAATCTATATTTTCTCTCAATTGGTTAAAATTTTACATGGGTAAGGTCTCTGGTTTAAATTTATACAAGTTGAGCAGCAATTCTCTACTTTCAATTCTTCAAGATGAGAACTCTTAAGCCTAGCAACCATTCATTAATACACAATTAAGAGGCAGTTCCTTGGAGGATGTGAAAGTCCTTTTTTTAAATTATTTTTTTGGGTCAAATACAGAGACAAAATGAGTAAAGAGGTGGTGGTGTGGTGATTGTTCTTTTGTCATCAATTGTCTCTTTTACCAATGCTTTATTACAATAGTCCTTATCAAGAGCAGAAAAAGGAAAAGACTGAGAAGAATGCTTCTTTTTATACATTTTTTAATTATTATTATTTTTAATTTCTGCCGCTCCATTATGCTAAGTTTTTGGACCGTATCCGTATATATACATTTATGTATTGGAGAAGTGTATATTTATACATATAGAATAGATATATGATTATATGTTTAAAGTTCAATGAATTGAAATTTGAACATATAATCAATTGATTGTTGTCAGTAGTCATATGGTCCAATTCAAATAATGAGTCTTTTGGATTACTCATGAAACCCTATTTTTACTTGCTCTTTTTTCTCTATCAAACTATTTCTTTTTATTATTATTATTATTATTGATAAAAAAAACTATTTCTTTTTTTTAAATAAAAGAAAAAAGAAAAACAAATATAGAATGAAATGGCACCCTTAACTCTTGTACTTGTTTACATTTTATCAACTTTTTTTCCTTGAGAGAGTAATATATAATGATAGGGAATTAATCAATTTTTGCATAGAATTTTTCACCGCCTAAATGGTGTTAAAACCTAATTTCTTAAACTCAAATAACAAAAAAAAAAGTTGATTACAATTATAGCCAAAAATTAAAATTAAAAAATATTTTTATCTGAATAAAAAATATATATTTTATTTTTAAAATTCTCTATTTATTTAAATGTTTGGACACGAGAACCTTTAGTTGCCATGCACCTGCCTTCAAAAAGAGGAGGAGAAGGAGAAGAAGAATAGAAGAAGAAAATAAAAGAGAAGAAATCATAGCAGAGGGTAGAGATGTGTAAATTTTTTAAATTCGACCAAATAAAATATATTTTAGTTGGGTTCGGTCGATTTATATTGTATATATGAGTGAAATTGAGTTTATATTTTTAAAAAATTTTAGGTTTGATCGGATTGTCTGGTTGAGATTTATTGTTTCACTTGAATTCGATTCCGATTGATAAATATATATATTATACACATATATATTTATAATATATATTATATAATCGAACCCAACATGAACTAACCCAGCTAAATTCAAAAATATATACAATATTATATATATTGAATATATTTATAATATTTATTTTATATATTGTACAAATCGATTTAATCCGATCAAACCGACCGAACCTAAAAATATAAATTTGGACGAGTTGAAATATACTCTAAATTCGATCGAACCCGACCGATGTTCACCCTTCTAGATGAATAAAGAGAGAAAGAGAGACTTGAAGGAAATGAAGAAATGATTATATTCAATATTCAGATTGATTGTTTCTACTACAATACAATTTTTTTTATAATTGAAATTTAGAATTCCCTCCAATTTGAATATTGTCACACAAAATCCCAGGTAAATTTGTTTTCACTAACAACTAGGCTAATTATTAACAACTAACAGAATGCTAACACACTAAATGGAAACTTTTATTTCTCTTTAGAATTTTCTTGCGCTGACTTGCTTCCCTCCATCTTTGTCCATGATTTAGATGAGCTAAATGGGTTGCTTGTATCAATTTAGTCCTCTTGTTCTTGGGTCCTGACAATACCCACTCTTTAAAGCTCTTCCTTGTCCTCAAGGAAGAAATTTGAATTGAGACTTGAAGACTGTTGAACTTGGTGCTTCTTTCTAGTGATGGCTTGATGGTCCAAATAAGCAAAAGTTGAATTTTAAATTCATCATTCTGATGGAACTTAAACAATTTAGCAGTCCATTGTCCCTCCTTTCCTATAGCAAGCTTCAAATTCTCTTTGAATAGAGAATTGAATTTTTGTTTTCTAATTGATATTTTCTCAAACACCTCTAAGACACTAATTTTTCTTAAGTAGAATTTCAATTTTTTTTCTCTGCCTTCTCCACTTCTAAATTCATTCTCCTTTAACACTCATAAGAACAGATGATTCAATTCCCAAACCACCGTTACTATAATTTTCAATTCTGCCTCAATTCTCATAAAAAGTTTATCTAGAAAATTTTTCATCAAACACAAAGGAATTGATGCACAATTCAGTCTTACCTAATTGAAAAGGAGATGTCATTTGGTTATAAGACTTTAGGTATTCAACTTTGTCCTTCCCAAATTTCTTTGGTTTGTCCATGTTGGCTGCTATAGGAGTTCTTCTCTTTTGGAATTCATTAATCTCTTCTCCACTTTGCTCTATAAAACTCGGAATTGGATTTTCAGAAATTTCTATAGTATCTGTGAACTCTTCCTTTCTTTCACCTTCATTTTTATCATCATCTAAAGTACTAAGAAAATTTAATATATGCTAGTTAATAAATTTTCTTCTATGTAGTAAACTTGTATTAAATTCTTCTTCTAGCTTTCTTTGGATACAACTAAGCCTTGTGGTATTAAAATCACAGTAAAAAATAATTTCTTGAAGCTGAAATACAAGATTTGAGTTTGCTATGGTTTGAGTCTTCATCTGATTACTCATCATGTTTATTGCATGATTTCTTAGTCTTGGACAAATGGCTTTCCTCTATTGATATGGGCTTCTTAGAGAGGATGAAGTTGTAGCGGCAGTCAGCAATAAAGAAATTGATGTAACAGATACAGATAGAGAGAGGGAAAGAAAGAGAGATTAAGGGAGAGAAGGAGAATGGCTGGGGGGGAATTTTGATCTAATTTTCCTTGTAATATCAACTATTGAAGCTAGTGGGATCTGGGATCGGTCTCTGGGTCTATGTTTAGCCCTGATACCAAGTTGTCATGCACCTGCCTTAGAACAAAGAAGGGGAGAAGAAGAAGAAGAATAGAAGAAGAAAAAGAAGAGAAGGAAAGAGAAGAAATCACAGCAGAATGAAGAAGAAGAAGAACAACAAAGAGAGAAAGAGAGACTTGAGGAAAACGTGGAAATGATTGTATTCAATATTCAGATTGATTGTTTCTACTACAGTACAATCTATTTTATAATTGAAATTCAGAATTCCCTCTAATAATATTCTACCTGTCACACTAAATCCCTAGTGAATTTGTTATCACTAACAACTAGGTTAATTACTAACAACTAATAGAATGCTAACACACTGAATGAAAACTTCTATTGCTCTTTGGAATTTTCTTATGCTGACTTGCTTCCCTCCATCTTTGTCCATGATTCAGATGAGTTAAATGGGCTACTTGTATCAGTTGAGTCCTCTTGTTCTTGGGGTCCTAACTTACGTTCACGAATTGTTCGTGGATCGTCTAGCCTACGGAGATTCCAACATAAAATACTCATTTTCCTTAGCAAACTTGGTAAGCCAAACCTACCCTCCCTCCATTTTTTTTTAATTTAGGCTTGGTAATTTGCTGACCCATTAGATATCTGTTCATTTTCCAACTCATTAGTACATCCCTTTTTATAGAATAATTATATGCTACAACCGTTGTAGCAATAAATGCATACAACGGACCAATGTAATTCTTACACATAGATATGTGTAAGAATTACATTGGTCCGTTGTATGCATTTATTGCTACAACGGTTGTAGCATATAATTATTCCTTTTTATACAGCGACGTTTCAATTCTATTATAGCCACTCTCTCATTAATTCCATTGACCATCTTATAATTCTTGTCATATCTCCCTCCCTCTTTATCCCATCTTCAAATCCAGCTATTATAGTCGCTATTCTAATATCACTTCTTCTAATTTCTTCCTTCCTATTTAAATCGAATCCCGTTGATTTCGCTCTTGTGTTTCCATTTTCCTTTGCTGGACAATTTCTCCCCACTCCCGTGTTATTATCGTCGGTCATCGTTTCTAACGAGGTTTCATGCAACCAATTCTTTGTGTCTCTCATGGTTGATTTCCATAGAGCTACATGCATCCAAACCCCATAAGGATATACCATCTCCACACTCTTAGTTCCTTTTCTAGTCATAACATAGAGCTTCTCACAAAATCTTTCTGAATGTCCCAAAATTTCATAGAAAAGGCAAAATGTGGGAAGCCTTTCATAACGGAAGTTTAACTAGAATCACTGTTGCGCTCTACTTAATACTACTAAAAGCGACACTCGCAAATATACAAGGCTATTGTAGTAACGATGATCACCCCAAGATCGCATCACAAGAAAAATGTTATTCGTAATAATTTGATTAAAACAAAATATTAAAATTTGAATGTATGTTGTTGATATGGTGAAATGTTATTAAAATCTAAAAGTAAAAACTAGTAGTATTTGTGCGAGATTAATTCAAATTCTTGGAATGGTACCTAGGATTTGTAAATTAATTTAATCAAAGATTAATTCTCAAATTATCCATTAATACAACCTTGTAATTTAATTTGTTTCTTTTGATTAATTAGCAATTATCAATTCATTAGTTCTTACATTCATGAATTAACAATAACCAATTGCTTCGAAATTACAAATTAATTGAACCGCAGAACTTATATTTCCAATTCGTTCTTAGAGTAGTTGATTGCATAATTCCAACATCAAATTTCACCTCTCGGTTCATCATTCAATATTAAAAGATCAATAGGTGACCAATCTATTAACCTAACATATAATCCAATACAAACAACCACTAACAAGATATATTAATGAAAATATCAAATCAAGTCATTCAATCAAATCTACTACAACCCTAAGTAAGGATAATTTAGCTCATCATCATTTCAAAATAAACATTCATCTCAAATATAAATCAAATTAAAATTATCCATTGAAATATTAATATTCATAACAAAACAACAATAATCTAGAAATAAATTAAATGAGAGAATAAAAAAGCCCATTGAGATGTCAAGAGTTGAACTTCTTGTACTTCTTCCTAGCTCAACTTGAATATGATGAAGAACTCCCAAACTCTCTTCAAACCTTCAATCAATTGGTCCACCCTTGAAAGATAAAATGAAAACTCAAGCCTCCAACTCTTCAATCAAAGCTTTCTCCAAACCCTAACCCTCTTCAAGAGCTTGTTCACCCACACACTATCCAAAAACATGAAAGTCACTTGCATATGAAAGAATATGAAGATGAAAGGAAAAAATAAAATTGTAGATGGTGATGAAGATGGCGTCTTCCAAAAATCAAGAACAAGTTGAACGTGTCTCACTAAAAATGGTGAATCCCCATTTCAAAATGAGCTCCCTGTCTATATTCATCTCTCTCCAATTATTTTTTTTTTAATTCTAAGACAAAAAGAATTTCCTTTTCCAACTCACATCACTCTCATTTGTCCCCTCTTTTCCATTCTTAAATCTTTCATCCTATAAAAATACCTCACTTTTTAATTATTTTAAAATAATATTCCTCTTATCTCCCACCTTGTCCTCCATCATATCATGCAAATAATTTAAAGAGGCCGCACAAAACACGACCAAGTCAAGAGTGACTTATTGACTTGGCCGTGTCACTCAACTTTTCATTGGACACGGCCAAGTCATGAGGCCGTGTCCCTTGCTTTCAAGTTCAAAAGTTTTACCTTCTTGAGTGGGACATAACCAAGAATAAGTTGCCTTGGCCGTGTGATGTGATACGGATGGGTGACACGGCCAAGACTCTTGCTCATGTTAAGTTCTACCAAACTTGCATTTGTTTCTCTTCTTGCTTGTGAGAGACACGACCAAGTGAGTCATAGTACATCACACGACCAAGATGGCTGCTTGTGTCTCCTTCTGCCTGCAAGTCTTCTCACCTAGAATGTTACACGGCCAAGATGGTGCCTGTGTTCAACACTGTCATGTTCTCTTGTTTCCATGGGATAGGACATGGCCAAGACTTGTGCCTGTGTCTCATTCTATCAAAATTTTTACATTCTTTGATGAGGGACACAGCTAGGACATGAGTGACATATCCAGGACAGTGAGTGACATGGCCAGGATAATTTTGTCTTGGCTGTGTCTTATTATCTTCATATTGGACACAACCAAGATGGGTGAACATGTTTAGTACTGCTTATATTTGCACATACTTTTCTTTTCTTAGGATGAAACACAGCCAAAAAAATGAGACATGGTACGTGACATGATCAAGATGAGTCTTGTCCTGGCTATGTCTAATGCGACATGGCCAAGATGGGTGAGTGTGTCCAGTTCCATCTAAATTTCTTCTCTTGAGATGGAACATGGCCATGTTTAAGCTGTCCTGGCTATGTCTCTTGAATTTCTCCTTGGATATAGCTAAGCTTCCAACAATAAACTTGCATATTTGATTGCTCTTTTCTCACGGGCTCTTCTTACTTCAACCTAAAATACAAAACCTAGCAACAAACTTAAATAACTATTTAGAAAACAACTAAAAAGGAAACAAAAATACCCTAAAAACACATATAAATAGAATCATAACAATTACCCTACACTTAATTCTTTACTTATCCCCAAGCAAAGTTAAATTGAACAAAACCTAACAAGAAGAAATTTATCAAACTCAAGAATTATAAGATATCATAAAAAATTTCCTTTTTATAATGTTCAAACTCATTGTCAAACCAAATAAAATCAATACTCAAGCAATTCAATGGTCTTCCAATACATCCCAAAACGTCACTCCCTCACAAAGTCTCTCAAGTGTTTGATCAGGGTAGTGTTTACACTCTCAACATTTGATGAAAGAATATCTCCATAGACTTGCTTATCAATCAAATCTTCACCACCTAATTACAATCAAATATCAATCATAAGGTCTTTCATTTGGTTGTAATGGGGCTAAGGTGAAGGTATGACATTAGGAATGTAAGCTTATTCATTAAGTTCAAGAGTACTTCAAGAAAAAAGTAACCAATCATACGTATAACCCAACAATCTCAAAACAACCTCTACTTACTTAGCACTTGACTCTAAAATACCATTTATTGGAATCCTCTTATTTTTTTTAAAAAGATCATATCCAAGCTTATTCCAACCTTAGCCATAAGATCAATAATTTCTAATTTTTCCCTTCTTCTTTTTTTTTTCTTTTTTTTCTTTTATTCTTTTTTTTAATAAAATAAGATTTTGAATTAATTCCTATTTTTAGATTTAATATAACAATAATATAAGGAAGAAGAAAATCTAATAAAAAATATAAAAATTACAAAGTATTTATTTGTAACTTTTCAACTTACTAAATTTAACCCCCATATTTTAATTGACATAACTTCAATTACTAAATTCGTTAAATGCTCTTGCTCCCGATGAAAGGACAAGAAATTGAACAAAATGATTCACTGCTAATGTTATTGTGTAAAAGAAAGAAATGAAAAAATAAAATAGGCTAAAAATTGGCTTACTAAAGACATATTCAAGGTTGACCTTTTAAGCTAAATGGGTATTTCTAAATACTTTAATCATATGATGTCTAATTAAAATTTTTACGTGGTCTCAAAATACATATCTAAGCAAGTTTCAGTAATATATCAATAAAAAATTCTAGCATATAAAAATAATAAGTTGACATTTAACTTAAATGGCTCAAATTCTCACAATTTAAAGGTAATGCCAAGAATGACCATTAAAGTTGACAATAAGTATCAATTCTATTCAATTCTCAAATTCATGCTTCAAAAAAATTTAAAGATCACCTATCAAAAATCTTATAACCATTGAGTTTTTCAAAAATCATTTATTCAATGAAAAATATTATATTACTAAAACTTAAACGAAGAATTAAGTTAAAAGTAAAAATTTTGCACCCCACTCTTAAAAATTCACATTATTTCCAATATGAGCATGCATAAATTTAAAGAGAATGAGTTCAGATGAAACATGATTTCCATGGTTCCCATATGCAATATAAGGTGCTACTTCCATCCTTAATGAGTTTGTCACCCATGTCCAAAAAGATGGATAGAATACAACTTCGAAAGATACCCGGTGTATTGCAAATCCTAAATAGCATTCTTTGAAAAGAAAATGTCCCAAAGGACATGTAAAGGTCATCTTGAGATGATCCTCTGGTGCTATAGGAACTTGGTAATAACTTTTTTATTCTGCAACATGGTTATATTCGTTTTCTGCTCTTCCTTACCACTGAGAGTATAAAAGATGATCATTGGTTGTGTACTGTTCTCCCTAAGAAAAATATATTTCAAATGCTTTGGGATCTCTTTAAGTTTAATCAAGTTTGATTGAATCTCTTCTTCATCTACTTTAACAATCTTAAGTTCCCTCTCATCAACCCCACTATCTAAAATTAACTTGCACTCCTTAATTCTAACTTGGACATTTCAAGCTCTTCTTCTAAGGTTAAGGTCATCTCAAGTTTATCTTCACTACCTTTTTTGTAGGGCATGTCATATATTTTAGAAAATTACTTATTTACTTCTCATCTTTCAATCTACTTGGGAATAGAATTGGTGGCCTATAAGGATTGGGAGGCTTACGCAATTTTGGTGGGGTTGATGCTTCCAAATTTTCCTCCTTCTTTGATTGACTTGGTTTCTCTATGTTTTGTCGTATCTCCTCTCCATTTTCTTCCTGATTAGTACCTGCATCAAAGGAATCACCAACTTTATTATCTATTACCTTTCCACTCCTCAAAATTGTGATCGCATTGGATTGCTCTAGTTGGCTAAAAAATTTTACTTTTTGGTGTGCTTGGAGTTGATTTGCAATTGTCCAACTTGAGTTTCCACCTTCATTAATGATGCCTCCAAAGAATCCAATCTCCTATTGTTCACCTCCTGATTTTGAGTGCTAATTTGAATAAAAGTATTCAAATTATCTTCGAGTGTGGTTATTTTAAGTTGGTCTTGATTTGAAGATTGTTGTTGAAATTGAGAGCCTCTTTGATAAGGATGAAAGGATTGGAGAGGTTGAATTTGATGTTAAATTTTTCAATAAAAGTTCGGATAGCTTATCTAATCTAGATCAAAAGAGTTAGAAAATGGATCATCTCTTCCCCTTTGTTGGAAACCCTCTAAGGTATTCACTTGCACTTTCCCCTTTTGATATTGTTTAAAGCTCATATAACATATATTTGCACCATGTCCTATAATGACACATTCTCCACATATCTCTTAGCTTGGCATTGGTAGGTTTCCCCTTGAATTTAACATCTTAACATGCCTTGTTAATACTGTTATCTGCCTTGCCATTTCAGAATTTGAGTTTACCTCATAAACTTCCTCGCGCCTTTTTCTTATACTCTTCTGTTGTGAATTTTCTCCCAGCATCTCAAACAACCGTATAGTTTCAATAGTTATTTTTTCACCCATTGCACCTCCAGCTGTATTGTCCACTGAATTTTAATTTTATTGTGTGAGCCCATTATAGAAGAATTGATTAAGCAACAACTGTGGATAATAATGATGAGGGCATTGGAATAACAAGGATTTGAAGCGATCCCATGCTTCATGAAATGGCTCACTATCCAGTTGAGTAAATATTGTAATTTTTCTCTAAAGCTCCTTTATCTTCTGATGTGAATAGAACATAGTCATGAACTTATTATAAACTTCAGTCCATTTAGTCAATGAATTTACTGCTAAGGTCATCAACCATGCCTTTGCCTTATCATTCAAAGTGTAACGAAAACACCGCATCTTAAGCTCATCCTCTTTCAATGATTGCAATGGAAATGTGTGCAAGGTTGAATAAAAGTCACAAATGAAATTGAGAGAGTCTTCATTCGGCATTCCGTGAAAAGAGGGTAGCATACTATAATGAGTATTTTTCAATTCATAATTCCTTGTTGCATTGCTTAACCATATGTAAGAAGTGGTTACCCCAATAATTAGTCCGACAAACTCCTTCATGGGCAGTTATTCTACGTCACCCATCTCTATTTCTATTTCTTCTTCGAATTACTCTTCTACTTCTTCATCTTCTTGTCCCAAGGGATCTATTCTTCCTGTTCTAGGAAGTCTATGAATGTTGTCTACAAATGAAACATATTTGCCGCCTTGAGACCTGCATTCTTACATAAAACACTTAGCAATTCAAAGAGAATTATCAAACAATTTAAATTAACAGAATCAAACTATTACTACTTAAACAGTCTTCCCCGATAACAGCGCCAAAAACTTATTATGCCCTACTTAACACTACTAAAAGCAACACTCGCAAGTATATGAGGCTATTGTAGCAACGGTGATCGTCTAAGGTTGTCTCACAAGAAATGTGTTATTCGTAATAATTGATTAAAATAAAATATTAAAATTTAAATGTATGTTGTTGATATGATGAAATGTGATTAAAATCTAAAAGTAAAAACTAATAGTATTTGTGCAAGATTAATTCAAATTCTTAGAAAGGTACCTAGGGTTTGTAAATCAATTTAATCAAAGTTTAATTATCAAATTATCTATTAATATAACCTTGTAATTTAATTTATTTCTTTTGATTAATTAGCAATTATCAATTCATTAATTCTCACGTTCATGAATTAACAACAACCAGTTACTTTGAAATTGTAAATTAATTGAACCCTAAAACTTATATTTCTAATTCGTTCTTAGGGTAGTTGATTCCATAGTTTCAACATCAAATTTCACCTCTCGGTCCATCATTCAATATTAAGAGATTAATAGGTGGCCAATTTATCAACCTAACATATAATCCAATGCAAACAATCACTAACAAGATATATTAATGGAAATATCAAATCAAGTCATTCAATCAAATCTACTACAACCCTGGGTATGGGTAATTTAGCTCATCATCATTTCAAAATAAACATTCATCTCAAATATAAATCAAATTAAAATTATCCATTAAAATATTAATGTTCATAACAAAATAACAATAATCTAGAAATGAATTAAATGGGAGAATAAGAAAAACTCCTTGAAATGTCAAAAGTTAAACTTTTTGTTCTTCCTCCTAGCTCAACTTTGAATATGATGAAGAACTCCCAAGCTCTTTTCAAACCTTCAATCAATTGTTCCACCCTTAAAAGATAAAATGAAAACTCTCTCAAGCCCTCAACTCTTCAATCAAAGCTTTCTCCAAACCCTAACCCTCTTCAAGAGCTTGTTCACCCAAATATTATCCAAAAACATAAAAGTCACTTGCATATGGAAGAATATGAAGATGCAAGGAAAAAATGAAATTGTAGATGGTGATGAAGATGGTCTCTTCCAAAAACCAAGAATAAGTTAAACGTGTCTCATAAAAAATGGTGAATCCCCATTTCAAAATGAGGTCCCCCTCTATATTTATCTCTCTCCAATTATTTTTTAATTCTAAAACAAAAAGAGTTTCCTTTTCCAACTCACCTCACTCCTATTTGTCCCCTCTTTTTCATTCTTAAATCTTTTATCCCATAAAAATACCTCACTTTTTAATTATTTTAAAATAAAATTACTCTTGTCTCCCACCTTGTCCCCTATCAGATCGTGCAAATAATTTAAAGAGACCATACAAGACACATCCAAGTTATAAGTGACTTAGCTGTGCTACTCAACTTTTCGTTGGACACGACCAAGTCATGAGGCCGTGTCCCTTGCTGCCAAGTTCAAAAGTTTTATCTTCTTGAGTGGGATATGGCCAAGAATAAGTTTTCTTAGCCGTGTGATGTGACACATATGGGTGACACGGCCAAGACTCTTGCCCGTGTTCAGTTCTGCCAAACTTGCATTTGTTTCTCTTCTGGCTTGTGAGAGACATGACCAAGTGAGTCCTAATACATCATACGGCCAAGATGGTTGTCTGTGTCTCCTTCTGCCTACAAGTCTTCTCACCTAGAATGTTACACGACCAAGATGATGCATGTGTTCAACACTGTCTTGTCCTCTTGTTTCTATGGGATGGGACACGACCAAGACTTGTGCCTGTGTCTCATTCTGTCAAAATTTTAATATTTTTTTATGAGGGACACGGCCAGAATATGAGTGACATGGCCAGAACAGTTTTATCTTGGCCGTGTCTTACTATCTTCGCATTGGTCACGGCCAAGATGGGTGAACGTGTTCAGTATGATCAAGATGAGTCTTGTCCTGGCTATGTCTAATGCGACATGGCCAAGATGAGTCTTATCCTGGCCATGTCTAATGAGACATGGCCAAGATGGGTGAGTGTGTCCAATTCTATCTAAATTTCTTCTTTTGAGATGGAAAATGGCCATGTTTAAGCTGTCCTGTCCATGTCTCTTGAATTTCTCCTTGGACATGGCTAAGCTTCTAGCAATAAACTTGCACATTTGATTGCTCTTTTCTCACGGATTCTCCTTGCTTCAACCTAAAATACAAAACCTAACAACAAATTTAAACAAACTATTTAGAAAACAACTAAAAAGGAATAAAAATACCCTAAAATCACATATAAACAGAATCATAACAATCACTCGCTTTCTGATTTCTTTATTTTCATCTTGTACTCTAGAGGAACATGAGTATCTACTGCCACTCTGACCCTTAGATAGGATTTCCAGATTCCATCAAAGTTGTTGAGATCAAATTTACGGCAGCGGCCAATATGGTTTACCACTCGTCTTATAACTTGACTAAACATAAAACCTATGGAAATATCATGAACTTGATCCCAAATTTCCATGGAGTGCAAAGGAACATGTTTTGGTAGTTCCCTTTTGTTAAATCTATGGGTCAATAATAAATGTTTATCAAAAGTTTATGGTCCATTATTCACTATTCTATTTATATCCAGCTTGTAAAAAAAATTGAAACAAACAAGTTCGGCTCTGTCTATTTGATGCAAACTCTCTTTTTTAGTCTCCATAAAAAGGCTAGGGTAGTTTTCATCGCACAAAGATTCATAGTTTTGTCCATTAATTAGGAATCTCCCCACTAAGCACCATATAGACCCAGTGTCATCCCTTTGCACTACTCCACCTTCAAAAACCACATTCTCTTCTTCCTTGTCATCTATAAGGATATCCTACCCCATGCTTCTTCCATCTGTGCAGGAGATAGAAGCCCGACACAAAACTTTTGGAAAGTTAAAGAACAAATGAAACTTGTCACAAGAAAGAGACAAGACACTAAGAGCATACTTGTCAAAGACAATACTTTAATTATGTATGATCGATTTCAAGACCTTTCCCATACAGATTTTAATTAATATCACTTATTGGATGGGTTAGATTTCCAAGTTAACCGATTTTAATAATCACATGCAATGCAAGCGTAGCCACGGAAATTTATTACTCAAATTGTCACCTTCACAAAAATAAATAAATATATATATCATTAAAATTATTACATTATATTATTAAAAAATTAATTAATTTTTTCAATTATATTTATTATTATTAATTAATTAATTAATAAAATAAAAGTATAATAATTTTAATATTAATCAATTAATGAAAAATATTTTAATCTATTCAAATAATTTTATATAATATTAAAAAATTTTAATAATTTTTTAATATATGTTTATAAATTAAAGATGACAATTCTACTATAACCGATAAAGTACAATATATACAAGTCATTTACATTAGAAATTTACCATTATTTTAACTTAATTTATACTTTTATTCTTTATTATTTATTTTAGCTGTATATTTTTATTCTATAAGAATATAAAACTTGGATGACATTAAAGCTTAAAATTTTTATTTATTATATTTTAAGTTTGGTTATAAAATTAGATGGGATAAATGTATAAGGAATGAAAAAATATGTATTTCTATTGCGTAATTTATGATTTAAATTATAATAATATTAAAAATTATAAAATATTAATACTTTTTTGAGGCAATAAAATTTTAATACTTAAAATTTCATATATGCATAATTATATATTAAAAATACATTTTTTAATAAATTTAATTTTATAAAACTCAAAATAATTATACTAAATTTAAGTAAGATAATCAAATTCATTATATTAATTAAATAAGAGGTGAGATTTTTAAAAGAAAAAATTTAGTGGCTTCAAATCCGTCGAAACAATTGATATAGTCAAACCTTAAATTAGTGTAAGACTGAAATTAAAATTTAGACAAATTGTAAGTTATTTAATTAAGATAAAAATATTTCTCACAACATATTTCGGATAATTATGCATTATATATATATATAGAAATACGGTAGTAAAAAATTTTAAAAATTGATATATCACATAAAATAGTAATAATAATAATTATAATAATAAAATATTTGATTAATCTTACTCAACTAAGATAGTCATCAACGCCATTTAATTTTTTAATTATTTTTTATATATTTATTTTTCTGCAAAATATTTATTAAAAGCCTAGACCAGCCACTAGTTGAAACAGTTCTCTTCTTTTTCTTTTTTCTTAAATGAGTAACTAAATACATTTAATTTTAATTTAAAAAAAATCCTTATCCCTACCTCTATTTTAAGTAGTATAAATATTTCAGTGTATAATTCTATCTATAAATTCTTATTTTTTTAAAAAAATTTATTTAATTAAAATTATGAAATTTAGAAAAATTAATTAATTTTTTATTATATTTTATTATTAATAAATTAATTAACAAAATAAAAATATAATATTTTAATATTTATATTCCTTCCGTCCCCTGAAATTATTATTTTCAGTTTAGACATATTTATTAAAAAATTATTAAAAATTTTAAATATTATATAAAATTATTTTAAACATATTAAAATATTTTTTATTAATTTATTAATATTATATTATTACTTTATTAATTGAGTTATTAATAATGGATATAATTAAAAAAATTAATTAATTTTTTATTTTAAAAAATAATAATTTGAGAAAAATAATTTTTTTTAAAAAAATAATAATTTCTGTAAGATGAAAAAGTAAATTAATAAATTGTATTTTAATTTATTTAAAATATTTTTTATAAAATAAAAAAATATAATGATTACTTTAATAATTACAATTTGAGTCGTACGGAGATAGTACTAAAGCACTTACAATAGTTTCTAAACCTGAGGGCGTCCATAAGAAAGCCAGCTGCATATCCTACAATTTCCAAAATAGTTGCTCTTTGGCTTATTTTAGAACCACTTTCACAATCATTACTCTCTCTAAATAACAAAACTGCTACTTCTGTTTCACTAAAAATCTTTAACTTTCTGTCTAAATATTAAAATAATAATTAATTTTTTTTCATCCTAAAATAATAATTTATTTTTAAAAAAATATTTTTTTATATAAATATTTTTTTATAATTAATATTTTTATATTTATTAAATAATAAAGTGCCTAATTAGTATATTTAATCTCAGATATATATATATATAATATTATTAAAAAATTATAATAAACTAACGTAACCATTTTTTTAAATTGTTTAAATTGAAACTATTATTTTAAAAAAAGAAACATTTTAATTTTATAAAAAATTATTCTAAATAGATTTTTTACTAATTTATTAATATTAAAATTATTATATTCTCTTTTTATTAATTAATTCATTAATAATAAAAATATAATAAAAAAATTAATTAATTTTTCTAAATTTTATAAAATAATAATATTAATAGAATAATTTTAAAATATATATATATATATAATTTTATATGAGCAGAGAGAGTAGTTTTCTCAAAAATATAAATTCATATATATATCTTATTATATATTTACTTTAATAAAAAATATATTTATTAAATATTTTTAATAAATAATATTAAATAAAAATAAAAATTTAATATATTAATTAGTTTATTAAAATAGTAAAAAATTATGAATTATTTAAAATAAGTGAAAAAAATCTATCAAATTACATAATTAATTAGTGCCACTGTAGCAAGCGGCAATTCTAAGCATGGAAAAGTGCAATGGAAATGTACACGTGGCATGCTCGTAATCATAGAGAGACGACAAAGGGGACGATTTGGATCAAAACCAGAGAGGCATAAAACATAAAGAGCCAGGGAAACGCCGACGGTGGTGACCGACAGATTTGTACTACTCATACTTAAAAACTATTTTTTTTTCTCAAAAAGTTACATATATGTTATATACTCTATATTATACGCAATGGCTTTTAGAAAGAGGAAAAAAATTAATTCTTATACAAAAAATACATATTAATTCAAAAATAATATAATAAGATCCAAAATAATACATAAAGCTAACATAAAATATATATTAATTCATATAAAAACTTAATTCCATATCATATTTAAATTGATTAAAATATAGTATTAATTTAAATCAATACTAAATTGATATTAATAAAAAATATTTCATTAAAATATAATTTAATAGTTATAAGCGTTTATTATTTTTATTTATTTTAATTTTAAATTTTAAATATTTTTTTATATATAATTAATAAAAAATATTATATATCTCTTTGGTTATATAATTTATAATTAATTTAAATAAAAAATTATATAATCAATTTAATTAATTTTAAATTAAAATTTTAATAAATTAAATTAAATTATAAAAATATTTAAATCAAATCCAATCAAATTAAATTATCAGCCTAAAGCGGATATGCCAAAAAGGAAAATTTTTAACTTTTAGTTCCGAGTCAGCCTTGTAAAATGTATGACAAATTATATTATTGCCATAAAAAAAAAGTTAAAAAAGATCTTTCATCATTTATATTATTTTATTTTATATAAAATAATTAATATTTAATCATTAAATTATTAATTTAATAAATATTTAACGGCACATTTATTACTGCCAATAGATTGAAGTTCAGACATTCACTTTTTTCCACATGTAGAAAATAGTAAGCAACCGCATGTGGAGGTTGCGACAGTTCTCATGTGATGGATCACCCAAAAATTACGACAAATACCATCAACTTCACTGAAAAAGAAGGTGAAAATAAATACTATTTGCATGAAACATGCAAATTTTGTTATTAAAAATTACTCCCTGTAAATAGAATCACTTTTTTTTATTAATCCTAAATTAAAACCTAATTATTATTTTAATAAGTTAATAAATATATTAAATATCTATAATATATTTATTTAATATTTTTTATTAAATATATCTCATGCTAAATTAAAAATATAATAGAAAAAATATGTAAATTTATATTTTTAATAAAAATAATTATTTTTTATTTTTCAAGAAATAAGAAGTAAGTTTATCAATTTAAAATAAAGAGAGCATTATTTTTTATTCAATAAAATCATTATTTTTATTTCATATATAATTATTAAAAAATTATTAAATTCTTTAAATATTATAAAAAAATTAAATAATTTAAAATATCCTCCATTAATTTATTAATATTAAAATTACTATACTTTTACTTCATTAATTAACTTATTAATAATAAATATATAATTAAAAAAATAATCAATTTTTCTTAATTGCATAAATAATAATTTTAGTGAAATAATTTTTTTTGGGTGCAAAAATGATAATTTTATTGAGATAGAAGGAGTAATGATTATATATATGTGTGTGTATATATAGTTTAAAAATAGACAAAACATAAAATTCTTGTTATTTATGTAAGATTAAATATAATAAATCAAAATTATAAAACTTTCTAAATATCTATTCAATTCATTTTAAAATGACTTAATTCATATATCATTGTAAAAAATATTATATATGATTTTGTTCCTAATAAATTAAATTTTATTTTCAGAATACACTCAAATACAATTTAATTTTAAATTAAGGGTGTCAAAATCAGTTGACGAATCGTATTCATATCAAATTGACTCATTATAGTAACACGATTAAGGTCAATACGAACACGACTCATTTATTAAACGTGCCGACACGATCATGATACAAAAATTAAACGGATTATACAGATATAATATATATAACACATTTAATTAAATTGGTTATATACAGGTCACATAATACGCCACGATACATTTAGCCCATATAATATTTTTAATTTATAATAATTTTATATTCTTAAATAATCCATTAAAATTTTATTAATATAATAAAATTATAATTAAAATAAATTTAAAATATAAATATATTAAAATTTTCTTAAAAATATACAAAAAATAAAATATATAATACAATTAATATATAATTAATGATAAGTGTATATTATCTATTAGTTTTAGAACTTAGTAAGAAAAAAAAATTAGGAAGATAATAAATAATTGTCAATACAAATTTTATAATAAATTTTATTAAAAAATTATTTTATTTTCTATTTATTTTTTCTATTCTATTTTCTTTTATAAATTTTATTCTAAATTCTAAATTTAAAAATTTTTTTGATATAAAATATTAAATTATTTAAATCATAAAATTATTTAACTTTTAATATTTGATTTAAGAAAATAATTTCTAAAATTCAAAAAGAATTAAATTTAAATTAATTAATAAAATACTTTAAAAAATTTTATAATTAGATGAAATTAATAAATTTTTAATAAAAATAATTTAAAAAATTAAATAAATTATTTTTAAATAAATAATAATACATCATATAATAATAAAATTATAATAATATAATAAATATTTAATATTTATTTTTAATTTTTTAGAGTAAATAATAATAAAATGATATAGTTTTGAGTTATATGAAACTATGTCGTTTTAGTTAAACGAATTATAGTAGGTTCGTATGTCAACCCAGTACACGATCCTTTTAAAGTTGTATCATAAATGAATTGTCATAAATAGATCAATTCATTTATGACACTAATTTATTTAAAGTCAATATTAACATGTTAATTTTATATATTTAGCATGTCGTATTCTCATATAATGACCCATTTTGACACTCTTATCTTAAATACATATTTATCATAATAAAAAATTAGAATCAATTCTTTTGAATTTATAAAAAATTATTTTTAAGAGTTTTTATTCTTATAAATTATCTAAATATTTTATAATAAAAATCATTAAAAAGTAATATTTTGAATTCAAATCTTATAAAAAAAATTACTAAAAGAGCTATATATTTTAAAATTTGATAATATTTAAATTGAAATTAATTATGAAATATTTTGGATAGTGAATGATTCAACTAAAAAAAATTATTAGGAGGCACTCCCACAAATTTGATCTTTATTGTCCAATCATCAATAGTAATTAACCATCTTGCCTAAATATCAAATTAAGCAAGACCATGACAAAAAATTCTCAATACTATAAGAAAAAATTATTTTAATTCCTTAATAACTTATATTGGAAAACTTTATATTAAATATTACCACCATTCCACTTAAATTATTATTTTTAATTCATATATAATTATTAAAGATAATCATGTCAAAAAATTTATCAAAATAATTATTATATTTTTTTTATTTTATAAATTATTTTAAATAGTCTAAAATATTTTTTATTATAAATTATTATAAATAGAATAAAATACTCTTTATTAATTTAATAATATTAAAATTATTATATTTTTTATTAAAATAATATTATATTTTTAGTTTATTAATTAATTTATTAATAATAAAAATATAATTAAAAACTAATTAATTTGTTACAATTTAAAAAATAATAATTTTAATTTTTTTCTAAAAGTGACAATTCAATGCAACACAGAGCACATTCTCGTATTTTTCTTGTCTGCGACGTGGCACTGTACGAAGTCCATGACAACCACCAATTTATAAAGTTATCACTGGTACAATAAAGTCAAAAAGATAATTATTAATTGATTTATTATAAAAAAATATTAAATGGACGAAAATATATTTTATAAAATAATTATTAATTTACGAAAAGTGAATCAAAAGAAAAAATGTTACCGGATGCAAAGGTTAACTGTACTTTATATTGGACCCACAAATACGACACAATTAATAATTTTTTTAAAATAATTAAAATTAAAATTTTAAATATAAAAATTATACATGTATGTCAACAAGCAAACAGTGACAAAGCTACATTCAAATGAAGTGGCAACTGCCACCCTTCTTTAAAAAATTACAATATATATTATTTTTTTAAAAAAAATTCTTATTTATTTATTTAGAAAATTTTAAATTACCCCATAGATTTAGCTTATGCAAAAAACTAAAGAGATAAATATTAACAATAAATTATCTCTGAGTCAGGTTTATCCTTAGCTCGAGGTCCACTCTGAATGTAGCTCGGATCTGATAATTTAGTTCTAGCTCTGCCTTAAGCCTGGGCGATCCGAGTGAATTAAAGCTGAGCAGGTGAGTTGGGCAAACAAACAAAATTAACAGGAAAATAATTTTATTATTATTATTATTTTTTAGTACTTCTCAATTTTTTTTCCTTTTTAATAGGGTTGACAATGAGGTAGAAAATTTTCATTTTTTTTTGCATAAATTTACCTCAAATAAGGGTGAGAATTCTCCGTAAATTTCTTTTATCGGGACGAAAATAAGGAAAAAAGTCTTTCTATTGGCCGGGATGAGACAAATACGAAAAGTATACTTTTCACTTTTCAGGGATCTCCATCTTTATCCCCATAGAGACCCATTAAATTATATATATGTAGAATATTGATCAGATTCACTCATTATTATAGTAAATTTATTAAATAAATTAATGATTTATAATTAAATTACAAAATATAAGAGATTTTAGTTAATTTGCTAAAAAAATATAAGGCTGTTAATCTTATATGTACATTTTTAGTAGTAACCTGTTTCATACATACCTATTATAAGAAACTTCTAATGACTATATAAGAAAATTTCATTGTAAAGATTAGGCAGAGAAGAATAAAACATATTTTATATTCTTCAACAATACTTCTCTCAATTTCTAAATAATATCTGTTTGAGAGTTGTCAAGGTCTATTGCTCCCCTACTGATCAAATATATATATATATATATAATAATTTATATATTATAAAATATGTTATAATATACATATTATATATTATAACATATTATATATACATTATAATATGTATATTATATTTTTATTATTTATACATATGAAATAAATTTAACTTAGTGTATTTTATTTTGTTAAATTTATTATATGTAATTACTAAAATTTTATCTAATTAAGTGTATACTTATTATAAATTTGGTATATTATTAAATTTTAATTTTATAAAATAAAAAATATAAAAATTTTTCACGAAGATTCTGTCCCATGGGGGCGAGGCAAAATTGCCCCTTTTTATTTTGCATGGAATCTCAGCCCTGATCCCCGTTAAGGCGGGGACGAGGATAAAAATTGTTTCCCCGCCCCGCTCTGCTATCTTGTTATCTCTACTTTTTAATTTTTATTTTCAATATTTCCATCATTGATTTACAATTTGCAAACCCCAATATATTTTCAGAATTAAATTACAATATTAATAATTAAATAAAAAATAGAAAATAAAAAAAATCAATTTTATTACATATGGCATATGCTTTAGTGATAGAGTTCTTCAATTTATTCTCAACATATGTTTCAATAAAAGAAAAAAAGATATTTTTATTGGAAATTATAAGAAACTTCCTAAATACCCTTGTAGCCCTTCTTAACCTCTCAAGGCAATAGACAATTGGACAAGAAAAGAAATTTCACCATGATTGAAGTAGCTTCACCACTTCAAAGAAGATGAAATGATGAGAAAGAAAGAGAGGGAGAGAGCCAAAAGGACAATGAGATCAAATGGTAAGACGCAAGATCAAACAACCATATGCTAAGATGAAGTGAGAGATACATATTGCAAGATTGAGTGACTGTGAAAGAGGTAAAGGGGATGAAGATAAAATGGCACAAAAGTTAGGGTTATTGTTGAGGGAGTTATATAATAGAAAAACAAGACTAGACACTTGTGCACATGCCCATACAATATAATCCATTGGGTTTGACAATGTTCTGTCTATATTTACTTGGGCATTAACATGAGTTTTTTTATTATTTTATAAAAATATAATACAAATTAGTAAAACATTTGATGCAAATTATGATATATATATATATATATATATATATATATACTTGGGTGGGGGATTGGCCTGTTAGTTTCTTAAGCCAACTCGAGAACCAGTCTGATTTTTGAAAATTCCGCCCCAACCTAACCTTAAGTGCTCAGGTTGGTCCAAGTTGGGATAAGCTGACGAGTTGATGAACAACCCTAAATATTTATACATAAATTAACTTTATTATATGCACATACACATACAAATTCAAATATTGAATTTGGTAGGTTCTTATTTTTATTTATATACTACCAATATAAATATTTCTGCCAATATTCATATTAAATAAAAAATTATTTTAGTAGATATCATTTTTAATATATACAATAAAATAAATGCAGTTAAATATGTGCTAGGGTTCACATTTTTGTAGTGAATGAATAATAGGGTTTTAAAGAAAAGAAAGAATATTTAAAAAAAAATCATCAAAGTGATTGTTTGTTAGGAAATTGGAAGAGTAAAATTTTACAATTTAAAATTGAAATTCTAACTCTATATTTGAAATGAATGAATTTATATTATAGAATTCAGTTATAAATGAATTCTCATGTTTGATATGATATAACTTAAAAAAGATAATTCAATTAAATTTTATATAATTTTGTTTAAAATAAAGTACGAATTAAAAATTTATCTGTCTTTTTTTTAAATATACATTTATTATGATAATATTATATTTAAAATTTATGTTCAAATAATGTCAAAATAAATTTCTCTTTTAAACTTATTACTATAAATTAATAATAATTTATTTTTGATTATATAATTATTGTATATGAATATTTTATTTTTTTAATATTAAAAAAATATTTTTTAGTTTATATAAATTTAATTGATTGAAACCATTATAATTTTATTTTTAATAATTTTTATTCAAATTAATGAATTTTTTTACCATAATTTTAGATAAAAATATTCATATTTAAAAATTTTTATTCATTGGACTATTATTTATATTTATAAGAATATTTTTTTATGATAATCAATTTCATAAATGATATATATATATAATAAGCAATTTTTAAAAATTTTAAATGATTATTAAAAATAAAAATAAAATAAAATATTAAGATAAAAATAAAAATATTGATGAAGCTAAAAAGACAAATATCCAAATTAAATATTTGACTTTAAAAAATTAAAAATTAATGACATAATTTTGTTAAAAATTAATTTTAAAATAGGAGAAATAATAAATTTTATTGAATTAACATATTGAAAAAGAAGAAAAATTAGAAAAGCTTAATGGAGAAGGGAAAATAAATTCATTAATTTGTAAAATTCATTTGCAAATTCTACCTATTTTATTAGAATTTGATTTATATTAATTGAATTTCATAGATTTAAATTCATAAAATTGTAAAGAATAAAAAATTTTATTCTAAACAAGTAATTCTTGAAATTAAAATGAATTTCATAAAATTTTGTGAAATTTATTCATATTAAATGGGGTAAAATTTAAAAAAGACACAATAGTGAATTTAAATACTGATCCTGGGGCTACCTCAGGAGATACTCCTAGCTCTTGGAGCTCGGGCTCAGTTACTGCTACTGTTGCTACTCTCCTACCTGTAAGACAATAGAGAAGGGGGACTAGACTCTCAGGGGGAAAGTTCTGATGGCTAAGTCAGAGGTTGATTGCTTTAAGTAAAAGAGAATAATATAGAGAGAGTAGGGAGATCCTTTACCTGCGGATGCTCTGAGTAAAAGAGAATAATATAGAGGTTGATTGATCTATTTATAGTTGATGCGGGAAGGGACAGGGTCTGGCCCATATTAGCACAATTTGCTGATGTGTTTACTAAATATCTGTAGCTCAGTGAGACTAGTAGTGCCTGGAATCGATGTCTCAATACTGCTAAGAGTTCAGTCATGGAAATGAGTGGACACCAAGCTCTGGAGGAGAGCTCAATAAACTGTGGGGTATCATCAGTAGTCCCCCTCAAGTCATTGATATTTATGTCAAAGTCATGCATAGAAGCTCGGAAATACTCAGTTGAAAGTGTATGTGCTGACTACCGAACTAGATGATGCATCACAATATGCAGTGTTCATGTGTGAAGCTCGAAAATAGAGCTCGGTAAGTGGGAGTATTATCACTAGTAAAGACTTGTGACTACGAGAAATCAAGTCATGCATGTGAGCTCAAGTGAGCTCAAGTGAAAATGCTAAATCATCATGTAAATGAAACTATTTTGATAAATGCAGCAGTCATATAAAGAACTCGACTAGCGAGCTTGAAAAAAGAGAAACTATTAATACGATATTTATGTCATATTAAAAACAGTATTTTAGAGGAAAGAACTTGAACTCGGTACGAGCTGCAAAGAAACTGAAATGTTTAAAATAGAACTACGAATGAATCTTAATTTAAAAATTCAAAAAAACATGATGAGCTAGGTTAAAAAGAGAAAGCTCGGGAAAAATGGCTCAAGCTCGAGGAGTAGTGCGGGAAAAAGGGCTCGCTATGTTCAAAGGAAAATCGAATTCAATGAAAGCCTAGAAAGACTAGTTCTTTATTGTGGAACACGAGGAACTTAGCTGCCAAAATATTTGGTATGTCAATCCTATTGTTGAACAAGTGACTAGAGCAAAACTCAACAAGGACCAGCTCGCAACATTTATAACTATTTAGCAAGACATTCTGAGAGAGAATAGGAATGTCATTGTTTTAATAAGAGAGTACTTTTCCCTCGGTAGGGCTCTAAAAGAAATTCAACCGGAAGACCGAACATGTATGTCCAATTAGTTTTTGTTTTATTTACTGGTAGCATTGAGGTATTAACTTTTTGGTTCGGTGAAACAGGGAGAGGCTTGATATCGGCTAGCGGAAAGCTAAAAAGATTGGCCGAGAGAGAGGCAAAAAAAGAGGCTCGAAAAAAGGCCAAAATAGCTTGCGAGCAACTGGGTGAGCAAACTGTTGGAACCAGTTCCGCTCGAGAGGAAGAGCCCACACTGGACTTGATGCTTCTCACAGAGATAACACCAAAAAATGAAGAAACTAGATAAATATCAAAGCACCCAATTAATAGAATGATGGAGGAGATCCCTCACCAAAGTGAAGCAGAGCAGACCCCGCCATAGAGAGAAATAGAGGAACCACGAGCCCGTTGTTACAGTATAGTTCGGCTAGTGGAGGTTGTAAATGAGAATTTGGCGGGCCTTCACAAAACAACATATTCCTCGTTAGACATCGAGCCTCAAAAAGTACTCAAACAGTTATACAAAGTCATCCCAAAAGAGAGGCGCGAGAATGCTCTAAAAAGCTCAGAGAAAGTGGCAAAAGAGATGGTGACGATGTCTCATATGGTAAGGGATAACTTGAATTGTAAATTACACTCAATGTTCGGTAAAGAAACTAATTGAATAATAATGTGTAGTTCACCCAGCTCTCACACACCATTGAGGATCTGGTGATGGATATAAGAACCAACTTTGACCGAGCGGTCAAAGACTGCAATGAAGAGAAAGCAAAAAGAAACGAGTTGGAAGAATCCTTGAAGGCCAAAGATGAAGAGCTAAAGCAAGTTTATAAAGCTTTGAGGAAGAAAACAGAGAAGCTTAGCTCGACCAAGGAAACTATAAGAGCCAAGAGCTGCGCTCGGCCAAGGAAACTCTAAAAACCAAGGATGGCGAGCTTCTCCTGGCAGAGGATACCCTTGAAGCCGTACAACAAGGGTTGGCTGCTAAACAAGCGAGGAGTGACAGGCGCTATGCTCGGGGTGTTTATGCTTACCAAAAAGTTGTCATATAAGTTAAAGAAAGACAACCCGGATACGGACTTGTCTTGGATTATTGAGATCGACATTGACCAGCTAGCGACCGAGCATGAGATAGACGATGATGAGGATGAAGAAGAAGACAATAGCCTAGATCAGGAGGATGAGGTCCAAGATAACCAAAATTGATAAACTTTTATACTATAGGTTAAACTTATGGTCAATCTATGCAGGTGAAAAGACCGAGCATACTTTGTGTAATTCATTTTTTCAGATCAATAAAATATTTTCTTTAAAACTCAACACTTGTGTTATTTTGTGTGATAATATTTGTATGAATTTTGGGGCTCGGTCAAAAATCAAACTTTATATGATGGCATAAATGCTTTGTGTTGTGTTGTGTTGATTTACCTATGGACTTTGCTTAATCTTACTCAATCATAGCATGTGAACGAGTATGTAATTATCATAATTTGGCTTATCAACATAGCTTGAACTATGCATACATGCACTTTAAGAACTTTGTAAAATAAAAAATGAATAAAGCTGTAAAGGAAGTATGGGTGACATGTTTCTAGGTACCATCTGTGACGGTCGATTGGGTCGACCTGTTTTGTAGATTGGCTCTTGGGAGAGCCTTCTGGAAACGAATGTGTGGTTCAGGGCGCTTGTTTGTCTATGCTACTGACTTTGATCATGGTTCAGTTTGTAGGAGTGAGAAGTTTTTCTCTATGATGAGCTTGACTGCTCTCGAATCTTTGATGAGCTTGAGTATATGCTTAGATCTTAAGGACATACTATTCGGGATGCTAATGCTCGGTAATGCTTATGCTTGGTAATCAGGGATGTCGGTGCCTCCTCCATTGCCTTGACATTCATGACAAACAGTCTTTTGGGCATGCAATTGGAGGATTATCAAAATACCTAGTTATGTACATTGATATACACGTCTTTATACAATAATAAAGAATCATAAAGTGGGACTCGAGAACATATACAAAGAGTGATGTTACACAAGTCCCCGAACTTACAGAATTGTAAAGATGAATACAAATTGTAACGTACAATGAGAGCATTAATGCTTGGTTTAGAGCATTGAAGCTCAGCCCTCCACAAGCGACTATAATAAAATGCGCGTGCAGGCGCTATAAGCAAGCATGATAAAATATTAAATAGTACGCTTTGTAAATAAAATAAGACAAATGTACTGAAATGCGCTAAACAGTCTGGCATTATAAATGAAAGAAGTCTTCTTTGATTGCTAGGTTTTAGTTTAATTCATAATTATGATTAACTTGTTTACTCATGATGAGTTCGGTATACGCTAGGGCACTTGCAATATTCAAATCAATAATGCAAGTTCGATGTGCGCGCAAGCACTATGAGATATAAATGAATGATACATGTTCAGTGTGTTCAAGGGCATTAAACAGTTCGGTATTATAAATAAAATAGAATAGGCATATTTACAATATTTGTTGAGAATTTAGAATGCAACTAAGGCGCTGTTATGCACAGCTAGTGTGCTCAAGTCTAGATGCGTGATCAAGACGCCATTGTATGCACGATTAGTTCTCGTAACTCGATGCACGACTAAGGTACGATATTATGCACGATTGAAGTATTGTAAGCTCGGTGCGAGACCAGGGCGAGATAGTATGCACGATTGAAGTATTGTAAGCTTGGTACGAGACTAGGGCGCGATTGGGAGCTTAGAGCTCGATGCCGACCAAGGCATTATAAAATACACGATTAAAGTATTGTAAGCTCAATACGCAACCAGGGCGCTGAAAATTATTGTGTGGCTAAGACACTGTAAGGCTCGGTGTGTGAGGCACGATGAGCCGCACGTATGATTTTATAATGTGCGTGAGTGCCATCAGAGTTCAGCGTAAGAGCACGTCATAAGTGTTAGTATACGAGTGTTGTAATACAAAATATTAAATCAGGGCACAGTTGGAGTGTTATTCTTGTAAGAGCTATAAGATATACCTGAGGTTTCATTGCCTTCGCTAGGGAATGGCATGTCCACGCTCACCGCACCAATGATGTTGGGACTACCTCAGGGGGTACTAGTAGCTCTCTGAACTCGAACTCGGGTACTGCTACCTTACTACTCTCCTACCTGTAAGACAAGAGAGAAGGGGGATCGGAGTCTCCGGAAGAGGCTCCAATGCCTAAGTCAAAGGTCGATTGCTCTGAGTAAAAGAAAGTAATATAGAGAGAATTGGGAGATTATTTACATGTGGGGATTAATTCTTTATTTATAGTTAATGCGGGAAGTGACATGATCTAACTTATGTTAGCATAATTTATGAATATATTATTTACTGGACATATAAAATTTGGTGAGACTGATAGTATTTAAAACCAAAATTTTCATATTGCTGATAGTTCAATCATAAAAATGACTGGAGTTTGATAAATTGTGGGATACCATCAAATATAAAAGTAGTAAAAAGTGCATTTGTACCGTTCCAATTATAATTAGTCTGACTATTTAATATTCTCTAAGAAAAAATCATTCTCCTCTTCTAGTCTCAAACGTGGCATTTTAAGAACTCTAGGACAATTACCAATTTATAAGTTATCATTGCTTACAGCAAAATTAAAAAAAGACAGTTACTAATTAATTTATTATAAAAAATTATTAAATAAGGTAAAAATATATTTTATAAAATAATTAATTTAATACAAAACATAAATTAAAAAAATGCCAGGAACGCATAAGTTTGCAGCACTTTAAATTGGACCCACAAATACAACGTAAAACACTACAAAATAAATATTTAAATAAAAAATTATACGTACATGTCTCATGCAAAATGCAAAATATTTATAAGTTAAAAAATATATTATATTATATCCAAAAATATTTTATAGCGAATACACCTATAAATATTTTATAAAAAGATATAAAACTTTTATACGTAATATACAAATTATTTTTACAAAATTAATTATATACCAAAATTATTGAATTTGTGTTATTAGCAGAACAATTTACCAACCTTCCATTAGTAAACCGTGCACTGATTCTACTATATCAACAAAAACAAAGTCATTGACCATAAAAAAACAAAAACAAATGGAAGGGGGACCACTAACGGCGTGAGGCTTGAAAGTGAACGAAAGTGAACAAAACCTAATAAAAAATAAAGCGACATTGGTTCCATCGCTCGCCAGCCCTAACGGTAGGTTGACGGACTTGAAGCAAAATCCTAACATAGACATTTGAAGTGCTCTCTCGTGCCAAATGTCCAACATGCGCTGCCACGATGGTCGCTATGTTTTTGGTTTGCTCACGTGTCATTGGCCATTCTAATTGTACAATTTTGCCCCTATGTATTTCAATACCCAAAAGTAAATGTATACGCATACATATACTTTAATAATTAATAATTAAAAACCACCATCTAATCTAATGTCCAATTCTCAATTTTAGCAACAAGACACAAAAGGTTACCAAACAAATTCACTTTTTGCTAATAAGCTTGGTGGGCTCTTAAATTTCGAATTTGAATTTTAAATATTTTAATTAATAAAAAATACTTAGCTTGTTTACCGGGAGGAGTTATCAGTTTAAAGAACCTTCTGTGAAAAAATATATATACTATTTATATAATATATATTTATTTAAGCTCTGGGCTCTGTTTTTTTTTTCCTCTTCTTCTAATTACCTGATCTCTCATTTTCAAGGGAGAAAAAAAAAAGGTTTTTCTTATTTCTCTTGGCTATCAAGTGAGTGAAACAGATCTCCGGCATTGACTCAATCCTCAGGTGACTCTGTTACTGAAAGAATTTTTTTAAAAATAAATATAATTATAATATTTTCTGTTACATTAGTCTAGCAACAAAGGAGAATAAAATGGCATTATCTGTGGAGATTTACTCAGAGAAAATCTGTTGGGATTTAGTTGTTTCTGCTTATTGGTGTAACTTTTTTTTTTAATAGAAATGCCTAAATTTTTAATTTACATGGAGAATTCTGTGGGTTGAATCTCTTACCTTTGTGATGGAGCAACTGCAATGTTGTTAAGAGATCTGCTAGCTGAAAAATAACAGTTTTTGGAGCATTTTAAGACATTTTAGAGAATTAGGAAAAATTGGCAGTGCCGCTGCTCTGTTATTTACCAAAAACAGTGTTCTGTTTCTCTTATCTGTTTCCGTGCTTCTTAACCTGCTAAGACTTCGTAATTGATACACTAATTTCGCCTCAGTTTTTTCTTAGCAGGAAATTCCATGAAATGGGGCTGAGGATTTTCCCGGAAAATCACAATCCGCCATAAGATAAAAAAAAGTAAAATCAGAGGAAGATTAAACTCTGCAGAGCAACTGGTATACAGCTTTGATGAGATACAGTTTTGGTGAAAGACGAGGAGGCCTGGAAGCTAGGAAGGGAAGGAAAGATCAAAATTTTAACCAGTTACTCTAGCAGAGATATGGATGGAGAAAGAGAGAACCAAAAAAAGTTGCAGGTTGATGATTCATGGATGCCAAAAACGCCTTTTAAGCTTATTCTACCAAAACCACAGGTGATCCACACAAACAGGGAAGGAAACCTGCTGGACCAAGCAAATGGGTTGGGACCAAGGGGGTTTTATCAAGAAACTATAGATGGAATATTGGGTACATGTTTAGATTCTGCCAATGGCAACTCAGAGGCAGCTTTAGAAGCAAGAATGGGCATCGCCGGTGGCACTTCTGAAACATGCAAACAATTTCCCATCACAGGCACCGAAAAATATAACTTTACCTCTCTCTTGGCTCTTCAACATCAGGCCTCAGCAGCATCCACAAGAGCAGCATCATATAGGATTGAACCAAACCGTCAATGGCTTAATGGCAATTACAGATTGGAATCCCAGTGTAAGCATAATCCATTGTTGTTGCCGGGCTTTTATTTCAACTGCAGATAGCACACACAAGCTCATTTAATTAGTTCACTATTCAAAATTATTTTCTTTTAGGAGTTCTAGAGTTTGAAGACCAATGAAAAAAGTAAACGAATTTATAGCTTTAAAAATCAGATGAAGGTTGCAGCATATCACAACTATTTCTTTTTTTTTTAAGAATTTTTTTCCTTACTGGGGGAAAAAATCACAATTTCATTCCCTTGAATTGTTTGTGTCAAAAAGATAGAATCATCTAGGATTTAAAATTATTTTCCCAGGCGATTGCCAAGAAAAGCTTTTGAGTTGCATAGTTTTTGGTCCTGATTAATCTGAAATTTACAGTATTAACGCAGATGACCTTCCCATTCCTCATGGAATTGCTTATGACCTTAACTTACCTCCTGGGGAAACGGCGGGTTCATTTTCTAGTAAGATCACCTCCCAGATCGTTCCTGTAACTCCAGAGAAGTCTTCGAGTGTAGAATGCAGACAAGTCACACAAGTGCAAAACTTATGTGCAGATGACAGAGCGAATGAGGGAAGAAATGAGAAGGGAACTGCTACCTCAACAGCTGACATGAGCAGGCTCCAAACTGACAGAGAACTCCAACAGCCAGCAAAAGATTCATCAATTGCCACTGTTTGTGCATTAATAGACGAGCATCAAAATCCTGAAAAGGATAGTATCCATGCTATTAGTCTGAGTGAAACATCACAGCAGAAATCAATTAGGAAAAAGCACAGGCCAAAAGTGATCACAGAAGGCAAACCTAGAACTCCAAAACCAGTGACCCCAAAGCCTGCTCCTACTACAGCAAGCCCAACTGGTAAAAGGAAGTATGTGAGAAAGAAACCACTCAACATTACCCCAACCACCCCCCCAGGAGAATGTAAAGAAATTCGAACAGGTAAGAGGAAGTACGTGCGAAAGAAACCACTCAACAAAGACTCAACTACTACCCCAATAGGAGCAACTGGAGAGACTGCCAATAAGTCATGCAGAAGGTCCTTAAATTTTGACATTGAAGAACAAACAGGAAATAACAGCTCCATACGTCAGCCAAATTCTCATGCAGATTCTCAACCTCAAATACAAGATGGTAGCAGAGGAAATCAATCAAAATCAACTGTGGCTATTGGGCAAGGAATTGAAGTGATGGTAGAAACCACGCAAGAAGGCATTACCTATGATCTTGATCATTCTGTGAATCAAATGCTTGAAGATTATATTCCAATGCCTAAAAAACAAACACCAAGCACATCACTTCCATCAAAGACTTACCCAACTAGGAGAAAACAAAATGGCAACCTCCAAGAGAGTAATGCCAAAGCAGAACACCAAGTGGCTGTTCATACAATGCAGCAGAACAGCAGACAAATCATGGTGCAAGCTGACACTCAACTGACTCCAGTTAACCCAAATGGCTCCAACTGCAGCACCTGCACAACTTTAACTGAGGAAGGACGAGCAAACGGATCAAAGAGGAAGCTTCTCAGTTTCATTCAGCAGCCAGACACCTGCAGTGCAAATGTAACTGGGATTTGCTACAATGCTTTAGTTTCATACCAGGACACTTGGTTTTCAAGTATTTTCAAGAAAGAGAGGACTGAAAAGGGACAAAATTCAACCACATCTACACCGTCTTGTGCAAGTGCAGCAAAAGACATTGTGAGAGTGGAAATAGCATGCCCACAAAAGGATATCAGAGGAGATCCCGCTGCATCGATTGCCAATGGCTTGATTTCTGCACCCTGTTCTAATGTTAGTGGAATTCCTAGTGCACTTGGAATAGGAAGCCTTCAGTGTAAACTGCAAACATCTGGCACCAACTTAAGTCAAAAAGAGAGGTCAACAAAAAAGAGATCCAGAGGCCCTACTCGGCTTCAGGACTTGGCTTCAGTAACCAAAATTGCACTGACTGCAACGCATCCAACCTATGCAGACAGACAGGTACTGGTAGATTCTAATGGGCTGCAAGCTGAGGGAGCCAATAATAGGCCTCATCAATGTATAGAAGCTCTTGTTGCGGAGATGCATGGAACATTGACAACAAAGAAGCAAACTAAGAAGAGTCTCTTTCTTGTTAATTCTGCATCACCCGGTACAAATGGAGAGCAATCACAAGGAAAAATAATCTTGTACAACCAGAACCAATTCTCAGCCAAGTCATTAGGTACATAAAACAAGGACATTCTACAATATCTAATAAGATCAAGATAAAAGTTGTATTCAATAGACAGCTATTTTCATATCTTTGATAATCTAACTATTCTAAAAAGTACTTTTCTCCTTAACTTAGCCATTTGATGCAGGTGCTCCTTCAGAAGTGATGTGGAAACAGATGTTGTCTATTAATGCAGCAGCTGAACAATTACGGCAGTTGGACATTAATAGGGAAAGTACTAGTTGTATGTATAAAGAACAGAGTGCAATTGTTCCTTGCAGTATGTCAAATGAGCAACAGAGTGCACTGGTCCTTTACAGAAGAGATGGGACTATTGTACCCCATACTGATCCATTTGAACCAATCAAAAAGCGCCGTCCACGGCCTAAGGTTGAGCTGGATGAAGAAACTAACAGAGTATGGAAACTTTTGATGGGAAACATAAATAGTGAAGGCATTGATGGAACTGATGAAGAGAAGGCAAAGTGGTGGGAAGAAGAACGAGAAGTGTTCCGTGGGCGTGCAAACTCATTTATAGCACGGATGCATCTTGTTCAAGGTACCAATAATTTTCCTGAATTTGCTTCTTTGGAATATGCAAGTACTAGTCTAGGAGGCCATCTCAACTAAAAGTTGTCTGTTACCAAAATTACAAGCTAAGCACCTTGTGGTGACATGAAAATGTCAGTATTGATAGGTTTTTCTTATATGAAGTATGAGCTATTTCGATGTCTTGTACTATATGCAAAGTGTTTCACTGACATACAAACAAGTCGCTGGTAAATTTCAACCATCAAAGGTAGTTAGAACTAAAATTCACCGTCATTAATGATTTGGAAGACTTGGGTTTAATTTCAGTAACAGAGAACTGAGGGCCTTACAAATGCAGAGCATTTTGGAAATTTTTGAATACATAGTTTAGCTATTCTGTGATCAGTATCGCATATATGACAACTGAAATAGCATACAATGAACTAGCAATGAAGGAATCTTATTATAATGTCATTTTGGCAGGGGATAGACGCTTCTCTCAATGGAAGGGATCAGTCGTGGACTCAGTTATTGGAGTATTTCTTACTCAAAATGTCTCTGATCATCTTTCTAGGTAAAATTGTGTTTCTAGAATGATTATATTATAATATGCCAAGTAGAATGAAAACTTCTCATCTGTTCATTTTCTGCAGTTCTGCATTTATGTCAATGGCTGCATGCTTTCCCTTAAAGTCAAAGAGCAATAACAAGCCATGCTATGAAGAGAGGACAAGTTCAATAATTGAGAAACTACCAATCATTTGCATGCCAGATATAGAAGACACCGTAAAATGGAATGAGATGTCAAATCAATCAATTTGTGACCAAAGTTCTATGACTCTTCTTGAGTCTGAGCTTGATGAAGAAAGAGAGGTAGTCAACAGCAACGAATCCTCTACAGGCAGTACTGTAATTGTTAGCTCCAAAAGTGGTTTGGAGACATGCTATGACTCACGATCAACCATGGAGATTATCAAGACTGTAGATACTTCGTATATAGGAGAAATGAGAAGAGCTACAAATGATGCACTTTCATCTCAAAATTCTGTGGTTTCATCACAAACCTCAGTGAATTCACCAAGTGCTCAAACCACTGGAAGAAAAGCACTCTCAGGGAACAATTCAGAAACAGAAGATCTAATCAATGGATCTAAGTTCAATAGTTTGACTAGCTTTAGTTCTTTTGCGGAGCTTTTAGTAAAGGCTGGATCTAACAAGCTGCATGAGATTCACAGTCCTATCAGTGGAACTGTTTTATCCGATCAGAACTCAAAAGACGAATTTAACAAAATCCAAAGTGTGGGAACTGACTTGCACATGCCAAAGATATACAATCTTGATAGTCCTAAAAGCTACTCAGAGGTACCTGCGGCCCCATCCATTAACTATCATTTGCATCTTATTTCCAACTTAGGAGGCCTGAAAGACAAGTACTTTAAGACAATTTCTAAGGAAACAAGATGCTATGAAAACAGCAGAAACAATATGAAAGAACAAAGTTCATTTACAGAAGAATCTGCCAGTCAAATTACAGATGAAAATAATCTGATGATGACTATTCAAGCGTCAAGATCTCCAACTGCATCATCACGCAGCAAGATTCACGAAGGAAAGAATATGATCATCCATACTCAAAATGGGCTTGTTGAAGACCTTAGCATTGCAACCATATCAACAAATCAGCTAAACAACAATGAAATGCAGCAAAAATTGCACTTGCCAATTCTCTCAGGAGAAACCTTAAATACTATGGAAAGTGGCTGTGCACTTAATAAGGAAGAAAAGAATTCACAGAAAACAACAGAATCGAACATGATTGAGCAAGGCTGTTTAGAAATCAAGGAGATTAACGAGATGAAAGCTGCTACCAGAAAAGCAAAAAGCAGAAGGGTTGGAAAGGAAATAAGAGATGACATTAATTGGGATGACTTGAGAATTCAGGCAGAAGCGAATGGTAAAAAGAGAGAAAGAACACCAAACACAATGGATTCATTAGATTGGGAAGCTGTAAGATGCGCAGATGTTCATGACATTGCAGAAACTATCAAAGAGCGAGGTATGAACAACATGCTCGCAGAACGGATAAAGGTACAAATATTACATTCCAAAACAAAATTTTATGATATTTGTTTTACTCACTGGTATCAGTTGACATTAACTAATATGTATCAACCAGGATTTCCTTAATCGGATGATCAGAGAACATGGAAGCATTGATCTGGAATGGTTAAGAGACATTCCTCCAGACAAAGCAAAGTAAGCCCAAAGGTTTAATTCTTAAGCCAGTTGAACACATTAATATGCTACAGCAGTTAGCCTATTGCCATGCAACGAGTGTTTTGCTACTAATACCATATTATGAGCACAAAATATCTTGCTTTTTTAGTCTATTGAAATATATGAAATATATATTTAAATGAGTTGAGTATATATTTAAATGTGACATGCTCTTACAGAGAGTATCTGCTAAGCATAAGGGGATTGGGACTGAAAAGTGTGGAGTGCGTAAGGCTTCTGACACTACATCATCTTGCTTTTCCAGTAAGTTTTGACGAAGTTTAACATATATCAGAAATAAATGGAATATATCTCACCTATTAACACTGTATAACAGGTTGACACAAATGTTGGACGCATAGCTGTGCGATTGGGCTGGGTCCCCCTTCAGCCACTGCCTGAATCACTTCAGCTGCACCTTCTAGAGTTGTTAGTATTACTAACAAAAAGGCTATTAAGTACTCATAATATGTTACTAATGTTGTTGTCCCCAAATAGGTACCCTGTGTTGGAATCAATTCAAAAATATCTTTGGCCACGACTGTGCAAACTCGACCAAAGAACACTGTAAAGACAAATTCCACTTGATGTTAACACCCTAATTTATGAATACAGCTAACCTACAAATTGTCAAGTTATTCTTAAATAAAATTGTTTACTAATCCATTGCAGAATCAATTAACAGGTATGAGCTACACTACCAAATGATCACATTCGGAAAGGTGCATTTTAATAAACCTGAAATTATATGTTTACTTCTCTGATTAATGAGAAGCAAAGTTAAAAAGGGAGGCTGTTTGAGATTTATGCAGGTATTTTGTACCAAAAGCAAGCCAAATTGCAATGCATGCCCAATGAGGGGAGAATGCAGACATTTCGCAAGTGCATTTGCAAGGTTTGCAAAGATTCTTCCATTTCTTATTTTATAGATTACCATGCTGTCAGAATGGCTGCAAAGTGCAGGATTTGTTTCCATAAATACACCACAATCTAGAACAGTTTTTTGCATGATGAACATCCTAAATATGAATCAAATATAAAAGTTGAGCTACAAAAATAGTTGTAGTCTAGGAGTAAAATTTAATGTAATTAACTATAATATTGAGTATGAATGAGTAATACATATAGGACATGAAAATAATCACTTCTATTGATTCTATTGAGCAAACACCATGAGTGAATGACAAAACAAAACCCTTATGAAAATCATTCCCTTAAAATGTATGAAAGATAGGTCTGATCAACTTAGACATAACCATGTTGAGTGCAGCGCAAGACTTTCCCTGCCTGGACCAGAGGAAAAAGGTATAGTGAGTGCAACTGAAAGCAGAACAAATGAGCAAAACCCTACTGCGATGGTTGAACAACCACCACTGCTTCTACCCCAGGCAACTAGACAATCAGAAGAAAATCAATTGTCAGCATCAAACCTGCAAACACGAGCAAGATGTAGAGTCAGTAATTGTGAACCTATTGTTGAAGAACCATCATCACCAGAACCAGAATGCACACAAGTAACAGAAAATGATATGGAGGATACCTTCTGTGAGGATCCTGAGGAAATTCCTACAATCAAGCTTAATATTGAGGAGTTCGCACAGAATTTACAGAACTATATGCAAGAAAATATGGAACTTCAAGAAGGTGATATGTCAAAGGCTTTAGTTGCTTTGACAGCAGAAGCTGCCTCTCTTCCTCCTCCCAAGCTTAAGAATGTGAGTCGACTGCGAACAGAGCACCACGTGTAAGTAATCATCTCCCTCGTTAAATATGTTCTGTGTATAAATTGATACTGGTACCTTCAAAGGGTTTTGATGCTCAATTGAAATAGACTTCAAAAAGTGATTGTTTTACATGCTAACTGGAAAAATGATTTCCAGTGTATAATTTTTTCTCCTTTCTTCACATACAGATATGAACTTCCAGATTCACACCCTCTTCTGCAAGGGGTGAGTTAATTTTTTCATCCAAATAAACAAGTATGTTATTTGTCCCAATTAACCAAATTTGTCTTAACGAATGTCTTTTGCTTCTAATTCAGTTAGATAAGCGAGAACCTGATGATCCATGCTCATACCTTCTTGCCATTTGGACACCAGGTAAGTAAACATAGAACCTGCTATGATAAATTCCTTTCTGCAGAGTTGGGAACATGACTCAAGCCACTCACAACTTTAGGCTTGACTCAGCAGTCAAACAAGCCAAGCCAGAGCCTTAAAATTGAGCATTTCTGAAAAATATTACACGCAGAGACAAAGGAATAGTTTGGGTCTTGCAATGCTCGGCTAAAAGCTTAGAAGTATCACTTGCTACTTGATCATCTGACTTGCTGCTTGGTCATCTGCCACGTTATTAAGGAATGATTATTATTTAGAGCCATAAATTCTCAAATATTCCAATATAACATTTGCTTGTGCAAGAGCAAAGTTTTTTTAAGGAAGCAGAATATGGGAGAGAAAAACCCAGATGCTGATCATTCATATGATGCTGTCTTCTTTAAACAATTGTGGGAACCTTTTAGGATGGATTTCAAGATTTAACTTTGAACAGATTCATTTAACCAGCGCCCAAGTGACAAACCACCATAACAATATTTAGAACCTTTTTTCAGCCATGAACTCTGCATTGATTTGTAAAATCAGTTCAATGAGCTGTAATGGCTTTTTAAAATTGAAATCCTCTGTTCCTGTATGAATTTCCATTAACTTTTTTTTCAAGCTCCAAAAGGATAACACTTAACAGATAAGCTGTTTCAACAGTATAATAAGCAGATCCCATATAGTTAGTGTTCAGCTTATCTTAGCTTATTCACAACTCTATGCATAGAAAGTTAAAAAATGATGTTAAATGCAGGCAATGAATTCAAATTTCTTTTCTGCAGTTTAAATTTCTTAATTTCTCCTATTAGGTGAAACGGCAGACTCCATTCAACCACCTGAAAGCAGGTGCAACTCACAAGAATATGGCAAACTGTGTGACAAGGAGACATGTTTCTCTTGCAGCAGTGTAAGGGAAGCAAATTCACAAATTATTCGGGGGACACTTTTGGTAAGAATATTTATATGAAAGTTTACTATGGTCTTGCACGACTCTTACAAATGATGGAACCAGTGTAAGTCAAACACTAATCACAGCTATAACACAACTACAGATACCATGTCGAACAGCAATGAGAGGGAGCTTCCCCCTCAATGGCACATATTTTCAAGTTAATGAGGTAAATTCACTCCAAAAACGAGCTTATTAGGCTCCTGTCTATCAGCTAGCATCTTTTTAAACTTTGACCTGCATTCTGTGCAGGTATTTGCTGACCATGATTCTAGCATAAATCCAATTGATGTTCCTAGATCTTGGATATGGAACCTACCAAGACGAACTGTATATTTTGGGACATCCATACCAACAATTTTCAAAGGTAAGTCTCTAATCAGATTATTAGTTCTACCAAACAGCACAAATCACTAACAGGGGCACTCAAAATTTGCTTTTTGCCCATCAGGTTTGACAACAGAAGGTATTCAACACTGCTTCTGGCGAGGTAAAAGATATTTTTGTTTTTATGCCATCTTAGCAGCTTTAATCGAAAGACTTAACTGCTTATATCGTGTTTGTATGTTTGATTACATATGAAAAGGTAGCAAAACTGTGCAACATATGGTAGCACATGATATTATCATATGCAAGTTCAGGTGCAGAACACTATCCCAGTGCATTTTCCCTCAACTTATTCAGCAACAATTGCTTCACATTTCAATTTCAAAACCTTAAGGAACTCTTGATTAGATTGCCCTGGCATTGCCTTATCTTAAGCCATCAACACCTTACTGACCCACAGTCTTACACCAAAACATTACCCATGCACAATTGAAGGATGGTAGATATGATGCATGCAACTATATTTTTAATCTTACTAACCTTGTTGCAATCAAGTCTTTCGAACTGACAATGTTGTATGTGGGCAATATTTTCTATATAATCTATTTCATATATTTGCAATGCCCAGTTTTGTGTGTCAAACTCAACGACACATCCTGATAAAGCATTGTCCCAACTCCATAAACCTTAAGAAAAACATCCAAACTTGGGCACCTGAAATTAACAGGCAAAAAGTTGGCCTCCAGAATATGCAGCCTTTTAAGAGGACGTTTAAGAGCCAACTTATGATGCTTTATTTGAAGAAAAAAATTATGACCTAACATGATTGCTGTGCTAACTTTATCAAGTATGGACATGCTTAGATTACTGACATTATCTACGTCAAAGCCTTGACTCTCTCTTTGATGGAAATTTATGTCTAAACCTGTATCGCATCTGCATGCAACTACCAGTTTCTGCATGGAGTAGATAGAGAGAGCATGGTAATAGTAGTATTTAAATTTTCATATGCAACTCTCAACCCATGCTACATCTGTCATAATCAGTTCCCTCTAATTTGATGCCTTCGGACAATATGTTCATGAGTTAAAATAGACACACATACAAGTTAGTGTGCGGTTTCCTTTACCTAAATATAAGCAAATGTTTGAAAAAATCATTATTTATTAAAAATGATAACTTTCCTTTTTTCCTGGTTGGACTTGATTTACGATTGCTATTCATAATATAAATTTGTTAAGTATTCCTTAATCATGTCCCCTTTATGAATTGCAGGATATGTTTGTGTAAGAGGATTCGACCAAAAAACACGAGCACCTCGTCCTCTAATGGCCAGACTGCATTTTCCAGCCAGCAAGTTAAACAGGACGAGAGGCAAGGATTTAAATGATTAGAAGACGATGCCCTATAATAATCAACACCATTTCCAGAATGACAGTGTTTGGATGACAATAACCAGTAGCGGCATTGCATTAAACCGATGTAAACAAAAGAAAGAAAGGAAAAAATCTAGTTAGAGTTGTATGATCCCCATAACGTATGAGAATGTATCGCGCACATGGTTAACAAGGATGTAATCTTATCAATTTTCTTAATCTTATGCTCGTATTTGAGCCATTCTTCTGAAACAACTTCGCTATTTCTGACATTCTATATTACTTAAATAAAGATAATCCAAGAGCTAGCTAATCTCACCATGCAAAACCAGCAAAACTTCAGCTTTAAGCAAACAAAAACTAGAGTGAGCAATCAAATTTCCTGTTCTATCAGCTTATCGATTTTGGTTGGCAACAAAAATAGATTTAATAAAGCTTAAAATATTGACATGTCTAATTCTAACTACAAGCACATGTATTGAAATAAAGATGCATAGTAATTCTAACTACAAATATATGTATTAAAACAAAGATGCACAGTAATTCTAACTAAAGTATATGTGCTCAAACAAAGACGCATAGTAAATTTTGGATAAGAATCAATTTCAATAAATTAACAGTTTAGTTATATTTTAGCAAGTCTATCATTTTCGAACCCAAAAATACAAATAAATAAGGAACTGATATTAAAAAAAAGAGTATAATATGCTACAAAAAAATATGATCAATAACACTAAAATTAAATTTCATGGAAAATCAAATCGAATATCAAAGTATTGGTAGTAAAGCAAGGTTTTGAAGATCAGGAAATGTACCTTTCGTTTCATAGGATAAGCGGCCGGCGACGAGAAGGGAGGGCGAGAGAGGAGAGCTTTTGGTGAAACTGATATTTTCGCCGCTTTGGCACCTTTTTTATCTTCTCTTTTCCCTCCCAATTGGGTTTCAGTTTTGTGTTTGAAATATGCGCCTCACAAGTCCATAGTATTGGACTATTGGGCTCTTTGGGAATTTGGCGGGCCGCGAAGAGATAAATTGGACTTATTTTGTTTTAAGAATTTAGGGATATTTATAAAATTATCCAAAAAAATAATTTTAATTTTAAAAATACTACAAAAAAAATATGTATAATTTCATAAAAATTTTGAGTAAAATTTTAAAATGTCTAACTTCTCACTGAAATAATTTTTTTTAAATACATATCCTCTCGCTACAATTAATATTTTTCTTTAATTTTTATTTTTTTTCAAATTTCACTATTAAATAAAAATATTATAATAAAATAATAAAAATTAATAGTTTAAATTATTTTTCAACATATAAAATTTATTATTTTTATAAAAAAAATTAATTTTGATTAAAAATAACAAATAATAATTTTTATAAAAAAATCATTTTGATTTAAAAAAACAAATAAACACTCCAAAAAATATAAAAAAGCAAAATATATAAAAATATATTAATAAAAATATTAAATTTATTTTAAAATAAATTTTACATAAAAAGTAAAGTTAAAAAAATATTAATTTTATTATGTAAAAGTTGTATATATGTTTGATAGATGTTTAGTAGATGTTATAAATGTTTATAGATGTTATATATATATATATTATATTTGTAATCTAAGTTGTGTGTTATTAATAAAGAAGCTGTATAGATGTCTTTGTGAATATCGTAAGAATAAAAAAATTAAAAAATTAAATTAAATAAATATTATAAATATTATATAAATATTTAGTGAATATTTGGTAGATGTGATAGATATTATTTGTGTTTGTTGTATATGTATTATATATATTATATATATATACTTTTTTGTGGGCATAATGAGTATATAATAAAAAAATTGCTTATGAATAAAAAAATAAATAAGCATTAAATAAAAAAATAAACAAAAAAAGTGTAAAGTAGTAAAATTGAAAGAAAAGTAAGCGTTATAGTAGGGGTGTACAAGAAATTTATAGCCCGAAAAATTCAGCCCTGGCCGAATGGTTAGCCTACCCAAACTCGTAATAGGTCAGGCCATGGATTTCAAAGCTATGCTCGAGTCGGGCTTCAGATTAAGATTAAAAATTATTGGACCGGGTCGGCTTAAGGTGTTAATTTTTTTAAAAAATATATTTTTTGGTAATTTAAATTTCATATAATTTTTTTTTGAAAATTTAAAATACTATATGTATTTTATGATATTTGAAACTCTTAAAAATTTAATCTATGAAAAATAATTTTTATATTTTATATATTTTTAATTGAATAATAAAATAAATAATTAAATAACTAAATAATTAAATAATTTAGTTATTATAAATATTGATATAATAATTTATATATTATTTGAAATAATTTGGTATAATAAATTTTAAAGTAATATTTACAAGTAAATTTTATTAAAATTTTTTTAAAAAATATCCTTAATTTTGTTTAATTTTAAAAAAATTGGGCCAGCCCCGCCCGACCCAAATCTGATCAGGCCCGAAATAGCCCCATTCGACCTGGCTTAGGGCCAGACTACGATTTGCAAAGTACAGTCTGAATATTTTTCAGACCGAACTGCGGGCTGAGATGAAACTCAACCCGAGAATACCTTTATGTTGTAGCGTATAAAAGAAAAAAAAAACTTCCACCAAATATTTGAAAGTGGTATGCTAAATTACCATATATGGAGTAAATTCCTTAAGAGTTTAGAGGCTACAGTAAATAATAAGCAAAGAAAAATCATTTAAAACTTAAGGAATTTACATAGAATACAACAAAACTGTAGCCACTTTTAGTGTTGATTTTTTTTTCTTTATAAAGGGAGGAAAAAACAACCTCAAATTTGCATAGAAATTAACCTACTATAAGATAAACCAACCACATCATACTGCAGCCAACACTTGACATCTCTAAGGGCTTCATCCAAATATGGAGTCCAATTGGGAAGTTGAATGCATGAGAAGCCATCTAGTCAACTACGAAATTAGCCTCTCTATACCTATGTTGGAAAAATAACTTGCCAATCCATATTGATTAAATTCTTAATTCCAATAAGAAGAGTCGCATTAGCATTATGAATCTCCAATCTTTTATTGATTAAATCTATCACATATTTATTGTCTATTCCACTATTAAGTGACAGATACCATTCCTTCATGCTAACGACAAAGTGAACCTTATTTGTCTTTAGAGTACAGATTTGAATTATACAATTTCAGTTCGCCTACCTGCAAGATAATTTTGGTTCGTTTGCAGATAAGAGAACTCAAAAAGCGAGAAAAAAGACTTATTACCTGTGGGCTTCTCCTCTATTTGTAGTTGTAGGTGAGGAGATAATTTTCTGAAGATGATAGTGAGAATCATGGATGTATTAATGCCGTACGATGGTTGTCTTAGAGACCTATCCCCCAAACATAAGGAGTTTGGTCTACACTTTACATGTCTTCTAGAGTTTGGTGTATCAGTCTTATACAATCCAGATAGCTCAGTTATGTTACTGGTCACTTGCTAGACGCAGACAGGTGGCTCATGAGGCTCGGTACCATACTAGAGTGTGTATCACATGCTAAGCACATATCTTGGTAAACCCCATAGTTTTGCTTTAGCAATTGAACATGTCCCCACATTTACCACAAAACTAGCCCGCCATGCTCCAATGTGATCTCGGATAATACGTCCTGTAATAACATTCGTTCTGTTGTTCGTCTGGGCGTAGCCAGAATTTTAGATAAGGGGGGTCCAATTCAACTTAAATACTAAACATTAAAAATATCAAATTATAAAAGAAATAAAAAAATTCCAGATTATAAACTACAAAAAAATAATAATTTCAATTTAACTTCATACTACTTTTCTCAAAAAAAAAAAAACTTCATACTACAAAATCAAATTAAACATTTCAAATTTATAATGTCCTCAAGTATTCAAGCCAATTTCTTAATTCATTATTTTTCAAATTTCAATTCATTTTAGCAAGATAAAAAAATTGCAACAAAATAAATATGAGATTAAAAGTAAGTGGTGTACCTATTCTTAACTTGTTGCCGCTGCCTTGCTGGTGCCAATCGGTGAAAGAATGAAATTGAAAAAGGAAGAAACTGTTATCTGAAAAAAAAAAAGGAATTAACGAAGAAGAAACGTGAGAAAGAAGAGAAAGAGTCACAATTAAGTTATTCTTGTTTGTTTGTAATGGGCAGAGTCATTGACAAATCTTGTTTGTTTGTAATGGGCTTGATTAAAAGGCCCAGTTTTAAAGATTGGAAAAAAAAGGATGAAAAATGTTAGGAACGTGGATCGAAGTTGCGTGCTCTCACATAGTAAGGCCAAGCCGTTCCATCTCAACCAATGTAATATTCATTCTCAAATATACCTAAAATTTTTTTATTTTTAACTGAGGGGGGAACAGGGCCCCATGAGACCCCCTTTATCTCCGCCTCTGGTTCGTCATATACCTATATGCTTAAATCAGTTGGCAGCATAGCGCGGGGTTGTTTTCTTGTTAATAATACTAATATATATAAATAAATTAATATATAGAAATATATAATAAACACAGTATATATAAATAAATATACATAAATGTAGATAAATTATAGAAAATATAGAAATAGAAATATATTAATATTATTTAAACTAATATTAAAAATTTTAAATAATATAAATAAATAAATAAAAATAAAAATATAATATTAATAAATAATAATAGAAGAATTAATCTATCATTTAATAATTTAATTATTATTTACTAATTAAAAAAATGTGAAAATATATTTAAAAAAATTGGTTTAGAACAAATACAACGGCACCGTTTTTGGCATTTTCTAGCCTCATAAGGTCACACAATCGTACTTAACACTTTGTTCATGTTAGGAGTAAAGAAAAAAAAGGGGTATGAAAATAGAGGGTAAATTTTTATCTTTATTTTAAAAAAGTACATAAAATTAAATGAAAGAGAACCTCTCGTTATTTTTTAAATAGTAAAATTTTCTTAAATAAAAAATTAAAGTGTACGTAACAAAGAACTTATTAAATTATAAAAATAATAATACTTTTTTGTGATTTTAAATAAAATTTTTATTTAAAAATAGGGCTACCATCAATACATTCAGATGATAACTTTATTTATTTTTTTAATATATTATTTAATTTTTATATTTTTTTAATTTTAAATATTTTTTGCATATTTATTTTTAATTAATTTTTAGATTAATATAAATATAAAATTTAATATCTGTACCTTATTTTTAAAATTTAATATGTCTGTGAATAATCCTAGAGTTTGCTTTTTTAATCAAAGCAATCAGATCAAACATTCTAAACTGATATATGTTGTCTTTTTATAAATCTTCATATGTGCTTTCATTTTAAGGAATTCATCTGAATATAATTGATGTGCTTGACTAAATAAAAGATAAACATAATAAAATATATAAAAATTAATTTATAATATGTACTATTTAAAGAAAACTTCAAAATAAAAAAGTTTCCTTCTACTTATCTCTGCTGAGTACCCAATTGTTTGTAGTATTAAGATATTTTTTCTGCTAGTATTTTTTCAGAGTATTTTTTTCTGTGCTTGTAGGACACACAATATCATCACAGCCATGGTGAGTACCAAAGTCTAGAGGATTATGACCCAGCCAATTGTAAGCTTCCATCTTCGCTTTTACGATTTACTACTTTAGTCTTTTAACTGCAGTTTATTTTTGAGATTTTTAATGCTTTTTCTCTGTTCTTTCAATTTTTACTTTTGTTTTGCCCTTTCTCTTTTTGGGATTGTGCTGCACCAGAACCTATTTTTAGTTTTTTACAAAATCTAAGTAGTTCTTGGCTTAGTTCATTCATTATCTTAGTGGATTGCTTAGTTTATGGCTAATACTTGCTTTTCTTTGGGTGGTGTGTATGCTTCCCTGCCTGTGTTGGTGGTACAGAAAGCTCATACTTAGATTTGGCTTTTTTAGCAGAAGGATATGAGGATGGAAGGCTGGATCATTGTAAGTTTTGTAATAGATTTTCGTTGGTTGGTGGTTTTCTCTTGGTATAATTATTGTTTGTGACTGGTAGTTGATAAAAGAGTTTATCTGGGTTTAACATTTTTTACCATTAATGTCAAATTTTTCTTTTGATATTAAATATGTCTATAGTTTGTGTGTTGTGTAATACACATTCAGCAGAAATATGTATTAGGATTCCACTTGAAATGGATAGATTTATACATTATCTATATGTGCTTGTGTTGTGAGTCCTTTAGATTTAAAAAAATTACATTTTTATGCTTGATTGTGATTTTGAATTCTTGAAAAGGCATGACAAGGCCGGTGGAGCAAATGAGAGAAAGATTAGAGAAAAGGTGAGACTCAGGCAAGAGATCAAGGAATTATTTCAGCACTAGATCAATTGTAAAGCCAGTTATATGGTTTGTCATTTAGACCTTCTATAGTTAGTTTACTGACATTTTCAGTTTTTTATTTTATGTATTATTAATATAAATTGGTTATATATATAATTTTAAATCTTTTTGCATAATTTATATATATTGCTCAATTAAATCTAATAAAATTAATAATTTAATAAAATAAAAAGATATTAATCAATGCTAGATTATGATTTTTTTTTTTGAGAAATTCATTATTTTGTAATGGATTTTGCAATGGCTATTCAATTGCAAATTTTTGTTGCAAAATCCATTACAAAGTTCATCCAATTTGTGACGAATTTTGCTATGCAGCTTATCTGTTGCAAAATCAGATGCAAACTGACTTTTGCAATGGATTTTCCCAATTTTGTAACCGATTTTTTCATTGCAAAATTGAAATTTTTTTGTAGTGCTGCTACCCCTAAACTAAGGAAAAACATATAATGTTTATCCAATAATTTCATGTTGAATTTTGAGGCCGATTGCAAATTCTAAATTCAATTATTATCTTTTTTATAGCATAATCAAGATTTATATATATTTGTACACTCATTTTTTTTAGAATTTCTCAAAAACTTTTCTTCGTGGGCACTCCATCTAAACACCTGCTTGGACATTAACAATTTCCATTGTTGATCCGATCCTGACACATATTGTGCATATCTAATTGATAATTCAGTCCACATAAGCCACTTAATTCAAATCCACGCTCAGTTGCTACTCTCTCGATTGCAGTGTAATGGTTTTCTAATTACTAAATTTGTTAATCGTTGTTCTAGTTTCAGAGAAATTCACCATGTGCGCTACCTGTTCGATTATTTTCCTGACCAGATGTGTTTTTGTCAAACATATCAGATGTTATTTGAGACAGTTTGTTCAACGATGCTCTTGAAATGTATGTGAGAATGCAAATGGCATGCGTGAGTCCTGATGGTTTCACCTTCCCTCCTGTTCTGAAAGCCTGTAGCGCCTCCCTGTCGCTTGAAATAGGTAGGCAGGTTCATGGACGGGTACTTAGATATGAGTTTGAAGATGATGTATTTGTGCAGAACGGTCTTGTGGCTTTTTATGCAAAATGTGGAAGTTTCAGTCAAATGAAGGAAATGAATATGAAACCTGATTGGATTGCTCTTGTGAGTGTTCTTAAGGCATATACTAATGTAGAAGACTTGGGACATGGAAAATCAATTCATGGCTGTGTTATTAAAATTGGCCTTGAAATTGAGATCGATTTGCTTTTATCGCTTACTACCATGTATGCAAAATGTGGGTAAGTTGGGATTGCTTGGTTGTTTTTTGATCAGGTGAAGCTCCCAAATTTGATCTTGTGGAATGCAATAATTTAAGGTTATGTAAGGAATGGGTATGCTGAGGAAGCTTTGGAGATTTTGCATCAAATGTGAACTATGAATTTTAAACCGGACTCTATTACTTTGACATTTGGTATAATGGCATGTGCACAGATTGGTTCTCTTGAATTATCAAGATGGATGAGTGATTACATCAGTGGGACTCAACTTAGAAATGATACTTTTGTTAACTTTGCCCTCATTGATATGTTTGCAAAATGTGGCAGTGTTGATTCAGCTCGTAATGTTTTTGATAGAGCACTGGATAAAGATGTTGTTTTGTGTAGTGCGATTATGGGATATGGATTACATGGTTGTGGACAAGAATCCATTAGTCTTTTTTATGCAATGATACAGGCTGGGGTGTGCCCAGATGATGTAACCTTTGTTGGGCTTCTTACGGCATGCAAAAATAATCACCTTTGTTGGGAACTTTTCCATTGCATGGGTGACTATGGTGTTGAACCACGTCACCAACGTTATGCCTGTGTGGTTGATCTTCTCAGGCGTAAAGGATATTTAGATCAAGCTTATAATCTTATCAAAAACATGCCAATTGAACCCGGTGTCAGTGTATGGTGAGCTCTTTTGAGTGCATGTAAGATCCATGGCCATATCACACCAGGAGAGTGTGCTGCTGAGAAGCTTTTCTCATTGGATCCATATAACACAGGACATTACATTCAGTTGTCCAATCTTTATGCTTCAGCCCAATTGTGGGATCATGTTGCAAAGACACATGATTTGAATAATGTGATTGAGTGAGAATATAGGTCAGAGTGTGATTAAGATCAATGGAAAGCTTCAAGCATTTCGATTTGGAGACAAGACACATCCAAGATCCATTGAAATTTTTGAAGAGCTTGCGAATTTAGAGAAGAGGTTAAAGGAAGTTGGGTTCTCTGTCCATATAGAATCTATTCTGCATGATTTGAATGATGAAGAGATTGTGGAGACACGTTGTAATCATAGTGAGAGGCTGGCAATTGCCTATGAGCTTATCAGCACTCCTCCAGGAACTACACACAAAGAATCTTCGGGCATATGTAAACTGTCATGCGGCACCAGGCTTATAATTTAAAGCTTGTAAATTAGAGAGATAATTGTTAGGGATGCAAATCGTTTTCATCATTTTAAGGATGGAGATTGTTCTTGTGGAGACTATTGGTGATACAAGTGCCTAACCCTTTTTATTTCTCGTTCAGTCTATGTTTGTTGTTATCATAATGGCTCGCAAATGTTTCACCTGCCAAGTCAAAAAGATTACAACACTAAAGGTATCATTTTATAGAAAATTGTGTAAGCCAAGTGTTTTTTTGGAGGAAAGTTTAAATTTGATACAGTAGTTAGGCGTTGATTCAAAATTTGTAAATATAAATACTTTTGAGAAGTTATTTCTAGAAGAGAATGTCTCTGTGCTCAAGATTTGTAAATAAATATTTTTATTTTGGCAAAAAAAAGGAGTTTGCATATCATCTATTACCAAAAGCTTCACAAATCAACATGGCTTGTAACTCTTAGAATGTGGCTGGTTTTTTATTTCTACAATCTCTCAGCATCAGTTTGAATGCTTTCATACAGAATTTTGATTTATGGTTCTTCATTTTCACGTATGGTGAGCACAAGCATACATGACTGTCTTCTACTATATAAAAAAACAACAAAATAGCATCTTCATGAGAAAAAAGAGTTTTCAAAACACCAAAATCAACAACAGAAACAAATGGTCTTTTTTTTCAGTTTTTACAAACAATCCGCCGCTTAGCAAAAGTTTGGGATAACCAACACAAACTGCAAACACCAATTTATTACATAAGATAGCCTCTTCGAGATTGACTGCCTCTTTGAGAAGTAGCAGTTTAGTAGTTCTAAGCAATCAAATACTGTTTAGCAATCAAAGTTGAAGGTCCAGGCAAGCATTTTGGAAGCCAAAAGGAAAAGGCTTCTAATGAACACAGTAATTAGATAATGATTCTCTTAACAATTAACATAGTAATTTCCGTCATGGTAAAAATGATTCATTTTATTTCTTCAAGAGGGTAAAAAGTAGAACATTTAACGTACGCTTGTAATGAACTGAACCAAAACCAAACTTAAGAGGTCACATCAAAAAAATATTGGAAATTCATAATTTTTTTATTGCTCCATTATTATAATGTAAGTTTCTTTGATAGAGAAGCTGGAGATGATCCAGATAGATATTGAAGAAATATTGAAGTAACCACTGAAGGGAAATAAAATAGGATGCATTTACAACTTCAATTAGCTTAGATGTATATTTTTATTTATTTAAAATTTTAAATTTATTAAGCATCTTGATTTTTGAACTCATTTCATTTTCATACGCAATGTAAGAACAACATTTAGATTGAACATTTTCCTATAACTTTTTCACTTGCTTAACATGTTTGTAACTTGGTTCATTTATTTAATACCTTAATTTTTGAGAGTGATTTTTTCTGCATTTGAATGTTGAACAGTGGAAAGCAAAAAATTATAATGATGCCAAAAAATATTAAGTTAAAAAATTTATTCATCATTATTAATTATTAATAACTATTAATTTATTAATACATGATCTTTTATATTCATATATTTAATTTTTTTACTATATGCCAATAAATATTATTTTCTCCGTCGCAAAATATTTTCATGATTTGACAAAAACACGCATGTTAAGAATTGATTAACAAAAATTATTTTATCGTTTTTACTATTAACACATTAAGATATAATAAAAGTTTTTTGTTTACTATTTTAACCTCTCTTAGAAACATAACTCAATTATAAAAGTTATTATGGAAAAATAATATTACTTAAATATTTAAATATTTAAACCTTATAAATATTTTAGAACATCTAAAAAAGAGAAAGAGAATAACATGCAAATATTTTAGGATGGAAGAAATATTTTTTTTTATTTTCTTTCTTTTCACATTATGCATATATATATATATATATATACACACACACACACGATGCCGCGCCATATAATATTTTCATTTTCCTTGGTTTTTATATAGATATTATTGTTATAAATAAATTAATATTATCAAATTATATTAATATACAATTAATTTATAAAAAAATTTAAAAATCACAAATATAATTCATTTAATTAATATTATAAAATTATAATAATATATAATTATTTAATAAAAAATTAAAAGCCACAAATATAATTTATTAATTATTAAATATTAAATTTTATATAAATTATTAAAATTAATTAAAAATAAATAATTTTATTTTAAGATATTGATAATGGGGCAGTTTAACCTAAATTTTTTTTAGCTTTTATATATATTATATAGATATTATTGAAATGTTAAATTATTATTAAGTGAAATAATTTAAAATTTTTCATAGTATTTTAATTTAACACTGTAAACTGTTTATGTTGCTTTACTTTTTTTTTTCAAAGTAAGATTATTTTATATGAGTTGAAAAAATAAATACGAATCATATTTTAATAAACCTAACAAGCATTTCAAGAACTAATAGTCCTTAATTTGATTTAACATCCACTTGAATTTTAAAATCATTGAAAATGGTTGAATCAACTGGCCCGTGCAAATTGCCAAATTGACTAAATTTAATAAGTTTTTTAATTTATTAAGAATTAAAAATGCCATCAAAAGATGATTTATGGATAAGTATAAAGTTTATCAACAACAATTTTTTTTTATATAAAGAGTAAATTCTTGCAAAATTTCAGTTTTTATTACAGAGACAAGCATTTAAGGTTTTTTTTTTTTTTTAATCACATAGCCTCATCAAGTAAAAGGAAAAAAATAATAAAATTCCCATAATTTCATATAAAAAGACGAAGAAAATATTTATAGCAATTGTATATTCGAATTCAACGATTACTGTTATGAACCTCCAAAAAGTAGAATAAAAAAAAATATATATATATAAATTAAAAAAAAAAAACAATGGCGCGTGGAACCACGTGCTAATCCAGTCATTCACGTGTCAGTGCCTTTGCATTGTACAAAAAGCCATCGACGAAACGAGAAAACGAACAAATCCTAATCAGCAGCGATTTTCGCAGCCTAAGTGCGAACTAGGTAGCCAAAAAAACCGAGAAAACCAAAATCGATCTAAAAATTGGTTAATTGACTGGTCGATTTAGTTTTCGGTTCTAAATTATATCAAATCGAAAATATTCGGTCGGCCAGCGATTTCAGTACTCAGAAAATCGAACGGACCGAAAACCGACCGAATTTTTTTGGTTTGATGTAAAATCGCTGGTTTATAATGAAACCGACCGATTTTTTTTGGTTTAAACCAATTTTTTTGGTCTAAACCGAAACAAACCGAATTTTTTGGTCTAAATCAATTTTTTCGGTCTGAACCGAAACCGACCGAAAATTTTCGGTTTGGTTTTTTTCATTAATCCACTAGTCGATTCGATTTCGGTTACTAATATTTTTGGTCGATTTTTATTCAATTTTTATAAATCGATTCGGTTCGACGAACCGAACCGAAAATGGCCACCTTTAGTGCGAACTGCCAACAAGATATTGGATTTCTATTTGCGTTGTAATTTATTAGATAAATCACAATTTCCCCCGAATATTATTTTTTAAAAAATATTTGATCTAATATATTAGTCAGTTCTGTTGTTTATTAAATTGAAAAATACCATTTAGTAACCACTATTTCATTGCATTATTTATTTTTTAATCCAAATTAAAGTGAGTTCAAATGGTTAAATATAAAAAAAAATAACTTTCTATATTAGCAAAAAATTTATAATTTTACAGATTTCCATTCTCCTACAAAAGAAGGGAGATCAACTGAACAATTTTGACTATAATTAAGAAAAATTAAAGTGTGTTCTTTTTTATTGTAGATTTTATTTTTATTTTTATTTTTTTAAATTAAAAATTATTTTTAATTTTTATTTTATATTTTTTAAAATTTTGCTTTATGTTTTAAAAATTATATATTATAATTATTAAAAAAATAAAAATTTTAAAAAAAAGCATTAAAAACTAATTTTTATAGTAAAAAAAGAGTTTTATTCATATCAAATATTTTATATAAAAGAAATAGTTTTATTCATATAAAATATTTTATATAAAAAAGAGTTTATTGATATAAAATATCTTGTTAAAATTTGAACTCTCAAAATCATATTTATAGATTTTGTATCTATTTTAAAAACACATTTTTAATGATGTTACTAAATATATTTTGATTTTTTCTTAAAAAAAAGCTAAAATTAAAGATTAAAAATCATTTCGAATGTATCCTAAGAAATTTTGAAGGTTTTTTGTCAGCAATGAATTTACAAAAATTAAATATTTTTATTATTTTTATTTTATGTGGCGATTAAAATTATTTTTATATTTTTATCGGCAAAACATGTTTATACATGTTAAAATTTATTCAATTTAGATTAAAAAAACATTAAGAGTTCATTTGATTTTATAATGAGAGGAAGGCGGTAGTGGTTAGTATTTAACATTTGGAAAAAGATCAAATGCTATAAATTTTACTTTTCAATATTTCATTTTTAATCAGTTAATTTTCTTATAAAAATATATAGTAAAAATTAATTAAGTATGCATAATGTTGCTTCATTATTTTTTTTCACCTTATTTTTTTAGATTATATTTAAAATTTTATATAGGATGATGTATAGATATGCTGCTATTTTTTAAGTATTTTATATATAATACATATAAATAATATATTATTTTATATGAAATTTTTTTAATATAAAATAATTTTTTATTAATGAGTCAAAAAATATATTCATAAAGTATAAAAAATTATATAATTTTAAAAAATACAAGATACATATAACTAATAAAGTTATTAAAATTTTTAGAAAAATCTAATATTTAGCACACACTTATTCAATTTGTCATTTATAATTATTTTTCACATGAGAAATATATTTTTATTTGAGAATGATAGACAACTTTAATTAGAGAAATAATAAATTTCTAAAAAAATAACACAAAATTTTAAATAAAAAATGATAAAATTTCATTTAATTTTATTGTGAAAGTTAAATAATACGAAATAAGAATAAATATTAAATTTCAGATTTATATTAATTTAAAAATTAATTTAAAAATAAATAATATAATAAAAATACACAAAATAAAAAATTGACATAAAAATTAAATAATAAATTATGAAAAAACTAAGATGAAAAAAATTAGAAGAGATTATTGTCTGTTAATATTATTTCACTCTCAAATTAAAAAAAGAGAAAAAATATAAAAATTTAGAAAAAATAGTGTGGTTATTTTATATTTAATATTTAAAATTAATAATTAATAATAATACATATATATTTTTATTTTTATACACTATAAAAATTAAAAATTTTAAATATCAAACTCTGATTTTTCAATAATTAATTATAAAATTTCAAAGATTTTTTTAAAATAATAGTAAATTATGATTTATTTCTTTTTTCTTTATCCTTTTTAACTAATAAAAATAAAATTGTCGGAATATTACGATTGCCCCATTGAATAAAACTCCGCAAGGTCCGCAACGCTTTCGTTTCTCCCTCCGACAATGGAATTCTAGAGGAATAATTATATGCTACAACCGTTGTAGCAATAAATGCCTACAACATACCAATGGAATTTTGTAGGCATTTATTGCTACAACGGTTGTAGCATATAATTATTCATTCTGGAGAGAGAAGTAAAAAAGACAAAGAAAACCCCTAAAAATTCTAGTCTAGAGAGAAAAAGAAACACACCAAGTTCAGCTCACCTCTGCCAGACTCCAAAACATGGAGGTATTTAGGGTTTTTACGTTTCTTTAAGCATCATCATTTCCCAACTAAAGATCTCCATGGAAATGCCCGGTCGAAGATCCAATTACACTCTTCTCAGCCAGTACCCTGACGAGCAGTTAGCGGCGGCGTCGGTGGCGCCAACACCACCACCACCACCACCGTACTACGACTTGTCTATGTGCAGTGATTCCAAGAGTAGTAAATTGAAGCAGGAAAGAGGCTTTGATTGGGATTCTAGTGGAGATCACAGAGGAAATCAGCAAGCAAGCAGTAATCGGATTGGCAATTTGAACTTGTACTCGTCGATCGGGTTGCAAAGGCAATCTAGCGGGAGTAGTTTTGGAGAGAGTTCGTTGTCAGGTGAGTATTATGCTCCGACGCTGTCAACGGCTGGGGGGAATGAGATTGAGACGTTTGGTTACATGCATGATGACGGGAATTTAATGAGAGTTAGGGTGGTTGATGCGGCGGTTGTTACAGGGACGGGTACTGGATCGTCTGGGAAGAGCTGGGCCCAGCAGACGGAGGAGAGTTACCAGTTACAGTTAGCGTTGGCATTGAGGTTGTCGTCCGAGGCGACTTGTGCTGATGATCCGAATTTTTTGGATCCGGTGCCAGATGAATCCTCATTAAGGTCGAGCAGCTCCAACTCGCCTGAGGTCTTATCTCATCGGTTTTGGGTAGGATTTATTATTCTTATTTATTTTGTGCAATATTTGCTATATTTTTTGTGTTTGTGGGGATGGATTTTATGGCTTTTGCATGTGTGGGTGTCCGTCCGATTTGGGTTGCAAATCGAAATTTGGAAAAGGTTTGTGAGCAATGAAAATGTTATTTTCAAGTAGGCGTGCTTGGACAGCTGAGTGTTGATGATTTATCTGTTTTAGTTAATGAGGCTGTGGAATTCTTAAGACTATCCAGTTACTAATGGAGTAGACTAGCACATGTGTTTATCACAAGGAGAATCGAGAGTAAAATTAGTTTACTAGGTTGTTTATTATTTTTAGTATTGAGAATTTAATCTACACGTTGCATCTTTAATCACAAAATAGTCTCAGAAGCAGGGATTGCTGAAATGCTATTTCTTTCTAATCCTCAGATATTGAGCTATTCACGGGAGTGTTTGGATTTTGTAGGAGAATGAACTTGGATTTTGAATGTTTTCTGCAAGTCATGAAGGAAGATCAATGCATTTCCAAAGAAAGGTAGAGATTAGAATCTGTAGAAGGGATGTCAGGTGAGGTTGGGGGGGTTAGTTTTTCTATTTAAGTTGATGAAAGGGATGTTGACTAGAGAAAGGTCAACTTCTGCTAACTTTGAGCATCAAAGAAAAGACATTGATAGCTAACGACCAAATTCATTAGTGGATGCCAAGTGTGGTCTGTGTTCATGACTATATTGTTTGATAGGATGTGTAATACAAGTTGGATATATGTGGGAAGATTGTTGATGCCCAAGCAACATATATTTCGAGCATATAAATTGATGAAATTCTCCCCCTAGTTGATTAATCAAAGTTACATTTTATATTTCAGAGAGTATTTCTATTGATGACTACTGGTTTTGTTTCCTTTTAGGAGTTCCTTTTTTTACATGATTAATAAAATTAGTTAATCCTTATGCAACTATTGACTTAAAAACTGTATTTTTTTTTCTCCATTCGATGAACTACGTAATAAAAGATAACTCTCAATTTGTGAAAATTATTCCCATCGCAATCCCAGTGGGATCTGAACATGAAAATTCATTGCAGAGATGTCAAACATTTAGTATCAGGTGTTCCTTTGAGGGCATTAACAAAGTATGATTTCATTACTTCAACTCATTTTGTTTTTAGTTGAATATTCAAGAATGATTTTGACGCATATTGATTTATCTATAACTATATATACAAGAATTCATGAAATCATTTATTTTAATCGGTTATAAGAACCAGAAATGAGGCTAAGGGCTTCTGTTTTTTACTTTTAATCTTCTTGTACTTATTAGTATAATAGTTTAAGAAACATTGGAAATTATGAAAATGGTTACAATTTTTATGTGAATTCAATAACAAAAACTTCTTTCAGTTAAGCATAGATTCAAAATTGAAAGATAACTCTGTAATGTTATTACTTTTATTTCATCTTTAAACATCATATATGGAAAGGAAAGCATGAAAAAGAAATATCACTAGGGTTATTATATGGAAATACTTCAAAAATATAAAAGGCAACTTTGATTTAATCCAATAAGAAGGCAATTTAACAATATTTTAACTTCAGAAAATATCTTGGTCTAGCATAAACATATCTTCCTGTAGCAATATACCAATCCCATAATAATTCTAATTATTTACTATGTTGCTGCATAATTCTTAGGATCTGATAGAGAGTGAAAAGGGCCTTCCTGCTCTATAATATCCTTTGTAATTGGATATAATGGAAATAATTAATTGAATAGATCACCACCATTCTTCCTTTTCTCATCCTGTGCTTCTTATTGGCAGACCCATGGAAGTGATGATTAGATCGATCAAGACCATCTTCACTACCTCTCTTATCCTCCAGTTGTTACTAGCTACATGGAGGGGGAAAGGCAATTCCATTGTCAAATTATAATTATAGCTCTAAGGGCCAAGGTTTTAAATTGCATTTGTAGTGCAAGGATTTCAATGTGCTGTGGGCTTGTAGGCAAAGTGTAATGGTGAAAAGGGCCTTCTTGCTCTATCATATCTTTTCCAATATACATACTAATCATTGATTCACTGGTGTTCTTACTTCTTTCATCCTATGCCCCATATTGGCAAACCTATGAAATTGATTGCTTAGCTGGTTCAGGGCCATCATCAATTCCTTAACTATCCTCTGCTTGTTACCAGCTATGTAGAAGAGAAATGTAATTCCATTGTCAAGTTACGATTGTAGCAATAATAGCAACAAGGCCAAGATTTTAAATCGGTAAACATGTCTACACACTGTGGGCTTGTGGCCTAAAGTGTAATGGTCATAGTTGGTGCTATTGTAAATTTGTTCAGAAAAGTGATGGTACGGGCTGTGTAATGTGATACATTTGCAGTGATTTACTGCTATGATTGGGGTGATGCACTAAGTAACAGCATTTAAAAGCAATGTCAAGTTCTCTCATGTCACAGGGGCATAAGTTTTATGTAATGTGGACTTTGATAGTGGTGTCTGGTTTGACTTTATATTCAGGTTAAGATTGCTTCCTTAAATTTATACACATGGTAAATAGTATTCATCCTTTTTGCTTATTGGTTTTTGTGGTTGCAATCACACCTCATTAGTTTTCTTGTGCATCAGGTGAATGGTTGCTTATCATATTTTGACAAAATTCCTGATGGATTTTACCAAATTCATGGAATGGATCCATATGTGTGGACCATGTGCACTGATTTGCAAGAAAATGGTCGTATTCCGTCTATCGAATCATTAAAATCTGTTGATCCCAGCACTAGTTCTTCATTGGAAGTGGTTTTGGTTGATCGATGCAGTGATCCAAGCTTAAAGGAACTTCAAAATAGGGTACATGGCATTTCTTGCAGCTGTATAACTACAAAAGAGGTAGTTGATCAGTTGGCAAAGCTTGTTTGCAATCGCATGGGGTGAGTTTTACTCATTTAAGCAAAAATCTAAGAGTTCTTTTTCTATAGAATACTTTGTTAATCAAGTTTTTTTGCTATGCTGTCATAAGGGGTTCAGCCACCACGGTTGAAGATGATTTCATTTCCATTTGGAGGGAGTGCAGTGATGATATAAAAGATTGCCTGGGATCTGTTGTGGTTCCTATAGGCAGTCTAACTGTTGGTCTATGCAGACATCGAGCTTTGCTATTCAAAGTAAGGTCTCAATACTTACAATCCCAATTCATAAAGTGAATTTCATTACTTACAATCCCAATTTATAAAGTGAATTTCACTTGTGGTTTTTAAGTAAGCTGCAATGTTTATAATTCATCTTATTTATAATAAAAACTCTCTCTACTTCTTGATATTCCATTTTTGTAGATTAATGTTCACTTTATATAACCTGCATAGGTGCTTGCCGACACAATTGATTTGCCATGTCGAATTGCAAGGGGCTGCAAATATTGTAAAAGGCATGATGCTTCCTCGTGTCTTGTTCGGTTTGGACTTGATAGGTATCTAGTTTGTTTTCCTGGTCTTTTGATTGTGTGTATACCACCAAGAATATAACAATTACATAACATGGGTTCATTTCTTTCAAATGTGAACCTTAACAATTTACTCTTGGCTTGGCTTGGTGACAATTATAGAGATCCGCTTCATGTTGCAGGATTTTTTTTCCCTTGTTTTCTGGTGATTTACTTCCCTGCCTCAGTTATAACTGCACGAAATATTGTTGACTCAATATACCTCATTAACTGTGGGAGTTGACAAATAATTACTTGTAGCTGCTTTTGAATTTATTCACTGGATATGGAGCATTATGTGGGAGTTTGACATATATCGTGAAAACATTCTACAACTCTCCTCAAGCTATAATGCTTAGAAAACTGGAGAAATTCATTTCAAATATGTTTTGCTCGATAGTCGTTGCTGTTTAAACTTAACAGTTGTTTTACACTTTGTGAAAAGTTGCATGCATATTGTCTAAATTAACATAGACTGGGCTCCAGGGGATATTTCATTGCTGTAGTTCTCATTCTTTCTTCTTTCTCCATTGAACTGCTTTATTGAGTGAATGTCACTTGCAGGAACAATATCTAATCAACATGTTGCAAATTATGTATTATTTTTCTTCGTTTCAGGGAATATCTAGTTGACTTGATAGGGAAGCCAGGATGTTTGTGTGAGCCTGATTCCTTGCTCAATGGTCTTTCTTCCATCTCAATTTCTTCACCATTGCGCTTTCCCCGAGTGAAATCAGCTGAACCTACTGTTGATTTCAGGTCTTTGGCCAAACAGTACTTCTCTGACTGTCAATCACTTAATCTTGTATTTGATGATGCCTCAACAGGTAATCCAAAAAAAAATCCAATTGTGTAAAAATGTGCGAATTCTTATTGCTGTGGTTTACCCTCTGGGTATTATTATATTTACGTTTAGATGCATTCTTCTTTATGGGCTGCTTATTTTATAGCAGGGAAGTTTTTGTTCATGTGATTCTCAACAACTGCCTATATTGTTTCCCTTCATCCAGAGTTGGATTAATTACATGAAGCGATTGTTCGTACAAGAGTTCTATGCTTGTTTCAGTAAATTCTTAGAGATAACATCCCACATTCCCCCTCAAATCCCTCATAGTTTGCCATTCTTTGCTTTTTTGGGTATCCCAAAATATTTACTCTGGACATCAAGGGGCAACTTTATGGAGTTGCTAAACAAGGACATAGTAGAACACATCTAGCTAGCATTCATGCACAGGGTATTTGTCATAATAGTTGCATTCGAATATATTAGCTGATGTATCCTATTATTATTTAAATTGATTTTACCAAGGCCTTCACTTGTAAAACATAAAAATCTACTAAACTGTTTCTAGATTCCTGCTTCAAACAAATCTAAAGGCTGAATGCCCTTTTAGAACTGGATTATTTTGACGTTGTCATTCCTCTGTGTTGAGATAAATAAAAGTTGAGGCTGCTTCTAATAAAAAAAATTTTGATACATTAACTGATGCTTCATTGTTGTGTTCAAGTTGATAGATACACTTCTAACTTTCAGAAATAAAATTTAATTAATTAGTTTTTTTCCACACTTCTTTTGAAATTTCATTCCTTGATGGATGATGTCTGTTGGTTTATTGGATCTGTGTTATAATACCAATCTGATGTAATGTTTCTTGCACACTGTTAACCGCTGTCATTACAGTGACTGTTCTTGATGAAGAAGCTCCTGGATTCTCTATGTATTCTAAGCAAACTGAGAGAACAGATGCAGATAGAAATAACCTTGTGCAAGTCCCAAGCAACAACACTGAGATTTCTCAGTTACCTCTGCCAATGAAATTTGCTCGGACAAGTGCCCATGAAAGAAATGCTCAAGCTTTTAAATCATATAATCCTTCCCAGAATATTAAACAGTCAACACATATGGTGAAAGATCTAATCCCTTTAAAGCATATCCCACCTATTGGGCATAGAGATGGGCAACCACTTCTATTGTTGTCTGGTCAGAGAGTGGATGCTAGTAAAAATTCAAGATTTTCTGAAGATAGTCAACTGGTTTCTAGTAAACCAATTAAAGAACTTCCACTTGATGTGGAAGATTTTGACATTCCATGGAGTGATCTTGTTTTGAAAGAGAGAATTGGAGCAGGTATTTATACTTTTTTTGTCATATTATATCTTGGAATGAGGCCGTTACTGATATAGCAGAATGTGACATTTTTCTCCCTTGCTGTATTTCGATTGCTCCATTAATCTTACAGGAAGCTGTTCTACTATTTTGAAAGTTGCCTTATCTATTTCAGGTTCTTTTGGGACTGTTCACCGTGCTGATTGGCATGGCTCGGTAAGCTATTTATGTTTGTTATATGTCTATGCCCATATACAAATGGTGACGAAATGCTGAAGTACTCTTATTTCTAATTTCTGGTTCTAAAATGTTGAACTCACGATGATATTGTTTCTATAATCATTGGAAGTGAAACTGTTTGGAACTGCTAATTTACTTGGCTGGTCAATGGCTTCAAAAGGAATATGGAAATTTTAAATTTCATATGATAATTCTTTGGAGCAATGCGGTAAACAAAGTGGTTAATTTTGATCAAATCTAAGTCCAAAAGAATATTTAATGTGTTCTTGATGGAAGTCTGCAAGCCGACTTTAAGATGCTGGCTAGAAAGTTCAAATACGACATTTATTATTTCTCCTAATTTTAGCTTGGCTTCATGATATACCCATGTTGGCATGACATATAATTACCCGGGTTATGTTCAGACAATGTTAAACCTGAATCCAAATTATTCAAGCTGAAAATAATTACCATGTGATGTGTAACTAATACTGCATTCCTTATGGCTTAGTTAATTTTGCCAGGAGATACTTTTCTTTTCCTTTTTTTTATCTCTATATTGTGGCTAGGTGGTTTCTTTTTGTATCATCACCGGATACTGTTGTATACGAAATGATGCCTTCTATATGCATTTATTCGTGTATCTTTTGTTTTTACGTGCAGTGCAATGAATACTTCCTGCCTTGATATTTAGTCTCTTGAAGTCTGTTATGAACTAATTTTTTATGTTTAGTTGCTGGTAATTTTTTATTTCAGAATTCAAGTCTATATGCGGTTAAATGGTAGATTTGGTGTTATGATCTTTCTCCTTCTTCCATTGCTTATATATGTATATATTTAAAAATATTTGTATTAATTACAGGATGTTGCTGTGAAAATTCTCATGGAGCAAGATTTCCATGCTGAACTCTTCAAGGAATTTTTGAGGGAGGTATGTGTTGGCTGGAATCTTTTATTGAAATGTTACTTAGATGAAGGGAAATTTTTTTTCTTGGTTTTGATTTGATTATGTGGTTTCCACTCCACTGTTTTTTAGGTTGCAATAATGAAACGCCTACGACATCCAAACATAGTTCTTTTTATGGGTGCAGTTACTCGGCCTCCCAACTTATCCATAGTGACAGAATATTTATCAAGGTCTGTTATTGTCCCATTGTATATATCCCCCTGTTTCCCCTGTTTCTTTGATAACAGGGATCCTCATTTTTACATGCCCTTTAAGATGTTAAAGAAACTGAGTTCTTGCATTTCCACTGCAGAGGTAGCTTATACAGGCTCTTGCATAAGTCTGGTGCAAGAGAGGCATTGGATGAAAGGCGTAGGTTGAACATGGCTTATGATGTGGTCTGCATTTGAAAACATATACAAATTCCCTTGTCTCTCCCTTTCCTTTTTCAGTTTGTAATGAGCCAAAATCATGGCCTATGTCAGGAGTAATTGAGTTGCTATTTTTTTTGTTTCACAGGCGAATGGTATGAATTACCTCCACAAACGCAACCCTCCCGTAGTTCATAGAGATTTAAAATCTCCAAATCTATTGGTCGACAAAAAATATACTGTGAAGGTAGGCCAATAAGTCCTCATATTTGTCGTTGGTTCCTAAGACAACTTTTTGTTTTTTTAATGAATAGATACTACTGTACACAGTTATTGCGTTCTCCTTGTCTAGATATCTTAACTTGCATTTTTCTGGCATAGTTTTACTTGACTGCCGGTGGCTTTGTACAATCATAGCCAACCAATTCAGTTTGTTCGGTTTCGGTTGCCTGTATGGTATGGTGTGCTGGTCACATCCTAAGTCCTTTAATTTATAGATTGACTTTAATGCTATAGTTGTTGTCATCTGCTGCTAGATAAAGCTGCATGCTTGTTCAAAGAAACAGAGAAGTAATATCTTGACTGTTGCTGGTTGAACATGTTTGGTGGGATTGGAGGGTGGATATTTGTCAAAACTTGATTAAGGAATACGCTATACTCTTTATGTAATTATGTTAACAAATTTTATTGGCATCTCTTTTGGAAGTCCAATGCACTGTGCAAACATGTCTATATTGCCAGAAACGGTAAAAGGTGTGATGCTTACAAAAATGGCTTTACTTGTTCTTTAATTTGGTTGATAAACCAACTACCCGAACACATTCCATATTTGATATAAGATTTTTTCCTTGTTACCCTCATGCCTGCATCAAATCCAATTAAAACTTTTTTAACTCTTCCAAAACGTATTTAATTCCCATTGCGTCCTCTCAACACACTGTCACACAGATGGACATATATATATATGTATAAATGCATTCATTATTTTATTTTATGTAGTATTTTATATTAGTTGATCCCATAAAAATATAATCATGTATTTGACTAGTTATTAATATATTCAGGTTTGGGTACGTCAAGGTAGTAGTTATCTCTGTATATGACTTTCAAGCTGTGTGCGCTGTGTCACCCCTAACCTTCCCTCCCAGTTAACACACATTTTATTTATTTATTTATTTATTATTTATATGAATAGGTTTGTTTCCTAGTAGTCCTCATCTTTTCCCTGCATTTTCTGCTCTGTTCAGGTTTGTGATTTTGGGCTTTCTCGTCTGAAAGCAAATACATTTCTTTCATCAAAATCAGCAGCAGGGACTGTAAGTGCCGTTAAAATTTGACCACCTCCTGAGTGGGTCTTTGTTTTAAGGAGGCGGGTACTATTTTATTGCATCATAAGCGTAAAATTATATTTTCTAATTTATTAGCCCGAGTGGATGGCACCAGAAGTTCTCCGTGATGAACCATCGAATGAGAAGTCAGATGTATACAGTTTTGGTGTAATATTGTGGGAGCTTGCAACACTGCAACAACCCTGGGGCAATTTAAACCCTGCACAGGTTTGTTTTCTGAAGTTGCACTATTACATTTGAATTATGGAGTGCAAATGACTGAGATTCTCTATTGGACATTTAGTTCATTAGAAAGGAATTGGGAAATTTCTTGTAAACAATTGGGGGAATTGTTGCATGGGAATAATGATGCCCTAATAGTAACAACAATAACAACAACAAAGTCTTAATCTCAAGTTAACTGGAGTCGGCTATATGGATTTTTTTTTTCTACTCAATTCGGTTTAGGGCTACCTAAAAGTAAGTAGGTTCAAAATAACAGGTTGTTTACAGTTCAGTAGACTTTAATTTACCAGGATTTTCATATCAGGGATTTTGCTGCCTTGAGAAGAATAGGGTGTAAAGAGTTGCCATATGATGCAAACTGTTCACACCTATCATGTTAAGAAAAATAAAAAAGGAATTCAGTGGTTTGTGTTGCTGGGTTTGATTGAAGATGATTCCAATTTTTTAGTGTTTTAGTCAATTGTAGCATGGGCTAGTCCCTAAAACATGGCTAGTTTATCACGAGCTTTATGAGATTATGCTCGTGGTTGTGAGGTGAGAGTCTCTGTTTCAGTAGTGTGCTATTTAGTGCACGTTCAAGTTGTTTCATTTTGTTCAAGTGGCTGGAACAGTTGCAAAAAGAAAATGTGGCCCTTTCTTGTGATCATTGTGGGCTCTTTCTATATGTTGCACTTTCATGTGATAATATTTTCTTGTCTATCGCCCTGTAAACTATTATTACTTATCAATTCCTATCCGCTTGCTTAGTTGTACTCACAATTATGCAGGTTGTAGCAGCTGTTGGGTTTAAGGGCAAGAGGCTTGAAATTCCAAGGGATTTAAATCCTCAAGTTGCCACCATAATTGAGGCTTGTTGGGCCAAGTGAGTTCAAAACTTTTAGGGCTTTGTACAAAAATACTCCTAAGAGTGAAAATATTTTTAAAAATATTCACTTTTCTTTTGTCTTTCAAAAACATCTCTTTTTCAACTTTCAATTAAAAAAAATGCTAACTTTTAATTCGCAACAATTGGTATATCAAAATATACAACCAGTATACCAAATGGATGCACCCGGTATATTTATAGTTAAATTTAGAAGAGGGGAAATTTTGGAATTTCTTGAAAATTGTAGGGTATTTCTGAAAAAAAAAATAAAAAAGTGATGTATCATGTAATTTCTTCAATTTTTTTAATGTATATTTCTTCAGATTCAATGAATAAAATTTGTCTCAGTAAATTGTTGTTAATACGAGTGATTCTGCTGCAGTGAGCCTTGGAAACGCCCTTCCTTTGCCACTATTATGGAAACTTTGGGACCGTTGATAAAACCTCCCACACCGCCAACTGGTCATGCATATATGCCATTACTTGCCTGACAAAAAATTGAAGGGCGGACGAAGTCTTCTTTTGCACACATAATACTCAATTCTTTTTGACATTTGACAAATGGCAGTGCAAGTGCCATTTAGATATTCTCAGGTGCGCCTTTCTAATGTCTTCAGCTTTGGTTTTCCATAAACTATCGCTGCTCGAGTTGTCGCTTTCAGGGCATGTAGCTTTCTGGAGTCCAATATCATCTCATCTACCTTTGTTTGACACAATTTACCCATATTGGTGTTGCTTTGCTGATAATTCTGATGTTTGTCTTTATTACGTTGTTGCAGAATCCTTGTACATTTCTGTTCTCCTTGCCAAATGAGAAATCTAATTTTTAGCACAATTTAAGGAACTGCACAAATATTTGCATCACCTTTTCTGCTGTCGACAAATATTGTTTACCATGATGGAAAAGTTGTATAAAGTTCTCTCTCATAATTTTGTATGTAATTTGTAATTCGAATTTAGCGTAATGAGAAGCAGCTTCGCGGCATTGCACACCTTGCAATCATGTGTTTCACGAGAATTGATCAGATTCTATGTTTTTCTTTCCTTTTGCGTCCAGTAAAACAGAAATTGCCAAATAAGAGGCGTAGTTAAATCTATTTGGGGTGAAAGAATTGCTATTGAATTGGAAAGAATATCTGGAGAATACAACTTACTATGGATCACGCTGCTACCATTTTGGAATGGTAATTACTACTTATTTATTTGTTTTTTTTATGGAAGCGATTATAATTGAAATTTCAGATACTTTAATTTATATTCTAAAAATTTTCGTCATGTTGACAGAGAATTTCTAAGAGTGAAATTTCCTAGGATTGAACTCTATGAAATATATTTTGGAAGAGTAAAAGCTTAGTTTCACCCATTTGCGAAATTCAATCTTCATCTCATCCTAATAAAATTATTTCAACTCTCCTTTTTAAAACTGGTCAATTAAACCTGTTATTCATTTAGGAAATTTTCTCTCGTGTCTGGGCCCATCTTAACCATTGCCAGAAAAAGCATACGGAGGAGATATAAAGCGACAAAATAGAGATGGTATAGGTGCCTTGCATGCTGAGGGGAAGAAGAGAAAGGGCCTTTATGGAGATTGATTTGGAATTGGCTATTTAACAAGACATGGAGTTGTGATTTGGAGGAGTTTGATTGAGAAGAGAGGGATCAAAGAGATGTTGGAATATAGCAAGGGTGAGATGAATTACATATTAGAAAAAGAACGATGGATACAGTGAGAAGTATATATGTGCAAAGGACTCATAAATTCAATGTCCAGTTGGAATGTGATATCAAATTTACAAGTGTAATCTCTTATTAAAATTTCATCAAGCGAGATTCTCATGTGATTGAACTTTTTGACAACAACAAGAGCGTAAGGCTTCATGAAAAATAATCTCCAAATAGGTTATCCCAATGTCCATGATTAGATTTTCATTATTTAAGTGTGAGATGAATCACATATTGAAAAAAGAAGATGGATATAGTGAGAAGTATATATGTGCAAAGGACTCAAATTCAATGTCATGTTGGAATGTGATATTAAATTTATAAGTGTATTCTCTTATTAAAGTTCCATCAAGCCATATTCTCAGGTGATTGAACTTTCTGACACCAAGAGAGCAAGGTTTCATGAAAAATAATCCCCAAATAGGTTGCCCCAATGCCCATAATTAGATTTCCATTATTGAAGCACTGAAAAAAGAGCAAGGCTTCATGAAAAATAATCCCCAAATAGGTTACCCCAATGCCCATGATTAGATTTCCATCATTTAAGCACTGGAAAAAGAATAGGGAAAATTATATGACGTTTTCAAATATATAGAGCAATTTTTTTATGGTGCGACTTTTCCTTCTTTTTTTTTTCCTTTTAACCTTTTTTTTTTGTATTTTTTTAATATTTTATTTTTATTTATATATTTTTTCATAAATAATTTTTTTATATCTCATTATACACACAAAAAATAAACATATAAATAACATATACAAAATACATATAAAATAAACAGTAACATATCTTTAATATTTACATTATTTAAAAAAAAATTGGTTTTGTAAGTAATTTTGTAAAAAGTCTAAAAAAAAATAATTATGTCAAAAAAATAAAAATATTCATTCCCCAATATAAAAATCAAACCCAAAAATGAAAATATATATATATAAAATATATGTACATATATACACACAGACACACACGCTCAAACCTATATATATACACACTCAAACCTGAAAAGAATCAGTTGAAAAATAATATATATATATATATATATATATATACGATTAAAGATTAGTGCTTCCCATTAGGAGGGCAAATAGCAAACAGGCGGCAGTGTCCTTATCATTGAAAAATCATTGTCTTAAAACATTTTAAAAGATAGAATGTTTGCTATTTTAAAATTTTAAAATAAAATTTTGAATGAAATAAATTTGTAAGATGGCCACCTGAAACAAAGTGGCCGCTCCAAAATCATTTTTGCATATTACATGCGTTAGTATAGAAATTTATGACAATATATATCATATTAAATTGATATTTTTAATTTAGCGAAATACTTAAATTAAAATTTTAATTAATATTAGATTAATATTTTTATTTGATTTATTAAATTTTATATTGAATTTAATTTAGATCGAATAAAGTTTTATTCAATTTTAAATTTATTTGAATTAAGTATTGATTTTAATTTATGAAATTTGTAAAAAATAGGAATTATAAATATACTAAAAAATATTATATGTATATATATATGAAATAGACGAAAGTAAAAATAAATTAAGAAAAGGGAAAGATTTTAATATTAATTTCATTTAAATTAAAGTTATAATCAATAAAATAATAAAATATTTTAATAAATAAAATTATTTTGAAATTATCTCCTAAAATATTATTAAATATTTTGATAAGTTATTCAACTAATAATTTTTTATTATAATGTAATAGTTATAATATATTTTTATATATATTTGATAATTTATGGTTGATTCAAGTTATAACAAATAAATATTTTATTTAACATTAAATCAAATAAAGTTGAACTATTTTTATTTATAAGAAAAGTACATCTAAATTTATATTTTAATAAAACGATTTATTTTTTGAAAAAAAATTATTAAATAAAAAAGTATTTATTAATTTGGAAAGAATAAAAGAGCGTATATAATTTTTTTGAACAGTAAAGAGAGTTTATAATTGGTCGCAAGGATTCTTTTAATTTTTAATATGTGTTGGTGATAAGAGTATAGTAAATGAATTTTCTTGATTTTAAGAATAGAAAAGAGAGTTATTTGATTTATTTATTTCACATGCAAATTCTGAAAAAAGATTGTGAGTGTGCGGTTACAATATTTTATTTAAGTTAGCTTAGCCACCAAGTATTATGACCAGTCATCTAATCTCCATATTCAAACCTTTAACAGTTATTATTTTCTTCAAGAGCCAATAAAAAAATTCCAATTATTTAGCAAGGTTGTATTTTTTTTTTTTACTTTTTTAAATTAATAATAAATAATAATGGTCCACCACCTGCTAAAAAAATCTACCGTCCAAGCAGGCCCGACTGTCTCGTTACAGTGATAACCACAGGATTCAACGGACGTAACTGCCAGGGAAGTTCCAACTTGCTATGAAATGAACCCCACAGCGATTGGAAAGCACAAAAAATGGAAAAAATAAAAAATAAAAAAACACCAAATGGGTCGCAAAAACAGTGGCCGTAGCCGAGGAAGAAGAAGGCACGAGCCTTCACCGCCTCTATTGAGATTTTTTGTCCAACAGTTTGTTGGCAAAAACTTTAAAACCCCATATAAACCTTTTTCATCCTGCATTTCTCAACCAACAACCATACTAAAACCGAAATGAACCTAGAAGACGAAAAATCACAAAAATCGCCTCATAAACCTTCCGATTCTTCTTATAATTCGGAACAAGAGTTGAAACCGTTGATGGGTTCTCAACTGTTTCCGGAAGAGATTAGTTACTCCGTTTCTCCTTTATCTGCGTCGTTTCCTTCTCCTTTAATGGAATTTGAAGCAGTTGCTGCTTCACAGATGTTCGATTTCGAACCTGATCCTATATCTGAAGGAACTCCTATTGGACCTTCCGGTGGAGAAGAGACTGGCCTTGATGCGGAAGCAAATATTGGAGTGCCTCACCCTCTTGTGAGCTTACAGGAGAATCCAGTACCGCCATTTCTGTCGAAAACTTATGACCTCGTGAATGATAGGACGCTGGATCCGATAATCTCGTGGGGTTCGACAGGGGAGAGCTTCGTGGTTTGGGACCCAGTGGAGTTCGCTAGAATCATACTTCCTCGGAATTTCAAACACAATAATTTCTCCAGTTTTGTTCGGCAACTCAATACTTATGTGGGTATTATAGCATCGCAACAGCCTCAATTGGCTGCTGTGTTATTTCTTTTTTCTGGGTTATTCTGTTAATATTTTTTTTTTGAGTTTTTTTCAATTGATGTTTGAATTGTATAAATGTATCTGACCTTGTTCAATTCTTGTAGATGATGTAGCTGAGGGAAAACATGTTGTACTAACATGCTGGTGATGTATATAATATCTGAGGTTATTGAAATTTGATTGGTGCATGTATGTTCTTGCAGTTTGTAATTGTGCTGTTCTTGTAACTATAATGGGTAGTGATTCGAGTGAATTGTAAATTTGTAATGGGTACTTGGGCTTACTGTTAGAATTGTAATGTGAGGCAGAATCATCTATGTATTAGGCATGTCTGCTCCTTAATGAAATGAACAATATTAGGTTTAAGAGAACAGTAAAGGTTCTGCCTTCAGGTGATAGTTATATCTGAAGTTTTGATCTTCATATCACCAACGAAAGGACATCCTTCCCCTCTGAGCGTGTATTGGAGCGGGGAGTTACATCTTGTGCACAGGTAGTATTTAAAGTTCTGGTGGAACGTATTTTATTATTGTTTGCCAGTTCGTCACAGTGTTCATTTTATGCTTGAAATGAAAGCCAGTTCTGTGGTATCTAAACTAGTGCTAGTCTGCTCCTTTTGTGCATGTAAAATTGTCTGCTTTAGGTTTCTCGCATGAAACACTTATTTATTATTTGAATCATTGTGTCTATATATTTTTTATGGAATACTTCTTCACCATTCATTTTTAAGAACTTTTGGGTGCTGTATTCAGGGGTTCCGCAAGATTGATAGTGATAAGTGGGAATTTGCCAATGAAGCTTTCCGGCGAGGTGAGAGGCATTTATTGAAGAACATTCAGAGGCGCAAATCCCCACATTCCCTGCAGGTTGGGAGTTATACTGGGCCTTCTACTGAAGTAGGGAAGTCAGAACTTGAAAGTGAGATACAAAGCTTGAGGAAAGAGAGAAATATGATGATGCAGGAAGTTGTAGAACTACAGCAGCAGCAGCATGGAGCTATTCACCATATGGAAGCAGTAAATCAGAGGCTTAAGACAGCAGAGCAAAGGCAGAAGCAGATGCTTTCGTTCTTGGCAAAATTGTTCCAGAATCCAGCATTCTTGGCCCGCCTTCGTAAAAGTAAGGGACAGGGAGATATTGCTTCATTAAGGATGAAGAGAAAGTTTATCAAGCACCAGCAACATGAGCCAGTTCAGTTTGAATCATCTGCAGCAGGACAGATTATGAAGTACACATCTGAGTGGAAAAATCTCGCATTACCTGTTCTGGCCCCAGATGCAAATCCTGTGCCCGCTGAACAATTTCCTGACTATGTCTTACAAGGTATCATGAAAATGGGCAAAGATGCAGCAGGCCCCAGTCAAATTGAGAATGTTCAATCAGATGAGATTGCCACACCAGATGATGTAGCAGTGGCGCAAGGATATATCAAATCCCCGGAGCAGTTTAGCGAGGGGACATCAAACTTTGAAAGCGTAGGTCCCCAGTTCAAAGGAAAGAATATTATAAGTCCACAACGAGAAGTTTTTCCTGAATATTTTGTTTCTTTCCCTGAAGATTTGACAGCAGAGAAGAATTTCCCAGAATTCTCATCTCCTGGGATTGAAAGCATTGTTAAACAAGAGGATGTGTGGAACATGGGATTTGACAGCCAAGCTGGTATGTCTAGTTCTAGCCAAGAGTTGGGTGATTTTGTCAATTATGATGTGCCAGAGTTTGGATCAAGTGACGGTTTCTCAGATATCTGGGATTTAGGTTCTGTGCAAGCAGCAGGAAGTTCAGGCATTCATAGGTGGCCGGCTGATGAGCCTGAGGGTCACACTGGCCAGCCAGAAGAATATAGAGCAAATAATATAGATCCATAGGGGCTTCATTTGCGTCAGCACTTTTTGCCTTGTGGAGTTTAGATATAGGGTCTATCAATGGACATTATTATATATCTTATTGATTGAATAATAGCTCTTATTCTTTCCTGATTTTCAAATTTCGTTCTTTTTAAATATTCTAATAGCTTTATTTGTCGGCTTATTTTGGGAGGTGTATATTATGGGACTGAACTGAACTATCTCAGTAATATTTCAGATTTGCGTTTCTTTCTAACATTGCAGGTGCAACTACTGTTGGGCGTGTGCTGTTTTCGGGGCATGCTTCTGACACAAATAACTCTGGTAAGTTCTGAATGTTACTATTATTTATTTCCTTTTTATTACTTGTTGGGATGCATGAGTGGGCTTGGAACATCTATAATAAATTGGTATTGACTATTGAGTTACTTCATCTGTCTACATTGTCTTGCATACATCTGACACTGTTTGATATCCATATGGTGATTATCAATATAGAGTCCTAAAAGATGTTGGGACGACAAAGGAAATAATAGCAAAGCAAATTCTTCATTTACAAAATATGATAAGGGGATCACCCTTAGAAAAGGAAGAACCTCAAAGTAGGCATAGTTGTTTATCTCATGCAAAAATAGTAATTAGCATTTCTCAGTGTAATACAGGGAAAGAGTAGTAACATCCTGCTGCCTATCCCTATTGATTTGAAGTGATTTCACTTTTTTGAGTAGAGTCTTATATTGGAAAAAGGGTGTGATAAGGTGTAGTGGGTGATTAGACTAGGGACTTAGAGAGAGACGACTCTGGCTGTTTGGATTTGGAGAATTGTCATCCTCAAGATAAACCTGAAATACCATTAATCTCGGACATGTAAATTATCAATCACAATATGCTTAAGGGAATAGGAATAGCTTTCCTCCATCAGAAACTTAAAGAGTTAGGAAGAATGGTTAACAGATGTACGCTTTGTTACAACAATACATTCTTTTCCTGTTGTTGCCACATCTTAGGGCCACACATGCGTTTTCTTTTTTTTTTTCCTTGGCCAGCTGCTGTCTATACTGTCAACATGCGGAGAAGAGTTTAGAAAGTCCTCAAAATTTCCACAAAAAATTAGAACAATAATTTTCTTAGGAAGTAGAAAATGGAGCACAGAAGAGTGTCTCCTCTAAGTGAACAGAGTTGAAAAAGTTAAATTCTGTATTTTGTTTTCCAACATACAACTATGTAGTGAGAAGCCTTAGGCCTTCTATACTACTAACTTGAATTTGTTTATTAATTGCAGATTTTGAAGAATTGCTGTGGAATTAAGGAGTTCTTTGGTGCAATGCATGTAATTTGCCATCAATCAGGTACATATTTTTTAATTTAGTTTATGCAGCGGCACCTAGCCAACATCGACGCACCACAACTTTTAAGATGCAATTACTAATTATTTGGTCTTTCCTTGTATGAAGGTAGTTGTTTCTAAGATAATCTATGTCCTTGTTTTCTTGGGATCATAGCCATTTGAGGCATGTTATGCCTGTTAGTACTGCGTTAGACCTTTTCGTTTCCTTTTCTTGTTTCTGCATTTTCTTTTTATTCGTTTCTGTGCTGATATACTTGCAAAACCTGGAGTAAACTACGTTTCTTTTCTTCTGTACCATGTGGATCCTCCTAAATTTTTGAACTTTAGTTTGAGAAAACAAGTTTCGGCTTCAGTCTTCAGGTACGATGTGGAATTGTCGATTTTAAGCAAGGTACTGGAGGAGGCTTTACCTGTGCACCATTCAAGTCAGTGACGGCAAGTGAGCTCTGCAAAAGAATGAAAGCTAAAATCAATAGGGGATAAAGAACAATTAACATGTAAATTGCTGTTCCTGTTTTGGCAGTCACCACTTTATACTGTATCGCTAGTACAATTGTCTTGCGCAAGTCATTCAGCAGAGTTACGATGATTGATAACTTCACTCTTGGCTTGGTGTATTTTTCCCTCGATTCATAATTTTACATCCTTCATGTTGTTTTGTCATTTGATACTAGGATGCTTTTGATGGTTAAAATTATATGCTTGTAGACTTTTGACGCATAATTTCAATGTATTGATAATTTATGATCTGCAAAGCAACCAAATCAATTCTTGGCTGATCAAATTCTTTCGAGAACTTTCAGGCATGTGTATCAACCTTAACTAGATTTGTATTTGTTTATTTGCTAGGAAACTTGGACATCATGTCCTTAATACTTTCTGCATGTAAAGATTGATGACAATGAAATGGAATGAAGATGACACTAAATACAGTTCGAAGAAAATTAATAACCATACACGGACTAACTTTTTTCTACAAGCATATACTCCATGGCAAAAACATGCGTACACAGGCAAATACTGCATACTTTAATCATTCATCTTCATGACACAATAAATAAAGAAGCAAAACCACAAAAAATCCTGCAAAATGGAATGAGGAGTCGAGATGCGTTCATATCTTCCAGATTTTGTAAATCGAGTCATAAGAAACAGAATCGAGCTGCAAATCCCTGATTGAAAAAGCTTCTGGTATCATAAAGGTTTTTGCAGCGGAATGAAAATGGATTTGGAGGCGTGGAGCTGCAAGCGCAAGGATTTGCAAAAAAAATATATAACTTGCAATTAGTATTATATAGTATTTGTAACTTTAATCAATATATTTCTCAGAGAGAATACAAAAATTTTAAGGATACAAAAATGAATCATGCCTCTCTATATCCATGCTCATCCCTTTGATTTCCATTTTGATCATAGCAGCATCCCAATCACATAATACAAATGGAAGAGTAACAGGAAATTAGTACAAGATTAGCCTGTACGACAAAATTTTATTTAGAATCTTCCTTCTGCTTTTTTGATGCATGCTCATTATTCCCATTCTTCATCTTAGCCTCACGGCGTTCTCTCTTCACTCCTTTGGATTTGTTAGGTAGTGCCATCTCTCCAATCTAAATAGAACAAAATCATTTACGTGAGGTCACATCCAAACAAATATATGACGCAAACTTTAACAATGACAAAGACTTGATTAAGAAAAAGTGTGTGTGTGTGTGTGTGTATAGACAGGGAGAGAACAAGGACTCGGGGGTTGGGCCATGTGGCTTCCATCAAAGCAGATTATTAGTTTCCTTGCCTTTTGGTCGGGAATATAAATCTTTCCAACCTTCCCTTCTATAGCATCTGCACTAACATTTTTAATCTGCAAAAAAAAGGGCTATGGTTAGTGACGTTATTTTATTATAGAGAGAGAAAAAGAGAAACAATGAAGAAATTTAGTTAGCCAGCCTTCTTCTTAGGCTGATCTTTAGTTGTTTTGAAGGCTTCTTTCCTTAGGCTTTCGTTAGGAAGACGATGACGACGGACTACTAAATCCATAGAAGGGCCAACTTCTATAAGTTCAATCCGCGGGACAACTGTGCCAGACATTTTTAGCCTTACTGCACAGTGAGTAAAGAACACGCGGTTTGAAGATACAGCTGTACATACATAAGCCCGGTCCTAACCAGCAAGATTCAAGTTTTCCACAACCTGCACAAATCAGATCCATGCTTCTTATTGTAATGTTTCAAAGTTGGCGACCAGAAGTACAAAGGGCTGCAAAAATATACCTCGCCTCGGAAGAGATCAAGTAAAACCTCCTTCAAATGTTTCAATTCATCTACACTTTCAAATCCTTCTCCAGTAAAAGCAATGCAAGGTTTTGAAGCCGCATGTGGAGCTACTTTCTTGTCATATGTGAATGATGACATGGATTTAAAATTTTCAATTCCTACCTCAACAAGATCATAAATGTGATGATCATACATTCTCCCTATCACAAGATTGTCCGGTAGTTTCTTTGAGGTGGAACCATACTGTAAATAGACAGCATATGGTATATTTCAGTGAACGTAGCAATGGTAAAATCATTTTCAGAGCAGAGAGAATGATATTCTGGATTTCTTAAATATTCAACAGCAAATATTTTTATCTTTCTAGATCAAATAATGCAGGGAAGAAATGTAAATTAGAAATAATCATGTTCCTCAGCTACTGATGTAGCCCTTGCAATCGTTTGTAGATTAACAAACATAAAAGCAACTATAGAAATGCTTTGCCAGAAAAGTAACAGCACAGGAAAGAAATACAGACAACCACTTTCCTATATAAATCTTAAGATATTATAATAATAAGAAGAAACACTAATAACCAACTAAAAGTAAAATAGATAACTAAATATTAGATTCACAAAGAATTAATCGTCTTGTGACTTTGCTTTCATTAACAGCTTAGATTGTTTCATAAATTCAAGTAACTCCACGTACGACTTGTTCCACTCAATTCAAACGAAGAAAATATCGCATACACAAAGAACAGGACTGAGAACAAGATTAGTGACGGCCAGGCAAAGTGCAAAAATGAGCTTGTGACATTGTTACGGTGAAAGCTAGGGTTTTTTCTAGTGGAAGGGGGCGAAGCATGGGTTTTTGGCATATTGGGAATTTAATTTGGATTTGAGCCTTGGGCTTGGCATGCGTACGTTATAAAATTAGAAAAATAATATCCTTCGCCGTAATTTTTTAAAATATTTATTTTTTTATTAAAATTATTAAAATTATTTTATTATAAATTTATAATAAATTAATTATAAATTATATAAAATTTATAAACTCGTGATAAATTTATTATAAACTCGTAAAAATATGATATTTTAAAAAATATTTTATAAATAAGATAAATTTAAAATTATTTTTAAATATTTTTATATTTTTACCAAAAGCCTTAGATAATTTCGATGGACACTTCAAATAGGGTGAATACAGATATATATATATATATAGTTTTATATATATTATTTTTTAGATACGAAAAAGAAACACAAAATACAACGTAGATACATTAATTTTGCACAAAAATACTTGAATGGATTACAAAATCTGTTTATATAAATAATAAATAATTAGTAATAATAAATTTTAATTAATTATCAAAATGTAGTCTGATAATCAATAGGATGCGTTGCTTTCATCTAAATTTTATATTTAAATTTTATAGATGATGCATCTTTCAATATACGTAATTTATCAAAAAAAATCTTAATTCATAAATTCATAAAACCGAAAATCTAGTAGAAATAATACAATTAATATATAAATATTACATATATTAACTATTTTTAAAAATAAATGCCAATGAATTGAATTAAAAATAAACGAGGTAAAGAGTCAATAAGTCTTAAGAGTCGAGACCAACTTCAATGGAAAGGCCAACCTATTCTGAGATTTAGTCCATGACTTAGTACAAATCACGCTATTGATGTGTGGGTTACCATTGTTCATTGGTCTCCATTTCGGAGGCCTCAAAAGAAATTATTCATTTTAGCTCATGCATATTTTTATATAAACAAATATTAAATTCATAATTTTTATATAAAATTTATAAAAATAATTATAATATCCATAAAAATAAATTTATATAAAATTTAAAATATTTATAAAAATAAATTCATTAAAAATAATAATATATAATAAGTAATCAAATAATTACAAAATTTTTTTTATAAATACTTCATATTAATATTATATCAAGATTTGCTGTCATATTTAAAAATATTATATTTAGAATTTTAAAATTGTAAAATATTTTTGAAAAAGTTTAAAGTGATATATTATATAATTTACTATGTTTAAAAAATATTATAAAAAGCAAAAATTTTAAAAATATTAACTTTATTTTTTTAAAAAATAGTTTTTTACATATTAAATATTTATTTATTATATAAATGAATGAATATATACACATAATATATATATTCTTTATATTTCTTAAAAACTTTTAAAAAAATTTAAACATTTCTATTATGATAAAAGCAAACCAGTTAAAACACAAACCAATTAATAATAATAATAATAAATCCGAATACCTCTCTTTCGGTTCATTGGAGCTCTTCGTCTCCAAAATCTAAGCTTCAGTCGCTCTCTTTATTTATCGATTTATTTATTTATACAGTTTAATATTTGTCAATTTTAATTAATTAATCTTTCTCTGTATGTGCAAATTGCAATTGCAGTTTCTGATTGTATTTTTGTATTTTAATTCCCTCTGTACAAAAATAGATTTAGGGTTTTATTTATTTCCCCTCTCTTTCAGCTTGTTATTATGAACTTCTAATTATAAAGAAGAAAAAGAAAAAAAAGGGAAAAATATATTATATTGTAACTTTATTTTTGTTTTAATTTCTGGGTCTTTAATTTTGATAGTTATTACTATGTAATAAGGAGTGGATTGATTTGGGGATAAGGAATTAGGGTTAGGGTTTTGAAATGTTTGAATGGTAATGGAAATGGAGGGTACTCGTAGATCTTTCGATAGATCAAGGGAACCAGGGTTGAAGAAACCCAGATTGTCAGATGACCAAACGAACCTCAATGGTCGCCCTTTCCCTCAGAGGACTGCTGCAGCAACACTACCACCAATGGTGGCTCCGGCTTCTTCAGCGAGGTTTAGGGTTAGCAGCAATGATAGAGGAGATTCAGAGAGTAATGATTCGAGCCGTGGCGGCGCATATCAGCCACAGCCGCAGCAATATCAGGAGCTTGTAAGTCAGTATATGACTGCTTTAGCGGAGCTGACTTTCAATTCCAAGCCGATAATCACTAACTTGACTATAATTGCTGGCGAGAATCTTCATGCAGCGAAGGCGATTGCTGGCACTGTCTGCGCTAACATTCTTGAGGTGATCCCCCAGTTTTGATTCTATTTTGTGGTTATGGCGCCCGATTGTTTTTTTGCATGGAATTGTAAAGTAAAACTTTTCAATAGCTCAAAAGGAAAAGGAAGAGTAGTAGTGGTCCTGTTTAAGAGTGTAACTACTGATTAATGATAACTCTTGATATCCATCACTCTTACATGTTTACTTCTTTCTGTGATTTTGTTTCTTTTATGGGATGAATATCTTAGCTGCGAGAATTATGTTAGCCTTCTCATTGGATCGCCTAACTGCCCAAGGGGCTTTTGTTGTACGGATATCCTCAATGCATCAATTAGCCGATAAAAATTTTTATGATTCTATGCTCAATATACATAAATTTTAGCAGTCCATACAGGTTTCTTAAAGTTTTCATTCAAAGCAATTCAATTTCCAGCGGCAATACGAATGTTATGTAGAAAAATTTTGCTTGGTCTGCAACCAGATAACCTCATTTATGCCTTTGTGGTTTTTCTTTTTGTATCAATCACTAAGAGTATTTGCCAAAAATATGTGTTACATGCTTGTAAAAGAAATGTTCTAGATGCATTTCATATATTGGTTTCATTCCTTTGTAGGCTTGTTTCTGTTGAATGCTATAATCTTTTATTGATAAATTTAAAACATATTTTACCCATTTTTATTTTTTGTGTGATCCGTGTGAAGACTTAACTGTTGTTTCTGCTGAGGGCTGATGGGACTCCTAATGGTATTCTGCCAGTCCTGAAGGCGATCCCAAGTCTTGCATGGATTTGTTATTGAATAATTTAGGAAGTGAAGCAAGGTTTTCAGTGTGACAATACCTCTTACAGACAGACATCATAATCCTTCTCTCTTTTGTGGCTATATCATCTGATTTGTGGAGACATTGCTCTCATTTCATGTCCTAAAATTTGCAGCAAAATAATACTAATATAAATATTAAAGCAGAAGGTTCCTGCAGTTGTTATACCATTTCTTATTTGCTATGAATATATGGATCCATGTAACTTTGCATTTAACTGATTATAAAAGTAACTTGCAGGTTCCCAGTGAGCAAAAGCTGCCTTCACTTTATCTTTTAGACAGCATTGTAAAGAACATTGGGAGGGATTACATAAAATACTTTGCTGCCAGACTACCTGAGGTTAGATTTTGTTCTGCTTGGCATCTCATTAGCTGACATGCCTACAGATAAATGGCATGAATCTACTTTAAAAAAGAATATTCTGTCACGCAAAATGCTTAAGTATGCTATGTAATAGAAATTCAATACCAGATTGATCAATGTAAATTTTACAAATATAGTTATATCATATTACTCTTGGTATTCATTTGTTCATTCACCAACCATAGATTACTTCAGTGGCATTATAAGTAGTCAATCAACTTACATTCTTCTGATGTCACATACTTGCTTTTCCAAATCGTATTATTTTATAGTTAATCCTTTCTGCATTTTAGGTATTCTGCAAGGCTTACAGGCATGTCGATCCTTCAGTGCATTCAAGCATGCGGCATCTTTTTGGAACCTGGAAAGGAGTCTTCCCTCCTCAGCCACTTCAGATGATTGAGAAGGAGCTTGGCTTTTCTTCTGGAGCGAATGGTTCATCCTCAGGTGCTGCAATATCCAGGACTGATCCTCAGTCACGACGCCCACAACATAGCATTCATGTTAATCCCAAGTATCTTGAAATACAGCGTCTTCAGCAGTCAAGCAGGGTAAGTGGGATTTGTCAATCGTGTTTGATATTGCCGACTTTCAGATATGGCTCAGTGGATATAGCAAGATATTCTCACCATATATATTTGTTGCACTTAAAGCTTGCATCTCTTATATATCAGATGCAGAAATTCTAGCTGACATTGATATATTTCTTGATGCTTGAAGGAACGCTGTTGTATTTACTAATAAATTTTTATCCTACTTATTGTCATTTCTGTTTGTTTCTATGTGATGAAGGCAAAAGGAATGGCTAACGACCCAACGATTCCTATAGCCAACTCAACTGAGGGTTTGGAGAGGCCAGAGAGAACAGTTGTTACTGGTGCTGGACGCTCATGGGTGGATCCGGTTGTTAAAGTGCATGTATGTTGAGTTATTTTTTCACCTAGATGGAGTTAATCATGCTTGTTATTCCATTTTTGTTGGCTCATGATGCATTTAACATTTTCAGAACATCCAACGTTCTCATAAAGAAACATCAAGTGAACCTGTTCATGAGAAGAAAATTGGTGCCATATATGGGGATCTGGAATATAACTCTGACATCTCGAGGAACTCAGGCGTGGGAATTGGAAGAACTAGCGTTCGGCTTTCTGAGCAAGGACTAGAAAAACCTTGGTATGGTGCTGGAAACAGTGTTGCAGATACAATATCTGGCCAAAGAAACGGCTTAACTATAAAGCATGGTTTTCCAGATTTCTCAATGCCCAAGTCTTCTAATGTTGATTTGCATCTCCAGCCAACACAGAGAATTGCAAGTAAAAGCAGCAGTGCTATGTCTGATAGCTGGAAAAACTCTGAGGAAGAAGAGTTTATGTGGGATATACACTCTAGGTTATCAGATCAGGATGCAGCCAATCTTTCTAATAACTCCAGAAAAGATCGCTGGGCTCCTGATGTCTTGGAGAAATTGGTAAGACTGGATATTTAAGTGCCTAAGATTCTTAAACTAATTTTATGCTTCTTATTTATGCCTTGATTGAAAAAAATTGTCATTATAGTAAAATAATGTATTCATAGAATAAAATTTCGAGAAAAAATTATCATTATAGTAAAATAATCTATTCATATAATAAAATTTTGAGAAATTATCCTACTGGTCGAAAATAGAATCAAAATCCCTGTTGAATGTTGCTATAAGAAATGCATAACTGATATCTGGCCACGAAGTTAACCTGTTTTGCAACTGTTGACATCATTTGTTTTTTGTTAGGGAGGTTTCATTCTCATTTTATTGAATAATTTTTGGTCCCAACTGTTTATGAATTCTATAAATTCTTGTTGTGATTGATTTTTCCTATCCACTTTTTCCATGTCTAGGAATTTGAGAATCATCTCAGAAAACCACAAAGCGCACTTGATGTTATGTCAAGGTTTGAGAGAGAGACTTCCTCTGATTCGCTGTCCACTGAACATAAAGAACAAGTTTCTTTTGGGCATCCTTGGCGACTGAAGGAGTCTCATTCGACTGATGGGCTGATAATTTCAGGGACTTCAACTGTCAATTCAGGTCAAACAGATGGTTATTCTGCTTCTCTTGGTGGGTTGCCTATGAATACAAGTCCCTCTTTGTCCAGAATGGCCATTCGACCTCATATGGGAGCCTTAGGCCCTGGGTTATCAGCCAACACCTCATTAGGGTCCACTGGAACCTTAGGGCAGCATAGGTTTCAGACTGTACGAGGTGCATCACCATCTGGACAGCCACCCATGCATCAACAGTCACCCTCGCATTCAATTCCAGCACACTATGTGCATCAACAATTGCAAAATTCAGCTGACCAGGATCTCTCACAGTCTCAATCACTGGCACGTCGTGATTTTAAGGCTCATCAATTGTCAGGAAAATTGCTGCCTTCAAATTTTCCGCTTAGTAACTTGCAAAAACTGCAGCCTGAAGACTTGCCAACATCTTCTCCTTCAGTACCTTCCTTTCAACAAAGCCGTCAGCTTCCTATTTCACAGCCACAAAAAGGAGACTCCAAACAGCCTGAACCTTCTGGGCAGATTCAAAAGCCACACCTAAATCTAGTTTCCAGAGTTGGTATTGCTTCAACTAGAAGTGCTGCACTAGACCAGCCAACTCCACTTAGTGCAGAAACTTCAGGTCAATCAAGCACTAGTAATTTGTCGGCTGCTGTTATGAGTAGTGGGAATCTCTCTAATATAGTGACTGGTGGCCCCACCACTCGAAGCTCTCAGGATATTGGTCAAAATTCCTCACAGTTAAATACTCAACCTCCTCTTCCAAGTGGGCCTCCCCCTTCCCAAGTTACTTCTTCTAAACCAAGAGTTACATCAGCTTCAAAGTCACATGGTGACACATCAAATACCTCAAATGTTTCTAAGAAAGAAGAGAAGCCACCGCTGCCTCCTGGTCCTCCACCTTCATCTGTGCAAACTTCAGATGCAGTAAAGAAGACTTTGAACCCAATATCAAACCTTTTGAGTTCATTAGTTGCAAAGGGTTTAATATCAGCATCAAAGTCAGAGACACCATCTCCCTTGCCACCTCAAACACTCACTCTATCACAGACAAAGAAACCAGGCATTACTAACTCTAGCACCTCACCAACCTCCACTCTTCCAGTTTCTTCTGCTATTCCCTGTTTATCCACCTCAGACAAAAAGTCTTTGCCCAAACCTGATGCCAGCACTTCTGTTGTTTTGTCTCAACCAACATCAGCAGAGATAAAAAGTCTCATAGGATTGGAATTTAAGTCAGATGTAATCCGGGAATTACATCCACCTGTTATAAGTGCACTCTTTGATGACCTTCCGCATCAATGCAGCATTTGTGGCCTTAGACTTAAGCTTAAAGAAAGGCTTGATAGGCATTTGGATTGGCATACTTGGCGGAAGCCAGAACCAGATGGTATAAATCGGATTACAAGGAGATGGTATGTAGATTCTGGGGAATGGGTTTCAGGAAAGGCCGAAGATCCATTTGGACTTGAGTCTTCTGTTTTCTCAGATGAGTCAGGGAAGGCAATGGATGATAATGAACCTATGGTTCCTGCGGATGAAGATCAATGTGCATGTGTATTGTGTGGTGAGCTATTTGAAGATTATTATAGTCATGAAAGGAAGAAATGGATGTTCAAAGCAGCAGTGCATTTGACACTTTCTTCAAGAGATGGTGAGGTGGGAAGTACAGATGATAATTTTGAGGGTCCAATTGTGCATGTTAATTGTATGTCAGAAAGTTCATTTCATGACTTGGGACTGGCAAGAATTGCAATGGTAAGTTACTTCATCTTTTGGAAAGTTTTCTAATCTTAGCTGTTGCAGTCATTCCTTATGTCTAAGACCTGTATTTATTGATGGATTATCTGCACTATTTGTTTTCTCCAACATGTTAGATGGCATCTGGGTTTATTTTTTGATCTGTCTTGCTTCCTTCTTTTCTACTTGTCATTTTGTGGAGCTCTGCTTCTAATGCTAGATATTCGATGGCTCAATGTCCAATATAGGGCATATCTGTGCAAAGTTCTGACGTGTGTATGTGTGTGTGATTGGTTAACCATAAATGAGTTGCTGTGCTATTCTTCCATCATATTGTGAATGATCTTTATGCAAGGTTGCATGCCATTTGACAAAATTAATACCTGTTTTCTGGAATGCAATGTGATCATTCCCTATACTGATGCAGATGGTTCGGAATGAGGCATCAGGACTGCTCCTGTCAGCATTCTTTAAAGTGTTTTATAGTTATTAGCATTGCTACTATTAAAATTGTTACACACTGTTATGATATACTGCTATTAAATTGATTCCATGTCTATTATCCTTTATGTATTTGGATGACTAGTTCATTTTGCTGGATGATTGAGGAAATCTCCTATTCACTTACTCATTTTGTTGTAGGATAAGGATAGATAATGCTTCAATTGGAAACAAGACACTGGTTGATAGGCAGGTAGAAGCTGACCGAGGAATTTCAGGTTTTTACCATACATAATTTTTTGTGAATGGCCATATGAATGCTAAATTTTGTTATGCATCAAATGGTGCTGAGAGCTGTCGTGTAATTTTTCCCGCTTGTTTTTACCTCTTTTTTTTTCCTTTTTTCCCATTTATAGCCCGATAGAAATACATATAAATGTGAGAGTTTACACCTCAACTTTCTTCACTGATGTGGTTGATGTACTTTTCTTTGATGGTTGTTCTTGAATTTGACTGAAGCGGGTCTGCAATTGATAGTTGATACCATCTGATGCCAGCAACAAAGGGAAAAAAGCACTGTGACCTTTTCTCATTCAGCTTCACCATCAACTTAATAGGCCTTTTGTATCACTAGAATATGAAACTGCCGCTTTTTGTTGCATTTTCTTTTTTCCTTTCCCATCTTTATATTTTCTTCTCTCCTTTCCTTTCTTTCTTTATCTTTTTTTTTTGGGATATCTGTTATGGCTATGGAAGTGCATTGTTGTTATATACATTGCTAATGAAACATTAATAATGTAATGTCCGTTTTGCTTTCCCTACTTTCAGAATTGCATAATTGTAATCTCATTGGCTTTTTCATTTTTCTTGTTATATAAAAATTAGTACTTGATATATAATGCATTATTATACATTGACATGATTGTTCTTATATTATGCATTATTATTGACTGAATACATTAATTGTTATCTGAATTTGATAACTTTGGTTATTTGTCTACTATATATTTGCTATATTTGTCAATATATTTGTTTATTTTGTCTCATAGACACTTATATGCACTTATATGATTACATATTGATCACTTTACTCTTTATACTTGTATATTTTATATTAAGCTGACACTTACATGTTACTGAAGTGTTATTTTTATCCATGTGTATGTTGAGTATGAAATAGATAAATATAAGAGATAAAATGATCAATATGTGATTATATAAATGTTTATTGAAATAAAATAGATATATACAGAGAATAATTTGACAAAAGCATAAATTCAAGGGGTAAAATAATCATAGTTGTCAAATTAATAGAGCAATTGATGTATTCGGCACATTATTATTCAGCGACATGATTGTTTTTTGATTGATATGTATGCATTTTATTGTACAATATTCAAAACTAGCACTAATCTTCCAGTGTTGTATAGCTGTTAGCAAATGATTTTGAATTTTGACAAACATTTCCATGGTCAGAAGATTCAAGAACTGGCAGGCAACCAACAAATCGTAATGACCATGGACATGATTCTGAATTGCTTTATTAAAAAAACCTATCCTTTTTCGGCGAAGAATCAATCAAAATTCTGTATGTTTGAAACATTATGATGGCAGTGTGAGATTGAGGATTTATAATGTTTATTTTTGCTTTTAATTCTTTTGCTTTCAGCCCTTTCAAAATTTCATTAAAACTAAATTTACTAAAATAAAATTATATCTAATAAAACTAAATTTACTAAAATAAAATTATATCTAATAAAACTAAGTTACTTATTGAAATAGTTTTTTTTTTAAAAAAAAGTTACTTATTGAAATAATGATCTGAAGAAGAGAAAATGACATTTGCCACCCAATTGGCTAATTCTAATGGGATTAGATATTTTTTGGTTGGTTGTGCGAACTTCATTAGCAAATAAAAAGACAATCTTTCACATTAATTTGACCTTTGCCTTCTGTTTTTTGTTGTCTTTTATATAATTCATGCATCTTGAGAACCTATTAGCTGCTAACTTCTATGCAATGAAATAATTGAGGATAACTTTTTTTATCCTTTATAACAATAATTAGGAAATTCAAACTTAACTTTATTTCATGTCACTAACATTGTTAAATTATTTTTTTTTATCATTATAATATCAGAAAAATAAAAAAAAATTAAATATAAAATATATATTCACCATTAAATTATATTTTAATATACATCAATAAATTATATTTAATTTTTTACATTTTTTTATTTATAAAGTAATATAATTAGGAATTGACATAAATAGAATATAGAGTGAGATTTGGTATATTATATTTTATTTATTTCGTATTGAATCGAGATATAAATTTATTTTTAAAATAAAAATATATCTTTATTGTATTTTTATAAGAAAATATATAGTACATAATATATGTATATTGATCGCATTTGATGTGTTAAAAGAAATATAAATTTGTACTTGGAAAATTATTGAAGAGATTGATTATAATTGGTCAAGACAAATGCATGAATCTTATGTTAGGCTGTTTAGACTTTAGGCTGATATATATTTATAGAATCTAAGGCAAAACATAGGGAGTAACACTAATGAGGTAATCCACTAAAAAATCACTAAAATTTATTTCAAAATAAATTTCATATACTTTAACTATAAAAATTAAAATACTTAAATAACATTAAAAAATAACTTTTCTAAAAAATAATTTCAAATAATTTAAAGTTAATTAAAATTAAATAGACTCTTTGAAATTAGTAGTAAATATCACACAATTTTCTAGTGTGTCAATAGTTGAAATTCTATATTGTATTTTATTAGTATAGTGATTAGGGAAAAAGAGAGATAAATATGTAAATAAATAAATAGTGGTAATTTTAGAGGGATAATTTAAGTGGGATGTGGGTATCCACTTAATTGAAAATTCAAGGGAAAAAAAAAGAAATAAAAAAGAACGACTTAAAATTCATTCATATTTGGCCAAAAAAAATGCATTCATATAGTCACTATCATCACCCACTAAAATCAACTTAATTAATTAGTGAGTAAGTCAAGAAGACTTCTCATCCACAGCTTTATACGTGAAATTTTTTTTCATTTGAGGCTTTTTCCCTGAAAAAAAATGCATAATAAAAACATATAAAAAGTTCGATACAAATCTTATCAAAGTTATTTTTTTATTTTATTAAAAGAAATGGGGTTTAAGTGAGTTAAGGCGTATACAACATTTCAATATTATCCTAACAACTTTCTTAATTATATTATCGGTAATTAATTAAAAATCATAGAATTAATAGTCTAATGATGAAAGATTTATCTCATAAGTTCATATTTTAATTTTATCATTTTATTCTTCTTAAAGGATTTAAGACAAAATAAAATAAAGAAAAATGTTACTAAACTTATATATATATATATATATAATAACCAAATATTAGATATAAAATTAAAGATTATATCTTTTTTTTTCAACATCAAAATTCTTTTTAAAAAATAAGGGATTTCCTCAATTTGAAATCTTAGTCTCATATACCAAAGAAAATATCAATGATCGAATTACGAATTGAATTGTTGAATTATTTTAACTCGAGCTCTTTGAAAGAAAAAAAAATATATAAGAAGAGATTAATTATTTCTAATTCTTGTAATATGTCAGATTCCACTATTAGATTAATAAAGTTTATTTGTTAATTTTAGTGTAATAAAATTTAGAGTTTATATGTGTATTTTTAATGAATATTTTTGGGATAAAATTCCATTCACATTTATAAGAAAAAAAAAACATAAAATGAGGGTATACATCTTTCGATATCAAATCACTATATATTTAATTTCAAATGCCAGAAATTTCAAGAGTCAAATTTGTCTTAATTTTAAATTTCACAAGATGATGATAATAATAATAATAATAATAATAATAATAATAATAATAATAAAGCTATTACCATCACAAAAAAAAAAAAATGAGAGTGTTTTAACTCTAATATTTGGAATAAGGCCTGTCTGAATTTTTAAATATGAGCTCTAACATCTTTTGGACCTTTTGAATTTTTTTTTTCTCATTTCATTAATTTATATTTTCTATTTAACCAAAATATTAATTATAAAAATGATAGTTATAAATATATTTTTATAAAATATTATTTATATAAATTTTTATTTATTTTTTTTATTTCAAAACAAGTAATTATACATGAAGGGCAGCATGCGGGCTGTTCAACCTAGCTCATTTCGGACCGTGCTTGAGGCCGCTCATCTTGTTTGGGATGTTCAAGTGTCTTTGACCAGGCTATGTTAGAGCATTTAACCTATTGGGCCAACACAGTCTGGCACGACATGACCTCTGGCTATCAAGCAAAAAATATATGTTGTGTACTTATATATTTTTGAATAAAATTGCACTTATTATTTTTTATAATTGATAATAAATGGCTAATAAATTAATGATAATGTCATAAATTTAATGTATACTATTTTTATCAAATAAATAATATTATATTTAAATTAAAATTAAAAAATTATTTAAAAATAGTCAATTATTAAACTAATTATTTCACCTCGTTTTAGATTATGGCAATGTAAATAAAATTGTATCTTTAATTTTTAAAATTAAATTTATCATAATTATTAAAAAAAATTAAATACTTTAATCTGTTAAAATTCTTAAAAAATTTTATGTTTCAATTGATGTTATATATGTAAATTAAGTTATTAATTTATAGATTAAAATTTTTATTTGACTTTAGGTATGTCAAGCGTCAAATTAATAGTAAAATTTATTAAAAAAATAATTGAGTTAATCCATATATTAGCACGATACGATACGATTTGATATGATATTTAGGATTTTTATGATTATGTTAACTAAATCGTGAGTGAGAAAAAAATAAAATAAAAAAATATAGTCATCAATTTCTGTTTTGAAAGATCTAAAACATAAACCGAAATATAAATTTAAACATAAATAAATAATTAACTGGTTGCCGATTAACTATATAAAATGGACGGTTAATTTATATTTTTTATTTTTAATCATTACAATATATACATAAAAAATATAAAATTTAATAAATTTCATACACATAATTAAAATTTTTTAAATATATATAATTAATTGGAACAATAAATCTTAACACAAATATATAATTAACATATAAAATTCATATTTTAAATCAAAATATAACCTATTAAAATAATTTATTATATATAATATATAATTTATTATATATAATTATATATAAAATTTATAATCTATGTAATTTATAAATTATATATATATATCTATATATAATTATATAAAGTATATGTATATACATAATTGTATATATAATATATAATATATGTGAGTATATATAATTTATATATATCCACATTATCGAACTAAATATTTTTTTAAATAAAAATATAAACTTAAACCAAAGATCTAAAATATTAAAAATTAAAAATAAAAACCTAAATTATAAGTGTAGTTAACCATAATTTTATATTCAGTTTAATATGTTGTGGTTCGATTTTTGATTTAATCATATTTGTTTATCAATCATACATAGTATGACATGATTATATAAGAGTTAATAAATCATGTCGAACCATTACTTTTATATTTGGTAAAAATGGTACTGGATTGTGCTCGCTGGCTCTCTTAAGAGAAAGGTCAAGTGTTCGATCCGGAGAGGCGACGTAAATGGTTTGTACACCATTTAAGATAAATAAACAAATTCTGCTGGAGGGCCCACGAAGGCGATCTAGTATTGTGGCGGTATGCCGGGTTGAGGGCTGGGACTGCGGTCCATTTACGGGAAAAAATGCTCAATAAGCCAGCTGTCGTAAGACCGTGCAGGTGAGGTCATTACAATTAAAATATGACATAATCAATATTTTGTGTCAATATTATACGAAACAAAAAAAAATTACAACTACAATATATTTGAGCTGAGCTAGCATAACACAAATCAATTGCCATGTATAGGAGTAATGAATTTTTTTTTTGTGTAAAAATTTCTCTATTAGTTAGGTTATATATATTAGTGTTATAAAATATAGAAAAAATTTTATAATTACAAAATTTAGATCTTCGATGCTGAGGTTTGAGACTGAGGATAAACATTTAAGTTATAAGGCTGCCAATTGGACAAATAAAAATTGAGAAATTACACTCTACAGTATTTTTTTAATATTTTTTTTAAAAATATCTAATATTTTTAATATACTAAATGTATACTCAATATATATTTTTTAAAAATTAAATATATCTTTACTATACTAAATGTATACTAAAAATATACCTCTAAAAAAGGATATTTTTAAAATTAAAAATTAAAAAAAGAATATTTTTGAAATTAAAATTAAAAATAAGTATCTTTAAAAATATTTTTATTTTTTTGAATATTTTTGAAAAAATCCCATAAAAATTAAAAAAATGCATTTTTAGTCCATGAACGAGTGAGAGACGGCCCAGTATAAAAGTTAAACGAATTTGCGAGAGACTTGGAAAGCTCTTAGCATAATGAATAATAGGGATAATTGCGCGATTTACTATTTTTAAATTTTCATTTTCATTTTTGCAAGGGACAATATTATAATTTTCATTATAGCTTATTTTTTTTTTACTTTTACCATATTTATAGTTTCTTATATAGTATTTTTGAGTTTTTTTAAATTTTCCTTTTTTTTTCACTATTGTTTCTTTATGTTACTTGCAATTTTTAACGTTTTTCTTCATATTAGTAAATATTATTGTAGTTTATTTTTTAGTTTTTGAGTTATATGTCTTTTATTTATTTTAGTTGTGATTTTTTATGTTTATGGTTTTTTATTTAATTTTGTGTGTAGATTTTTTTGTTTTTTTTTTGTTTTTTTGATATTTTTTCTTTTTATTTTGTATGATTTCGCTATTGATTTTCTTTTTAGCTTTTATGAGCTTTAGGATACGGTTTAAACTCTTTATACTTTGCAAATTATCAAAAAGTTAAATAAATCTAAACTAGAAAAGATAGATAAGAAACGACAAAATAGATTTTGGTGATGATGTGAATAAATCTATTTAATCATCAGAAAAAAAATTTTTTTTTGAAGAAGATAGGTGTTATTGATATGGATTTGATGAATCTGATGCAATCAGATTCGCTTCAAACTTATTTTAAACTTGTCATAAACTGAATATATAATTAATTATAATTATATACCTTTAATATAATTTATTTATTGTATATAATGAACTCATAGTTATTTATCTTTATCTCTAATTTTTTATGTTATTTTATTTATTATAGAATTTTATTAACCTTTATTTTTATCTATTATGATAAAGTTGATATCTCTTATATTAAATAATATGTATAGAAAATATATTTTAAACTTACTTTAATTTGTCATAAACTGAATATATAATTAATTATATTTATATATATTTGATATAATCTATTTATAACAAGAATATTTATCTATAACAGATTTTTTAATTTAAAATTTGATTTAATTTTTAATTTTTTATTTGAATCTCGCTATTTTGGAAAAAGAAAGCTTTGTGTTATTTTTTATTATTTTTATTATTTTTTTAGGCTAGTATAGTTGTAGTGGGTTGAGCTTTTTTTCTTGTATTTATGTAAAGAGACCTAAATTTTTTTGATAAAATTGTAATTTTTTAAAAAGTTTATATAAATGTAGCTTGTTTTAGTTTTTTTTGGTAAAATTGTAAAGATCCCAGAATAATAAGCAAAATCCCTGAATAATAAGCAAACATTAAATTCATAACTAATTATCGATAAATATTCATCTAATTTCAAAATTATTATTATTATTATTATTATTATTATTATTATTATCATTGGATTTAAGAGTGAAATTTGATTGGAAAATAATAGGTCGCATTTTTAGTTATATATAAATATTCAAATAAATAGATTTGGAAAGAGAAACTAATTATTAAATCAACATAAAGATATGCAAGTATAATATTGATTTCATCATTCCATCTTTTTAACATCATTATCTTAATAAAAAATTTTAATATTATAAAATGGGGTGGTAATTAGAGTCTATAGCGAAATTAAAAAGTAAAATTATGATTAATGTTAAATATAATTAAAATTCAGTATATAATGAATTTAATTCTTTATATCGTTATTTTCAGGGTCTAATTATTAGTTTCATCCAAGTTAATCCCCTCTCCAATACTAAACCAAAAATCCTAACTATTTAGGCTACCAAACAACAGGATTAAGATATTCATTCCTCTATTTAATCAATCCCTTTTTATTTCATATTTTATAAAATAAATAAAAGTTATTGGAAGATAAAGATGGTCTGTAGGTAAGAATTGTTGGACAATAAACTATATAAAGTCACCACTTATTTTTTAATTATAATTAATATATATATTAATAAAAAAATTAAATATTATTATACTTATTTATTATGATTTTATTTAATTTCAATTTTTATTTATCCCAAATGAACGTCTATTCCTAAATCCTAATCCAAGTACAAATAGATTATATAAAAATCAAGATTATCTATTAAAAAAAAATTCCTTTCTGTTTCTTGTAGGAGATAATAAGAAGATTTTGATCTTTTCGATTCTCTTTTAATGTGTTTGAGACACATTCATAATTTTCGTATAATTCGTGTGCCAATTAAGAAAGCATAGTATTAATTAATTTAATAAAACAAGTTATAGAAAAGAAGAGAAAATTATAGATTTACTTTATTTATTTATTATAACTTTAACTTCCACTGATAATTGAATTAATTCAAAGTGTTATAGATGGTTAAATATAATTTAATTAAAAACTCACTAATAATATCCCAAAAGAGAGGAAATATATTGTCGAGATCTTAAAAAAGATTAAAAAAAACATTGAAAAAATTATAAAATAATATAATGACTTAGATTATTTTGTTATGATTTTTTTAACAAAGTAGGTCTATAATATCATCCGTTAATTTAGGAGGACAATTACCTTAATTCTATTAATGGTTGTTAACCTGACAAGCCATAATATTATAATGATATTTATATTTTTATGGGTTGCTACACTTAAAATTAAAAAATTAATTATTATTTATAATATAGTATAGTAATATTTATATTTATATTTTCGGACCTATCCCATGAAAATAATTTTTTGAAAACTTTTCAATTTTTTTTAAAAAATATTGACTTAACTTCATTTGGGGTATATACTAAATTTAATAAAAAAAAATTATACTCCTTCCGTATCATTTACATAAAAAAAAATAAGATGGACACGAAAATTAAAAAAATTTTACTTTTTTTATCTCTATTTACTTAAATACCCCTAAAAAAATATCCCTCAAATTAAACTTTTAAGGTAAGGGTATAAATGGTATTTTGTTTCATTCCACTCCCCAAAATTTATCTAAAATGACATATTTTCTATATAAAAGATATAAAAAAAAAATTTTCCTATATAAATAATACGGAGGGAGTATGTAATTAAAGAGATTATTAATATCTTTATACTTATAAAATAATGTATATATTTATAATAAAAAATTTATAATATAAACAAGTAATTGCTTTATTATACAAAAAGAATAATTTTTTCAATATGTAATACTCATTAACAATGGTAAAAATTTTACCGAATGATGCCACATAATTACTCAGTTTTATTTAAAAAAATAATCGCATATTTCTAATAATAAAAAAAGCCAGTATATTCTTTTTAGACTTGTCCAAAAATAAATAATACTCTTAAAATGGGGCTGGCAGGTTCGAGGGGTTGTTGAATTCTGAAAAGTCAACCAACTTCTAAATTTCTATGAATGGCAAAAGTAAAAATGAGTTGTTGCCTGTTGTCCCAAGTCTTAATTTCTCATGCTTATTCAATGCAAAAACAAGCAGTCAACTCTTCACTTTAATGCACCATTTTTTTTTTTGTTAAATTTGGAGACTGGAGTGCAATATCATTCTGCTAAGTATTTTTGAATTTCTATCTTTTTTTTTCTTATGGAAAATTATAATTTTTATAAATTAAATTTTTTATATATTATAAGTTATAACTGATATAGAAATAACCAATGATACCTCATTATAAGTATATACTCAATTTCTTTATAGGAAAATATATATAATTATAAATTAAAATTTAAAGCATGCATCTATAATAAAAAGAGGGTGAGTCGTTTTCAGATTTCATATTTGAACATCCAATAAGAGATTGATTTTAAAATATTAATTAATTTACATTGTTTAATTGAAATGGTATTTGACTTTTTGTAAATTATTGTGCCATATGTTGAATGAAATTACAGAATTAAATATAACCATTATTATGATCACTTGCTAGTTACTGCAATTGAACTCATGTTTAGTTTCTCTGGGGTAATTAAGTCCTACGACCTTAATTAACAAGGACAAGCATCAAGACCGCAATTGCATATAGAGAGAGTGTAGTTCTCAACTTTGGAGGAGAAAAACTATTAAATAGCGAAGTAGAAAGTTTTGATGAAGGAAGCTGATTCTTTTGACATTTTAGTTTGGTTTTTGACTTGTGTATTTGGGCCAAATTGCTCTTTATTCAAAGCTCTACCTTCCTAACTCTAACCAACATTTCTCGAATTTCATTTCTATATATGTATATATATATATAATGCTCTCCCTAGCCAATTAACTTCTTTATCGTGAAAAAAGGTCAAATTACTATATATATATATATATTATAAAATTAATTAATTTCAAAAACATCATGCCCTAATGCCTTTGTATATAATGGGTGCACTTATTTGATCTAATATAATGTATATTAAAAAAATTTTCCTATGCATATGTACAAATTAATGAATATATTCGTCTCAATTTACTTTTATAACTTTCACAAGTCTAAAAATAATTTCATTAATATTTAGTCATGGATGTGTAAATTTATGAATTAAGTAATGATATAGTTTATTTCTACCAAAACAACAAATAATAAAAATTGAAAAATCATTCACGAAACCCACGTACACATTACATTAGAACACATTAATATCGTAGTTGCATGCAAGTTGCAACAACCCAGTGGAGAAGATAATATTAATGTATTAATTTGTTTACTTTTCGCGGATCCATATAATATTAATTTTGATCATATTTTATAGCTATTTTTTAAAATTATTTATAAGAAAGATGTTGGAAATCAAATTTAAGAACTCCCATCTCGCTTTCTATGTGCATTATCAGCTCTCCACTCTCTTCCAAAATGGAAAAGCATGCGCAACGTTCCATCAACTCAGTGACTCGTTTAAGTTCAACTCGGCTTCAGTTTATAGTTATTTATCTACTTGTCGCGTTAATATCGCCATACTCGGCTGCTGTTGCTACACAAGAGCTTCTTGTAGGCTTCGAGGCGAGGCCAAACCCAGCAGTTCCATTGTTTCAATCTCTTTTAAATGACACAACAGGCAATTTCTCACTGGGTTTTCTCCGAGTCAACCGAGTTCAACTCGCTCTCACAGTTATTCATCTTCCTTCTCTTGAGCCACTTTGGCAAAGTAATCCAAATAACTTGGCTAAATGGTCGGACAGTACTCAGCTGTTCTTCAATGGCAGTCTTGTAATTTCTGACCCACAAACAGGGTTATTTTGGTCAACAGAAACCGAAGGAGACAAAGTTGTTATTCTCAACAATTCCAATCTGCAGATTCTGAAGCAAGAAGCCTCGCCTAATGTAATATGGCAAAGTTTTCATTTTCCCAAAAACACCCTCGTCGAGAACCAGAATCTGACTTCAAATATGTCTCTTATATCATCGAATGGGTTTTACTCTCTTCGCTTGGGAGACAATTTCATGGCATTATATGCAAAATTCGGAGAAAACAAGGACCAAATTTACTGGAAACACAAAGCACTTGAAGCTAGAGCACCCATAATTGAAGGACAAGGTCCGATCCTTGCCCGGATTGATCCAGACGGGTTTTTGGGTATGTTCCAAACCGGAAATGCTCCCGTCGATGTACAAACTTTTAACAGCTATCACCGTCCGATCAATCGATTCCTCTTTATCCGGTTAGAACAGGACGGGAACCTGAAAGGATATTTCTGGGATGGAACTAACTTGGTTTTGGATTACCAAGCGATTACTGACACGTGTGATTTGCCAAATTCATGTGGTCCCTACAGTATATGTAAACCCGGGTCGGGTTGTTCCTGTTTGGATAATCAAACGAAGTATAGCTCCGGCGAGTGCTTTTCTGTTCAGTCCGGCGACTTTTGCAGCAGCAAAAAAGCTATTACCCAAAACGACTTCTGGGTTTTCAGAAGAAAAGGAGTAGAGTTGCCATTTAAAGAGTTAATGAGTTATAAAACGGTGGCGTCTTTAGAAGAATGTGAGGGCTTATGTGAAAGTAACTGTACATGTTTTGGTGCAGTTTATAATAATGCAACTGGGTTTTGTTACTACCTGGATTACCCGATCCAAACCCTACTGGGAGTGAGTGATGAGAGTAAAGTAGGATATTTTAAGGTGCGGCAAGGTGCAAGGAAGAAGAAGGAAATGAGCATCCGGATTGGTGTTGGGATCTTAAGTGGGGCCATAGTTATTCTGATTGTAGCAATTGGGTTTGGAAGTTACAGAATATGGAAAAGGAGAAAAGGAGTGAAACGGATCTTGGAAGAGGAAGATATATCACCCGGCCCGTATAAGGATCTCGGGTCGGCTAGCTTTCGATCCATTGAAATGGGTATGAGATTTGTGACGTAAGGGATGACGTCAAAAAGAGGGGGTGGTGGGGTAGGGTCTGACCAATAGTTTCGAGGACAGAAGATCATGGCCAACTTTTTTGTTTTTTAGCGGTCGTGGCTCGTGGGAAGTGGGCCCAGGATTAAAGTGTTGGGGAGGTGGGGCCAGGTTGATTATCTATATTTATATATATCTGTATAGTGTGTGCTTCTAGATACAAGTATTCTATTTTTGCCCTTTCATGTGCACACGTGACAAGTCCTCAGAATTTTATGTTATTTTTTACTTTTTCTTTTTTTTAGTAATAATTATTTTATGTTTATTTTGTCTAGAACACTTAAAAAATAACATTGAGGTTAAGTTTTATTCTTTCTTCTAATTAAATTACGGAAAACATTATATTATATGTTTTTTAAAATGTTTTATAGTTTTCAAAAAAAAATTAAAAAACATTTTTTAATTTTAAGTAAAAATATATTATATGTAAATCACTAATATACTATATATATACTTTTAATATATCAATTATTGCAAATTGAGAATTTATATTTTTAAAATTAAAAAGTGAAATTTTTTTTAAAAGTATTTTAAAATATTTTCACTTTTTGAAGTATTTTTTTTAAAAATCAATAAGATGAGGGCTTAAACCCATTAAGAATTGATCATTCTTTCCCACTGTATGCCAACCAAGTCTGCTAAAACAAACTCACGAGCAAAACCTGGAGGAACAACAAACAATTGTAAACCACCTGAACCACCCACTGCTGACTTTGCCAAACTATCCGCCACCATATTTGCTTCTCTATAAATCTTCACCAACTGCACAATCCAATTCCTCTGCAGCAACTCAATACAAGCTGCACCAAGATTTCTATACTTAGACATTAAACTACCAGAGGAAAGCATATTTACAACCATCTGAGAATCACATTGTAGTTGCACTTTTCTCCACCCTTGCTCCCATGCCAAACTCAAAGATTTGTATACCCCCCAAAGTTTTGCTTGAACAGCATTCCCACAGCCAAGGGCTAACGAGAAACCCAATAACCACATCCCACTTCCATCTCTTATACAAGCACCACAACCCGCAAGCCCAGTCACTGTATCAACACTACCATCAGAATTAATAGTAACCCAATCCGATTGTGCAGGCTGCCAAGACACATAACAAACTCTAGGAACATGACTAGAACCAGCAGAAACCAACATAGAATTAGTCCAAGCTCTAGACACCTCAAGAACCTGCTTCTGCAAGAAAAAAATAGGAATCTCTTCAGGACTTCGGTGCTCAAAGACCCTTTTATTCCTAAATTTCCAACACCACCATACACACATGGCAAAAGTGACATTCCAAGGTACACCCCATCTTGAAACTGTTCGGTTTCTCAGATTTACACTCAACCATTCACTCACATCAGTGCTCATAAAACCCACACAAACAACAGATGCATTAAGAAAATCCCAAACCTTACGAGCTATTGGACAGTCCCGTAGGACATGAAGCAGAGACTCTAGAGGACATGAGCACCTGCTACAAACAGCATCTGTGGTAAATCCCCTTTTAACTCTTTCAACATTACACATGATTTTCTGATGAGCAACCTGCCATAAGAAAACCCGAACTCTTTGAGGCACAAAAAGCCCCCAAACCAGCTTCCAACTAAAAACAATCTGGGAATTAATGGGCAACAATAAAGAACTATAAGCTAATTTCATAGTATAGTCTCCAGAAGGGGAAAAAGACCACACCAATTCATCATGCGCCGAACCCTTCTCATCCAGAAAAAACATTTTCAAAGAATTGAGAACATCATCGGGCAACAGAGGAGCAAGCAACTCCCACTTCCAACCTGAACCCCCATCCCAGAAAGCACGCACAGAAAGGCTTCTGAGATTGTCTGGGACCACCGACACTGCTTTATCCAGCATAGGAATATCAAAGAGCCATTTATCATTCCAAAAGCTCGTGGCCCACCCATTCCTAACATCATGAGTGAGACCATCTCTAACCACCTCCAAACCCCTTTTAATACCCTTCCAAATGTGAGAACCACCATTAGAAGGTTGACGATTCCAAGAAAAGTGGCCTTGAAAATATTTACAGATAATCACTCTAGCCCACAAACTATGCTGCTCCTTTGACAATCTCCACCCCAATTTACCAAGGAGAGCAGAATTCATCAACCGCATATTTCGTATACCCAATCCTCCCAACTCCTTAGGAGATTGAATAGTACTCCAATTAATAACATGAATTCTGCTACCACCCGAAGTGCCCTTCCAAATAAAATTACGGCAAATTTGCTCCATTTCATCACACAAAGAAACCGGCAGGATACAAGTCTGCATAGTATAAACTGGAATGGCAGAAAGAACCGATTGCACCATGGTAATTCTTCCTGCCAGCGACAAACTACTTGCCTTCCATCCTGCAAGTTTACCTCTCATTTGATCAAGGATATAAGCAAAGGTACTCTTATCCACCCTTCTATGAATAGTAGGAATACCCAAGTACCTTCCAAGATCCTTAGTCAAAGGAATACCAGATATAGATGACAAATGGTTCACAAGGGAAGGATCAACTCCAGAAGAAACAAAAATTCCTGATTTTGCAAAATTAATCTTCTGCCCATAAATAGCAGAGAAATTTTCCAGAATGCCCATAATACCATGCATTTGATCTACTGAAGCTTCAGCAAAAAGAATCATATCATCGGCAAAAATTAAATGCGAAACCTCAGGACCACGCCTTGATAAAAATAACGGCTTCCAATTGCCCTCCCGAACCGCTTTCCTAATCTCCCAAGCCAAAACCTCAATACATAACACAAAAAGGTAAGGATATATTGAATCACCCTGTCTCACTCCCCTTGAAGGCTTAAAAACTGGTAACCGCTTGCCATTCCAAACAACTGACATAGAAGCAGATTCCAAACAGTTCATGATAACGGAAATCCAAACCTCAGATAATCCAACGTCAACCAGAACCCATCTAATAAAATCTCAATGAAGCCTATCATACGCCTTTTCCAAATCAATCTTCAACGCCATATACCCAGTACCGTTCTTAGCATTCATAGTATGAAGAGCTTCTTGGAAAACCACAATATTATCAGTAATTTGTCTACCCGGCACAAAACTACATTGCTCCGGCCCAACAAGACAAGGAAGAACCACTTTTAACCTATTAATCAGCGTCTTCGTGATTAGTTTGTAAATAACATTGCATAAGCTGATTGGTCTAAACTGATTAATTAGCACAGGAAGATCCACCTTAGGAATAAGAACCAACAGTGTCTCATTAACAACTGAAGGTAATGGATGCCCATTTAGGATCTGAATCACAAAATCCGCCACCGCTGAACCAACAATATGCCACTTCTTTTGAAAGAACGCTGCCGGGAAACCATCTACTCCTGGAGCCTTAAAAGGGGCCATAGCAAACAAAGCCAATCTCACCTCCTCTCGGGAAAAAGGTTCATTCAACAACGTAAATAAATTATGAGGAATCTCCGGGAATATGCCATGTTGAAACAAAGATAAGTCAGCTGGCACATCAGCAGTATACAGCTTCGAGAAAAAATAAAAAGCCATACTCTCCAACCCCTGTTCATCCACCACCCAATTATCTTGATTATCAAGCAAACGATCAACCACCAATTTATGCCTACGAATAACAGCAGAGGAATGATAAATTTTGGTATTTCTTTCACCCGAAACAATCCAATCCTCCCGAGATTTCTGAAATCAGAACAACTCTTCTTGGGCTAAAATCATATCAAACTCTTTAAGAAGTTTCCTCTCAAGCTTAAGAAGACCCGGAGTCACCCGTCTTGCCAGACACCTCTGCACCCCCTTAATACGATTCCAAAGAATATTCTTCTTCTGAAAAATATGCCCAAATGAGGACCGGTTCCAGCCAGAAAGGGTGTCCGCAAGAGATGATAAAGACTCATGAATATTCAACTCTGCCTTCCAACTCTACCTTATCACATCATCAAAATTTGGATGTGTAAGCCAAGCTGCTTGGTACCTGAATCCCCTACTATGAGGAAACACCCTACTAGACGTGTTCACTACTAGAGGCACATAATCTGATTTTAACTTAGTGGTATGAGTCACTACAGCATTATCAAAACTCAACCGCCAATCAGAAGAGCAGAAAGCTCTATCCAGTCTAGCACACTTAGAGGTTTCAGGAGATCTGCCTCTTGACCATGTGAAAACCAAACCCACATATCCTAAATCAATAAGAGAGTTGCAGAAGACCCAATCACAAAAATCTCCAGAACCAGCATGCACAACAGAAGCATAACCCATTTGTTCCGAAGAAAACATAACAGTATTGAAATCCCCAAGAACAAGCCACTTTGTGTCCCCAGGACACATATCAAGCACTAGATCCTGCCACAAAAGTCGCCGAAGCTGAAGGTGCGGGCTACCATACACTACTGCCAACATCCAAGTAGCACCCGAACTTTCATGAATTCGACAAATAACAAACTGAGCATACGTAGAAACCACCTCTACCATTCCCACTCTCTCCTTCCATAACACCCATATACCACCACTAAACCCAACAGCCTCAACACGAACCCAAAAACCAAACCCCAGCGAGGCAGTAATTTGGTTCGCATGAACCCCACTAACACGAGGCTCCAAAACACAAAAAATATCAGGCTTAAACCTTCTACAATACTCCTTAAAAGAATGGCGAAACAGAGGGGAAGAAGCCCCTTGACAATTCCATGATATAATAATCATTAAAATTAAAAATGGAGAAAAGAAAGAACAACTGAAACCCTCCATAAAACAGATTAAGAATCTGTCTCCATTTCCTTCCCCACCCTGTCATCAGGCACAATGTGCTCGATATCCACACTTTCAGGAACAAAATCCATCTCATCAAGGCCATTTGCTGGACTAACTTCTGAAATAGGGCCAATATTTGGAGCAGAGGCATGGGGAATCAACGGATTCTTGTAATGTTCAAACGACGGAGATTCCACAAGACTGCCCACATCTAATCCATTAGCCCCTCTGGAAGACACCACAGTAACTGTACCCTCAATATTGTTCTTGTTTCCCATCACAACCGTATGCTCTGCTTCTGCCGCAGCTCGCCTAGATAAGGTACCTTGGTTAGAAATGGAAATAGAAGAAGAAGCACGATGTAAGACAAGATTAGAAGGGGTCACCCCTGTATTATTTTCATTCCTAACCACACCCCGATTTAAACTAGCATCCATTCCAAACAGAACTTGTTTTTTCTTCCCCTTACTCCCCTTACCTTTCACACCAGCCTTTTCTCTATTAACTACAGGCCTATCACCAGGCACCAAGCCCTGGTCACCCTATTGGTCCTGACCCAGCCCAATATTATCAGGCCCAGACTTATTAAGAGCCTCAAACCTAGAACCATATCCTTTATTATTAGTATCAACCCGATTTTTATCTCCTTTCATCACCTTATCACCTCCATTAGCAGCATTCCGAAAACTCTGCCTATAACCACGCCTCTTATCCTTTTTCACAAGCATCCAATCCCCGAAATCTTCTGTAATTACTGGATTAACATTCCGACCTTCAGGGAGCAAATTAGACTCCTTGAAGGAAACTTAGAACCATATCCTTTATTATTAGAATCCTTTTTGAAGTATTTTTTGTATAGAATTCTATTTATTTTATATAATAAAAACATTTTTTATTATTTTTTCTTCATGGCTTTTCAATTCAAATCCAAATTTAAATCTATCTTCCTTTTTAATACATGCATTTATTAAAATGAAGCTTGGATTCTTTTCAAAATCTTAATCTCCATTTTGTTCGGCCCTTTTTTCTTTTTAATAGGAAATTTTCTTTATATTAACAAATATTGCAAATGGTGATTCTTATGCAAAAATTTCCGTTTTGCATATAAAGCTGATCGCAAAATAAATAAAAAAATAGTTACAGTAGCCATATTATAAAAAGGACCTTTTGCAAAGGTTTCAATTCTATAGCAAAATATTGATATCTCCTATCTCTCTCAAGACACCAGTGAATTTCATCTAATGATAATGAATTTGTTTTTAACACAGTAAAGTTGCAAATTTGAATCATAACTAAAGTTACGAAAAGAAATTTTTTTTTTCATCTTCTTTATTATTTATTATTATCTTTTTCTGGGGCATAGCTTTGTATTTACATTTGCAAATTTCAAAAGTAACCAAATCAAAAAATTCTATAATAATTTGGATTAGGCTTTATTTAATGTGTTAGAATGGCTGAACCAGCATTTTAATAGTCATGAAATTATTGAAACAGACTCCTAAAAAATTTAGTGTTTTATCAATCTCTGAAAATAATTCTGTTTTTGATCTCTGTTATTGATGATGATTGCAATTTTTTTTTAAAGCAAGTATGCAATATTTCTTTGAAATTGGTTAGAAGATAAGCGAGTATGATTGCTCATCATTTTATTATGCTAGTTTTTAAATATGGTATTATATTTTTCATGTATTAATTAATTTTTGTTAGTTGCACCATAAAATTTTCCATTTTCCAAAAAAAAAAGATATTTTTTTAATATTCATAACTGAATGAATTAATGGCAAAAAAAAAAAGGAGAAAAAAAAACTGAATGAATTAAATTTGGACCCAGCTTATTGGGCCAACAGAGACAAACGCAGAGAGGCAATTAAGCTCATTATGCAACATTGATCAGCCCGCTACTGTAATATTGTCTTGAAAAAATTACACTCTATAGCACATTTTTTATTTTTTTTAAAAATACTATATATTTTTAATATACTAAATATATACTCAATGTATATTTTTAAAAATCAAATATATCTTTAATATACTAAATATATATTAAAAATATACCTCTAAAAAGGGTAATTTTGAAATTAAAAGTTGGAAAAATGGTATTTTTTTAAATTGAAATTAAAAAGGGGTATTTTTAAAATTATTTTTATTTTTAGGGTATTTTTGAAAAAAACCCTATTGTCTTGACCAATGATTTATTTATTTATTTATTAAAAAATAATGGATGTAGTCAATTTTTATTATTGAAAAAATTAAACAAAACCAATTAATTTCCCTTACCTTAATTTAATTCTTCTATCTCCATTTATTTCTTATCTCTTTATTACCTTGTGTTGTGACTAGTTTCTATTTCGTCAAAACTTTTGAGACAAAAGAAAGAAAATTTTAGTTTTCTGTTTAAAGTTAAAAAATAAAAATGAAAATGAAAATGAAAGAAGATACCAATTAAAAAGGTGAAAATTTAGGAGTGATATTTACTGAAAAAAATTATTCATTTCATATTGTGACTTATATATAGTTGATAGTGTATATAATGTGTATAGAAGAATATCTAATAAAAATGAGTTTAATACTCAGGTGATTTTCACAAGCGGGTTTCTTAATTTTGGGTTTTAATCAAAATAAAATTAGTTTGAACAAATTATGTATTAGATTCTATGTTTAAATTCGATATATATTGTTCACTAAAATTAAGCACAATTAAATTGGAAGGTAATGTATTGTGTATATCTTAAAGGTGTTTGTTGAAATGTCTTGTTATTTATAACTATCGGAAACTTTGTAAAACGTTTACATAACAATGGTAACTGTTCAACTACTCACTCGTCCTCTCTTGTAAGTACACTTTTTCATTTTTAGGTTTTCAATTCACGAGAAGATATATAATAGACAGCATGAAAATTACATACAATTAATAAAGCTGTTGTTGGCAATCGCCAAGTGTGATTAATTTCGGCTTGAGCTTAGAGATGTGTAAATGAATTAGTTATTGAGTAGTCTTGTCTATTTAAAAGCTCAACTAATTTTTGAGTTCAATATTAATCTGCCTTGCCATGAAAATGACTTTTAGTAAGCTGTTGAAAGACAGTTTCAAGAGATAAAAGGAAGAATAGAAGATGAACAGTATGTTTCCTTTCTCATATTACTCCTCAGTCAAGCAACTATTCAATTAATGTGGGACCATAATCACAGTAAAATTTTTATTACCTAGTTTTAACACAATTATATACCTAAAATTTAAATTTAAAAATTTTAATTAAATTAAAATAGTCTCTTATTAACTGATTTATATATCCAGTGACATTCAATTAAAAGTTTTAAAACTCAATACTTGACACTATTATTAGCATCTAATAAAACTTATTCTAAATAGTAAAATTGGTCATGGATGGAATCTAAATTTAAAAAAATATAAAAATTTTTAAACTTTCAAACTGCCAGTCTGCAATTTTTTTTTTATTAATTGAAACCTGCAATTTGACCTATGGCAAGATCTCTATTAAATATTATGATAAAAAATATACTGATGACCCATCTTAATAAGACAATCAACCACTATATTTTGTTAAAAATTAGAATTAGGGATTAGGAATAGATGATTTGGGGAAAACTTTTTATTTCTGCTTAATTAATTACATTCAGCCATATCTAATTCTTATATACATTGCTTCTTTATCCTTGTTGTATTAGGATAAGGAGTTGTAATTCTATTTGTAATCAACTAACTTATTCCTATTCTGTTTCTAATTCTAATACTCCCCCTCAAGTTAGGACATGGGATCTTCAATTCCTAACTTGCCTAATACATTGTGAAATACCTCTCCGGAGACTGCTTTGGTAAGAATGTCTGCCAGCTGATCTTTTGAACTGACGAAGGGTAGTGAAATAATTTCTTCCTCAATTTTCTCTTTGATGAAATGTCTGTCAACCTCGATGTGCTTTGTTCGATCATGTTGTACTGGATTTTCTGAAATGCTAATTGCTGCCTTATTATCACATTTCAGAACACATCTTTCTTTTGGTTCAAAACCAACTTCACGAAGTAGTTTTCTTACCCAAAGTATTTCAGCTACTCTTCTAGCTATCCCGCGAAATTCAGCTTCTGCGCTTGATCTAGCTACAACATTCTGTTTCTTACTCTTCCAAGTAACCAGGTTGCCGCCTACTAAGGTGAAATATCCAGAAGTTGATCTTCGATCCATTGGATTTCCAGCCCAATCTGCATCAGTATAAGCCTCAACTTCTAAATGGCCATTCTTCTTGAATAAGAATTCTTCTAAATGGCCATTGGATTTCCAGCCCAATCTGCATCAGTATAAGCCTCAGAAGTTGATGCATGAATTGACTTACCACTCTAACAGCATATGCAATGTCAGGTCGAGTATAGGAAAGATAAATCAGTTTTCCCACCAGATGTTGATATTGTTCTTTGTCTGTCAGTTCAGCCCCTTCCTTGATTTGTAAGCCATGATTTAAAACAATTGGAGTGCTAGCCGATTTACAATCTAAGAGTCCTGTTTCTGCAAGGAGATCTAAAATGTATTTTCGTTGGGAAATAAATATTCCTTGTTAAGAGCGGAACACTTCTATTCCCAGAAAATATTTGAGTCCTCCTAAATCTTTCATTTCAAACTCAGAGAATAAATTCTTCTTTAGTGTTTCAATCTCATCTTTATCATCTCCAGTGATAATCATATCATCCACATAAATTATGAGGCATGCAATTTTGGATCCCCTCCTTTTAATAAACAAGGTGTGATCGGAGTTGCTTTGTTTGTACCCGTACTTCTTCATTTCTATTGCAAACCTCCCAAACCATGCCCTTGGCGATTGTTTCAAGCCATAAAGTGCCTTGTTCAATCTACATACCTCTCCTTTTTCATATTCATATCCTGGAAGGACTTCCATATAAATTTCTTCTTCTAGATTTCAATGAAGAAAAATATTTTTAACATCAAATTGAGATAATGGCCAATCTTGATTTGCTGCAATAGAAAGAAGAATTCTTATAGTATCAAGCTTTGCAACTGGAGAGAAGGTTTCCTCGTAGTCAATCCCATAGGTCTGGGTATACCATTTTGCTACTAGTCTCGCCTTATACCTTTCAATGGTTCCATCAGCTTTGTGTTTGATGGTAAAACCCATTTACATCCCACAGGTTTTTTTCCCACTGGCAACTCACATATCTCCCATGTTTGATTTCTTTCCAATGCATCAATTTCAGTCTTCATGGCTTCTCTCCTTTCTTTCTTTTTCTTTGCTTCTGAGACCGTCCGGGGAATCTTTTCATCATATAAAATGGAAGAAAATATTCGGCCTTCCCTTGACATCTTTCCAACAGCAACTTCGGCTATTGGGTACCTGCTGCTTCGTGGCACATGTTCTGGGGAATATCTCCTTGGTGGTACCCCTCGATTCCGTCTGGGTGGAAGTGAAAACCTTTCTTCCTCAGGTTCCTCTATCCTGTCATCATTAGTAATATTTTCTTCTATAGCAATAGGAACAGGAGTAGTGGGACTACATACCTCATGTATATCCTCCGGGAAATTTTCTGGATTTGGATTTGAATCACCCAGTATTTGAACTTCTGTTTCTGAGATGTCGTCGGTGGAACCACTAACTTGTTCTTTTGGGACTACGTCAGATAAAGTTGGACTGGTCATCCAACCGAATAAGTCACTAGTATTCTCCCCCTGACTTACAGGTTGGGAGGCATAGAAATATTCTGTTTCAAGGAAATCACAGTCCATGGTAGTGGATACTCTATGTGTTTTTGGATCATAACACCTATACCCTTTCTTATTTACCCCATATCCTACAAATACACATTTTATAGCACAAGGTTCAAGTTTGTTCCTATCGTTTTTATGGATATGGACATAAACACTATATTTGTCATAATTTTTTAATATATTGACATATATTAATTAACATCAAATATCACATTAGTTGGTATAATAATTATTAAGTTAATATAAAAAAAAGTAAGATATATCACCTATTTAATCTTAAAATTCAGTTAGCAAGACATCAGGAAATCATTGAATCAAACATTTTTCTATTGAGAAATTTCAATAATAATATTAAAGAATCACTCAATTTAAAATTTTTATATATAAAATCTTCCTTGGGCTTAAATATGAGCATTTAATATTGATATATAATATGCGTACTTACGTGGGTCTCATGGAGTGTTAAATTATCATATATATTCATCCAAAAATATATAAATATTTTGAGATGTATAAGAAAAATTAATTAGTTTATTACTATTGTGGTAGTTTCCCTTATTATTATATGTTTTCGATGTTAAAAGAAATGGTAATCTTTGATGGGACAAGTCAAAATTTGTCAAAAGAAGCTAACATTTATTAGTACTCAGAGATCCAAGAGAAGAATTTTCATGGAAGTTGCTCTTATCAATTTCAATTTTTTTTAACATGGTATAAAAAGCAATGCAATTTTGTGCTTCTAACTTGTAAATGTTTTGATTATTTGTGGATAAGACTTTGATCAATTGATAAAAACAAATTTATTGTGTGTTTTTTTTCATATTAGAATAAAATTTCTATTTCCTTTTAATTTTAAAAAAATTATTAATATACTCGAATCATATAATTATAATAAAATATACTATCATCCAACATTTATTAAATTTAAAATAAAGTCAGAATAACTGATTTTATCTATTTATATTTATATGATTCTAATTTTTGTTAACATAATGTATATATTTATATATACATCAATACAAGAAACATCATTTATAGCTATGAAATATATTATGACTAAAATAATAAATTATCATAATTAAATAATTTTGTCATAAAATTTTAATTCATAGCATGTCGTAGCTATAAGTAGCGCAGCTAAAACTTAGCTATAAAATTTATTTACTTCATAATTTTTTTATTTTATTTTAGCTAAATATTAATAAATAAAATGGATAAAAAGAATTAAATATTTTTCTACTAAATTATTTCATTGTAGTAAAAATGCACAAATTTTTTATTACGAAAGTCAAATTGTATAGTAAATATTAATTATTATAAATATGTCAAGTTTTTTTAGCCATAGATTATGAACCAACCACCATCTTCATATTTGTTCTCGTCAAACCATCAATTTTATTATCACTTGTTGGCGTTGGGGAGCTAACTTATTTAGAAATTTTTTTATGAATTTTACGAAAGAACGTACTTATTGACTTGACTCTATACTTTAAATAAAATCTTAAAACAATAGGTTTATGAGTATTTTCTATTTATATATCCCTCATTAAATTTTTTTTTATGTAAGATTTTTCATATAATATTTGAAGAACATCAATTAGATATGAATATGAAAATTTTATAGTTATTATCTTATATTTTTAGCCACAAGTTAATTTTTATGGCTAATAATGAAAATAATTGCTATGAAAATTTTATATTCATAGTTAAAACATTTGATTTGCTACAATGCTAAAAATATTATAGCTAAAAGTTAATTATTGTCACGATAAATAAAAATTTAAATAAAAGTCAAAAATTTATTTTGAAAAACTATTTTTCATAGCTAATAAAATTATAGTTAGTTATGACTATAACTAATATTATAAATTAGCTATTATTAAAAGTTTTGTAGCAAATATTCATACCTATAAATAATAATTGTTATAGTGCATATGATTATTAATCTACACAATAAATTTTTTATTTTTCTCTAAAAATATAAATTTATTTAATTATTTTGAAAATAGAAGAATTTTAAATACATATATATAATTTTTTTAATTTTTAAATATTTATTTCCATTCTCATTCTTAATCCAATTAAGATTAAATATAATATATTAAGTTTAGTAATGGATATTGTGTGTGTATATATATATATATATGTATGTATGTATGAATTTCTCTAAAAAAAGAAGAACTTGTTCATTTGATTTTCTTGATTCATGGAGAAATTTTTCTCAATCTTGAAGTTGCTAAAGTTGGTGAATGAGAAATAAATTGCATTACTCATTTAGAAAGTGTGAAGTGGACAAAAAAAAAAATCTTTCTAAACAAACTTTATTTGTTTGAAGGAGTTGGTATACACAAATTATACACATGTGGCTCCATAAAGTTAGAGACCCTTATAGCTGTGCAAAGAATTAATTCTTGACGCCCTATGAAGCTTGAAAGTTTTATGTTTCTTTAAGAAAGAAAGAAAAGAATGATTCTTACTTGGCTTCTATTTCTCAATTTTCATGATATACCATTGAAAATAATAAAAAAAAGCATAGAAAAAATGCTTAATTCTTGTCAAAATAATTAGAATTTTTTTTATAAAACTGTCAGAAAAATTTAAAAAAAAGTCATAAAATTTATCTGAACCTTTTATTAATTATAAATTTACTAGATTTATATAGTATATATAAAATTAATAATTTATATAAGTTTATTATATATTTTTATAAAATCACCAAAAAAATCCATATTAAAACATGTAAAAATGTTTAAAAAAATCCAGTAAAAAATGTAATTTTTTCAATAATTACTTTTGTCCTTGATTTATATTTAAAATAAAAAATTGTTATATATATAAATCATATAATAATTTTGATAAACTAAATATGATCAGAAAAATTAAGCTAGATTTTTTTTTAAAAAAAAATTAGAATATTTATATAGTGTTTCCCAAAATAATTTTTTTAATTGGGTTTTGATTCAAACAACTTGAGGAATGCAAATTGCGTTGAGGTGATGTACCATAGAATTGGAAGGATTTCTGATATTTGTGATTTGTGAAGCATGTAATGCTCTTCCAAGTTCCAAACATATCATTACAATTGGGAGGGACCATTAAAACTTGAAAAAGAGGCAGTCTCACCTCTACCATCATTATATACCATCATGCTTTTACATTATACTTCATAGGTTGTTTTAAGTTGAAGAGATCTTATTCTTTTGTTTCCACTTATAGAATTTAATTTTTAATATCTTATAATTTTATTTAAAATTTTATTGATGGTTTAGCTGTGGAAAATATTTTATATTTTCAATTTTTTTCGTTTTTTTTTTCTATTTTTCTAGTTTTTATTTTTTATTTTCTGACTATTTTTTAAATAAAAAGAAAAAAATTAAAAAAATGAGTCTATAGAAAACATTTTTTTTTCTTTTTTCTTCAGAAAATTTTCTGAAAAATTAGGGGGCTATTTAATTATAGAAAATAGCTCCAATTTTTCAGGAAATTTTCTAAAGAAAAATGAAAAATAAGATTTATTATTTAGTTAAAAATATTTTTTATTTAAAAGATTAAAAAATAATTTTCTATATTTATAATCTAATAGTTGAATTTTAGAAAACTACTTTAGTTATTTTCTAAATGAAAATACGCTCTTGAAAAAAATATATGAGTTTATTTCTCATTTTGATTTTTACATACTCATTTTTTATTTTTTTTATTTGAAAATAGTTAGAGAATGAAAATTTGAAAAATTAGAAAACAGAGAACAAAACTAGAAAATGAAAAATATTTTCTTCTATTAAATAATTCATGGGGTTGTTTTCTATAACTAAATAACCTCTATGTTTTTCTTATTTAATATGACTAAAAATTATTCATTCTATATTCATAAATTTGTGAATGATACCTAATATAATTGATCAAAATTAAATGATTTCAAATTTAAATTATGTACGGATATTTGATTCATTTGAGTTTATTTACTATCTATATTAAATTTTTAGATTTGGCAGTTTAATTTTTAACAGTATCTCACTATAAAAAATAATATATTTCTAAAATCTAATTTATAAATTTCAATAAAATTAAATCACATTTTATTATTTGTAAATAGTGTTTATAATTATTTAAGTAAAAATATAACTAAATGAAATTCAAATCTCAATTTTTTTTTGCTATTTCTTTTTCAATATAATCAACAATTAACATTCATTAATAAATTTTAATTGAGTGATATTGGTAATTTTAGGAGAAGCGTATATATGTATACATACATGTATATGTACATGCATACATATTCATACGTACACAGCGGCGGAATCAGGAAATGACTGAGGGGGGTCAAAATTTACTGAGACGGCTGTTCCGAGCGGTGGCCGGTGGTGGTTGTCGGTGGGCCGGCGGTGGTGGGGCTGCTGGCTTGGCTTGGGGAGGGAAGGGGGAGAGGGAAGAAGGATAGGGGAAGAGGAGAACGTTTTTTTATTTTTAAACCGACCCCTGGCGAAACGGCGTCGTTTCGCCAGGGGTCATTTTATAAAAAAAAAATTAGTCCCTGGCGAAACGACGCCGTTTCGCCAGGGACTAATTTATAAAAAAAATTAAAGTTATTTGCAGCGAGGGGTTCGTCTACCCCTCGCTGCAGAAACTGCTAAACTCAGCCAAGGGGAGGCTGAGTTTAGCTTCTCCTCCACCGGCACTGTAATATCCCTATGCATGCCCTAGAAGTTTTGTTGTTGTTGTTGTTGGTTTGAATTGAGAAATGAGAAGAGAATGTTTTTGTATGGTGGTTGGGAAAGAAAAGAGGGTTTAGAGATAATTGTATATGTTGCTTATATGGTGATATATATAACATATAAAGTGGTCAAAATGGAAAGTCAAGGAAAGAGGATATTTTTGTGTTGGTTGTGAATTACTTAAATGGGTATAGATATGACAAAAGCTTAGTTAAATGGATGAGAGTATTATAGTAATTTTCTTTTGGATGGGTATTTAATGCCTATTGACTTTGTGTTTCTTCATCATTTCTTCTTCTTCTTCTTGTTGTGTGGCCGGCTCATCAAAGAGAGAAGAGAGCAAGAGAACAAGTGATGGTTTTGATGATTTCAAGTTCAAAGTGAAGGAAGTTTTCAAAGTTACAAGTTGGAGTTTCAAGGAATTTCATTATTTGGTAAGTTTGCTCTTGTTTACCCTTGTTATTTTTGAAGTTATGCTTGAGTTGAGTTGTGATTTGATGATGTTATGATTAAGTTGCTTATGGTGTGATTTTAAGTATTGATTTTGCTTGATAGATGAGAAGTTGGGTTGGTGTTGGTGATGGAAGAGTAAGAGTTGTGTTTAGTGAAATTGTTTCTGTTTTACAATTAGTAAAGACTGTGATTTGTATGATTTTTAATTAATTATAGAAAAATATTTTTGAAGTGAATTTTTGATATGTTGTGTCTCTATGAGTCTAGAATGACTGAAAAATATGTTGATTCGATTTTGGAATGGTTATGAGTTTAGAAAGATTATTTTTATTAGACCTGTTCCAGCAGGTACCTTAATTAAGACAGCTGTATTTCGGGATTTTTAATAAAATGTAGAAAAATCATATCCAATTGAATTTTGGATATGTTGTTGCTTAGTGAGTCTAGTATTTGAGAAAAATAATTTGGAACCACTTTGATTGAATTTGATTTATGGAATTCACAAAGTTCAGAACTGCTGCCAGGATGGAGGGCAATTGGGGCAGTCTGGTTAGGTGAACTATTTGACCAAGATTTTGTGTTCAGTTTGATCTGAAATTTTAAAGGAATGATTTTAAGATACAAAACTAAATTCTGTAAAAATTTTAGAATTTTTAGTCAAGTAGATTATTTTATACAATTTTTCAAAATAAGGATAAAATGGAGTCTAAAACCAAAATGTACTATTCATATGGTCATTTTGCTAATATTCCTTTTGGATTAGGTTGTGAAGAGGTTGAATTGCCCTAATTGCATTGTTGAGATTGAATAATGTTATGTTATGCATTGTGAATGGTAATGTGTTTCATGAGTAATGCACATTGAAATGTTATACCAAAGATGTTATAGTGATTCAAATGAAATATGATTGAAGCATGCATTGATGATAGGATTGAATAATAATGTGAGTGTTTAGATAATGTAATGAATATTGTATATAATGATTGCTTAACTTGCTTGTGAAAAAGAAATGAATTGAAAAGGTATTGATAAGTTTAATGAACGGACCTATCCGTCTCCTGCGGAACCATGCGGACCCAGTGGGTTGGGCAACCGATCTTGGACTACCGATCTGGTAGGAGGAAGGTTCGATATAGTCAGTATTATACGTACCTATTTGCCTCCTGCGGAACCATGCGGACCCATTGGAATGGGCAACCGAACTTGGACAACCGACCTGGATGGGGAAAGGTATGTTACTGATAATGTTATACGTGCCTATTTGCCTCCTGCGGACCCTTGGGATTGGAAGGCAACCGACCTGGTTGGGAAAGGGTACGTATATAAAGTCATAGTTGTTGGCTATAATGATAAATTTAAATGAGTATAATGAATGGTGCTATTATATGAATATTGATGTGACATTGAACAAAGCAACATATTGAATAAATAATATGCTTTTGATTGATATATGTAATTAATTTGTGACATTGCATTTTAGCATGAATTATCTTACTAAGCCTTTGGCTTAGCGCGATAGTGTTTAATCGCGCAGGTAATAGAGCTGATAGAGTCGAACCCGAGAGTTCATCAAGACCAAGTGAGAGTAGACCTTGAAGAGTTGATTTTGGGAACTTAAAGATCAGAAGAGAATTGCCAATCATGTATACTTCTTTATATTTTGTAAAGTAATGTTTATAATGTAAAAGTATGGATATATTTAAATATGTAATCAAGTGTTTGTAAATATGTACATATTTTATAACTTCCGCTGGGTAATATTTAAATGTATATATATATATAACTAATATGTTTTGTTTTATAAGTAAATAATCTACTTTTCTATAATGTATAATGATAAGGGTATTGTATCAAGTTTAAAGTGTTTTGAATATTAAGAAAACCGTAGCATCCCTATGTTTGATGCACTTATGCTACATTGTTGTGGTTGTAGTGTGCGGGCATTGGATATGGGGGTGTTACAAGAAGTGTAAATCCTTTTTGCAGGTTGTAGTTGAGGTTATAAGGGGGATTTATTGGAAGTGTACTGAGAATGATTTTGGTTGCATTGGTTTGTGTAAAAATATTTTCAAAAATCAGAAAAAAAAAAAACCAATTTTGTCGACACTTGGGACTCAATTTTTAAGTGAAACTATGGCAAAATTTCTATAAAAATTGGAACTAAAATTTGACTAAGTAAAATTGGTAGCAACATTAGGTTAATGTGGCGCCTCTACTCAGCTTACACACGTAGGTCGGGAAGGGGTGTTACAGACACCTTCTATTCTAAGCGCCGGTGGCGGTGAGGGGGGGTCGTGTGACCCAGGGCCGTCTTAAATATTTAAGGGGCCCTGTTCTTAGAGAAAAACAGAATAAATTAGACCCTATTCCTAACTTGAACCAAATTATTTTCAAAAATTAAAAAAAAAGAAAAAAAATTATAATTTGAAATTTTGACTTTAAAATTCGTGAGTGAACACAATCTGAGGCCATGGTATCAACCTCAATTGCCTGGAAACCAAGCATTTGATTGATGAACTTTACTGCTGTTATTTTTCCTATATCAGGTGTTCCACTTAATAGTACTGCTTTTTTGATAATAGAATTATTTAATGAGCATATAAATAATTTTTCTTTATTTATTTTACTACGTATATGAAAAATAAAAATATATATGCACATTTATTTTGCAACTGCGAGGGTGGGTTTTATAATTTATTTTATTGTAAATAAAATAAATTCATTGTGTTTGTTATTGTTTATTACTTTAGTATTTAATGAATGAAAAGCAAGGAAGGAAAGTAAATTGAGGGCTTGTTTGTCATCTATTATTGCCTAACTGCCTTTTTTTTTCCCCTTTTATTTCTCTCATTCTCTCTCATAATCAATGGAAGCATCATCTTGATCCTATTCTTCTTACCCTTTTCACTAACTTCTCCAAGTTAAAATCTTCGTAACTATCCTCTCTCTATCTAATCTCAATACTTTTTGTCTTAAGATAGTAAAGCAGCAGCAGCTCTAACTCCCCCCCCCCCCCCTCCAAAAAAAAAAAAAGCACTCACTCATGGATGCTTCTTATTCTGATCTCTCTTTAGAATTACACTCAAAAGTTTCAGAAACTTAGGCATAAAAAAAAAATGGGTGTGTTGTCATTAGTACGCTCATCACTCCTCTCTCTTTCTAATTTCTTATTTCTAATTAAAAGTGGTTTAATGTGAAATTTTAATTATTTAATTTTTCTGGGTTTTCCTTTTACATACCAAATTGATATGAATATTTTGTTTTCTTTCCTCATATGCCTGCCTGCTATAGGAAGGTGGTTGAGAAGACTGTTGTTAAGTAAAGATAGAAGAAAATGCAGGGAAATTGAAGAATGAAGGACCACCTTCTGATTTTTGGTCATGGAGAAAATATGGGCAAAAACCTTTTGATTTGGCCTTTTTCTTTGTTTCATCTTGGGGCCCTGTGCAAGCTGGGGGCCCTGTGCAGTAGCCCAGTTTGCACAGGGCCTTCACCGGCTCTGGTGTGACCCCACACGACCCCACAATGGTTCCGCCGCTGTACGTACATCTAAATACATATATATAATATGAAATTTTGAAATTTCCTTTTTTTATTTAAAAAAAATGGCTTAACGACCAAAACACATTTTGATGTTGACGTTCATGTGTTTCTTATTTTAGGTTTGTCTAGTTATATGTGGTTAGTTTATTGGTCACTTTCTCTTTCGAGTCACCTCCTTCCCAAATTGGCAGTTGTGATCAGGTGCATACTCTACTATATAAATAAAACTTCAAAACCCATCACACAACTAATAAAAATCCAAATCAATTTGCATGCAAAATTAAAAAAAATTTCTTAATTAACCCATTACATGCTGCATTTCCCTTTATATATAAATAAACTATTTTAGCCAAATAGATGTAAGTACAACAACTAAGATTTTGGAAAGTGCATATTTCAAAAAAAAAAAAGATTTTGGAAAGTGTAAAATCACATTTTTATCCTTTTGTGCACATTATTTTTTAGAAAATTAGCTGGTAATTAAAATAATTTATTATAAATTATAGATCGAGTAATAGATTATTTTAATTTATTATGATCGACTGAATATATATATCAGTTGAATAATAAATTATTTTAATTTTAATTAGATATTTTAAATTTAAATTTTAAATATATAATTATATTGAAATTAGATGTAGAATTATAGTTTTATATGAGTCGATTTTAAAAAAATAATTTATATAAAAAAATTATTATGAGAAAAAATAAAAATGAAGGTTTTCTTTAATACATGAAAAATTCAATAATGTTTGTCTCTGGTTGAAGTAGTTGAATAAAAATGTCTTTCTTTAATTTGTGGGTCCAAAAATCACAATCATCAATTCATCACCATCACCTTCAAGATCACCTTTCTACATTATCCAATTTATATCTAAAGTCCACCTATTGGTAAACACACTTATCACTATTCAAGAACTCAAGATTTCTTGTTTTCGGCTTTTATCTTGAATGATGCCAATTTTAGCCCACTTAGTATAACATTTATTTATTTTGATTTTTGAAAGAAATTTCTAAAATCAGCCTAATTTGTTCTACTTCCTATTTTTTTAAGTTTATTTTTATATGTATTTTTCTAGATATTACTTTAATGAATTTTAGTTGATGAAATATCTTGACATGATTTAATAGCAAGTATATATATATACATATTTATAATATGATATAGATAACATATTTAAATTTAACTTCTTCAGTACTAAAAAAAATAATATTAATAAATTAGAAAAAATAAAAATCATAATTTATTATTTTTGCTCATAATAATTATAAGTGAATATGATTTTTTTAAAAAAATTATCAATCTAAACAAATATAAAAATTTTATCAATATTTAATTGTTCTGAAGGTACTAAATTAACAAAATCATATTGTAATTTTATATTAGTGTTGACTGATCATATAAAAATCTGAGTTAATTTTAATTAATTGTGATATGAACTGGCAAAAAAAAAAAAGGAAAAAGAGGAGCCAGAGGATGTAGATTTAAGGTTATTTATAATAGAAGAAGAATCATAATTAATGCTATGTGGAGAGCCTCCATCCATGTAACAAGGTTTTTAATTTTCTTCTCGCTCTCTCTCCCTCTCCCTCTCTCTCTCTCTCTTACTGGTTTTTAATTATCTACTTCTACTGTTATGTTACGAAATTGGAAAGGACAGTTTCACATGGGAAAGACTCAGAGAGAAGAGTACCTTTCTTCTGTCACCTTCAATCTTCTTCTTCTTCTTCTTATTTTCTTGAATACCTGAGCTTTCCAAGAAAAACCCAATAATCTTTTCCCCAATTTTTTCCAAGATTCGCAAGAACCCAGTTCTTTTTTCTTCTTTTTCTCTTCTTCCATTTAATTTGTTTGAGTTTGACCTTATTGAAATTGTTAAATCTTTTGTGGGATCTCTTTTATATTTTCTTTGAAAAATGAGGAATTTAGCTACTTGTTACAGTGAACATGCCATTAAAGTATCAGATTCATATTGTTCTTCAAGGCCTTCAAATCAATCTTATCTTTCTCCCAATAATCAAACACCTTCAATTCCTAATGCAGTTACTTGTATATATAAAGTCAAACTTTCATCTCAGAAAACTTTCCTGATAATTCTCACATGGTGCAATAATAAATTTCCCAGTCAATTCCTTTCAATCAATATTTCTGATTCCACTTCTTCTTCCTCTTCAAAATTCAATTCCAACTCCTACTATCTGAAAAAAATTAAAGGGTCCAAAACATTTCAATCTTGCAATTCAAAGATTGAAGTTTTCTGGGATCTTTCCTCTGCTTATTATGACATTGGACCACAACCAATTAGTGGCTTTTACATTGCTGTTTTGGTTGATTCAGAGCTTGGCTTAATTCTTGGAAACATGAAAGAAGAAGCAGTGTGTATAAAAGGCCTTAAATCAAAATCCCCACCATTAAAATCAATCTTGGTTTCAAGAAATGAGCTTTTCTCAGGAAGTTCTATTTATTCAACAAAGGCTCAGTTCTATGATTCCGGAACAGAACATGATATATTGATCAAGGTCAGTAGAGATCATGAAGATGGATCAAAAACTCCTGGTTTCTTTGTTTTCATTGATAATAAGATGATTTTTCAAGTGAAAAGATTGAAATGGAATTTTAGAGGGAATCATACAATTTTCTTGGATGGTTTATTGGTAGATATGATGTGGGATTTACATGACTGGTTGTTCAAAGAAATTTCTGGTTGTGCTGTTTTTATGTTCAGGACAAGAAATGGATTTGATAGTAGATTATGGCTAGAGGAGAAATTGGGGCAGAATGGACAGGACAGAACAGAGTTCTCCTTGTTGATTTGTGCCTGTAAGAATCCTGGCTGATTCCTTAATTTTGTTCTTGTTTTGTAATTTTTTTTTCTTCTTTCGAAAAAATTTTAATTATGAAAAAATATTATAGAGAGGTTATAATCTTCTTGTTATAGGAAACTGAGTCACAAGACATGGATATTAAATTGTAAGAAATATCTTTAAGGAATGATTTCATATTTGTCTATTAAGGGTGAGATAACAATGAAACATAAATAAACACTTACCAATTAGCGTATTAATCAAATATGGATATTTGATTATTATCAATAGCATATTGTTTTAGGAATTTTAACAATGCATTAGGAGGAATTCTTATTATCAATAGCATATTGTTTTAGGAATTTTAACAATGCATTAGGAGGAATTCTTACTATTTCTTAGATTCATATACTCGATTAAGTTTAGTGGAATCTTTTATTCATATTTTTTTCCATTATTTTTTCACCAATCAATTTGCAAAATATCTTTAAGCAAATTTTTGTTTTTAATTAAATGTTGATGAATGATGGGTGAATTTTGTGAAGTTTCTTTTCTTTTTAAAAGTCAGTTTCACTATGTTTAAATAGTGGGTTTTTAAGGATTATTCTTATTTTTATAGGAGACAAGAGAACAAAAGTCTTATCATTCTAAATGTGCAAATCCTTTTCATTATTAATACAAACAACAAAATATCCTTACAAAAATAAATAAGTACAATCTACTTTTCATTCTTCTTTTTATTTTTTTTCCCAATGCTTTGTCAATAAGAAAGCATTTTTATTCTAACATTTAAATAATGTTTTTTGACAAATAAACTTGGGAATTTTATGATTTGTAATAGGCTTTGAATGATTTGAGATTGCGTTGAGAGGTTTGTGAATGTCACCTCTTTTATGTTGCAACTGTGGTATTCCATTGACTATTGTAATAGCACAAACATTTTGGCATTTTGGAAAGGACTTTTTTTTTTAACTTTTAAGGTGTTTGAATCCCATTAATTGGGAGTGCCTTTTATTAATGGTTCACGTTACTAGTTTTGAATTTTATGTACTTGCATTTACCTTTCCCTCTTCTATTTACTTTTAAATAGAATTGACTACATGCCGGATGTAAATATAAAAAATACTAAATTTTTAAAAGATTTAATTTGTCAATTTTTTTTATTAATTGAAACTCACAAGAGAATTTATGGTCAGATTTATTCTTAAAAATATTTTAGAAGTTTGCATTAAAGTTTAATTTCAATGTTATAATTTCCTCTTTAATATTAAAAAATAATTTTCATAAAAATAAAATTATGTTAGAAAAATAAGAAAAAAGAAAGAGGTTATGAAAAAAGGCTAAAGAGATGTAAACTATTATAAATTTAAGAAAATTATATTGTGAATCATGTGTGTATATATATATACACAGTCAATACTATTGAATAAGTGATAATAAAAAAATAACTTAATTTATTGATTATGTATATATGTATTTGATTTAGAATATAGATCACAATAAGTTAGATATTTTTAGATATTTGACCCATCATGACCTCTTTATATAAGATTTAGATAATTTATAAATAAGTTTAGACCGATATAGATAATATTTTTACTATTTATAATAGATTCAAATTCAATTTGAGTTTAGGATGAATACTGCTATAATTTTAATTAGATTTAAATAAATTTTAATAATTTAAAAATTAAATGAGTTCGAATTTGAATATAATAATTTTTAGAATACATACCCATTGACTTCCCAAATTTGTGATAAAATTTCTCATAAATTTATAATGAAAACATAGGAACAGATGACCTTATTTTATTTTATTTTTTCTAAAAAAAATTGTTAATTTGAAGCCGAGAGAGAGAGAGAGAGAGAGAGAGAGTCAATTTGTAATGGCCATAATAGGTAACGATTTGACTTCTAAATTTTCAGAAGAGTAATTGGTGACCCTAGTGGAAATTAGGTCCTACTTCGACCATTCAACTTCATCTAGGGCCACCCGTACAATAAATGGAGGCCCAGCCCAACATATGGCCCAAGTCTTGAAGCCTCATTTATCAACTACCAAACTTATGAACTTTGCTTCGCATGAGCTAAATCCTTGAGAATTCAAATGTCATAACATATTATTAACAATGAATTTTTTTTTAATGATCCTTGCCGTTAATCTTTTTTTTTTTTTTAAACCACAGAATTTTTATTTTTTAAATTTTCATATTCTTCAATAATACTTGTAGTTAACAAAATGATGATAAAAAATAAGAAAATAGTTTATCATGAAAATTTTAATTTCAAAAGTATTATAAATGAAGTCTGTAATTTTTTTTATAGCATAAAAATTAAGTGTGAATTTATAGTGCCACAAATCGAAATAAAAACTCAAACCATGTGAATAAAATTAACAGAATGAATCAATTTATTTAATTTTTTTTTACTAAAATTAAATTTTTAATAATTTTATAAACTAAATAATATTCTTCTCAACTTGTAAAATAAAAGGCCATAAAACATTAATTAGCAGATAAAAGGAGCATTAGCAAAACACCAAACGCATATAATAATACCGCATAATCCATCATTATTGGCAAATTAAAAGTAAACGTTGCAGTTACCATCTCAGAAAAGGAAAAATAAAATAAAATAAGATGTAGCAGTTTTTTTTAACTTTTTTTATTTTGAAAGCCATCATTAATTATATACAATTATTGATTCAAATTTATTGAGAGTCATAATATTATAATAGTTCTAAAATAGTCATTATATGCTTGCTTTAATTTAATTCTTATATGAGTTATGATTTTCAAAAGTAATAAGTGTATAAATAAATGTTCATTTATATTTATTCATAGATGAAAAATGTTATAAATAAATAAATATTCAGATTTTTATTTGACATTTTAGTTTTAAATAATTTTTTAAAATAAATTTATGTTCATTTTAATTTAACTATAATTGTTTTTTCGAAAATTAATTTAAAGATAATCTTAAATATTGAGATAAATCACAATATAAATAATATAATAATTTGTAGATTAAATTTTAACAATTTATTAATTTTTAACAAATATATTTATTTGTAATATATATATATATATATATATATATTAAATCCAAAATGATGTGTGCTCCATTATATGGATGCATGTTTATGTTACATTATTGTTAAAATATAATTATGTTTATTTAGCTATGAAGTTGAGTTTTGTTGTCTAGTTTATTTCAATATTTATTTCCTTTTTCTTCCTAGCTATAATTAAGCAATATGGTGAATGTTTGGTTGTGCATGATATGAGGAAAGTGATGGAGAGAAAGAAATGTAATATATTAATAATTAAATTGGTTATGAATAATAAAAACATGTATATTATTATTTTTATAATGAATTCCAAATTTTAAAAAAATCAATTTTGAAACTCTAGTGCTGCGATGTTCATTTTTTGTAATTGTATAAATTAACTTTCATGGAATTTTGGGAATAACTAATATTTATAAGAATGATATTTTTTAAGGGATGAAAAAAAAAATAAAAATAATAGTTACAGAATAAATGCATTTGATTATTCTAATGTAAAAACAAATCAAAAGAATAAAGGAAAATTTGAAGATCAATACTAATTTGAAGGTGTCAAATGTGAACTAAAATTGATACAGAAATTTACGCTTTAAACACTATTTTATTAAAAAAATTATTGAAGAGGCGAATGAACGAATATTAAAAAAAGGAAAATTGGGCGTGATTAGGATTATTCTCTAGTCTCATCTATCAAGCCACCCACTGCCATTTTGGGTACATATAATTATAAGATTGAAAATTTGTTAGACAAAAATTCTCTTAAAAAAATAATTTATAATGTTGACTTGGAAGTTGCTTTCTGATTGGCAATCGATGTGGGATGTAATGTATTATTTATTGTGAATAATTAATCAAGTTTGTAAGAGAAAATAATAATTCATACATTTTTTTAATTAAAAAAATAGACAAAATATGATAACTTGATGTGGGGATTGCTGTTTGCTGACCAAATATAACATGCATTATTTTTTTAATTATTAATTTTTTAATTTTTGGGAACAACATGTGAACCAATTTATTAAGAAACTGAGTTAGGGCAACATTATTAATAAAATTCTCCAGAAGTTGCAGTTCTGATTTTTTTTTAAAAAAAGAAAACTCTTCATAAATTGAGATTGCAAATGTGACATTTTGATTGCATAAAAGACCAAACAAAAAATCAAATTGAATATGCAATTTATCAATTTCAATCGCATAGTCACATAATACATGAATTTCAACAAAAAGCAAAATCAAATATCACGTCAAGGACGGCTGTAAAGTTTGAGACTTTCAAACGGTACAAGTGTTTCTCTCTTTTATGTGCCATACATAAATTTTAATGATAATTTTTTTATTTAGTTTATTTTTTTAATTATTTTAAAATATACAGACGTTATTATTTATTAAATTTAAATATTATTTTTTAATTATGAATATTACTCCAGAGAAAATGTAGGAGTAAAATTATTAAGATACAGATAATGTGAAAAATAATAAAGATATATTATTGTGTTATTATGTATATTTTTAATTAGCTCATAGAATAACAAAAAAAAGATATGGTTATATGTATTGAGATAGTTAAATTTTATAAATAACTCTGTTGCACATATAAATATAATTAATTTTTATAAATATAAATATATATGTTAATAAAGAATACCATTTAATCTTATAATTAATTATCACATTTTAATTTGATAATCAAAAATATTATTATTCCTATTTAAATTTTAAATTTGAAATTTTAGTGCTTTTCCCAATACAAAATTGGTAGAAAGCATAATCTTTAATTTTAATACAATTAATTTTTTACCAAACAAAACTTATAAATTTAATATGATAAAAAATAATTTATAGCATTACTATAAAATATTAAAGTAAAAAAATAAATGCGTATCACATTATAACATGACAAGGCAAAATAGAATAATACCTAAAAAAAGTGAAAAGAACACACAAGCAAAAAGGCAGGTGGCACAAAGGCAGCCGCAGGCAACTAAAAAAGAGCTAGCAGTAAAAAAATAAAAGGGTAAATAATTATAAAATTTTTAAAATTTTATATATTATATTAATAAGTTTTTATATATTTAATATTTAAGTTTTATATTTTTTATTTTTAAAAATTAAACTATTTAGTTCTTTTATTAATATTTTTATTCTAAAAATATTAATTAATTTTTAATATTATAAAATAATATCATTTCTTTATATATATATTTTTTATTATTTATTAAGTTATGTTTATTTTAAATTTTATTTATATTTTTTATATATAATTTATTTTAATTTTATAAATATTATTAAAAATTAATTTTAAATAATGTGAATAATATTTTTTATTATTTTAAGGATAATTTATATATATTATTTATTTTAATTTTATAGACATTACTAAAAAATAATTTTAAATAATATGAAAAATATCTTTTATTATTTTATAGATGATTTATATATAAATAAAATTAAATATAAAATAAATTTAATAAATAATAAATATAAATATATATAAAAGAAGTATAAAAAAATTATTTTATAATATTAAAGTAGTTGATTAATGATTTTAGGATAAAAATATTAATAAAAAATTAAATATTTTAATTTTTAAAAATATAAAAATATAAAAATTAAATATTAAAAATATAAAAATTTATTAGTGTAACATGTAAAATTTTAAATATTTTATAATAATTTAGTCAAAATAAAATAATAATAAAAAAAAATGAAAAACCAAACGCGGAAGCCACTTTTAAATAAAAACCACGACGTACCGCCGGCATTGCTGTCGCTCTCGGTTTTTTTTAGGTGGCCAGCGTACCGCTGGTTTGGAAGTTTAAACCAAACCAAACTAAACCATCGGTCAAGACTTTCTATGGACCCTGCGCCAGATTTTGGTTGGCTGGCTGGTATTTGTCAAGTTTTGACCCCGGATCAACCCCCCCTACCCACGTTTTTTCACGGCAGGCGGTTTTTAAAAAACCTAACTGTTCAACTTTTGAGCCTATTTCCAGTTTTACCCTTACCTTTAATTCTTTTTCTTAAAGCCTTTTAACGGAGTTGAGTTTTATTTTTCTTTGAAGGCATGAGATTGAGGACCAAATTGACTATTCAACACAATTAATTGACTCAACATATGTTCTCAATCTGTTAAAAAGAAAAATGACAGTGTTTAGTGACCATTCACAGTCTAATAATAATAATAAGTTGAAAAAGGAATTATAAAAAATGATATAAGGTTCTTTTTTCTTTCAATTTTTATATATTTTTCTTCTTTCTAATTTGAATGGGATTGTTCTAGAACTCAAGGTCTCAAAAAGGTATTGACCTAGCAGCCCATGGATGAGTGGGCAGGAATAGATTTTAAGTTGTATTAATTATTTTTGCTAAAGCAAACTATTTAGAAAGCTGAATGACATATTCCACTATGTTACATCTATTTATAGTGGATCATAAGTTGAAGGTTTCATAACTTCCATGCTTTCTTTATCCTTATTCATTTTGTCTCACCCTAAATGGAATGACTCTGTTAGTTAGGTTGCACCTCGACTCGTTTTCTTCTACATTTTTCCTTCTCCATGTGAAAAAAGTTCATCTCAAGTGGAGGATTTTTAACACTCTAATATTGTTATCTCTCTTTTTTTTTGTGATTTATTTTTAAAATAATTTTCAGATCAGTATAAATAAATTTATTATTTATTAGTTTTTATTATAGAATTTGTACATAGAATGTGATTTAATATTTTTTTATTAATAATAAATAAAATAAATATTACGCTAAAAGCTAAATTACTCGCAATATATTATTATTATCCATTATTTATATAGAATAATTTTAGATAAATTTAGTAACTTGTCATGTGTATTTTATATATTTTAAAATATTATATAATTTTATTCGTATATTGTATATATAGTTTTTAACTTATTAATAAAAATTTAATTTATATTAAAAAAATAAAAACATCTAAAAAAAATTTAATTTGTGGAACATATGAGATATTATCTTTTTATATGAATTCAACTTTATTATTCTATATTTCGCTAACCCCTACCTTTCTTTTATTAAACCCTTATTTGATCTCTTTCAAATCTCTCTCTCTCTCTGAGTCTTTCTTTGCACATCTCTCTCACTTTCTATACTATTAAACCATGTCTGCTTACAGAGGAAAATACGCTGGTAACCTTTCTTTGTTTTGTCATCTTCTGTTTTTCATTTCAGATCTTTATGTTCTTCTGTTTTGTTCAATTTTTAATTTGTTTGCTTTTGTTAGATCTGTGTTTTGTTTTGTAATTTGTTCGATATTTTTTTATTTTTTACTTTTAGATTATTTGTTAGATCTCTTGTTTTTGTTTGATCAGGGGCTTTTGAGCTTCTCCTTATCTGGAATTTATTAGAAAATGATTCTAACTCATCAGGATGATTTTGAGCTGATTCCATTTCTTTTTGTTTTTATGTTTGTGTGTGATGAAATTAGATCTGCCTTTTTTTTTATTGAATCTAGATAATTGAATCTGTTTTACCATATAGTTTTAATGGTTACTGAGATCAGTAGTATCTAAGTACTGTTTTGATTAATTAAGGCGGTTCAACTTCCTGATCATTTTGTTTGCTGGTGGGAAGATCTGGGATTTTGGGATTTTTAGTGTGATTCAGTGTGATTGGATTTGTTTATTTCTTGATCTTTATGAATTGTTAGTATTTAAGCTAATTTGGAATAAGGTTGTTTATTTCTGAATCTCGATAAGTTCCTAGAATTTATATATATAATAGAATAGAAATTTGCATTATATATATATTTTTAATGTTGTTTTGTTATAATGGTGGCATTAGTTTTGTAATTGGTTTTATTTGATTTTCTGCTCTAATTTTGTTTGGTTTTGGTTGTTTGGGGAACATCCCTGAGATTCTGATATTCTGATTGTGTTTATTTTTCCTGTTATCTATGTTTTAGAATTTGCATATGAATCTTAAATGGCATTTCTCACTCTTTGTAGATGAGCTCATTGCTAATGCTGCCTACATTGGCACCCCCGGAAAGGGTATCCTTGCTGCTGATGAGTCAACTGGCACTATTGGTAAGCGTTTGGCCAGCATCAATGTTGAGAATGTTGAGGACAACAGGCGTGCTCTTCGTGAGCTCCTTTTCACTACACCTGGTGCCCTCCAATACCTCAGTGGAGTGATTCTCTTTGAGGAAACCTTGTACCAGAAAAGTAAAAATGGTATAGTTTTCTTAACCAGATTCTGAGAAGTATCTGTTATATTTCATTCTACAAGGTTGTCCTTAATTCTACAAGCAATTTCTTATCAATGAATTCATGCTTGCGTAATGGTATTATGCTCAATAAATCTGTTAGGTATTGTTCTTTGTTTACTTTTCCCATGGATAGCTTTCTGAAATATAAGTTAACGTTGTGCAGGCAAGCCTTTTGTTGATATCTTGAAGGAGGGCGGTGTTCTCCCTGGTATTAAGGTTGACAAGGGTACCGTTGAGCTTGCTGGCACCAATGGTGAAACTACAACCCAGGGTCTTGATGGCCTTGCCCAACGCTGCCAGAAGTACTATGAAGCTGGTGCACGATTTGCCAAATGGCGTGCTGTCCTCAAAATTGGCCTTAATGAGCCATCTCAGCTTGCCATCAATGAGAATGCCAATGGGCTAGCCAGATATGCCATCATCTGCCAGGAGAATGGCTTGGTCCCCATTGTGGAGCCTGAGATCTTGGTTGATGGACCTCATGACATTAACAAGTGTGCTGATGTTACTGAGCGTGTTCTTGCTGCATGCTACAAAGCTCTCAATGACCATCATGTCTTGCTCGAAGGAACCCTTTTGAAGCCTAACATGGTGACCCCTGGATCAGAATCTGCCAAGGTTGCACCTGAAGTAGTTGCTGAATACACAGTCCGTGCCCTCCAACGCACTATGCCTGCTGCAGTTCCTGCTGTTGTGTTCTTGTCTGGTGGCCAGAGTGAGGAAGAAGCCACCCTTAACCTCAATGCCATGAACAGGCTCAAGACCAAGAAGCCATGGTCTCTCTCCTTCTCCTTTGGACGTGCACTTCAGCAGAGTACCCTGAAGGCATGGGCTGGCAAGGCCGAGAATGTGCAGAAAGCTCAGGCTGCATTCCTTGTCAGGTGCAAGGCTAACTCAGAAGCAACCCTTGGAACTTACAAGGGAGATGCCACTCTTGGTGAGGGTGCCTCAGAGAGCCTCCATGTCAAGGACTATAAATACTAAGAGGTCAAAATCTTGTTTTAAATTTCTGAAGAGGTAATGGGTCTCAGGCGTATAGTTCTAGGACTGCCTTTTTGTTATATGGCTCCGATCAGATTTAGCCATGAAATAAAAAAAAACTGGAAGAAGAAAATATTTGGTTTGTTGAGTTTGGATGGTTTTGATCAGTAGGTCTCGGAACAATTTACCTTTGGTTATTCTATAACTTAATGGATTTTCCTCAATTGTTTGTCTGCTTTTTCCTCTTTGAATTTGAACACACTCAATGGCTTCTGTGTTCTTACGATGTTGTACTTTTGTTTTTGGGATAAGCTGCCATTTTTTTTTAAAAAAATAAAGTTGGATAATTATTTTTGTTGGATTTAGAAGGTTTATAAATCATAGTTTTTTTTTTTTTTTTTCGAAATTTGCAAAACAGAAGGTGAATGAAGTTGACGAAGCAAGGAGTCGTGTTTGTTAGGATTTTATCTCCTCTTTTAGACAACCTTTTTCTTTATAGAGCCACTTGGTGATAAATTAAATATTTTGGTTGTATATTTGCGTTGATGGTTTTATTTCCTAATATATGGCTTAAGCTGTATGTTGGTGCACTGAAGGAAAATCCATTTACAAAAAAAATAATAATAATAAATAAAATTATTTCATATATATTAAGCAAGCAATAACTTACCATGTCCAAAAAAATATTTAATTTTAAGCTATATTCTGTTTCTTGTAATATTTAATATTTGTTTATTTATGTCATTTATGTAATAAAATTATGTAATAAAATTTATGATAGAAAATAATAATAGTCTTAATTTTAACATAATTAGAATCGGTTGTATAATTTTTTTTTCACTCGTACTTAATATAAACTTTGTAGAATTACCTTCTATTTGTGTTTGATGTTAATATTTAATTAATCTTATCGTGCTTGTGTAATGAAAGTTTGTGTTTACAAAATCTAAATTTAATTTAGGGATTTTTTCAAAAATATCCTAAAAAATAAAAATATTTTTAAAAATATTTCTTTTTAATTTTAATTTTAAAAATACCATTTTTTTAACTTTCAATTCCAAAAATACTCTTTTTTAAAGATATATTTTTAGTATACATTTGGTATATTAAAAATATATTTAATTTTTAAAAATTAAAAAATATACTATAGAGTGTAATTTTTTCTTTAATTTAACAGCAGTTTTTTGTCGTTTGTTTGCTATGCTTTTGACAAAAATACAAAAAAAATTAAAAATAAGTTTAAATATACCATATTTATAAAATATTTATCAAAATACCAGAAATTATAAAATATTTACTAAAATAACTGATTTTTATTAATTTAAAGAGAGTTTATAATGAGTTTATAAATTTTACGCAGTTTATAATGAGTTTATAATAAAATAATTAAAATACCCTTTATAAAAAATAAAAATTTTAAAACTATTGTAGAGGGTGTTAGTTTTTTTTTTGTTTGTTCATGTGCCAGGCCCATCAACTGGCTACCACCCAACCCAATTTAAAAAACTAAAAAGCCCATTTAGATGTGGGAGTTTGTTTAACAAGACCCATAATGGATTCAGATGTTAACTCAGAACCAATTAACATTAAAATTTAAATAAATGGCCGATGCAGGTTTCGAAACTGCTACTTTCGCATTATTAACACGACACTCTAACGAACTGAGCTAATAGGCCAACCGCCAGAGTTTCTCATTTTTAGAATTATGTATTATAACAAAACAAAAATATAAGAATAAGTTTATCCTCAGAAATAAATGATATATTATTCTCTTATGTAGAGGCTAAATAAAAAAGGGAAATAAAGTGAGAATCAATCTAAATCTGAAATGTAAAAAAAAAAAAGAAAAAAGTATGAAATCCAAATTATAAAAAATAAGGTTATGCAATTGATGTTTGCAGTTAGCCATTTGTGGGTGAAAAATAGTTTAGGAAAGATAGAAAGCGAAACTTGCCAATTTTAGGCAAGTTTTGGGAGCAACAACGTATACCAAATTATTATTGTTATTATTATTATTACTTTCTAGTGTTTTCTTAAAAGCTCACTATAACTTGTCACATCAAATTGAAATGCCACTACCCACCACCACCACCACCACCATTAAAACCGCTAGTCTCTTCCTCTCCACCACCATCACCACCGCCAACATCACCACAACATAAAAGTTAGATTTAGTTAAAAATAGTAAATATATACCAAAATTGTCAAATAATATCCTTTCCTTTAATTGACAGCCAATGACTAAAACTGTCTCTAGGCATTGGGACAAGCAATTGCAATGTGGCTTCAAGCAACAGGACGCAAGAAAGAAAAAAAAAAAACTTAAAAATAAACCAAAAAAAAAAATTTTAAGAGACCATTTGCAGTACTTTAGCTGCTGGTAGTGACTGTAACTATGTCCCCTTTCTTTGGCTTCTCCTGACCCGAAGCTTCTTTACTCTTTCCTTATTAGAACGGATACGAAAGTCCCCTTCTCTATTTTATTTTATTTTATTTCTTCTTCTTCATGGTTTGTTATTGAAGAACAATAACAAGAGTAATGTAAAAGTTCTTCTTGCGGTTGAACATCAATCTTTCTCTTCTTTTGTCTATTATAAACCAAGAAAGTTCACCTTCTTCATGCTTTACTGTTTTGTGTTTTTGTTGTAAATTCTAAAACCTTATGTCCATCAATTTATATATATGTTTAGTACTTTTGTTTATTTATGAATTTATAAAGTATGGTTTTTTAATTATTCGTATAGGTTTGAGGTGATTTAGCTATGTAATGAAATAAAAATTTAGTAATGTATCTATTAAAAACTGAACATATTAATGTAAATATTATCATAAAAGAGTTAGGTCTAAATCAACATGAAAATTATTCAAAATGATTTTAAGGCTCTATATCTTTTTAATAATGTAATTCATAATAGCTTAGACTAGGAAAAAAAAGAATCTATATAATTAATTACAATTAACTTAAATTAAAATTTAGTTATATTGAATTATGTGAAGAGAAAGAATATATCATACTTCTATTGCATAAGAAAATATGTACTTATCACTACCCTATATCATTTGTGTTTGACTTATTATATTTGTAAAGGATACAATTTTTTTTTTCATTAATCTAAATATAATGTAAGTATATAAATCATTTTAATCATTTCAAAGTCTGCTTTTTTTTTTTTGAAATTTATTTTTGGATGCTAGTAGCTATATATGCATGCTGAATTAAGTGTTTTAATTTGAATATTCTTTTCCAGTTACTTAAATAATAATAAATAAGTGTTTTAATTTGAATTTTCTTTTCCAATTACTTTAATAATAATAATAATAATAATAATAATAATAATAATAATAATAATAATAATAATAATAATAATAATAATAATAATAAAAGAAAATCATCTAAGTCTGGCCAAGGACGTAAGAACTGAGAGGACAAGTCAAGAAAAGGAAAGCAAAGCAATGAAGCAAATCAAATTCTTACTCTCTCACTCACTGCTATATTTGAGTTATCAAACTGTCAATGAAGGTTATTTCATATTATATTTATTTCTTGCTTCTTGCAGATGGGACAATATATGCAGTTTCTGTTTACTCAATGTTGTGATTTGTGGTCGTAAAGATCAATGCAGTTAACTCTCTTCGGAATTAATTAATATTTATTAATTTCATTTGACTAGTTTTCATATAAAATATTTATTTATTAAAGAAAAAATATCCTATATGCAAAAGTTAATAAAAATCTTAACGAGCAGCGACCATTCTTTTGATTTATTGGAAGTATTTTTGATTAGTTGCTCATTAACAGGCTTCATAACAAGCATTTTTCATATGGTACTAGAAATAAGACTATACTAAGCAAAACGACATTGGCTTGGCCAATACATGCTTTGCAATGATACATGTATACCATGCAAACTGGGACACAACATTACCAACCCTTCAAGAAATTCTCCAAAATGAAATTCATCCCAAAGTTTAATTTATTTTTTTGGTATAAGAAAAGTGGGAAAGCCCACAAACTAACGCAATTGAGTTACATCAGCTAAATCGTGAGACGGTAATAAACTACATGAGTTATATCAGCTAAATCGTAAGACAATCATAAACTGATTCCTGGTGGAAGACAGCTAAATCGTGAGACAATTATAAACTGATTCCTGGTGAAAGAGAACTAAAAATATAAATTTCTAACCAAACTGATCCGCAAAAAAAAAAATCACAAAAATTTGCTTTTCTCTAGACATGAGAAATTTCAACACAAGCGAAGGATGAAAAAATGCTCTTTATTTGCTTTATCAAGACTAGACTGGTTGGATGTATTCGGTCACTATTTTTTATACGTCATTTCTTCAAAAAAAAAAAAAGAAATTTGAAGTTTTCATACATATTAATAGCAGCCCTAACCCAAATAAAAGGAAGAAATGAAGAACTGAATTATAGACCACATTAATTAATTTTTATAAATTACTAATTAGTGTACTTTAATGTACTCCTTCTATGGTTTTTATTATTATTACTATTATTTAAAGGTTAAAGATAATATAGGGGCAGAAAACCAGTAATTTACAACAAAATGGTTTAACTGCTGAGATATATCTAAATCAATAGATAACAAATATATCAACAAAAATAGATAACAATTTTCCCTAAAAAATAAAAAATAAAAAACCCGTTATTAATTTTTATCTTAAATATCGAAATATTATATAGTAATAATAATAATAACGACCCATTAAAAAGATGAACACCAATCCCAATAATATAAAAATCCTAAGTCAGCTCTCTCTCACTCTTCTCTCTTTGCTTGCAGACTGCTTTCAGGTCCAATCTGTGTCAATTCTTGTACCCTCTTTAACAAGTCAATTTTCTCATCTTCACATAATCACTAACACCACCGCCCATCATCATCTTCATCATCATCACATCTTCATGGATCCTTCACTGCTCAGAAGTAGCTAGTAGACCAACTAAACAAACTGTCAGATTTGTTTAATTATAATTAATTCATTAATTATGATGATCCTCCTTTACTAAGCTTCAAAGCATAATTTTCCCACAAGTTTTCCGACCCATCACTCATCAAGAACCTAAAGCAACTTTCACTCACTGCATTTCCCACATTTGAATTTTCTGTTTCTTGTTGCCCTTGTTGTTGATGTTCATTAATCTCTTCACAATAGCCTCCTCCTCCTGGATTGTACATTGACTGATGATGATGATGATGATTGCTTTGAAAGTAACTACAATTTCTTGAATTATTTGTCTCCTTTCTTTTCTTGTTACTTTCTTTGTTTGATTCGCATTTTTCATTTTCATTTTGAATCTCACCACTCATTAGATCTTCTGTAGGAGAAGAAGATATATTTGTTTCTTTTCCTGATAAATTCCTCAATGCGTCCATTAAAGCAGAATCTCGAGCTTCTATCCAAGCTCGTTCTTTAGCCCAAAACTTATGTTCTCTATCAATTCTTGCAGCTTCTTGTTTCCTCCATTCTTCTTCTCTTAACATTCTTTCTTGTTCTTTTTCTTCAAGAGTCTTTGTCAATTTCTCAAACCAAGCCTCTTGTCTGTCAATTAATTTCCTCATTTGTGAATCTATAAAGTCTTTTATCTTCGCCTTCCAACTCTTTCTCTTTCGCCTCTTCTCAATTGAATCATTTTCCACCAATGTAGCCGTGTTTAAATCATTATCCTCAGAAGAAGATGTATCAAATTCAGAGGACCCATTGTTAGAAAGACTAAGACTATCACAAAGCTTTTGTGAGTGAAAAGTAGTTTCTTGAGTACTATTCGCAATTTGAAAACGAAGAGTACTATTATTAACAAAATGGGGATCAGAAATTGAAGAAGGATTGCTTGTTTCTCCATAAAGAGCTTCAAGTTGTCTAAAGAATCTATAATGCTTACCATCTTGTCTTCCTGCTTTACCTTCTTTAGTCTTCTTATAATATTTGTACAAGTTTTCAAATTTTTCTCTGCATTTCTTGCCACTCCTTTGATAACCATGCTCTTCATACAAGATCCTATGAATACATTTATTCAAAAATTAAAGATTAATAGATAAAAAAAAGGGTAAAAGAAACCCGTGAAAGATGAAGAGGAACCCTAGCTAAATAAAATTAAAAATTGATCGATGTTCATGTGATAATGACAATGAAATTATAATTAAATTATCTAATGTTCTGTAAGTGTTTTGTTATTGAGTTAGTTGATCGAAGTTAGCCCAATTTAGTATGTTACTGTTCAAATTACTAAAGAAAGACAAAACCTATAAGAGAGATTCCTACAAGTAGATATGCAACTAATGGGCATCTAAAAGGTTGTCCATTTTCTAGGAAAAACTTGCACCGGAAAGAAGTGTACAGATTTTCAAATTGAAAAAAGAGTCAGAAAAATTGGAGCTAATAAATCCAACATGAAACTACAAAACGAAGCTAAAAATATATACATACATATTAACACCTGAATCTGTGAGTAATGAGCAGTCGTTTTCTTAGACAAGAACCTGTAAAAGAAATTTTCTTGAAAAAGTTTTCTCAGACTATTAACAGAAGAAAAAGAGAAAAAAAAAGACTTTTAACTTTGTTTGCGTCTTCTTAGTATTTCGTAATAGTAACAAACAAAGGTTAATTAATTTTCTCCGTCAATAATGCATAAAAGAAAAAAAATGTAAGTTTTTCAAGAATCCATATATAATGGGTTTTTGTTAAAATCTTGTTCCACCATGGGAGAGAAAGTAACAGTTAGCAATTAATAGGATTCTTTTTGAGCTCACTCTGAAAGAAATAGCTAAAAATTGAAAGGAGAGAACGAATAAGAAGAAATAAGAATTAACAGGCTTTTTGATTTTATGTTATTAGAGTTAAATCTGCAGGATAGTCTGCAGTACTGTAAGGTTATGAATTCGAACATCTCTTTTAGATGCAAAATAACAAAAACAAAAGAAAAAGAGAATTTAAGTTTTAGGGTAAAGATTATAAGTAAAATACCTAGAAACCTCATCCCACAAAGGACCTTTCTGATTAGCCTCTTTAAACTTGGAATCAAGACGAGATCTGATCTCAAGAAGAGTTAAAGTCTCTTGGCGAGGCCATCTTCCAGTTCCACCATCACAACCACCAAAAGAACCACCGCCCTCACCCTCTAATCCACTAAGTGTGGCAGCAGCCGTAGCAGCACCAGCAACAACAGTAGTGTTAGCACTGTTAGCAGCAGTAGTAGCAGCAACAGCAGAAGGAGGAAGAGGGTGAGCACAGACAGCGGCAGCAGCAACAGTAGTAGTAGAATCAGAGTGAAAATCATGTAAACCACCAACACCACCCCCACCACGAGGCATGAGCATCATCATATCATAGTGATGATGTTGGGGTTGTGGTGGCAAATTTGTCGTCCGATGGGTGGTAGAAAAAAGCTCAGGTGGAGGGGGCGGTGGTTGAGGGATTGCTGGTGGGAAATGGGTAGGCCTTCCACTGATAAACTGCCGGAGATCTAGATTGTATTGATGATGGGTATAGTGATTGTGATCTTCCATTTCCATTTGATTCTTGAAAGAAAGAAAGAAAGAAAAAGAGACGAAAAGAAAAGAAAAAGAAAGAGAGAAAGAGTGTAAGAGAGCGGCAGAGTCGGATCGTGTCGTCCACGAAAAAGCTCGAATTTATGCACAGGGCAATGGTCCCATGTCTGTTTCAAAGGTTGTATGTGTGTAAGTTTTGGTTAACTACGTATAAGCTTAAAGTTCTCTTTCATTCTTTTTTTTTTATACAAAGAAAGTGCTCTTTCATTCTCAATATATATGTAAAGAGAATTTAGAAATTAAAAGAACCTATTAATAATTGCTTATTCAATCTTGTCTTGTTAAAACAATTAAAGTTTGCTAAGCTAGGTTGGGAATAATTAATTATATGAATCTTGTCCATCACCACCTTTCATAAATATATTGCTTATCATATATATATATAATATATGATTAACTGAGCTGATAATTTAGGTTTATATTTTTATTTTTTAATATTTTTATTTTTATTTTGATTTTGATTTTAATTTTAATTTTTATTGGTATAAAACTATTTAGTTTAGTTAACCAAACTAAAAATTTATATACTATACAATGATTTGTGAATTATTTATATTAAATTATTTTAATATAATTAAATTTAAAATATACATTTTATTTTATTTTATTGCCGAGAAATATAAGTGACATGATTGATACTCAAAGCAATACAGTCACTGATGGAGGCATATCCTCTTGAACACCAACAACAAAATTTGCCAATTTAGCGAGCTCATAAATAGAGGAAAAATTACCATATTTATCATATTTTATATTTTTTTTTTATTTTTATCAGAGTTATTTTAATTATTTTATAATAAATTTATAATAAATTCATAATAAATTTTAAAAAAATTATAATAAACTATTTAAATATTGTATATTTATAAAAAAAATTATAAATTCTGATAAATCTAAAAATATTTTTTAAAATATGATAAATTTAAATTTTTTTTTGGTATTTTTATAAAGATTCCATAATTATATTTGTTATATTAAAATTTTTTTATTATATTAAGAAATTTATTAAATTTTAGATTTTTTTATGTATAAAGTGAAAAGTTAAAAACTTTGGTTAATTATTATTTTATGTAATTAATCAAAAATCATTTAACCATTTATTTATACTTTAGTTTTGATTTAAAAATTTTTAAATCAAAATTGACAGTTTAATTTTTTTTAAATTTAGAATTTGAATTTAAGTTGTAATACTTCAAATAATATTAATATCAATTAAGATTATCTTAAAAGTATATAGTTTATGACACCACTTTATTAATACAATACTAATACAATACCATAGTATTAGTGTAGTACTTAAGACAGTTTAATTTCACCACTCTTGCAGCATTAGTAGAGAATTTCACCACTTTTGTTGCAGTTTACATTTCTTAATATTAAAAGAAAACAGAAATTAATAGTTAATTTTCAATGCAGAGATTGTATTAAATTCTTAATAATATAAATGAAGAAATAAAAAAAATTAGGGAAGAAATTAATTAAGAATAGTAATAACAGTAGCAAAGAAGAAGGCCAGAGCTATTGAATGAGATGACACGTGGTTAATGGCAAGACGACGAAGTCCTGTACAGAGCGTAGTAGTGCGCTGACGCGTGTACAGATTTTTTAGGATCAGGCCCTTTGACTATCCCTTGCTCCTCTCTCATCGTAGGACTCTCCTATTTTCTAGAGCCCTTCAAGCTAAACGACTTGTCGTTGCAAAAGGAATAGTCTGTATAACTATGATATATTAATGGGTCGGGTCGGGTAAATTTTCGTACGTGCGTATTTTGCAATCAACTTGATCCAACCCTAAACCTAAATAAAGTTTGTTTTATAATTTGGTGTAGTTTGATTTGATTTCAACGTTAATAAATTTTTAGATTCAAGTATTTCAATTTTTATGTTAAAAAAAAATTAAAAATAATCAAATGGATTTAAGCTAAATCATATATTCGCATATTAAAAGTATTTAAATATGAAATATATTAATATAATAAGCATATATTTTAAATTGAACATATCAATGACATGTACCTGGTGATTATTTATTTATTCATTTTTTTTACAAATTAAAGATTACAAATTAATTTGGACTTGCACGAGCAGATCCTTCCCAAATAATTTTAAACAGTGTTGCATTATGCAAAATTTAAATTTGAAAGAGATAAGAAACTACTGCTTATTTGATATTTTATAATTGTAACCCATCTGTTACACCCTTACTTATTTTATTTTTTCACCTATATATTGCACCGCTCAATTTGTGTGTATAGCGTATATTATATATATACGACCATTATTTTATCGATAATTAATTATACTAATACTATTTTTTTTAATTGGCGAATCGGATAAACTGTATGCTTATCGATTAATAAAATTGAAAATTTAAGAGTGGAATGAGGAAAAAAATTATAAATATAAGGATGCAATAAGTATAAAAATAGAAGTTTAGGAGTCAATAATCCTTTCTCAATTAGACAGAATTATTTACGACAAATGACACTTTTTTTGGACAATAAAATATATATACAAATATAATTCAATCAAAACTAAATAAAATAATTTTAATAGAAAAAATTATTAATTTTATTCAGTTTTGATTAGTCAAGTGTATATATACATTATCCATTTAAGAATTTTCTCTGTAAAATAACTATTTTAGCAGACACTTTACAACTAAACGGTTAGCTCAATAGCAAGTTTAAACTTGATCATCATCGTCATCAGCTACAACGGTTAATGTTCCAGTTGAAAACAAATCAAATGATTGCATCAAGATGAAATTATAACAAATGAGCTATCATTTGAATTATCCAAAATAATTTAAAAATTATATCATTATATTATTCAAAATTTAATTTTAATTCGGTTGATAATGAAGATTAATCTTCTTTTATCCAGATATTAAAAACAATTAATTAACAACTTACCTCGTTTGATACTTTTTGCCTTACCGGTATTGAAATTTGATTTAAGGAAGCCTTAATTTTATGGAAAGGTTAAACTAGAAAACAAAATTACATTTATCAGCTGCACCATAAATTTAGTATTTAATTATATTAATAATTATTATGATTATCATATTGTATATTATTCATTTGAATATTAATTTCTTAACAACAGTGCAGCAGACTATTATTGTACCGCCTGGGACGTATGACAAAATTGCTTTTTGCAATTAATTGGTCAATATATATATATATATATATATTTATTTATTTTAGGGAAGGATTTTAACTTCAGTATATGTACAATAAGAGAGAATATATGCATTATTTAAATATAATAATTAATTTTTGTTAACATTAAATATAATAATTAATTTAAAATTAGTTATAACTCTTTTTTTAATGCTTATACTTTTCTGATATAATTTTCAAAAATATTATTAGTAGATATATATACTAATTAGTAATGACTTTTAATTTGTTGTTTAACCCATTTCACGTACAATACTAATTCTTATTATAACCTCTTTTACTGCAAAGTGATATTGTTTTTTACTGAAATCAATAATAACTGAATAAAAATTAATTGTAAGCTTTACAAAAAAGTTCTTTCACGTATCCATTTATGAAAAAAGATCAATCTATATTAAAATGTTTTAATTAATGTAACAACCAGTGCGCATGATTTAATTGGCAATACATATACGCAGAAGTGGATTTTTTTATGGAGACATAAATGTATCACAACGTTCAAAATTTTAATAAATATTATATATATTTAATTTTTTTTAAAAAATTAATAATAATTTTAATATTTTGCCCTGCAAGATTGAAAATATTTATTATAATACAATCACCCGTCCAAAATTAAAGTTTAGACCTCATCACTACATATATATTTTGCATAATAAATCTAAATTTAAATTTTTCTCATGCATGATAATTAAAATATAGCTAAGATATATATTAAAAATACATGCATATTTTATAGATAATAAATTCAGAATTAATTTTTTTTCATACTTTAATATCTATATTATAAAATCACTTAGAAGATAATCTATTTAGAGAATTAATTGAGCATTAAACTTTATTATCTTCTAAGAAATTTAATTTAATTTATAATTTTTCATCCAATAAATTAAATGTGGTGACTTTTTTTCTTATTTATAATTAATTTCTATATGGATCATTCTCAATTAAACTGATGAAATCTCAATAATTGAAGAATTGTCTGAACAGCACTACAGAAAGTAGAAAGCACTTTGACATTTCACAAAAAATGTGTAAGAAAGTGTGGACCCATTTTAATCTCTATCCATTAAATGGTATTTTTGAACATGAATATCAATCTCCCATGTGATCTCAATAAAAATAAATAAATAAATAATTTCTGATCAAAATAGATTTTTTTAATGGTTATGTTGCTAAAAAATAAAAATAAAAATAAAAATTGTACTGCATATAGTCACTGCCATCTTTTGAACTACTTATAATACCCTCTCTTTATCATTTACTATTTGCCTGCCACTGCCTTTTGCCTTCCTTTTCCTTAATTTCTCCTTTAATTAATTTGCCCACATTTTCATTTATTATCCTTACTTTCTTTTTTTTTTACTCTATTTGCTTTAATCTTGTGATTACCCAAGATTAGGAAAAATCAGTCTGTTCTTTCAATTAAAATCGTTGATTGTTTAAAACTTGGGAGTGTGGGTGTGAAATATTTTTAAAATTTGGGATTAAGTATTTCATATTTTAATGAGTCTGAAAAATTTATATTAATCTATAACTTTGAATTATAAGATATTGAATATTAAAAAAAAATTATTGATTATTTTTATATGTATACTTTGTTGCCCTGCATGATCTTAAAACGTTTCATCTTATTCAGTATATTAATTTCATAATTTGAATTTTTGTAATGATAACATTTATGATCTGACTTATATTTTAAAAAATTAAATCCGAAGGAAGTTTTTCATTGAGATTTGTGATGATGAAAAAAGTGAGAGATGGTAAGATTAAATATAAATACTTTGTATTAAAATTATTTACTATAATTTGTATTTAGTTCTCATATATGAATAATAATTTTTTTCACAGTCATGTCAACAATTTTTGTGTTATTTTTATTGTTTGATTTAATTAATTGAATGTTAATTCGAGAATTTTGATTCATTAACAATATTTCTCTGAGGTTATGTGGGTTTGTGGGTGTCTGGTTGAATATATTCTCAGGGCTGTTGCCCTCTTTTTGTTAGCAGGCCTCTTCTCTGTGTTGAGGCCGATGCTTTGTATGGAGATATTATTAATTTAGTGTGTTGAACTTGTTTCTTCTAGAGGATGTTGGTTTGTTGTTCCGAGTTCCTAGTCATGGTCTATTCCATGGCTCCCTGTTTTCTTTATCTCTTAATTAATGAAATATTTTCATTACTGATCAAAAAAACAATCTTTCTCTAAAAATTAGAATTAAATTGAGTAATTTTAGGGTTAAAAACTTATCACAGCTGCAAAGTAGTGATTTAAACTGGGAGAAAGCTATAAAAAGTGTGTGCATGCATGCCAAAACAAGAGATATATAAACTGCCTCTGAACTTGCACAGTATTAAGAAACACAGACTTCTTATAATTAACACATTTTTTAAGAAGCATGCCCTGCCCTGCCATGCCATGCATAACCCCCCCAGACTTTTCTTTTGCTTCTTGTTCTTTTTTGAAAAAATTTTGTACAATTAACCCAACAAGTACTTCATTACTACTGACTGATTGTGAAAATTTTGAAGTTTGAACTCGATTTTCTAGTTAAAAAATCTAATTTATATAAAAAATTTGTTTATGGATCGACCAGCAATTAATTAACTAACTTAAAGTATTCACTATTTATTTTTTTTTAACCTTATATATTTATGTATATGTAGATCATACTGAAATATTTTTTATAAAATATAATGTAAAGTACAAGAAACTCCTTGCTGTATCGAGAAAGACAGAACAAATATAGTGAATACTTCATATACTTCAAATACAGTACAAGATATAGATCATAATATCACAAATTTTTTAAAAAAAAAAAACTGTTTGGGTATTTATATCAATATATATAAATATTGGCAAATGCAACTCATATAATTAAAACGTATGTAATAAAATAATTCAAAAACTTATAACTAGGTAGATGATATTAGCATATGGGGCCAATTTTCTCGTATTATAATAAAATTTTTTATCCAATTAAAAATTAAATATCCATGTCAGTGTAGAAAATTCATAAAATATATCATCTATATTCTAACTCTAAAAATTAAGTTTTAATTAATAGTAAGTGTGACAAATTCTTTTATCAATTTAAATATGAGGTTATATGGTCAAATTTTTTTTTATTATTACTATGGTCAAAAAATTTAATAATTCAAAATAGAACAGGAGTAACTGAAAAAAAAATAAATAAACCAAGCTCAAAATTCGAAAGGGGGAAGAAAGCTATTAATATTTAATATATTTAATTACCGTATATACCATAACAAATTACTTTTGAAAAGTCTCCTTGGAACAGTTACTTAAGGATTGAGCCACATGTTTTGGATTTTGTACAAAGAAGAAAGCCAATTTTTTTTTATTGACATTTAATTTCGCTCTAGCTTTAATATGATTTATAATTTTTGTTTTTATATTTGAGAAAAATTAAATTTTATTCTATTTATAAGAGTTTAAGATACATAAATAAAAATTTTTGTAAGCCAAATTGAGTTTAATTAAATTCATATTTTGTTATTACTAACACCTTATTTATTTTATGATTTATCATGATTTTATAATATCTAATATGATTTAATTCTTATTTATTTTAAATTTTATCATGTATAGTATGATTTTTCATTATAATCTCCTGGTTAGAAATAAGTGGTTTTCAAATTACTCATTTAATGCTTTTCTTTGATTTTTTTTAATTTTATTTTTTAAAAATATTTAAAATAAATTTTTTAAATAAATAATTTTTTTCATCATATAATATTAAAATTTTAAAAATATCATCAAATTAAATAAAATATTTTTATTCAATCGTATCGTAATATATCATTTTTTAAACATGATAAATATTATTTACAGTATTATGCAATATGATATTATATATTATTAAATTATATTATAAATTATTTATATAAAGTGTAAATAAATATATTTAATAATATATATATTTAATAGAAATTTTAATAAAAAATATTATTTATATATAAAATTTATTTTTAATATGTGAAAATATGAATTGAGAATATAATATATTTATATGCATCTCAAGTACGATTGCCGTTTTTTAAATGGGGAAGTAGCTATAGGGATACGGGCTGCCCGGTTTTTGGTGTTTGGGAGTCCTTAGAATTATAGAAGCTTTGGATTTTATAATATATTGTACAATACAGCACTTATCCTGCAGCTGTTATGACATGCACGTGTGATATGCATTATTGACCATTGGATTCTGACCATCATTATATCATTGTAGATATTTGCTTCGAATAATCCAAAAGAGTATAGTAATGCCTCAATTGATATGGATTATAATTTAGAATTCTAATTACTTGGAAAATCTTATATATATATATATATATAGCTAGTTTTGAAGTCCATTAAATTTTGTTGAAATAGAAAGTTATTATTTTTACCTTTTATTTTCAAATGAAAAATTCTAAGTAGCTACATACGAAAAAATTGTTGAAAGATATATAGGATTTTTTCAGATTTTACAATAAGATTATTAGGCAGAGAATGCAACAATAATTTGTTGAAACATATATATATATATATATGATTTTTTTAAAAAAAAATTGATTTAATCATTTGATATATATATGTGGGAAAAGGGTAACAACAAGCATTTGATACCTAAAAATAAGGTTTTATAATTTCCATTATCAAAAGGCAATCATTGATTGACTTTCTATACCATACATAAATGGCATATTAATTAATAATTTCAAGAAAGTTAATTGTTTTATAAAAAATTCTCAAAATTTGTATGGTGTATTTTATACACCAAATCAATTATAGATTAATATTTTAAAGTTTGTTATAAATATGTATATATAAAAAACATGAATACAATTTGATATATTATTAGGATATGACAGGTAAATTATAATTAGTAATTTTGAAAGGAAGGGTGTCTGGATCCACAAGAAAAAGATAATTGAATATTAATATATTGAACTTTTCTAATATTTAGTCAATCAATATTGGGAGATAGTTGCTTTTGGGTCAATTTCAAAAGCAGTAGCAATCTAAATTAAACTAATAATTAATTGAATAAAATGCAAATGCACTAGAAATGACATAAAATTTATATTTGGTGCTTTATCCACAGTCTCTTACACTTTCTTACTTATTCAATTTAGACTTGAAATAAAAAACGAGAGAAGTGATGATAATCATATAAATTTTACTTAAGAATCAAGTCAAATACACATAAATTCAAGACAAATTTATTTAATTATAGAGAAATCAATTATTTTATTTCCATACATGTAAGATAATTAACTTTAATCCATTTAAAAATATTTATATTAATAAGTGTCTCGAAAAACAATTTAAAAATACTACAAAAAATCAAATTTTTTAGGTGAAATATTGAAAGTAAAAATAAACGGATACCAAATGGGAAGAAAATGGGAAGGAGAGTATAGACAAAGTGAGTCAGAAGGGGGGGTGTAGAAAGTAGAAGAACGTTCCATCCATGCAGTGTCTTTATATACATCACATTACATTACAACCAAACAAACAAGTGCACGAGTGCTCCTTATTCTACGCTGATCAGGTGCTGCTGCTCCTACCACTGCTCGGCATTTCAATTTCTGAATCATTGCCTCTTTATAAATTTATAAGTCTTTTCTTTTATGTTTTTTTATTGATTAAATTTAAAAATCATTTAATTAATTACACTTATTTGGTTAAGTTCAGTAGTTCATCTTCTTAAAAAAAATTAATTGATTCTTGATGGGTAAAGAAAAATAAATTCTGTTAATTCTATATATGTTATTGAGAGTTTAATTAATTTTTACAAAACAATAATATTAAGAAATTGGTTGTTGAATTAAACATATTTTTTCCTTCAAAATTAAAAAATAAGAAATGCATCATACTTTTTTTTAAAAAAAAAGAATAAAGAATACATTATTAAACTAGATTCGCAACTTTTTAGAAACAATATTTCAAAATTAAAAATTAGTATAAAAAAATATTTTTACAAAATGATGAACAAGCAAATTTACTTATCGTCGAATTTAAACTATAGAAATACACTATATTTATTTCTAAAAATAATTTTAAACAAAAATAATATATTATGTTTTTACTCATCAAATTGAGTCTAAGTGGTTAAAAATAATTATATATATATTTTTTTAATTTTTGACAAAAATTGAGGACAGTGGGTCCATCCGTCCAGCTGGCAAACATATTGAGCTTGATATGACGATGGGTTTGATAAGATACGATGGATGCATGCATTCAAAGATTTGCATCAAAATTTGGAGAGAGAAAGAGAGGTTAAAAAAACAGCGTTTGATTTTAAACAAAAGCAGCTTTCTTTTTTTTTTTTCTTGATTCTTTTTCTAGGCTTTGCTTCTTAATTTTTTCTTTTCTTTTCCATTCCTTTTTCTTTCTTTCTTTCAGAAATGTAATCTCAAAAAGAGGCAGAGCTTCAAAAGACATAACATTATAAATAATTTTTTTCACTTATATATGTTATATGTTAAAAAAATTAAAGTAGAAAAAAAAAACAAATCAAGGATTTTTTTTAAAAAAAAATAGAGATATGTACTTATAAAATAAGCATTAGTAAATTTGTAGTTTTGTTCTTATAAAAACAAAATAATGTAAAGTAAAAGATGAATGTTTTTACATAAATACTTTGCACCATAGAAAAAATAATATTTTTTTTTCTGAACAGTAGCAATTTTCTATTTCTAATTTAATCAATTACACCAATTATGACTTTTTTTTTGTACCTAAAAGTTAATTATTTTTCTGATTTGTTTCGTTGAGATATATACAATAAGTAAAAATCATAATTTTGTATTTACCTGATCCATTGTTAATGCTAAGTCAACTCTAAAAAATGAAAATTGATTTCTTTTTCTTTTTGGAGCAATAATGTAGTTGCTTATTAAGGATATTATCATCTCTTGAGAACTTTTACTTTTACTTTTTTTTTTCTTTGTGTGTGTGTTTATCATAACCAAAATCATTGTGGAAAATCCGACAACTCATTAAAGAAAAATTTTGGAAATTTTTTTAAAAAAAGGAAAATAAAAAACAAAAACTCTTTTTTTTGGAAAATAAAAAACTCTTTTTAATGGGGCCATGGTTATAATGTTTACCAAAGATGTCTTATTTGAATTTTCATCACATTTAGAGCTATTTTTCTAAAAAATTTTGAAAGCATTTTCACATAGATGTTTATACATTTCAAATTCTTCACATAAAAATCTAATTAATTCTTTATTTAGAGAATAAATTCACAGACAAATTATTTTTCTTTTTTTTTCCAAGGCATATATAAGTGGATGGGAAACTAATTAATGATATTAAAACTTAAAACTTCTTTTATTAATGCATCAAAATTCAATATAAATTTAGTGAAAATGACACGCTAGGCCAAACCCTTTTTAGAAGATCATCGTCTATACTTTTAGACTCTTGGACATATCAAAAGATAATTTCTATTAAAACATATATAGTTGATTTAGAGAGAAAAAAAAGTTTACCGATTGAGTTGTTAATAGTATTATTAATATATAAATAATCTATAAGACTATTTTTAATTATTTTTTATGACTACATTTATACAATTAAAATTGTAGAGCCCTTCCTTTAGTGAAAAAAGAAAAAAAATAAAAACCTTATTGCCGGAGTGCAAAACTGAAAAAATCAAAGAAAAAATGTGTGTTTCTATACAAGTCTATATATAACAAACTAAGAGTATAACTATCTAAAGCTAAGTTAGTTATAATTTCATTTCATCTCAATCTAGCTAATTACAGTAGCTAATGTGTGTTTCTATACAAGTATATATATAACTAACTAAGAGTATAACTATCTAAAGCTAAGAGTAACTATGTTAGTTATAAATCTCTTAATTTGACAGTTAAACTAACTAATTGCTGTCAGCTAAGCTATAATCATGAAAGCACCAAAACGTTGTATAGAGTAAAATAACTCAGGTTTCTTCATCTCCCTCTCAAGTTGAGGAGTGAGAGAGAACCATCAGACCCAACTTGCGAGAAAACACATCGAAATTCGCTGCTGGTAAAGTCTTTATGAAAAAATCAGTGAGTTGATTATGAGAGGAGAGATGTTGAGAGGATACAAAGCCAGCCTTGTATTTTTCACGAATAAGATGGAAATCTATATTAATATACTTTGTCCGTTTGTGAAAAATAGGGTTGGCTGTAATGTGAAAAGCCACTTGGTTATCACAACATAGAGGGATAGGTAGTTGTTGTAGAAATCATAGATCTTGTAGTACATAGGCAACCCACTGAAGTTTACAAATTGTAGCTGCCATACTACAGTATTAAGCTTCAACTGAAGATCGAGAAATAATGTTCTGCTTCTTTGATTTTCAGTAGATTAGGGCATCACCGAAAAATACACAATACCCAATAATCAATCGTATGATGTCTTTGCAAAAAGCCTAGTCAACATCACTATAGGCTCATAGTTGAAGATTGTTATCAGCAACATAGAAAGCCCCTTATCTAGATTACCTATAAGGTAGCGTAGAATATTAAGAATAGACTGCCAATGTGCGTCTCTAGGAGCATGAACAAACTGGCTTAGTTGTTGAACTATATAGATAACATCAGGTCGCATAAAGCCCATATAGAGTATATGACCAATTAGTCTGTGAAATGGTTGGGGATCAGGTAATAAGGCACCTTCTGTAGCACTATAAGAAGGACCTTTGGTGATAATAATAGTCATGGCTTTACAATTAGTTAAGCCAACATCTTGAATTAGGTCAAGAAAGTATTTCCTTTGATTGAGAAATAAACCAGAAGATGAACAAGGCAGTTCAATCCTTAGGAAATACCTTGCAGGGCCTAGATCCCTGATAGTAAACTCCTTATGAAGATAGGCTTTGATATCCTAAATAGCTTATTCTAAGTTGCCAGTAACAAGAACATTATCAAAATGCACCAGTAAAGCCATAAAGCATGAGTCATTTGTGAAAGTGAATTGATAGTGATCATGAAGTGATTACTGAAAACCATTGAGTTGTAGATGTTTTGTGAACTCCATATTCCACTATCTTAAGGCTTGTGTGAGTGAGATAGTTTACAAACTTGCCCTGGCAAAGCCTTATAGAATCCCTAAAATGGTAGCATATACACTTATTTATCAATAAAGCCATGGGGAAAGACATTATTGACGTCTAGTTGGTGTAGTGGCCATGTTTTTTTTAGCTACAACTAGTGCCAAAACCATTCTAACAGTGACATGTTTATCTACAGGAGAAAAATTTTCAGTGAAATCAACACCCTCTATTTGATTATAGCGCTTAGCTACCAGGGAAGCGTTATACCTCTCTACACTACCATATAGCTTGAGTTTAAGTTTAAAACTTATTTTGATCCAATAGGCTACTTACCTTTTAGTAATTCTGTAATAGTCCAGGTTTTATTGTCTTATAGAGCTTGGAGTTCAGCTTGCATAGCTTGAATCCATTGTGGTTGAGAAGAGGCTTCCCTATAATTCTTTGGTTCATGAATCATTGAAAGGTAAGTGGGTCATCAGAATAGACTAGGTTAATTTTAAAGTCATTTAGCCAAGAGGGTGGTTTAACAACTCTAGTACTTCTTCTGAAGTTTTCATGAGGTTTGATAAAACCAGTAGGCATATCAGTATTTGTAGAATGTGGTTGAATTGTATGGTTACTAATGTCTATAGGACTTGTTTAAGTAGTGGCAATTATGGAAGGGTTAGGTAAAATAGAAATTGATGTTGATGATGCATGAACAGATGTACTAGGTTGATCAAGAATATCTTTCAGAATAGGATTTGGTAAAGTGGAGGTGAAAGAAGGTTGAGGATGATTAGTTTCGTGAGGTAAGGTGGCTTCATGAAATTAAACATCTCTGGAAGTGAAAAGATGATTATTCTCAAATTCATAGAGTTTGAAAGCTTTGTGATTATGAGAGTGTCCCAAGTAAATGCATTTTATTGCTTTAGGTTTAAAACTTAGTTTTGTTTGGTAGGTTATTTTTTGTAAAAGTGAGACATCCAAAGGTTCTGAGTATAGAGTAATCTGGTGGTCTATGAAACAATAGTTCAACAAGAGTTTTCTAGTCTAGTAATGAGGTAGGTAATCGGTTTATCAGAAAAGTGGCATGTAACATTGCATCTCCCGACAGAAACATTTGAAGGTTAGCTTGAATAATCAATGCTCTAGCAATTCGCACAATATGCTTGTGTTTGCACTCTACAATTTTAAACTATTGTATATAATCAATGCTCTAACAATTTGCACATATGAAGGTTAGCTTGAATCATCAATGCTCTACCATTTTATTGGAGAGTATATACTCATGACCTTTAGTGAGGGTTCCATATGTATGCAATAGAGTTTGACATTGAATGCTTGGAAATTCAGAACCATTTTTTATTCTAATAGCCTTAACTTTTTGTCCAAATTGTGTATTGACCATGTTAAAAAACTTGGTTAACAATTGGATAGTTTGGGATTTATTTCTCATTAGATATACCCAAACTTCCTTAGTATGATCATCAACAATGGTTAAAAAAATAATGTGCTGCAATCAATGTTGGTGTCAAATTTGGTCCCTAAATATCAATATATAAAATGTCAAATGGGTGATCAGTGTTTGAGTGGCTAACAGGAAAGGGAGTTTAGCCATAGAACACACTTCACAACAAATCATCAAATTTATTTACCTTACAAAAGGTAAATGAGTTAGCACAATAGAAGATGGATGTCCTAATCTGTTATGCCAAACACATACTGAATCAAGTGTAGTAACTTGATTTATTACACATAAAGGTAAAGAAGAACAATTAATTCTCGTGTTGTTTATTACATTGAGAAACAAAAGATTGGGCTTCCAATATGTATAGATTACCCATTATTTTCCCAGTATCCAAGCATTCTTTACTCTTTTGGTCCTGTAACACATAAAAATCTTGTGAAAAATACTAGTTGTAGGTTATGAGAATAGGTGTTAACTTCTTGACAGAAAGAAGGTTGTGATTGAAAATAGGCACATATAGGACATTGGTTAAGGTTAGGTTTGGATGGATTTGCACTGTGCCTATCAAATTTACTTGTACTTTGTTTCCATTAGGTAGATAAACTGTGGTAGGATGTTTTATTGGTAGAATCGTACTGAACATTCTAATATCTGGACATTTATGGTTAGGGGTTCCACTATTAATAATTCAATATGTATTTGTTTTATGTACATTGTGCTAGAAATATTACCTGTAAAATCATCAGTCTGCACAAAATTCACAGAATTCTCCATTGGAGCTTGCTTGTTCTGCATCATCTTAGTGAGTTCTTATTTGATCATCTCAGTAATGCCTTAAGGAGTATTCCTTGATTGTTTTGAATTGTTATCACCATTCCTAGTGTTTGCCATATGCACTTGCATATGTTACCTTTTCTGTTTCAAATCAAAGTACCACTTAGGATACCCTATGAACTTGAAGCAAGATTCCTTCAAATGCCCTGACCTCTTACAATGATCACAAAACTTATTATCATTTCTACCAAATTCTCCTCTTTCTTTGCATGTCTCTTCCATAATTCTGTTTGTCATTGAATCGAGATCTCACAAACATAGCATAGTATTATATGCAGTCATATTCATAGTTCTTTGCCTTTCTGTGCATAACACTAATGAATGAACCTTGCCTATTGAAGGCAATGGATCTTGAATCAAGATCTAATCCTTTGCCTGATCAAAATCATTCAGCCCCATCAAGATTGCATAAGTCTATTCAAAGAATTTGTATCTTCCATTGCGTTACTTGCTCCACATTCACACTTACCACACATGCATTGTGGTGTTGGACTCAAGCAATTAAGTTCATCACACAATTTTCTGATCTTTGTGAAATAAACATTCACTCCTAGATTTCTTTGTTTAATAAAAGATATCTCCTTTTGTAGCTGAAAAATCTACGGCCCATTATACTCAACATAATTCTCTTCTATTGAACCCGCATGTAATACTCTTATATTCCATATATGTATAGTACATATATCTCATATATGTAAGATATGTATACAGAATATAAACATGTCAACACCCTTATCATTTGAAAATTATCCATAATTTAAAGAAAAATATTTTAATCCTTAAAAGATATTTTATTGAGTAAATAAAAATAAAAATTAGTAATTAATTATTAAAAATACAAACTTTAAAAGAAAATCTCTAAAAAAAAATTACCAGAGTTTTGTTTATATTTCGGATGTTCCCAAAAAAATATTAAAACATAACCTACATAAAAATATTCACTCTCAAAATATTCTCAATCATTTATTCAAGCCTCCAGTATCATCCACACAATTTAAAATCTCAATATCACAAAATCATATATATTTATATATAGTATCTCAAATACTTAAATTACATAAACAAATATTAAGTTTATAACATTAATTCATATTAACACAATATATGCATATAATAAGATATAAAATGAAAGAGTACATGATATGCTAGCACTCTGGTCTTATGACTATAATAAACTTCTAGTAATACCCTAAGTCTTAGACTTGGTCTGGTCTAGCAGGACTCTCTATATCTATCATGTCACTTACGTGATAAAATTTAATCACGCTAAGCTAGATACATACTTTGATAACAATAATTGATAACATGAATAAAATTCCCTTAAAATACATTATGCTCCAATGTCCTATAAATTATATATATAATTCATTAACACATCACAATCACCAACACACATTAGCCCAAAAATTCTTATACAATAATCAAGCTTCAGAAATATTATTTTAGCATATCTCAACAATGACGATACCAGCGTATTTCGTCCAAAGATGTAACCATAACTATGATACCAGCGTGTCTTTTTCAGCGACATAATCATAACTATGACACTAGGGCATCTCGCCCAAAGGTGTATGGCATGCAAAACAATACCAAATATATTTTTTTGAAACTAAACATTATATAAGGCAATATACAATACATATGATAAACTCTATTTCCATATTTTTTCATATTTCACATTCATTTTTCATATTTCTAATCATATCTAGCATCATTCGTAGTCACAATCTAAATGTAGCTAATTTTTACATTTTAGTGCATAATTCATACTTTTTACATTTTATACAAATCACTATTAGTAGCCATATTATAATGGCTAAACATATTATAATTTATGTAAATTATGCATTTTTACTTCAAACATAGCATATCACACATAAACATTAATGTTCAAGTAGCATAACACATTCATTCATATGCAATGTGTTATTTCAAAAATAATGCAATTAAAATAGTGGCTATCAAAGTATGTACTAATCTTTATTATGCCAAAATCCAATCCTTAATCATCCTTCGATATCAGCTTCACTAATTACCTTTCTTCACTTCAATTGAGCAAGTCTACTTTACTCGATCCTAAGCCATATTATAAGTACAAAAATAGCATTAACATTTTATTTAATGCCATTTTAAACACTTAAACATCAATTATATTCATTCTATCCAAAATCCCATCAAAAACATAATTACCCTAACTACCACCAAACCCAACCATTTCAATTATCCAACCATAAAATCATTATATACACATCAATATAACATCAAAACAAACTATATTAGCAATTATTAAAACTCTCATAAAAATCTCAATTTCCACATATCACTTCTAAAAGGCTAATTTCACCAAAATTTTATCATATCCCACTTCCAATCATAAAATCAATATGCACATATCAAGATAACTTCAAAATAATTCATTTTAATAATTTAAAACACCCTTATCAAAACTTCAAATTACATATATTCATAAAACATAAAAAAAAAACTTCTTAAACTTAGAAAATACTTACCTAACACTTAATTAATCTTTAAAAGCACCATTAATCTCTTGAAATCTTTGTAAGATTTGGTGTATAATAATATGAAGCAAAAATCTCCCCTCTTATTGTTTAAAAATTTCGGCCTGGTTGAAGAGAAATGAAGAAGATGAGCTTTAATATAAATTCCATTTTTCCATTACCCTAACTTATATATATAATTACAACTAATTAATTAATAAAATATTGTAATATTTTTGTTTTCCATCAATAAAAATTTTAAACTTTAATTATTTTTTAATAATATATTTAATTATTATTATTATTTATTTTTACTTTTTACCTTTAACTTCTGGCTTTTTATTTTTTGATTTTTGTTTTTTAGTAAAATGTATATATAAGATATATGTTAGGTGTATTTCATCTATACAGTAAGTATTCAACATATATTTTTTGTATATATTATGCATATATTGGGTATATACTATGTATATTCTTCATCCATCACTTAAATTAACCCCCATATTAACTATTTTATTGTATTTAAAATTGTGGATGTTACACCGCAATTCATTGGCTGAAACTATGTAAATGAATGCCCAAAAGATCTCTTTATTCATAGCATTTAAGATCCAAGATCTCACCATGGAGTCAGTTCTACGCCACTATTTATATTCTTTTGTACCTTCTGCAGGCATCTGTCCTTTGTTCTCTATAAACTCAAGTTTATTCTTAGCTTCCAATGCAATTTTCATTGATATGCCCAAAGCAAGAAAGTTATATCCATTCAACAAATTTGAAACCAAGATCATTCCCAGATTATTAGAAGATTGGAGATAAAGCGGATTACTGATAACACTAACTTAAGTGGAATTTCGTTAACTGTTTGTGCTGAATTTTCATTCATCTTTCAATGAATCAACAAGAAATTCAAGACTAAAGAAAGAAGTAGAATCGAACAATCGAGAAAATAAATCAACAAAATTCTTAATCAAATCTCACGAAAGTCTCTCAACCCTAGTTCTCCGATACCATGAAGAAATCAGAGAAAAAATGCAAGAAAATTTTATTTCATCTCAATCTAACTAATTACAATAGCTAATGTGTGTTTATATATAAGTACCTGTCTAACTAACTAAGAGTATAACCGTATGGAGTTAAGAGTAACTGTGTTAGTTACAAATGTCTCAATTTGATAGCTAAGCTAACTAATTGCTACCAGCTAAGCTATCTTAGCTAATTGATCTCTTAACCCAAATGCATCATATCATGAAAGCACCAAAACGCTGCGTGGAGTAAAATAACTTAGGTTTCTTCAAAAACATTTATAATAATTAACACCACACAATAGTTGAAACTAAAGAGGGGGATAGTGACATTTTAACACATCTATAATTATAATAAACTAGTAAATTAAGTACCTCTTCTTATAGTCTACAACTGGCTGATTACCAAATTCTATTCAATTAAATCTTAATTTCAAATTAACTAAGTCGATTTAAAATTTATTTATTATTAAATTTTATTAAACAAAATTTTAATTTTAAATTAATTGTGATCGGCTTGAAATACAGGCCTTTTTAATTATTTAGTGCTTTTTTTTAAAAGAATTATTTAGTGCTTTGAAAATTTCATTGTCTTGTGAAGACGAAATAGGGTTATCTAATTGGTTAATACAAAGACTAAAGTTTGATTACTGATTAGTATCACATAATCAATTTGATTTTTGAAAACCTTAATTAATTAATGTAAAAAATCATATATAGAACAGGCCTGTCTTTGTTTGACGAGATTTGATGATATTCAAGGCAAAGATACTTTTGCCACTAAAAGGATACTTCTCTTTAATTACTAGTTACTACACAAATCAAATTCTTTTTTTTTTTTTGAACTTTCTTGCGATTCATCATCAATAACCTTTTTTATTTTTATTTTTTATTTTTTTAGAAAAAAAGAAAGAAAAGGGTGACAACTCACTCTCCAATAAAAAAAGAAAGGACAAGTTTTAAATACAATCAAGCAAAAAGGTTGCCTGGCCTAGTTGGGAAACCCTAGCCTTTCTTGCTTGATTGCTTCACTTTGCTGCTGTGCCCTTTGGCCTGTTTGTGTTTGTGTGCCTTTTAATTTCTGCTTAGCAATCGACTCTTTCTTTGACTTGCTACTACTCTTTCCCACTACTCTTGTTTCTATTAATTGATTTATTTACTTTAGAAAATTGGTTTGGATTGAATTTTTTTAATATAAATTTGAAAATATTGACCTTAAAAATTAAATATTAAAATTAGAGAGTTCATTTCAATTTAATTTTTTTAAAAAAAACATATATTATCAAAATTTCCTGAAAGAAAACTAAAATTTCTCTTCAGTTAGTCGCATAAAATAATGAATATTAATATGAAATTTGAACTCGGAATAGTGAGACAAATTTTATGTACCCTTTTTATATAATTGGATAAATTTATGTCGATAAGTTGCATAATCAAAGGTGGGGTCGAAAGCCACTATTTGATACTGATGGACCCACAATGGATCTCCATCAATGGACATTTCTCATCATATATTATAATATAAGATGGTGACAACCACTAAATTAATTGTCAGCTGCAATTTGAATTTTTGTGGGGATATTATCAAATATCATATATTTTCTTTCAACCCTTCGAAAAGTGGACTTCACTTCATGTTTCCAATTTCCAAATTCATCATACATATAAAAAAAAATTCTTAGTTTCACTTGATTAGATAGAAATTTAATATTTAAATTCATTTTACATAATAAACAGTTAATTTATTTTACAATATTCACACCAAATAAATAATATTCAAAGCAATAAATAATATGTTGCTAATAATAAATCTCCTGCCATTTAATTTGGATTGTTATTTATCATTCGGTTATAAATATGCGCACATGAATTATATTTTTTTAAAAAAAATGGCATAGTTTTCTAGTAGCAAAAAGGAAAAAAACAATGTTTAGAACATGGAAGGAACCAGAGAATCTTGGATGATTCATGAATTTCCTGTTTTATATATACTTATAAATGTTGAAGTAGGTAAAATTACTACCGATCTTTGAGTTCACACACAATAATAAAAATTATATACAGAGATATTAATTAGGGTAAAGAATGAAAATAAAATTAGATTAATGCTTTCATGATGATCAAACTATTAATTTTTAAAACGGCATTGTTTAAGATAAATTTTAAGAATATATATTAACTATGGCTGAAATAATGTTGTTTCTGCTAGGATTATATTAAAAGAAAATACAAATTCTGATAAAAAAAAATTAATTATTATATTACTGTAATATTAAAAATGATTTTTGTTCAACTTGATCTTAAATTTATTCATAATCAACTTATATATTGATTACAACATTTTTTTTTTCAAAATTTTAACCCTTCTCAATTGAATATGGTTCCACCTTATTTAGAATTCTCATCATTAAAATACTTTAAATTGCTTTGATATATAAAAGAATTTCCAACAGTGATTTAGAATTATAAAGGATTTTCATTTTTTAATGCAAAGAATATAATTTTTTAAGTCAAATAAATTCTTTAATTAAATAGATAAAAAATTAATAAATATTAATGATATGAAATTAATAAAAAAAACATATACAAAAGTTGCAGAACTTCTTAACTAAATTTAAAACAAAGAGTAAAATTAACTTTCTAGATATGAAGAGTCAAATTTCTTATCTAATAATTAAAAATAAATTGAAGAGTCGAAATTTATTCTCTAATAATAAAGAGTAGAAATAAAGAGTAAATTAAATTTTTAAAAATTACTCTGATAATTTATTTTAAATTTTTCTAAAAATATCTAATAATTTATATATCTTATAATTTTTCTAAAAATTGTACTATAATACAGTGGATATATACTAGTGAAATATATCTTAGATATACTAACTGGCCAAGCTATACAGTAAAAAAGGGAGGCTACCGCCCCTCTTCTTTTCTGAAAAAAAAAACATACATATAATATATATAGTTATTAATTTTTTAAAATTTTTTATTTTTATTTTTCTTTAAAATTTTAAATTATTCCTCTATCCCTTAAATATATGTAAAAAGTAAAAAAAAAATCAAAATTTTTAACCAAATTAATTTAAATCCTCCAAATTGATTAAGAGATTTAGAAAACAATGAAAGCATAATAAAAAAAATTAAGAAAGAATACAAATTTAAAATTTTATCTTTTTTCTAACATATTTTTATTTTTTTTTAATTCTTTCTTTCTGCTTTTGATTTTAATTTTATTATTTCATATTATGTGATAATTTTTGTATTAACTATATTTATTAAAAGATTATATTCATATTTATTGTTTATTAATAGATTAATAAATTTATAAAATAATAATTATATATAAAAAATCAGAACGAGAATATGCAGAGACATTTAAAGGTTAAGTTAGAATTTCAAGAGAAATTTCATCTCTCTTCTCTAGAAGTCTTGACTTGGTTCTTGTATATATATACCCTACTTACACCGCTATATATACTTGATGATAGTTTTATCTTTTATTTCTATCTATACTCTACTTATACCACTATATATACACTCATTATAGGTGGTGCAGAATAAAAAATTTATAATAAATAGATTTATCAGATTTCTTATTTTCTATATCTATCTTCTCTCTTCTTTTATTTAAAACACGTTATCAGCTCGATAGTTTTTACAAATTATAATAATGAAGAAAACAAGATATAGTTTTTTAAGAGAATTTTTATATCTCTTAAATTAAGGTATGCTTCCACATTTTATTTTTTTAATGATTTAATGATTGATCTTGATTAGATTGATAATTATGATTTTATTTATAAATAGTATCAGCGCCCTTTATATTAAATTATTAAGAAATATTTTAAGATTATAACATATATAATATTTGTTCGAAATTTTACTGTATATAATTTTGTTCATGTTTGTGAGATTAAAATTATCCATAACTATAAAATTGTTGAATTCATGTATTGGATAACGCATACAATATTTTGTTTATGTCTGTATATGCGATGAATAACGCATACATATAAAAAGAAAATTGGGTAACCATGATATTGTATTTACTCATAAGGCTACTGTTTGTATATATTTATGTAAAGAAGAGTTGGCATTTATATTTGCTTTTTGACATGGATTCACAAATTTAAAAAATAATATTGACAACATATACAACATATAATGAGATTACAGTTTGTAAACATATATATAACGTATTGATTTGAGAAATATGTATTGTAAGTATATTAATATTATTTATATACTCTTAAAATAAGGAACAAATAAAATTTTATTTGTGGAATTCAAATTTAATAGTTTTTTTTGTTTATAGTTATATATCTAATAATATAATATCGTATATGAAAATAAAAGAGATATAAAATTATGAGTAAATATTTGTGTATTAAAGTAAAATTTATAAATAAATTGATATTTACCATGATTTGATGTAATTTTAGAGTTATAGTATTTAAACTCTAATTATATTATTTGGTCCTTATTCATTTGATGAGCTCCGTAATTTATATAATTTATAATTTTTTTAATTTGATATATTTATAATGTTAAATTTCATAAAATTTAAATTTATTACCCTTGATATTTCTTGAAGAAATTATCCGTTATGAATACTTGATAATTAGATTCACCTTGATATTGCGAATCTTCGATATATTTGAGAAGAAAATCAAGCATCCATGCAGGATCGCTTAAAAGTAATTTTATTTTTTTTTGTATTATTCAGACAAAAAATTAAAAATTAATTATCTTATTATTAATAATTGATTACAATATTTTTAGTAAATATTAAACTTTTTATGCCTCAAATATGTTCATGCGGTAGCAATATTGAGAGTATAGATTCACAAAATATTTTAAACTAATTTCTTATTTATATGTAGTTAAACAAAATTATTAGTTTTTTATTAAAAATCATCAAACTCTTCCAATTGGCTTAATATTATTCTCTGAATTGAATGCGTTATTTTTTCAAGACTATGGATGAGATCTTGATAAAAAAGGTTGTTTTTTCAAGACTATGGATGAGATCTTGATAAAAAGAGTTATTTTTTCAAGACTATAGATGAGATCTTGATAAAAAGGGTTGTGGTGAAATTTTTTTTCCTACTAATTTTGAAATAAAAAGTACTAACAGCTCTCATAATTATTCATGATAAAAAAATATTTGTTATAGTTATCATTAGCAAAAATTAATGTTGGTATGATATTTGGTTCTGTAAATATGTTAAAGACTTCAGAAAAGTCCACCTTATATTCTGAATTTGAACATTCTGAATTTGAGTAAAATGATATTTCGATGATGGATTGTATTCAAGTAGATCCTGAAGAAATCTACTAGTTTTAAAGAATACGTCGCAATGAATATTCTATTTAAACAAAGTAAAAGAGATATTGAATTTTTATGTGTTAACTCTACGAATTTGAACCAGAAGCTCATATTTAAGAAATTATAAATTTCTTAACTGGGATTGTACTTTATAAAAAATAAAGACAATTGAGTTACACTATATACATCGAAAGTGCATAAATCTCAAAATTTTTATACTTTGGCATGATCGTCTTGGTCATCCAGGTTCAAATATGATACGACATATTGTTAAGAATACAAATGGACATCCACTGAAAAATCAGAAAATTCTTTTATCTGATAATTATTTTTGTGCTTCTTGTGTTCAAGGTAAATTAATTATAAGACCTTTATTATCTAATTTATTTTTAAAGTCCCTTGAATTTCTACAAAGAACACATGAGAATATTTATAGTCATATCCTTCAATCTTGTGGACCATTTAAATACTTTATGATTTTAATTGATTCTTCAACTCAGATGGTCACAAGTTTATCTATTGTAAACTCATAATATTACTTTTGCTAAATTTCTTACTCAAATTATAAAAGTTAAGGTCAATGTTTCTTAATTTCACATCAAGACAATTTATTTAAATAATACATATGTGTTCACTTAAAAAGTATTTTATGATTATATTATCATTGAACATTTTATTGCGTATGTTCATACTGAAAACTTTCTATATCAATTTAGATATATGTTTGGATAAATATTATAGTTTATATTATATCTTTAATTTGTATTTAACTGCCTGCACATTACAAGTTTTTCATTATACAACTTATGCTTATCTGATATTAAAATTTCTTACTTAAAGTGTATCTGTTTTAATTGTATTCACTCAAAGATCTAAAATGGATTTATGAACATTATCTTGATATCTATGTAGGTTTTGATTGTTTATATTCGATATTATGGATCTTTAACTGTAAATTTTCTAAAGCAAATTTTTAGTGAGTTGGTTTTCTCATCATTAGGAGGAGATAAAAGTAAAGGTCCAAAAGAAGAAGATATTAGTTAGAATATACCAACTTTATCCAATCTTGATACACGCACAAATCAATGTAAACTAAAAGTTCAAAAACTAAATCATTTGCAGAATATTGTAAATCAGTTACCAGATATCTTTACAGATATCAGAAGATATCTAAATTATATATTCCAACTGCTAATAGTCATGCTCAATTGATTGTCTTTGCAAGATATCCTATTAATATAGCATCTAATAAATCTAATATACGCCTGAAGTATGATAGACCACTTGGTTTAAATTATTATTATTTTGAAAGAAAGAGAAATAAATAATTTTAAAATGATACTCCTGAAGAGGTCAAAAGCAACATAAATCAACAACTCATATTTTAAGAGAAGTAATCTCAGAAGTGATTTCGATACTGAAAAATTATGAGATCTCATTAAAATATAGAAATATATGAGAAAGAGATGAAATTATTATTATTATTATGTTTGCATATGTTGCTGTTGAAATTATCAAAATATGCTTGAGTTTAAAAATATTTAAAATTATCGACGTCAAAGTGATTGGCCAAGATTGAAAGAAGTAATTTAGGTTGAGCTATATTCATTTGCTAAGCGTAAAAAATTTGGATCAGTAGTCCAAACACCAGAAGATGTCAGATCCATGGGGTATTATATGTAAGAATAAATAAATAAATCAAATGAGATTATGAACAGAGCATATTTTCTCTATTATGAATGCAATTACTTTGGCAGCCCATGAAGGACTCAACTTTATATTATGACAACTTACTCATATAGCTCGTAAGAGAAATGAGTTAAATGGAATTATGAGATATAAGGCACGACTTGTAGTATAAGGATTCTCACAAAGATACGGTAAAGATTATGATGAGATATATTTTCTTATCATAGATGCTATTACTATTAGATTTTTGATATGTTTGGTAGCCTCTAAAAGGCTCGACATATACTTAATTGATATGTTGATAATTTACTTATATAGTTCATTAGATAATGATAAATATATGAAAATATCTGAAAGATTTAAGATGCATGAAGCATCAAGATGCCTGAAGCATATATTACCTTAACAAATATACTCTATTGTGCTCCAAATATCCTGATATGAGCTAAATTAATATTGGCCGATATTGTGTAATCGCCTATTTGAATACTTAGAGAAAATGGATATAAAAATAATTTCATTTTTCTATGTATTTTTATCCAGAAGATAATTTCATAATTTACTATAGTTGCAGTTTATGTTATGGTGAAAACTTCAGAAGAGGTCCTAATTACTGCAAACTATTTAAAGGCAAAATTTGAAATGAAGAATCTTAGAAGAATAATTTTTTTTATTCGTTTCAAGTTGAGTATCTATCAAATTGAATTATTTTTCATAAAGAATAATATATCGAAACATCTTGAAATAATTTTGTATGGATAAATATTATCCATTAAGCATTCTAATAGTTCTCTTGATGTAAAAGAAAATACTTTTTGCCTACAAAAAGATAATGAAGAAATTTTTGGTCATGGAACACCATATCTCAGTATAATATGAACAATTTTATATATTGCTAATAATACAATACTAGATATTATTTTTGCTCTTAATTTATTTTGTAAGGTTTAGTTCTACACCAATTAAAAGACATTGGAATGGAGTGAAATATGTTCACTGCTATATACATGGCACATCTGATATGAGTTCAGATGTAATAATATTAATATGTCACGGCGATATATGAAGCATACAATCACTGCTATTTCACCAAATCATTCAAAAATATTAGCCATTTATGAAGCTAGTCATGAATATATATGATTGAGAGCCATAATCAAACATATTAGATGAGCTTGTGAATCACCAATTAAAAATCAACAAACCAACAATATTGCATGAAGATAATGCAACATGCATTGTGCATATCAAGGAAAGCGACATAAAAGATAATAAGACTAAATATATATCACTAAAGTTCTTTTACACTCATAAACTTATGAAGGAAGAAAAGTTTGATGTTTGCAAAGTTCGTTCAAGTGACAGTTCAGCAGATTTGTTCACAAAGACACTATTAACATCAATCTTCAAAAGACATGTATATAATGCTGGGACGTGTTTGCTTAAAATATCTTAGTTAAATGTTTTTTTTAAGAGAATCTTACCTATTAATACTGTACTATTTTTTGTTCGTTAAGTTTTTAGCTTACTATGTTTTTCTTAGCAAGGTTTTAAAAATGTATATTCATAGGGGTAATGATCCAAGGAGAAGTGTTATGAAATATGTGGATGACTACTTAATTAGATTAACTTTATTATATCAAGATTATGATTAGTTTTATCCTATTTAAATTATAATTTACTTTGATGATAGTTGCAATATTTTATTTATATCTATACTCTACTTACACCACTATGTATGCCCTTATTATAGGTGATACAAAATAGAAAATTCATAATAAATAGATTTTTCTGATTTCTCATTCTCTATCTATCTTCTTTCTTCTTTTATTTGCAATAATTTTAATTTTTTTTATTTATACTTTATTTATATTTTTTTATTTAAATGAATTTTTATATCATATTTTTAATATATATAAATAAATAAATAAATATATACAATTTATACAAAATACACACATAATAATATAAATTACAACTCCAACATTATATTAAACATCTATATAATATTTTTAATATTTGTTTAATTTTATTTTTTAAGTTTTTTATTTTCACAATATTTGTACAACATTCACACAATATTTAACAACTTTTATGTAAAATACACACAACTTAAATAACAAATATATATTATATATGTAATATTTATAAAATATATACAATATTTATGAAACCTATACAAAACATCTAACAAATATCTACATAATATTTACATAACAAAATTATTTTTTTTATTTCTTTCATATGTATAATATATAAAATTTGTTTTAAAAAATTTAATGATTCTTATTAATATATTTTTATACATTTTATTTTTAAATTTTTGTAAATGTTATTTATTTTTTATAGTAAAATTAAAAATTTTCTCTATTAAAAATTATTTATATACTGAAAAATAATTTAAAACTAGAATGATGTCCTTGCTTTGCTTCGGAGATAGACATATTTTATTTTTTTTTAAAAGATGACCTTTATCATTTAGTTACATAGAGAAACATTTAAAATATATTACAACAGTTAAGAGTAAAATTAAATAATAAATAAAACATGCAAGAAGCAGGTCTCAAGATCATATATAATTTTAGCATTATATGAAGTACAATTAAATATCATGATAAATTCATAGATTAGTTGATAGGTTATATGGACATAGGAACAAAGGTTTCAATTTTATAACTGATAATACGCTTGAAACATTGATAAATTTCACGTGACAAATTTTATATTATAAATTAGACTAATCAAATTAATTATATATGTCATTTATAATTAATAATTATTATAATATATAAATATAAATATTAATTATAAATTTAATATAAAATATAATTTCATGTCCTTATATATAAATATGTGTATATATATATATATTTATATGCCAATGACACCATTTAAAATTTATTTTTGGTGTGTGTAAAATTTATTTTTATATCTTAATTACTTTTTTTATTTTATCTTATTAAGATATAGAAAATATTATTTTTTAATAAAATTATTTCAATAACTTATAAAATAAAAATCAATAATTAGTTATTAGATGAGATAAACATTTTACTATTTTATGAGTTTAATTTTTTCCTTTAATAAATGAAAAATAATTTTTTATTTTTCTATTTTTTTAAAACACACTGGGTTTTTATTCAACTCTTGCATAAACAATCATAAACACTGAGATTTTAATTTTTTAAGACACACTAATACAGTAGCTTACAATCTGGTTAGAGCAATCGTTCCAAGTGCAGATTTTCAATATTGAAATATTGCTTCTAATTACATTGTAAGAGTTTTGAATTATGATCTTCAATAATAAAATATTATTTCATCAAAAAAAGTTTGAGTTGTTAGTTCTTTTTTCTCTACAATCCTTTTTTAAAATTTATAAAAAATAAAAATCTTAGACAATTTAATTATTTGTACATTTTTATAAATTATAGAAGTAAAAAGAAATTAATTTTTATTTGGTTATTTTCACATTACATAATAATATAAATATATTGCAAAGAAGTCTAACACATAGATACATACAATATATTAATTTATTAATAGAATATTCTAAAAATATTATTTAAAAAAATAAATTTTAAGATTAATCAAATGAATTAAAAATGTAAATTATATTTGTGATTATAATAAAATATAATTTTATTAAATTTTTACTTTTTTTTTCTTACAATTCATTATAAAAATAATAAGTTATTAAAACTTTTATATAATTTATCATAATACACATTAATCTAAAATTAATAAATTATTTATAACATATAAATTCAAGAACTAAAGTATATTTAAATTTTAAAAATAAAATAAAATAAATTATAATTTTGTAATGAAGTTATTTATTAAGTATATTTTATTGAATTCAATAGATAATATAACATTATACTAAAAAACTTAAAAATTCGATAAAAAAAAAGCTAAAAAAAAGATTTAGGGGTAAAATGAAAAAGAGACGGGAAATTCTACTATTCATTTACAATGAATTTTTTTTCTTTTAAATTATAAAAATAGATAATAATTTTTATTATTTTATTAGAATATTTTTATTTAATTTTGAATATTGAAAAAAATATGAAAATTGAAGTAAAATATTGATTGTAGCAAGAAAAGAGATATTTTTTAAAAAAATTATTATTTTAGTAAAGAGTGAAGTATTTTTAAAAAATTTACTTAAATTTTTATAAAAATGTAAATATTTTTATTTTTGTAGTATTTTTAAAATAAAATTTATTTTTCAAGGAAGTTTTGTAAATGTCTCTCAATTAAATAGAGCTTTTGACAAAAATATTAAAAAATTAAAAATAATTTTAAATTTATTATATTTTTAAAATATTTATTAAAATATCATAATTTATAAAATATTTATTAAAATGTCAGATTTTTATTAGTTTAAAAGGAGTTTGCATTGAGTTTATAATAAGTTTATAAATTTTACACAATTTATAATGAGTTTATAATAAAATAACTAAAATATTTCTAGTAAAAAAATATAAATTTTAAAAAATATGATGAAGGCTGTCATTTTTTCAAGAATCGGCTTTTAACAAAAATATAAGAAAAATTAAAAATAATTTTAAATTTACTATATTTATAAAATATTTATTAAAATACTAGAATTTATAAAATATTTATAAAAATATTATATTTTTATTTATTTATTTATAAAGAGTTTATAATAAGTTTATAATGAGTTTATTATGAGTTTATTGTGAATTTATAAATTTTATATAATTTGCAATAAGTTTATCATTAGTTTATAATAAAATGACTAAAATATAGCTGTTAAAAAAGTAAAAATTTTTAAAAATACTATGAGAGATGTCATTTTTTCTATTATAAACTAATAAAAATATGTTGGAGGTCCGTAATTATTTTTAATTTTTTTTTTTGTATTTTTGTCAAAAGCCTAATTTAATATACTATGCTATACAAGTTCACTATCATTTGGGATTTTGGACTCACTAAACAGCGTATAAGCTCTCTGTGAGCCCATATTCTATCATGAATTGCAGTAATTGATCCTCAATTTTTTGGCCGAAGCCCATATCTTCAAGGCCTTACAATCGTTGAATGGATTTATTTGTATCATTTTTTTAATTAATTGAATTCTGCTTATTACAAATTATTTTAGCATCTTATATCAAAAAAATAAAAAAGATTTTTACATTATTCTGAATAAATAAGAATATGTTTTCTATAAACATTGAAACTAAAGTAGATTTTTGAAAAAAAAAAATATACAATTTAAATGTTATAAAAAATTTTAAAAATGTTATGATAAACAATTAATTTATTTTTAGAATTTTAATAATTAAAATGTGAAACATTAATTCTTTTTAAAAATAAGTTTTAGTACTACTTATTGATATTTATAATATTGTATTTTTCTCAATAATAATTTAATTAATTATATGAAACATATCTTATCTAAATCATAAAAAAAAGAACATGAATTTTAAAGCTATTATTTTTTAAAAAATTAAAAATAAGAGATATATTATTAAAAACTTTTGGTGAAGGTAGACAATTTTTGTTCATTATTAAATTGTAACAATAAAATGACTTAAATATAGGTTGTGGTTTTACAATTATTTATTAAGATATTATAAGTCAATTTTGGATTAATTAGGGAACTAATTAATAAATTGAATCAAAATGAATAAAGGGTCATTATTAATTAATTAATGGAATTCTGATTTTGATTATAAGTATATTAAGTACCTATATATAGTTTTTGAGTTTAATTAACTTTATATAGTTAATAAATAATGAAATAATATAACGTGGATGGCTTAGAAAGAGTCATAATTGTTATAAAATCTACAAGGAAAAAGGAGAAACTTTTAATCTTTTCAAATCATCAACAAAAAAAACTTATTGCAAAACAGGAAATATGTGAATCAAAAAATAGAATAAATGAATGAATGTATTGCTTTCATTACTTTTTATATAAAATAATCTCTTAATTACTATTTTTTGATTCCGATATTTCTTCTGATTAACGCGGCGCGGCAGCCTGCATTGTAATAGTACTTACACGTAATATGTGAATAATAATCATATTATTGTTATTATTATTTTAATTAATCATTATGATTATTATTTTAATTAATATAATTAATTTATTTATTAGATTGTTTTAATTTTTTTTTTGTGCTAAACACCCCATGTTATCCACGTTAAAAGTAGAGTTGGGGACACGATCAAAATCCTTAAGCCACCACAATCAAAATCCTCCATTCATATTTTTATTATATACAAAAAAAAAATTCAAAAAAAATTTATTTATATTTTATGATAAGAAATTTTGGAAATGTGACTTCAGACATAGATTTTATGTTCCCCAGTTTTATTAAGACAATAAAACTGTACCCATTATCTTATAACACTGTTCCCACTAAGATTAAACTTTCATTTTGTCTTCGTTTATTTTCTTGTACGGACACACTTTTTCTAATTTTATCTTTCTTTTTTCTTCTTTTTTTTGGATATTATTCTAAAAATTAATTAATTTATATAATATATCAACTAATATTTCTAAAATCAAACTGAATATCAAATCGAATTAATAATTGATTATCGGTTAAACTGAGTTTACTCAAGTTAAATAATATAATAATATTATGAATAACAACAACAACAACTAAGTCTTAGTCTCAAATAAGTTGGAGTCGGCTGTATGAATCCTCAACAAAATAAGCTCAAAATACACCAAAAAAGATACTCAAACCTTAGTCCCCTTCCAAGACACGAATTTTATATCTCCATTCAACAATAATATTATGAATATTAATAAAAAATTTAAAAATCATAAAACTTTTAAAAAATAAAAATATATACTTTATCAATTTAAAAAAAATCACATATTATATATAATAGATATAAAAAATAAATCTAATTTATTTTTCTAATTTTTATTAAAAAAAGTACTTAAAATTAAAAAAAAACTTATTTGATCCGGTTCAAACCCATTCTGTCCAACCAACTAGTTTTGACTGATTTTTTTGAAAGTAATTTTATCAGTGCTTTAAAACTGGACCAGTCTCCAATTTTCAATTGAACAAGCCCAACTGGCAGGTCCGTTATGATTTTAAAAACACTAATATTAATCTTTTGGCATTTCTTAGTTTTTATATGCCAAATCACCGACCTATTTTATAATTTTCGGCTCTCCACAGTTCATAAGTGTACATAATGAATTATCAAGTATTTGTAACAGTAAACTAATGAAATTATATAAAAATTACAAATTTGAATTTCTGTAAAACGTAATTATTGATAAAAATAACATATGTTAATTGCAATTAAATGCATGTATGTGGTTTAAATTTAAAGAATTAGATTATGTTGGTCGAGAGAATCTACATATTAGAGAGATTTTCTTTATAAATCTAATGCAGGAATACACTTGTGAGTTTAATGACATCATATTTGATCTAAAAATTTATTTTTATTTGTCTGTCTTTTCTATTTATATATTTCTTAATAAATTTATTTTTTGTTATATAAAATTTTTGTCACATATAAAATTCTAACAGACAAAATCATTTATGTAAATCAATTAGAATTTATTTAATAATAATTTTGTAAGATAATTGAATCTTTACTTAATTTGCCTAAATTGGAAAGTAAAATGAAAGTGTTTCATTTTCACAGTGAGATCATTGGAATTGAATATTAATTAATATAAACTAATTATAAATTGTTGAAATGTAATTGGTTAGAGGGTAAAGGTGGGTCGCTTGCAAGTTGCAGAGATAATATTTCATATTAAGAAAAAAATAAAAATAAACAAAGTTTGGTCAAGAGGGCGATGATACAAAATTCATGCACTTAACGCCCCGAGAGATTTATATTTGCTTAGAGGCTGAGTAGTGAGGTTATATAAGCAGGTAGGTGTAGATGGTGACTTGGTAATTAATTAAGAATTAATTTAATTAAGAGTGGTATTATAATTCTTGTGTGCTTAATTAACACTCTAGTTAGCTAAATAAATCAAATTTAGAACCTTAATTAATTAAAGATTAAAAAAAAACTTATTGGCTTTGGCTACAATTAATTAATTTAACTACAATATGGAGGAAGGAAAATGGAATAATGGGATATGTATTTGTCGTTAAACTCTATTTCATCATGTATTAATTATTTAATCTAATGAATGATATACTTGAAAAATTGATTGGATTAAATAACTCTAAAGATTAATTTAAGCTAATCGCTAATTGGTAATAACTTTATCTTTCAATAATTATTCCACCATACATCCTTTGAGAATTATTTTTTTATTATCCCATTCTCTATATGTAAAGGGAGTCTTGGTGCAACAGTAAGTGTTGTCGCCGTGTAACCTGAGGTCACGGGTTCGAGTTGTAAAAACGGCCTCTTCCTCAGATCCCGTTCATTGCGGAAGCATTCGTGCACCGGGCTGTCTTTTTTTTTTAATCCCATTCTCTATATTGATTTCTAATGGGACACTAAAAATTATAAAATATTGGTTCGGTTTAGGGTAAAAAAAAAACTAATTAAATTGAAAATCTAATTGAAATCAATCAAATTTTATAAAAAATTATAATGTTTCCGGATATGCACTATAAGTCGGTGAATTTCTATTATTTATTTTATCGCAAAAAAGTTGACTGAATCATCTGGCGTTGCTTGTCACAAGCTACTCTTATTACTAATTTACTATATTAATTCCTCATGATAATCAAGAATTTGATTTTTTTAAAAAAATTGTGCAACTCGATCATTTGTTCATGATATTTAGAATACATTTATTCATTTGTTCTTAAAACTCGATCATGGTATCAGAGAAAAATTTCGATCCTCTTTTCCTTCATTTCTTGAATTGATCTTTTGTTTGATTGTATTTCTTCTTGATTACAGAAATTGCTTCTGGTTATTCTGTTGATTTACAGATTTGCTCTTGATCACTTTCTGATTACAAATTGCGATAATGGCAAATGAATCAGGTTCTTCTTCGAAGCAGCCAAATGTGACTAATAATAGTGATAAACCAAACTTGACTCTTGTTTCATGTCCTTTTAATGGAAATAACTATAGAACTTGGAGCAAATCCATGAAGATTGCTTTTACAACAAAACAGAAATTAGGTTACATAGATGGAAGAATTAAGAAGCCAGATGAGAAATCAGATGGATATGAAACCTGGTTTAGTAACAATGCGATGGTTGTATCCTAGATTTTAAATGCCCTAACCAAAGATCTTCATGATGCATTTCTTTATGTGCAGTCTGCAAAAGAATTATCAGAGAAGTTAGAACATAGATTTGGAGAGGCAAATGGTCCACAAGAATATCAGATCAGGAGAGAAATAGCTTCAGTTACTCAAGGTAATTTGTCACTTTCAATGTATTTCAAAAAATTGTGTAAACTTTGGGATGAACTGAGTAGTATTGTGGAAATGCCTAATTGCAACTATGGAAAATGTACTTGTGACATAACTGAGCAGATCATTAAGATCAATGAGTGTCAAGATTATACAATTTCTTATGGGTCTTAATGAGAGCCATGATACTGTCAAAAATCATATTCTTATGATTGAGCCTCTTCCAAATCTAGATAAGGTGTATTCTTTGGTGCAAAATGTAGAGAAACAAAGAATTATTTCTAGTAATTTTCCAGAAAACAATGATATGACTACTGCATTGTTAGCTCATTCACAAAGACAGACTTCTCAAGCAAGGCCAGGCTACAAACGAAGAGATCAACCTTCTTTTGAAGGCAAACATTGTACTTACTGCATTTACTTACTGCAACAGGCTGGGCATGTTAAGGATTCTTGTTTTAAACTACATAAATACCCTGATTGGTATAAAGAACTTAAGCAGAAAAGGTAAGAAGACCACTGGAGGTAGAGTTAGAGTTAATATGGCAGAAACTCCTCTTGATGATGAAGATGTACCAAATCTATTGAATTCAACTGAAATCACTGGTTCTGCTTCTTTGCAAGATATACTTCTGGAGTTAACAAAATTTCTCAAAGGCAAGCCACTCACCGAACAACATTTTGCTAGTTTTATGCAAGATTTTTCAGGTATTGTTCCTCTTTCACAGTCTTCTATGAACAATCAACAAAGTTCATATTGGATTATTGATTCAGGAGCAAGTAATCATATTTGTCCTAACAAGACTCTTTTTCTGACTTTGAATGAAGTGGATCATTATTAGACTATTCATTTGCCTGATGGTATTATATTGAAAGCTGAATTGGCTAGAAGAGTACCTATTACTGAAAGTTTAATCCTAGATGAAGCTCTTTATGTACCTAAGTTCAGTTGCAACTTACTGTCTGTCAGTAAGTTAGTTGCTGATAGTGGAGTTGTTTTCACATTTTATCTATCTTTTTGTTTTTTACGGGACCCCAAGACTTAAGAACCACTTGCTGTTGGTCAAGCTTCTGGCAACCTTTACATCCTCGATCAAACTTCTTTTGTATCTAGTACTATTACTCATTACTTAAAACTTGCTCAATCTTTTTGTTCCTCACATTCCCTTGTGAATATCATTACAGATTCCACCTTATGGCATCAAAGATTAGGCCATCCTTCAACTACTGTACTTGACAAGTTGAATTTATTGAATAAAAGTGATTCTTCTCTTCCTCGTGATGTGAGCTAAATCTAAACAAACTAGGCTGGTTTTTTCACTTAGTCAGTCCAATAGTCATGTCTTATTTGAGATTTTACATATTGACATATGGGGTCCTTATCATAAACAAAGTTTATCGGGTGCAAGGTTTTTCTTAACTATTGTTGAGGATATGAGTAGGTCTACTTGGACTTTCATGTTACAGTTCAAAGATCAAGTTACTGCTGTCTTGGAGAAGTTTCTTGAAATGGTTCAAACTCAATTCCGTGGTGTTGTTAAAACTATGAGGACTGGCGGCGAGTTTCTTAGTCATTCTTGGCAACAGGTTTTGAAGAATTTTGGTATTCAACATCACAGGACTTGTAACTATACTCCTTAACATAATGGAAGGGTTGAAAGGAATCATAGGCATTTGGTACAAGTGGCTAGGGCTCTATTGTTGCAGGCATCTTTGCCTAATGTATTTTGGGTTGAAGCTATATTACATGCTACTTACTTGATAAATAGACTGCCATCTAGTGTTCTGAATTGGCAGAGTCCTTATGAGATGCTATTCAAATCTAAACATGATCTTTCCTCTCTCAAGAAGTTTGGATGTCTGTGTTATGCTACTGCTGTAAGACCTTTTAAAGACAAGTTTGCACCTAGGGCATCTAAGTGCATTTTTCTAGGTTTTGTTTTTGGGCAGAAGGGTTTCAAGTTGTATGACTTGGATAATCTGAAGTTTTTTTTGTTTCTGGGGATGTTGTTTTCCATGAAAACAACTTTCCTTATATATAAAGAGATACAGATGTTGTTGTTGTTCCGCAAATTTCTACTGATCTTGACACTCCTATTTCATCTACCTAACCACAGATACAATTACCTCCTTCTATTGATCTTGACACTTCTATTTCATCTACCCCACTACATATCCAATTACCCACTTCATCACAAATACAACCTCTTAATCAGCCACAAACCTCAACTATACCTGTCAGAGTCAGTACAAGAAGACATGTTAAACCTTCTTGGTTAACTGACTTTGTCACCAATTTTTCTTCTGATTCACTTTCTTTTTCCCATATCCCCCAAACTTTTCCTTTTACCACTTCTTCTCTTTTGTCAGATGATCATCATGATTTCTTGGCCAATGTGGATTCAGTAGTTGAACCTTATTCTTTTGCTCAATCTAATCAATCTGAGGAGCGAAGACAAGCTATGACTATCGAACTGCAGGCTCTTGAAAACAATAATACTTAGACACTTACTGATTTGCCTCCTGGTAATTCAGCTATAGGATGTCGTTGGGTGTATAAACTGAAGCTTAATCCAGATGGTTCTGTGAATCGACATAAAGCTCGTTTAGTGGCTAAGGGCTATCATCAAGTGGCAGTTCTGGATTACAATGATAGCTTTTCTCCTGTTGCTAAACTTGTTACTGTGCGAGTTTTATTTCTATTGCTGTTGCAAAGAACTGGAATATTCAATAAGTTGATGTCAATAACGCATTTCTTCACGGTTTTCTCGATCAAGAAGTGTATATACAACCTCCTCTTGGTTATACTCGCACCCAGAAAGGTCAAGTGTGTAAGCTTCAACGTTCTCTTTATGGATTGAAGCAGGCCTCACGAGAGTGGAACACTGAGTTAACTGTCTAAATGATAATTGTTTGTTCATCCTTTCTAAAGCTGGTATCTTTCTTGCTATTATGGTGTATGTGGATGATCTTTTGCTTACAGGTAACTCTGATTCTGAGATTGCCAAGCTTAAACACCAGTTGGATGAGAAGTTTACCATTAAAGACCTGGGATAATCTCGATATTTTCTCGGCCTTGAGTTGTTCTGTTCAGTGAACGGAGTTTACATGAATCAGTGAAAATATGTAGTTGATTTGCTTACTGATTTAGGATTGTTGGCTTCCAAACCTAAACCAACTCCTCTCCCTAAGGGTATTCAGTTGTTCTCCTCTGAATCACCATTGCTGGATGACCCTCAACCTTACCGCAGTCTTATGGGTCGGTTGCTATACTTGGGCTTTACAAGGTCCGATATCTTCTTTAATGTCCAGCAGTTGAGCCAGCATGTACATAGTCCTGGTAAGGTCCATATGCAAGCTGCACATCATGTTCTTCGTTATCTCACTGGGTCTCTTCTTTCCAACACAAATTGACTTGAAATTATCTCCTTTCTGTGATTCTGATTGGGCATCTTGCTTTGAAACCTGGCGATCGATTACTGGCTTTTGTGTTTTTCTCGGTGGATCTTTTGTAATAATTTAAAATTTAAATTATTTTAAAATTAAAAAAAATATAAAATAAAATAAAATAAAAATATGTATATATATGCATTTTATAAGAGAAGGAAAAAAAGAAATAGAAAAAGAATAAAAGAGGAAGAGAGAGAAAGAGCATAAAAGAAGAGAGAGAAAGTGAAAGAGAGGGAGAGAGAAATAGTGCATCTATCAGTTTTTCTTAGATCTATCGCAGTCTGGTGATCAACTATCGACACCTCTTACACTATTGAAAAGTTTATCGTCCAACGAGTCCAACGCCAAAAAAATCATCACCATCTGAAGTCGAAATTTTCCTCACTCGCCAGTCGAAATCAATCAGAGATGTACCGCTACGGTGACCTTTCGATCAATTTTTTAGCCACTTTTCGACCTCTTTTTCTGGCAAGGTTAGTATTTTTGGAACACTCTCTTTATAAGCTTCATTTTGATATATCATTTATAAATTTTAGATAACTTTTGAGTTTAACTGAAAGCCGGTTACCATTTTCTGGTAACGGTGATACTATTTCAATTACTGTTTTCCTATGACGGTGATACTATTCTGGTTATTATTTTTTGGCAACAGCGACACTATTTTATTACCATATTCTAATAACGGTAATACTATTTCAGTAATCATTTTTTGGTAACGGCGCTACTATTTCGGTGACGAAATTACTATTCTGATTAATATAAAAAATAATAAAATATAAAATAAATAATAAATAATTGAAGGTTAATTATTATAAATTTTTGTAGTATTTAATTGGTAGAAATTTATAATTAGATAATAAAATGAATTATGAGTTATGATAGTAATTTTATATATAATTAAAGGAATAAATAAAATAATGATGGTTTTTATTTGTATAATAATTAAATAAATTACTCATCAAAATTTATTCAAATTTAGTTAAAATGTGTTTTAAATAATTTAAATAATTTTATAACTAAAGCTAATTAAGTAAAATTAGTGTTTAATCGAATATATATATTCGATATTATTATGATTATAATAAGTTATTATTTGTGACAATTTAGGTAAATAAATTATATATTAATTAATTATAGTTGAAAGATGATAATAAAATTATTTTTTTAAAATTGATTTAATATATATTTTAAAATTTTAAATGGATATTTTGTAAGTAAATTAAATAAATAAAATTAATGATGAGTTTGGTTGGAGGCTCAGATAGGGAGATTGGATTGATACTAATAATTGTGAGCTATTGAAAGTGTTGTTTGCATGTTTTGTTTTCAGGGGAGTAATGTTCTAAATATATGGGCGACTCTGCCGAAATTTTGACAAAATCTTTAGAGTTACTCATCTGTTTATATTCTAATAGTTGTTGTTGCTGTTTGAAAAATAATATTCAGGTATTTTTCTATCATCAGTCAGATGCTTTGAGGAGAGTTATTGAATTTCATCTATTGTGAGTTATATAGAATAATATAATACCATGCTCCCATAATTTATGTTTATAATTGCATTTGCATAATGCATTGACTGTTTATGCAATATATGTACAATTATTATTATTATAAGCATAATGTGTATTGAGTAAGAGTTGGTTGTGTTTGATGTAACATGTGATGCCAGATAGAGTTAGGATGATGTGAGATCACACATGATCGAGGATATGGTTTAAGATATAAGGATATTGTAGGATGAGATTAGGAATGGCGTGACGGCGGGGGTATTTTTATGCTCAGCGCTGCTTATCAGTCGAATAGCGCTGCTTGGCTATAGCTATGATGACGAACCCTATGTATTGGATTATAAGAGAAATGTATGGACTAAGAGAGCCAGATAAGGGGATAGGCTACCCAGTTTGAGATTTAGTGTGGCTCCATTGACTTACTTATATTCTTATTTGCTTATGTGATTTGTTAGTTGATTGACATTTGTATTAGCACATTTATACAAGGGATAGTTGTATTATATTAATTATTATATAGCTCATTGGGTCAAACGTTCATTCCTGTTCACCATTTTTCCCAGGTTGCAGGTTGAGCATATGAGTACTGCTTATTTCGGTCATTCTGCCTTTTTATTTCTCGACATGAGTGTTAATTTTATATATTTTTATTGCATAATTATGTTATAATTATTTTCTAGAACTTCGCATGGTATTTTTTTTTCTTGTCTATCTTTTTATTCATTTAATTTTGCGGTTTAGTTAAATATATTTGTTTATAAATGTCTGATGGTGATGATGTGATATTATATTAAAGTATAATATTAGTAGGTTAGTGGGTCTGGTTTGAGATAGCGACTGCTGTCACCATCTATATTTATCAAAAAATGAGTTGTCAGACTTACTACGGATTCTGAGAGCCACGTGATTTTTCAGTTTTCTATTGTCTGTCACGTGCCCTAGGATTACTGTAGAAAAATGAGGTTTGAGTTGATGAACAGGATAAGGCAGCAACACATCTCCATCACCATTCTCCCCTTGTTAGCTTTTTCGCTCATCTCTTTGCTACGAGCAGTTTGATCCCCTAGGGAGACGAAGCTGGTACGACTTTGAATGTTACGGATCAGCCTCACTCTTTAGGCCAACATCTTCTATTGATTGTCAGCATGTTCAGCTGACCTCTGAAGATTTCAATCACCCAGTACAACATGTTTATTCTTGATGGGGATTAAAGTCTGGGTCATGACAAAGTTGGTCTTAGTGCAATGATTTTGAGACTTGTATCATGTCGATAGTTGGAACAATTCTAGTTGGTCTAAGTTTTTAGTTCAGGCGGAGTATAGGTTTCTTTTTTCGTCTTGATTGAGTTTCATTTGCCTCAAATCTAGCGTCATCTGTGGATGGTAATTTAATTATTGTTATATATGTATGTGAATATTATATGTGTTTATTAATGCGAGATATGAGTTATGCTGCCTTTGTAGCTTCAAAGTGTAGATTGTATTAGAGATTATATATCATAAAATTATATATTTTTCCTTGAACGCGTAAAATACTAGACTCGGAGTAGTTTTTTAATTAGACATAGTAAGTTAAGAGATAAGATAATTGATTTATGATAAATTTAAATTCTTACTTGAAAGATGATTGAATGAGAAAATAGAATCTAAGTGAAGAAAAACCAAATATGAAGTATAACACATGAGATAATTAGAGTATGAATGATGTGTGGAGTCTAAGGGGTTAAGGATATGTATGGATAGTAATTTTAGATTTGTAAATCAATGATAGCATTTGGATTTGACATTGAATAAAATGACATGTAATAATTATGAATTACAAAGATATAGTAAACATAAACTTTGATAATAAATAGTATATGATGAGTTTGAATGTGAATATATTTATGATATACGAATATAAACATATTAGGAAAATAAATATTTTGGATGAATAATAAAGATCAGTTATAATATTATTAAAGTTATATTCATGAATTTGAAAATGGCATATAGTATACTGACGAGTTGAAATGATAGAGAATCATTGAATACTGTAAGCTTTTAGGTTGAGCTAGACGAATATAATTGAGATCAATATGGTACAGAAATATAGTTAGTAGAAATGAGTAATTTCTATTCTAAGATTCAATTGAATAAATTAAAAAATTAAATTAGAGTTTTAACTTTGATGAGTTGATGATAATAAATTAGATCTGATATTTGAATTGATTGAAAAAAAAATCTATTTTGGATTAAATTGATTTGATTTTCTAAGGTAGAAAAGAAAATAGGGTAAGATATTCGGTCGAGATTAAAACAAGATAAAATTTTAGAGTTTATAAAATATAAACAGTTAAGGTAGCTATAAATTTAGAAATTTGCTAAGATTTTATATGCAAGTTGTATACATATCATGATAATTTTAGGTTAAAAGCGAAATTTGTTAAGTAAAATTGTTATTTAGAGACTACACGAATTGTTGAAATTTTTATAATTATTCGAGTATGTGAATTTAAAATGATTAATTGAAATGTAACTAAATTGATATGTTTTAAAATGTGAAAATTTAAAAGTGATAGGCATAAAGCATTATTTGAAATAAATCTATTAAAAGAAGTATTTAGATTAAGTTACCAGAATTGAAAGTATAAAGATAAATAATGATGTTAGTATATTTGTATTATTGTTAAATATAACCTCATTTGGATTATGAAGTAGTGACATGATCAATCAGTAAATTGAGAGTTAGATTTAAAATGACTAATTGAATATTTTGAAGTCAATTGTGGATATAGCTAGGTAAAATTTTTTAAAGATGACAGATTAGTTGAATTAAGAATGTTAAATGTGATTCTTAAAGATAATATATTAGAGTGCACAAGGAAGTGTGGATAGTTTGACTTTTCACTTGAGCATTTTTCTTAGTTTGAAAATTTGAGTACGAATTTTTAAAAGGAGTGAAGATTGTAATAATCCAAATTTTAAATTATTTTAAAATTAAAAAAATATAAAATAAATTAAAATTAAAATATGTATATATATGTATTTATAAGAGAAGGAAAAAAAGAAAGAAACAGAAAAAGAAGAAAAGAGGAAGAGAGAGAAAGAGCATAAAAGAAAAGAGAGAAAGTGGCAGAGAGGGAGAAATAAATAATGCATCGTTCAATTTTTCTTAGATTTATCGTCGTCCGGTGATCAACTATCGACACCTCCCGCAACATTGGAAAGCCTATCATCCAACGAGTCCAACTCTATCAAAATCATCATCGTCCGACTCTGAAATTTTTCTCACTCGCCGATCGAAGTCAATCGGAGGTGTACCATTATAGTGACATTTCGATTAATTTTTTGGTCACTTTTCGACCTTTTTTTTTTTTGCAAGATTAGTAATTTTGGAACCATATCTTCATAAGCTTTATTTTGGTATATCATTTGTAAATTTTAGACCACTTTTCAGTTTGGCAAGAAGCCGGTTATCATTTTTTGATGACGGTGATACTATTCATATTATCATTTTCTGGTGACGGTGATACTATTTTGGTTACTATTTTTTGATGACGGTGATACCATTACGGTTACCGTTTTTAGGTGACGGTGATACTATTACAGTTACCGTTTTTCGGCGACGGTAACACTATTCTATTATTATTTTTTGGTGACAGTGATACTATTCTGATAATAATTTTTCAATAACAGTGATGTTATTCTGGTGACGAAGTTACGATTCCGATGATTATAAAAAAATAGTAAAACATATAATAAATAATAAATAATTGAAGGTTAATTATTATAAATTTTTTAGTATTTAATTGGTAGAAATTTATAATTAGATAATAAACTGAATTATGAGTTATGATAGTAATTTTAGATATAATTAAAGAAATAAATAAAATAATGACAATTTTTATTTGTATGATAATTGGATAAATTACTAGCCAAAATTTATTCAAATTTAGTTAAAATGTGTTCTAAAAATTTTAAATAATTTTTATAACTAAAGCTAATTAAGTAAAATTAGTGTTTAATCGAATATATATATTCAATATTATCATGATTATAATAAGTTATTATTTGTGACAATTAAGGTAAATAGCACGCTATGCATGTGATAGTTGTATTATATTAATTACTATATAGTTCATTGAGTCGAACACTCATTTTTATTCACCATTTTTTTTTTCAGGTTGCAGGTTGAGTATAGAAGTATAGCTTATTTAGATCATCCTGCTTTTTTATTTATCGGCAGGAGTGTTAATTATATATGTTTTATTGTACAATTATGTTATAATTATTTTCTAGAACTCCTGATGGTGTTTCTTTTCTTTTCTATCTTCTTGTTTTTTTAATTCCGCGGTTTAGTTAATTATTTTTGTTAATAAATATTTGATGATGATGATATGGCATTACATTAAAGTATAATATTAGTAAGTTAGTGAACTTGGTTCGAGATAGTGACTACTGTCACCATCTATATTTATCGAAAAATAAATTGTTAGGCTTACTACAGGTTCTGGAAGTCTCATGCTTCTTTTATTTTCTAGTACCAGTCACGTGCCATCGGATTGGATAATGATATCTTTGATATCCTGAAAGGCGAAGAAACAAGCCATTGTTAGTAGGAGTTCTGCTGGAGCTGAGTATCGTTCAATGGTATCTACTGTTTGTGATCTTTAATGGCTTTAGTATCTGCTGTAAGATTTTTAAATTCTACTTCAGTTATCCCTTTTTTTTTTTTTGCATTGTGATAATCATACTGCCATTCATATAACTTCTAATCCAGTATTTCATGAGCATACAAAGTACTTAGATATTGACTGTCACCTAATACGGAGTAAATGGAGGGCCTCATTTTGAATGTTCATGTTATTTCTTCTTCTCAGATCGTTCATGTTTTTACCAAAACTCTATCCTTTTCTCTGTTTTTGTCTTTAGTGTCCAAGTTGACTTTTATAATGAATTTGATGGTTTACACGTGTATAAACCATCATCTCCCCTGAAGTTAGACTGTGGTGGAAATAACAGAGTACTGTAGTTACTTCATTCATTGAATATAGAATACATTTCTTGATTTGTTCTTCTCTGTTACAACTTGATCATATTATAACTGTAATATTATTTATAATTTTTAAAACATAAAAAAAGAGAATTTTTTTCTTTAGAAATCCTTATATTATGGTATACATAAATAATGTACTATAATATTATAATATATAGCAAAGATAGCATCGTACTATAATTATATGAATTTAGATTTAAAAATATTATTACTTTAATATAATTTGATACTTAATAACAAAAAATAATAACTAACAATAAGTTGAAAATTCATATATGTTATAATAGCGGTAATTGACTAATTGTATTAGTAGTTTTTTATGATAATGTAATTAAAAAATTTTCAAATCAAGTGTCTTTAATGTCTTATACATAAAGATATATAATACTGTTATTAATTATTTATTATCAAAAATAAACTATATATTATTAAAAAGAAAAAAGAAAAACCCACGCTACATTTTTCTGCTCAGCCACTTCAACCAGTGACTTAGATTATTGATAGATAAATCCCTCCAAAAATCCATCGTTTATATTAGGATTTTTTAATATTTTACTCTCTTTTTTCTTTATTTTTTTAAGAATTGATATATATATATATATATTAAGATGGCAAGTTTCAATTTGATATATGGTTTAAAGGAATATAGGATCAGCTTGATCCTTTCAACATTAAGACAAAATCACCCGTTTTGGAGAAAGACTATAATAAAATTAAAATCAATTCTTTTTATAAAAATTTCAATTTAATTTAGACGTTAATATTATTTGATCATTTCAAGTTTAAATTTAATCAGACCACAGTTATCACCAATAATATATTTCATTGATTAAAATTTTGGAAAAATAACAAAATACATTAATTAAGAAACATTTGTTAAAGATTATTACATATTCTCAATGGCATTCCTAATCACTCGTTTTGATTTATGTATAAAGAGAGACAATAATAAAAATTAATCTTTTAAAATTTTAATTTAATTAAAACCCTAATATTATTGATCTTTTTCAAATTTAAATTTGATCATACTATATTCACAAGCATTAATTTATTTAAGTGATTAAGGTATGTGATTTTTATATTGATCTTTCAAATTATTCTTTTAGGGTTAAGCTGGGTAGGACTATAAAATTGATAAAATTCTCTCTTTTTGTCAAGTTTTAACATAACTACATTTTTAGATATTCGAATTCGAAATCTCTAATTAAATTAAAACAGTCTCTTATCAACTAATTTTCGCGTTTGATAATATATATATATATATATATATATATGTATATAATGACATTTCTAAGCATATTGTGAATAACCAAAGATGAAAAGTTATAACAATTTGAAATTTTTCTACTAATAGTAAATCAAAGAAGCAACAATTATATATTCCAAAACTATATTGGGCTATCATATCATGGCACTAAATAGTATAGGATAAAATTTCCAAATATTACATGTGCATATACTGCAATAGCAGCAAAGACATTCCCATTTTTATTTTTAATTTTTTGCTTTACACGTATGCCATCATATTAGTTCTGGCTGCTAAATGAATAGTATATATGATATGTATAATATTTGTTCCAAGTTTGTAGCATATATGATAAATCGATCAATTATAATTAAATCAAACAAGAATGATTTGAATCTAAAAATCATATACATAATATACATCAACACATAACTAAGTACAATTTAGTGATATATGGGTATATATTCTTTATATAGTATATTTAGAATCAATTTCTTCTTATCAATTTTCAAGGAGAAAATCCTCTATATAATCATAAATAGAATAAAATAATATATGACTCATTTCTTATGAATAGTACATTTCAATTTGATTTTGGAATTTATTAAAATTAGTCTTATCCGTGGTGTGTGTGTATACATATATATATATATATATATATCTTAAAATTTTATGAATAATAATAATAATAAAAGAATGTAATCTATTAAAACAGCAGGAAAGAGATGAGTGACATATTTGATAACGCCAAACACATCAATTTAATTGACGTTAAGTATAAAAAGGGAATATATAAGAAAAGCAGTTAGTTTTGCCGCAAAAGCGCAGTCCAACCGAGAGGTCCAACAAAAAACTGGCTTACACCCCAACCCTTCCCAGAAGGCAGTTCATCGACAACTGGTTTGCACTTTCCACTTACGTAAACTCTCTCGTCTCTCTGCTGCGCCTTCGCTCGCAATCCCATCCCCATAAATGGCTTTTCTCACCTCTCACTTCAAACCCATCATCACCTTCCCGCCAATACTCCTTCCTTGTAATTTATCAACAATGCATTACTCTTCCAGTAGCAACAGCTATGCTTCTGCTTCTACTAATGCTTCTGTTGCCGTCTCCGGACGCCATCCAGTGTATCGTGGTGTCAGGCGTAGGAGTAGTGGCAAATGGGTTTCTGAAATTAGAGAGCCTCGAAAGCCTAATAGAATTTGGTTAGGCACATTTTCAACTCCAGAAATGGCTGCTGTAGCGTATGATGTAGCAGCTTTGGCGCTTAAAGGCAGAGATGCTGAGCTTAATTTCCCCAACGCGGCAGCATCTTTGCCTATTCCAGCATCTACTTCCCCTCGTGATATTCAAGCAGCTGCAGCCTCTGCAGCTGCTGCTGTTGGGGCTGCAAGAGATGCTTTAAATTTGCAGCAAAGTGCTACTACTAATCATAATATTAATCAAACAGTAGCTGTAGTGCAAGAGAGGCCAATGATGAATCATGAATTTGTTGACGAAGATTTAATTTTTGATATGCCTAATCTTCTAGTTAATATGGCTGAAGGGATGCTTCTTAGTCCGCCGCGCTTGGACATTTCCGGTGACGATTTTGGTTCTTCTACTCCTGATGATAACTCTTCATTAGGAGACCAAAACCTCTGGAAATCCCCTTAAAATCACTTCACTTCCTTAAGTTCCTATCCGAATTATGTTTAATTATTAATATAAGAACTTCAAAAAAATAAAACTCAACTTAAAAAACAACAATATTATATAATAATATATGTGTATATATGTGTGTGTCTTTGTTTGTTTGTGTGGAAAAAAAATTAATTAAAAACTCTGAAGAGATAATATTACTATTGAAGATCGATGCTGCGGGAGAAGGGCATAAGTTGGTTTGTATTTTTTTCTTTGATTTTTTTAGAGTTTTTTTAATATATGTCTTTGTTGCTGCTTAATTATGCTGTAGTTGCACCTTTAAATTTGTAGTTAATTATGGTTATTAATGCTTCTAAGAGCGACTGAAAGGAACTTTTTATTTTAAATAAAAATCTCTGCCGCAATACTTAAATTAATTAACTATAGTTTAAGTTAATTAATTATTGATTTCACCATCAACTTCAATTTCCTATTAATAATATATCTTTTTGCTTGACAAAACCAAAAAGTTAGCGATAATTCTTTCTTTTTTTAATAGATTAATCACTAATTCTAATTAATTTCTTCTTATTCTCTCCTGCAATTTTAATTTTTAACTATGGAAGATAGACAATACTCTTCCAAATCCATCAATCTAATAAATTAATTAAGTGGTTGATTATGGCCATTAACTGCCACCAACTGAACTTGCAACTACCAGCTTCAATATCAGCTGACACTGCAAAAAAAAAAAAAAAGAAAGAACTTTTTTTTTAATTTTATGTTTCATATAAAAAAAATTGTGTAAATTAGAATATTAAAATTAATTAATAAGAGAATGCTGGCTCTGGAATATAGACTATATATATTTATATATGCTATAATTAATAATGATATATATATATATATGGTTCAGTTTTCAAATCAAAAAGAATAATTATAAGCAAAGATAACATTGAATGGTTTGGTGAAGAAAAAAAGCTTAACCCAAGTGGCTAGGTTTAGTCAATTTGAATAATTAGGGTGTTGAATATATATATACTTCTGTTCTTCTCTAACTTGCAATATATAACTTAATTAATTATTTAATTCTATCACATCTTAATTATTAATTAATTAAAGGATTTGATATGATATCTCACATGAATGGAATATATATATATATATATATATATATCATCACTATAATATGAGTTAGTACAATATAGGAAATTATTATATAATTAATTAATTAATTATCATACGTTTGGCAGCCTTAAATAAAATAAATATATTGGTAATGCTTAGAAGACATAGGGGACCCACTTACCTTTTGTTGACGTGTCACTCTCAAACAAGATAATTGAATGACACGTGGCAATAAAACAGTAACAAGATGCTGACATTTGACCTTTCTATAAGAGTATTGTCCCCTCATGCAAATGTAGGTAATTAATGTCTAGATGCATTCAATAGCTAATTGCTATTGCACTCCCAATGGATAGGTGTTTAATTTATCGACCTAATTCCACTTATTCCACTCAACAAACTTACTTAATTTTTTTTTTTGAATTTCAAACTTACTTAAATTAATGTGTTCATCAATCCTTCAAAAAAAATTTAATGTGTTCATCAAATTATTTATATATAAAAACATATTATATGTTGCATTTTATTAAATATACAATAAAATTTGTTATGCTAAACCCTAAACCCTAATTATTTTTACCATGCTAAATTTAACCTACTAAACCCTAATTATTTTTGCCATAAAATTTATACCTTTATTTTTCTCAATCATTTAGCATTATATATGCTTATTTTTTACATTGAAATTCGAATTTTATGAAAAATTTCTAATAAAAAAAATAGAAAACAAAGGTTTTGGCATAATCGGTGAATTACCCATTATATAATGAAGCAGAATAATAAATATTTTTCCTTCTTGCTGCTTTTTTTTTACTGGAAAGAAAGTATGAGGAGAAGGGTTTTTCTTATGAAAAGTGCATATTATAACAACGAAAAATTATGATATATATTAAAAGAAGAGAGAGAGAGAGAGAGAGAGAGATGAATAGAAATAACGGTGAAAAACCTCAAAATTGTAATGAATTTGGGCATAGATTCTGTGTACGTACCAGTAGTACTCCATTGCTGTGACTAGACATAAAAGAAATTAAAGCCACCAATTCACCATATGCTACACTACAAAAAAAAAAAAAGTAAATAGTGACAGTTATTTAGCGACGGTTAATAAAAACTGTCACTATATTTTTATTTTTGCAACGGTTTTATAATCATCACAAAATAAATAATCTGATGATATTTTATATTATTCTGTAATCTATCATTTGGCAACAGTTATAATCGTTGCTAAAAATTTAGCGAAACTATATCGTTTTTATCTACTGTTAATTAAGCCATTGTCTCCTGCCTTTTCACTCGGCCCCTCTCTCACTCTCTCACACTTGACTTTCTCTCATCTATCTCTCTTTCAAACGAGCTCTCTCTTCTCTCTCTCTCTCTCTTTTGCCTGTGAATAGCGTTGCCACCATCGAATGAGGCTTCGGCACTATCATATGCTGAAAGCTAAATTAAAACTAGGATTTTGGATCATCTTTCTCTGATTTGTGATTCAGGTAAATTTGTGTTCTTTTTATTAGTATGAGTTTATTAATTTTTTAGATCTTCAATCAATTGAGTAGGAGTTTAGGAACTTTGGCAAAATCAAGCTTGATGATGTGTTTGTCCAAAATCGGAAGGCAAAACTTTTTCTCTGGTTTCCTTTCTAAGTTGCTGCATATATAACCTTTAGTTGAAATTAAACCCTAATTGAATCATTTTAATCTCATTGGATTTCAGCTTATTGAATTTTATCTCATTTAAGAGGCGTAGATTTTAATTAGTGTGTTTTTCACTATTTTGGATGACAGTGATATTGGATATGAGAAGAGAGTTTCATTGATTCGGTGAATAGATTTTGCGTGGACAGTGGAGAAAGAAGACGAGGAAAAGAAGAAAACGAAGAGGCAGAAGAAGAGCCCAAAGGAGAGCTCCTCAACGACACTATGGCGATGGCAGAGCATAATGGAGAACTTGCAATTAGCTCACTTGGAACTCTCTCATTATTAATCTCATCAACACCGTGAGATGCAATCTTCTTACATATATTACTACTCTTCTTTTTTATTTTGGCACTCTGTATTTACATTTTGAATTATCTGGAAGTTCAATTTGGAGAAAGGTTTATATGGTTTAAATTATTAACTACATGCATGGTGTAATACGAAGGGACAGTAATATGGTTTTATGAACCTTTTTTAACTTGTTAATTGTTATAAATTGCAGTAAATTTGTGAATGAGTTGCTTTCTGCAGATGCTTTTCTTTTGGAGACTTTTAAATATTATTAATCTTTATCATTATTAGCTTGTCCAGGTGATATTATTAACCACTGAAAATATTATTGATGTTATTCTCATTTACCAAAAAATTAATTTCATTTGTTTATTTTAATTTTGGAGAAGTTTCTCTCCATGAAGTTGGCTTCTATGAATATTAGGCTGGATTTCAATATGGTTACTCTTATTTCAAAAGATGTGAGTTTCTTTTTCTTTGGCCTTTTAGTAAACGGAATACACTTTGCTATAAAAATTTCAAAAAAGAGAAAGAAGGGTCTAAAGTTGGATTTGTATTTTTAGATTTCCTATCTCATTAACTTTTTTTAAAAGTTTATTATCTTTCTCTTTTTTCTATGCTTATTTGTGTTTAAAGGGTCTGATATTCTGTATTTATGTGGATAGATACTGAAACTGTTTCAATTTTTCATTGTTTCCTTTTTTTAGCTATGTGGTTGATGGGTGAAGTCCAATTTTATATAATTTTGGATTTCACTTGTTTTCTAATACAATACTTGTATATTTTGGAAATTAATTCCATGAATTTACTTTGTTTAAATGTCAGAAAATGATTTGTATTTTGTATCCCCTTACTCAAATCCTTTCGAGCAGTAAAACTTAAAATATATTTTGTTTAGTGCTAAATATTTTTATCTTAGTCTTTTCAGGTATGATATCATCTCTGGTTGTTGGTTAGAAATAATAGAACAAAAATGCAAACTGTCAAAATAGGTGGCTTAAATTTTTCATTTCACATTAAAAAAAAAAAACTAAATGTTAGCAAATCCCACATCGGGAATTTGCAAATTAGAAGTGTAGGAATTTGGTTATAAAAGGAGCTTAGCTCCTTTAGTTTCAAACCGTCCCAACTTGTCCTGAATTTGTATATTCGACAAGTTTTCTCTTCTCCCTCTTTTGTAATATTTCTTTAGTGAAATATAATTTGGTAGTGTCCGAGGACGTAGGCATAATTGGCCTAACCTCGTTAAATTTTGGTGTCTCTCTCTTTTATTTATTTAATAGCTATTTGTTGGGCAAAACTCTGTTTTGGTGGTTATTGTGAAAAGGGATTACATGTCTAGGTAAATTCTGTCAAACGACGCGAAAGTCTAAGGAAAGTGGGTTTTAAGTGAGACCGCTTGTGACTCCTCCACTTTCCTGGAAATTTACCTGGTGTAGTTTTTTATCACAGTAATTCACAAATTATTTTTAATTCGGTGGAAAAAGCCCAATTTCCACAACAATTGGTATCAGAGCCGAGGGTTTGAAGTATTCACTGTGGTTGCGGCTAAGTATGATCTTCCACATAAAAAAAGGATCCTTGGTTTTGTTTCCGCATTTTTGAAAAAAAAAATTTGGTAGCTATTAAATAAATATTTGTAGCAGAAATGACAGATAATAAGAAAAATACCACACCTGTTACTGCAGCATCGTCCTCGTCGACTTTAGTAAGGAATGTTGTTACAAATGCAAGATTTGCAGTGGAGATTTTCGATGGCACTGGTCATTTCGGCATGTGGCAAAGCGAACTTCTAGATGCTCTTTTTCAGCAAGGTCTAGATGTTGCTATTGAACAGGAGAAACCCCAAGAAATGGAGGAGACGGAGTGGAAAACTATCAATCGTCTAGCATGTGGTACAATTCGTTCTTGTCTTTCTAGAGAGCAAAAATATGCTTTCTAGAAAGAAACTTCGGCAAACAAATTGTGGAAGGCATTGGAGGAGAAATTTTTGAAGAAAAACAATCAGAACAAACTCTTTATGAAGAAGAGACTGTTTCGCTTCAATTATGTTCCCGGTACCACGATGAATGAACACATCACAAATTTTAATCAGTTGGTGGCTGATATGTTTAATTTGGATGTGGTCTTTAAAGACGAAGATTTAGCACTACTGTTGTTGGCATCTCTCCCTGACGAGTTTGAGTTTCTTACAACGACTCTACTCCACGGGAATAAGGAAGTGACTTTAAGTGATGTATGTGCTGATCTATATAGTCATGAATTGAGAAAGAAAGAAAAAGAGAGGACAAGTGAAGCAGAAGCTCTGGTGGTTAGAGGCCGTACACAAGGCAGAAAAAAAGGAGGAAAGAAAAACAAATCCCATTCAAAAGCCAGAGTAGAAAAAGATGAGTGTGCCTTTTGTCATGAAAAAGGTCACTGGAAAAAAGATTGTCCAAAGCTTAAAGGCAAAGGCAAAGCTGTTGTTGATTCAAATGTAGCTGAGTGTGATGATTCAGAATCAACCTTCTCATTAGCAATCATGACATCCTTAGACACTCCTGCAGCATGTTCGACAAGTTCTTCTAATGCATGGCTGTTAGATTCTGGATGCAGCCATCATATGAGTCCCACTCGGGAATGGTTTTTTTATTTCAAAGAACTTGATCATGAAGTTGTCTATACAGCAAATGACAATCCTTGTTTCACTGAAGGGATTGGTTCAATCCGCTTGAGGAATCATGATGGGTCAATCAGGATCCTGACTGATGTTCGGTATGTACCTTGTTTGACGAAGAACCTCATTTCAGTCGGAGTCCTTGAATCAAAAGGGCTCAAAATTATTGCAGAAAATGGGGTTATGAGGGTCATCTCTGGTGCACTTGTGATGATGAAAGGATTACGGAGAAGGAATAATTTGTATTACTATGAAGGTAATGTAATTATAGAAACAACAGCAGCAGCAGTTTCTGGTGATGACAAAGATCTGGAAGCAACCAGATTATGGCACATGCGCTTGGGACATGCAGGTGAAAAATTCTTGAAAAGTTTGGTTGATCAAGGATTATTGAAGAATGTGAAAACCTGCAAGATGGATTTCTGTGAGCATTGCATCAAAGGGAAGCAGACAAGAGTGAAATTTGGTACTGCAATCCATGATACCAAGGGTATTCTGGACTATGTTCACTCAGATGTGTGGGGGCCTTCTAAAACTCCTTCTTTAGGAGGCAAGCACTATTATGTAACCTTTGTTGACGATTTCTCTAGAAGGGTATGGGTGTATACTTTGAAGTCAAAGGATGAAGTGTTAGGAGTTTTCCTCAAATGGAAGAAATTGGTGGAAACTCAAACTGGCAGACGAATCAAATGTCTCAGAACAGACAATGCAAGAATGATCCATTTATGAAAGTCTGCGAAGATGAAGGCATTGTTCGACACTTCACAGTTAGACATACACCACAGTAGAATGGGGTGGCAGAACGCATGAACCGAACGTTACTGGAGAAAGTTCGGTGTATGTTGTCCAATGCTGGGTTGGACAAGCGATTTTGGGCTGAGGCTTTGACATATGCATGTCATCTCATTAATCGACTTCCATCAACTGCTATTGGTGGTAAAACGCCTATGGAAGCATGGTCATGAAAACCTGCTAAAGATTATGATTCCTTACGTGTATTTGGTTCCATTGCATATTATCACGTTAAGGAATCAAAGCTAGATCCAAGAGCTAAGGAAGCCATTTTCATAGGGATAAGCTCGGGTGTTAAAGGATATCGGCTATGGTGTCCAGAAACGAAGAAAATAATCTTTAGCAGAGATGTCACTTTTGATGAATCTACCTTATTGAAAAAGGTGACAATAGAGCAGTCAGATGGTACTCCACAACAGGTGGAGAATACTCCAAAACAGGTGGAGTTTGACAGAAAAATCCCAGCAGCAGATGTTAAAACTGCAGACACTCCTGAGGTAGAAGGAGAGTCAGATGAAGATGAGGGTCAAATCCAAGAACCTCCACAGCAACATGAATCAATTACAGTTGATAGGCCACGAAGAGCTATAAGAAAACCTGCTCGTTATGATGATATGGTGGTCTATGCATTCTCAATTGCAGATGATAGCATTCCGTCCACTTTTAAAGAAGCTGTCCAAAGTTCAGAAGAAGTAAAGTGGAGGAATGCTATGGATAATGAAATGCAGTCCCTTCACAAGAATCAAACATGGAAGCTAGCAATTCTGCCGAAGGGAAAGAAGGCGATTGGATGCAAATGGGTATATACAAAGAAAGATGGATTTCCTGATAGAGATACTGTTCACTACAAAGCAAGGTTGGTAGCTAAGGGCTACGCTCAGACGGAGGGAATTGACTATAATGAAGTGTTTTCTCCAGTTGTAAAACATTCCTCCATTCGAATTTTGTTAGCCTTGGTAGCACAGTTTGATTTGGAACTAGTTCAATTAGATGTAAAAACTGCGTTTTTACATGGAGATCTGGAAGAGGAAATCTATATGACTCAGCCGGAGGGATTCAAAGTTGCTGGAAAGGAAAATATGGTATGCAAACTTAAAAAATCGCTTTATGGATTGAAGCAGTCTCCGAGACAGTGGTACAAGCGATTTGATAAGTTTATGCAAGGGCAGAAGTACACAAGGAGCAAATATGATCATTGTGTGTATTTAAGCAAGCTACAAGATGGCTCTTTCATTTATCTTCTTCTTTATGTTGATGATATGCTGATAGCTTCAAAGAATAAAGGAGAAATTGAGAAGTTGAAGAATCAATTGAATCAAGAATTTGAAATGAAAGATCTGGGCGAAGCAAAGAAGATTCTCGGCATGGAGATATTCAGAGATAGGAAATTGGGGAGACTTTGTCTGTCTCAGAAGCAATATCTGAGAAAGGTACTAAAGCGTTTTGGTATGGATGACAAGACCAAACCTGTTAGTACACCTCTTGCTCCTCATTTCAAACTCAGTGCAGCTCAGTCACCAAAGAATGATACAGAACGGGAATACATGTCAAAGGTTCCTTGTGCAAATGTTGTTGGTAGCTTGATGTATGTTATGGTGTGTACGAGGCCTGACATTTCACAGGCAGTTGGAGTTGTGAGCAGGTACATGCATGATCCTGGCAAGGAGCATTGGCAAGCTGTGAAATGGATTCTACGGTACCTTCTGAACACTGTGGATGTTGGATTAGTTTTTGAGCAGGATAAGAAAAGTGGTCAAAGCATAGTCGGATATTGTGATTCTGATTATGCTGGTGATTTGGATAAACGTTGATCAACTACTGGTTATTTGTTCACACTTGCAAAAGCACCAGTTAGTTGGAAGTCTACTTTATAGTCTACAGTGGCTTTGTCTACAACGGAGGCAGAGTACATGGCAGTTACAGAGGCTGTTAAGGAGGCAATTTGGCTTCAAGGATTGCTTGGTGAATTGGGAATTAGGCAGGACAACATTGTTGTGCATTGTGATAGCCAAAGTGCTATCCATTTGGCAAAGAACCAAGTTTATCACGCAAGGACGAAGCATATCGACGTTCGCTTTCATTTTGTTAGAGAAATTCTGGAGGAAGGTCAGATTCAACTCCAGAAAATTCAGACTGCTGAGAATCCTGCTGATATGTTGACAAAAGTGGTGACAACTGTCAAGTTCAAATATTGTTTGGACTTGATCAATATTGTTAAAAGTTGAAACTTGCGCTGTAAAGCGCATTTGAAGACACTATAACTTTGCGAGGGAGAATAGAAGTTTGCATTTATGGAATTTTCGCCAAGGTGGAGATTGTCAAAATAGGTGGCTTAAATTCTTCATTTCACATTTAAAAAAAAAAACTAAATGTTAGCAAATCCCACATCGGGAATTTGCAAATTAGAAGTGTAGGAATTTGGTTATAAAAGGAGCTTAGCTCCTTTAGTTTCAAACCGTCCCGACTTGTCCTGAATTTATATATTCGACAAGTTTTCTCTTCTCCCTCTTTTCTAATATTTCTTTAGTGAAATATAATTTGGTTGTGTCCGAGGACGTAGGCATAATTGGCCGAACCTCGTTAAATTTTGGTGTCTCTCTCTTTTATTTATTTAATAGCTATTTGTTGGGCAAAACTCTGTTTTGGTGGTTATTGTGAAAAGGGATTACATGTCTAGGTAAATTCTGTCAAACGACGCGAAAGTCTAAGGAAAGTGGGTTTTAAGTGAGACCGCTTGTGACTTCTCCACTTTCCTGGGAATTTACCTGGTGTAGTTTTTTATCACAGTAATTCACAAATTATTTTTAATTCGGTGGAAAAAGCCCAATTTCCACAACACAAACTCTATGAGCGAGGATAGCGCATCTAGCAAAAACCAAGAAACTTCTTCAACTTGGGAGCCCATTTTGCTAATATTGCAGAAAATTATCAATTTGAGTTGTCAAATTCAACTAAGATTTTCTAGTTTTGTGACACTTCTCAATCTGTTTGCAGTATAATTTGGGAATTATAAAATGAAAGACATGAATCAAAGATACATTCATTTCATTCAAAAAAATTAACTAAGCCAAGTGGTTTCGTTGATGTTGTTGTTTTGTGACGACGTCATTTTTTGTTGTTATTATGCTAACTGATTTTTTAACTTGTTATGCATGATTATTATTGAAGAATCTTAATTAGAATAGCTTTTTTTTTTAGCATTAATCATACCTTGATTTGACAATAACCTGTGTTTTATTGCTTATATATTTTTATTTTGTGGGTTTTGTTTCTTTATTTCCATTCACATTAGAAATTTATTGCTGGTTCATAGAGCTATGAAAATTTGAAAAAAAAAATCATGGAAGTGCAGTCAAGGTTAACACAGTAACATAGATGCAATTAGTTTGAGATGGATGTTTAAGTCTAACATATAGAACTATAGCATATTCATTGTAACAATTATAGAATTACATAAATTTTGGAACTGTTACATAATTGCAAACCACTTTTGTTTTTTAGTAGATGATTAGAGATTATAAAAATATCAAATCATTTATGGAATATTAGAAAATGAGAAGAAAATAGAAAAAAATAAAAAGAACCTACTGTGTTTTGCCCTTGATAGCAAAAGCATGTTGTCTGTTTCTTTTTGAAAAAAAAATCATTAAGAAATGCTAATTTCTTTACATTTATATTAAAGTGAAATATTAAAAGGACTTATAGGTACAAGTTCCAAATTTGAAATAACATGGGAATATGTATATATATAATGTACATTGAAACATAATGTATATGTATATATATAATATAATATATATAATTTATGGCATTATTTTGTAAGATTTCACATGATTAAATAAAGCCTTTTAAACATTTAATAATTTACTATTTGAATTACTTTTAATGTTTGAATTGTATTCTCCCGCAGAAAGTCAAATCAAACTCTCAAACATGTCTTCACACCAAACTTCAAAATCTTGAAATAATTAATTCTTATTATGTTTGTCATTCTAAAGTTTGATTATTTTTTTTATAATCAGTAGGATCACTTTTATCAAGAGTATTAATTTTGCAATTTTGTTATTTGTTTTAGATTCTCTATTCGATAAGGAATCTTCTAGAATTATGAGAAAAATATGATATAAAGATGTTCTTTTTGGATATCAATCATTAGCGGGTGTATGATTATTTTTCTAAACTTGTTTTTTGTGATAACATGACCTCCACTTCCTTATGATCTAATTATGTTTCTTGGCAATTGTCATTTTGTTATTCTTGATTATACATGTATATGCGTATGCATGCTCAAATTCTGATATTTCCCTAGTAAAATTTACATCTTCCTCAATTAGTAAAATAAGTAGTGCATAATGGGTTAAGTATCATTTATGTTTTTTGTTTTTTCCTATTTAATAGGTGGAGAAAGAAAGAGAAAAATAGGAGCAATGTCGAAGAAATTTGGGAAGTGTATGAAGTTGTAGTGTTCAAGAAAAATATTAATAAGTTGTAAAACTTTTCCCCTTCTTTTTTTCATTATCATCATTTCTCACCATTGGATAACTTTTAATTTTTTAATTTTTTTTCGAATAGATTCAATAGCAAAAATTACAATAACAAATACAAGTACTTGACCAATGTCTAGCGGTCTAAGTGGTATGATAGAAGTAATTATTTTTAGCTATGATAGTGCAGAATATTTATATCATTTGTAAATCATAGTTTTTTTTTTTAATGTGTGGAGTTAATTTGTTTTAAATGTATTGGATTAGTAATTTATTTTTAATGATATGATTATGAAATGTGTTTTTTTGATAATAAAATAGTATTAAGTATTGATCTTTCACTTTAGATTAATTTTATTTATTTAAATAAATAAATAAATCAAATTTTACAATGGTTCGTAATAGTTAAAAAAGTAATAATGTAAAATATAAAATAAATTTGCGATGGTTGCAAATGGTTACAAAATAAAAATAAAATAAATATTACAGTAATTTATGACCGTCGCAAAAAAAAATTATATTTATTCTAAAAAAATTGCAGTCATCATAAAATCGTCATAAAATTTTAATTATTTTTTACGACGATTATATTAAATAAAATTTAGCGATAATTATAAACCATCGTAAAATAATATATAGAAACGGTTATGCCAACGGTTGGTTAAAATCGTTGTAAAATTATCTAATAACGTTTTTATTAGCGATAATTTTAAAATCGTCGAAAAAAGTATTTAATAATGATTGTAATAGTTGCTAAATATCTTTTTAAAGAGTCGTTAAATCCTCAAATTTTTTTTGTAGTGCTGTAGCTTTTCTCTATAGCTATATGTGAATTAAAATTTAACAAAATGTTTTTGTTTATTGAGATTAAAAGTTCGACCAATCATATTTTGACATGTCAGCAAATAGTATAAAAAAATATAATATAGTTGAGAAAATTATATACCTTATTTTATAGTAGATATAGATAGACAATATAATCTGCAACTTTCATAATGGACAAGGTCAATAAAAGTGATTATTGTGTATTAAGACGATAATAATAAAAGATTTAAACACCACAAAAGAGCCTAATTATCACCCTTATTGACTGTTCTTAATTAAGTAATTATTATGGTTTGTACTATTCATTACTGTATATAATATGGACGGGACTCTGGGTCCTAGTGTATCTTCTTCACAATGATACAACAAATTCAGAACAACTATATAGTTTTTTTATCCCATTATTTAATGGGATAAAAATACTATATAGTATATAATTGTAAAATTAACTTTGAGCCATTTAGGTCTCAAAAAGATTAGTGGATGATCCTTCAAGTTGTTATGAGAATATTAAGCTAACAATTCAGCAAATGAATGTATCTCCTTACTTGAAAAGATTCTGATAAAACAAATTCCTTTAAATATTTCAATGTATTCACCACTAATATGCAGCCCCTACTGCCCTATACTATGATTTTATCTTTTGAATTTTCAAGCTAGTAATTTATAATTAGGAAGTTAATTACAATTAATTCTTTATATCTCCTCTTATAATACTTAAAAAAAATATACAAAATTCTTATTTAATCTAGTGGATATGATGTGTCGTCCAACAATAAGGCTGTAAGGTTTAAAAGGGACTTGAGACATAGTAATTCATTATTATTATCAAATACCAAGAATCAATAAAATTCAGCTATTAAAGTCATTAAAAAATGTCCTATCAATTTGACATTTGTACTATAATTTTTACCTATTTAAAATTCAAGTTATGATTATGAAGTTTAATGTCGGCAAATATATAAATGTATGTATGTATTATCATTATAGCCATCACTAAGTAAATAACCCACCATTTCGTTTTCTTTATACAAGATTGATTGGTATTTATAGGATGATTATAAGTTTAATGTTTTCTAGAGTATATAATTTCATTTACTAGGTTTTTATCATTGAAATTATATCTAAATCAAATGAAAGGCCTAATGACAATTTAGTTTAGTACCCATATAATCTTCTTTTTTTCATCTTTTTTTTCTATAATTAAAATGTGTGCCATAAGTAGGTGATTTATTTTGCCAAATTTTTGAGTTGAAATGAATAAACAAAGCATCATTATTTTTATTATTTTTTTTTTGTGAATTTGACTCTGATTGTGATAGTAAATTCATAATTTCAAATTTATAGGTGGATATGAAAAATTATGAATAAAATGGTTTAAATTAATAAACTATTATCTTAATTACAAGCTGAAACAAAAATAGAATAGTTCAAACTCATGGAAACTAAAAGACCAATTATACTGTTTGTTATAAAATCAGTGGGCTGACGCTGACCCAATTTCACATGTCAATGTGTTCAGCCCCAGTTGAGCCCAGTCCAAATATTATTCAAAACGTGATCGGTCCAAATTGTTGACGCTTTTTTTTTTTGAAATTTATAGAAATAAATTAAAATTTTGTACAAATAAAAAAATTTATCTATTATAGTTTATAAAAATATAGTATATGTTGAGTATGTTTAGTAAAATTAAAAAAATAAAAATAATATTTTTATAAAATTAAAATAAAAAATTTTAAAAATACAAACAATATATATATATATATATATATATATTATTGAATTGAAATTCCAACTACGATCAATTTCTGATGGTTTTAATTGTATAGTGTTTGATGTGGTCTTCTAGTTACAAATTTCACGCAACTTGGTTTATATTAATACTATATATGTTGTCTTATAATCATATGTTTATAAGACAATTTTATATATAAAATATTATATGTTTATTTATCTTTTATAATTACTAATTAAAACTTTTATTCTAATATAAAAAAATCAAAAAATTCAAAATAATTTTCACTTTTCATATGATAACTAAGGAATGATCTTATTAACAAGCATGTGCAACAATAAAAATAAAAATATATATAGATAAATGTTGTAATTATGAGCATTAAATACATTCTTAACTTGCAAAGGCCTCAATGTGGGCCATCTCTTCACCAATCCTACCCCGCCACATTAAACGTAAGCATGCGCTAAGCCAATGTCATACTTCACGTTAATTTCAGTCTCAATCTAGAGTTCCAAATGGTATTCTAAATCCGATAAATATAAGGGTTTTTTTGTTGTTAATTTATCAGAAAAATTATAAAATTTCTTAATTTTTTTTAATTTACAAATTTATTAGATTTATATAGTTTATATAAAATTTATTATGAATTTATAACTTCTGTTATGAGTTGTTATATACTTTTATAATAAAATTACAAAAAAACTATCAATAAAATATGTAAAAATTTAATGAGAAACATAAATTTTCTAAATCCGAATAAAAAAAGCCGCCATTCATATAAAACTTTAGATAAATATTTTCATCATATAAAAATTTCCTTCAATATATATATATTTTAATAATTTTGTAGTTCTAAATTTATAAAAATATATATTTTTCATTTTTAAAACATATATTCAACATATAATGTACTTTTATAAATTTTTATATTTTTTGTAATAATACCCACCTTAAACAAATTATGTAAAAGTAAATTATGGTTTATAATTATACTCATTATTCATTTGTATTCTATAACTGAGGTTGAATTTACGTCAACATTCATAGACTTTGGCGGCAGATACAAATCTCAATTTGGATAAAATTAAAAGTTCAATATATTTTTTTACTACTAATAATAATGATAATAATATATAAATAATAACAATTATTATTATTATTAACTAACTTATATCATATATACAAAAAAAAGGGTGACAAACGAACCAATAAATTATGTTAAAAGTAGAAAAAAAAAGGTTCATGTCCAAATCAATTTGGAAAAGTTGGTTAGACTGATACAATAAATGAGTTAAGAATAATGTAAATCAATTAGCCTAATTAGTTAATCATTTGTGCATTATCCAAATTGAAGGATATGCATAATAAGCTATCTAAAACTTTACATTTATCCTTTTGCTTGATCACCATTATTATTAATCACCACTCCTCCCAAGTTCATTGTCTTAATTTTGAACCGTTGAAGCTTCTCTATCGGTCCATTATTAAGACATCTCCATTTGTTATCCTTTTTTTTTTGTTTCTTTGTTAACTTTATATTCTCCAAATTTCTTATTAATCTTGCAATAGGTTTCAACTTTAAAACGCCTCTGGTTTCTTCTTCTTCTTCTACGACCTCAATCGCCATTGGTGGCACCACCAGAAATAAGTTTTTCGGCATGTAGTATGGGTAACCCATGTTTTGACAAATCATATCGGCTTGATCAAACAAGTCTGTACACGAACAATAAAAACTACTGATTCTTGAGAATTTGATGTGCTCTTGAAATAATGACAATAAAATTCTTCAATTAAGATCTAAGAGACAGTATGTGAAGTTTGCAGCTATTATATTGTGATTCCCAATATGCTTTGAATGAACAAGAAAAAAAGAAAGAAGAAGATTTTAAGAATGGAAAGTTTTGTTTTTTTGATGGATTTTTAGAGCTTAAGGGTAAGGTATGTATATATAGGAATGCGTTGAGGGAGGCTATAAGCTGAACTGTGTTGGTCTTTTGACCAAGTTCACTCGTTTTAAATATTATTTGAGTTTGATGAGGTCTTCTAATTATTTTCAGGTTCATGAAATTAATTTAATTTATTCAAACCCAATTATGAATTATCCATGCAAGTTGCTTATAGGAGGATATCCTATTAAAAATGTTCCAACTAGATAATAAAGAAGTTAGTTTTTCTTTTGTTAATTTTTTAAATATTTTATCATAAACCATTATCTAATTTTTTTTAAAGAAAATGAAAAATTTTATTAAGCAACTAACAAAAACTCAATACATGAAAAAAATAGAATCTTATATTTGAAAGCTGGCATAAAAAAAAGAAAAAGAAAAGTAAAGATGTTTTAACAAGATGTTGAATAATCATATTCACTTGTCTTCTAATCTATCTTAAAAAATATATATTACAGTTTTATTTTAAAAGAACGAATCATCTATATATGACAGACCCAAAGATAGACCTATTTTCAAATGATATGTATTTATAATGTTAAAATATAAATAGTAAAATGTGTTGTTATATTAAGTAATTGTCTCTGAGAGCGAGCAAATATGGGTTTATATGTATAGATATTTTATTATGTAATTTCTGAATAAACACATTTTAAACTGAATAATGTTGCTCAAAGTCTCTTGCCTTCATGTGCAAGTTTTCTCTCTTGCCTTATGCGCAAGTTATCTAGGGTTTTCTCTTATGCCTGCTTTCCAAGTAATTTTTTTGTTTGATCTAGATCAATACTTTCCTGCATTAAATGAAAGATGATTTTCGTAATCTTCTTTACATGATGATGAATTAGAAGAATTATCTATCGAACCAGATTTAACTAAAGAATTTGCCTAAGTTTACGAACTATGTCTGGTAGGGAGAATTTTAACAGGCCGAAGTGTTAATTTTGCTGCGATGGAAGATACATTGTCTCAAGTATGGCGTCCAAGTCGAGGCTTGTTAGTGAAGGAGGTGGGTCTCAGAACTTATATCTTCCAGTTTTTTCATGACTGTGATCTATCCAAAGTCTAGCAGGGGGGGGGGGGGGGGTCCTTGGTCTTTCAATCACAATCTTCTGGTTTTTCAGAGGATCAATATAGGAGACTATCCTAACTCCTTATCTTTTTGTAAAACAAAATTTTGGATCCAGATTCATAAAATTCCCCAAGGATATGCGACGGCCCTCTTAGCAACTTAAATAAGGAAGTGTATCAGACTTAAGTCAGGGGATGCGGTGGAATTATAATTTAAATATGAGAAACTCCCTACTTTTTGCTTTATTTGTGAGATTGTTGGTCAGAATGATCAATCCTGTGAACTAGCCTATACAATGACAGATGGTGAAATCTCTAGACGTTGGAATATCTCTATTCGTGCACCTCCCCGTCAATTAGTGGCTAGGGTTCCTAACCCATGGGTTCAAAGATTGAATGGTACATCAATAGCTGAGATCATTGCTCAAAATCGGGGAGTAATTGAATCTCTTTCCAGTTCTGTGGATAGTACAAAAAAGTTAGTTAATGTTGTGGACGCAAAACTTCATAATACTTAAGAGGGGTCAAGTGCTGGATGATGGAACTGGCCTTACTATTGGTATTGTTGAGGATGTTATGGATGTAGAGGGTTCTAAGAAAAGACTTTGTAAATGTGAAGAAAGCCCAACTAATAATTCTAATCATATTCCTTCAGAGGAAGATTTATCTAGATCGGTCGGCCTTGTGGAATCGCGGGCCCGAAAACTCATGAGTCTCATATCTTGGAACTGTAGTAGGCTAGGCAACCCACACACAGTTCAAGCCCTGGTGGACAAATTTCATTAACGTTACTGTGGCAGTTAAAGATTTACCTTCATGGATGCTCACCGGTTTTTATGACTTTCCAGAAAGGGGAAAGCGCCACCAATCTTGGGATTTACTTCATCAACTTCGAGGGTCCAGTGTTGAAGCATGGTGCTGCGCAGGTGATTTCAATAATATTCTCCATGACTCGGAGAAATTGGGCGGGCGCACTCAACCACCCTGGTTAATTGATGGTTTTAGGCAAGCAATCATCGATTGTGGTTTGACAGATCTTGGAATGATGGGTTATGGTTTCACTTGGCAAAGAGGTAGAGGCACGACGGATTAGATTAGAGAAAGGCTTGATAGAGTTTGTGTCAACACTTCTTGGAGGTATTTGTTCGCTCAGGCTCGTATGCATAACCTAGCAATGGTTCAATTAGATCATTTAACTCTCTTCATGGAGCTGACCTTATGGCGAAGAATTCAATGCCCCAAATGGTTTTAGTTTGAGAATGCATGGCTTAGAGAGGCTAGTTGTGGCGAAGTAATTGATGAGGCTTGGAATAGAATTGGGAATGTATCATTATTCGATCGCATTCAAACCTGCACAGATGCTCTTTGTCATTAAGCTCTACAAAATCTTGGGGTGGATTTTTACTCAAAGATTATGAAAATTGAGGACATTCAGTATTCTAAATTAATGCCTCCAAGGCTATTTCAAAGTTTACTTTTGGGATTTGGCCCACTGCTTCATTAAATCTATCAACATACTGTCATAATGTCTTTTTGGATTTCTACACAACCTTGAACAAGTCCATCGAAGTTCGATTGGGGTCGATGGAAGCTAGAAACTTATTTATGAAAGTTCAGTGAATTGGCCAAAGCTATAAATAGAGTTTGGTTCTAAATTCTGGTACCACGTCTGTGCATTACCAATGAGAGTCTTCGGGAATAGTTTATATAGAGCAGCATTTGAAGTTGTGTATAACAGAGCAGTGTTGTAAAAACTATCAACATATGAGAGATGATTCGTTGTTCCGTTGAACTTCTTCAGTTTTGGCACATGGAAATTCAGATAAACCTTGCTTAAAATTTGTTTAGACAAGGGTGAACAAAAGATAATGTCATATTGCAGGGTTGTACCTCTGCGCATATGTTTTATTTTTTCGACAACCAAAGCATTAACTTATGCTGCTGTCATCATGGCTTCCTTTCTTTTGGAATAGATCGATTCAGAAGGTGATATGGGGTTAATAAATATATGCAATATTAAATGTTCGGGCGAATAAAGTTTTCTCCGAACTTCCTATTCTGATTCATGGGATGCATCATACTGCTGCTGAGGTTGATAGTCATACTGTGGTGAATTATAAGGGAGAGATGTCTGATGATTAGGTGGATGTGGAGTTTGGCATGTGAGAGGAGGAGGTTCATGTTTTGATATCGTTGGTTGATGTGGATTTCTAGTAGCTCGTCAAAAAACTGAAATGAAATCTTTGAGTGTGTATGTGAGCTCTTTGATTTCTTGTTCAGATCGATTTGGGGATTGTAACATTGTAGAGGTCATTTATGTTATTGGAACAAATGGCAAAGAAGGTTCGATAGGGGCTACTTCCGTTATGGCAGCGGATAATACAGGAAGAAAAGTTTCAATTGAGAATTGTTCAATTTGTGAATTATGTGTTGCGTTTTGTATTGTTGGACACTGGGGTATTTATGGGGGTGGGGGTAGTTTGTTAGGAGTTTAGTTGAATTCTGAAAATTGTGAATTAAATTTTGAGTCCTCTTATCCATTTTGAGAATCAGCCAGTCAACGCTCACAGCACTATTGATGAAGGGATGGACTTCAAGGACTTCAATTTAAGTTCGGATTTGATATTCCACACCTCTTAGACCTGCAAAATCAAGAAAAATTACCGAGCTCCAGTTGGGAGTCTCTGATGCTTAAGTCAGTAATTTGAAATAATCGAACTATATGGTATTAAAGAGCAGTAACATTCGAACTCCTTACCTGTGAAAGCCTATTTATATTTATAGTTGAAAAGTGGAGATAATTTTTATAAAAGTCAGTGAATTTTAAGAGATTGTCAATGTAGTGGGCAGATTTTTTGGATAAGTCGATGTAGTGCTGTCACATCAAAGTGTATTCTATCATAGTTCAACTATAGAGTTTGGTAATATTTACAGTACCACAATCTATACTTTAGTCTAGTTGAATATTTCAGCCAGAAGGTTCGGATATATCTCTACACCAGAAGAAAATGGAAAATTTTATCAAGCAATTAACAAAAAATCAATACCTAAAAAAAATCTCATATATCTGAAAGCGAAGTTGATGTAATTTTTGTATAATTAAAGTATGTAAAAAGATAAGTTAGTCATTATTTTAAGGACCCATAAAATATGGAGATATGGCTCATGTATGGTGTGCATGTAAAAGTTATCTATATTTTTCTTCTATAAAAAGAAGTCTTGTATATTGTGAAGATAAAGAATGTAGCAGTGTAAATTTATATCCAAAATGAAGAAGAGAAAAAAGGAAGAAAAAATCTTAATCTACTTGATGCTACGTATATTATGTTATTTTTCTATATAACTTAGAAAAAATTTATCTAGGCTGGGTATATATATATTCGACCGATAAGAAACAACTATAAGAGTGATTATAGAGAAACTAAATAATTTTACTGGTTCGGTGCATATGCATCTAGTCTAAATAAGTCTTTTTCATATAACTTATATTTTTTTCAAAGTTGAAAAATTTTTTTCCTTTCATTCTTTTTTCCTTGTATTAAGAATGGTGCAAGACCTTGATTTAAGCTCCTCCAAAATGCCAACAACTAGCATAAAAAAATAATGTTGAGTAATCATATCATATTCAAGCGTCTTCTAATCTATTTTAAAAAAATATTACATTTTCATTTTAAAATAACTAATAATCTATATATGCAAAGATAGACCTATTTTCAAATGAAGACTTATTTTCAAACGATATGTCTTTATAATGTTAAAATATAAATAGTATAATGTGCAGTTATATTAAGTAATTGTCTCTAAGAGCAAATTAAAATATTATTACAAAATATATCATTCACATAATAATTCTTGATTAAATATTTTGATATTTAGAATATTTATTTACTTATTTATAATATTTTTTTTGTAAATTTTCTTCTTAATACTTCTTAATTATTTTGTTAAACATATTAGTTAAATTAATAAAAAAAATCATATAGTATAGCTTAAATAATTTTGCTGTAGCTTGCATTTTGATGAATTTATTAGTTTTTGTTCATTGAACCAGCAACCGTGTCGAATATCTGACATTTTCAATTTATCATTGTTGAGTTTCCTTTTCTTAACAGCAACCTAAATCATTAAATTATATATATATATATATATATATAAATTCGTAATCTAATCCACTTAAGAATTGAAAAAACTATAGCAATAGAAACCGAAACTGTATTGAAATTAGATTTTAAAAAAATGGTGCAATGCGAACATGAAACTTAGTTGCAACGTAGAAGAAGCCAATTACAAAGCACAATACGTAAGTTTTTATTTCAAAGTAACAAATTAAACAGACCTAAAAATGACAAGACAAAGCCAAAAGACTTCAACTTATTATAAACTAGCTAGCAGAAAAGAGAACTATTTTGCTATATGGTTGAAAATGATCTCAAAGCATCGAAAACGAATTCCTTATATTGTGAGAAATCTATTGATCGATGAGATTAAAAAAGTGACTGGTTATATATACCTTTTAATATTATTAACAAACTATACGGTACTCCCTCCATCCAAATAAAATCATCACTTTCAATTTATGCACTTAAATAATTAAATTTTTTAAATATTATATAAAATTATTTTTTACAGATTAAATTTTTTTTAACTGATTAATATTAAATATTGAATTGATAATATATATAGTCAGGGCGAAACTAAGGGAGCACAAGTTCCATTGCCCCCTAACTCCTATATGCATATGCATATATATATATATACTTTTCTAACACTCTCACTAATTGCTAAAAGTTTTTTAGCAATACCAGTTTCAATTGTTACAGTTGAACAAGCTTTTAGTGAGGGAGATAGTATATTGGATGATAGAGGATCTAGAATAACTCATGAATCTTTAGAAACTCAAGCATGTGTAGTTGATTGGACCAAGATAGCTTAAAAGAACAAGATATTAATGAACCAAGTGATGAAGATTTATATGATGTGGGAACTGAAGGAACAACTAGAACATCCGAGGTGGAAATGACTGAGGTAATGGGGTTCTACTTATACAATATAAGGTAAGAGAATTGCGTGTACTTTAATTTCTCTTTTAACCCTAAAAGGATACGTAGCCAACTTATTTTTTTAAAAAAGAATATTAAGTTCAAGTCCTTTTTTTAGTCAATTAATTTCAATATTTTTATTTTTTATTAATCTTAAATTTTAATATTTTTTCTAATTTTTAATTAAAATCACATATAAATTTTTTTTGAACTGACCCAAATCACCTTTGAACCGTCTTAAACCGCATTTTAAAACCATTTATTTGAACCACCTTTTAGACCGGGCCTTCAAACCGGAGTTTAAATCAGAATCGACGATTTTTGAACCGTCTTTAAATCGTCATGTAGATGGTTTGGTTTGGGTTTAAAAATTTTCTAAACTGGAGCCGACGGGCCATGCTTAGTCTCATTCGATTTTGAGGTAAATTTGGATAATGATTGTATATACCATAAATTCAGTGGGAGCAAACATATTTTCTTGATTTTATATGTCAATGACATATTGCTTATAAGCAATGATGTAGGCTTATTGTATGAAACCAAGAGATCTAGCAAGGAATTTTGAGATGAAAGATCTTGGTGATTTCAACTTTTGTATTAGGAATTCTTATATATCGAGATTGCTCTTGAGGTATTCTTGAATTATCGCAAAAAGCCTATATCGAAAAGTTCTTAAGAGATGTGGCATGCATGATTGCAAATCAGGTGATATCCCTATGCCCAAAGTAGACATGTTCATTCTTGATCAATGCCCAAATAATATTTTTAAAGAAAGAGGAAATGCAGAAGATTCCTTATGCATTAGCAATAAGGAGTGTAATGTATGCTCAAATTTATACACATTCATACATTGTGTGCATTGTTAGAGTGTTGAGTAGATATTTAAGCAATCCAAGAATGGATCACTAGATCACAGCCAAATGAGTCATGAAGTATTTACAATGAACAAAACATTATATGACCACATACAAGTTGATGCTTTAAGGCATCTAATCATAGAACATGGCTACAAAATTTTGTCACTCGGCTGTAAATTATGGATAAAATTGAAAGACCACTTAAAATTTTTTTTGACAATAAATCAGCAGTCTTATATTCTAATAACAACAGAAGCTCTAGTAAGTCTAAGTACATAGATCTTAAGTTTCTGGTTGTTAAAGAAAACGTTTAAAGTGGATAGGTATCTATAAAATATATTAGCATAAACTCCATAATTGCGGATCCGCTCACTAAGGGATTGCCACCCAAGGTCTTTCATGAGCATATTGCATATGTGGGTGTTATGTCAGTTTAGGATATATAGTTTCAATGGGAGTTTATAGTTTTACTTTTATTTTATAGACACATTTCAGTTATTTCAGTTTACAGAAATTTTGAGGATGATTTCTATAGAAATAAAATTTATTTTAACTATTCACTCTTTGAACTCAATAAGTTTTAAGGTGGACCAGTTAGAAATATACATGTTTATATCACAATGTATGTAATTTTTATGCTACACATTTATATTTGATCTATGTCATTTGGTTATGTAGATATACGTGATCAGGGATAATTTTATTACAATGAAAGTGATGAAAGATGCCTTAGTTCTATGTCAATATAATTAATGGATGAGATTACTCGAAAACTTCTTTTTATGATAGCACTGTTTTGAGCTCAAAAGGTTATTGTGAAATACAATATAACATAAAATATATACATATATAGTCAAAGTGAGAGATTGTTGGATTTATGAATAAATATATGTATATAATAATTATATGTCATATATGTTATTATAAGAGGTTTGACCCAAATATTAAAAATAATATAATTTATTTAAAATTATAATGGGGCTAATTTATATTAAAAAATATGGGCTTATATGTATAGATACTCTATTATGTAATTTCTGATTTTATGATGGATAAAATTGAAAATAAGAAAATATGTATTACTATAAATAGGGTTATAGTCCTCAAATTATACATATGCTTTCTTTTCCGATATCTTATTGTTAGAGAAGTGAGAAATTCTTCTTCCAAAATTCATACGTATCAATTTGAAAGATTAGGAACCACACGACTCAAAGATTCAATTAACAATTTGGATTCAGGTACGCTTCTGCATATTTAATTCATATTCTTGATGATTTAACATGATTGATCTTGACTTAATTCAAATTTATAATTTTCTTCCAACACCAGACTCATGGATCCGACCAATCATAAAATAAATTTTAAAAATAAAAATAATTAATATTAATTTTTTTTAATATCATAATTTAAATCTTGTTTTGTGATTGGTCGAATCCTAGAGTGTGAATATGGATCCAGTCTATAATAAAATTTCTCATTACTTTATAATATATTTATTATATATATTATTTTTATGATTATTAATTAATTTTTTATTATAATATATCAAACAATTCAAAATAGTTTCATTCCATATGATAAATTTGAAAGGGGAAGAAAACCTGATTCCCCTAAATGAAAGGGGAAGAAAACTTAATTCCCCTAAAACCTAAAATCATGCATAGATCACTAGATTATTCAAATTAAATTGCAAAGGGCTAAATTGCATACCTGACATCATCGTATGTTGAAGTTGAAGACGATTTTGAAGTTTGTCGCCTTCTAGGGGATACACACTTTAAGTTTAGCAGAAGCACTACTGAAGGAACGTAATGTTCTCTCAAAATTATTATGTTCCCCTGGAGACCACGACCCCTTATTTATAACTGATGATGATGATTTCTATTTTGGTCCTTCAACAAAACATAAATTCTTATCGGTCTCTACACTTATAATCCTATTACGAGTAGAACACCTCAATAGTCAACAATCCTAATTTGATCACAACTTTAATTTGACTATCTTAATTTGACTGCAATACACATTTAAATATTAAATATATTTATCCCACATTTAGGATTAATTTTAATCAATATAAAATTAATTCTAACAATCTCCCACTTGGGCTAACATATATTAAATGTAAATGTATATACCTTAATGAGCTCATAAAAGCAGTCATACTGAAGGTGTCTCAAACAATCTCGTCCATTGATTATATCGATAAAGGACTGAAGGGCCAGTCGCCACATTCATCGTGACTCAAACCACCATCAATCACATTACCAATACTCTCAAATGACATAGATCAATAATAGGAGTGTAGCATGGAAACTACATATAATGTGATCTAATCATGCCTGTTTTCAACTGGTCATACTTTCGTGAGATCAATCAATAATAATACAGAGTGTAACAAAATAAATACTTTATTTTCTGCAGAAACTGAGTATTAATAACATAATATATCCATTACAAAACAGAGTATACATAAATATAATGTAACCATAATGAACAAACTCCCACTGAAACTAAATAGTCTCAAATAATATGACACCCATATGAGCAGTGTGCTCATGAAAAACTTTCGGTATCACAGCCTTAGTGAGCGGATCCGCAATCATGGAGTTCGTTCCAATATGCTCTATGGATATCTGTCCACTCTGTACTCTCTCTCTTACAGCCAGAAACTTTATCCCAATGTGTCTCGATCGAGAAGAGCTTCTGTTGTTGTTAGAGAATAAAATCGCTGAGTTATTATCACAGTATAACTTTAATGGTCTTTCAATGCCATTCACAATGCGCAGCCCTGTGACAAAGTTCCTCAGCCAAATAGCCTGATTAGATGCCTCATAGCTTGCTACAAATTCTGCTTCCATGGTGGAGGTAGCTACTAGACTTTGTTTCACACTCTTCCAAGAAATAGCACCACCAGCCAAGAGATATATGTAGCCTGATGTGGATTTTCGACTGTCTTGGCATCCCGCGAAATCAGAATCAGTATACCCAATGATCTCAAGCTGATCTGATCGCCTATATGTGAGCATATGTCCCTTAGTTCTCTGAAGATATCTCAAGACTCTTTTGGCTGCTTTCCAATGATCCATTCCTGGATTACTGAGATATCGCCCTAACATGCCAACTATGAATGAAATATGTGGACGAGTGCAAACTTGAGCATACATCAGACTCCCAACTGCTGACACATAAGGAATCTTCTGCATCTTCTGAATCTCAAGTTCACCCTTTGGACACTGATCAAGACTGAATTTATCTCCTTTAGCAACTAGGGTATCAATTGGTCTACTATTATGCATACTAAATCTCTTGAGCACTTTCTCAATATAGCCCTTTTGTGATAATCCAAGAATACCTCGAATACGGTCTCGATGTATTTGAATCCCTAATACAAAAGAGGCTTCACCTAAATCTTTCATCTCAAAGTGTTTTGAGAGAAAGACTTTGGTCTCGTGCAGCAAGTCCTTACAATTAGTAGCAAGCAATATGTCATCCACATATAAGACCAAAAAGATAAACCTACTCCCACTGAACTTGTGATACACACAATCTTCCACAGCATTTGTCTCAAAACCAAAAGAGATAACTACTTCATGAAACTTGAAGTACCACTGACGAGAAGCTTGCTTGAGTCCATAAATAGATTTCTTTAATCTGCATACCAGTCGCTTTGGGTCTCCAGACACAAAGTTTTCTGGCTGCACCATATAGATGGTTTCATCAATGTCTCCATTGAGAAACGCAGTCTTTACATCCATTTGATGTAACTCAAGATCAAAATATGCAACTAGAGCCATGATTGTCCTAAAAGAGTCCTTCGATGAAACCGGAGAGAAGGTCTCTTTATAGTCAATCCCTTCCTTCTGAGTGAAGCCCTTAGCTACAAGACGTGCCTTATATCTTTCCACATTACCTTTAGAATCCCTCTTGGTTTTAAATATCCATTTGCAACCAATGGGTTTCTTTCCTTCAGGTAATGGAACAAGATCCCAAACTTGATTGTCTTGCATTGACTTAAATTCTTCACTCATTGCCTCAATCCACTTATGAGAGTTGGAATCCTGCATGGCATGATGAAAGCTGATTAGATCATCTTCCACCATGTCTACAGTGTTCTCATGTTCCTGAAGATATACTACATAGTCATCCGGAATAGCATTTCTTCTTTCTTTAGTGGACCTTCTTAAAGGCACATGTTCTGGCTCAAATTCTTGAGGTTGTTGAGCTTGTACTTGAGGAAGAACAACTTCTTCATCCTGATGGGGAAGTTGATCAACATTATCCTGTATTGGATCCAGAATTGCTTCTGGAATATTAACAAGTCTAGGAACCTGAACAGTCCCAGGAGCAACAATAGGAATCGACACTGAGTGTTCCTGACTCGATCCCTCCTCAAAGATAATGTTTCTAACCTTATTTCTCCCCCCAAACTCAACATCCTCAAAGAATGTTGCAATTCCCGTCTCAAAAATAGATCTGGAAGTAGGATTATAAAACTTAAAACCCTGAGATCGCTCAGAATAACCAACAAAGTAGCTACTAACAGTTTTGGAGTCCAATTTTGTCTCATTAGGCCTATAAGGCTTAGCCTCAGCAGGACATCCCAAACATGAAGGTGCTTTAGACTGGGCTTGCGTCCAGTCCAAAGCTCATAAGGTGTCTTTACAGCTGCTTTAGTTGGTACTCTCTTAAGAAGATAGACTGTTGTCTTTAATGCTTCTCCCCACAGAGACTCGGGTAAAGAAGAATGACTAATCATACTTCTAACCACATCCATAAGAGTCCTGTTACGTCTCTCAGATATACCATTCATGTTGGGTGTACCAGGCATTGTGTATTGAGGGACTATACCACAGTCCTGCAGGAAAATAGCAAATGGCCCTTGACGTTGTTCACCTGAACCGTCATATCTGCCATAGTACTCACCTCCACGGTCAGATCTAACAGATTTAATCTTCTTTCCGAGTTGATTTTCAACTTCGGCCTTATAAGATTTGAAAACGTCCAGAGACTTAGATTTCTCATGAATGAGATATAGGTACCCATAACGTGAGTAATCGTCTATGAATGATATAAAGTATCTTTGACCATTCCTTGTTGCTGTAGGGAATGGACCACAGATGTCCGTATGTATCAATTCTAAGACGTTCGATGATCTGTTGGCACCTAATCTCTTTTGTTTAGTCTGTTTACCTTTAATACACTCAACACAGGAGTCCAAATATGTGTAATCAAGTGTGTTTAGGATACCATCTGACACAAGACATTCTATTCTAGATTTGGATATGTGACCCAAACGTCTATGCCAAAGTTCAGCTGAATTATCTATATTTCGCTTTCTTTTAGTACCTATAGTACTTACCTGCAGGGTTTCATTATAAGAATCATTAATATCCAACATATATAGATTATCACATGCATTCAAGAAGCCAGTACCAAAAATTTTTGAATCCATAGATAAAGTAAATAAATTGTCTCCAAATGAACAAGTAAAACCAGATTTGTCCAAATAAGAAACAGAAATTAAATTCCGTCTAAACGTCGGAATAACAAAAGTATCTATAAGATCCAAAAAATAACCAGTTCTTAAACACAATCTAATATGCCCAATTGCCTCTACTTCCACCGGATCGCCATTTCCCACATAGACGTATCTTTCACCGTCAGTTGGCTTTCGGTAGCTCAGGCAACCCTGCAATGAAACACTTATGTGAGCGGTAGCACCAGAATCCATCCATTAAGTGTTTCTAGGAGCTGAAGTTAAATTAACCTCAGAACAGACTAAAACAAGGTACTTACCCTTCTTGACACGCCATGTGGCGTATTTAGAACAATCCTTCTTTAAGTGTCCAGACTTGCTGCAGAAGAAGCATTTTAATTCCTTAGGCTTCTTTTGCACAGGACCTTTATTAGCAGTCTTATTCTCAGCAGTCTTGTTTCTCTTCTTGTTCTTGCCTTTATCTGCTGAAGAGACCAGATGAGCACTCTCCCTCTTAGTAGCCAACAACTTTTCCTCCTCATCCACACAATGAGCAATGAGCTCGTTAAGAGTCCATTTGCTCGGCTGGCAGTTATATGAAGTCCTGATCTGCCCATACTGTGATGGAAAAGAATTCAAAGCTAGATGGACTAATAGGTCATCTGGTAAAACCAAATCCAGGACCTTTAGTCTCTTGGCTATTTGGGACATGCTCAATATATGCTCCCAAACACTACCGTTGCCAACATACCTTATGGAGGTGAGTTTCGCTAAAAGCGTCCCCACTTCGGCCTTGTCATTTTTGACATAGACCTTCTCCAGCTCAGCAAGATAGTTTTTAGCATTACTTTCTTCAGCAGAAATGGCTCCTCGAACATGTTCTGGGATTCCCTGCTGCATGATCATAAGACCTAAGCGGTTAGAACGCTCCCACTTCTCATACTGAACCCTATGAGCATCTGTGCTCACTTCAGTAAAGGAGCAGGTTCGTCCATCCTGAACGCAAGGTCTAAGTCCATACAACCCAGATAAATCATGATGCTTGATTTCCATGAACCAAAGTTTGACCCCTCAAGCATAGGGACAGTGTTAGGATTATATGGCATGTTAGCTGGCATCACAGAGAAAATAATAAATAAATGACATAAGCTCATAATCCACAAAAAATTGAAGCAAATCACAGAAATAGAGTTTAAATATTGGAAACAAGATACCGGACACAACATTAATATTCTCATCTTTAGACATAAAATATTAACTGTAATTGGTATCTAAACGCAGTAATCAAATATTGACAATTCAATCCTGTCAAATAATAAACCTTCCTTTGGGCCGATTTATTATCCACATGGATGAACACATAATAATTATCACATATTTATTACCGCAATGTATTCTCAATTCAGCCAGATAGCAACCTTCCTTTGGGCCGGTATACTACCCGCAATGAATTTTAATACACCTGTCTAATATTTCAAATAAATTAATTCAAATAATAGAGGTCACTTTGGTGACTTATTATCCAAACCAATTTATTATTACAAATATTAAACATAATAAGGACTAAATATTCCAAAATTCAATCTCAAGTCAACAAATTAAAATTAATTAATTGCAATTAAAACAAAATAATTACAATTGAAAAATTAATTGTCAATAATATAAATATAAAATTAATTGTCAATATAAATATATATATATATATATAATTCAGTCTTTAAATACAAAAATTAAAGACTAAATTATAAAAAAAAAATGGGAATGGCCAAGAGGCCCAGTAACCACAAGACATCAATCAAATGTATGCAGGACCACCTTCTAGCCTCTGTGGAGCCAATTTAGTCAACTGCAAGGATTTGAACGAGATTTCCCAAACCCTTCAAATCCTCGCCCCACATCCCCAAGTTCTATTGTTCTTCGAAACTGAATGAAAAACAAAATTAAAAAAAAATTTTATACGATTTAATAGAAGATCAAATCAAAATTTAGATCAATTTACGATTTAATCAAAAATTAAAATCCTTAACTGTGTTCTTCTAAAACAAAAATGAAGAACAATTTTTTTTAATTAATTAATTTACATAATTAATTAACCAAATTAATTAATTAATTCCAGAAAAAATCACAAACCCAAATTCAAGTTCAGAAATTGATTTTTTCAGAATCAATTAAATAATAATAGTAATTTAATCCAAAAACAAATCAAACCAAAATTGATTTCAGATTAATAATTTTGATTTCAAATTAATTCTCGAAAATTATAATCACCGAATTAATTTTCTAGAATTAAAACAATAATCAATACCGCAATTTAATCGGAAAATCTAGCAACCTAGCATAGGGCTCTGATACCAATTGAAAGGGGAAGAAAACCCGATTCCCCTAAATGAAAGGGGAAGAAAACTTAATTCTCCTAAAACCTAAAATTATGCATAGATCACTAGATTATTCAAATTAAATTGCAAAGGGCTAAATTGCATACCTGACATCATCGTATGTTAAAGCTGAAGACGATTTTGGAGTTTGTCGCCTTCCAGGGGATACACACTTTAAGTTTAGCGGAAGCACTCATGAAGGAACGTAATGTTCTCTCAAAATTGTTATGTTCCCCTGGAGACCACGACCCCTTATTTATAACTGATGATGATGATTTCTATTTTGGTCCTTCAACAAAACAGAAATTCTTATCGGTCTCTACACTTATAATTCTATTACGAGTATAATACTTCAATAGTCAACAATCCTAATTTGATCACAACTTTAATTTGAATATCTTAATTTGACTGCAATACACATTTAAATATTAAATATATTTAACTCATATTTAAAATTAATTTTAATCAATATAAAATTAATTCTACCAATATTAAGGAATGATCTTATAAAACAAGCACGTGCAAGTGCAACAATAAAAATATATAAATGAATAGATAAATGTTGTAATTATAAGTATTAAGTGCATTCTTGACTTCAACGCTTCAAAGTCCTCCATGTCGGCCATCTCTTCAACAATCCCACCCCGCAGCGTTAAACGTAAGCATGCTAATTTGATTTTCAATCTAGAGATCCAAATGGCATTCCAACCACCATAAATCTTCATGAAAAAGATAAGGTCGTGACCCATATAAAACTTTTAGATAAATATTTTTAATTATATAAATTTCCTTTATCGTCAATGCAAAAATATAGTGGATATTTACGGGTATAATGATGGATGCCGAAACTATATTATTATTATTATTATTATTATTATTATTATTATTATTATTATTATTATTATTATTTCTTTTTCTGCTAGTATTGATGCTTGATTTATAATAAGGCCTATTATTCGTTAAAAATTATCATTTCTACTATTTTTATAATTTTATAGTTTTGAATTTATAAAAAATATATATTATTTTTCCAACATATAATCAACATATTGTGTATTTTTATAATTTTTTTCTATTTTTTATAATAATGCCCACAATATTAAACAAATTATATATCTAAAAGTAAATTATGGTTTATAATAACCATTATTCATTATTATTCAATAACTAAGGTTGAATACTTGAATTTACGTCAATATCCACAGGTTTTGCTGTGGATGCATATCTGAATTTCGATAAAATCAAAAGTTCAATATATTTTTTTAATTACTTCTACTAATATAAAAAACTATAACATATATACAAAAAGAAAAAAAATGGGGGTGAAGAAAGCAAATCTGAATGAAATGCTTGATTCTCATTCAAAAAATCAAAATGAAAAATAGCTATAAGAGGCTATTTATACTGTCAAAAAAAGAAGGGAAGAAAATGAAAACAAAACGCATCGTTTTAGAATAGCTAAACCAAAACAAAATAAAACACTGCCGTATTAATTGTCTTCAGGGGGCAAATGAATCAATAAATTATGCAATAGAAGTTGGAAAAAAAAGGGTTTCATGTCCAATTGAAATTGGAAAAAGTTAGTTATGATGATACAAGAAATGAGTTACAAGAATAAAACAATCGTAAATCAATTCGCCTAATTAGTTAATCATTTGTATATTATCCAAAATTGAAGGATAAGTATAATAGTCTATCTAAATCTTTACATTTTTCCTTTTGCTTGATCACCATTACTATTAATCACCACTCCTCCCAAGTTCATTGTCTTAATTTTGAACCGTTCAAGCTTCTCCATGGGTCCATTATTAAGACATCTTCTTCTGTGACAAATAACATTTAAATCCTTATTTTGTTTCTTTGTTAACATTATTTTCTCCAAATTTCTTATTAACCTTGCAAAAACTTTCTCTTCATCTTTATCATCATCTTCTTCTTCTACGACTTCTATCGCCATTGGCGGCGCCACCAGAAACATGCTTTCTGGCATGTAATACGGGTAACTTACGTTTTTATAGCTGTTTATAACAACTGTATCTGTAATGGGTTGACAAAACATATCAACCATAACTACTGATTCTTGAGAATTTTGATGTGGTCTTGAATTAATCTTAATAAGATCGAAAGTATGGGAAGTTAATTTGCAGCTATTATACTGTAATAAGTCCAAATATATGCTTTGAATGATCAACAATATAAAAGAAATACAAAGATTATAAGAATGGAAAGTTATGTTTTTTTGATGGATTTTTAGAGTTTTAAGCCTAAGGTATGTATATATAGGAATCCGTTAAAGGGAGCTGTTTGTTGGTCTTTTGACCATGTTCACTCGTTTTAAATATTAGAGTTTGATGAAGTCTTCTAAATTTAATTTCAGATTCATGAAATTAATTTAATTTATTCATACCCAATTATGAATATCCATGCAAGTTGCGTATAGGAGTATATCCTATTAAAGAAATGTTCAACTTTATAATAAAAAAGGTTTAGTTTTCTCTTGTTAATTTTTAAATTTTTTATCATAAATTCTAATTGCCCAATTTTTTGTTTTGAAGAAAATGAAAAATTTTATCAAGCAATTGACAAATAGAATCTCATATTTGAAAGCTAACACTAAAAAAAGTGATGATGTAACAAGATGATTGGCAATCATATTTGCTTGCCTTCTAATCTATCTTATAAAAAAATATGACATCTTTATTTTACAAGAAATAATTATCTATAACATATCCTAAATTTTTTTCTCTTTCTTAATTTGAAAATGGGTTGTTGTCAGTTATGCGGTCTGTCCATCTTTATTTGTCTTACTTTTATATTTTTTTTTTTAGTTTTGTATATTTTTATTGTGTAGTTTGTCTTTAAAATAATTTTTAATTTAATATAAATTTAAAATTTATTATTTATTATTATTTTGTGTTACTTTATCTTTTGAAATAAAATTGAATATAAATTAAATTTTATTATGAAATTTTATTCTTTTTTATTTGAAGATTTTTGTGTCCTCTTTCAATATAGATTAATGAAAGTGCTTTTCTATTGTAAAAGATGATTACATATAACAATACAACAAGCGTTTTATTAAAAGCTAGATTGTTCGAAGCATATTATTATTATCCACTATTTGCATCGAAAAGTTTATAAAATTTAAAAATATTCAGTAATTTTATTAGTTATATGCATCTCGTGTATTTTAAAATTTCATAATTTTATTTATATTTTATAGATATACTTATTTATTAATGACACTTTATTTTGTATTAAAAAAATTATCTATAACATATCGGAAGATAGACCTATTTTTAAATAAACACTTATTTTCAAATGTATGTCTTTATAATGTTAAAATATAAATAATAAAATGTGTAGTTATATTATTGACTCTGAGAGAAAATTAAAATATGATTACAAAATATATCATATAATAATTCTTGATTAAATATTTTGATATTTAGATATTTTTATTTACTTTTTTATATTTTTGTAAATTTTCTTCTTAATACTTATTAAGTATTTTTTTAAACATAGTATTTTTTTTCTTTTTTTTTTGTTTTCACTATATGAATCTCGACTCTATCCGTTTAACAGTCTAGGTATAAGTCTAATCATATTTGAGATGTAGGTCGCAGGTTAAGGTTCTTTATCTCTGTTTAATAAAGTATTTAGTGGGATTCGAACTCACGTCATTACCACTTATTTAACCCTACTTAATTAAGTTATTTTAGTAATTTTTTTTTCAATTTAAACATATTGGTTAAATGAATAAAAGAAATTTTATATTTTATAGCTTAAGTAATTTGCAGTAGCTTGCATTTTTTATGAATAATTTATTATTATTATTATTGTTATTTTCATCGAACCAGCAACCATGTTGAATATCTGACATTTTCAATTTATCATATTGTTCAGTTCCTTTTTCATGACAGCAGCCTAACTCATCAGATTATATATTTATATAAATTCATAGTCTAAGCCATTTAAGAATTGAAAAGACTATAGCGATAGATTTTACTTCGTTTCTGAATAGTAATCGAAACGAAACTGTATTGAAATTAGATTAAAAAAATGGTGCAATGCGAACATGAAACTTAGTTGCAACGTAGAAGAAGCCAATTACAAAGCACGATATGGAACTTTTTGTTTCAAGGTAACAAGACAGACCTAAAAATGACCGTACAAAGCCAAAAAAAAAAAACTTCAACTTATTATAAGTTAGATAGCAGAAAAGAGATCTTTTTTGCTATATGCTTGGAAATGATCCCAAAGTTTCTAAAACGAATTCCTTATATTGCGAGAAATCTATTGATGCGATTAAAATAGCAACCAATATATATATATATATTAACAAAATTATATATATGTCATCAAATTTAATAAGAAGAGCTTTACCGTCTTGTGATCCTATATGGCTCGATTTTAGAACGTTGGTTTACATTAAAAAAAAACATTAGAAACAACTAAATGTTGGCTTGATTATTAGGAGAGTTATTACTCTTACTTAGATCTCAGATTTAATTTATAAGTGTTTATCTTCCTTAGTGATGGACGCAATTGTATGGTAACCCCCTCCAAATTTTTTAATTACTTTATAATATACTTATTATATATATTATTTTTTATGATGATTAATTAATTACATGTTGGGGAAGGAGAATACTCAAGTTCAATTCTTAAGGAGTATGTATTGTTCTAAGCTCAATTCCTAAGGAGTATATATTGTTCCAACTTAAGTTTCGGCAGTGGCGTAGCCAGGATTTTAGATAAGGGGGGTCCAATTCAACTTAAATACTAAACATTAAAAATATCAAATTATAAAAGAAATAAAAAAATTCCAGATTATAAACTACAAAAAAATAATAATTTCAATTTAACTTCATACTACTTTTCTCAAAAAAAAAACTTCATACTACAAAATCAAATTAAACATTTCAAATTTATAATGTCCTCAAGTATTCAAGCCAATTTCTTAATTCATTATTTTTCAAATTTCAATTCATTTTAGCAAGATAAAAAAATTGCAACAAAATAAATATGAGATTAAAAGTAAGTGGTGTACCTATTCTTAACTTGTTGCCGCTGCCTTGCTGGTGCCAATCGGTGAAAGAATGAAATTGAAAAAGGAAGAAACTGTTATCTGAAAAAAAAAGAAAGAAAAAGGAATTAACGAAGAAGAAACGTGAGAAAGAAGAGAAAGATTCACAATTAAGTTATTCTTGTTTGTTTGTAATGGGCAGAGTCATTGACAAATCTTGTTTGTTTGTAATGGGCTTGATTAAAAGGCCCAGTTTTAAAGATTGGAAAAAAAAAGGATGAAAAATGTTGGGAGCGTGGATCGAAGTTGCGTGCTCTCACATAGTAAGGCCAAGCTGTTCCATCTCAACCAATGTAATATTCATTCTCAAATATACCTAAAAAATTTTTATTTTTAACTGAGGGGGGAACAGGGCCCCATGGGACCCCCTTTATCTCCGCCTCTGAGTTTCGGTTCGAGTCTAAGTGTTCTCCTTCTCTCATGTAATTAGTAAAAAAAAATAACTGAGATTAAATTTATGCCAACATCTATAGGTTTTGCTGCAGATGTATATTCAATTTGGATAAAATTAAGAGTTCAATATATTTTTTTAATTACTACTACTAATATAAAAAACTATAACATATATACAAAAAGAAAAAAGGGGCAAATGAATCAATAAATTATGCAATAGAAGTTGGAAAAAAAAAGGTTTCATGTCCAAGAATAAAACAATTGTAAATCAATTAGCCTAATTAGTTAATCATTTGTACATTATCCAAATTTAAGGATAAGTATAATAGGCTATCTAAATCTTTACATTTATCCTTTTGCTTGACCACCATTATCGTTAATCACCACTCCTCCTACGTTCATTGTCATAATACTGAACCGTTCGAGCTTCTCTATCGATCCATTATTAAGACATCTCCTTGTGTGACAAATAACATTTAAATCCTTATTTTCTTTCTTTGTTAACATTATTTTCTCCATATTTCTTATTAACCTTGCAAAAGGTTTCTCTTCATCTTCTTCTTCTTCTTCTTCTTATTCCACTACGACTTCTATCGCCATTGGTGGCGCCACCAGAAACATGTTTTCGGGCATGTAATATGGGTAACATACGTTTTTATAGCTGTTTATAGCAACTGTTTTTGTAATGGGTTGACAAAACATATCAACCATAACTACTGATTCTTGAGAATTTTGATGGGTCTTGAATTAATCTTAAGATCGAAAGTATGGGAAGTTAATTTGCAGCTATTATACTGCAATAATTCCAAATATATGCTTTGAATGATCAACAAGAAAAAAGAAATACAAAGATTTTAAGGATGGAAAGTCTAATTTGTTTTTTGATGGATTTTTGGAGTTTAAGCCTAAGGTATGCATATATGATATATATATATAGGAATGCGTTAAAGGAAGCTGTTTATATGTTGACCTGTTGGTATTTTTTACCAAGTTCACTAGTTTTAAATATTAAAGTTTGATGAGGTCTTCTAATTATGTCAGGTTCATGAAATTAATTTAATTTATTAATACCCAATTGTATGAATTATCCATGCGAGTTGCGCATAGGAGTATATCCTATTCAAAAAAAATGTTCAACTTTATAATAAAGAAGTTTAGTTTTTATTTTATTAATTTTAAAATTCTTTATCATAACTTCTAAATACCCAGCTTTTTCTTTTGAAGATGATGAAGGGATCGACTTCAAAGACTCTAATCTAAGTTCAAATTTGATATTCCACGCCTCTTAAACATGCAAAATTAAGAAAAATTACCAAACTCCAGTGGAGAATCTTCGATACTTAAATTAGTAATTTAAAACAACTGAACTATATAATATTAAAAAATAGCATTGTTCGAACCCCTTATATGTGAAAAGCTATTTCTATTTATAGTTGGAAAGTGGAGACAACTTTTATAAAGGTCAGTAAATTTTCAAGGACTGTCGATGTAGTGGGCAGATTTTTCGGATGTGTCGGTGTAGTGCTGTCACATCAAAGTGTATTCCATCATAGTTCGGCTATAGAATTCGGTAATATATACAGTACCGCAATTTATAATTTAGTTTAATTAAATAGTTCGGTCAAAAAATTCAAATATATCTCTGCACCATAAGAAAATGGAAAATTTTATCAAGCAATTAACAAAAAATCAATACCTGAAAAAAAAATCTCATATATCTAAAAGCAAAGTTGATGTAATTTTTATATAATCAAAGATGTAAAAAGAAAAGTTAGTCATTATTTTATGAATCCATAAAATATGGAGATATGACTCATGTATGGTGTGCATGTAAAAGTTATCTATATTTTTCTTCTATAAAAAGAAGTCTTATATATTGTGAAAATAAAAAATATAGTAGTGTAAATTTATATCTAAAACGAAGAAAAGAAAAAGAAAGAAAAAATCTTTATCTACTTGATGCTATGTATATTGTGTTATTTTTCTATATAATTTAGAAAAAATTTATCCAGACTGGATATATATATACTCGACTGATAAAAAATAACTATAAAAATGATTATAAAAAAACTAAATAATTTTACTGGTTCGGTGTATATACATCTAATATAAATAAATCTTTTCCATATAACTCATATTTTTTTCAAAGTTGAAAATTTTTTTTCCTTGTATTAAGAATGGTGCAAGACCTTTAAGCTCCTCCAAAATGCCAAGAGCTAGCATAAAAAAAAATGATGTTGAGTAATCATATCATATTCAAGCGTCTTCTAATCTATTTTAAAAAAATATTATATTTTCATTTAAAAAGAACTAATAATCTATATATGCAAAGATAGACCTATTTTCAAATGAAGACTTATTTTCAAACTGTTGGGAAAATCGGGTAATTTTTCCTCAAACTACAACTAGTAAATTGCACTGATTCGGTAATTTTCAGGAAAGACTACTGAACAGTCTCCTTAGACAAAATTACTATTCCAAATAAATTCCCAGAAAAGGCTGGAGGGGTCACAAATGGTCCCTCTTAAAATTCAGTCTCCTAGACAGAACTTACTTGCACAGTATATTATCACAACCTAAACCCGTGTATACATGAATAGTACCATACACGTGATAGTAAAATACACCCAAATGAATAGTACAATATACTACAAATAAACCCGACAAATAAATATTGAATATTATACTAATACAGAAAAGAAACAAAATAAATGCTGAATAAATAAAAGAGACAAGGAAAGAACACACCCGAAAATTTGATAACGGAGTTCGGCTAAATATGCCTACGTCTCCGAGCACCACTTGAGGCAGCCTGCTCTTATTAATTTGGAAAGAGAAGATCAAATTTATAATATACAAATTTTTAAAAATGTATACTAATTTTTTGGGATACAAATAATTAGGAAGTGATGAGTTATTTATAAGGCAACTAACTCACCCCTAATTCTTAAAACTTTCGATGTGAGATTGCAATAAATTAAGCCACAGCCACCAACTTTGACACCAAAGCCATCAAATTTGATAAATCTCCACCTTGGCATAATTTCTAATCCCACCAAATGCAAACATTCTTCATCTTCCCAATCAAACAAAACAGTCTTCGTAGTGCTTCCAATTTGCGCCTTCAGGCGCCAACTCAAATGTGCAGGATATTGACCAAGTCTAAACAATGTTTAAACTTGGCTTTTGCCACCACCTTGGTCATCATATCTGCAGGATTCTCCGTAGTCCGAATCTTTTGGAGAAGTATCTCCTCTTCTTCGAGAATTTCCCGCACAAAGTGATAGCGAACATCAATGTGCTTCGTTCTTGCATGAAAAACTTGGTTTTTTGCTAAGTGAATAGCACTCTGACTGTCACAATACACCTCAAGGTGTTTCTGACCAACTCCCAAGTCTCTTAGCAATCCTTGAAGCCAAATTGCCTCTTTTATAGCCTCTGTAATTGCCATATACTCTGCCTCTGTTATAGACAAAGTCACTGTTGACTGCAAAGTAGACTTCCAACTAACTGGCGCCTTAGCTAAAGTGAATAAGTAGCCAGTTATAGATCGTCGCTTATCCAAGTCACCTGCATAGTCAGAATCACAATATCCAACTACGCATTGACCAAGTGATTCATCCCGCTCAAATACTAAGCCAACATCTACAGTACCTTGAATATACTGTAGAATCCATTTCACAGCTTGCCAATGAACTTTGCCAGGATCATGCATATATTTACTCACAACACCAACTGCCTGTGAAAAATCGGGTCTCGTACACACCATTGCATAAATCAAGCTTCCAACTGCATTAGCATACGGGACTTTCGCCATGTATTCTCGTTCTTCATCTGTCTTTGGAGATAACTGGCTGCTAAGCTTCAAATGAGGAGCAAGTGGAGTACTTACAGGTTTTGTATCTTCATTCATACCAAAAAGTTGTAATACCTTTTTCAAATACTGCTTCTGTGTTAGCCAAAACTTGCCTCTCTGTCTATCCCTGCTTATCTCCATGCCGAGAATCTTCTTGGCTTCTCCCAAATCCTTCATCTCAAACTCTTCACTCAACTGAGCCTTCATTTTATTAATTTCAATTTGGCTCTTGGATGCTATTAACATATCATCAACATACAAGAGTAGATAGATGTAGGACCCATCTTGAAGCCTGCGCAAATACACATAGTGATCGTATTTGCTTCTTGTGTACTTCTGACCCATCATAAACTTGTCAAATCGTTTGTACCATTGCCTCGGTGATTGCTTCAATCCGTACAATGATTTGTTCAGTTTACAAACCCAATTTTCTTTACCAGCAACTTTGAATCCATCTGGCTAAGACATATAGATTTCCTCCTTCAAGTCACCATGTAGAAACGCGGTCTTCACATCAAGTTGAGCTAGCTCCAAATTCAACTATGCTACCAAGACCAACAAAATTCTAATTGAGGAATGTTTAACAACTGGAGAAAATACCTCATTATAATCAACTCCCTCTTCTGAGCATAGCCTTTAGCTACCAATCTTGCCTTGTAGCGAACATCATTCTTGATAGGAAATCCTTCTTTCTTTGCAAATACCCATTTGCATCTAATTGCTTTCTTGCCTTTTGGTAACTGTGTCAACTTCCACATTTTGTTCTTCTCAAGAGATTGCATCTCTTCTTTCATTGCATCTTTCCATCTACCATTTTCTGAACTTCGGATGGCTTCAGGAAAGGTGGATGGAACTTCATCAACAACTGGAAGTACATAGGTCACCATGTCAACAAAACGAGCAGGTTTCTGAATTTCTCGTATTGTCCTTCTAACAGCAATTGACTCTGACTGCTGTTGAGATTCTTGGGTCGGAATCTCTTCCTCATCTAACTCTGCTTTTTCCATAGGAGAGTCACTCATAGTACTTTTTGCTGGGCTCACCATTATCTGTTCAAACTCCACCTGCTTCGGCGTACACTCCACCTGCTGCGGAGTACCATCCCTGCTGATTCATCAAAGGTAACATCCCTACTGATGATAGTCTTCTTTGCCTCTAGACACCAAAGACGATATCCCTTAACTCCAGCATTGAAGCCCATAAAGAGAGCCTTCTTTGCTCGTGGATCCAACTTTGATTCATTTACATGATAATATGCAGTAGAACCAAAAATATGCAAAGAATCATAATCTGTTGCAGGTTTCCCAGACCATACCTCTAAAGGAGTCTTGCAATCTATTACAGATGACGGCAAGCGATTGATGAGATGTTGAGCATATGTCACAGCCTCAGCCCAAAACTTTCTGCCTAACCCAGCATTAGACAGCATGCAACGAACTTTCTCCACCAATGTCTTGTTCATACGCTCCGACACCCCATTTTGTTGTGGTGTTTTTCTGACTGTAAAGTGCCAAACTATGCCAAATTCTTGGCATGCCTCCAGGAATGGATCACTCTTGTATTCTCCACCATTGTCTGTTCGGAGAACTTTGATCTTTCTACCAGTTTGGTTCTCAACCTGAGCTTTCCATTTAAGAAAAACTCCAAGCACTTCATCTTTCTTCTTCATAGTAAACACCCATACTCTTCTGGAAAAATCATCAATAAAAGTAACAAAGTAATGCCTACCTCCAAGAGATTGAGTCTTGGCAGGTCCCCACATATCTGAGTGCATATAATCCAAAATACCCTTGGTATCATGAATGGCAGTGCCAAATTTCACTCTTCTTTGTTTTCCCAAAACACAATGCTCACAAAATTCTAATTTGCAAGTCTTCGTACCTTTCAACAATCCTTGCTTGGCAAGAATTTGCAAGGATTTTTCACCAGCATGTCCCAAACGCATATGCCACAGCTTTGTTGCCTCTGAATCCTTCTTGCTACTAGACGTTGCAGTTGCTACTGTTCCAACCACTGTACTACCTTGGTAGTAATACAGATTATTCTTCCTCATGTCTTTTAGCATCACAAGTGCTCCTGAAGTTGCTTTAAGAATTCCATATCGCATCATCACAACTAGGCCTTTTGACTCTAAGGCCCCCAAAGAGATGAGATTCTTCTTCAAATTCGGAACATACCGTACATCTTTCATAATTCTTGTGGATCCATTATGATTCAGCAGATTGATTAAACCTATCCCTGCTGTTTTACATGGATTGTCATTTCCCATGTAAACAACTCCACCATCACATTCTTCAAAATCAAAGAACCACTCCCGGATGGGAGACATATGGTAGGTGCAACCGGAATCTAAAATTCACTCGTCTGGATGGGATGTTGAAGGTGATACCACCAAAGAGACATCTGACTCTGCATCACTTTTGCATTCTGCAACATTTGCATCTTGCTGAGCCTTCCCTTTATTCTTCAACTTTGGACAGTCTTTCTTCCAGTGCCCTTTCTCATGACAGAAAGCATACTCATCTTTGGCAACTCTGCTTTTTGACTTTGATCTTCCTCTTCTTCCCTTCAATTGGCTCTGCTGACGACCTCTCGCCACTAATGCTTCATCTGTTGTAGCTACTTTGTTTCTCCTTTTATCTTGTTTTCTTAATTCATGACTATACAAGGAAGAACATATAGCATCTAAAGATACATTCTCCTTCCCATGAAGTAAAGTAGTTTCTAAGTATTCAAATTCATCGGGAAGGGATGACAATAACATCAAAGCTAAATCTTCATCTTCAAATTTTACATCTAAGTTTAACAGGTCTGCTACTAACTGTTGAAACAAAGTGATGTGTTCGTTCATAGTAGTACCTGGTTGGTAATCAAACCGGAACAGCCTCTTCTTCATAAGGAGCTTATTCTGACCACTCTTTTTCAAAAAATTTTCCTCCAACGCATTCCACAATTTATGTACAGAAGTCTCGTTCTTGAATGCATACTTCTGCTCTCTGGACAAGCACGATCGAATTGTTCCGCATGCCAACCGATTTATGATACTCCAATCCTTATCTTCTACGTATTCTGGTTTCTTTTCTTCAATGGCAATGTCAAGGCCCTGTTGGAAAAGGGAGTCCATGACCTCGCCTTGCCACATGCCGAAATGGCCAGTACCGTCAAATATCTCTACCGCCAACTTCAAACTTGACATTGGAATCCTTGGCCATGTGGACAAGAAAGCTGATGTCCCTTGTGCCATATCTGATGTAGCACTATTAGTTGGTGGATCTATTGATGTCATTACAGACTCAAATGATAGTATTCAATATAAACAATATTACAAACAGACCTAGGACGAACCTTCGGCTCTGATACCACTTGTTGGGAAAATCGGGTATTTTTTCCTCAAACTATAACTAGTGAATTGCACTGATTCGGTAATTTCCAGGAAAGACTACTGAACAGTCTCCTTAGATAAAATTATCATTCCAAATAAATTCCTAGGAAAGGCTGGAGGGGTCACAAATGGTCCCTCTTAAAATCCAGTCTCCTAGACAGAACTTACTTGCACAGTATATTATCACAACCTAAACCCGTGTATATATGAATAGTACCGTACACGTAAATAGTAAAATACACCCAAATAAATAGTATAATACACTACAAATAAACCCGACAAATAAATATTGAATACTAATCTAATACAGAAAATAAACAAAATAAATGCGGAATAAATAAAAGAGACAAGGAAAGAACACACCCGAAAATTTGATAACGGAGTTCGGCTAAATATGCCTACGTCTCCGAGCATCACTTGAAGTAGCCTGCTCTTATTAATTTAGAAAGAGAAGACCAAATTTATAATATACAAATTTTAAAAAATGTATACTAATTTTTTGGGATATAAATAATTAGGAAGGGATGAGTTATTTATAAGGCAACTAACTCACCCCTAATTCTTAAAACTTTCGATGTGGGATTACAATAAATTAAGCCACAGCCACCAACTTTGACACCAAAGCCATCAAATTTGACACAAACGATATGTCTTTATAATGTTAAAATATAAATAGTATAATGTGCAGTTATATTAAGTAATTGTCTCTAAGAGCAAATTAAAATATTATTACAAAATATATCATTCACATAATAATTCTTGATTAAATATTTTGATATTTAGAATATTTATTTACTTATTTATAATATTTTTTTTGTAAATTTTCTTCTTAATACTTCTTAATTATTTTGTTAAACATATTAGTTAAATTAATAAAAAAAATCATATAGTATAGCTTAAATAATTTTGCTGTAGCTTGCATTTTGATGAATTTATTAGTTTTTGTTCATTGAACCAGCAACCGTGTCGAATATCTGACATTTTCAATTTATCATTGTTGAGTTTCCTTTTCTTAACAGCAACCTAAATCATTAAATTATATATATATATATATATATATATATATATAAATTCGTAATCTAATCCACTTAAGAATTGAAAAAACTATAGCAATAGAAACCGAAACTGTATTGAAATTAGATTTTAAAAAAATGGTGCAATGCGAACATGAAACTTAGTTGCAACGTAGAAGAAGCCAATTACAAAGCACAATATGTAAGTTTTTATTTCAAAGCAACAAATTAAACAGACATAAAAATGACAAGACAAAGCCAAAAGACTTCAACTTATTATAAACTAGCTAGCAGAAAAGAGAACTATTTTGCTATATGGTTGAAAATGATCTCAAAGCATCTAAAACGAATTCCTTATATTGTGAGAAATCTATTGATCGATGAGATTAAAAAAGTGACTGGTTATACATACCTTTTAATATTATTAACAAACTATACGGTACTCCTTCCATCCAAATGAAATCGTCACTTTCAATTTATGCACCTAAATAATTAAATTTTTTAAATATTATATAAAATTTTTTTTTATGAACTAAAATATCTTTCTTTAGCTAATTAATATTAAATATTAAATTGATAATAAATATAGTCAGGGACGGAACTAAGAGGGCACAGGGTCCATTACCTCCTTACTCCTATATGCATATACATATATACATTTCCATATATATGTGTTTATATATGTATATTTATATATTTTTGACAAAAAATCTGTATATTTATATATGCATAAAATTAATAATACTTATATTTATATAATATATAGTATTTATATATATTTGGGTGTGTATGCATTTATTTTTTTAAATTAATTTTTAAATATTAATTATTTTAAAATTTAAAATTAGTTTTAAATTTATTATTTTGATAATGTTATTGAGTATTATAATTTTTTTATAATTATTGTTTGATTTATAAATTTTAATTTATTATTTTAATTATTATATTAATTATTTTAAAATTTAATTATGAATCAAAATTTAAATTTGAAAAATTAAGTTAATTATTTTGGGATTTGATTATGATATGAATTGAGAATTTGAGAATTTGTGATTAGGCTAATTATTTTGCAATTTGATTATGAATTGGGTTTAGAGTTTTGTGATTAGGTTAATTATTTTATAAAAAAAATTTCTATAATATAAATTTATTAAAAAATAATTAATTTAAATATTTTGTTTAAAATATCTCAAAAAATGTAAATATTATTTAAAAATAATATTTATTATGTTATTTCTCAAAGTAAAATTTAAATATTAAAATAAAAATAATAAAAATTTTAATATTTAATTATTTAATATAAAAATAAAATTGAATATAAATATTAATATTAAATATTTACATTAGTTTTTTAATATGAAAATAAAATTGAATATAAATTAGCTTATAATTTTTTTTTCTTGAAAATTTTATCCATCTTCATCTCAATTTTGATTCCGCCACTGTATATAGTGTCAATTTTATGATAATAGGGTGGAATTTGGTTAGGGGTATGATTAAAAATGGAAATGAACTATTTTCAGTGATGTTATTTAGTTGGATAAAATAGATAGAGTGATAAACTTTTTATTATCCTAGAAAAAAATTGAGTGATTTTTTACCCCTCCCTTATTAACCAGTTTTGATTCCTGATCAGAATTAAAAATAAAAAGCACCAATTTTTAAGAGAATGAAATCAAATTTTATTTTTTATTTTTCGAATAAAATAAATATAATTTATTTTTTTTTCTAATTATAAATATCTCTAAAATTTTTAAATAAAATAAATTTAATTTTTTAATAAAATTAAATTAGATTTTTAAAATAAAATATAATCAATTTAATCTTTTTTTCATAATTTTTTTCTAATCACATTATTTCTGAATGTTTAACTATGTAAATTTATTTTTCTTTGCAAAATTAAATTTATTTTTTAAATTTTGATTCTAATTTCAAAGTAATCCATATAAAAAAAATAATCAATATGATTCTGATTTCGTTTCATTCCGATTCTAAAGTTTAAAATAAACGACATTTAGATTTATTGAATTTATCATTTTTCAATATATGAAATCCATTCATATTTGAAATTCTAACAATAATAATAATATATTATATTTTAAATTATTTCATTTTCTTCATCTCCAGTAGTCACCGCCGTTTGCAGTTGGTGTTTCGGATGCATAATACTAAAACCTAGCGTGCCGGAAAATACATCGACCGTTGAACGCATATATGAGATTTGAAATTTCAAAATTGAAAAATTTTGAGTTTTGAAGAGTTGGCCAAGTTCTAAATCTTGATCAGAAAATGAATTATGGTAGTAATTAAAATGATTAGATGGTTGTTAACCTTTAATTAACCCACGTTCTGAATTGACATTTTCTATATTAGCTATAACGCGTGCAAGCATATGGCCATGAACGCAGCCATTTTCCATTTAGTGTTAAACAGAATTCAGATTTTTTTTTAAATGCAAAACAAATTTTTACTAATAAATTATAAAATATATATATGATATAAATAAAATTATATAATTTTAAAGTATAAAAAGTATATAAAACTAATAAATTCATTAGATATTATTATCTTTGAACTTGTTCGATGATGCATTATGTAGATAATAATAATACACTAATATGACGGAGGGAATTCAAATTGTTCAAAACACAATTTCAATATAATATCTTTCTTTCTTTCTTTGTCCAATTATTTGATTTCTGCATGTAATTTATTGTGATAAGAAGTTAATAATGGATAATATTTCATATTATCCATTAGTTAAGAGTTAGAAGTCAGGAAAATAATTTAATATCGATAAAGTATGAGGACTAACATTTATTTTTAAAATAATATTATTTTATATTATATGGTGGTGAAGATAACAATTTTGTTCATAATTAGATGTCCCTATAATACTTTGCTAGCTAGCTAGAATTTTGTTTATTTACGTGTCATTACAACTATCTCATTAAAAGATAAGATTATTAAGTACTGCATATATGAATTTAAATTGAATGTTTGGTTCCTTGAATATTTGGTGGCATGCATGCATATGCCTTTTGATGTTACATACATCTAACAATCAACGTTGTACATTTATTTTTGGCCAATTAATGAAAAATTTAACTGATATTTTATTTTTTAAAAAATAGTGTGAGACCTTAAATTTTTTTAGAATAACTCATTTAATTTCTTTTTTTTTTTAATTTTATATCTTTTAATATAATAAATTAATCAATAAATGGTGTAATTACATGCATTCTAACGAATCAATGCATATATTTACACACGATCGAATTTCATATATTTATAGGTATAAGGTATTAGAATGTAGAACATATAGAATTGAAAAACATAAAAAATTAAATAAGATATTTTAAAAAGTTCAAAATGTCACAATATTTTTTAATAAAATTTGGGAACTAAATTATGTATTTACCCTATATATTTTCTTCAAAGATACCACGATGAGAAATTGGACTTTTATTATGAGAATTGATATCCCAAATTTTAATCCTATGCACTGGGTGGAAGGCTTTTTTTTTTTTTTTTATGGTATGTAAAACAATTATATTAAATTTGAATGTTGATAATATGTACCACAAAACTTTTAAACTTTTGATCAAGTGAATGATCGTTGTAATAATAAATATATATATTGTGGATTTCACAATATATTTATGTAATATATTTGATTAATGATATTTCAATCCAAACTTAAATACAATGATTAATGATAATAAATATAAACACGGTAATTAATGATAATAAATACATATATTATAACAACATGTTGATCATATGACCAAATGTTATGATAGATTTATTGTGTTATTTAAAAATATTTGTTTAAATAAGTAATTGCGTGTATTGCAAAACTAAATCGGTTATGTTGTATATAAATTAAATAATAAATAAAGATCATTTGCTCTTTGCATTTCTTATAATTACTAGCTTAATTAATTTGTTGTTTTATATATTTTCAATATTAAGAAAATATCATGATAATATATAATACTCATTATTCTTTTTCAAAAAATATATAAATCAAACACATTATATATATATATATATATATGTTAAAGCCTCAATATACATAAACACATTTCATATATGATATATTTGGAAATTAGATAATAAAATTTACTTACTTCTTGTGAGTAGCATAAACGGTATAAAAAGTTTGTGTTACAGTTAAAACAAGGAGAATTAAAGCAGCAAAAGCAGAAATAAAGGACCAAGGAGTATCAAAATAAGTATGCTTGAAGCCAGCCCATTGAACATGCCAACTATTCTTGTAATATCGATGAACATCATTAAACAACTCAGCCAAATAGCACATTTCAATATCAAATGCCACTTCCTTACCAAGATTATTGATAAATCTTGCAACTTCTGCATCAGTACCAAAATAATTTTCAATAATATTTTTCTCACTCAAGTACTCAACATCTTTGTAAGTATTCGCTAAGCAATCCAAGAAAGTTGCATAAGTTGTGAAGTGCTTTGAACTCCCATTATGACATTGCTCATAAGCTACACAATTAATCAAGAAAGAACTCATAGCATCATCAATTGTTATTGTTGGCATTTCTATAACTCCATGCCTAAATTTCACCACCAAGAAACTGTCATCTTTCCCTTGAATTAGTCTAATTCCGGCTCGGCGAAGCTTGGAAACACTTTTAATCATATGGGTTGGTTGTTTTTCATCACATTTTTGTTGATTTTGATCGAAATCAATGTAACTTAATCGAACTAATTCAAGAAGGTGTCTCCCTTTGAGATTAGCATGTCTTGAAATTGTATCACCTGACCTTTGTAAAGCATAATTGAAGAAATTTAGAGCAAGAGAGGATAAAGAAGGACTATATTGCAGTTCTATTTCAGGCATTTTTGATAAATCAAATAAAGATTCAAGAATGAAAAATGGGATTTGATTTTCAACTCTAAGTAAATCTCTATAGAAAAAAGTGATAATCCATTGCATAGTGAAAATTGGATCATCATGTTCAATTTGTATAACATGTCCAACTTTTCTAAATAATTCAATTATAAAACAACCATCAAGAACCATCATTTCCAAGAATTCATTTGTGTCAAGTTGTATATTTTCTGAATAACATTCTCTTGCTTCAATTTCTAGTGGCTTTATTGCCTTTAATAAGTCCTCTAAGTATAGACCTTTAACTTGAATTCTAGAGAGCAAAGAGCCTAAGTATCTCCACTTATGTTCTTCTATCATTCTGAGATGAGGCTCCCCATGATGATAAGGACCTATTGAGACTATATGAGGTTGATAAGACTTACCATTAATCTCAATCAAGCTTTGGGGTACCCTAAAGATGCAACAAGAAGACTTGGAAGCTGATTTTGTTAGTAATTTTGGTGGGTTTGAGATTTTTTGGTGCATCATATTGAGATGATCCTTGTTCACCTCCCAAATCTTTATTGCATGGTGGCCTCCTCCGTCTCCTCCTCCATCTGCTGAATTTTTCCTCATTTCAGTCGCCAATGGAAATTGGATATTATGTCCTTTTTTTTTTTGGGAAAAATAGTGGAAGTGTTGGTTGGTAGTTGAAATTTGGTAGCATTAGCTACTCTTTTAAGACGTGCCAGCCTTTTTGTTTTTACTTTGGAAAGTTATGCAAGTTCTATAGTGTTGTTGATAATGAAATTAGTGTTTTGGTTACTTGTTTAATCAATTTTTTGTGGCTTCTAATGGAGGATAAAATTGAATTGAGATTTTTTTTCAATTTTTAATCTAAATCCATTTTATACTAATTCAATTATATATATATATATATATATATGAGTGTGTGTGTATGTGAAACCAAGTCAAAGCTTGTTAAGAAAATATAAACACCAAGTCAAAGCTTGTTAAGAAAATATAAACATATATTATGTAAGTTTAATTTTTTTTTTGTTGCAAAATAAATAATCAGACATTTGAATTTTTGAAAGTCTCTGTGGATAAAGAAGAAGAAACTTCGAGGGAAATCAGAGAAAAGCAAAATTTTTATCACAACCCTTTCTTTAATTTATGATAATCTTACTAAAAGTACAATCATCATTTTTTAAATTAAACAATATGCTAGTTCTTATGGAAATGATAAGCTTGTTAAGAAAATATAAATATATATTATGTAAGTTTAATTTTTTTTATTACGAAATAAATAATCAGGCATTTGAATTTTTAAAAGGCCTCTATGGAGAAAAAAAAAAAGAAACTTCGAGAGAAATCAGAGAAAAGCAAAAGTCTTATAGTGACACTTTCTTTAATTTATAATAATCTTACTAATAGTATAATCATCATTTTTTAAATTAAACAATATGCTAGTTCTTATGGAAATGATAAATATAATAATAACTTATATATACATATATATACTAAAATTCTAAAAATAAAACTTCACTTGATATCGCCTAAGTTATTTTCTTTTTATTATATTATAACTTTTTAATATATTGTGCATCTATATATATATATATAATATCATCTATTTATATTAATATATAAATTTTGATTACTAAAAAATGTACATAATATCACAAACCAGCATCGATTTACTTGTTATTACTAATAATTACAACAAAGTTTAACTAATATTTTTTAATGATTCAAAAAGGGTTTTTTTATTTCAATTTGAAAGCCATAGGCTGAATCCAGAAAAGATGAAACTCTTGGACCCAATTGACGCCCAAGAATAATACGAAATCAATTCCATATGTAGCTCAGATTTTTTACTCTAGATAGGTAAAGAAAAAATAATAATAAATCTTTGACTTAACCCAACTTAGACAACAGTGCCCACATGCATATCTGTATACAACGGTCAGAGACTCGCAACAATTCTTCTTTGACTTGGCAAAATGGAAATAGATTGGGCATTTTGACTTGACTTTGAAATACTGATTTTTTTTTGTTTGAACTGCGTTTGAAATACACATTAATTTGATTTTATAAATTTTATTTATATAAATATATGATTACTATGATATAATATGTATAATTTTTTATAATTTATAAATATTTTATAAAAAATAATTAAAATGAAAATAATAAAAAAATCGGTACAGAACACAAAATAGATAAGATCATCCTAATATTAATGGAGTAGTTTGATCTAAAACAACTATGGTAATTATTTGATAACTTCTGCCCAGTTAAAGTTTAAATTTCTATATTTTTTGGGTCTAGTCCAATAAGAAATAAGTTATTAAATCAAACTCATTGTCTTGCAATAACGTTTATCGTTTTTAGACATATTTTTTCAATAGACTTCTAAAAATACATTTTTTCATTGGGCTTTTAATAAAAATATACTAAAAATTAAAAATAATTCTAAATTTATTATATTTATAAAATTTTTATTAAAATATTAAAATTTATAAAATATTTATCAAAATACTAAATTTTTATTAGTTTACAAAGAGTTTAGAATGAGTTTATTATGAGTTTATAAATTTTATACAGTTTAAAATGAATTTACTATGAATCTATAATAAAATAACTCAAAATCTCTCATAAAAAATAAAAATTTTAAAAAATACAGTGGAAAATGTCTTTTTCTCTTTTTCATTTAAGATATTTTTTTTGATAGATTTTATTTTTTTTAATTATTTTTTTATAGTAATATTATATCGATGCGCCGTTCATGACATTTTATCTGCCGCAAAATCGCTTCGCCCCTTCGTTGAAGGGCTAAGCCCTTCCTTTTGAACTGAGTTTTGTTAAATATTTTATTTTTTTATATATTTTTTTATTTTGTTTCACGACCTTATTACTTTTTTTTAATAACTTATTTATCTACTGTATTAGGATTTTTGAAATCATATGTAATGTATGTTTTTCATAATAGATAGCAACTTTTAGAATCAATAAATTTTTAAAGATAACTCTTCTTCTTTTTCTTTTTCTTTTTTCTCAAGTTCTTTAAATTCTTAATCTGCTAATTGTTTGAAATCTATTTTTCTGAACATTCATAAACTAAACATATTAATAAAAAAATTATTTTATTTATCCTTTACTTCCATATTTACTTCCACTAATTAAAAAAAAATACTGAATTCGTCTTTGATTTCTTTTCATTGCTATTATAAACATTGAAGTGAAAAATGTAGAAGTTGTTATAAGCTCGTACCCATATGCATCTCTATCATATTTTATTCATGACGACTTTTTGCAATTTATAACAGGACTATTGAACAATTAAATAAGAGCTTAATAAACACAATGAAATGCAAAAAAGAAAAAAAAATAATGGACAGTTGAGGAGATGATATATAATTAATTATTGTGTTTTTATAAAATTTTTCTCAATGACTAATAAAAATTATTTCTTCTTGTTTGCTAGTAAAATTTTAACTTAACAGTGCTTAAAAAAATTAATTTTAAAACTATGAATTGAAAACTGATTTATCAAATAAGCATACAGCATGCTTGTGTGTGTGTGTGTGTAGAGCATGATATCAAAATCAGAATCAAATCATTTTAATTTTTAAAAATCAAATCAGTATGCTTTTATTATATATATATATACAGCATCACAAAACATGCATTGAAAATCACATGAATGTGGATTAATTATTTGATTAATTACTCAATCAATCACTCCAAAGAGACAAATAATCTTCAGTCGTCTCATAATCTTCCATATTATTCCAACTAAACCCTCTTTTCATGGCTGGTGGTGTTAAAATTAACCCTTCTGCCATACTATCAAGCAATGCTGGCATGTTAAACAATTCTTCTTCATCCAAAAACCTATTACAATCTTCTTCAAGCTTATTCTTCTCTTCCGTGGTAGCTTTCGAAGAGTAATGACAATGGCTATTGTCATTAATATTCTGATCTGCAGCTTCTAAAGCAGCGCATCGAATGTCTTTCATGGAAGTTGACCTAGCTTTAGGTAACAAATGTACTGTTTTAGGGAAATTTAAAGAAGCTGACTCTCCTCTAAGTGCTATGGCTGCTACATCATAAGCCCTAGCAGCCATTTGTGGACTCGAAAATGTTCCTAGCCAATTTCTCGACGACTTGTTCAATGGTTGCCGGAGTTGACTCACCCACTTCCCATTCCTTTGCCGGACTCCTTTGTAGACAGGGTGACGAGTTTCTTGAAACTTTTTCCGGCCGGCCTTTCTCTTCTGTGTGTTCCTTTCTATTTGCAGAGAGTTAATTGAAGAAGACGACGATGATAAATCCTCCATTGATGTAAAGTTTTTTAAGGTGAGAATGGTTGAAAATGGAGATCAAAGTCGGCTTCCATTTATACTACGAAATGAATTTAACAAAAGTAATAATAATAAAACAGGAGGATTATTGTAATGAATACATGCAACAAGAAAAACGTGTTGAAATTGTAAAATATTTCCCACGTGGAATTATTCATTGTACAAAACTCACGTGTTGACTAAGGCAAATACAAATAATATTAATCTTTCTAATCTTTTTTTTTTATTTGACTTAATTAATCATCAAGTAAATTTTCATCTCCTAATTGTTGGTCAGAGCAAGCCCACGTAATCATTCTTCAGTGAATCTACTAAATAATTAGTAAAATAAAAAAAAATTAAAAAATGTCCAGGTCAATACATGAAGGACGGTGATAGGTCCAAAAAAGTAAGCACGTTTAAACAGAGGTGTCTTGAAAAAAAAAATTGATTGTTATTCATGTATTTTGTAAATAAAAACAATTATATACATTGTATATGGGGGAAAATACGTTGAATATTTGGTACTTATACTTTTCTAATTTTAATTAGCCCCAGTATATATCCATAGATCGACAATAAGCAATTAAGCTGGATCACCTCATTATATCAAGCTCGGCACACATAACTGAAAATAAGCCGCATTTCTTATAGCGAGTTTGATACACAATCGATAGTCATTGTCAACCTAGCTCGTCATCTAGACTCGGTTTGTTGAACAGCGCATCATTTCTCATAATATTTTATGACACTCTCATTATCTGCAAAGTTTGTCTCCCACCACTTACAGTCTCACACGTCTGACAGAGTCTGTCTCTCACATTTGGCAGAGTTTATCTTTCACCATCGGCAGAGTTTGTCTCTCACCATCTCCCATATATAAATGAAGCTAAAATGTACAGGTAAGGGATGCTCATTCTTTTCTAACTTCTTATTATTCATAATCACCACAAAGTCGAGCACTAATTTAAGCATCAAAATCTTTTTACTAGAGCTCGAGCCTCCTCTTTGTCTTACAGGTCCTTCAGCTTGATCGTTGAGCCAAGGAACTTCAGCCAAGTCTTGAGTTTAAAAATCTACCTTTACATCACTGGTTGCGGTGAACGTGGACTGGCTAATCTTCAAAAATAGACAACAGAACTCAAACCCCGACTCATTTCAGACTAAACCGTCCTCTCACACCACTAGTCTGGTATAATGAAGGGCTTGAAGCAGATTTGTTAAAGAGAGTTCGATTATATGGGCCGAAGTTGTATCTTTCAAGTACAGTATAATGAGATGGTCCGACTCAATTACTTATTGCCAATATATAAATATGTACCAAGCCCGATTAAGAAAATTGTCAAGCTTGTATCTTTCCTTCTAACTTTTTTTTCAATCAGTTTAAAGTACAAATTAGTTGGTATTTGATACAAGTAATCGTTTTAAATGATTTAATATGTGTTTTAATAATTTTATTAAAGAAAATGTTTAAAATGATAAATTTAAAATATTTAATTAAAACTTCATAATTTTGAAGAATAAGTATTAAATTCTTAAATAATTTTACAATTTAAAACTTATATTACTTAAACTTTTTACGTGTTAATTTTTAATTTTTCTAAAGACACCCCCCCCCCCCCCCCCCCCCCGGCGTCTGATCCTCGTCTTATCTAACTTCTTTTTTTTTTTTAGTACTAGTTTTTTGGTATTTTGTTTTTTCAATTTAATAAATTATATATATCATTTATTAATATATATTAAAAAATATAATATAAAAGTACTTGTATATTCTCTATTATTTTCAGGAAAAAAATTCATTGTTGAAAGTAAATTAAACAAAGGATACAATGAAATTATATTTGCCACTAATTTTTTTGAATAAGTCAAAAATAAAAAGAAGCAATCACCGACCGTTGAGATTGAGAAGCAAGAATACGGCGGGCGTTATTTTGTTGAAAAATGATTTAGATTCAAAGAAACTACTATTGTATATTGCAAAAACTTTTAATAAAAAGGAGATACCTAGTGGACCATAAAAAAAATTTAAATACCCGACATGCTAAGAATTTTTACCATGTTTATGTAACTATAATAAGAAACGACATTAACTATCTAACTTAGTTAGTATAAATATATATTATTTTCACTTAAAGGCGAAAATTTAAATCTAAATATTTTTCTTTTTACATGTAATTAATAAAAAATAAAAAAAAAAGATATTTGTTTAAAATCTTAGGCTGCCAAGAACTTTGGTATTATTCATCATTCTAATCATTAATTTGTTACATAGTACATGGGAAATATTTTCATACATATAAGGAAGTCAAAATTTGCAAACCGTATATCATTAAATTATTAAAAAAATTAAAATAAATAATAAATATTGATATGTAAATTAGGCAAAGGAAGTCAAAATTTTTAGTTATTATGTTAAAATATTCTAAAGTAAAAAAGAGAAGAGTTGACATAAGAAGAAAATTACTAATTTAATTTGTCACATGCTCTGATAATTTTTGTCTTTATGCTATTTTTAGTTATTATCGTCTGATATTAAAAAATTCTAAAGTAAAAAAGAGAAGAGTTGACATAATAAAAAAAATTACTAATTTAATTTTCACATGCTCTAATAATTTTATCTCTAAAATATTACTGTATACACAACAATAATTTTGAAATAAGGGATAATATTTTCAGAATTAATTTTGACAATTAGAGAATTTTGATTGAATGAATGAGGAAGCTAACGTGGCACACATCATAAAAAGCTTCATTAGAAAATATGTTAGCTTTTCATACGGTGTTGCGTCATTTTTTTTATTTTTATTGGGCATATGAATGAAAAATTAAACATGAGATTTTCATGGCAAATTTTACAATTTTAAGAATCATAATATTAAAATTAGAAGACGATAATATATATTAATATATTCATTATTCCATTTTAATTTGATACTTATAGAGTTTATTAAAGGACAGAAAATCTGAAATTGTATTTTAATTACGCACCCTCATAGTACGCCGGTTATCTATTTGGCTGTAATTAACTAAATTATATATAAATATTATTTTTATGGGAGAACGGACAAAGAAATATTTGGAGGTCAAATTCAAATATTTAATTAGAAAGTGATGAAATAACAAATTAAATAATATAGTTCCATTATTAAATCTACTGAAAATTAATTAAATAATATAGCTCCATTATTTTCTACTCATGCCACTATAATTTTATTTTTTTATTCATCTTTCAAATTATAAAATTTTAAAATTAACTAAAATTATCTTAGAGAAAATTAAAAATAACTTTAATAAATCTTTTGACTTTGTTATTATAATAAATTAAGATTTCTTTGGTTTCATTATCCAATAGTCAAAACTTAAACTTTTATCTCTTTAATTATAATTAAATTGGATGTTTAAATGAATAATTAAATAAAAAATTTAAATCTTATTGAATTAAATATTTAAGTAAGAAATTATATAAAAAAAAACTAGTTGCTTACATGTGCGATGCGCAAGAATAAAAATAAATAAATATAATTAAATTAATAAATAAATAATTTATATATAAATTAACAATAAATGTTATTGTAAAAATATAAAATAATATATTTATCTCAATTTTTATAATAATTTCATTGAAATAATATGGATAAAAAAAATATAATCCTTTCATTTTATAACTCGATGCTTTTACAAATAAAAAAAGTTACATAATTTTTTTTGCTACAAAAATATTATGAATTTTATAAAAAAAACAAAAATTTAAGCAAATTTAAGCAAATAAGGAGAAAAATATGAGCAAGGATTTACAATCATAATTATTATTATTATTATTATTTATATTAATATTATTATTACATAAATTTTTAATGTAAAATTAATTTATTAGAAAGATTAAAGTCATGTTTTTCATTATTTAAATTTTAAAATTTATAAAAAGATATAAATTAAATATTATAAATGAATTATTAATTAAATAAATTAAGTATTTAAATTAATTATTATATATTTAATTTATTAAAAATATCAAAATCATATATTTTATTATTTAATTTTGTAAAATTTTTAAAAATATATAAACTAATTATTATTATAAATTAATTAATTAATTTATAATTATTTCTCAAAAAAATAATTTATAATTAATTTATTAGAAAGGTTAAAAGTCATTTTTTAACTTTTCAAATTTTTAAAAAAATATATAAATCAATTAATATTATTTAATTATATTAATATGTAATTAATTTATAAAAAATTAAAATTCATAAATATAATTTATTTAATTAATATTATAAAATTATATTAATGTGTAATTATTTAATGAAATATTAAAAATCACAAATTTAATAATTATTATATTTTATATTTTATATAGATTATTAAAATTATATAAAATTTAATTAAAAATTAAAAAATGGGATAACATTATTTTAAAAAAATAATAATGTATCATTTTTAGAATTCTTTTTTCATCCTTAACTTTCATATATATATAACTATTTATTAGTTCGCGTGATGCATGGTTTTGTTTTTTACTTGATCATGAATATAATTAATTTATATTATTTTTTTATCACAATAATCAATAAATGAAATTAAAAAATATTAATCAAAAGCACAAATTAACAAATAATTAAAATTTTAAAAAATAATAATACTGTATATTTCATAATATACTCATCACATATTAATATACTCATATATCTGCAGAGGTTTGGAGGGACCATAACCTTCCAAAGCTCTAATTATATATTTTTAAAAAAATTATAGCTAAAATTTTATTTAATATTTTAAAAATATTGGAAGGCCCTCCTTTTCAAAATGCTTTATATTATATCACTTTACGTTTTTTTGACTCCTCCATATTTGATATTCTAATTACGTATTAATAGATAATAATATGATTTAATTTGATGGAATCGTGTCAATTATCTTAATTGTGAACATGGGCGGAGCTATTTAGTGCTTTAGAGTGGCCATCCCTCCAAAGCTCTTGAATGTTAGAATATATATATATATATATTTATTTAAATTATCTAATATTTTAAAAATGTAGCATTGTCCCCTCTAAAATTATTTATATTATATATGTGTACACACATTATTTTATCTTTACTTATATTCTCACCTTATATTTATTTTACCTTTCTTGTTTGATATATTTTTGTTCTACCTCTAATTGTTACTTTGCTAGGTATGATTTAAAAATAAAAATTTATGTTATATATAAAAATAAGAATTTATGTTTGATGTGAAATATACAAAAAATATAATTAATAAAATTTATTCAAATGGGATTCTTACATAATTTGAGTACTTTTTATAATAAAAAATAATATAGTTTTATAACTCAATATTTGTCTGCTTAATTATTTTCTTTAATATCATGATGGAGAACAAATTAATTATGAATAATAAGAGTGATTAGTATAGTTAAACTAAACTTCCAATAATGAGGTTTTGTGTGTTTTGGTTAATCCAAGTATATGAAGTGTTAATGAATAATGATTGATAGATAATAAAAGCTAAAGGATAAGAGATTATTCTCTGGCTGACAATCATCTGATTAAACAGTAGATTAACTGTCCCATCACTTGATAACCTAGTTTGCAAATGTCCTAAAATGTTGATGAATTGATGATGATGTTCTTGTCATTTATAATCATCAATTTTTTGAGGGAAGAGAAATAATCTTTTAATGTCAAATTTACCAAATTTTTAGTTTAAACTTAAGGAAAAATTGGATTAGATGTCACTTTTTATTTTTATTTTTTTTAAGATACCTCTTTATTGATATTATATGTATATCACATATATATTAAGTATATACATCAAAAAAATACAGTATGGCTTTAGTGCATTAGAAACATATTATATATATATAAATGGATATTTTTAAAATTGAAAATGGAAAAGTGAATGTTTTGAAGAAAATTTTAAAGTGAGTATTTTTTTAAATATTTTTTAAAAAAATCCTTAAATTTAAACCAATTGACTTGAAATTACTTAAATTTCATCTAATAATAAATTAATTTATCCCTCTTAATTAATGGAATAACAGCAACAATTTTTTTTTTTTGCAGTGATTTACCAAATTTGTTATGGTATACAGATTCCTGTACTTGAGAATTCCCTGCATAATCATCAATAATATCTTCTGTCAAATTCTGCTTAAAATACATAAAGCTTTGCAGAGGTCAGATATTAAATGCAATTGCAAGTAGAATATATATAATATAATATAATTAATATACACATAGTATATATTAAAATCCAGGAATTGTACATGTTCTTAAGTCGCATTAAACAAAGGATACATAATAAATAATATACATAATATTATAATATACTACCATCTAATAATAATAATAATAATAATTAGCCTATCCATTCATAGTGGATGTTAGACTATACTCTTCTTCTAATAATTAACATCGATAATTTAGAAAAAAAAATAATAATAATAACAAAAAAAAACAAAATTCATTTCAAACAACATTAGAAAAGATTCAAAAATCAACTAGTAATTCTTCAGACAATTCTTGCATCAATAATCCGAAGATTCCAATTTCAATCTCTAAAGCAGTTTCTTTCACTTGTTCTTGATTTCTTCTCCACAAATCAACTTCTTTCTTGAAATCTTGCTCTACCATCATATCAATGGTGTTAGATTCCACTTCTTTCCATGATTCAAATCTCTTGCATACCCTTTTAACCATTGTTTCTCTATCGGTAAAATACTTTTCTTCTTCTTCTTTTTTCTTTTCCTCATTAATTAGATCAGAAACCAATCTTTTCATGTCTCTTGGAAATTTTCTTGAAAAGTTTGATTTACTAATTAGTTCTTCAATTATAAAGTCAGACAAAACTAACTCATCTTCATCTTCAAATTCAATTTCGTCCTCTAAATCTTGATGAACATCATCATCAAATTCTTGTTCTTCCTCTAACATTCTTTTCTCAAGTTCGACAGGATCGAGCTCTGCTAGTTTCTCGAATCTCCGTAGCTTCTGCAATAGCTGCTGCTTCGCTCCTGCAAATGCGTAATTCTTATATACGAGTCTAATTTAATTTCACTCCAATACAACTTGAAAAAATGCCAATTCCAATCCTAAACCAGTTTCATTCTGATACAGTTCCGTTCGATTCTAAAAATATTAAAAATATATATATAAAAAAAAAAAGTTCACGTCCAAGTTCAATGGAGATGGTCAGTTTCCAACACAAAAGTACAGCAACATTTATCTCTTGCTATAGTTTTTTCAATACTTAATGGATTAGACAACGAATATATATATATAATTTGACAAGTTAGGCTTCTGTCAAGAAAAAAGAACAGAACAATGATAGATTGAAAATGTCAGATGTTCGACAGAGTTGCTGGTTTAATGAACAAAAACCAAGAAATTCATCAAAATGCAAGCTACAATCATATCAATACCCATTTCTCGATTTTCAGTATAATTTCAGATTATAATGATTCAGATCTGTTCTAGTTTCAGACAACATATGGCCAGATGCAGAACAAGCTATATAGTTTCAGGAAAAAAACTTAAATATGCAGATATGATTGTATAGCAGCTTTTTATGCATTTCAAAAAAATTTAAAAAAATACAAAAACAGCAATGGATCTCATAACTGAAATGGGTTCCACCAGATTTTAATAAAATCTCCAGGACAAGAGACATCAATGGCCCTGAGATCATCAATTGATAAATCTAGCAAAAATTTTCAGGAACTGTATTGATCATAATCAGACTCCTCATTTACCAATATCCTTATCAGGATTACCAAACTTGTGAAAGTCCTTTACTCTTAAATTAAGTGGGTCATGTAAGAAGTTATTACAATCATTTATTTGTATTTTTAGGTAAATACAACTATTCTAGATGAAAAAAGATAGAAATATCGATGTCTGCTAATACAAATTCTAACAATTAGTGTATATTCTTCTTAACAATAAATTTATAATCGATTCCTCTCTCTTAAATCCAATCTATTTAATTTCCAATTAGAAAGCAGATGCTTTTTCATATAAATCATGAGAGATTTGATTTATAAGCATTAATTAAATTAAGACAATAGCAATATCTCTATAGCTTTTGCAATGGAACCCACTAAAGATCTCATATGATCATGGCTCTCCATTGCTTCATTCAACAAAGAACAGTGTGACTCATACTACAGTAAAGTTTCAGTGATAAAGACTGCACAACGACATTAGAGAATGGTACAAATATTTCAAAATTAATACTATTTTCTTTTTTTCTTTTTTTTTAATACTATTTTCCTTTTTTGTCAATCACATAAATTCATATTATTAATCCAATCCAATTAAAAGCCATATCACCCATTGCGTCACATAATAATAATAATAATAATAATAAACCAATCAAAATTAACTCTTAATTTCGATGGGAATGTGTATTAATGTAGTATAATTAATCATTAATTAATAATTAATTACGTACTTTGTACAATTGCAAAGCTGCAATGAAGATCAAAACCATCATCGTCCTCGCCTTGATCGTCATGTCCATCATCATCATCTTGAAAAGGTGGATCCAATACAGAAACAGGACTACTTTGTTCTTTATCTTCTTCCTCTTCCTCCTCTTCTTTCTCTTTAAATTTCTTTAAGCTTTCCACTTCATTTTTTCCTTTCCCCTATTAAAAATGTATTTACAAAACAATCTTTATTAAAATCATAATAATTTCAATTAAAATTAAATTAATATAAACATTTTTAAGATGGGTAATTACAAAATTAATCGTATAATTGATTTTTTTTTAAATTATAATATGTAAATGAGTATTTATGTACATAATTGGTTGGTGATGTGGGGGTTAATTTGTTGACTTTTTCTTCAAAAATTTGCAAGAAAAATATCAAAATAAAACTGAAAATAGTAATTTTACAAAAAAGGGATGTCGGATTTTGGGTTAGGGATCTATCAGAAAAAACAAAAATAGAACTTGTCATTTTCTTGGGAAATTTATTTTGCTTGATAATAGTCTTAAAAGATTTGCATGGCAGACTAATGATAAAAAAGTATACAAAACAATTTGATGAGAGTAAATGTCTAAAATAACTTCTATAATTGTTAAAATAACTGGATCTTTAACGAAATTCAATTAAGTTGGAAGGCTATATTTGTCATTTAAGATCCACTTTCCGGCGAAATTTTTAGAAAACCGGAAACTACCGTATCGCCGACGGTTCAAACTCGTGAGTCACAGCAAGAATAATAATAATAGTAATAAAAAAAACAAGGAAGGAGATAAAATAAACCTCTGTTTCATGCCGAATAGGTGAAGTGACCGGAGAAGAGAAGACCGGAGTCCGGTGACCGGAGGAAGGGCTTCTTCGAAGAACAAAATGAAAAGGGCTTTCACAAAAGCGATTATCAAACGAGGCAAAATCAGTAATACCATCAAGAAACTGAAAATTTCCTGTACAGTCTCCTTCTTCTTCAGATTGGCTACTGCATGAGGTCTCTAAATCCAAATCCCAAGACTTTTCTTCATTGCTCTCTGACCAAACAGCACTACTTGGCCTACCATTGCAAAACCCATTAATCTCATAAGCACTTCTCTCATTTACATTAACCATAAAAATCCGCTGTTCTTGCTCTGTTTGATTATTGGCTGCTAGTTTTCTCGCTTTAACTCCATCTCTATTGATTTCAAGCTTTCGAGCTTTATTACGATGAGTTAATCTCTTTATTAAAGACCCAAATAAACCAAACCCATTATTGTTATTGGATTTTGGAGTTGAAGATGATGATTGCCTTTGGATCCTAAGAGCAGCTTCAAGAAGTAAAGCAGACGTTTTAGCAGGGATATGGAGGAACATAGCATTAGAGGATTTGCAGGGGCTTTTGACAGGAGATTGGAACTCAAAAGGTGGAGATTTTCTAACGTCTGGAGAATTATTAGCAGAGAAAAAACAAGCATTCCTGCAAAAATTTTGAGAAATGGGCTTATTTATTTTCTTGATTTGTAAATGGGTTCTTGAATTTGATGTGGGTTTCTTGATTTGACAACGTCTATCAGCAATGTAGTTCTTGAGTAAGAAAGGTTCTTGATCTTCTTGTAAGAGCTGATGAAGAAGAGGCTTTTGAGCCATTATTAGACTCTTTGTCTGTCTCTCTGCAACTCTATTGGATTTTTATTATATAAAAACAAAGAACTTCCTTCTCTTTCCTTATTTTCTTCAGGCGGGTATGAATTTCAGCACCATGAAAGAGTTGAAGAGGTTTCAACTTTTGATCTGAAAAATGAAGCGCAAAAGAGAAGGTTGAAGGAGAACTAAGTTGGCCACAAATATAACATAGAGACTCAAGAGACTCTGAGAGAGAGAGAGGAAAGAATGAGGACACTTCCTCATTCAAATCTGGAGTTTAGTAAATCGAGGCAAGGTGGTGCTAAATAAAATTAATAAAAAAACATTATACTATATTTTAAAATTTTTTTTTCTAAACAATAAAATGGTTGCAAATTGTATGTATTTTGCAAGTGACTTTGTTTTTCCTATAAAAATTAAAATAAAAAAATTGTAAAACTCTAGTTTTTATTTCCTCTCTTCCCAATGTCCACACCCAGATACAGTAACTGACTACGGTATGTATGAGTAGAGTGTACGTATGATAGGTTAATTATTATAATCTATGATATTTACTTTTTCACTTTCGAAACAATTAGTTTATACATATCAATTGTGAATAAATATTAGTTTTGACGAGTTTAAAAGTATATTTTACACTTTGTGTACTTGGTGATTAAGTTAAATTTCGACGAATAATTTGAGAAATACAAGTAATATAACTATTCAATAACCATCATAAAATTTTAATTCAATAATACTAAATTTAGTTAAAAGACACTCTTGTCTATCTCAAATTGATAAATAAATTTTTTCATTATTTTAAATTATAGTTTATTTATTATCATAATAAGAAGGTTAATATGTTAATTTTTATTATAATAATATTCATTATTATTTATTAAAAATATTTAGTAAATATTAATGTGTAATTTTATATTTTTAATACAAATAATTAATTTTTTTTAATTTTTTAAGTAAAAAATAATTCTATCAATTCAAGATGGAAGAAGTGATAAATTACAGAACTAAAAAAGTAAAAAAGAAAAAGAAAAGCAAAATAATTATAAAACAACAGTAATAATATTTTATATTAATTTAATCGCACAATTAAAATTAATATTGTAACTTATTACAAGATATGGAGTTAATTTAACTTTTAAACTTTATTTCGTAATAAATTTATATATTAAACAATGATAAATTTCTTAAAATATTTTGCATAATTTTATTTTGAATTTCAAATTTTATGAAATCTCATTTATTTTGAAAAAATTAGTTGCATTTTCGCACATTATATAATTTTGATATTCAATATATCAAAATAATTAGAATCAAAGCTTATCTTTCTTTCTTTTTTTTTTCACTCCAAGTCTCCAACAACATGTTATCTCACTTATCAACAGTATTTACTCAAGTACTTTGTTATTATTACGTTCGTCTATACTTGCATGTCATATGGATATAAAATAATATAAAATCATTATTTTATTTTATAAGTTTCTAATTGTATAAAACATTTGATAAAAAAAATTGTATATAACATAATGACTTAATATGCATATATTATTTATAAAAAATGATAATTATATTATTTATAAGAAAATCCACATGTATGTATAATTACATTATAAATTTATAATCAAATATTTTTAACTTAATCAGACCATCATATAACATTTAATAAATTTTAAGTTATTTAACATATTTTCTCCTTTCAATATTATTAATAAATTTTCTTTCTAAAAAAACTTTGTAGTATAATGTTCTGCTTTTCTCTCGTATAAGGCAAAAGGAGAGAGTAAAAGAAAAGAAAAGCAAAATCTAATGATATGCACAATGAAATATATGAACATTTGTCAGGAAAAAAGTAGCACTTTCCCCGTTAGTAATCATTTCCAAGTACTTGTAAGCCACATTTTCCTATCTATTTTGCTCTAAAAATTTATCCCATTATCTTACTAAAAGATTATATATTTTTATCAATTCTTAAAGAAAAGATGAATTTCCTAATAAATAAAATTTTGAATCTCAATACTAATCTGGATTAATTTATCATTTTCCATCTCACTCTCTGTCTCTCTCTTTTTTTTTTTTTTCTTTTTCATGGTAAAATTAGATTGGCCATTTGTTAGCTCCTATGTGACAAAATTGCAGTCCATTATACACAAACAAGGTGTTGGCTTTACAGCTGGACACTTTATATATTATATAAATTAAATAATAAAAATAGAACACTTTTGACGTTGGTAAATATCATTTATACAAAATTCATCCCCACTCTAATTTCATGGGCACGAATTTAAGCAAAAAAGAAAAAAAAATATTTGAGTTTAAATATTATTTTTAATTAAATTCTATTTTTTAAAAAATAATACATAAAAATATATACACAAAAAATAATATTAACTATAATATAATTATGATAATTTTATTTTGACATGCTAATTAATATATTTTTTAAATATACATAATTATTTTCTTGTCCAGCCTCTTCGGTTCGCTCTTTCAATTGAATTTTATTTTAGTAATATTCTTTTTTTTTACGAATAAATAATGCATTGTTTTGATTTGGTTTATCCAATTACACTGAATCTGCACAAAACCGACACCTTATGAATACAAAATATCAAAAATACCCTCAAACTAACAGATGTCAATGCGACGAAGAGAGTTTGTCGTTTTTAACAGATGTCAATACACAACTGGGACCATAGAATATAAAGCGTTGACGTTTGACGCAAGTCACAAATGACAACAAAACCACGACAAATTGAAGACGATTCGAAACGAGAAAATGGGAGTGTAATTAATTTATTTTATTATTAAAATAATAATAGTGAAACGTGGCAAGACCTCAAGGAGGGGGCACTAGAGCCGAAACGGAGTGGAAAACGACAAAAAAGAAACGACCGCGCGTGCCGACTAAGAAACAGAAAACATATCTTAACTCAGATCATCGTAAGATTCTCAGCCATTGATCTTGATGACTTTTCCCTTTTCCATTTCACAAATCAACTTTTATGACTGTATCGTAACTATCCCTTCGAAACTGACCAGTCCATTTCACAAATCAACTTTAATTTAAAAAATTTTGAAAAAAAAATGAATTTAATTGTTTTTTACCATGTTTTTATTTTTGGGACGAGGGAAAGTGTAGCCCACTAGAATTAACATTGTAGAGTAGCAGAGGTGAAAAAGAAAGCAAATATAACTTTCATGATGAGAATGAAAATTAAATGATTTTATTTTTATTTTGAAAAGTATATACCGTCCGATCTCAGATGACAGAAGAGATTCAGATGATACCATTTTCGTGTAAGAGAGAAACATTTCTTCTTTATTGTTTTTATTTTTATCAATCTCTGATGCTGCTAAGTTTGGATGGTTGCTTGAAATGGAAATGGAGAAATTACTGTGGCCACCTTTGCATGCGATGATAAAGTAAAAAAAAAATAATTTAAGATTAATCTGTGGGGTAAATTTACTTGTACTAGACTCGTATCTATGGAGTATAAAGCAGTAAGCTAGTAATTAACCGGTCCATGCCAATTTTTTTCACCAGGTCAGCTTTCTGCGAACGCTTAGGCTTTGACCCGAAATGGTCATTTCCTTTTTAAAAAATGACCTTTAAGCTTTTCAATAATAAAATAAATCAATTAATAACTAGTTTTCCTTCGAGAAAGGAATGTTTGCAACCCTAAATTATATTTTTTGTCTTTTTTATAAATTTTAATTTGGTAAGGTTTTCAATTCATTTGAATTGTATTTTATTAATTTCTTTTGAAAAAAATGAAATTCTTACAAAATGAAAAAATCTGACAAGAATTTAATTCATTTAATAAACTTTATTATTAAAAAATTAAAATATATTTATTTAAATTAAACATCACCTTTTTAACGTCAAAATAAAATAAAATAATGGTTATAATTTTTTTAATTATTTCAAATAATAAAATTTAAATAAATTATATTATTTTAAAATTTATTCTAACTAAGTGAATTTTAACATCAATTTTATTAAAATTTTAAAAATAATTTTCTTTATTACCTATTTGGTATCCGAGATATTATTCGACTAATTCAGATTTAAATATAGCCAAATTTTGAAGATAGCAATTTGTTTTACAAAGTTTTTTCTATTCATAAGGCTCGAACCTAGAAATGGACACAATTTAATTAACTGACTGTATAAGTAATTTGATCGGTTTAGTGGAAGATTTTAATTTATTTAATTTTCGGTTCGATTAAAAGTTAACTAATTTAGTTCGATCCGTTAACAGTTAACAGAAAATTTAAAAAAACTATTTAGTTATTTATTAATTTTTTATTTAATTCTTTAATCATATAATTTTTATTATATATTTTTTTTTATTACAAAATAAAGTTTATATTTTATTTAATTTTTTAATAAATTTTATTTAGTTATTTAATTATATTAATATTTTTATTATAAATATAATTTATTATTATAAAATAAAAAATTTAGTCAGCTCAATTAATTAATCGAATCGATAATCAATTCGATTAATAAATTTTATAAATAAAAATTTTAATCAAAATAAAATTCGATCCATCGATTAATCGATCGATTAAATATTTATTTTCATTTTAATTTAAAATTTTATTTAAAGAATAATAATTTTATTATTATTTATGTTATTATGCGTGAATTAAATATAATTTATTTTAGATATACGCTTAGTTTTTTTTTTTTAACTCGAAGATATTGCTTATGTAAAGAAAATTATAAATAGAATTAAGTCATGTACTTATAACAGTTAATATTTTTTAAATTCAAATATAAACTGATCAAGTTCGAATCTTTTTATTGAGTGAAGAATAAGAAGAAGAAGAAGAAGAAGAAATTCGGGAATTACTTTTTTTTTTGGGTACATAAATATTAAAAAAAAAAAAGCAAGTCTTGTCAACTGAAAGTGTTAACTATGGTTAATTGATGTAGGACCCATGTAATCAGTGAAATATGTATTTCCAGAAATATCCCTACAAATGTTCTAAAATAACATGAATGTCTTCTTTTCATTAAACACGTGTATACAAATTTGATATTTTTTGCATTTATTTATAGCAGTTGTCTTTCTTGTTTTTTTTTGAAATGAAATGAAATGGTCTTTCTTGTCACCTTTTTAACATTACATATTATGAAACATATAATAATAATTTATTTTATTACACATTATTTCTGGTAAAACATCAAAATTAAAAATATTTCAATTATATAACTTATTTAATTTCTACTCCTCCATCTCTTTTTCTACCCCAAATTGATATTAAATAATTTATTTAATTTAATTGATATATGGATTATCTTTTTCTTAATTTTATGAACTGTACATCTAATTTAATTTTCGATTATTTTGAGCAAAATACTATGACAATATTTCAGACTTAACAAATAGTGGTTTAGAAGAAAACTATATGTTCTTCAAACCACTATTTTTCTAAAAACTTCCAAATAAATTTTGAAAAAATAAATAAATCAAAGTTAAAATATAAGTTTTGAAAGTTCAAAGCAATTAAAAGTTGCTCTTCCTTTTGTGAAGCTTTCTAAACCCATTCATTGATTTCTGCCTTAGATCCAACGGTAGCCCCAAATCTCCAGTCCTCTTTTCTTTTATGCTCTTAGGCTTTGTTTTCTGTCTTCTTTTTTTTTTTATTTCTCGATATATAAAAACACCTTTAAATCTCATATTTTGGAACTCTATGCCGGTGCTTTTCTTTTGGATATTAGTTTTAGAGTTTTAAAAACACATATCTCGACTCAAAGATTTCACCTTTTATGAAAAATTACTACGCGTGGTATGTTTCGTCCTGCTTATCATAAAAAATAAAATGGTAAAAGACAAAAATTAAAATTTTAAAAAAATACAAAATAATACATATTATGATATTATAAATAAATAGTACAAGACAGGATTTGAAACTGTATCTTCTTTTTTATTTTCCTATAATGAGGAAGCTTTAACCTCAACGTGGAGGTTTTGGTTTGCGTGAAAAATTTCTTCATCTAAGCTAAACATAAAGCATATTTAATAATCACATACACACGTTATATAATATAAATATCAAAAAAACAAGTAATATATATATATATATTACTATATATATTACTATATATAACGTAATATATATATATATATATTACTATATATATATATATATAAAAGAAAGATATCAACTGGCCATACGTAATGTTACTCTCAGTAGAAGAGATCAAGAATTTAAACCTTAAAAATGATTTCAAAAAATTTGAGCTTTTAAAAATTTAAAAAAAATTATAAAAGAAAGATACAAATTGCCCAAGTACAACAAGAAGAGAAATAGAAAAACAAAGAAATTGATCGTGCATAATTTCTTTTTCACCTAATAAGCTAACAAAAATCCCAAACCCAATAAATATTTTTTTTTAAATTGCTTTAAATATATATTATAACATAATTTTTCACGTCCTTATCTTTTTTATTTATTTATCATATTCACTCATCCATGTCGGGAAAAGGCCAAATTTTATTATTATTTTTTTAATAATTCATGTACATAACATAACAGGCAAAAGAAAAATAAAACATTATTATTATTAAATTGGCCGCAAGTGGTTTATATATTAATTAGCTTATTTTTATTTTTTATATATATTATGGATTAAGGTTTTATTGTGTGAGCATCTTCGGTTACGTGGAAAGACAATGTTGTTGTCTTTATATGGTTTGATTTTTTATTTAATTATCTAAATTAATTAGTTTAATATCCTCCCACCAAGATATTTAGCATAGGTTTATATAAATTTACCACTGTACTAGAAAAAAGAATAAAATCCAGAAATATTAATATAATTATTTTAAAGAAGTGGATTATGAATAAGTTAAAAATCTTTATTTTTTTGAAGAATAAAAAATAATAACAATAACTTCTAATTGAGAGCAAATATAAAAGAGGAAATGTGGGGTATAATGTTTATGCCGAAAGCTCTCTCATTATATATAATAATTAAGTAGCACTTTAATTAAATATTGGTGATGAAGCAATTAAGCTTAAAATTATACAAAGTCTGAGTTATAACTAAGTATTTTTAAGTTATGAGTATGCAAAAATGTGAAGGTGGGGGATACAAAAATCAATTTGCCATAATCGTATAAGCTATCAATTAATTACAATTAATGATATAAATTTAAGATAATTAATTTTCATTATTATATTAATAATCCATCCCATGATGGGAATTAATTCCTTAACCATTTCATAAGAAAAAGGATGTTCTAAAAAAAGGTCTTTCTTTATATGATTGGCAATCATTAGCCTCTTTAGAGTTGGCACAAACATTCTTTTCTTTTCAAGTGGGCCAATTTTTGTTGATAATTATAAGAAACTTAGAAGCACAAATTAGATTATAGTGTTGTTGCCTGATTAATCTCTTAATTACAAGCCAATGCTAAACAAAATACTAATTAATTAAGTGAACTAAGTATATTTATCAAGATTATAAAAACTTAAAATTAAACCTATATAGCCGTCTCTCTTACCTTCTTAATTTCTTTCTATTTTTATTCCCAATTTTTTTAGCCGTCATTCATTTTCTTTTGGATCATAGATCATTCATTTCTCTTGTTTTTTTCTTAAATATTTCTTATAAACAATAATCACATTCTTATACATATGTTGCTAATTCGTGTCTTTTCATTTGACATAAATTTTACTATATTGTTCATCTTGTTTTTAATCCATTTTCAAGATTTTTATTTTTTTTATGAAATTTACTTTTTAAAAAAAGCTATTTCTCTTTTTCTCTAAATACTTTGTCCTATCATATTATTATGGTTTTTGAGTTTATTATAATTACTAGACAGAATACGTTTCTTTCTGAGTTGTCAATTCTATTACTTAATAAATATGATTGAATAATATTGAAAAGTAATTTAATCATTTTTTTATTATACTTTTTAATGTACTTTGATATTTTTTTAAATAAGATGCATTATTTTTAATTATAGATGGAAATAGTTTTTTTAGAATAAAAAAAGGTATACTTATGGCCCTTATATTTTGAAAATAGGTTTATTTTGATTCATTTCTATATATGCTTCAAGACATTAATTACTCTTATTAGAAATTATACGGGTTTTAAACTATTGATTTTTTTAAAAAAAAAATCATAATATTATGATTATTGTTGATTTTTTTTTCTTATAAATGAAGAAAACCACTTAAATCTTAATTAGCAAACAAGCCGACTGTAGGAGACACGGATCAAATTTTGATGTAGCACACTTTTTATCATAGAAATTGGATTAATTTTCATCAATAATACATGTAGTATATGAATAATTACACTAATTAATTATACTAAAAATATCCTCAGAAAAAAGATATTGATCATAATAGATACGCTTAAATATCAAGTCTTTTTTTAGATAATTTTTATAAACATATAATTAATACCACAAAATATCACTATAATTATATATCAAATTAGCTACTAAATAAACAATAAAAAGAACACCACAATTAAATGATGTTTGTCTAATTTTACCTACGTCCTTGGGTATAACTAAAATAATTTTACTAATATTAAAGATGAATTACAAAAGAAAGAGAGAAAACTTAAATTTTTAGGATATCTTTCAAATGAGAGCTAAAAGGTTTATATAGGCTTTAAAAATTGGGTTGGTAAAATTAGGTACCTCTTTTACCTAAGTTAGACACATCAACTTTTGACTTCTGTTTTCTAAGTTAGGCACCTCTATTTTTTATCCCAAAAATGGTTATTAAATTTTCATGATAGATAAATAGATAAAATAACAATTATACACCTTGGCTATTTTTCTATTTACAATTTGTAAATCTCATCTCAAAAGAAATTATTTTCAGTAGTATCTTAAAAATGTGTTGTAAAACGCTCATCTTCAATTTTTCAAAATATTGATCAAGTCCAAACAATGGTTGAACTTGATAGTTGTCACAACTTTTGTCAATAGATCTGTCAAATTATCAGTGGTCCGAATTTTCTGAAGTAATATTTTACATTTCTTCAGAATCTCACGTACAAAGTGATACCGAATATTGATGTGCTTCGTCCTTGAATGATAAACTTGGTTTTTTGCTAAATGAATAGCGCTTTAACTATCACAGTGCACTTTGACATATTTTTATCTAATTTCCAGTTCACCAAGGAACTCTTGAAGCCAAATTACTTCTTTAACAGCCTCTGATACTGCTATGTACTCTGTTTCTATAGTAAACAAGGCAAATGTTGACTGTAACGTAGATTTTTAACTAACTGGCCCCTTAGCAAGTTTAAATACATAACCAATAGTTGATCGACATTTATCCAAATCACTTGCATAGTTGGAATCACAGTATTTAACTACAGATTGACCATCTTTCTCATCTCGCTCAAATATCAATCAAACATCTACGGTATTCAGAATATACTGTAGAATTCATTTCATAGCTTGCCAATGCTCCTTACCAGGATCATGCATGTACCTGCTCAAACCTATAACTGCTTATGAAATGTCTGGCCTTATACACATTGTAGCATACATCAAGCTACCAACAATATTTGCATATAAAACTTTTGACATGTACCCTCGTTCCGATTCATTTTTAAGAGATGAAGATGCACTGAGCTTCATATGAGATACAATCGGCATACTTACAGGTTTTGACTTTTCATTCAGGTCAAAACGTTGTAGTACCTTCTTTAGATATTGTTACTGATTCAAACAAAGCTTCACTCTCTGCATATCTTCATGCCTAAAATTTTCTTGGCTTCACCCAAGTCTTTCATTTCAAATTTTTGATTCAGTTGAGCCTTCAATTTCTCAATTTTTTCTACAGTCTTTGAAGCTATCAGCATATCATCAACATATAAGAGAAGATATATGAAAGATCTATCTTGTAGCTTGCGCAAATACACATAGTGATCATATTTGCTTCTTGTGTACTTTTGTCTTATTATAAAATTATCAAATCACTTGTACCACTATCTTAGAGATTGTTTTAATTCGTACAACTATTTTTCCAGTTTGCATACCCATTTTTTTCTCCAGCAACCTCAAACTTTTCTGGCTGAGTCATATAGATTTCCTCTTCTAAGTCACCATGTAAAAATGTAGTTTTTACATCAAATTGAACGAGTTTCAAATCTAATTGTGCTACTAAGGCCAAAAAATTTCTAATGGAAGAAATGTTTTACAATTGGATAAAATATTTCATTATAATCAATTCTCTCCATATGAGCATAGCCTTTAGCTACTAACCTTGCCTTGTAGCGAACATCGTTCTTGTAAGAAAATAATTTTTTCTTTGTATATACCCATTTGCATCTATTTACTTTCTTTTCATTTTGTAGATTAGCTAGCTTCCATGTCTGATTCTTTTCAAGGGACTGTATTTTATCATCCATGGCTTTTCTCCACCTCTCATTTTCTAAACTTTGGACAACTTCACTATAATTATTAAGAATGTCATTATTTGCAATTAAAGATGCATAAGCTACCATATCATCAAATGGAGCGAATTTGCAAATCTCTCATCGTGGCCTATTTATTGCAATAGATTCTTGTTGCTGTAGAGGTTCTTGGGGTGAAACCTCTTCTTCATTTGACTCCACCTCTACCTTTGGAGTATCTTCATCTGTTTTATTTATAGCTAGGTCAACAACTCTTCTTTCAAACACCACCTATTGTGGAGTACTATCTGTCTGCTGAATATTTTTATTTGTCATCTTTTTTAATACGGTAGACTCATCAAATGTATCATCTCTGCTAAAGATTATTTTTTTTTCTGGACGCCAAAAATGAAATTCTTTCACACCAGTGGTGATCCCCATAAAGAGTGTTTTCTTTACCCTTAGATCTAACTTTGATTCCTTAACATAGTAGTATGTAATGGAATCAAACACACGTAAGGAATCATAATCAGTAGCAGATTTTATAGACTACATCTCCAAAGGTATTTTATCACCAATAGCAACTGATGGTAAGTGATTGGACAACATACAACAAACTTTCTCCACTAATATTTGGTTCATGCATTCTGTCATCCTATTATGTTGCAGTATATTTTTAACTGTGAAGTGTCCAACAATACCTTCATCTTGGCAGAATTTAAAAAATTGATCACTTTTGTACTCTCCACTATTATATGTGTGGAGATATTTGATTTTTCTGTCCGTCTAAGTTTTCACCATCATTTTCTATATGAGGAAAGCTCTCAACACCTCATTTTTCGTCTTTATAGTATACACCATACTCTCCGAGAGAAGTCATTAATAAAAGTTATAAAATAGTGCTTTCCTCCTATTAAAGCTATCTTAAAAGGACTCCACATATCTGAGAGAATATAATCTAAAATATCCTTAGTATTATGAATTATAGTACTAAATTTCATTCTAGTCTGTTTGCCTTTGACGCAATGTTCACAGAAATGTAACTTTTTATGTTGCACTCCTTTTAGTAATCCTTAATCTGACAAAAGTTTTAAGAATTTATTGCCAACATACCCCAGATACATATGCCATAATCTGATTACTTTCAACCCCTAATCATTACTGAAAGCTGCAGCTGTTGTCTTAATAATTGTATTACCCTGATAGTAATACAAGTTTATTTTCTTCCTCATTTCTTTCATTATCACCAGTGTACCTGAGATGATTTTCATTACCTCATCTACTGTATTTACAATGAAGCCTTTTGATTCTACGACTCCCTCATAGATGAGATTCTTCTTCAAACTCGGTATATATCGGACATTTGTCAAAGTCCTGATTGATCCATCACGATTTCTTAATTGGATTGAACCAATCCCTTTAATCATACATGGATTGTCATTTGTTATGTAAATTGTTGCACCTTCTAGTTCTCTAAAGTCAAAAAATCAATTCCGATTGGGACTCATATGATGGCTACAACCTGAATCAAGTAGTCATACACTAGAAGAGCTTGCTAATGACACAATAACTAATGAAAGGTTTGAGACTTCATCATCACACTCAACTATATTTGAATTCATGACAGCTTTTTATTTATCAGATTTGCTTTTATTTCTCAGCTTAAAACAATCTATCTTTCAATGCCCTTTCTCCCGGCAAAAGGCGCATTCATCTTTAGCTAGTCTGAATTTTGATCTCCCATTCTTTTCTCTCTTCCTACTTTGAGAGTGACCTCTCACTATTCATGCTTATGCTGCTTCACTTGAACTCTCTTTCTTATCCTTATTTTGTAGTTCGTAATTGTATAATGCAGCAGTTTCTTCATAGAGAGCAGAGGCGGAGATAAAGGGGGTCCCATGGGGCCCTGTTCCCCCCTCAGTTAAAAATAAAAAATTTTTAGGTATATTTAAGAATGAATATTACATTGGTTGAGATGGAACAGCTTGGTCTTACTATGTGAGAGCATGCAACTTCGATCCACGATCCCAACATTTTTCATCTTTTTTTTTCCAATCTTTAAAACTGGGCCTTTTAATCAAGCCCATTACAAACAAACAAGATTTGTCAATGACTCTGCCCATTACAAACAAACAAGAATAACTTAATTGTGACTCTTTATCTTCTTTCTCACGTTTCTTCTTCGTTAATTCCTTTTTTTTTTTTCAGATAACAGTTTCTTCCTTTTTCAATTTCATTCTTTCACCGATTGGCACCAGCAAGGCAGCGGCAACAAGTTAAGAATAGGTACACCACTTACTTTTAATCTCATATTTATTTTGTTGCAATTTTTTTATCTTGCTAAAATGAATTGAAATTTGAAAAATAATGAATTAAGAAATTGGCTTAAATACTTGAGGACATTATAAATTTGAAATGTTTAATTTGATTTTGTAGTATGAAGTTTTTTTTTTTGAGAAAAGTAGTATGAAGTTAAATTGAAATTATTATTTTTTTGTAGTTTATAATCTGGAATTTTTTTATTTCTTTTATAATTTGATATTTTTAATGTTTAGTATTTAAGTTGAATTGGACCCCCCTTATCTAAAATCCTGGCTACGCCACTGATAGAGAGTCACTTTATTCTTCCCATGGAGTAGAGTTATTTTAAGAAATTTAAACTCCTCTAGAAGAGAACCTTACAACATCAAAGCTAAATCTTTATCTTTGAAAGACACATCCAAATTTATCAAATCAGCTATCAGCTGATTAAAATTGATTATGTGCTCATTCATAGTGGTTCCAGGGATATAAGTGAAACGAAACAATCTCTTCTTCATATGAAGCTTGTTCTGACTGCTTTTCTTCAAAAAAAATTTCTCCAATGCCTTCCACAATTTACTTGCAGAAACTTTCTTAGAGAAAGTATACTTCTGTTCTCTAGAAAGACACAATCGAATTGTACCACATGCCACTGGATTGATAGCTTTATAATTTTTTCACTGATGTCTTATGGTTTCTCTTTTTCAATGGCAATGTCTAGACCTTGCTGAAAGATAGCGTTTATAATCTCACTTTGCCACATACCAAAATGGCCTGTACAATAAAATTTTTTTACTGAAAATCTAGCATTTGATACAATAGTCCTTGATCAAATTAACGAAGTGGATGTTGTCTCCTTTATAGTGGGTGATTTGCCTGAATCGTTTGCCATTTTTACTTCAAAAATTATTTAATAGCTAACAAATGCGGAATACAAATAATTCAAGAAAATCTTTTCTGATGTGAAAGATCAGACTAGGCTGCAACTACATAGCATACTTAAAAATTTTTAGCTTTGATACCAATTATTGTGAAAATTGGATTAATTTTCACCAATAATATATGTAGTGCGTGAACAATTACACTAATTAATTATACCAGAAATATTCTCAGGAAAGAGAGGTGGGTCACAATGGACACGCTTAAATACCAAATTTTTCCTTAAACAAAATTTTTTTAGATATATAATTAATAGCACAAAATATCATTACAACTATACCTCAAAATAGCTATTAAATAAACAATAAAGAGAACACCATAATTTAACGAGGTTCGACTAATTTTGTCTAAATCTTTAGACACCACCAAAATAATTTTACTAATGTCAAAGATGAATTATAAAAGAAAAAGAAAAGACTTAAATTTTTGGGATATCTTTCAAATGAGAGCTAAATAGTTTATATAGGTTTTAAAAATTGGATAGGTGAAATTATACACATCTTTTATCTAAATTAGACACCTCAATTTTTTACTTTTATTTTCTAAGTTAACACCTTTATTTTTAACCCGAAAAATGATTAGTAAATTTTCATGATAGATAAATAGCCAAAACAACAATTTTAACTTTGTGCGGAGACTCTTCAAGATCATGCAATTCTAGGGGAAAATTAACCGCATAGAATGACATCTAATCTGGTGCAAAATTAACCCCTCTCTATGTGTATAAAGGCTTGATATGCTAATCCATTTTAAGCATGCATATTTTTAATAGCTACCAGAAGAGCTGCATTAGCAGTATGGTGAACACTCTTGTCATTGATTATCGTTGATTTTAAGATAGATATTTGGTTTCTCGCCAGAATAATAAGTTTAACTTTATATATATATATATATATATATATTTCTAATACATGTGCAAGTGGAAGGAGTTTTAGACAAAAGCCCATTTTCTATTAGAATTAAAATAAACATTTCATTTTAAAACCATTATAGAAAATCTTTTAGCACCTTCCCTGGCAGAAGTCGTAAACTGACTCGCAGAGTTTTATCTTTATATGCATTATTGAAGTCAGGTCCAGAGAGAAGAAATTAATTAAACTGTACACACACTGTCTGATTTTATAGCTACATAAGGATTTTTTTAAAAAAAAAAATTATACATATTTTGGCTTGGAATTCAGAGATTCCCAGTTGCCATTGACGTATATTTAGTATAATTAAAGACTCACAACACAGACGTTCCTAAAAGAAATTCATTAAAAACAGTATATATTTTTTCTTACAGATGCCGGTTGTTAGGGCCTTAGGAATAGGCAAGAGGGCGACATTTTTCTAATTAATGTTTAGAGAATCCTTGTTAATTTATTTATGTATCCATTGAATATGTGGTTTGCTGTTCTCTTTTTCTTTATATTCAATATATATATATATATATATATATGTTGAAATTCTGCAAGTGGGAGAGAAATTTTACATTAAAAAATAAATAAAATTTAACGAGAGATATACAAGTAAAAAAATTTATAAATTAATATTTTAGATTAGAATATGGTTTCAAGTTTATAAGTTTATTTTTTCAGTAAAATCCATCATGTATATCTCTCTAAGTGAATTTTTCGGCACCAACAATATTAATAATAAATATATAAATTCTTCAATACTTAAAACTAAATCACCAAAAAAAATTAAAATATAAATTGAGTTAACTTTTAAAATAATCAATAATTGGATTACAAACTTTGTAACGACTGAATTCATTGCAAATCAGCATGCAAACTGCTCAATAGTGAAAATATAAATTGAGTTAACTTTTAAAATTATCAATAATTAATAATATAAGGATTATTTTAAACTCATTATTTCTAAAATCTGTGATTGGTGAAAACATAAAATTTTATAAATGAGTAAATATTAAAACATTATTTTTTTGTAAAACTTACTAAATTTCACATCCAACCTAAATAATAATTACTTATTGATATCAATAATCATAAAAAAAATTGCAAATTATAAACCATTTAGCAAATAATTAGGTATATTTTTTGTGACCTTAATGATTACTGAAAGAAAATTCTTATTCTAGTGTTCCCCACAACACAACTTTATTCGAAGATATTGCTCTTTAAAATTCCAAATTAAGGTTCCTCCAGCTTTCTGAAAGCGCATGCGATATATAAATTTTTTCTTTTTCAAAAAGTCATTTATACTTTGTTTTTTTTTCTTTTCTTAATTACTAATCTGTATCTTAATAATTAATTATTAAGCACTTAATTCTCCTTATAAATAATTAGTACTGCTTTTTTATAATTAAAGTGGCAAATTATTCCTTTCTCGGAGCTTTTTAATGTTTGGATAAGGCTCAACTAAAACTTTTCAGGCTGGAAAGTGAAAAAACTATTTATCCTTAACTGTACATTATTTATGGAAGAGAATATTTTTATTTTTATTTTTTAAAATAATCATATTGTTTTCATGTGCATTTTGATAATGTGAAATTTTTATTTTAATATTTAAATTATTTAATACTTATTACTAAGTTATTTTACTGATATACAAAGTAGGGATACTCATCACTGAATATTCAAAAAGATTATTTACAATTTAAATTAAATATGTTTCATTATAGGAATATGATAATTAACCACGCTAATAATAAATAAAAAAGTCAATAAATTGGTATTATTTTAAATTACTGGATTAGATGATATTTATCAATTTTTAATAATAATAATGATTTGTAATATAAGATTAGAGTGAAATATTCAAAATAATTTATAAATAAATTGAATAAAGAAAAAAATAAGAAATCATATTTATCTCTTAAAATGATAAAATTGTTATTAAATAAAACTCTTTTAATAATACCTATTAAAATTATTCATTTCCCAGATGAAAAAAATTATTATGAAGTTAAAAATTTCCTTGTAAAATATTCATTTGAATGAAATTATATTAACAAATACAAATTAGATTGATCATATAATAAAAATAAAATAAAATTATATAGTAAATCTAAGTCCATGTTGGAGCACATATATATCTTAATTAAATATAAAACGACAGTCACCTATAAATGCACCGTCATTCGATGCATCCACGGATACTGCCAACAAGACCGGTCATTTTCACACGTGTTCACTAAAACTATAAAACACCGAGGCCACGTGTCAAAAGTGGTCGGATCTTTTGTCTGTCCATTGTTGTGGACTCTCACCAGCCTCAGCTCAAAATAAAATTGCTCGCTTGTTTCTGACGTGGCACTCTCTCTACATTGGATGCCTTTTTATATATATATTAATATAAATATAAAATAATTTTTATTTTTGGTGGTGTGTTTAGCATTGGATACTGTACATGATTTTTGCATTGTTGGTGGAATCTAAATTTTTTTTTATAGATTTATCAGATTTGTGATTAATTTGTTTTTTTTTTAAATAATAATGTGTTGGGTATTCTTTGAACATGAAAATTTGGTTCCATGCAAAATTATTAGGCATATTAAATAAATTATTTTTTAGGAGGACATTGAAAGCAGTTCTTGTTAGAAAATTGGTATTAAATAATATCATAAACAATATATAGAATAGTATACTTGGTTGGTGTAAGAGTGTTCTTCACCTGCATAAAATTATATATATACACACATATATATATGTGTGTATATGTTTATGTTATAAATTAAACATAGCTAATTAATTATTTCAATATTCTCAAGCAAACTGTAAGTTTAACTAATACATACATGGCCTAATATAAACAATACTAACTGCATTCATAGACCTTTGGTTATATTTTTCAATAAATAATTTTACTTAACAACATAATATAATAAATTTATTTGTGATTGAATTAGGTAAGAGGCTTAGATTTAACTCTTTCTCCCTAATACTAAAAAGGTATCTCTTAAAGGGGACATCCAAATCTTTTATACCAAGAAAAAGACAGTTTCTCTAGTATCTCTTTATCTCTCTTATTGCTCAAGCCATTAAAATTCTCTTCATCTAGTCATGAGGTGCTTAGCAAGAATTTGGATAATTATTAGTGTGAAACAAATAAATAACTTAAGATACGGAAATGGGAATATAGATTTTTATTAGATTCTTTTGTTTTGTTTTATTTTATTTTACTTTAATTAATTAATAAGCTTATAAAATGATATATGGAGACAATAATTAAGTGTTGTCTTTGTATGTTTGTTTGGATTAAATTAGGAATGTTAGTTCATACCTTATATGAGATCACTCTAGAGAAGAAGAACCTTACTATTATTATTATTATTATTATTATTATTATTATTATTATTATTATTATTATATGTTACCTTCAACGTATCTAATTCCAACAAAAAATAATGAATTATTTTTTAGCTTCATTTTGTTAATTTTAGTCAAGAATGTTAATTATTAATTAATAAAATACTTAATTAGTGCTCTAATTATACCACTGCTAAAAGTAATTATTAATGATATTGGCAGTGGAGTCTACTTTAAATTAAATATAATAACATGAGGACTTTGACCCAATTATTGATCCCTACTTGGAATTTTAATAATGCACTAAATAATTTTGTGGATTAACCTAACACCAATTTCCAAAGGAATTGAAATGCAAAGGTGTTTTTATGTAATAGATCACATTTTGATTTATTAAATTATAACCTTTTTTTTTTGGAGTTATTTAGTTTGCAGAAATATAAATTTGAAATTGGAATCAAAATAAGTGATTATATAGTGTAAAATTAATAGAAAAAATGTTTAAAATTAACAAAAATAGAAAAAATGTTTAAAATTAACAAAAAATAAAATAATTTCAAAATGTAATAATAACTAATTTTGTTTTCACAATTAAATATTTAACAAAATACAAAATTAAAAGTTAATTTTAAATTTTTAAACAAAAAATTAAAGTTAAATTAATACTTATTTCTTAGACTATTTAAAATAATTAAAAATTTAAATATGACAATTCTAATATTTATAAAATATATTAACAATATATTCATACAATAACGATGTATTTTGTAGAAATTTGTTAAAATTTTGTTTTTTTTTTATTTTTTACATACAAAAATCAAACAATTATATATATATAATCGGTTTCTATTCTTTCATTTTTCTCATCAGATCAAATACTTGGAAAAAAAAATATTCCATTTGGGGTTCCACTTTGATTTAGTTTTTTTTTTGTTCCAATTATTTCAATTTGGAACTTTGATTCAAACTATCCTTAATTCAAAAAGATATTAATATATTAATATGGGTTTTTTTTTATCTCTTCTTTTATTATTTAAAGAACTTGAGAAAATTGCACTGTATAACATTATTTTTAATTTTTTTTTTAAATATCCTATTTTTGGTATATTTTTAATAAATTATATATATCACTAAAAATTGAGCATATCTTTAAAGATAAACTTTTTAAAGAGGTATTTATTAAATTGAAAGTTGAAAAGTTGATATTTTTACAAGAAAAAAAAAAGCGAATATTTTTAAAATGGTTTTATTTTTAAGGATTTTTTGAAGAAACCCCCCAAAGAACTTGGATAGTCCATCTAAACAAAATGGGCTCTGATTTTATGTTGGTCCAATAAGGATTACCGTGGGCTATTTGAAAAGAAAAAATAACATTTTCTACCATATAGGAGTATTTAAAATTTTTATTTTTTTAATAAAAATATTTTATTTTTTTATTATAAGTTTATAATAAACATATTATAAACTGTATCAAAATTTATAAACTCGATATAAATTTATTATAAACCCTTTATAGGTTAATAAAAATTTAATATTTTAATAAATATTTTATAAATTTTAATATTTTAATAAATTATTTTTAAATTTTCTTATATTTCTGTGAAAAGTTCATTTAGAAAGACGAAACTCATTGTACGCTGCATAAGCATCCTGACTTCTGCGAAAATTTGATTATTTATTGTTAAATAGAAAAAATTCGATTATGGTGTCATTTATTAAAATTTGAACTTCCGACTTTTGATTTATAATAAATGAAACATACATTAACTATAGGTAAAAAACTTAATAACTATTTTTTTTAAAAAAAAATTCTTCAAGATTTTTATTAGCATTACCTTTTTTTTTAATAAGATGTATCATGAAGCTATATTTGGATTAAAAAATTTCTTTTATATCGTACTAATAAAACAATAATAGACTATCAAAAAAAAAACAATAATAGTATAATAATAAATGGTAGCTAGTTGTTGACGCCATAACTTAATCATAGACTTTAATATTAATTATAAGTTAATTTTTTTTATCCATAAATTTAATTGTTTTAGTTGTGCATGGTCATCTAATTAGTTTAAATTTATTAATAGGGTTTAGAAATTTGGGTCTGGATCCTTAATTAATTTAAATTTCAAGTCCAAAGTGAACTGATTATTATTTTCATCAAAATAGATACATTGGACATAAAAAGTGAAAAATAAATCAACTAAATGCAATTTTAGTTTATCAATTTTAATGTTTTAGTTTAAAATTTTAATTATTTGTAATTTCCTTCAAAATTCAAGACTTTTTTTTATTCCTGATTACCTTTATTTAATGTTTTATAAGTAAATTTCCATGTTGTTGTTGTTGTTATTTATTTATTTATTTAATGTAGGCTTCTAGTGATTTTTAGTACCAAAAGTATTGTCTTTTTTCAGGTAGGAGATTAAAAGTGGATGAGTAGAAGAATTTTAGTGGGAAAGAAATAATTAAAATGTTTCAGAAAAGAGCAACAAAGAGGGCACTCAATTATCTATGGTTTTGGTTTGTGTTTCCTACCAAAATCGCATGGTTGTTTGTTTACATTATTCATTTTTATTTTTATTTACCTGTGCAAGATAATAATAATAATATTTTTTTTTGGTCTTTTCTTAACCTAAAATGGTTTCTGTGAAAAGTACTCATTTTAAATTTTTGTAATGTAAATTTTTTAATATTATAAAATTATGAATTTAAATTCCAATTCAAATTGAAAATAACTAAAAAATATTTATTGGTATACCAATAAATAAAAAAAAACAACGTAAAATATTCTCATATATATATATATATATAGTTTTTAGTGTGTAGAATGCTTAAACCAGTAATTAATCAAAACTATTTTTTCTATTTAAAAAAAGTTTAAATTACTTTTTTTTATTTAAAAAAATTAATTAATCAAGAAAATTAATTTATTTATAAAAAATAAATATTTTTAAAATTTTAATAAATTTTCTAAAAGTGATAAAACCTCTAGATATACTAATAAAAAATTAATTAAATAAAAAATCAAATTAAAACTGAAAATTTTAAAAATTTAAACTTGGATCCGATTAATCATAATTTTAATTTAAACTTAGGTTCGATTGATCATAATTTTTATTTAATTTAATTAGTTTTTAATTTTAATTTTAATTTTTATTGATAAAGTATAATACTGTTTGATTAATCAAACCCAATGATTTATTTAGCTAATTATTTTTTGTAATACAAATATATAAACTAATGAAAATCTCCTCCTAAAATAATCCATTATCATCATTACGATTCACAATTTGAGTTTTGATGTGATGTAATTATAATTAAAATTCATTTCACACCTTTAATGCTTATTCTATTATTATTATTATTATTATTATTATTATTATTATTATTTAATAAATTTGACTTCAATTAAAATTCAAACGCTGTTCTCTTTAAAAAAGTCAAAAAGAAATACCGAGTCGCACGTAATTCTTATCTACCTGCCAGTCATTGGATTCCTGGTTTCGAAGAAGTATGTGACAATAATATTTACTCTGCTTTCTTTAAAGCTTTGAATAGTTCCTTGAATTCATTTATTAAAAATTAGATGAATTCATTAAAAATTAAAAATATTTATTACTGCTGAACATATATTTTTAATAAAATTATTTATATTTAACCAACTCCTAAGTTGATCACTAGAACCATCATAATTTCGCTTTAAGTCTCCAATTCAAATTTTAGATATTTCTCTCTTCTATACTTAATTAATAAAAAAAAATTATTTATAGTTCTAATCAATTAAGCTAAATCATAATTGTCTCATTAGTGTTAATGGGTTGCTCTTTGGCAGAGTCAACACACTACCAAATTCAAGAAATTCTACGCCACAAGCCAAGTAAATATCGAAGACATTTACTTCCATTTATAATGTCCATTTCGAACAAAAAAAAAATACAAAAAATAAATAAATATTGGCCTTGAAATCCATTCTTCTTCAGAATAAAACCCCCAAAACTAACGTAAACTAAAACAGACAGTAACAAGATTGAACATGAGAAGAAATGAAAAAGAAAATAAAGAACAGTGAGAACAAAATGCAGAGAGTAAAAGACACATTTAGTTACAAACCTGTTTTATAGGGCATTTGCCCTTCCCTAAATCAGTTAAAAGACTCCTATCAAATTCCAATATAGAACAAACAAGTGGATAAAACACATCAAACTGAAAAAAAAAATAAACACCCATATATAGATATCAAGAAGTTACCTTAAATACATCACACAAACCTAATCAGTTATCAGCACTAGGCTATATATATATATATATATATATATATATATATGATAAATAATCAGTGTATGGAATCTATGTTCTTGCTCAGCTCCTCCAGCTTCTTCAGCCTCAACCTCTCACTTTCACTCACCAGCTGCTCATATTTAAAGCAAAATATTGGTTGGTTAGACATTTGAACAAAAATATCCATACTTCATTGGAGTAAAATGAAACCAAGTCCCGTAAATCCATCCCGTTATCGGTCCATGACAAACTGAAATTCAACCAGACTCACGTAAGTTATATGATATATTGAATGAAAACGGTTTCACACTAATTAGGAGTAATTAGGAGTTGAAACGTCAAGTGTACCTCCAATTAGGCATTTTACACTCGAACAGCATTTGCCAAAAAGGTTAACATGTGGAAGTAACAGGCTCACTGGTTAGGAGTTGAAATCTGATTTATACCTCTGGTCACAGTAATGCATCTTAAACTTAAACATTTACCAATTAGGTTAACATGTGCAAATGATAGACTCACTAGTCGAAGGTAGAACCCAGATGCTATTTGTGGTTACTACACACCTTATGCTTGAACATTGTCTACCAATAGGTTAACATGTGTAATTGACAGCTAACTTGTGGTAAAACAATGATACACACAAACAACTACAAGCCACAAATTAACTCAAATCCAAGCTTTCATCACAGCTTGTATTGCTGGGCCAATCCGAGAAGGCAAAGATATGCATAATTTATGTGGATTCTACTGTTTATTTCATCTTTTGAAGAAATATGTGAAACATACCTCCATCAATTTGGTTATGAGCTGTACTTTTTCCTTGTTCTTGTCATTGAAAGCTTCAAGAGCATCCTTGTATTCTTTCTCCTGCGACAAAAACGTAAATCCAAAAACTCAATGGTCCTTGGTTCTATTGGCCATACTATAATAAAACAACAAATTACTTTGGCCTATGTACAAGACAAATTTAAAGGGCATCATCATGATTTGGCATATGTCTGGAGCTTTACCTTCTTCTGTACAGTATGCCCTAATGGTTTCAAATCTTTGTTCACTGTATCAATCTTCTTTCTAACCAAAGCAACTTCTTTTCTCATGGGATCTGCCAGAGCTTCAAGCTCCTGATAGATTTATGATCTTGATTAGCTTGAAACAACAACTATTGCTGATAACAATTGCTAAACTATTATCATGAGACAAAAAACCATCCTAATTATATATGGGTTTTGAGCTTTAAAGCTACAGCTTAAAAATTATTCAATCAGTCACCAATAATACCATAATTGTTCAATAAATCCTGGTTTAAACATATATAAAACCCAAAATTAACTAAAAATTTTGACAAACTTGGCCTTAATTTTTGGAAAAAGAAAACATTTTTGTTCATCATTTCCCCTTTTTCTCTTTTGAAATTTTAGGTTGAAGAACTTGAACTTCTTTGATTCGCAATTTTTATGCTTTAAAAATTCATGTCCTGTTGTGCCCAATCATGAATTTTAATTACTCTTTAAACAAGCGAAAATAAACAATAAAAATTTGAACTTCTCCCTTGAAAAAATTAATTTAGAGCATAATGAATCTAACAAAACTTCAACTGAAAAAAAAAAAACAAAACAAAAACAACAAATTAAAAATCAAGAAACAACTTTTACAACTAAAAACCAAAACCCAAAAAAAAAAAAAGAACCCACAAAAATCTAAGTAAACAAACCTCGCGAATCGTGGCCAAACGTTTAGTCTCTTCCTCAACACGACCCAGCTGAGCTTGAACTTTCTCTCTAACCTCCATCTTCTTCTTCTCAATTTCTTCTTCTTTAGCTCTAAAGTTAGAAAGGGCAGACCTTGACATTTCTTCATCTTCTTTAGACATTTGGCTGCTAAAGCTAAGGCTACCTGAGTTTTGAACCATAACTTGATTTTGTTGCTGGGGTTGCTCCATTGTTTGCATCATCTACTACCAAGAACTCAAAGCTTCAGAGAAACCCTTCTTCTTCCTTGAATTCCTCTCTTTATTGTCTTTCTTTCTTTTTTCTTTTTTGTGTTACTTTGATGGGTATATGAATGATGGGCTGCCCCCCCTCTTTTCTTTCTTTCTTTCTTTCTTTTCCTGTGTAGGTTGCGGCAAGTGCTTATAAACAAGGCTGGCTGGCTTTACAAAAGTTAGTAAAAATGCCAACCCAGCCTATCTTTCTTCGTGAACTAAAAACATAAACCACATCAAAATCAGAGTTTTTCAGCTTAATTTGAATAAATAATTTTTAAATTATAATTAGATTAAAAATAAGTAGTTAAGCATTTCTGTAAACTAGTTAATAATTAGCTGATAATCAGTTTATAATCAATTAAGTGTTTATATAAAATCAACTTATAATCATTTTTTAATTGCAAAAACTGTCAAAATGATCAAACTGTCCCTGGGTTTATTTATTGTATAAAAATAATTTTTTAAATATTAATTCAAAATTTATTTTGCAATAATAATAAATAATAATAATAATATTGGTGTTATCAATAAATTATACAAATAAAAAACTACCATATAAATATTACCAAATTAATTAAAATTCTAAAGATATTAATTAGAATTCTAAAAATAAAAAAATTTAGATGGGAATTAAAGTGTATAGGGTGGAAAAATTTGGAATATTGAAGATTAGGTAGGGATAGTATGATCTTTTACTTGGTCAAAACTGTTTAAAAAATAAGTGCTTAAAAAAGTAGCAAAATCCAACTTTTAAAAAACCGATTAAAATCAGATTATAATCTACTATTTAAGTTTTCAGAAACACTTAAATAAACAACTTATAATCTAAAAACTGCTTATAATCAATTTTGACCAGCTTTTAAGTTTTGAGAAACACCCTCATTATATTTTCGTTCTCTATTTTAAAAAAAAGAATTACATTTACTCTTAATAAATTCTTTAATATTTTTAGTAACTAATAAAATTAAAATTATTTATTTATTGAAAATTTTAAGATTTTTTAGTTGAAGTTTTACGATTAATTATAATTTTTAATACTGATATATAGTCTAACAATAAATATATATTTTCTTAAATAATAAATTTAAAATTAATTTCTCCACTTCATATTAATACTAAAAAAAGTATATAATTTAATTGTTATGTAAAAAAAATTAATTTTGAATTACTTACCACTAATTTTGACATGCTATGCTCCCTCTCCCTATCTCCATTATTCATATAGATTAAGCAATCATCAAATATATTTTCATTTTAAAATTAAAAGACTAATATATCCTTAATTAATAATGTTGGAAAATGATATTTTTATTGTAGTTTAATGTTTTAATTAGAATAATTAGCATAGTTAAATAGAGGATAATTTTTTAAAAATAAAAAATGTAATTTTAATATCTTAAAAATATCACATAAATTTATAATTGTTTTATTTAGTATATTACTAATATATATAAATGTTGCATCTTAATTTAATAATTAATAATCTAACAGTTTATAAGTTTCCTCTTATATTTGTTGTATTTTAATAATCAGTATTGGTTGGAATTTTTAAATATATTTTTCATTTAAATTTGCAAATTTACTGTTATTATTATTGTAGAACAAGAAAATTGATAATATTTTTTTTTATTTCAAAAATTTATAGCTTTAGTCAAATATTACTATGGTTATTTAGTTATTAATAAGTGATTAATTTAATATTTATTATATTTGTGATGTTAATTACTAATATATCAACGGCCTTCGCTATTTATTTGTCTTTAAAAAAATGCAAAATTAAGGTTAATTGATGGATGAATTTCTGCTTTATCTAAGTAATTCAAGTTTTTATTTGTTTGATTGCAAGTATTTTTATAATTTTCTTTCTTAGAAATAATATCTTGATGTGAGAAATTAAATTATAGGTCTTGAAAAAGTTATGCATTTAATTTTACAAATTTTTTTTCATAATTTTTTTAAAATTATTTGTTAATATTATAATTATAAATTAACAAATTGTTGATTGAAATTATTTATTTTCATGAAAAAAAATAATTGGCGTATTTTATTTAAAACGGTAAAATAAAAAATAAAAAAATAATTATTACGAAGACAAAAGTATGGGAAAAAAGAAAAATAAAAAATAAAAACTAAAGCAAGAGATGAAATGACCCACTGCCAAAATCACTGATAAAAAGACAGGGGATATGTTTCTGCTTTTTATTTACCTAATTATTATTAAATAAAAATGTGGCTCTTGAAAATTTTGAAATCTCAGTCACTCAAATTCTTCATATTTGAACCCCACATTATAAATAAATCTCTTTTAATTAAAGATTTCAAATTTTTCCAATTAAAGTTCATACTACATATTTTGAATTTGTACAATAACAAAAAAAATCAATTATTATTATTATTATTATTATTCTTTTTCTGTTTTAAATTTTCTTCTTGCTTATGTGCTGAATGGAATTTGTACAAGGATAGTAGCAGGAATTTTTTTTATTAATATAGAAGAGAAATAATTGATTTTAAATTTGTCATTTAAAGAATTATGCACTTGAAGTTACATTGTATTTAGATGTAGTTTATTTTTTTTAATATTTAATTATAATTATTGATTATTATTATATTTTAATTTTAATTTTTTATCAAAACATTTTAATTTTAATTTCAGTTATGCATATATAAGTTGGTAGACTGGCAACTCCAACTAACTCTTGCCAGTTACCTCATACACATGGGATGACTGGCACAAATTAGATTATTTAATTTACATGAGGCTATCCTACTACAAATGAATATTTATTATTATAAAATGTCTCTTTTCCTATTAATATTTCCTTCAATAAATTATAAATATATAAAATAATTCAATCAATAATCTACTTGCTTGTGCAATTTTTAGTATAATAGCCATGGAATTTCATGTCAATAATAAAAAATATATATAGTTTCAAACAAAATGAATTTTAATTTTGAACCCATTTTTTTATATTGGATTTTTTTTCAAAAAAAAAATAAATAAAAGCTTATAGAGCTTCAAAATATAATTGAATAAGATAATTATCGAACACAATGGCTGCATTCTTATCTTTCTTAATTAATAAGCTTTGGTTTGTAAAGTGACAGTACGTAGTAATGAGCATGGATTTTAGTTGATTATAATTTACAAAATTTAATTCATAATTGATAATATATATATATATTTATTTATTTATTTATTTATTTGCAATGTTGATTTTTTAATTAATTAAGTCGATATCAACTTTTGAATATTTGTGTTTATGAAAAATGGTATGATAATTAGCATAATTTTCAATATATATATTGGATGAAATGTCATAGTCAGTAGTTATTATGGCTGTTAATTATAAGTTTATTATCCATATATATTTGTTAATTTTTATAATAGATAGATCGTATCATTTGTAAGATAAAATTCATAATTTTTTTACATTACATTTATAGTACTACTACTGAATTATAATTAAATATATATGGGGTAATTTATTTAATTTGATAATTTTCACAAATTCCATAATAAGTAGGGGAAAACTTAAACCACAATAATGGAATATATATATATATATATGATGAAGTTGAAAAGGCAACAAACAACCCACGAAAATAAATTCTTTGATATATAGAAACATTACACAGGAACATGCACACACAAGTCTCATTCCATTCTCCTTAATTTTAAAGAGAAAAAATTTAACATATATATGTAAATCATAAAAAAAAACTTTTAAAGAGAAAATATAGGTATTTTTTAAATTTAAAATATAATACAGAAAAAAAAATTAATGGAGTGTTTGGAGTTTTATATATAAAAATTTTTCAAATCTTTAAATTGTTAATATTTGAAAATTTTCAATTGCAGTATAAAATAGATATATATTTTTTTCTAAAAAAATATATTTTTTATTTAAAATTTATTTATATATTAAAATTTATTTTTTTATTACAAGTTAAATTTCAATTGAGATTAAATTACAATCTAGCAAATTTAATATCATTAATAAATATAAATCGATAATAAAAAAATTTATTCAAAAAATAAATACATAACTTGAGATGAATAAAGTGTGTATATATTTTTAAATTGATTTTATAACAAAAAAATTTTAATTTTGCAAGCCATATAATTTGATAATGTATTGAAATAAATAAATGTAAAAATATATTAGTAAAATGATGATAAATTAACATTATTCAAAATTTAATTTTTGTTTTCTATTTATGATTATGAATGAAAAATAATAAAAAAATATTATGAAAAAATATATATATTTTTATTGATAGGTGAGCATCCCATGCTTGAAGACGCAAATATATAATATAGGCAAGGTGCTTAAAATAAACGGTAGGAAGGGTCACCTACGCCATTAATCCCACCAATCAAATTTGAAGGCGTAATATATAAGCCAAATATTAGGACAACGGCCACATCTAATTTCACACCACCTTTCTACTATATCAGAATCTTTCTTTCTTTTTTTTTTTTAATATTTATTATTAATTTTTTTTTAAATTCTATTAATTATTTTGCGATTTAATAATTTTTATTTTCTTATTTATGACAAAAGGTTAACAAGAAACATATGATTTTTGCACTATAAGGCAAATTTTGTTTTAATTAGTTTTTTCAAACACACATATTATTCACGCCCGAATTAAAAAAGGAAATAGAATAACAAATTTTTTAACAATCAAATTTCAACTAGTCAAATTAAAGACATCATGTATAAAGAATATAATGTGTACCAAAAAAAATTCAATTTGAATAAATATAAATATATTAAATAATTAATATGAAAATGAATTCTTTAATTTTACTATTAGAATTAATTTTCTTAAATTTATATTAAAAACTTAAAATGATAATAAAATATAATAATCATAATTCAAATTAGAATTTACATTTTTTTTCTCGACTTAATATGGGTTATGCTCATATTTTAAATTTTTTTTTATACTAAATATATTCTGCCTGTACTTTTAATTTGTAATAAATTTTTCAAAATTTTATTAAAAAGTCAATGCCACGATAGCTCTTGTAAAAAGGCGCAGGAGATTTTTCTTTTAATAGAGTGTTGAAGGAGAGTTTTGTCGCAACGATAAATACTGTTATTGTATGATCTGAGATTACGGATTCAAGTAGTAAAAATGACCTCTTATAATTAATTACAAGAAAAAAACGTGTATAAAGATTCAATAGATCCGATCTTTTTTCGAACTCCGCTCATTATAAAAATATTCGTATACCGATCTGCCCTTTTAAACAAGTTAAGTCTTGAAATTATTAAATTTATTTAATAAAATAATATACTTACTTTACATACAATTATATTTTTACAAAGAAGACTAATTACTTCTATAATTTAATTTAAAAATTAAAATAAAATATGAGAGTAAACCAAAATTTTCAATTTTTTTCTTATTAACATTTAAAATAATTTTGAATTAATCTGTATAAATTATTTCTTCAAATAAATGTTACATCGCATATATATATATATATGTGATTTTACGTTCAAAATTATGTTTTGTGCTACTTGGATTTTATTATTTGCCCTCATTTTACTCGGTCATTAGCGTCCAATATGATTTAGTCAATATTGTAATTCTAAAATATTCTAAAAACAAATTATCACTTGCTGATAGATGTGAGGAGGGGACCAATGTTCCGCATACATGTTCAAAAATTGCTCCTTTTTTTTATTTTTAATTTTTTAAAGGAAAATATTACCTGTAAATTCAAGGGTAGCGATCAAAGGATTTCAATATCAAAAATCTTGGCCCTAGGAATCGCAACGGTGGGGCCATCAAACGGTGAGTGATCAATGCAAGCATTAAGTGGGCCGTTAGCGTGCTAACTGGGATTACTAATTTGTTTATTTAATAATTTAATGATAAATTTAATCAATTATCAAAGCTAGCAACTTTAATTAAATAATAAATATTATTAGTAATTAATAATAATAATAATAAAACAGAGATAGCAACTTTTTACCAAATACTGCCAACACATGAGGCATTTGTCCATTTTTCGGTTATAACTTTCTGAATTCATGATTTTATTGTGTCAGCCCACTTCAAAATATTATATTCCACTGCTTATATATTCATCTAAAAATTTCCTAATTTTTTGTGAAAAAAAAAGGGTATATAAACATCCTCAAATTTTAAAATAATCTCAAAACTAAAAAAGATAAAAAAGAAAATAAAATGGATATATTAATTAAAAATTTTCAAATTTATTATTTAATTGAAGGGTAAAACTCAGAAAAATAAATAAAAATTTTAAAATAAATTATGAATCAATTTTTTTAAAAAATAATACATAATAACACACAAAAAATGACGATTGGATGCAATATGTAATAAAATTATATTAATTTTATTGTGATATATTAATTAATATATTTTTAAACACGTATTATTTTTCTAACATGAGATACAAAAATCCTAGAAATTCATTATTTAAATACAATTTAAAATTAAAATGATAAATTTAAACTAAAAACCACTCTTTTAAAATTATTAATTATAAGAATTTGTAGTATATATATATTTGTTGTACAATGCATTTTATAAAATATTTTATGATAAATTAATTTTTTTTTTTAATATTCAAGGTAACCCATATGGAAAATTGTCTGGGTAAATCTGTACAACACATCACTGTCTAAAATTATGTTTTTTAAATTTAAGAATCTTGCTTTGGCAGTTACATACACAGCTGCCAACTATACATCTTAGAATCTTAGCTCAGAGACCGTTATGATTGGCTTTTAGTGAACCTTAATTGTTTTCTAATTACTGAGAAATTAAAATTAATTTAATTGTTTAAAGGTACAATTTGAGGTTAATTAATACTTAATACAAACTTATGTTTAGTAATTAATCAGGACAGCCTTTTGTTTTCAGGTTGGCATCCAGCCAGTTATCTATGGGACAAAACTCATAATTCTTGTATGACCATCTCTGTCACCACTATTTTTTTATATTTAATTTAATTCTTCAAATAAAAATTAAAAAAAAAAACCTTGGGAAAGTCTATTAATTATCAAACTATTAATTTAATGCTTCAGTTCTTAGCTCATAATGTAAGAAATCTTAGAGAACAAAAAAATAATGTAAGAAATCTTAAAAAAAAACTCATAATGTATCTTATATTTTGGTTATGTTGAGAAAATAATTTAAAATTAAAATAAATATGTATCAAAATTAATTTTTATAATTTTATCAGTAGTTAATAAAATATTTATAAAATAATATATGCAGATTGTTCTTTATATTATATTAATTTTATTATTTGTAAAGTCTATAAAAGGCCTCATTATTTTATTATGGAAGAAAAAATACATATAATACTTATTTAAGTTTCAGCTCTCTTTTTCTATTCTTATAAAAACTAACAGGTAATTCCTGTAATAAATTTTTAAAAATTTATATCAAAAATTCTTCAGCGTGGTTAATGAATAATTTGAATTTTTATATTAGTGTTGAAAGATAAAAATAATATTCATTGAAATATCGATTTAAAAATTTATAATAATAATAATAAATATTATTCATATAAAAGATAAAAATATTTATATATATATATATCATTTTTATAATATATAAATAAAAATTAGACATTATGAATGGTGAGTTTAGTTATCAATTAATCCATTTAGGTGATCAATAGTGAGGAATTTATGATGAAAATATTTACATCATATAACTAATTATTTAAATTTCAAAAAATTAATAATTTCAAAGATACCATAAAACATATTCAAATTTTTTTAGTGATTTCATTTTCACAGCTAGATTGAGATATTAATTAGTTCTATCTTCGATTGTAGCGTGGAATGATTTGATATAAAATCAGATAACATATAGAATTAAAGCAGTATTTTTGAACTGTAAAATAACAGTAACAACACATTTTACTCATTATATAAAATTCATCATTTCTTAAAAAATTATTTAAATTCGAATTTTTTTCTATGATCTCTTTATTTTTATCCAATTAATTCAGTGTGAATGGTTGACTCGCCAATAATTGAAAGCTGTACCTTTAAATTATAACTTACCAAGTCTTTCCTGAAAAAAAAAAAAAACAAGTCAAATAATATATTTATTCTTGAGTTTTCTTTTCCAAAATAAAATATTTAAAACAAAGATGCAACTACTAAAAAGTAAAAATAATTTTCAACCAAAGTTTAATTATTTCAAATTTCACATGTAAATAAGAATGTTAATTTTCAACTTATTCAAGTAAATTAAACCTCACCATTTGGAATCCTATTTAGAAAGCTAATTAATTGGAAAGAAAGTTAATGAGTTTGTATATAAATTTCATACTTAAAAAAATCAATTTCTGCTTATAAGAAACAAAATAGCTCATATATTTAACATTTGTCCCCAAAAAAACCGGAAATAAACAATTATTGGCTTATTTATTGGTTATTGATTTTTAGCAACTTTTTTTTTTATTATTATTATTATTTATTGAACTTTCGGTAAAGAGTAGAGAGAGGAGATTCTTGCCTTATTGGACTAATGATATGGAATACACGTATTCATAGTAGTAGTTGGTTGGTGAAATCGGCTACTCCTACTTTCATTGGACCCATGGTTTCTATTATTATTATTATTATTAGTATCATCTTTTTAATAAAATTTATGAAATAATTTATATTTATATTTTTTTTTCTTTTTACGTCAAACTAAGTTGTAGGGCCCAGTTTCTTATTCTTGGAACAATTTCGAAACAATGCTGTACAACTTAGAAGACTGGAATTCTTCATACTTTAGTTTTTCTTTATTATTATTATTTTTAAGGACAGACTTTAGTTGTTATTTATGAATTTAAGAATTTTGTTGCTTTAAAAAAAAGAATTATATTGACAGGATAATTTAATATTTGCAAGAATTATGGATTAGCTTTTACTAATAAAATTTTAATTATTTTTAATATTATGAGATTTTGAATTCAAAAAATTAATAATTATTAGATAATTAAAAAGATAATCTTTGTTTAGTATGTTCAAAATGCTTTTCATGGGTGAATACAATATTTGTATCTATGTGTATTTTGCCTCAATTGATAACATTTTTTTTATTCTGCAAATATACTTTTATTAATCATTTTCTTCTATTTCTACTATTATCTATTATCGAATTCTTAATATAAATAAATTTTGAAGTACAAACTTCAAAACCTAAATAATAAGATTGGATGAACTATTTTTTATATTGATTAGATTATTTATTTTTATTTAATGGACATGAAATTTTCAATTTGTATTGTATATTATAAGATATAATAATTATTTAGTTTGTAGAATTTAGGGGAAGGGGAAATAGTCATCCCAAAACCATAATCAATCCATAGAATTGAGGTAGGGTTGGAATTGTTTATGGACCAAAGCAAAGGAATAAACCAAAGCCAGACACAGACTTGAGATGGTCTTCATTAAACTTTGAATATTTTACTATTGGACTTAAAATTGATGGGTTTGCCAAGCCCAAACAATTGATGGACTTTGCTACTGCGGGAGAGATTTTATTTGTTCACTTTCTCACCCAATAAGGAAACAAGGGAAATTTACATAAAGAGAAAAATTAAAAATGTTCTGTACAAATAACAAAATTTACATATATACTATAAAAATAATTTTTTTTTAAAAAAAATATAATATATTTTTAGTATACATTGAGTACGTCTTCCATATATTTTTAGCTTATTTGGTTTATGGAGTAAAAATGTCAAAGAAAAAAATATTTTTTAAAACCTAAAACTGGAAAATTGAAAAAAAAAAATTAAAGCACAATAAAATAATTTTTAAAAAAAAATAATATTATATGTAATTTTCTCAAAAAATAAAGTGGAATATATATGAAGTGATTAATCTAATCTTGTTGCCCTTTGGAGAAAATCCTCTTGATTTAGTTAACTCTTGGAAAGTGTACTTATGGACCTGACAGCTATTATTCCATTGGGCTCAAGGATACCTATTCTCTTCAATTTCTTAATTTACTTGTGCCACATAACATAATTTTTATAACCGTGGCAATATATATATACTATTTCCTATTTTAACTATTAATAATAAAGTAATACGTAAATTATTTCGTGGTATTCTCTTATATAATAGCTTGCAATACAATTCCATTTAGTTGTTTTTTTTTCAACAAAAAAGGGTTAATTAAAACCATAAAAAAGTAACAAATGAACAATAAAATACAATATCAATATTTACATGTTTCATTATTAAACATAACCATACATTAAGTTTGAATTAAAAAAAATATATATTTTTTAAAGATTTGATATGTCAATCCACAATTTTTTTTTTGCTAATTAAGATATATAGCACGACTCATAATCACATTTATTCATTATATTATTTAAATTATGATAGTGTGTATATATATACACACACAAGAGATGAGACAAAATATTAGATTTTAAGTCTTACAAAAAATTTAATTATCCAAAATAATATCAAACGCCGTTATTTTATTATGTACTTTGGAAAAATAAGATTTATATCAGTAATTTTAATTTCATCAACTAGTAACAGTGTCGCTCAGCATTTTAAAGACTAAAGGTCTTTTAATAACCAATTTGACTTATAAAAACATTCAACAAAAACTAGGAACAAGATCCATATTTCGAAAAAAGTTAAAATGTTCTATGATTCCTTTAGGCTTTTGCTGTTAGAAGTTGAAATTCTCTTTTTAATAAGGTTTATATTATTGTGTTTATGATTATTTTAAAAAATTTAATTTTAATTACTGTGTAAATTAGAGCAGCGATATCTCTGATGCACTGAAAAAATGATTTATGAATTAATAATAAATTATATGGTTCGAAAGCTGAAATTCATATCATATGAATAATAATTTTCCGGGAAAAAAAAAAAGTTTTGAGAAATGCAACGTAGGAGCACATGTAAAGAAAGATGATTATCCTCGAGAAAATCAGTCACGTGGAGGCACGTGAGTCATTGCAAGGGCCCCGCGTGCTAGCGTGCCTTACTTTATCTTGCAAGAAAAAATATTATTATTATATATTAGCATTAAACTAATTTTTTAAAAAAACCAAAAAATAAAAAGAGAATTGGATGGGACCCACTCGAGCATCTGTCTCTTCTGATTCCTTTCTGCAATATATTTCCGAATTCTGACCCAAACCAAAAAAAAAAATTTTAATTTAATTTAAAATTTTATAAAACTTTTTCTGACAAATGTGTCAGTGACGTATTGCTTCATAGGCATGTGAAAGATCCCTTTTTTCAAACGAAATATTTAGGATTACTATTAATTAATTAACGTTTGAATAGGGGCATATTATATGATGACGTGGACATTGTCGGTGGTCCCATGGTCGATCCGTACAATAAAAAAGAGCTGTTGGGTTGATCCAAGATGCTTTTTCTTTGCATTGTGGGGCTTACGTGGTTTTTGTGTTCTTTATGGTCTGAACTTGTGCATGGTTTGTGTTTACTCATATGCCCCTCTTTCAATTTTCTTTTTTCTGCCCTTTTTACGCATAAGTACATAATTTTCTGTAGAATATAAGTTTATATATGTATATATAAAAACTTATATATTTGTTAATATAAACTTAGATATATAAACTCACACACTTATATTAGTATGAAAAGGACAGAATCAATTTTTTTCTATTATTTAAATATATATATATTTATTATTAAATTATATTTGAAATATAAAATATACACAATGGTCGTAGGGCAAAAGTCCCATTTGAATTTCTCTAACCAATTATATATACATATATATAAGGGATATTTACAAAAATACTAGAAAGAATAAAAAAATTTTAAATTTATCATATTTTTAAAAATATTTTCAAATTAACCAAAATATATAATTTTTTTTTATAAAATACTTGATTTAGATAATTTATTATGAGTTTATTTTAAATTTATTATGAGTTTATTATACGTTTATTATATGTTTATTATAATTTTATAAATTTACATAATTTATTGTGAATTTATTATGAGTTTATTATGAATTTATTATAAAATAATTAAAATATTTCTAATAAAAAAATTATAAAATATGATAGAGAGTATAATTTTCTTTATATATAATTATTGTGAGTTCATTCATCTTAATTAATATATAGAAGTCTTTAACTTTCTTTTATATATAATTGTTGTGAGTTCATTCAACTTATTTAATATATAGATGTCTTTAACTTTCTTTTTGAGATGATTCGTCTCAAATTAATATTACTATTTTTAATAAAAATATGTTATTTTGAATCGTTTTTTTTTGAAAATTTTCTATTTTTCTGTGATTTTTTTAGTCTTTTTTTTCTTAATTTTGCATTATTTTCAAAAAAATATGAGTTCTCTTGTTTTTAATTTTATTTTTTTATTTTTATTTCAAGATAAGTTTTTATATCATTAAATTTGTTATTTTTTCTATTTATATGTATATAGCAAATATGTAATTATATCCAAGAATTCATATTCACAAAATATTCCTTTCAATTTACTTTTTTTATTGATTTTTTTTTTGCTATGAAAATTTTTAAAATCTTAACTTATTCTTTTTTATATACATTTTCTTATTAATTTTATATAATTATAGAATAAAATTAAAATATATTAATAAATATTAATTTTTATTATTTCAAAAGGTAAAAATATTTTACAGAGCAAAAATATAGGTTTAACAACGGTAAACCACCCATTTACTTCAAATTTTTTATCCGTTCATATGTATATATATATATATATATATAAGAGTTGGAGAGTAAGTGCCATTTCAGAAGCATTGAGTGCATTTACCAAAAGTTGCAGTTGCAGAACTCATAACCTAATAAACCGTTAATTTATTTCCGTAAATAGAAATGGTTGTATTATTATTTTATCAATTACTAGTACTTCATAGCCTTTACGAAACATTAATTTCTTCAAAGGGCCATTTATTAAACAAATTTATTTATTAATGAGATGTGGGTTTGTTTCTTTAAGTGTATATATTAAGATGCAGTTGAGCATAGCCATTTTTATAAGTTTGGAAATTTGTTTTAATTCTTTAGAAGAAATGAATCCATTTTTAAATTCAATTTTTTGAAAATTTTATAAAAATATTTCATTTTATGGAATGATATTTTTCAGTTAAAAAAGTGTATACATTTAATTCACTTACAATTGCATTGCCTTTTTTTTGTCAATAATATATTTTTTATTTAAAATATAATAAATAATAAAACAATAATATAAAGAGTCGGAGGAAAGAAATGCACCCCACCCACCAGCAGTTGGTCACTCTGAATCTGTCATGTCATCAATTCTTTTCTGACAATGTCAGAGATAATTTTCTGGGAGGGTTTTGATTGCCAATTTGCTCACTTCTCTACCTTCATCGCCCCCTCTAACTTCTGCATTCTTCACTTTCACTTTAATCTACCAATTTATGATCATTTAAAACAAAATAGAATATTATATTATTATTATTATTTCCATTGTAATTTATATATTATTATTAATTATTGCTTCAATTTAATTTTTATCTATTTTTTAAATAACATATAAAAATTTACACTCATAAAAAATAATAATTAAACACATTAAATAATAAAACTATGATTAGAAGTAATCGGTTTGTTCAAATTTTACGAGTCTGTCAAACTAACCACCATCAATTAAATTTTTTTTTTTTGTGAAAGCCTAGACAAACTTAGTAATTTTAATAGTGGCTCAGCGATAGTGTGCGACTGAAACCAACTCAGAAAACGACTAAGTTCGCCAGATATTTTTATTTATAACTTAAATAAGGAATTCCGGAGGAGTCAGAAATTACAATGCCTTTGAGAATGGAAGACATATTGACAAAATTCTGAAAATTACAGCAAATAGAAAATAAGCGGCTATATCTCACTAAGAAATTAGCTGCCTGGTTGCCCTCACGATGGACGTGATTGATAACAATGTTCTCTGAATTCATCAAATGTTTAATCTTGCCCAGAGTCCTTGAATTTGTCGTGTCCGTGCTAAGTGCATTGATAGCCTCAAGAGAGTCACATTCAAGAAGGAGAGGCCTGTACGGCATGTTGAGACCCCATTTTAATCCTACCAGAATGGATTGAACCTCAGCCTCCATTGGACTAGAAGCCTCCAAAGGATAGCAAAATGCAGCAAGAACATTACCATCTGCATCTCTAAGAATCGAGCCATCCGCCGCCTTTGTACGAGAGAATGAGGCATCAATATTGATCTTGAATTCACCCAGCTTCGGCATTTTCCATAAAACTAGTGTGACCCTCTTCTTCTTGCCAATACCTGCTGGACAGAATTCAGAAAACAATCTGAACGCTTTGGAAACCTTCGAACCAGAATTTGCCACACACCATTTAAAAACTAAGTTTCTAATCTGTTCAATGACAGCAGGCACATGAAAATTTCTATCTCCCCAAGTTATATTGCAGTACGAGGACCAAATTGAGTAAAGGATTAGTTGGGATATACCGCGTAAAAGAATGCCCAGCGGTAATTTTGGAGAGTAATTTATCCACCATAAGATAAGTTCTTGCCGCAAAGAAGACGCAGCTGGACCTAATAGAAAAACATCCCGAAAAAATCTCCAGATAAGTTGAATTTGCTCACTTAAAAAACAAATGAGGGATCGAACCATCAGCAGCCAGACAGAATGGGCAACAAGAAGCAAGATGAATGCCTAACCGTTGAAGGCGAGAGGGAGATGGAAGAGCTGAATTCAAGGCTCGCCAGGAAATAATAGAGACTTTAAGAGGAATGTTATCACCCCAGATCATTCGAAAAGACAGTGTAGCAGAATGGTGGTTCCTCATCGCCTCATAAGCGTATTTCAAACTAAACTCAGTGCTGTTAGATTCCAGCCATCGCAGCTCGTCAATATTGATCAAATTTAGAGCCGTATCATGAATACCACAAATCCGTTTCCATGTGCATGAGTCCAACACTTTGGCTTGCATCTGACCCCCACGTTGGTACTTAGATCTCATCAGCTTGGCCCATACAGATTTGCCTTCCATGTATTTCCACCACAACTTGAGTGAGTAAGCTTCTTGCAAGGAAACTAACGACCTAATACCTAGGCCACCCTCTTCAAATGGACAACATATCTTATTGAAGTTTACCCAATGGTACTTTCGCTTGCCCCCTTCGGAAGACCAGAAAAAATCTGTAAATTTCCGCTCCAGGATGGAAATAATGCTTTTAGGAAGTGTCATAGTACCCATAGTATGGATTGGAATAGAGCTCAATACGTGCTTGATTAACAATAATCGTCCACCCGGAGATAGAAACTTTTTTGTCCAACCATTCAAATTGGCATCAATTTTATCAATAAGATAAGAGCAATATTGTGAACGATTAAAACCTTTATAGATGGGCGCTCCTAGGTACAAAAAAGGCAAATCCCTGTGCGGAATTGATAGAATAGCATGCATCTTCTCCTTGAACGCTAACGAGCTTTTCACTGAGCAATAGAATGAGCTTTTATCCAGATTGACCAGTTGCCCTGAAGTTTTGTGATAAGTCTGTAAAAATTGCATAAAATGCTTAGCATTTTTAACATCCCCATTGATAAAAATCAGGAGATCATCCGCAAAAGCTAAGTGAGTAATAATATCACTTCCTCGCGATGATTTGTAAGGAGTAATACGGCCTTCCAAAACCAATTTCTTGATCCCTCTAGAAAAACCTTCAGATGCAAGAATGAAGAGAAGAGGCGATAAAGGGTCCCCTTGCTTCACTCCCCGGGTTGGACAGAAGAAACCATAACCAATCCCATTAATTAGAACCGAGAATCTAGTTGCCTTCAGATGAGACAAAATTAATCTCACAAATCTCGGAGAAAATCCAAATCTTAGAAGAACAGCCTCCAGATACTTCCAAGACACTCGATCAAATGCCTTAGCCATATCCAATTTGATGGCCAAATTATGACCTCTTGTCTGCCTGTCGATATCATGAATGAGTTCATTAGCCACTAAAATATGATCAAGAATAGATCTGTCTTTCAAAAAACCCGCCTGCTCTGGGAATATCAAGTGAGACAAAATAGTGGACAGTTTATTAGCAATGATACGGGTGCATACTTTGCTCAAAAAAGTTGCGAGGCAAATAGGCCTAAATTGGCCAAAAGAGCTCGGATTTTCTATTTTTGGAATAAGAACAATCATAGCTTTACCAAACTCCTTAGGAATAGGAACACCGAGAAAGAATTCTTTTACTGCACTGATGACATCTTCCTGGATAATCTCCCAACAAGAGGAAAAAATTGACCATCAAATCCATCCGGGCCAGCCGCACTGCTGGGATCCAATTGCCAAACCGCTTGTTCTATTTCAATATTTGAAGGAAGAGCTTCTAGAAACTGGTTTTGGTGAGGATCAACCACTGATGGAATCAAGTCCAAAATCCAGCTTTCATCAATATCAACTTCTGCAGTAAATAGAGTCTGATAAAAATGACTTGCTTCTTTACCAATCTGTTCTGGATCATTAATCCATAAACCATTAGAGTCTTTGATGGAAGATATCCGCTGAAATTTCCGTCGGACACTCAAAAAATTATGGAAAAATGAGGTGTTAGCATCTCCGTCATGGAGCCATTTGATGTTTGCTTTTTGTTTCCAAAACATCTCTGCTTGTTTGTGCCGTTTGAGCAACAACGCCTCCTTCTTATGCCAATCGGTCCTGTTAGATGTAGATGGACTCTACAGAAATAAAGCCTCAGCCTCTGAAGACTCTTTTTCCAAACGCTGAATTTCCGTGAAAACATGCCCAAAGTGTTGCTTATTCCACACTTGAATCACTTTTCTCAATTTATTGAGCTTGTCAAAGAAGCCGTACATACCTCCTTTACTGAAGTCACAACACCACTGGTCTTTAACCATAGGCAAAAAATCTTCATTAGATAACCACATATGAAGAAAACGAAAAGGCTTTGGAACATTCTTATTACTCTTAGAGCATGTCAACAGCAAAGGCGAGTGATCGGAAGATGCTTTACTCAAATGCTTTACAGTCACATCTGAAAAAAGATCAAAAAAAGAAACAGAAGCCAGCAAATGGTCTAAACGCTCCCATACTCTTCCAGTAACACGAACTCCAGACCAAGTATATGAGCAACCAATAAATGGAATATCCAAAACCCCACAATCATCCAAGCAAGAGGCAAAATCTTGAATACTATCAAAACAAGGAGCAGAGGTACCTTTGTACTCTATGGGACTTTTAATAATGTTGAAATCACCTCCCAGCAGCCATGGAAGAGTAGTTTGATCAGATAGAGAACGCAAGGCATCCCAGAGAATATACCGATCCCTTCTAGTATGAGGGCCATATACCGAAGAGAAAACAAAGCTGAGTCCCAAAGCAAAATGATTAATTTGACAGGTTACAAGTCCTTTGTTCTCCTTGAAATCAGATAAAGCCACACAGTTGGCTTTCCAAAAATCCAGATTTTATTGTCAGAAGAGCTGAAAACATCACTAAAATCCAATTGATTAGCATACCACCTATTCTTATTCACATTAACCATGGGTTCAATGATAGTAAGAAACTGGAGTTTATGATCTATACATAAATTATGGAGCCGAGACATTGATGATAAAAACCCCCTACAATTCCAAACAATAACATTCATTGATAATTAGATGGAGAGAAAGTTACCGGGCGAGTAATTCTCCTTGTAGTCTTAGAGGTTTTAGATGGAGGCTTCTTAAGTATTTTCTTTCTAGTAACCTTAATAAATCCTTCATCATCATCCGCATCACTGCCATTTTGCTGACTAGCTGAGTTTAATCGAGCTTCAAAGGATTTATTAACTTTATAGAGGTCCTCTTTAGTGCACTTGCTTGTATGCTCTGGAAGGTTTGTATCAGAATTGTTCTGTATACATTCATCATCCATAACCCTGTCAAGCTCAGGTTCAGGTTCAGATCCTCCTCCCACTATGTCATCCAAACCAACAGGAAATTGTGTGTGTCCAATAGTACCAGATGACGAGGCTACTGATACAGGTATAGTTTTGGGTGAAGAAATAATCACCTTTCCTTTAGACTGCAAGTTCATATCTCTTGAAGGAACATAAGTCGTCATTGGCTCAAGGGTAGGGTCAGCGGGTGATACATTGGTATTCTTTTCTAAAACTACAGGCAATTGTTCAATCACATCATCAGTGGCAGGTATAGTGGTTTGTGTCTCAGACAAAGGTTTATGGTCCAAACATGTTTGATCAGTTTTGCTTGTAGTTGGTATCCCAGTGGCAGTACTGGTCGTTTTAGGAATCCATTGTTTAACAACTTTAGGAACACTAAGATCGTCAACAGCAGGGGTCAAAACAGCAGAAGCCGAAAGCTTACAAGAGGAAGAATTATGTCCCAATCTACAGCATTTGTCACAATATGTTGGCAAATTCTCATAATAAACAGGTTGGAAAAAACCATAATCATCATCATCAATCCACACACGGTTAGGAAGTTCCTTCGATATGTCCAGTTCAACACATACCCGCGCAACCGAAGGCCTAACAAGGGTCACAGTAGCCGCATCAACCTTAAGAGGCTTACCTATGATATTAGCAATAGGAAAAAGTGCAGATTTATCAAACAAATGTATTGGAAGCCCCTCCAATGCTATCCAAACCGGAATGATAGAACAATCAGTATTAAGCTTAAAATCCTTGGTCCATTTAGAGACCCGCATAACGAATCCCTGAAAATACATACCTGCTTGAGCCAACATCTATGGAAGTCCTCCTCAAGATCAAACTTGATTAAAACATGAGAGGAATCTAGCAAACCCAAGGTAAAATCCCCTTTAAAACCAATCATATCCATGGACTGTCGAAGGAATTTCATGTTCGGTCGCCCCGCTTGAAATATACCCACCAATGAAAAACGAAACTGAAGTGCTAGACGATTTGATTCCTCCTTCGAAAAGGAAACAGCTGGAACGCCTTTGAATCGGCTTGGTTGCTTGAGAGCCAAGATTGGCTCTTTATCTATGGCAGCTAAGAATGAACGATCTATCTCAACTTTACCTTTAACAGCAGCAGCATAATATACTCCTGGATGAGAGTTATAATCGGGATTGGATTGAAAGCCATGAGACACCGCCGCCATAGGACTGACGGCAAGAGACCGATCAAGAACAACTCCCCATTCCTCAAATAAGTAGTTAAACACCCAAATCACCAGCTATATAGTAACCAATAACCAACAATTCACCAAAATCACAGTAACAGTAACCAGTAAATCACCAAACAGATAAAGAACAGCAGCAACAGTAACCAAAAAGTACTAAAAATTAGCAAGATAGACGCTATAAATGCTGAAGCAGGGCTGAAATCTACTGAAAAGACCGCTGGAAAAAGAAAAAGTCGGAAAATCTCACCAGAAACAGATCGGCGAGTGAACAGTGCATAACTTGTGTTCACGCGCGTAGGGTCAGAGCAGATCGGCTCGCGGTCCCTTCTACCTCAAATCAATAAATGAAGCTTTCAAATTGTATAATCTGTATCCCTTCCTTCACTGTCCGCCAGATCTGCTGCCAACTGCTACTTCGAGTGCATGAGCTACTGCTACTGAGTGAGTGCACGGTCTGCTACTGCTGGGTGTTGAATCTGGATTTCTATTGTGTGATAATGCGATGGAGAAGAGATTTCTACTGTTGGGTGTTGAATCTGCTTCTGGGTGAGTGCACGGTCTTCATGAGATTTAGAGAGAACGGCAGCAGGCAATGCCATCAATTAAATTTAAAGAATTTATCATTTAAAATTAATTACTCAAAAAGAAAAAAATTTATAAAATTAACTATTATCGATCGGATTCAATTATTTTTACTGAGTTTGATCCGCTTCAATTTATAAAACGTATGAGTCTAAATTAAATCTATAATATTTATTTATCATAATTTTAAACTAAAATATACCAACTCAATTGATATAAACCTACATAACCAATTGGATTTGTTGAAACATTGATTGAATCTTGTTGAGTCAATATATTGGCACATCCAAACAATAGACAATTTTTGTCTATATTAACTATATATGTATATACATATTTAATTATATATCCATCTTTCAGCAACTTGAGATTAATATGCAAAATATAATAATGAGTATTGATGATATTTTGGAATTAAAAATGAGTGTTGATGATGTATTAAATTAAAAATTAGTTTACTAGATAAAATAACTAATATCTAAAATATAATTTTTAAATATATATATTATATTTTGAAATTTATATGGAGAAGATATATTTAATTTTAGTTGATGCTTAAATTAATTTCAGAATACCTTAAATATTTTATTTAAAAAATAATATTGTTGACAATCTAGCTAAATTTTGTAAATAAATAATTTTTTTTGTTCACAAAATAATTAAAAAAAAAGGAGAAATATTGAGAATATCTCGGTATCTATAAATTATTGGGGCGGGAAAAGTAGCCGAGGACACAAAAAAGCATTCTTCTGTAAATTTGGAGAGATCTTTAGGGGTATATGCGTAATAAAACTAGTCAATAATTTGTTGCTCGGAGACGCGGGACCCACTCTATATGCCTTATTCTCCGTGTTAGCTCCTCGACTAGGATCGATTCGGCTCGATTTCAGCTATGATAATAAAGCCGATTGAGCTATGAATGGGCCGGGTTTAATAAGATGTTCATAACTGGAGTGTAAGATAGCTCTTATAAGGCTAATGATTCAATGCATAAACTTTTGGACCCTGTTCCTTTAATCCAAATTTTAACAATCCGTTATATTTTTTTTTATTTTTTTAATATCATGAACAACAAATATACCATATATACAAAAATATATCTTATTTTTATAAATTTTGATATATTTACAATATTTTTGTAAATTTTTGGCTGCATAATATTTTTATATTTTTAAGTTATTTTTGTAAATTTTTCTTATTAAATTCACATGTTATAATAATATTTATAATAAATATTTTTTTGAAATTACTGCATATTTGGATAAAGTGATTTTAGTTTAAATGGTTTGCCTGCATTTTTTCAAATGTTCAAATTTCTTAAAATATTGTATTGATTAATCTTGGCCCGAAATGGCTTGACATAACAGTTTCAGCTTTCAAATCTGTATCTTTGGCCAGATTAAATTTAATGTATAGAAAAAATGAAAAAAAAAGTGAAATAAATATAGGTTGTTGAATTTTAATGTGAATGGTAAATGCTTTTATAGTACTACTGAAAGATTATGCATTTAAATTAAATAAGAGTTTATTAATCATTAATTATCTGCAATAATTATTGCTTTCAAATTATACAATATTAGAATAATTATTTTATAAATATAATTAATATATAAAACGCTTTCATATCAATAGAACTATGGATATATAAAATGCTAAAATCTTAACTGAATATTAAATACTTCCTCCGCCTTAATTTTATAGTTCACTAGCTACTTTCTCACATATTAATAAAGTATGGTTAATTTAGTTAAAATGTAATTTTTTTTAATATACCCTTGTTAAATATAATATATTTTTTAAATTATTTTTAATGCTATTTATAATTTCAGTGAGAAAACATATATTAAATTAGGGTATAATAATAAAATAATAATTTTATTCATTTAAAAATAATATAGTAGATTATAAAAATTGGACGGAGGGAGTACAAGACAATTTAGCTCATTGCTACATTAGAGATACATGTATATATATGTCAAATATAGAAATATATATTAATGATAATAAATGAATTTGGGTGTCTTCTCATTTTAATTCGAAGATTGGAATTAAAACGATATAAACGAACGTGCAGTCAATAATTTTTTTTAAAATTACATTCAATCTCATTTATTATATGCATTGATGGACTGGTGAGCTACAGAATGAAATCATGTACATATACATACATAAATATAGATGGATGGATGGATGGATGGACAAGTTATTTGTATAAGAAAATTTTAATTTATAAAAAAATTTATTAAGGTAATTTCATATGGACTCGGGATAAAAAATATATAAGCTAATACATGATAAAAGATTATCATCTAAATGTTAGATATTTTAGTCATAATTGTCATCCTTCCCTCACAACAACAACAACAACAACAACAACAACAACAACAACAATAATAATAATAATAATAATAATTTAACAAATTATGAATTAAATTTATAAATATATATATTTTTTAATTCAATTCCATGCAAATATTAATCTCATGGCCAATAGTTTTTCATAATAATTTGGAGAGAAAATGATTAAAGATGATCGTAAAATATTATTTAAATTTTGAATTGTATCTTATAAATTTTTGTTAATTAAATGTCAATTTATTTTACAAAAGGATGTCTAACAAATTGCCAAATCTACAAGGGTCAAAATGATTTTTTTAACAAAAAAGATATAATTAATTAAAAAATTAAGATTCACTTCAAAATTTAAATAATAATTTGGGGTCATGTATAATATATTTTCCTTAATTTTAAAACATAATAATAATAATAATAATAATAATAATAATAATAATAATAATAATAATAATAGGTATGGCATGACTAAAAGAAAGGTAAATAGTAGGCATGGCATGACTAAAAGAAAGGTGAGTCTAAATAAGGCCAAACAAGTCCTAACACACAGGGCACTATAATTATATGGCAAGATAAAAAGGGGCCAAGAAATAAAGTAGGATAAATAATAATAAAAAAAGGGAAATGTTATTTGTAATAAAAAAAATTATACAAATGGTACAAAATTGAAATCTTAAAACTATAAAATTACTGAAATAACCTTGATTTTCTTAAACACTCTCTTTTTAATTATTTTCTTTCATTCCCAATAATAAATTAATTACTTTCTTGAAAGAAATGGCATAGGCTAACTAATAGCCAAATTTTCTTCATATTGCTTAATTTATTTTTGAGCAACCTATAGCCATCCCCTATTTAGTATCACTCTTTTTTCTTTTTATTGTTTTAATCTTTTAAGAAACTATGCATGTCCACTTAAATTTTAAATTTATTTATTTTTAATATAACTAATATGAAATTCATTTAGCATGCTAAAAAATTATGTTCAAATAAATTTTGTATTTTGTCTTAGAATAATATCTAAGACAAAAAAAAAACTAAAAAAATAATTATAAGATGATGAGCTATTAAATTTGTTTAACAATCCAATAAAATTTATTTTTTTGTTTTAGAATATATTTGTAATAATTTTTAAATTATAATAAATTCATATTTTAAAAAAAATAAATTATAGTCAAATTATCTTCAATATTTTATTTATGTAAATCATGTTAGGTAATGTTTGGTTTGGGATGGGTATCAAAATTATTTCATTTGATAAAATTGATAGATTAATGAGATTTTCATTATTATAAGAAAGAAAATATGCTATTTCATAGCTTCCCTCCATATTTGTTATGAAAATAAAAATATTAAAAAAAATCAAATATTATATAATATATATCATTGTCAAAAAATTACTGAAGTAAAAAATTTGGGTAACTATAATATTTTAGAATTTAAAAATAATTTTAAAACCAACTTGTGATTGAGCTATATATAATAATGATATATTAAATCAACTATTAAAAATTCTTTTACATTTTAAATAAAGTTTACATATATTTGCATTATTTTTTATGGTCCTTTTGGTTTGTTCATATATAATAAATTCGACCTATATATATTATTTATATCAATAAGAATAATAATAGCATATAATATATATTAAATTTTTTATATATTAAAATAATTCAAAATAAATATAGAAAATAATAAAAAGTGAAAATAACGAATAAATTTAACTGAACCAATAATTGGTTTGATTAGTTTGGTTTAAGTTTATTTTATTATAGTTTTATTTAAAAATTTGAAAATTTTAAATTTTAGTTATTGATTCGAGTTGATTCGGTAATTGAATTTGATATTTACCTTTAGACAGCATATTAATTAAAAACAAGTATAAAAATTAATTATGTGTCTGATCATATTTATTTAAAAAAAATTAGATAAATAAATATAAAGATAATAACAAAAATAACAAAAGCATACAATACATATCAAATTTTTACATATTTAGTAATTTAAAATAAATATTTTTAACCTGAAAAAAAATTTTAAAAAGTGAAAGTAAAAGATAAACCTAATTAAATTAATAATTAATTTGATTTGTTTGGTCTAATATTATTTTAGTATAATTTTATTTAAAATTTTAAAAGTTCAAGTTTTAGTTAATAAAATGTGATTTAATTCAATAATCGAATATAATATTTACTTTCAGGCTACTTATTAATTAAAAAGTATAATTAAAGAACAATTATATATCCCATCTTATCCATTGAAAAAAATTAGATAAATAAATATAAAAATAATAATATGAATAGTAATAGTATATAATATAAATCAAAGTTTTATATATTTAAGTAATTTAAAATAAATATAGGAAGCGAAAATAAAAAAAAATCTAACTAAATTAATAATTCTTATTTTAGTATAATTTTATTTAAAATTTTAAAAAGTTCTAAGTTTTAGTTTTTAATTTGATTTGATTCAATTTAAGGTTGCATATTGATTTAAAAGCACGTATAAAAACTAATTACATATGTAATCTTATTAATTTGAAAATTTTAAATAAATAAGTATAAAGATAATAATAAGAATAATAATAACCTATAATATGTATAGCAATTTTATACATTTAAGTAATTTAAAACAAATATTTTTAATCTAAAAAGATATAAATAAGAAGAAGTGAAAATAAAAAATTAACTCTCATTGAATTAATAATTAATTCGATTCATTCGATTTTATCATATTATAGTATAGTTTTATTTATTTATTTTTTAAAAAAATTGAAACTTTAGTTCAATAAATGAATATGATATTTATACTTAGATGCATATTAGGTCAGAAAAAATCAAATCAAACTAAGCCAAATTAGATCTATTGGCTTAGACTTTTGATAAAAATAAAAAAAATAAAAAAATCTAAATTTACCATAGTTATACCATATTTACTAAAATATTAAAATTTATAAAATATTTACCAGAATATCAGATTTTATTAATTTACAAAGAGTTTACAATGAGTTTATTATGAGTTTTTAAATTTTATATAGTTTATAATAAAATGATTAAAATACCACTAGTAAAAAAATAAAAATTTTAAAAAAATATGGTATATAGTGTTATTTTTCCTATTAGCTTTAGACACAATTTATTTTCGAATAAAAATATGACTTTTGATTTTTTTAGTCAAATTTAATTCAATTGAGGATATTTAAATTAGTTATTCAGAAATTAAGAGACCAAGAGGGAAAAAATTTTGTTTAAGAGAAAGAAAAATTTTAGTTCAATTAATATTTATGCTGTTCGATGCCATTGAAAAGAGAAACAATTAATTTGGTTTGAATTTTAAGAATATTAAAAAATATAATTTTAAATGTGGGCGATACTACTCAGAAATTACAATACTATAATTTTTAAACATGGAACCAAGCTCCTCAAGAGAAGAGCTGCAGTCATTCATCAACCTTTGAGTATTAGTTTAGTATTTTCATTTCTTAGAGCCAAGAATTGCCGAACTTCGGTTTTCAAACACGGAACCGAGCTCCTCAAGAGAAGAGCTATAGTTATTCATTAACTTTTGAGTATTAGTTCGGTAACCTATAAGTGTTAGTTCGGTAACCTTTGAGTGTTAGTTCGGTATTTTCTTTTCTCAGCACTACCGAGCTTTAGACTCAGTCGACAAGATTTCGACACATCCAGAAAATCCATTGATGTATACAGTTATTATCCATTACTTTCCAACTATAAATAAAGGTGGATCACCACAGGTAGATCTATTATTTTCACAATTAAAAAAGCTCATTTTATCCTAAGATAAAGCACTTACTGACTTAGGCATCGGAGTTTTCCCACTAGAGCTCGATCCACTAGTCTCTTGTTTTGCAGGTGACAAGTCAACTAGTGAAGATTCTGAACTTTAACCCAAGAAGGAGTCCTGAAAGTCCATCTCATCATCAGTGGTGCGGTGAGTGTGGACTAGCTGATCCCCAAGTAATGGATAACAGGACTCAAGATCACACCCATGGATTATCAAGCCATACTCAAATCACAAACGAAAGACTTCCTTTACCGCCCTATACACCATAAAATCACACCACCCCGAACAATAACCCTAGCAATTATCCCCAAGCCGGACCATCATATGTAGATCATACAACACTAGGACCCTCAACAGTCACACCTGAAGCCGAATCAACTCCAGCAACTCTTTCTGTAACATCCCGAATTCCAGATTGGTAAGAAACAGACATAGAGGATATGATTTAGGCTTAAAACAAAGGAACTTAGAACATGACCTATAACTTGAGCTCGAATTTCATCCAAGTTAATGACAGAATTAGATAGTTTCAAAGAAGACTTAATTGTTTATTTGTGTCTTAGATAGATGTATAACTTGAAATTACACAATTTGGAGTTGTACAGAATAAGATATGATGGATTTAGTAGACAATGTGCAAGCTGCCTCAGGACAGCATAGTAGGCTTGACTTCAAAGGACCGTCAAAAATTAGATATAGCTCGGATCAACCTGAAATTTTGACACAATGTAGCCCTAGATGTCTAGTCTCAGTAGGAATAAGAATTACTTAATTTGGAGTTGTGAGTAAAAAGATATTAATAAAGAAAGACAGCAAGGTCAAGAAGGGATATCAAAAGGACCTAAGTGGAAATTTCTCAAAAGTTAGGGGCAACTATGTAAACTTAAAAATTTAGTGTCGGAAGTTCTTAATAGTGCCCATATCCGACCCCGGAAGAATATTCTTGAGATTAATCGGGTCATAACCGTGGGTTTCAATTTTTCCTGAAAACGCACGGTTTGTAAGTTACGGGCGATTTTCCGATAAGGACATTTTGGACATTTCCACTGGAGGGGCGATTTTGTAATTAAATATAACTTTGGGGGCAAAATATTAAAAGAAAAAAAAACCACTTTCAAGTGGCCAAATCCTAGCCATTAAATCCAAATGTGTTGGACAAATTATGGCTATTGAAAATAAACCAAATCCTAGCCATTAAATCCAAATGTGTTGGACAAATCATGGCCATTGAAAATAAACCAAATCCTAGCCATTAAATCCAAATGTGTTGGACAAATCATGCCCATTGAAAATAAATCAAATCCTAGCCATTAAATCCAAATGTGTTGGACAAATCATGGCCATTGAAAATAAACCAAATCCTAGCCATTAAATCCAAATGTGTTGGACAAATCATGGCCATTGAAAATAAATAAATTAATTAAATGTAAATTAAATTATAAATAACTAATTATGGTCATCCAAACCCAAGTAAGGATCAAAAAGACACCACCATCACCACTTTTCTTCTTCTTTAAGTCGTGCTCCCCCTCCCTTCCATTTTCAAGGAGACAAGTTTCAAGTCCAAGCCATTTCTCAAATGAAATTCAATAGGAAATAAGGTAAGATACCATCCTAAGTCTTATTCTTTCATTAGAATTAGGTATTAGGCTATGTTTAGGAAGATTTGATATTATGTTCATGTTGGGAAAGAATTAGTAAGTTGATGATTATGGTGAAAAATGATAAACTACTTAAAGGAAATGATGAAAATGGTGATTATTAGTAAGAATAAGTAAAGGATTGTTAGAAAATCATAAGGTAGCATCATGTTCATATCTAGGGTTTATTCTTACATATGTGACATATTAAATTCATAGGAAATCAAGGAGATTAGAGAGGAAAGGAAGTGAAATAGATAAGAAGAGCAAGGAAAAGCAAGGTTTGGTACTTTAACCATTGAACTCCTTTTTGAAAATTTTTCTGTTTTACAGTTAGTAAACTGCTGTGACTTGTACGATTTTTAATTAAATATAGAAAAATTATATTGCGTTGAATTTTGGATATGTTGTTTTTTAATAAGTCTATTATTTGAGAAAAATAATTTGGAACCACATTGATTGAATTTAATTTACGGAATTTATAAAATTCAAAACTGCTGCCAGGATGCAGGGCAACTGGAGCAGTCTGGTTGGGTGAACTATTTGACCAAGATTTTGTGTCCATTTTGATCTGAAATTTTAAAGGAATGGTTTTAACATGTAAAAATAAATTCTGTAAAAATTTTAGAATTTTTACTCAAGTGGATTATTTTATACGATTTTTCAAAATAAGGATCGAGTTGAGTCCAAAACCAGAATTTACTATTCATATGGTCATTTTGCTAATATTCATTTGGTCATTTTTCAAAAGTAATCCAATTGATTCCTTATGAATATAAATGAGTATAGTATGTTATTAAAATGATAAAATATGATATTTCACGTTGAAATAATATAAGAACCATAAGTCGATAATTGTATAATGCATATTCGATTAAGAAATGGTATGAGAATTTTGGCTCCACTTGGTATCTGGGACAGTACTGAGTACGGTAAGGGTATGATATATCATACTATATGCAGTGCTGCTTTAATATAGGACTTCGGTCCGAGTTATATAGGGTGACGACCCGAGCTATATAGGACTTCGGTCCGAGTTATATAGGGCAATCGCCCGAGTTATATAGGACTCCGGTCCGAGGGCTTCGGCCACAGATTCCATAGGGCTTGGTCCGGAATTTTTTTAGGGCCACAGCCACAGAATATATATACAGTTGTTTCAGTTAGTTTCTTGCCATACATTAGTCTACCAAATTACCTTGTGGAGCGAATTGATAAAATGATAATAACTGAATATATGACATGTATGAATTGTTTTTACTGTGATATTATTTTTCAATACGACTCATTGATTTTAAAAGTGCATTATGCTTTTATTATTTATTTTTCGTAATTAGTTAAAGTACCCACTAAGCAATGCTTAGCGAGTTTAGTTTCTTCTAAACTCGTAGGTCATTAGCAAGGAGCCAGTAACGAGCAGAAGAGTTCTGCGATTTGTGGGTCATCAACAAATTTAGGTGGTGCTCTTCATTTTGTATTTTGGTATTAGAAACTGGCATGTACTTATTTGAACAATACAAAGAGATAACTTGATGTACATGTAAATCTAGTAATGTATAATAAATGTATGGTTTTGAATTGAGTTGGGTTGTGAATATAGAAGTGTGAATTCTTCTTGCAGGATTTGTAGTTGAGGTTATAAGGGTGGATTATTGGGAGTGTGCTTGAGTTGAATTGTGAAACAAAATATTTTTCAAAAATAAGAAAAATCAGTTTTGTCGACACTTGGGACCTCCATTTTTAGGGGAGGTTATGGCAAATTTTTTTTAATCTGTACTTAAAATTGGCTAAGTAAAATATAAAGACACAACCACCATGAGATAACAGTCCATCTTGGTCTATTAACGTAGGCTAAGATGGGGTGTTACATTTAGTGGTATCAGAGCATAGGTTTAGTCGATTTTGGGAGATAGGTAGTAAGTAAATAACTATGTGTGCCATGTAAGATAAAGTAACGAGAAAGTTATCTTATGAATAGGTAAAAGTACATGCCAGATAGGAATTGATAATCGAGTTATATGTTGATGATGTGTAATTACACGTAAGAATCATGTATGAATAAGTAAGTTTCGGGGCGAAACTTAAATTAAGGGGGATAGAATTGTAACATCCCGAATTCCAGATTGGTAAGAAACAGACATAGAGGATATGATTTAGGCTTAGAACAAAGGAACTTAGAACATGACCTATAACTTGAGCTCGAATTTCATCCAAGTTAATGACAGAATTAGATAGTTTCAAAGAAGACTTAATTGTTTATTTGTGTCTTAGATAGATGTATAACTTGAAATTACACAATTTGGAGTTGTACAGAATAAGATATGATGGATTTAGTAGACAATGTGCAAGCTGCCTCAAGACAGCATAGTAGGCTTGACTTCAAAGGACCGTCAAAAATCAGATATAGCTTGGATCAACCTGAAATTTTGACACAATGTAGCCCTAGATGTCTAGTCTCAGTAGGAATAAGAATTACTTAATTTGGAGTTGTGAGTAAAAAGATATTAATAAAGAAAGACAGCAAGGTCAAGAAGGGATATCAAAAGGACCTAAGTGGAAATTTCTCAAAAGTTAGGGGCAACTATGTAAACTTAAAAATTTAGTGTCGGAAGTTCTTAATAGTGCCCATATCCGACCCCGGAAGAATATTCTTGAGATTAATCGGGTCATAACCGTGAGTTTCAATTTTTCCTGAAAACGCACGGTTTGTAAGTTACGGGCGATTTTCCGATAAGGACATTTTGGACATTTCCACTGGAGGGGCGATTTTGTAATTAAATATAACTTTGGGGGCAAAATATTAAAAAAAAACCACTTTCAAGTGGCCAAATCCTAGCCATTAAATCCAAATGTGTTGGACAAATTATGACTATTGAAAATAAACCAAATCCTAGCCATTAAATCCAAATGTGTTGGACAAATCATGGCCATTGAAAATAAACCAAATCCTAGCCATTAAATCCAAATGTGTTGGACAAATCATGCCCATTGAAAATAAATCAAATCCTAGCCATTAAATCCAAATGTGTTGGACAAATCATGGCCATTGAAAATAAACCAAATCCTAGCCATTAAATCCAAATGTGTTGGACAAATCATGGCCATTGAAAATAAATAAATTAATTAAATGTAAATTAAATTATAAATAACTAATTATGGTCATCCAAACCCAAGTAAGGATCAAAAAGACACCACCATCACCACTTTTCTTCTTCTTTAAGTCGTGCTCCCCCTCCCTTCCATTTTCAAGGAGACAAGTTTCAAGTCCAAGCCATTTCTCAAATGAAATTCAATAGGAAATAAGGTAAGATACCATCCTAAGTCTTATTCTTTCATTAGAATTAGGTATTAGGCTATGTTTAGGAAGATTTGATATTATGTTCATGTTGGGAAAGAATTAGTAAGTTGATGATTATGGTGAAAAATGATAAACTACTTAAAGGAAATGATGAAAATGGTGATTATTAGTAAGAATAAGTAAAGGATTGTTAGAAAATCATAAGGTAGCATCATGTTCATATCTAGGGTTTATTCTTACATATGTGACATATTAAATTCATAGGAAATCAAGGAGATTAGAGAGGAAAGGAAGTGAAATAGATAAGAAGAGCAAGGAAAAGCAAGGTTTGGTACTTTAACCATTGAACTCCTTTTTGAAAATTTTTCTGTTTTACAGTTAGTAAACTGCTGTGACTTGTACGATTTTTAATTAAATATAGAAAAATTATATTGCGTTGAATTTTGGATATATTGTTTTTTAATAAGTCTATTATTTGAGAAAAATAATTTGGAACCACATTGATTGAATTTAATTTACGGAATTTATAAAATTCAAAACTGCTGCCAGGATGCAGGGCAACTGGAGCAGTCTGGTTGGGTGAACTAATTGACCAAGATTTTGTGTCCATTTTGATCTGAAATTTTAAAGGAATGGTTTTAACATGTAAAAATAAATTCTGTAAAAATTTTAGAATTTTTACTCAAGTGGATTATTTTATACGATTTTTCAAAATAAGGATCGAGTTGAGTCCAAAACCAGAATTTACTATTCATATGGTCATTTTGCTAATATTCATTTGGTCATTTTTCAAAAGTAATCCAATTGATTCCTTATGAATATAAATGAGTATAGTATGTTATTAAAATGATAAAATATGATATTTCACGTTGAAATAATATAAGAACCATAAGTCGATAATTGTATAATGCATATTCGATTAAGAAATGGTATGAGAATTTTGGCTCCACTTGGTATCTGGGACAGTACTGAGTACGGTAAGGGTATGATATATCATACTATATGCAGTGCTGCTTTAATATAGGACTTCGGTCCGAGTTATATAGGGTGACGACCCGAGCTATATAGGACTTCGGTCCGAGTTATATAGGGCAATCGCCCGAGTTATATAGGACTCCGGTCCGAGGGCTTCGGCCACAGATTCCATAGGGCTTGGTCCGGAATTTTTTTAGGGCCACAGCCACAGAATATATATACAGTTGTTTCAGTTAGTTCCTTACCATACATTAGTCTACCAAATTACCTTGTGGAGCGAATTGATAAAATGATAATAACTGAATATATGACATGTATGAATTGTTTTTACTGTGATATTATTTTTCAATACGACTCATTGATTTTAAAAGTGCATTATGCTTTTATTATTTATTTTTCGTAATTAGTTAAAGTACCCACTAAGCAATGCTTAGCGAGTTTAGTTTCTTCTAAACTCGTAGGTCATTAGCAAGGAGCCAGTAACGAGCAGAAGAGTTCTGCGATTTGTGGGTCATCAACAAATTTAGGTGGTGCTCTTCATTTTGTATTTTGGTATTAGAAACTGGCATGTACTTATTTGAACAATACAAAGAGATAACTTGATGTACATGTAAATCTAGTAATGTATAATAAATGTATGGTTTTGAATTGAGTTGGGTTGTGAATATAGAAGTGTGAATTCTTCTTGCAGGATTTGTAGTTGAGGTTATAAGGGTGGATTATTGGGAGTGTGCTTGAGTTGAATTGTGAAACAAAATATTTTTCAAAAATAAGAAAAATCAGTTTTGTCGACACTTGGGACCTCCATTTTTAGGGGAGGTTATGGCAATTTTTTTTAATCTGTACTTAAAATTGGCTAAGTAAAATATAAAGACACAACCACCATGAGATAACAGTCCATCTTGGTCTATTAACGTAGGCTAAGATGGGGTGTTACACTTTCCACTTTACCTATACCGTTGGTACAACTGGCTTTGACAGTAGTACAATTCCTAGGCCTAGCAAATCAAATGGCTAAAGAGCTCACATACACTTTGAATAACTTCATTAAAGTTTTTAGATCGTAAGTTGGTTAAAGCCTCCCTCAAATACAACCCGAAACCCTGGCTACTGAAACCCAAACTTTCCTTCCAGGCCATCAGCTACCATCATATTTGACTCCCCTCCAACGAACACATACACCACCACCGACTTGTAACACACCTCCCTGCCCACCTAGACATTGTCCTCCCTAATTTTAGCCTGGGTTTATTCATCACATCCAAATGGAAAATGATGCTTGGACTCGGAGAATCGAACTAGGTGGATGCTTTGTTCCCCCGAGCATTCTGTATCTCAGGTGTCTACTTATTCAGAGCAAACTTCTAAAAAACTTAAACAGAAGGATGTGCCATTTACAAAGGAAGACATCAAGCCTCTAGTTGATGAAAGAATAAAGCGAATGCACAGGGGAATAGAACTGCAATATGATACTGCCTTCCGCTCCCCCCAGTCCAAGGAAATCATTAGTACTGTATATCCAAACTTCCACATACCGAAGTTCAAAGAGTATGATGGAACAGCAGATCCCTGCCATTATGTTGAATACTTTTTCAATACAGTGCTATTTTATACCATCTCAAATCCTGCCTTGTGCAAACTTTTTCCAAAAATCTTGATTGGTAATGCCCAGTTGTGGTATAAAAACTTAGAACCACACTCCATACATAACTTCAGCCAACTCACCGAGCTCCTTGTAAACAAATTTATGGCTTCTATAGATCATTGCTGAACATCCGCAGATTTGTTCAAAGTTATCCAAAAACCCAAAGAGACATTGAGAGAATATGTGGAAAGATTCAATAACACGGTGGGCAAAATTCCCAAAGTGAATTTTGACACGGCTTTGGAGGGACTGATCATAAACACAGAGTGTCCCTAAATTTCAAATTCATTAAGTAAGAATCTACCTTAAGATTTTACCGAGCTAATGACCCGATCTCATAAATACATTAGGGTGGATGAAAGTTCTTGAATTTAGGAAGAACTTCATGCTAGTAGTCAGGTTCAAGGTCAGACCTCTAAAAGTCATAGTGAACCCAATAAGTCTGAATAATTTAAACATCTTCCCGAGCCATCAAAGTAAGATACCCAAAAATCACATCACTATAGATCCACCAATCCTAAATCCTTCTGGAGAGGTTACAACCATAACCCAATAAGGTTGTCTCACCATTCAATCCCGAACAAAACTTTTCATGTATTTGAAGCACCCGAGAAGTTTACATCGTTGAATACTTCTCGAGCCAGTATACTTCGATGGTTAAAAGAAAATGTTGAAGTAAATTGGCCCAAGCCAATGAAAGAAGATCCAAACCGAGATCAGGGTTTATATAGCAGTTTTAATCGAGCGCATGGCCACAGAACTGATTATTGTGGTATGTTGAAGTGGGAAATTGAACGACTGGTCTGAGAGGGACACCTCAGCCAGTTTGTCACTGCATATAGAGATAAAGATCAATCGAGATCAAACTCTAATTACTCTCAAGCCTCTAAGAAAGTCCCTATATGAGTTATCCATGTTATAGCAGGTGGAGAATATTATGACATAGTAGATGCTTCTAGAAAGCGCAAGACGAAGTTAGTCTTCTTAGTGACATAGAATCCTTGACTAAAAAGTTTGGTCATCACTTTTTGCCTTGAAGAATCTCACCAAATTGCTAGACTGCATGCTGATACTTTGGTAGTTGAGGCAGTTATTCAGGAATATTACGTTCTGTGTATCTTAGTATACACTGGGAGCCCCATTAATCTTTTAACATTGGAGGCATATAAGAAGATCGATTTATTTGTGGCTATCATGAAGCCCATTTTTGCTCATTTGATTGGTCTTTTCGGACATAACGCCCCGGTACTTGGCTCAATTATGCTCAATGTTCAGTTGAGAGATGAGTCAGTTGTCAAAAATTATCGCACTTGTTCTATGGTGGTTGATATAAAATTTGCATACAACTTAATTTTTGGACGCCCGTTGCTCACAGGGGTGGATGCTTGCATTTCTATGAAAAACTTAGTAATGAAGATCCCAGCATATCATGAAGTGGTAATCCTTAGAGGCAATCAATAGATGGCTCGAGATTCCTATATTGTTCTTCTTAAAGATGCAAACATGGTTCTCCTAGTAGATTCCCTTGATGTGAGTGGCAAACTTGAATCTCGAGCCGAGGCGTGCTGAAAGACATAACAATAGGAATAAATAAGATATTGAAGATAGCAAGCTCATGTATCCTGGACAAAGAGCTCACCCTGACTCAGACTTTAAAGTAGTATCAAGATGTCTTTGCTTGGGACCCTACCAATGTTACTGGGATCTCTCCCTAACTTATCATTCACGAACTCCATGTGCATCCTACAGTTATTCCCATTAGACAAAAGAAAAGAAATTTGGGTCTGAAAAAATAGTTGGCTGCAGAACAAGAGGTAACAAAATTGTTAAAGGCGGGCTTCATTAAAGAGATTTTATTCCCAGACTGGTTAGCCAATGTGGTGTTAGTAAAAAAACCCAATGGTAAGTGGAGAATGTGCGTGGATTTCACCGATCTTAACCAGGCGTGCCCTAAAGATTCATATCCACTTTCAAATATTGATCGCCTTGTAGATTCAACAACAGGTTATGAAGAATACAACTTTATTAATGCTTCTTTTAGTTACCATCAGATCCCCTTGAAGGTTGAAGATCAGAGCAAAACTTCTTTTATTACATGAAGAGGTATGTACTGCTATAAGGTTATGCCATTCGGTTTGAAGAATGCATGTGCTACTTATCAACGGCTTGTTAACAAACTTTTCCAACATCAAATTGGCCAAACTGTTAAAGTGTATGTTGATGATATGATCATTAAATCTAAAACTTCGACTGAACATCATGTTGACCTTGTGGAGGTCTTCAAAATTCTCAAATAGGCGAATATGAAGCCTAATCCAGAAAAGTGTGCATTTGGGGTTCAATTTGAGAAATTTCTAGGGTTTATGATATCAAAGAGGGGGGTATTGAAGCCAATCCTGAGAAGATACGGGCTGTGATGGAAGTGGAACCACCTAAGAACATCAAAGAGGTACAAAAGTTAAATGGAAGAATTACAGTGCTTGAAAGATTCATCTCATGCTCTACCAAAAGGTGTTTGCCCTTTTATAAGCTCTTGAAGAGTGTCAAGCAATTTCAATGGACAGATGAAGGCCAGCAGGCGTTCATCGAGCTAAAACAGTTCCTCAACTCACCTCCTTTATTTAGCCAACCAGTGCCAGACAAGACACTCTATTTGTACCTTTCAGCTACACTAACGGCTATTATCTCGGTCTTGATCAGAGAATAAGACAATCAACAGTTTTCAATTTATTACACTAGTCGTGTTTTAAAGGGTTCTGAGCTCAGGTACCCTCCTTCAAAAAAATTGGCTTTGGCCCTCCACATTGCCTCAAAAAGACTTCTACCGTACTTTGATGTACATACCATCATTATACACACCAACTCATGCCTGAAGAAGATCCTCCAGAGGCTGAAAACTTCAGAGAGGTTAACAGAATAGGCATCTAGACTAGGAAGATTTGATGCTCGAAACGAGCCTCGGCGGGCTATGAAAGTGCATATTTTGACAGACTTCGTTACTAAATTATATGAACAACCTCCTGAAGCCATCCTCAAGGAGGCTTGGTTCCTTAATGTAGATGGAGAATCTTGCAACAAAGAAGCTGGCATAAGGATAATTCTTCGGAGTCCAAGAAAGATATCTATTCGATATTCTACAAGGCTAGATTTCACTACTTCTAATAATGTCGCTGAATATGAAGCTGTCGGTTTCAGATTAAGGCTAGCCTTAGAGGTCTAGCCCGAATTCTTACAATTTTTTTTTCAAATTCTCAGTTAGTAGTCATTCAACTGACTGGGAAATATGAAGCCCGGGAACCGAATATGACTCGCTACGAGGAGTATGTGACTGCTATTAGGTTGTGTGGGCAGAGAATGAATAAGCTAATCATTTGGCTAAAGCTGTTGCTTCCAAAGAGGGGACACCTGAGCACGGAGTGCTCACGGAGGTTATACAATGCCCGAGATATGAAACCCCAGTTGTAATGATAACAGAACTTTTGGAAAGATGGAGGCTTCTGATCTTTAAATTCTTATATTCAGGTGAGCTGCCAGAAGACCCGGTGGAAGCCAAAAAAGCTGTCAGAAAATCAAGCCTATATGCAATTCATGACGGACTTTTGTTTAGGAGGTCATTCTCATACCCTTGGAGTAGATATGTATCGAAAGAGGAAGGAAATTATTTATTAAGAGAAATTCATGAAGGGATATATGGAGCACGTGAAGAAATCCAGACTATTACTTAAAAGGTACTCTTACGAGGATATTTTTGGCCATCCATGGATGATGATGCGAAGGAGCAGGTTAAAAAATGCGACAAATGTTAGAAGTATGCCAATTTACAATATCAGCCTGCTACAAATACGTATTCGATCAAGAGTCCATGGCTTTTTGCACAATGGGGAATGAATATCCTAGGCGCTTTTCCTCTAGCCACGGCCCAAAGAAAATTTGTGAGCTGTGATTTTTACCCTCACTCCTATGTGGAATGGTTCTTGCAACTTTGGTACTATTAGGCTCAGGGCCTTAGAGAACACGAGTCTAAATTAGGAAAAAATGGAGTAGCCACTTGGACGGATCAAAAAAATAGAAAGAAGTGGATGACTCGATTCCTAAGGAATCCCCAACCCCCTATTGGGTTCAGAAAGTTGAGTACATATGAGGAAGGTTATAATGATCCAGCACCGCCATAGCGCCTGATTCATTGGAACCGACCTCCTTTTCAGATCTAAACTTTATTAAATTCTTAAGTATTTATAATATCATCCATGTACCATGCACTCATAATAAATAAATATTCATTGTATTAAATCAAAGCAAATAAATAAAATGGACACCCATCAAAAGATGAAAATATACCCTTACAATGTTTAATATCCAACATATAAGTAAAACGAAATAGGACACCCATCAATTGGTGAAAATATGTCCATCACATTAATCTCAAAACTTGAAATAAAATAAAAGAATTAAGTAAAACAAGGCATTCACATGGTGAAAACATGCCTTTTATATCATTGAAATAAAAATAATCAAATTAAAATATTTAGCCATTGATCATAAATAAAATAAAAGTAAATCATCCATCATAAGTATACATCAACAAATTAAATAATCAAATCTAGGTTTTAATCTTATATTGAATAATAGATATGCAAAATTAGAGTTTTGATATATGAATTAGGATTTCTAAGGTTTTAAACATGAAATATGGTTTTTTTAGGGTTTTACTACTGACTTAGGGTTTTAGATGGAAAACTAGGGTTTTTAAGTGAATTGAGATTTTTTCTTAACCTAAGATTTATATAGAAACCAAGGTTTAAATTACAAATCAAAATTTAAAATAATACGCAATTAAGGTTTAATGTAAACTAGTACTAAAGAATACCATGATGTAATTTTAAAGTGTTAATTGTAATTAGGGTTTTGGGTGATTGAATTATAAGTCTATAAGTTATTGTAAAAAATGTTATAAAATCATATTCATAAATTATTAACATAGTAAGTTGAGTGTTGAAGTTAATCAATAAAGTTAAGTGTTAATTACAATGCTCATAACGAATTTGGCCATAAAAAATGGCCAATTGTCATATTTTTGGATCAGTTTATCTTGAGAATCAAACCAAAATTGGTTTTGGCTTTTTAATTGGGTCCAGACTTGATTTGGGCCTCCAAAATTGAATTAAATTTAACTTGGACCTTTAAGATTGAAATCAAACTTGATTCAACATTTTTAATTTGAACAAAATTTATACTGAGCTAAAATTAAGGGTCTATAAAATTTCTGGTGATTGTAGTAGATCATTTTACAAAATAGGTGTAAGTCGAGCCTCTTACGACTATCACCTCGGCTATGATTATTAAGTTTTTTAACAAAACAATTATTATAAGGTTTGGTATTCCTCATATAGTTATCACGGACATTAGGAAACAATTTGATGGCAAACAATTCAAGGAATACTATGCTGAGCTTAACATTGATCTTCGATTTACTTCGGTCTATCACCCATAGGCCAATGGTCAAACTGAGGTAACAAACCAAACTTTTTTGATGGGGTTAAAGCGAAGACTTGATGACACTAAAGACTAATGGGCAAATGAGCTGTACAATGTACTATGGGCTAATCGGATTTCACCAAGAGCTGGTACGGGAGAAACCCCCTTTCAATTGTCATATGGAACTGAGGCAGTCATCCCTATTGAAATTTTCTTGCCGTCAACCAGAACCCTTAATTTCTCTGAAGATCAAGAGTCAGACTGTAGGTACAACCTGGACATATTAGAATTTAAAAGATATTAAGCAAGCATTAAAGCAAAAGCCTTCAAAGCCCGCATGGCTAACTTCCATAATAAAAGAGTCTGCTTAAGGCAATTATCTAAAGGGAATTTAGTCCATAGAAGAGTTATATCTACTCATGGATGGGCCGGACCAGGGAAGCTTAGAGCTAACTAGGAAGGACCCTACCAAATAGCTAAAATTTTTAAGAATGGTTCCTACAAGCTCTGTACCATAGAGGGGAAGGAGGTCCCCAGATCATAGAACGCGAACAATTTTAAAAAAAATACTTTCAACAGTTTCTGCAGGTTGTAATATGTTTATGTATACTCTCTTTCTTGTATTTCTCATATGATGATGTTTTTTTTTTTCCTGTATTTATGCTTAATGCACATCGAGGAAAGAATAGCAGATACTCTTAAAATGCTCTCGTGTAATTATCTTTTCATTCTAAGTAAAAGTGGCACACTTGTACCGGTACATAAACATCGAGCTAATAGCACTGATCGTACGTAAGTGCCTTAATCGGGTCGAGCTATGAGCATTATGATCATGCATAAGTTCCTTAGTCGCGCCAAGCTATGAGCACTCTGATCATGCATAAGCACCTTAGTCACGCTGAGCTACGAGCACTCTAATCATGCATAAGCGTCCTAGTGGAGCTGAGCTATGAGCACTCTGATTGTGCATAAGCGTCCTAGTCGCGCCGAGTTATGAGCACTTTGATAATGCATAATTGCCCTAGTCGAGCCGAGCTATGAGCCCTAGTGGCACCGAGCTAATAGCACTAATCGTGTATGAATGCCTTAGTCACGCCGAACTAAAAATAATACATAAACGCCCTAGTTGCACCGAGTCACATGTAATATAAAAATTCATCAACAAATACAAATAAATTGATATAAACTGACCTATAAAATAAAAGTTCATTTATAATAATTGAACAAAGATAAGTCTTAGCTCTAAAATTGAGTTGACAGTGATACAATGCAAAAAGTAAATACAATAGAAGGTGAAAGAATAGCATTTTCATTGCTCTACATTTTCAAGGTCCGTTTCTCTACTAGCATCAATAGGTTCCCCATAAGCATATTTTGGAGCTTGGTCAGGATCCATGTCCATTACCCAGCCAAAGTCCTTTGTTGGATATTTTTTATAGAGATCTAATTTCACAACCTCTTGAAATTTTGCAATGCCTTCCAAGATCCGATATTCATTTATTTCATTCAATTTTTTCAACTCTTCTTTCTCTTTGGCTAGCAATTCATGACTTACATATAGATCCTTCCCCATGACTTCTAAGTTGGACCAAGCTTCTGAGCATTGCTTGCAAACCTCAGCAGTTTTTGCTAAGGCTTTTTGCTTGACTTCAATCGTAGCTAAGGCCTAGAGCTTAAACTCCTTTGCACGCTTCTTAGCTCTAGATAACTGAACTTTGACTTTCTTCAACCTGTTCTTTGCTTATTTTTCAGCTTCTGCAGCTTTTTTGGCATCGCTTTTAGCCTTTTTATACCTATACAGAGCCCCGTTGAACCAATCTCTCACATGAAGGGCCAGAAAGACCGAACTGGCAAAATAAAACCATACTTAGTATCCCAAGAACACAGTCAATTCAAATTGAAATCAAACTCGGACTTCTATTACACCAGTAATCGAGTTGGTAAACCACTCCAATAGTTCATTGATTTCCATCCTACCCAGAAAGCTATTTTCTTTGGGAATCTTTCTAAGAAAATCTCTGCAAAACTTCTTGACCTGTGCGTCGGTTACAAAATACTCTGGTCATATCGAACCCTAAACTTTTCAAATAGAGCCTGATGCACTTGTGAGGGGCTCAACAAATGCTCCTTCCCCTTAGAGTAAATTGCTTCTGCTCCCATGTTTGAAGCTCCCTGTTATTTTTCTTCCTTGGGATCCCCTACGATTTGCCTGAGCTCAAGTCCTTGATCGGAGATCACCTCAGCCTTAGGTAAAGAAGAAGCATAAGCAGCGATTATCACCTCCTTATCGCTGACCTCGGTTAACTCCTCCTCTATTCTTTTCCTTTTGGAGCTCGTTTCTCCCACAGCTCTGCTCTGCTTTGATTTGGCAGCTTTTGCATCTCGGTCTGCTTATATTTTTTAGCTTCTTTTTTCGGTCCAGCTGCTTCCTTTTCTCCATATCTACACAAAAATAACAAATCAAAAATATTATTACCAGGGTAACAAAATGAAATACAAACAAAGTATTACCAGCCCGACCCTCAGGGAGTGGTTCGATAGGGTCCTTTCTAATAAAAAAGTATCTCCTTATCAGCAGTAAGACATTCAACTTCTCTCTCTGAATGTCCCGCTTTATTATATCAAAAACTTCTTTCTCCCCAGGCTCAAGGTTCAACCTCTTTATTTTAGGCCAGTGCGGTGTCCGGTTCCACCTTGCTAGGCACTCAAGGCTGCCCCCTTTTTCTAAAATGAAAAAGCGATCTTTCCAACCCTTCATTGAATCGGGCTTCCTAAAGAACAGTCTGAGCCCTGGCCGAGCCTGCAAAAATAGAAAATCCTCATCTGTAATAGGCCGTGATTTCAGATTGTACAGGGCATCCAAGATTCTCATTGAAGGCACCATGGACAATAACTTGCTCATAATCTCGAGCCCTACGACAGTTCTTTATGAGTTCAGACTTAATTGCCCAAGGGAAATTCTTGTTATAGACAAAAATAACTTAATGAATGAGCGTAAAGGGAACTGAACTCCTGCAATCAGGTCTTCTTCATACACTATCATTTGATCGGGTCCATGATTATCATCTCCCCGTATATCCTCCCCCGACAGTTTTATTTGATATTCGTCTGGTATATAATATTTTCCTCTGATCTCCTTTAAATCTTCTTCTTTCAACGAGTATCGTATATCTTTCACTCGAGCTCGGTCTGTCGCAACCCGAACTCCTTCATCTTCGTCTTCAAGACCCAGATTAGCCATGGTTTCCCTCCCAATACCCCTAACTACCCTTTGATTGACTCTCTCCTCAGAGCCCTGATTTCTAGATGAGCTCATACTATTAGTATCTGATTGCGATGGATCACTATATTTTATGTATGGTTCTTTTCCTCTCTCTTCATTTGTTGACATGCTCCCACTCTCCGAACTCATTTTCTTCCTAAATATAACAAACAACAGTAAAAGCTCGCCTATAGAGTACAATAATAATCTTCATCTTCAGCTACTCTTTGAATATCCATCCACTTGATTGCGAGCTATAGCACCTAAAAGTTTATCAAAAACTTTAACAAACCGAGCTCTCACACTTAACAATAGGTGAGAAATGAGTCGGCTACGTCCCCTATTTATAGAGGATCACCTTCAGTGGTTTGGGCGAAATTTTTTTTCTCTTTTCTCGCTCATTTTACCTGAACTCTCCCTGCGACATCTGTCCTTTCTGACATTAATGTTAGATACATCGTGGAGGACTAGTGATACTATCCAGGAATTACCGAGATAGAAATTATCGAATTTTGGTTTCCAAGCACGGAACCGAGCTTCTCAAGAGAAGAGCTATGGTCATTCATCAACCTTTGAGTGTTAGTTCGGTAACCTTTGAGTGTTAGTTCGGTATTTTCTTTTCTCAAAGCCAAGAATTACTGAACTTTGGTTTTCAAACATGGAATCGAGCTCCTCAAGAGAAGAGCTGTAATCATTCATTAACCTTTCAGTATTAGTTCGGTAACCTTTGAGTGTTAGTTCAGTATTTTCTTTTCTCAACACTACCAAGCTTTAGACTTAGCAGACAACATTCCGACACATTCAAAAAATTCATTGATGTATATAGTTATTGTTTTCTACTTTCCAACTATAAATAAAGGTGGATCACCACAGATAAATCTATCTTTTTCACAATTAAGAATACTCATTTTATCCTAAAACAGAGTAATTACTGACTTAGGCATCGGAGTCTTCTCACTGGAGCTTGATCAAATAATCTCTTGTTTTGCAGGTGACAGGTCAACCAGTGAAGAATCTTAACTTTAACTCAATAAAGAGTCCTAAAAATTAACCTCATCAATAATGAATAATATGCGGATTTAAAAAAATAACATTTTTGTAATTTAATATTCAGCTTGTACATTTTATACACAAAAATTATATACAAATAACAGTACCTAAAAAAAAATAGAGACGCGTAAAGAAAAAGACACACACAGGGAAGTTTGACGGAAGTTGACCCAAAAGAGCAAACATTATATTAGTCGAAAATAGCAAACCGTTCTGTTGAACTGCCAACTGTGTCTGTGAGAAAACAAAGTTTATAAAAAGTTCTGAAATTTGGCTGAGAATTATAACTTTAAATATCCCTCCGAGCTCGGCTGATAAAAGGAACTGCATTGTCGGTTCTATATAAACTCTTTTAAAATTTAATTATGTCTAAATTGCCTTTGCATGGCCATTTTTAATTATTAAAATTAATTGATTTTTATTGTTTGTTTATAAACCATATTAATAAAATTGTGTGGGTTCTTCAGAATAATATTGTATTCATTATTTGACAGAAATGTCCTTTTCTTTTCTTTTCTTTTCTTTTCTTTTTTTGGAAAAATTTTAAAAAGAAATATATGCTAAAATTACGTGAGAATTTCTTCTTTTTTTTATTCCTCGAATATCAATCTTTTATTTTTATGTAAGATCTAAATTTAGTTGAATCTCAATTTTCAAGTCAAATCCATATAAAAATTTGTTTTTCACAAATTTTATTATAAACTCTCCTAAATATGAAATTGTATTAAATTAATTATTAATATATTCTATGATTTCAAATCGAAACAGAATGTGGAAATAAAAGTTTATGTACACATATAAAATATAATAATAACTTAATAAATATATGTACACATATAAAATATAATAATAACTTAATAAATATAACCACATTCTATTTTTATATAATAATTAAAGTAAAAAATTAAAAGTAAAAAATAAAAAATTATTATAAAATAAAAAAATTAGGGATGCAATTTCAATTTCTAAATATTCACTATCTTCAGTCTAACCAGTTGTAAGTCCATTATTACCCAAGCTATAGAAAATTAACATATTCAATTAATCTTACATCAAATTGTAAATATCTATATAATATAAGTCAAGGAAAGAAAAAGTGCTATTAGATTCTTCCATCATCAAAATTTTAAAATACATTATTTCTATTTTTTTAAAAAAATTAATTTTCATTTAATTTTAATAACTTTTATAAAATTTAAAATTTAATAAATTCAAATAATTTTAACTTAATATAATTTCATAATATTAATTAAATAAATTATATTTATAACTTTTAATCTTTTATAAATTAATTGCACATTATTATTAAATATTGATTTATTTATTTTTTTAAAAATTTAAAAAGTTACAAAAGTATATGTATGACTCTTAAAAAATATTAATTTTAACCTTCATAATAAAATTAATTATAAATTAATAATTTATTTTTAATAATTAATTTATATATTTTTAAAAATTTAAAATTAAACAATAAAATATATGAGTTTTGACATTTCTAAGTTTGTTTTAGTTTCTATTTTTTTATTTTTTCTCATTTTAACATAATTTATAATTTATTTATAGTAAAAAATATATGTGGATTCTATTTTTAATTAGTAAAATTATTATGTTATGAAATAAAAAAATATATTTGCTCACCTATGTTGTGTCAATAAAATTATTATAAAAATTAAAATAAATATTTTATTTTATATTTTTTATAATAATATTTTTTATTAATTTATATATAAATTAATTTATATTTATTTATTAATAAATATATTTATTTATATTTGATTATTTTTGTTGCATAAAGCTGCATTAAAGCTATAAATATGCCCCTCCTTCTTTATTTAAATTCATTCTAAAATAAGTCTTTTTTCACTATAAAATCTTATTTTTCTTCTCTTTTTTATATTTCTCATTTGTAAATTTATTTTGATGGTATCTCAGTACGCAGATAAAATTAGCCAAATCTTATTAAATTATGATATTTATTATTATTTATTTAATAACTATTTTAAAATATAAGTATGGTAATATTTTATATAATTAATTATATATCTAAAAAATTTTATTTTAAAGAAAACTTGAATTAATAACAAAGAATAGCTTTTATTATTTAGAGGTCCCATTATTTTAACTACCATCAAATATTACAAATAATAATAATAATAAATAGAAAAAATGAATTTTGAAGTATTTAAAATTAGTAATTTTTTGATATTAAATTCATAAACTTTACTTTTATGAAATAGATCTCTCAAAATTTATAATTTATTAAAATTACATTATTTTTTAATAGAATTGGTTAACGACGTAAAATATTTTATTAATTAAAATATTAATACTATTAACTAATTTTATTAAAAAATGAATTAATTTATATGAATCTCAAAAACTGAGGGGCTAAATCTCACACAAATAAAATTTATGGGTTTAAAATTGCCAAAATGCTTTTTTCCTAATAAATAATGTCACATAATTTCATTTTACCAAATGAATGGCTAAGATTAAATTTTGGCCATCTAAAGGTCCAGATTCACCATGTACAGTCGCGTACGTGGTGCACCAAAGATTTGGTCTTCTTTGTTCTTTCTTATCTTTAAAATAATTTATTATTTTTATTTATATTATAATTTAAAAAATTATATTTTATTTATTATTATAAAATTCTCATAAGAGAGTCTCTTTTTTGTCTATCAATTGTCTTGTCTGACTGTCATTTTCTCAAGTGCTCTCCCAAGGCTTCTCCACTGGCCATAAACAAACTTTGCAGCCTTTCTTTGTCAGAACTCTCTTTCCCTGTATTTATGTATCTCTCTTACTCGTTCATTGTATGGCAGTATCTGCCAATAAGATATAAAAGAACCTCTCTGCAAAATGCCTTTCCAAACTTTCTCTTCATATTTCCAACTCCAAAACACCATCTTTCTCATTTCCTAAAAAAGCAAACCCAATTTTAAAAAATTACTTCTCTCTCTCTCTCTTTCTATGGACTTCTCTCTGAAACAGTGGAGAAACCAGCATGAGTCAGAACAAGAACAAGAACCAGAACATCAACAACAATCTTCTGTGAAGATGCCAAAACTACTCCTCTTAGATACCCGGCAGCAGCACCAAACACAACCACTACAACAAAACCCATCTGCAGCCTCTACTGCTCCTCTTCCCTTGTTTGTGTCTGAATCCAACAGTAAAATCATTAACTTGTCAGCTCTTCCAGATTCAACCTCAGCTGCCACCACCCGATTTCCCAGTAAGCTTCCTTTTTTTTTTTTTTCCTTTCTTTGTTTCCTTTTTCTTTTGCCGTTTACTTTCTTATATCTAACAAAGTTTTAGTTTCCTTCTATGGAAACTTTCTTGCTCTCTTTTTCATTTTTTTTATTAACATCTCTTTCTTTATTATCTTCTTCTTCTTTTTTTTAAGGGATGGGAGGGAGTTTCTTTAGCTTGGCTCAGTGGCAAGAGCTAGAGCTGCAAGCTTTGATCTACAGATACATGTTAGCTGGTGCTTCTGTTCCTCCTGAACTTCTTCAGCCAATCAAGAAAAGCCTTCTTCATTCTTCTCCTCATTTCCTCCACCACCCACTTCAACATTACTCTTATTATCAGCCCGCTTGTAAGTTTCAACTTGCTTTACTCTTTTTATCATTAATTACATGTTAATATGTTCTGTAATTCTTGATTTTCGCAATGCTCATAAAAATAATAGCCATTTATTATTATTATTAGTGTTCTTTTTTTTTTCATTGGATATTCGTTCTTTGGCCATTTGTTGCTTTTCTTGGTAAATATAACCTCGTGAAAATGTGTTTTCTTTGATTTTCTATCTTCCTGTACTAACAAAATCTTGCTTTTTTTTTTTTTTAAATTATTGAACTGTATGATAATGTTCTTGAGAGTCTCGACTCAATTATTGTATATAAATATAGTCTTTTTTTTTTTAATTTGTTTTGGGTATAAATATGCTTTATCAGTGTTGCAAACAGGGTATTGGGGAAGAGCAGCCTTGGATCCGGAGCCAGGCCGGTGTCGAAGAACAGACGGCAAGAAATGGAGGTGCTCGAGGGACGTGGTGGCCGGCCAGAAGTATTGCGAGCGCCACGTACATCGTGGCCGCAACCGTTCAAGAAAGCCTGTGGAAATCCCCACACCTACTTCCTCTACAATTATCACTACTACTTCTATTGGTGTTGGTGGTCGTGGCGGTGGTGGTGCTACGGGTAGCGCAGCAAGTGCTGCTTTTAACAGCCCCACACCCATTGTTGCACCATCTCTAGCAGCGGTGACTAATGGGACTAGTTTTTCTTTTTCTGGGCAATCGCCTTCCTATGATCTCCTCCACCTCAAAAATGGGTAATCTTGATTTTTTTTTCCTTTAATAATATGCGGAGGAAAAGAATACATAGAACTCGAATTCGAGATATAAAAGAAATCAGCTTATGGCTCTTGCCACCAAACAAAATCTTGGTCGTTGGGTCTTGATTCTTGATGAATATATTAATATATATATATATATTAAATTTTGATTAATTAAGCTCTAATAAGCTGATTAAAATCTTAAGTTTTTATTATAAACATGGGTAATGTACAGTTAGAATTTGGATTTTTGATAATTTTGACAGAATATTTCTTACATGTAGTGAAATATGTCCCTTTTAGTAGGACCATATAATATTTTCTCATATCTGGGGAAAAGACCTTCAGATTCTGGACAAAGTAACCCTAGCCACAACTTTTGAAGATATTGTTTTTCATTGCTAATGCATTTTTATATTTAATATAATTTTTATTTTAAAATTTTTTTACGTTTATAAACTTTTTCTTTGTTTTGTTCTTTGGTTGATCTTTTTGCTCGTGTGCGCCTCATGTGTTTTTGTTCCTTTGCAGTTCCTCGGATTCCAAACCTGAATTCAAGGGCCTCTTTGGACCCCAAACTGAGGTTGCAAACAGAAGTGACGCTCACATTCTGAGGCATTTTTTTGATGATTGGCCGCGCTCACTACAAGAACCAGACAATGCAGGAAGCAATGCTAGTCCAATGAGCTCTGCAACTTGTCTCTCAATTTCAATGCCTGGAAACTCATCTTCAGATGTTTCGTTGAAATTGTCCGCAGGAAATATAGAGGAACTGACAGGCCCACGAGGCAGTAGCAATGAAAGGGAGCAGACCCAAGTGAATTGGACCGGTGGCTGGGGCACAACTCAAGTGTCTTCTTCAATGGGAGGACCTCTTGCTGAGGCACTGAGATCTTCCACCTCCAATTCATCTCCGACCAGTGTTCTACATCAGTTACTTCGTGGTTCTGCGTTGGAAACTAGCTATTTCAGCACTTGATTTGATTCTAGTTGTGTGTTGTATATACATTAATAATGAGTTGCGATCCCCTTTGCTTTTATGCTTCTTGTTTGTTTCTATAAAACATCCCAACTATAACTCCACCCTGTAAGATTTATTTGGATGGTAACAGGTAGCTTTTGAGTGTTTTTGGTTGGAAAAGTGGTATGATTTATCTGTTCCATGAATGCAACTTTCATTAGACCGCAAGCCGATCATAAGAACCTGTAGTCAAGAAGATACAGCTACTTATTCAAAGCATCATCAGTTTTCATGGAAGATGCACCACCAATTCCTAGTGCTTATACACAAAATTTTCGTCCCAGCTGGTCATAATAATTTAGCTTTGCCAAATGCTAAATAAAACATATACAGAATGCCATAGGAAACTTGCTATATTGTTTAAAAGGTTTCTACTCCCTATGATCTGAACCATTGTGCAATTTGGCGTGCATAGCTGCCCTTCAACTTGGATTTGATTACGTTGTCTTGGCTGGCAAGATGCTGACTGACAATGCAAATCTGTAAGGGTTGTGACATCAATTATAGGCTCAAATATATTTCGTTCAATGCAGATGCATACCAAGATCAATAGTGCCATTCCTGCTTCAAAAGAACCTATTGCAGATTAGACATCAGAGGAAGTGGGTTCAGCTGTGGATGGTTCAGCTATGATGGGTTCCTCTTCGTCCACTAATGCATAGACCACTGCAGTTCTACTTGGGGTATACACCGTGAAGGATCGAGGCCGGTTATCATACCACCCTTCCTGCACAAGTAATAAAAGTTTGAAGCCATTGTATGTTAACATGGGTGATCCAGAGTAGGAAAGTAAAATTCAGTTAACAATCTCAGGTGAATTTTCTTACAAAGCTGAAGTATTCAGCATTATGATCAAGCCTGCTGAAGCCTCCAAACAAGCGATCATCAGAATCCAAGACAATCTGGAAGAGGGAACAAAACATGAGTTAACTTAGGCATACAGAATATGCTTTGAAGTTCTGTGTTCCTGATATATTAGATGAACAGGACTCTTTGAATCAGAAAAGCTTTGCACAAACAAGATCAATGATGAACAGAGATCGCACAAAATAAAACGTTCAACCTGTGACATATGGTGAGGCCCACAGTTAAACAAAGTAATGTTTGTTGGTATATGGCCACTGTATCCTTTCATTATTTTGCTTTGGAAGCCTAAAAGGGAGATTATACCTTGTATTTTCCTGGCTTTAAGCAGCCAACTCGGTAGTCTGAATAGCTGTTAGTCCAATGAAAATTGAAGACAAAAACAAGGTTCCCTCTCTCAAAGACAATGATGCGGTCTCCTTCATCCTTTCGAGAGATATATTGGTGCTCAGAAGTCATGAACTGCATCAACAGTCACCTTCAAATTATATTCATTCCATTTTCAATTTTCCAGAAGAAACATGTATATGGAACAAAAGCAATGTGTAGCATACAATTCCAAAACTTGATATTTAATTATATTTATAAAAAATGAATTATCCACCTAGAATATAGCTTTCATGTGAGCATGAAAAGGAAACTGTAAAATTTGGTGGCTTTCTTCCAAGGCCCACAATAAATGTAAGAGATTATGATATGCAAGCTTTTCAATGATATATCATATGGAACCATAGATAGGGGTGAGCATTCAATTAATTGAACCAAATCAAATTGCAATTTAAATTTACCGAAGTTTTTAAAACCTCTAAAATAATAACTGAATTAAACATTTTATGTCCGATTTGAATTAATAAAATAATATTATTTTATATAAATATATATCAATATAAGAATAAAAATAAAATGAAATTTGTTATTAAAGATATTAAATATTAACAGTAAAAAATGCATAATTAATTAAATATTCACTAATAAAATTATATTTCATATATTAATAAATAAAAATTTGGTTAGTTTGGTTACTAAGGTAACTAAACCGAAAATAAAAAACCAATAATTTTCTAAATTAAAAACCAAATTGAATTGAATGAGAAAACCGAATTACCTATTACCGAAATAACTGAATTTCATTAGTTTTGGTTCGATTCTTTGGTTAAAACTGAATAATGCACACCCTTAACCACAGAAAAGTTAATCTGACCATTATCTTGAATGTCATCTATTATATTTAACTGGTGCGGCTATTCTGCCTTTCTTAGTATTCTAAAATTTCTTTTGTATCGTTATAAACCTAAAATTTTGAAGTTCACTATAGTATGTAAAATAATAATAGCTATCATTGCCAGTGGCGGAGCCAGCCTCTCAGGGAGAGGGAGGCAAAAGGAGGAGAGGGGGGCTGCGGGGGCTGAGCCTCCACCCTTATTGCTCCGGCCGGCAGAAACGATCCCTTCAAAATACACGTCCGGTGGCCTGCAGAGGGGTCGTCAGCCCCCACCCGACCCCACCTGGTTCCGCCCCTGATCATTGCTTGAAAAAATATCGGTAGATGGTATTGCATCTGTTTTGTTTGTATTGTTATAAACCTATAATTTTGAAGTTCTCTATAGAATGTAAAATAAAAATAGTATCAGTGCTTGAAAAAATCAGAAGACGGTGGTTATCATCATCCACCAAATAAGATTTCTAGGTTAAAGGGAATATATAAATAAGGGAATTTAACATGCATAGAAACAGAACTATCCAGTAAATTACTTCTTTTTCAGAAAAAAAAAAGATATCAACTACTACAATGGTAAATAATAGTCAGCATAACCCTATTGATAAATAGCTGAAATTTTCATTAAAGGACAAAAAAAGAATTGGTCATTATTTGGTAATGATTTGCTGATACATTGCTATTATCTATGATACTGTGGGATTCATTTGATGTGGCTTAGTGTCATCTCTTATTGTTGCTGAGAATATTCTGTTTCTTTGAAAACTTAGATGGAAATTTAAAACCATTAGATATTATAAAGAAATATGTTCGGTAATCACAATGGCCTTCTAACATATTGGGCTGTGAATAAATGCATACGTATTCTGCTATAGACCTAGAATGGAGGGATACAGTCTAGCAAAGATAGTACTGCCTCCTATGCCAAGATTAGCACTTAGACAAATGAAACACACAACTAGCAATTCATAGTTTCTTTTAGCATTATAGCAAATTAACTACATACGTGTGGATAACTTGTATACACAGGAGAACAATCAAAATGACAGTAATTGAATAGTATAATTGGAACTTACACCATAGGCTTCTTCAACATGCTGCATTGCCTTATCGAATTCTTGCATTCCGCGATATCTTAGATAAACTGCATTGCCCTGGATGTGCACAACCAACACAAATCAGATTACATCCAAATTTATCAAGAACCTATTCCTGAAACAGCTATTTTCACAAAAGGCACAAAAATTAACTATTGACAATGTAAATAGTCTTAACAAGACAAAAAAAAAGGTTATCTATTATTCTTCACAAAGATGATTACTTGCATTGGACACCACAAGCTTACTAATTATGAGCAGCACATAGTTCTTTGTGCGACTTTAACAAGATTAGTCTTTTTCTTGTTCTTAAATCATCTTCGTCAGCAATTGTCCCTATGACTTGGTAGAAGAATTAAACGGATATGGATCTGGACCATCTTATTCTATCACAGATTTATTGTTGCAAGGTTACGTTGGTTAGCATCCATTAGCAACAGATGCAAACTTCAGCAGATAATTGAATGCACAAGTGGGCTGCATGCTTATGACACACTTGGAACTGAAACATTTAGATATTTACATGTTTAAATAAGCATGTATCTTTATCAATGAGCTATGCCCGTAATGCTTTACCAAGACTGCTGGCTAGGCAATTCTGTCAAAAGCTATAGCGTATAATCAGTCTTTGAGTATTCAAAGCTTACAGAATACATGATTATGCTATCACTAGATCCACTTACTCCACATCTTTTTCTTCCTGTCAGCAAACAAAAAAAATCCTAATCATGATTATAAATTTCGTGCACCAAATAATTAAGCCTAAAAATTTAGGCTGGTCCTCCATTTATTGCATTGTATGGCTATATCAATAAGCAAGTTAATTGGTTTGATTTGTTTATGCTCCTGTTTGGCCGTTTGTTTCTTTAGCACTCGCTCACCTCTGGTATTAAACGACTCTTCAAAAATCAACAGTCTATGGAGATTTCAGATTCAATTATTAGAAAATTTCCCCATGATGTCATACAGCAGAACTAGCTTTATCATATAATATATGAGTTGTTAATGCCAATAGTAGATGACCCACAATGAAATCATCAAAAATTGCAAATAATAAAAATGAGTAACAAAATCACACAGAAAATTACCAAGTCAAATCTACGGCGACATTTATCATAACTGAAATTGTTTCCTGGAATTACTTTGCCACTGGGAAGCTGTTGATCGCCTCTTGGAAAATCAATCCACTCTAATCAATGAAAAATAAAGATTTAGAAAACCAAATAGTTGATCGATGGCCGGAATATTAACTCATTCTGTAATGATAAATCCAAAGAAAGACACTGAGAATAATAATAACCAGATTAATTGAGTTAAGAAATCTTACCAGGATGTCCAAATTCATTTCCCATAAAATTCAAATATCCTTCTCCACCTAATCCCATGGTAATAAGTCTGATCATTTTATGCAAAGCTATTCCACGATCTATAAGTGAGGTAGATGGTCTGTCCAGAGCCATGAAGTCATACATATCCTAAGAAAAGAAACTTAATATAAGATGGAAGAGGATATAAACCATAAAGTTTTCCTGGCTTGTGCTTAAATGCAAATTATTTTAAGAAGCTCTTTCACCCAAACATATCAATGATGAAAAGCAGTCAGTAAACCAACTTAATGTTAAATTCAGTGTGACACAGTACCCAACAACAAATTTCATTACATTTTTCAATCAGAATTCACAACTCCGCCTATACATGAGTTTCGTGTGTATAACCGGTCCCAAACCCGAATAAAGGAGAAGGATTACGGTAGGTGACAGCCAGCATAAAACTTTTGTCACATCTCATAATATGAATTCTAATAATAATATCGTTGAGGCGTTCTCTACTTGCGACGCGCTACATTGGAGCCTGGATATAGTGAAGAATAAGCAAGAGTGTAGAGCATTCCTCGAATGCGACGCATCATGTCGGCGCCGGGATGTGATGCATAATAAACAAAGGTTCTCACATCATGGACGGGTGTGGATAAAGAAATTAGTCCAAAATACGAGTAACACGAGTAATACGAGAGATATATGTTCAGATAATGGTAAAAGATTCTATAGGAAGAAGCATAAGAAAGAACAAGTAAGGAGTAAGATCAGAATATAAACTTGGAATATTGGATCTCTTACAGGTAAACTGAGAGAACTTGTTGATACTATGGAAAGAAGAAAAATTAGTATTGCTTGTATTCAATAGACTAAATGGGTTAGAGAAAAAAGTAAAGAAGTTGAGAATACTAGGTATAAAGTGTGGTATACAAGTACAAATAGAAGTAAAAACAGAGTAGGTATAATTTTGCATCGAAACCTAAAAGAGACGGTTATAGCGGTAAAAAGAGTAAGCGATATGATTATTTCAATTAAACTTGTGCTCCAGAATGAGACCATCAACATAGTTAGTACATATGCCCCTCAAGTTGGATTGGACGGGGAGAACAAGTAAAAATTTTGGGATGATATGGATGAACTTATGCGAGAAATTCCAAATGATGAAAACATTTTCATAGGAGACTTAAATGGACATGTAGAAAAAGACAGTAGATTTTGAGAAAGTACATGGAGGGTATGGTTTTGGAATTAGAAATGAAGAAAGTAAGAGTATCCTTGATTTTGCTTTATCCTATGGTTTGATTCTGGTAAACACATTTATAAAAACAAAATCACATATAGTGACCTTTAAAAGTGGGTAAAATAGAAGTCAGATTGACTTCATACTCACAAGAAAAGCCAATCGAACTTGATGCAAGGATTGAAAGGTTATTCCGGGTGAGGCTTTGACCACTCAGCATAGGTTAGTGGTTTTGGATATCAAGTTTAAAAGGTTGACTAGTAGGCCAAGGAGGAACAATATTTCTAAGATTAGGTGGTGGACTTTAAAAGGTGAAAAATAATTATTGCTCAAGGATGAGTTGGTCAAAGCTAGAGGGTGGGAGGAAGATGTGAGTATGTCATCAAATGATATGTGGATAGGAATATCTACAACGATTAAAGGACTAGCCAGAAAAATTCTTGAAGAATCTAAAGGGCGTGAACATCTCTCGAAGGAGTCCTAGTGGTGGAATAAGGAAGTGCAAAAGGCGGTAAGAAGTAAAAGGGAATGGTATAAGAGTTTGCCCAAGTGTAATAACAATGATGCTTTTGAGCAGTACAAACAAGCAAAAAAAATGCTAAAAAGGCAGTTAGTCAAGCAAGAGCACAATCTTTAGAGAGTTTGTTTGAGAAACTTGGAACAAAGGAAGGAAAAAAGTTATCTACAAATTGGCTAAGATAAGGGAAAAAAAATGCCGTGATTTAAACCAAGTTAAGTGCATTAAAGATAAAGATAATAAGGTTCTGGTCCAAGAAGGGGATATTAAGAAACGATGGAGAAGCTATTTTAAGAAACTTCTTAATGGCAACCATAGTGATAACATTGAAGGTTTAGACGTTAAGCCGGAGAAAAATGTGAAATGCACTAGACAGATTAGGTTTTCGAAAGTTAAAGAAGCTTTGAAGATGATGAAAGTTGGTAAAGCCTGTGGACCAGATGGGATATCTATTGAGGTTTGAAAATATTTGGGAGATACAGAAGTTGCATGGTTGACATCTTTGTTCAATAAGATCTCAAGTACAAGGAAAATGCTTAATGAATGGAGATAAAGTAATTTGATACCTATTTTTAAGAATAAAGGAGATATTCAAAATTGCTCAAATTATAGAGGTATAAAGCTTATGAGCCACACTATAAAATTGTGGGAGAGAGTTGTAGAACATCGTTTGTGGTTAGATACTTGTATCTCCTCAAATCAGTTTGACTTTATGCCTGGTCGATCAACTATGAAAGCTATTTTTCTTATAAGAGATTTGATGAAAAAGTATAGAGAGATGGACTTACATATGATTTTTATTGACTTGAAAAAAACATATGATAGAATCCCTAAAGAAGTTTTATGGTGGGTCCTAGAACGTAGGGAAATATCTATACGATATATCAAAGTCTTGAAGGATATGTATGAGGGAGTTATCACCAGTGTCCGCACTGTGGGAGGGGATACTAATGATTTTTCCGTTTCTATTAGATTACACCAAGATTCAGCTTTGACCCCTTATCTTTTCGCCTTGGTCATGGATGAGCTAACAAGACATATACAAAATGACATCCCTTGATGTATGATATTTGCAGATGATATTATATTAATAGATAAGACTCAAGCATGAGTAAGTCAAAAGTTGAAGTTATGGAGAAGCAATTTAGAATTTAAGAGTTTTAAGCTAAGTAGGACTAAGACTGAGTATATGCATTGTAGATTTAATAGCGAGAATAGAGAAAGATACAAAATTATTTTAGACGGAATAACAGTACCTCATAGTACTTATTTTAAATACCTTGGCTCTATTCTTCAAGAAGATGGGAGTTGCGAAGAAGATGTAAATCATAGGATTAAAGCTGGTTGGAAGAAGTGGATGGGTGTTACAGGAGTTCTATGTGATCGAAAGATGCCAATTAAATTAAAAGGAAAGTTTTACCGCACTGCAATACGACCTGCGATAATGTATGGTAGTGAGTGTTGGGCAGTAAAAGAACAACACATGAGTAAAATGCATGTTGCGAAAATGAGAATGATAAGATGGATGTGTGGTCATACTAGAATGAATAGAATCCGCAATGAGTGCATTAGAGAAAAAGTGGGGGTACCTATTGAGGATAAGATAAGAGAGCATAGATTGAGATGGTTTGGCCATGCGAAACGAAGACCTAACGATGCGCCGGTTAGAAAAATCGAACAAATTAGAATAGATATAGCTAAGAGAGGCAGAGGTAATCCTAAACTGACTTGGTCAAAGGTGGTCCAAAATGATCTTATGATGTTATATCTATCAGAAGAGATAACCCTAAATCGTATTGAGTGGAAAAGAAGAATCCATATAGCCGACTCCAATTGACTTGGGATTAAGGCTTTGTTGAGATGAGTTGAGTTTCAATCAGAATTCACCTTGATCACGATATAAATGCAGGCTTTCACTTGGGATTCATTTCCCATGTCCTCCCAAACTTAATTCACAATTCACACATTGGAAAAGGAAGGAAAAGTCAAATGAAATGAATGAAAGGACCAAATTTTAGTTTAAAACAACAATAGGTTTGTCTTTGTCATTTTTCCAATATATGTTTGTGAATGGCAAGTACAAAAACTTTTCATAGATAAAGCAATGCATTAGTGTTGCAGATAAATTGAAGAGCTTAAAACATGATAAAGCATGAAACATGTAGGCTATGAACTTCTCTGATATTATACTCTAGTTTTCAATCTTCCTCCAGTAAAAACCTTCCTTCCATTTCAACTTCCAAAATAACCTTTCAAAATAAAAAATTCAATGATAATAATTGTACATTCTAGATGGACAATTTAAGCTTCCTTGTGACATATGCATCAGTTTGGCATTACAAAATGCCTCACTTTGTATTATGCAAAAACAAATAACACCATTTCATGATGAAGCAACTCTTTCACTATGCATTCTTTTCATGGTATGCCTGCCTGTTGAACCACCAATTATCTAAGATACCAAAGATTCAAGACTAGGGTTATAATCGAACCGAGTGGAGCTTTCTCATCATAAAATAGTTGAGTTCAAACTCGAACCAAGCCCGAACTGAGCCCAAACTTGTATCGAGTCAGCTAATATATGATGTATTTCGAGCTTGATTTCAATAAGTTTAACGAGCCGAGTATTTCTTAGCTTGAGCTTGACTCATTCAACAAGTGAACAGTTCAAGCTTGAATCTGAATGAGTTTTTACCAAGTTGAGCTCAAATAACTTGACTCATTTACTGCCCTAGATTCAACTAATTTTTTTACCTTTATTTTTGGTAATAATTATTGTCTAGAAGTCTATTTCTAATCCTCCAAGCTACCAACAAAAAGAAGAACTATACCATTTGATCACTCTTATCAGCTAAAAAAAATTGTAAAAATAAAGCATCATGGGGGATTGTGTCATGAATCCATTGATTCTATATAGCTTATTACCACCCCTTGCCCAAAAACACAGGTCTCCGTAAAGTCGTAAGACCATGTATGAGGGCTGACGCCTGCCCAGTGTTGAAAGATCAAGTAAGTTAGAGACCTGATGACAGGGGAGCCGGCGACCGAAGCCCCGGTGAACGGCGTCCGTAACTATAACGGTCCTAAGGTAGTGAAATTCCTTGTCGGGTAAGTTCCGACCCGCACAAAAGGCGTAACGATTTGGGCACTGTCTCGAAGAGAGGCTCGGTGAAATAGATATGTATGTGAAGATACAGACTATCTGCACCTGGACAAAAAGACCCTATGATGCTTCACTATTCCCAAAGCAAGGGGTTCTCAAGAATCAGTTTTCCTTTTATAAGGGCTAATAAAATCATTTATTTTGGCTTTTTGACTCCATATTGTAGGGTGGATCTCGAAAGATATGAAACACCTCCCTCCAAGCCGTACATACGACTTTCATCGAATACGGCTTTCCACAGAATTCTATATGACTTTTCGAACTCTGTCTGTTGCTCACTATAGGCTCAGGAAACAAAGATAAGATGTGTACAAACGAGATATCCAGCAACAAGAAGAAAGAAAATGATTGAATAGAGAAACTCCCGAGCATTTGGCGATCTATATGACATAATGGAGTTTCTAATACTTGAGTAAAAAATAACATATTTTTGTTTAAAAAATCAACATAAACAAAATGTTTAAGCTTCTCACATAATTATAGCAGGCAATATACACTAAACTTTTTATTGGCAGTGATGTCCAAGTTCAAGTTTTCAACATATGGATATAAAACATCATAGCAAGTAATAGTAGAAGATATATGATGTGTATTCAATCGCATCCTTGACAATAAGTGTATAGACATTTAAGGTGGAGTGATGAGCACAATATCAATGAGCAGAAATTTCTCTAACCTTGTCCATCAACCAAAATGCAATAGTTTTGTCACCAACAAGAGCTTGGTCATGACTTTCAGCGTAAGCAACACACTTTTCTAACCATCTTCTGTTGGTAAGTGTGTGTACAATGTCACCCATTCTCCAATCCTCGTCCCTCTTCCTACACCCAGTATCAATGTGAAGCAAAATAATATATTAGATTTGATCTTACACCTTGAACCTAACATCAATGATGCAGAAGAAGTTGTAAACGATTTTGACAGCAACATACTGAAGAATCTCAATCCATTTATCAGCAATTGCCATGTGAAGCCGATAATCAAATCCAACACCACCATCTTCAACTGGAATGCCAAATGTTGGCATTCCACTAACCTGTAAAGAGAGCAATTCTCATTACAAACAGCAGTGTGAAGGGCATGAGAATTTTATCAGATCAAGTAGAGTCCTCAAATAATTTCTCCATATTTGGGACTAACTCACATCTTCACCAATGGTGACCACCTCAGGGAAGAGACCATGAATCATATCATTCACAAGCATCAAATATACCACAGCATCTACATCAGTTGCATATCCAAAGTACTCATTGTAGTTGCCAGTAAAAGCTACCTACATCAAACTCACAAGGATTTATGTGAGGGAAGGATACTGGCAAAGCAAATGTTAAAAAAAACAAATCAATGAGTTGCATCATTAATAGCTAAATGCCAAAAGAACCTCATTAGACTCACCAACAGTACTCAGTATAAGGTTCCATTAACTCAAACTAAGAATCAAATTCAAAAAAAAAAAAATACAAAAGCAAAGTTTCTGTTTTCCTATCCTACAATTAGGCATGCACACTAACAAAAAGCCAATCAACTTCTAAAAAAAAATAAAAGAGATTGTTCTTCGCTAAGAAAAACAAGAAAGTTTCCAAGCTACAAAAATGATACCTGCAACCCATGGTGAGTGTACATCATTGAAGTCACGCCATCAAATCTGAACCCATCAAACTTATACTCCTCCAACCACCATCTTGCATTCGAAAGAAGAAACCTTAGTACCTAAATCAATAAGCAAGAATTGGTCCTGATCAATGACAGGACAAAGGAAAAAATAACATGGTAAAACTCAGTACAATAAAATTTCTCAAGCTTCAAACAGTCACATACTTCCCAGCTTCCATAGTTGAAAAGGCGAGAGTCCCACATCCAATGATAACCCCGAGATCCAGAGTGAAAGTAGTGACTATCAGTACCATCAAACATGTTCAGCCCATCCAAAGTATTATTTGATGCATGGCTGGATTTGTTTGACGTGTGTTGTTGAAAAACAAGCCAAAATATTAGTAAATGGACTGAAATAATTAGAGGCAATTTAATTCTACTGAGATCTATGGTAAAAAAAAATCCCAATAGGATCTCAGGTAACAGAAAATAAGAGAACATTTTCCATCATCAAAATGATCACAAGATGCTAAACAAGTTTCAGCAAACAACATGCACAAGAAGGTATTTGCTAGCACATAAAATTGTGTTGCCCCAGAAAGGAGTGTCTGTCCATAACTTTAGATAAGGATGAATTCATCTTGCAACTAACAACCTTCTAGCTGTAACCTCAGGTGCAGTTATATGTGAATAAAATGAATATTCGGTCAAAAAACATAAGATAGCTTACAAAAACTCAAGTTCAAGTTGTTCGGCTCCTTTAAGAACAAGGGTTAACCAAATTGAACATTTTAACAGTTACCCAAACGGAATTGAGCTTAGAGGTTGCGGGTGAAAAAAATAGTAGTAGAGAGATGCGTGTGGACCATTAAACCCACCCTCCGAACATCTAACAAATGACCAATTAATTCTCTAATATCATCAAGACTTAAAATGTCCACAGCTACCTTTGATGTTTTATGGCAATAGTTACCTATGAACAATATCCATGAGAACAAGCAGACCTAACTCATGAGCTTTATCTATCAGCGACTTCAGCTCATCAGGAGTTCCAAATCGGCTGCTAGGTGCGAAAAAGTTTGTGACATGGTACCTGTAACAAAGGGAACTCATGATTTATGAGATCATAGGGAAGCAAGCACTCCTACCAACACAAGCCAACGGTGGACAAAAATTAAAATAAATAGAGGAACAATGAAGATGGAGCTCATCCAAACAAAGACTATACCCAAAACTAGCATAATATGAGTGCTCCTGTATAGCCATGATCTGAACAGCATTGTAGCCAAGCATTTTGATGCGAGGAAGCACTTCGTCTCTAAAGTTGACATATGTATTAATTACTGGCTCCTGTATTTCAAAAGATGGTGATATTGTGACTGGGAAAAGACTACAGCGAAAAGAAAGAAAGAAAAATAGATACAAAGATTTTAAGTAAAGGTCATCGCACAACATAAAAAGATTGATTATCCACCTCATTAGGTCAGAGATTTAAGTCAACTAGATATTTTCGTCTAATAACACAACAAACAATTTGAAGCATACAAAATCGAAACAAATAAAAGTATATCTGTCTAAGGCACTGTATATAAACTAATGTGCCAGAGCTGTATTTTGAATAGGGTGACAAGTGAGCAAAGCCAACCTGTGGTTTGGCACGCTCAAGTGCAAAAAAAGGATGAACCTCATAGTTCTATCAATTGAAATAAGTTATAAATGAAACAATTCAAAATTTTAATTAAAAAAAGTACAAAAAAAAAATTCAATTTTGACACTCAAGCCCTACCCCATTATTAAAATGAATAAAAAAGACAAGCTAAGAGTTTTACCAATTAAAGTAAGTTGAAAATGAATAAATTTAATGAAGAAGTCAACAACTAATGTACTTAACTATACATATTTTTTAAATCTTATGGCGAGTGACATATTTTATAACTTTTAGGGAATAAAATAACAAGTAAACGAAATTTATAAAATTGTTTTTTGCTTGGGATTCTTTCATCAGAGGTTTTAAACACACACTTTCAATCAAATAATTAATAGGTCCACAGGCTGGCTCATAAGGCTAAATGAGACAAGTTTCACGTAAGATGCCGAATGCCTGGAGGAAGAGTATCCTCGTACCCATATATAAAAATAAGGGAGACATTCAATGCTGTACAAATTATCGGGGTATCAAACTTAAGAGCCATACTATGAAATTATGGGAAATGATTATTGAACACAGATTGAGGAAGCTTACAAGAGTTTCGGAGAATCAGTTTGGGTTTATGCCAGGGAGATCTACCATGGAGGCTATTTCTCTTCTAAGAAGACTAATGGAATTGTATCAAGAGAAGAAGAAAGATCTCCACATGGTATTTATTAACTTGGAGAAAGCCTATGATAGAGTACCAAGAGAAGTGTTATGGTGGGTTTTGAAGAGGAAAGGAGTCAGCGGCAAATATATCAACATCATCAAGGACATGTATGAGAATGCATCCACTAGTGTGAAAACACCTGGTGGAGACATTGAGGCTTTCCCCATTACTACCGGATTGCATCAAGGTTCGGCCATGAGTCCATACTTATTTACCCTGGTTATGGACGAGCTAACCAGAAGCATACAAGACGATGTTCCTTGGTGTATGTTATTTGCTGATGACATTATTTTAATTGATGAGACTAGTGCTGGTGTAAACCGTAAGTTGGAAGTGTGGAGAAAAACCCTCGAAGACAAGGGTTTTAAGTTAAGTAGGAGTAAAACGGAATATATGCACTGTGAGTTCAGTCTAAGGAAGAAGCAGGAACATGAGGTTAAGTTGGATGAAGTTTTGGTGCCTAAAACCAAGCAGTTCAAATATTTGGGTTCGGTGTTCCAGAATGATGGCCGTATAGATGAAGATGTGGCTCACAGAATACAGGTAGGGTGGTTGAAGTGGAAGGGTGCGACCGGGGTTCTATGTGATAAGAAAATACCTCTGAAAGTGAAAGGTAAATTCTATAGGACGGTTGTTAGGCCTGCGATGCTTTATGGTAGTGAGTGTTGGGCACCAACAGGACAACATTTGCATAAGATGAGTGTGGCAGAAATGAGGATGCTAAGATGGATGTGTGGACATACCAGACTGGACAAAATTAAGAATGTTCATATTCGACAAAAAGTCCAAGTAGCGGATGTCGGAGATAAGGTGAGGGAAGGAAGACTTAGATGGTATGGACATGTTTTAAGAATACCTCCTAATGCTGCGGTTCGTAAGTGTGAGAATTTGTTGATTGAGGGGGCTAGAGGTCGTGGAAGACCTAGAACTGTGTGGAAGGAGGTGATAGCAAGAGACTTACGTGCCTTAGATCTTGATGCGGATTTGATTAATGACAGACTTGAATGGAGACGTAAAATCCGTGTCTTGGAAGGGGCCTAAGGCTGGAGTATCTTTTTTGGTGTCTTTTGAGCTTATTTTATTGAGGATCCATACAGCCGACCCCAACTTGTTTGGGACTAAGGCTTAGTTGTTGTTGTTGTTGTTGTTGTCAAACAAATTTTCTAAGCAAGCTTGAGCTACAGTTTTTTACTCAGTTTTATCGAGTAACTTCAACCCATAATGAAAGTGTTCAAGTGAGATGTTATTGAGTCAAGCTCTGAGTAGTTTACAATCAACTTGAATCATTTGCAGTCCTCATTTTGAAAAGAAATGGAATGAGACAAACTTTTTAGTTTTTATTTTTTTGGGAAAACTTAACTAAGAGTTTCACTCTTTGCAGAATGAAAGAACTTCTGCCCTTCATGTGCAGCTCAAGTCAATTTAGAATATTTTTGAGGAAGAGTGAAATGTCAAATGAAAATTCCCAGGAGAATAACATTAAGGTAAGGGAAACTGAGCAATTTCCTATCCATTAATCTAGTTATGGGCTCTTATATTTAAAAGAGTTCCTCTTTTCTTTACATGACAGCACTGAAAAGCAGACATTTCAGCTCCTCTTTCATCAAGAATGCTTGCATCAGTATTATGTATAATCCTACTTGGTGTTTTTTCCTAAATCATGCCAAAACAAGTATCACCTTTTCTAGGCCATAACACAGAACAAGGTTGCTAGTTGTTAAAGTGCTGAGATTTTTGTTCCGAAGTCTAAAGCTAAATTAGTAAAGTGCTTTGGAGGGAAATTTGCATAGAAGCTTGCTATCACCAGTCAGTCAGTTAGTATGGTTAGGTAGAAAGTTAGTTTACTTGTAGGAAGGACAGAAATAGCTAAGCATGAGTTGAGGGTATCGGACTGTCTTAAGGCTATTCTTTTGTATCTTTTCTAAGTAAACTCTCATGTGTGTAAAGAGTTAAAAAGAGAAATCAATATACAGTAGTTTGCTGCCTACTGAGGTTTAATTCCAGAACCAGTGCTTCTGTGTGCTATGTCAGTGAATTCCCTGCTCTACCATTTCCCAACACTAGTTGAAAAACTAAAAGACACTATTTAGCACACATATAATATTGTGATTGCATTTCTAACAAAACTCCACTTCATAGAAGCCTTTGGCCTTTTCAGATCACCTCCGTGGTATAAGTAAAATAAATAAATAAATTCTTTTTGAGTTGCTCATTATTGGAATATCACAACAATTGAGCCCCAATATTTTGAGATAGTGACAAGTCCTTAAAGATGAAATTAGCAGTGCAAAGAATAGTATTGAATCAAAACTTTTACATGAGTGACAAGGGGCAAAGATGCACACCGTACTACTCATCCCAACATGTGACTCATAAATCCTAAGTGATTTCGGTCTCTTTGGCGGAGGATGTTGAAACACATACTTCTCCTGTAAAAGAAAAGGACAAGAGCATCAACGAAAAATCAAGTCACCGAGAGAGGGTCAAGAAAATAGAGTAGTTCAACAGAGTTTGCAATCTTAGTCTTTTCAGAAAAATCAAATGCTACAAACATTTGTCAGTTCCTTACAGAAAAAGAATTGAAAAAGCTCCATACAGCTTTTAGTAACAGCACATGGATCATAATGTTTAAACTAGGATTCAACTAGTAAACTTTTGATATTGATGTTTATCGGTAAGAAAAGAAAAATCATCACTAAGATATTTTCTAAACTTTATGAACCATGATCATGTGCAATATAGAAAAAATCTAGTTCCTACCCATAAGTGTGATTTTCAGGTGTTGCATAATGTTATTTCTGGTCTTGGAAGTGGCCACCTCAAATAAAAAGGCTGAAGATTAAGTTATTGGATACTTGGCAGGACCAACAATGGATAACACCTTTCCCAAGCTTTCTCAAAGCCTGTTTTAACTATTACTAATATTAATGCCAAATTTTGACCCTTTTTATGCTGCATTTTATGACTTGAATCCCGTAATATTTTCGACATATAGTTCAAAGTCTCAAAATGTTCCAGAAAAAACTGAGAGAGAAGAAAATGAGAGAAACTACCTCTTTTGGTGGATCATAGTATATGCCATTGTATGGGATTTCACCAGGCGCCTGCACTGAGAACTTGATCCAAGCAGGAACAGAGTCTTTGATACCAGAGGGAGTATCCATTCGTATCTACATTCATATGGTCAAATTAAGGCTTGTCTCTGAGATTAGGAGTTTTACATTCACAATATACAATATATTCAAACATTGTTAGCACAATTTTGAAGTTGCATGAACTCAAAGGCCTTAAAAATATGATAGTTATTTTTTTACTAAATAATAATGAATCCCAACTGATAAATGGCAGTATGCTCTATTTACAGTGATTTCAAGTACTTGGATGGAGAGAAATAGCATGTCTTTAAGACACAAGCACCGCCAATTCCATGGTTAAATATTCAGGGACAAAGGGGCTAATAAAGAAAAGAAGTCGCACTAGTATTTTCATTTCTATCATTTCATACTATCTTTGTAATACCCCCTTCCAATCTTATTATAAATTTCTTCATTTATAAATTAAAAACAATAATAAAAAAGAACATTTAAATCCAGAAAGTTATTAATCTTTGGACCTATGACCTACACCAGATATGTTGATTAGTAACAACACTAGTCCACGACCAGCAGTGACAGATAGTTTAAAGATAATTTTGTCACCTAGCAAACATGCCAACATGTCAGTTTCATGCTAGCTGAGCTTTCATCACTTTTGATCTCCATGAAACATCAGATTGCTATTGTCTTGCAGATGCCAGACTAACATTTCTCAAATATCAAGTAAGAATAATCATTTTACAGATTCAGATACCAGCATCATTTTCCTTATATTGCTAACATCTGTGTTCTGTTTAAAGTTGCTTCATTTCACATGATTCACTAGCTATTATACGATAACCTATCCTTTGTACGACGTATCCTAGCCTCGGTTTCGGGTAAGTTCAACAAAACAATCATATTAGTTTATTTTCTTGAAGAAAAAAAAAATAGAACATGGAAATTAACGAGCACTGAGAGTCAAATTTGAAGTATAAACTTGAATAATGTACAATAATATTCCAAAATTCTTTCTTGAGAAATAGTACCTTCACTCGAGAACCATGGGGAATTGGTGGTGAACCATCTGCATTATTTGGCAAAAAGATCTCCCAGACACCAAACTCGTCCTGCATGGGCAGTGAGTTTTTCAGACATCACAAGAGATCTAACTGAAGAAGCATTCAAACACAGCAAGAAAACTACACTCTTCATCCCCCCACCCCCTCCCTCCGGCCGGGAAAAAAAAAGAGTCCTTTCTAATCCAACCAAATCGTATTACACCCTTCCTCATGTTTAATCTGGCATCAAGGTGATTCAATAATACTGCTAAGGCAAATCTCTCTCCCTCTCCCTCTCTCTTCTCCCACTCCCATCCTCCTTCCCCATGTTCTATGCCAGTTAAGGTGGTCCAAGCATAAAGTCAATGCAAAAACAAATGTGAACATGCAAAGTTGTAGATTTTCAGCCAGACACATTTCAGCAAGCAGTGCCAAATGCATAAAATAATATAATACATGGAAAATCTTATAGATGATTGATCCGCATTCAACCATTTCAAAAATAAATATCAAAATATAATTCTATTAAACAATTCAAAGACTTTGACAAAAAACAATCTAGTGAAGTGAAACATTTTTTTCTTTTTTTTTTTTAATTCAAGGAAGGAGGATGTGGGAATTTGAAAATTCCTGAACTAGTATTAGCGAGGAGGGATTTGAATCTTAGTATTCATTGTCTGGCTATGGCTTCCCCAAAGCTTGCGGTTGTCATCAATCCTGTCATATGATCTAGTCTTACAAGTCCCATGGCCATATGAAGGTCTTAACAACAAGCAGCTTTTTTTGTTTATGAAAAAAAAATTAATCATTTGGGAAAAATGATAATTGAAGTTTTTGGGAAAAAAATAAGGTAAAGGACGCAACAAACAATACACTGAAAACAAATACAGCTAGAGTTTTGTTGTAAAATGAGAGAGGAGGCAATTTCCAATCTATTAATCATCGGATGAACAGATTAGCCAAATAACCATGAATAATATCAGTTCAGTACAGGGGAAAAAGTTAATGGCTGGATTACACTCAACAAAGCAGTGAAAGGGCATACCTGAGTCATGACATCTGCATTTGGATTCCAGTTGTTAAAATCTCCAATCAATGCAGCCCACTGAAAACATAATAATATCCAGTACATTAGACAAGAACATCCGCTTTCACACTATCACAAGAAAAATCATTTATCCTTGTGACTCAAATGATGAACCACGAAGAAGAAAACACTTGAACAAATTGATGAAGAATTGTATAATTAGATTACTACAGCATGTTCTCTGAGGTCATTCCTGCACACGTGAGCATTTTGCAATACAGTACTATAACCAAGCAGATGGCATTCTTGCCAAAACCTGAACTGAAATGTCACCATGTTGAAAGCATGCAGTCCTAAGAATGCCATATTTTGGGAGCAGATGTATTAATAACATTAAAAATACAATATAGAAATGGGTAGATACAAACCTTAGCTCCTGGTGCCCATTCCCTATATGTTATTCCAGTTTCACTGAAATGCAGCAGAAGTTGTAATTAGCAACGGTGAGATATGCCAATAGTGAAGTATTGTTTCAGCAAAATTAACTTGATTGATTAAACTTCTTCACTAGAATTGCAAAATCATTATTTTAATTTACTGCTTATTTAAATGCAGTAACTGAAGTTAAAAACCCATATAGTGAACATATGCAACAATTTAATCGAACAAAAACATAAATAAAGCCACATCAAAGAAATCAATAAAAGTATTCAATTTATCAGGCCAGTACAACCTCTTTCAAAGAACACCTGGGATACAAAAGTAAATTCTTTTAATCTGCTACACTAATCTGCCTAATCCAAACTAATGATCGCCATTTCTACGTAAAATTAGTTTTCCACTACCTTTCCACCTCGGATATTTTCTCATTATTTTTCAATTACATTGACATGAAAAAAAGTTACACCAGGAAAAGATCCTGAATTGAATAACAGACAGACATATATAAATTACAATCTTCATGCAACACGAGAAAAATCAAGGAAATCAAACTGCAGGCATCAGAGCAACACTAATACCTGCGAGAAAAACCAAACTTTTCATAGCCTTGAGAAAATGCATCCAAACCACCTTCATACTTGTCAATTTCTTCGCGTAGTCTTTTGTACTGTGAAAATCTGTAATTGAATAAAAGATCAGACTACGTACCAAAGATCAAACTCAATTAGCCTTAATCCTAAACTAGTGGGGTCAACTGTATGGATCCATTTTTCCCGTGCATCTTCAATAAGCTCAACAATCCATGCCACTAGAGGTCTCTAAACTATCATGATTGAGAACAATCTCAGCAATGAGCAGGAATTCCGAATGAAAAGGGAAATAAATAAGATATTACTGGTCTATGAAGGGGATAACTGAGTGGTATTGCAACACATTCATTCCAGAAAAGAATTTTAATATTTTCACATTATGAAAATCAGAATCATAATATAACAACCTTAAATTAGAGAATCGTACAAAAAAAACAGTTTTCAGCACAAATAAAATGAAAAACTGTGTAGAACAAATGGCTTAAAATGAACCTTAAATTATTTTCAAAGAACTAATGGCTTGGAGTCAAAGATTTTTCTTCCGACAGATATGATTGACAAACTATTTGTTTAAATTATTTACACAAGGAGGAGGAGGAGTATCTCACCGATAATCAAGATGCTGGCGAAAACCTGTCAAGCTTGGATCTATTTCATATATTTTTTGTCCATTGCCAGGTGGAGGAATGGACCTTGGTTTAGATTCGCTTTTTGCAATGCTAGGTGGAGAGATGGACTTCGGTTTAGATTCCCTTTTGCTAGCATCAACTGTCTCACTCAAAGGAACAGATATTTCCTGTTTTACTTTAACCTCAACATTCTCTTCATCTTCCATAGTGACACACACTGCATCACTGATTTCCTAAGAAGCATCATAAGTAATTAATGGATTTAGATGAAGTTATGATGCCAATAAAATTGATGATCTCATGTCATGTCACTAGGAAAGGCATCAATTTCTTCCTTGACAAATAATTCTATGTATGATACATAGTTATAAGCAAATCAATCATCCGATCACACATATTCACAAACCTGAGATTCTTCAGAAACTGTGCCAAGTTTCGAAGAAGAGGAAGAGCTATCAATCTGACCAGCACCTGGAACAAGGACTTTCTCAGATGTTGTGACTGCTATATTTGAGGAATCAGAATCAAAAGAGGACTTTACAGCAAAGATCTTCCCTACAAACAAGTAGCCGATTATTTTCACATATATATAATAAATCAACTAAAAAAAAAGAGCAGAAATCAAATTTCATCCTTAAATTTACTGCAATCACACAAATTACGCCGAAAGCAACTAATCAAATAATTTCATTAGCAATGCCTTTTACTCCGATTCCATAAATCAATCACTTCGTAGACTATAATCACTAAAAATTCGTATCTACACATTAATTATTAGCTAATCATAATAAAATTTTAAAAAATAAATCAATCAAAATACAAAATAAAGAGAATTAAGAAATAATACGAGAAAATGGCTGTTTCTTCAACAAAAATGAAAGGCTGGTGCTATTCGTATAGCCATTGAAACCAGTTGAATGAGATTTATAAACTGAAGGTATACATGGAAAATGAATTCCTGATATAGTATAGCACACCATTTCCTTTTCCTTGATCTTTTAAGGAAATGGATACAGAGATTCTCAGAATTCAGAAATGGCGTAACCGATTAATACTTTGAATGCTTTTCTATGCAAAGATAGTTTCAGAAATAGAGAGAGGAAGAGAGAGACAGAAAGAGTAGTAGCAATGGTGGATTCAAAATCAAAAGAGAAGTGAGCAGCGAGAGTTGCGTGAGCAAAAGATTATCGAAAGATTTACAGTTGTAGTTGCTAAGGCAAAACGAAAACCGAGAGAGAAGGTGATCTGTAGAATTGCATGGGGATGGGGTTAGTAGGACCCATTAGATTCAAAATCCACCGTTGACCCGCTGCTGAAGATATTTCTTTTTTATTTTTTTTAAATTTTTTATATTCAAATTTATTCACGGTATTCATTTTTTCTGAGATATTTTGGAAATATAAGAATAATTTATAATAAAATTTACTTATTTCCTTGCAAATTATTTGACACTTTCCTCCTCCATTTATTTTAAATTATAACAATTAATTAATACATTAAATTTCTATTATACTTATATTTAACACAAATCTTCCAATAAATATTAGAGTTCTGAATTCAGATGTTTTATTACAATAATCAAAAAATAGCTAAAAAAGTTTAAGTTAATTTTGATTTTCTTAACATACACTCTAATTTTAAAAACTAATCTATTATTTCTTGGTTTATAAATTAAAATTATATATATTTATATATATTATGAGAATTATGAAGTTGATTTCCCGAGACGCTGAGATAGGAAATATAATGGACGGGGCCACGTGGTATGTCTATTCCCGTGTGGTTGCTAATGGCGAGTAGGGACGGAAAGGTCAGACTTTTGTTGGGCCTACAACTTTTAACATCAGCGACAGATAATAAAAAGGACCTTTTAGTAATTTTATTTTATTTTGATATTTATCACCTTTGAGTGCATCTTTTTGGTATATCTTGTGGTTACTGATTGAAGATGCTTTTCTAATCAATGAAATTCAATTTTTAATAATTAATTAATGAAAGTTAATTCAAGACTATTATTGTGTACCATCATATGATTATCCCCAATTTCAATTTCAATATTTTCAATTGGATGTTTTAATTATTGTTTTAACATATTTAAGATTTTATACCAAATAAATATTAACGGTCATAATATTTTTCTAAAAAATTAAAGTTTTATGTTAAATTGAAATATCTGGCAACGGTGGAGAATTGATTTGCTGCAAGCAGCAGATATTTTATAATGAACGATAAATTTTAAATATTCCAATATCTCCACACAAATAATTATAAAAATAAAAAAAAGTGTTTATAAATGCTAATATATTTCTTTAAATCCAAACAAAAAATTTCCTCCTTTTTTTTTCGCATTTGTTTGCCAAATAAACATCTCCTCCCTCTTTGTCCCTCTCAAACAAATTGTTGGAACTAGGAGGCAAAGAAAAGAAGAAACATTTATGATTCTAGTTGCTATGTAGTTGTTTAAGCATGTAATTGGCAAATTGGCATGCCATTTTACTTGAGGCAAAAATAAGTAAATTTTTTATATTTTTGATATCTATATTTACCTTCGGATAAATTTCTGTAACTCATATGTTTTGCCACAATCAATACCTTCTTTAAGGTATGCTACAATTATTAATTTTTACACTAATTTTAAATAAAATATAAAAAATTAGAATAATTAAAGTGTTATATAATACAATAACTCGATCGATAAACTACAATATACTATTTGCAAAGTTATACGTTGCGATTTTAATTTTTTTTTATTTAAATCGCATTTTCTGAAATATCTTAATATACTTCAATTACTAATTTTTTTTATTAAATTTAAATATTTTTTTTGTATAATTTTAATTATTAATATAAAACGGATATACAAGCCAAATTTATTATATATAAACTAATCAATAAATAATAAAATGATATTAATACATTGATTTATATCTATTTTCATTAAAATCGATAAATGCGATTAGGAATGCTCATTGGGTTCGTAAATTCGAGTTGCTCTGGTTTAACTAGAGCAAACAAGATTGGACTGCACCTTCTTACTCAAAAATTGAATCGGATTTCAAATTGAACTGTTAGCAAGATCAAAATCCAGCCCGGCCATGCGCAGATGCAACTTCATATACGTTTAGCTTTTAATTTTTATAAAGAGTAACTAGATCCACGATGAGAAATTTTCAGAATAATTATTGAACATATAAACCGCATTTTAAAATCTTAAGAAGCAAATAATTATACAAATAATAAAATAAATTATTTATTCAAAAGTAATGAAATAAAGAATTCTCCCAACAACCATATGAAGTTACTAATTTTTGTTGCTTGCTTGATAACTCATACCAGCTTTAATGTATTACAAAATCAAGGCAAGCAATACACACAAAGCAATTAATTAAAGTTTATTGTTACCAAGTAATTTATTCAAAGCGTTATATAATTTTCCTACTGCAAATTTGAAGAATCTTATAAAAACGGTATAGAGCATGTATCCTAAATGTAAACCAGAAAATGGAAATGCATGCATCAAAGCTGGTATATATGGATTAGTGAATAGTGAATATTGGATATTAGATACACTTAGCTAAATTTTCAAAAGCAGCAAAACCAAAAATTTAAGTTACTTCGTCAAATTGTCTGTGTCGCAAACAATCTTCATCGATGGAAGTACAATTGCAGCCACAGGATTGTTCTCCAGACCACCACCTTCATCGATAATCAATCGAAGACCTTCAATATGAAGTTTCCCATGATGACCGCTAACAACAATGGTTGGCTTCTTAGCTAGTTCCTGCAAGAACATCAAGAATCTACATTTCAGTTAAATTTCATTTCCATTAGAATGAATGGCTGCATATTTATAGAAGCCACTAAATCTCAATAGAAAATTGTCTCAAAGTATAAGATAGTTTAAAAAGGTAGAAATGGACCGTCACCTTTGGGATATCCCACACACTTTTCCTCCCACTAAGAGCCTCTATCTTAGGCACTTTGGTGTCCTTGGCTTTTAAAAATTTCAGCTGTTCTTCAACATTTTTGGTTTTCTCTAAACCAGCATGCACAGCAATCAATTTACAGTGTCTAGTTCCCTCTTCATCTTCTATACATACATCCTCCTGAAAAAAAAATCATATTTCAAAAACCCAAAAACATTCAGCATTTGTACTTTAATCACAATGGAAAAATGAAGCCATAGAAAATCTAGAAATAATTTATTAAAGAAACAGAGAATATGTAATGAAACCAAACCAATTTGGGTCTATTTCTCTTTTGGCAATTCATATCATGGAAGTAGTCAGTCATATGGTCATTTGATTAATCAGAGTTCTACAAGATGAGAAGATCAAAGAAAACAAGCCTTGCCTCTTCATGAACCCAAACCAAATTTGCCAGAAACTTCTTGTGTTCATCAGGAACAGCCTTCATTAAATCTGTATTCAACAATTTTACTCATTCAATACAAAATCTAAAACAACAGAAGCACGGAACTAATTTTTAAACAATACCAATCTCAATCTTAAAAATGCAAGTGAAAAAACAAAATCCCAATTGAAAACAAGAACTCAATCATTGTTAAACATTGTAATTTCAAACTAAATCACATACCCGAAGATCCATGAGGAACTCCATAGGATTCAAAAGTGGGTGCAGCATCATAAATAGAACCCTCATATTCAGTCCCTTTAGCAGCATTAAACCGAGCCTTGATAGTCCCAGCCCATCTTCTTCCTTGCAAATACATACTCTCACACCCATCTCCTTTATACCACCCATCTCGTTCTTCATTCTCGTCGTACTCCTTCCAACCCTCCTTAAACGACACTCCGTTTTGGGGCTCCGGCAAAACCCCAACAAAAGCAGCAAAAGCAAGTTCGTGATTTCCAGATAAAAATACATGCTTTTGATTTGGGTAAGCTGAAGGTAAATTTATCAAGAAATCTGACTTTCTTGGTATCTGCGCCACGGTCACAGTAATCGCCCAAAAATATTACCAGGGCAGAATCAAAATCTTCGGGGTTGATTAACTATTGGAGATTGGACCACAGATTTTGGAGCTTGTTGAAGTAGCCATGGATGTCACTTATGCAAATTACCACTCCAGGTTTGGCGGTGCCTGTGGAGCTTGAGCCTGCCATCATTTTTTATGTGAAAAAAATATATTTAATCTATACTTTTTATATATATTTTTATTACATTCTAATTTTTTGTTTATAAGAAATATATATTATTAACGAACAACAATATCTGCAAATATTGAGCGTGATTAGATTGCAATCCGATCCAAGTTGTTTTTTTTTTATAGATAATCATCCTCCTTGTATCATAAAATAAATGCGAGTTTTTTAAAATGGTCACAAGTCCACGATGCTTCATCTCTTCGTTATTAGTAATTATGGACACAGATCAGTTAATCGGAATTATCAGTTTAACATTGTCGATTTGAATTTATAAAAATTATAAATTTTATATTTAATCAGTAAAAATTAATTCAATTAATATTTAAACCTTTAAATAGTGAACGGTTTGCATTTCAGTTTGAACGACTGATTCAAGCTAATTTTATTATTATTTTTTAATAAAATTAATTATAATTAATAATATCTTTTAAGAGATTAAATACTTAACTCACAAATTTAATAATATTAATTAAATTAAATCTAATAATATTAATAATTAAAAAATAATAAAAAATTAACAATAATTATTATTAGATTATTAATAACAAATAATAATAACAATAATAATAATGTTAAATTTTTTATTTTTAATATATATATTTAACTACATATATAAGTTTAAATATTTAATGTTGCAATTGAAGTGTAAAAAAATAAAAAAAAATTAGTTCAAATTATATATATATATTAAATTATATACATATTTTTAAAATTATATATTAATTTTTATTATTTTTATTTATTACTGCTCAGCCCTCCATTTCTGATTTCGGGTCTAAAAATTTAAAATCTGAATCAGACTCTTATAAATTTATTTTAAATTCAATTAGGGCCTTTTTTTTTTTAATTTTGATCTATTTTAATAAACCGAACCAATAATTCATGATTTGGATTACAGTTCACATAGGACTGCGGTCATGATAAGTTATTAGGAGAGCCTTCTACTGTGTACGTACATTATTATTTACAAACAGTTTCTATAAAATCAATTGAATTTGGGCTCTTTGATTTAGTTCATAACTAATGAAAAAAATTTGATAGAAACAATCTGAATAAACAAAAACGATATAATTTTGTTAAATTGCAAATCTAGTTTATCTTTGATTAGTAATTTAAAAATCTAATACGAGAATTACACAATCAAGGATAAATAGATTTTCTTTCAATCTTTTAGCTTCTGTTATTATATTTATAAAATAATACTATTTTGATATATTATTACTGAAAACAAAAAATCCAATTATGCTCGCCAAAAGAATACTGTTAGATGACGGCTTTGAAACATTAATAATATTTATACTATTTTAATAACAATTCAATGAAGTGCGCTGATAAAGCCTTGACTATCAGAAAAATCAGTGAAATATCATGTTCTATAAATTTAATCCACATAACTTGGGATAAAATTAATGTCAAAATGAATTTAGAGTTTAATTGATAAAAATTTTAAATTTAGATTAAACTTATAAAACCCAATATTTTTTATATTTTTTAAAAAAAATTTGAATGACATAGTGAACATTTGAAAAAGAAATTGTATAAAGTATAAACACGATCATCAATATACCCAATATATATATACATTTTTACTAGATTATTATTAGATTCAAAAGTTGGCAATAGAAAAATGTTCATTTTCACCAATAGCATAGCCAACATGTCTGCTCTTATGGATTGGTGAAGATACAAGATTCCCAATAATTAAAGGCAAAAAGCCAAAATGGAAATGGAGCTGAAAAAAGAAAAATAAAATGGTTTAAGTTTTTTCTCTACTACACAATTTATTTTCTGTTGAATTTGGAGACCTAAACCCCAGTAAAATATTTAGTAGTTCTGTCCTGAAATTGGTATCATCTTCTTTGGAAATTGCAGAACTTGATCCCATATGCAAACGCTAATAAGAAGATGAAAACCCAGCCAAGATGAGCTACAGCAACAACTGGAAGGAAATCATGATCAAATCCCAAAGTTTCTTTCAAAAACATCATCACTGGTATTTTACCAGCTCCAGGAATATCAAGATCGCCATTTTTATCACCCACTTGAGATGCTACAAGACCATAGATTGTCCAAGCCACAGGTGAAAGCCAGTAGTACCATCTCCACCATATAGGAATTTGCTGTTAGAAATATGAGCCATTGTAGGTTTTCGTCAAATTTTCCTTTTCAATATTGATTTGAATCAAATTCTTTAATATAGATTCAGAATATCAATCTAAAAAACTAGCTGTTAAGGCTGAAGAACCAATTTTTATATTAGTTAAATCATATTCTTATTTTTAATATATGCGAGATTACACATAATTACAGAGTAGCTTAACATTATTTTTGTGGAAACTGAAAATAAAACGAGAAGAAAAAATAAACATGGCAAAGGAATATATAAAAGACGTTGAAATTTACTTACAGGTCTTGGAATTAGAAATCCGGAAAATAAGTTCCAGAAGGACAAGAAGAAGGACATGCAAATGGCTGCAATTTGGTGGCCTGGAGTCAATGCAACAAGCATCATCCCGTACATTGTGAAGTACATGAAGCTTGTAATTATGAAGTATAAGAACCACAAGAACTTTACGAACTTCCACTCAAACCCAATCATGCTGTAAAGGATAAGAGTGTAGGCTACAGATTGAACTGCAACATAAATTGCCTCTATTGCCACCTGCAGGCATAGGGGTGTCTAATAATTTTACATACTCTGCATGTTTAAATTATGGTCTCATCATTTATACAATTAATAGATAAAGATTTTTTTATTATTGTGTTTTAGCAGACTTTTCTCAATCCTTTATTTCTTGTTTGGAAACTCAGATTTTTCAAAAATTTAATTCAAATTATTTCTAATCTGTCAATTTTTATGTTTGAAAGGAGATACTTCATAGAATTCAGTTCTTATAATATTAAAAAAATAAATTTAGAGTAAATAAAAGTATGTCATTTGGCAAAAATTAAATTTAACTAAGACTTGAATTATGGTCAAATAATTTGAATATATACCTTAATATTTTAATGAAGAGAGGGAAGGAGAGATTATATTTTTACCTGACCAAATGTGTAAGCCAGTGAGGAATACATTCCTGCTGCTCTTTCACGGTAGAGAACTGTTCTTTCCCTTGAAATAATAGGTTGCACTGAAGAAGCATTGGTCGCACCAAGGAAAAATATTGCAGAATACATAGCTCCCAAAAAATTCATTAACTCTTGCTGTTTCTCCCTGTTAATAAACTTGTCCAAACTCATTACCATAATAAACTTGTATAGAGCAGTCATTTTCAAAATTTGTAAAAGACTATGAATTCTGATATGAGAAAGAATTTCAAACTTACGTCTTATGCCCTTGGTTCCAAAATATGAGACCAAATAGAACTCCAACAACTAATGTCAGGAAGAAACGAATGGCATTATACTGAGGATTTCTCCAATAAGACTGTCGCTGTTTCCAAAAACATGCTTTGCATTGTTCATAGAAAGATTGCGAGTATTTGGATGGGAAATAGAGATCCCTGGAGCCTGGTGCTGGAATGCTAAGTTCTTTGATAAGTTCCTGATTCCTCCTGGAAGGGTTTCAGGAATAGAAAACAAGTAAATTAAACTATACTCTTTTGGCATTGACTCTCAAAATATAGTGTTCTATTCAGACTTACTGATAAAGAGAAGAGCTGGCATAAGTTTGTGCAAAATCCACATTGAGTTGTGCCTCCATTGAAGAAGTACTGATATCAAGCATCCATGTTGCAGGATTGTATCCATCCTTGATCTTAGGAACCCCAGGGACAGCCTGTATCAAGTTATAAATATCACTCAATAGCGCAAATATTTGACAGAGAAATACTAGCTAGTATATAAGATCATTGGTTTCAAAGCCAATAATTTATCCAAAATCTGCAAATGAGGTAGTGATCCCTTGTATCGGCACGAGTTATCAATTTTTTGAAGCTAAATGAAATTAAAGATGAAATTAGGTATCACATGCCTTTGTAATGGTTCTCATATAGGTATCACACGCATTAGTGATGGTTTTCATACAGGTATCACACGCACTAGTGATGGTTTTCATAGCTCATCATAAGATAGCTATGTATATCTCATTCTTGTATGAAAAAGGCATGAATGAATTGAGTTAATTTCCTTCTTCTTCCTATTCTGCTTCTCTCTCCCTTTCCCTTTCCTTCTTCCTTATTCTCTCTTATTAATTTTTCAAGTGATTCTCCCTTGAGGTACCAGTTACGAGCTACTCCTAACAACTGGCACCAGAGCCACAACCTTCATGTCCCTCATGTCCTTGGTTCAGTCTTAGTAGGTTAATGGCCGCTAAAACTGCTAAAAACCCCAGTAATTTCTCTCAAGAAGACACACAGCCACCCATAGATGAACGAGAGGAAATCCAAATTTGCAGAACAAGGGGATGTACATCTCCAAAAGCTGGAATCCCGTTTCAAAACATTAGAATCCAGATTGGAAATCATCACTAAGGTGTGTGATACCTATACCTATATGAATTATGCCAGTTCATGCTGGTATAACATAATTTTTCTTTTGATCTATTCCAACTAACTCTCATCCTTTAACAAATCTACTCCTGTGCCTATCTGTAACATACTCACCTCAAAATATTCTATAAGCTTGTTAGAATGGTGACCAAGAGGTCCAGCATAAATGACTTGACCACCTCTTTTCATCAAAAGTAGCTGCAAACAACAAAATATAAATAGACAGAAAAAAAAAAAGGAATATCAAGAAGAGAATCTAAGAAAGCTGATATATACGTCATCAAAAGACTCAAAAATGTCTACGCTTGGCTGGTGAATTGTGCACACAACAGTTCTCCCTGTATCCACAGTGTGTCTCACAGTGCGCATAACAATGGCAGCAGCTCTGGCATCAAGGCCAGAAGTTGGCTCATCCATAAAAATAATGGAGGGATTAGCAACCAACTCTACACCTATTGTCAACCTCTTCCTTTGTTCTGTCGATAGGCCATCTACTCCTGGAAGTCCAACTAGGGCATTTCGTATGGGATTTAGCTCAACCAACTCCATAATTTCTTCGACAAAAATCTATATAAATCATATGAATCAGTAGATAACATTTTCAGGTTTAAAATATTTTTTAAAGAAAAGCTTCATAATTTCAGATAGAAGTAATTGTTGAGGAAATGCGTCATGCCTGCCTTGTTTTTGTATCTACATCTTTAGAAAGACGGAGCCAGGCAGAATACATTAGAGATTCATGAACAGTGACATTTGGTGAATGAATGTCATTCTGTTCACAATAACCACTGACACGAGCAAATGTTGCTTGGTTCTTTGGGAAACCAGAGATGCTAATACTTCCTTCAATGTACCCGGTGGTCTTTCGTCCTGCTAGGACATCCATCAATGTAGTCTTCCCAGCACCAGTCACACCCACTAGAGCTGTTAATATCCCTAGTCTAAAAGAACCACAAACATCTTGTAGCAATTGAAGACGCTTTTCTTGAACTCCTCCACTTCTCATTTCCTGTCATGGAAAACCAATCTTACTTTTCAATATTACTAATCAGAATCCGCAACTTTGTCTCTCCTGATTTTTGTTAAGAATATGAAAGAAACTTCAGTTGTTTTTTAGTTGAAATCAGTTCTGAACTATTCAACTAACTTGAAGAAAAGAATTAACACTTCATATGCACTAATAGAAAAAGACCTTCATATGCCTGGGAATAGAAAAACGTGTGATTTAAAACATAGTGGGACCTCTCTATCTATCTCAAGAGTTTAATGCAAACACTTTTCTATCAGAATCGGAACCAAATGTAGACCGACATACAATGTCAAGAAGTGTTTATCTATTAAAAATAAGTCATCATTCTTTTGAGACAATTGTTAAAATAATATACTCGAACATTGAAGGTAAAAGCAGATGGATGTGTTTCCCAGCAAAGCAAGAAAAGTTATTCTGAAGCAAAAAGCTATATACAAACATCAGAAAATGGCACGTTTTAGGAGTGACTTACAGCAGGCATATCCACATAATAGTTCACATGGTTGAAAGCAAGCGAGAGTGGTTGAAAGGGCAAAACCATTCCTTTTCCTTTTTTATCTTCTGCACCAACACTTTTAACTGCCATATCAGTACCTGCAATTGTTCATCAAAACTTCAAGCTTAGCCACAGATATATTTATAATTTTAATATGTGAGCTTGCTCATTAGAATCTTTGGTGAAAATCTTAAAGATTTGCTTCACATATACACCAACATGCTTGCATCTTTTCTTTCTTTACTTCATTTTTCTTTCGAAAGAAGGCCATAAATGAATTACGATGGATGCAAGTTTAGTTCTCCATTTTGCATAATTAGCCTAATTTTGTTTAAGCCAAAGGTTGTAGATATATGGCTGGAAGTACATGATATCACATTGATTTCTATCTTGTGCGATTATAGCTTATGCTCCAGCACCAATATCTTCACAGCTTCTTAAATCGTGAAAAAAGGGTCTTCTTGAATCTTGCAGCAGGTCTGACTATATTAAGTTAAAAGATAGAGTGGAGATCTCCACAAAATATAAGAGGTTTAGATAAAGACTAAAACCTTCTGTTTTATGTTTTCCAGAGTGTGACTTTTCCTTCTCATCCTCATCCACAATTGCATCACCCATAGCTGAAATCAAACTGAATTTACAATTAAAATTTTTCTCAACCTTTTTTTTTCAATTTCAGGCAAAAAACCTTGAGTTGGCATGGAATGATGGCTCACGTTTCAAGTAACTCAATGCGGTAATGAATAAAATGTTGAAAAGAATAGAATATGCAAATAGTGCTCCGACACAGATCCAAAACAAATATTCCTTAACAAAAAAGTCTCTGGACTTCAACAGGACTTCTCCAACTGTGCGTGCATCAATTCTGGGGTCTGGATTTGGCTGCATCAGGCAACATTTGGTAAGGTCTAACTCAAGTTTAGGTAATACAAACTTATCTGTTCTAAATATTGAAGACAGATCAAGTATAAAGAAATCTTACTGCGCCCCATCTTTTATCTAGGAATTCATTCATCACAACAGCATTCTGTCCATACATCATAGGAGAAGCATAGTAGCCCCAAATCATCCAGGGGCCAACGTCATCTGTTGCCATATGAAAAGAGTGATACTACATTTATTCATAAAGAATCTCGAGAATCCACAATTTTTTTTCTGTTAAATTAATGTCAAGCATTAGGAATATCAAGTTTTTAGGTTTGTGCCTCAACTACGAAGTTCAATAGTGGAGAGCTATCGACTGCTTACTTTTGGCCACAACAAATCCTCCAAGCACAAAAACCAGAAGCAAGGTGAAGGTACCAAGCGTATTTGCAACAACTGCTGTTCTTCCGACAGCTGCAATGAAACGAAAGAGGGACAAAGCCATCTGATGTATACTGAGAAATGCCACAAATTGTTTGAAAAATCTGAAGAAATAGAGCAAATTTTTGTTACCAAAAGATAAAAGCAATAGTCATAGAGTCGCTGGATTTCAGTTATTTTAAAAATTAAGTTGAATATTAAAAAGAAAATGCCAACCTTCACAATGGAAAAACTATAGAACAAAAGCACCTAGAAAATTTGAAACTTCTTGAGACCATTTACCTGCTAGCAGAAGGAGCGAATCCAATTGTATAGTATGTTAGAACAATCCATATCGCTGATTCCAGGAACGATAATGGGATCCTAAGGATCCATATAGGCAGGCAAAAAGCCCATGCTGGGAAGAATAACATGTCTCTCTGTTTGAAGAATGTAGGAAGCCTGAAAACTGTCATTGCAAGTTCTGCCATCCCATTAAACATGACATTAACTAGACTGAAAAACAATGCTCCATAAAATTTCTGTCCATCTTCAACACTTCCCACTTTCATTGTTGTCCTCAAAAACACAGTGAAAGCAAAAATTGACATGATAGTTATCTGGGTTGTCTTGAAAATATATATAAAGGAGTTTCGCTGCATCAGCAGCCGCTCCCTTGAGAAGCATGCCCTAAATAGTTCCCAGTTTGAAATGCCATACTTTTTTGACACCAAAGCAGCAGGATGCATTTTTGATTTATCATAAGGAACACTAAGATCTAATGCAATCTGTTGGCCAATGTGAAAAGAGCTGAAGCCCTGCACAAAATCAGGAACTGAGATAAATTGGTAAGGTTGATCCTTCTTGTACCAATATTGTTCTTGGTCCTTATTGGAAGTCACTTCTTGCAGAAAATCAGCAACTCCTTTTCTTTCCGGACATTTGAAACCCATTTGTTCAAAGAATTCAAGGACCTTTTCACGTGGACCTTGATAGACAATCTGACCTTCTGAAAGTAGGATAATATCATCAAAGAGTTCAAATGTCTCTGGTGCCGGTTGCAGGAGAGAAATGATCATGGTTACATCCATAATATGAACCATTTGCCTCATGAACTGACAAATCTGAAAAGTCGTGGAGCTGTCCAATCCTGTTGATATTTCATCCATTAGAAGTACCTTTGCTGGTCCCACCAGCATTTCTCCTGTATTCAACATACAAAGCAACTATTAGATTAGTTCTCAAGCTTCCAAAACTGTGTGAAACAACTAGTAAGAACATGGCAAGACAAACGATTTAAGGCCAAAAATGTTCAGACGCATTGGACAAGTTTTAGCATAAATAACAAGTGTTTTGAGTCATTGACATTTAACAAATCATTTGTTCAGAAAGAGCAAACGGGGAAAGAAATGACTAAGCAGCAATACTAATAACAATTGTGGTTATAACTTCAGCAGGTTATAATAGACCGACAGTAAACTAGTTGAGATAATTATTTCACATTCCGCACCAGGAATGCTGTTTTCTATGCTTAATCTTTTCTGATAAAACGTACCAATGGTCAGACGCTTCTTTTGTCCGCCAGAAATACCCCTACGCAACTCATCCCCGACAATAATATCCGCACATATATCCAATCCAAGTATCTATTAAAGATTGAAGAGAAAATAGTCTTTGAAATTCAACATAAAGAGATAAGAAATGAGAGACAGAAGCACCAACTTGAAATGCAGAAAACAAACCTTGAGAACATAATCTGTAACCAAACTAGTTTTTTGACCTGACATTGCTGTGACTTTCATGAACGCATCAATCTTAGGATCTGGCTTAATTCCTTCCTCCTTCTCTCGTCTCACAAGTTCTGCCATCATTTCATATCTTGTGCCTACACCTAAGCAGCGTCCAGAGAAATCCATTGTCTCTCTTACCGTCATCTCTCCGAGATGAAGATCATGTTGACCAATGTAAGCGCAAGTTCTCTGAGGAACAAACTCGTGCAATTCATGTCCGCAATAGGTAATTTTTCCAGTTTTCTGTTAACGAAAATATCCAGAGATCAAACCAATTCACAATATAAATATAAACAGTCATGCAAAAAGGAGATATTTATTACCCTTAGATCAGCATCAAGTCTCCCTGCAAGTGCCAGTAAAAATGTTGTTTTCCCTGAAGCTGGAGGTCCAAGTAGCAGGGTCATCCTAAAAATTACCATATTGAGCAACAATGAAATCATCAAAGAGTATGGTGAAAAACAAAAAATTAAAGCACCCATTTTATCCAATTAAACAGAAAAATAAACCCTTTCTATCAATTGTTAAATAAACATGATTATGACCAATAGTTTCCATCTTGAAAAATTCCTATATTGAGTCTGTAAAAATTATTTTACAATTGTTACCCAAAACATGGATTAGATATATGAACACTCTGCTAAAGGCACCTGGATGGTTTGATAATTCCACTGATATCTTTAAGAATATGGATCTTTCTTTTCTTTGATGAAGCAAGACGAATCAATCCAAAAATACTCTGTTTTGCAAGGTACATGAGAAATTAGAAGATTGCTGCAACAGCTGACAGTCAACATGCAAGGAAAATAAATCCTTACTCACAAACCAAAAACTTGAAAAAAGAAAGCATCTATTGTTCTAATTACTAAACAAACATATGAAAAAAGAAAATAAATAAATAACCTCAATTGAGTTCAGAGTAGCATTAATCAGAGTACGAATAGCTCTAGTTCCTACATACACATCTCCCTCTACTGATAAATTCTCATACCGGACTTCAATCTTTGGGATCTTAATTTTAACCCTGAAACCACAATTAAAGCAAATTAAATAAACAAGAAGAAACTCAAATAACAAAAATTCAAGTAATTTTGTTATATTTACCTATCAATCCTTTCTCTAAATCTTCTAAGAAACTCTACATTATCCTGCTGAGCATCCTTAATTATACTGTCCATCAACTGTTTCTTATCTTGCACTCTAAGCTTCCTCACATCAACTTCACCGTCAACAATTATCCCCTTCCTCAGCCGATCAAATGTCGGTAACCGCTCGATAGCAGCCCATATGAGGTCCTCCTCGTCCTGTATCCGCCTCTCACTCCGTTCAGTGAAGTCCGGCGAAGCAAAACTCCTCCGACTGGAACCAAAGCTCCGCCTACTTCCCGTCACTGCTCTCGCCAAATCATCTCCGACTATGGCCAATGCCATTTCCAGCGGCGCAGACTATGAATTTTTTTCTAATTTACTTCCCAAGTCTTAACTAACTCCACTAACTCTCTGTTTGTAAGTTCCTACCATGATTCATATCGTGAAGTTTTCACTGGTTAGTTCACACTTATACGTAGCTGTCATATATTTTAAATTTCCGGTGGCCAGAATAAAAATTCCGGATATGGAAAATTTGCTGTAGAAGCGGAGAAGAGAGCGCGACTCTCTTTTGAACTTTTGAATTTTTTGTATTTTTTTTTATCTGAAAGATGTGAATTTTTTGCATGTTATTAAGCAGGAAACAATAGATATTAAATAGAGTTGGCTTATGGACTATGGTACCACCACTACTAATAATAATAATAATAATAATAATAGAGTTGGTTTATGGTAAGTACCACTGATGATAATGATAATGATAATGATAATGATAATGATAATGATAATGATAATGATAATGATAATAATAATAATAATAATAATAATAATAATAATTCTCTCAAAATAATAATAATAATATATTATTTGAGAAAATAATGTATTTTTTTATATAAAGAGAATAATTATTATTTATATCGAATGCAGAGTGAACTCATATAGTCAGAAATCATAATACCTTTAAGAAAACTAGACAAAGAATCAAATATATTAAAAATTCGAAATATATGATTTAATCTACTGTAAAGAGTAAAATAGTGGGCCGTTTGATTCCCTTCTCTGAAGGTGTGCTAGATAGAAGATGAACTACTATTAAGAAGGGACTTAAGATGAACAATGACAGGGTCCGAAGTTTGAGTAGAACTGAAAAGAAGAGCAACTAGAGTCTGAGAATCACTTTCAACTAGAATGTTTAAAAGATGATTATGAAGACACCAGTCCAGGCCAAAACGAAGAGCATTAAGTTCGGGCGAAGCTGCGTTGATAACACTAATGGGAAAAGAGAGACCGATTATGAATGAACCAGTAACATCCCGAAGGACTGCTCCCCAGTGGAATGAGAGGGAGTAAAAGAAGTGTCTATGTTGAGCTTCAAGAAACCTGGTGGAGGTTTGTTCCAATAAACAATGGATGATTTTAAGCTTTTCAAACCGAAGCCATCCGGGAAAAAATCAGAGAACGCAAAGATCGGTCTGGCAAAACTGTCATTAGCATGTGCTATACCCCAGTTTAAAATGAAACCTGATATCTGATGATGCACCATAGGAAAGAAAATTGGTTTGTTACCCTAGGTTAGCCGACAGTAGGCAAACCAAACGAAAGAAATAATAACCAACGACACCAACTTCCTAATTCGGCCAGCTATAGAATTAGGCAAAGAAATCAACCACCAAGTCATGAGCTCTTGTTTCAAGGAAGCTTTAGTGGATATATCAAAAAGAAGATGAGATCCATAGAGTTTTCAAATTTTCTGAACTGTGTCACAAAAATAAAAAATGTGGTCAATGGACGCTGCATTAGAGTAACAAAAAGGACAAGCCGAGACAAGTTTAATACCAAGCTTCTGAAGCCGATTTGGAAGGAGAATGACTCCTCTCAAAATTTTCCAAGTGTGAATTGATAATTTCAATGGAATACAAGAATCTCGAATCATCTTACTAGAAAGAGTAGTAAACTTGTGTTCCCTAACCGCATCATAAGCTGATGATAAGGAGAATAGTCCCGAAATAGTACATTTTTCAGCTGACTGAATTGTTTTGAAAATCCACAAGATCATAGCCTAAAGAATGAGCATGACAAATCCGTTTTCAGGTATAAGAGTCAATAGTTTGATAGGATATTTCACCTTTCCTCTGATACTTACAGTGCATGTAATTTGACCATAAAGAGTCATTAGAAAGATAAGGCCACCATATTTTTAGAGAGTAGGCCTCTTGAAGAGAATATAAAGACCTGTGTCCGAAACTTCCTTCGTCCTTAGGAAAATAAAAGTCTATGTATTTGACCCAATAATATTTATACTGAGTAACATTGCTCCAGAAAAAATAAGCCATAAATAATGTATTTATTTATTTATGATAAAAAATATATTTATATAATTTGAAGCTCATAGTAAATGTTCTAATAAAATAAATTCAAACAAATTAAGAGATGATCTTTCATGATAATGAAAATTAAAAAACGAAGAATTTGACAAATATCAATTAATTTGAAATAAAATATTACACTAAAAAAAGAATAACTTTCATAAAATTATAACCTGTATTCTTTTTATAATTTATTCATATAATATAATAAAAAAATTAATAGGTAAAAATTTTAATTATCATTACATTATTAATTAATTATATTCAAAAAATAATGATATTGTTAATTAATAATTGAAATTAAACTATTATTTATTAATTTCAAATTTAATTGAATTGTAAAAAAAAATCAGATAATGAAATGTTGATTTTTCAAAAGCCACAAACTGCGAATGTGGAAGTGAAAATGTTTATGTTTATTGTAAAAATATTTTCTAATTAATCCCCTCGAAATAGAAAATGAATATACAATAAAATTTATTAATTAGATTAAAATTATGTACAAAAATTAATATTTTAATTTGATATAAAAATATATTTAACTATTATTATTATTATTATTATTATTATAATTTTGCATTAATTCTCTTGGGGATAAAGGAGAATAATGTAGATTAGTTGTTGAATGGGAAATTAGATGGTTGACCAATGCAACGCATTAAATATTGAATTAGAATTAGGTAGTAGATTATACTTCTTTAATTTTGTGCGGATTCTGCTCTGTTTTTAATTATCTCAATTGACAACTGGTTGACGTTAACCATGGCATCTATCTATTATTTATTTAATTAATTTCCTTAAATCTAGAAGCCAAAGGCCACAACGATTCATCTTTAATTTGATTAGTTAAGACAATTGGAAATTCTTAATTAATTTTTCCTCAAATTTATCATTATTTCAAATACTCATACATTATTTAATTATATATATAATTCGAACCTCAACAATGCGTATAAATCATGAATTACTTTAATTTAATTAAAAATTTTAAATTCTAGTCATAAATTTATAATTATGCTCCAATTTAATAATGTGAGTTTTATCATTTTTATAATTTTATTCAACTAAATTTTGAAAGAATAATTTTTATTAAAATAATTAATTTTTTTTTATATTTTTGTGGATTGAGTGTCAATTTTAAGTGGAGGGAGCAATAGATAAAATCTCTCTCATAAAATAATAATAATAATAATAATAATAATAATAATAATAATAATAATAATTGAGATTAAGAAGCTAATCACAATGGCGGTAACGGTTGCATTTATTATCATGACTAGAAAAATCTTACAATAGATTGTCCGCGAACGGTCAATTTGGACAAATGTTCTGCTTCGCCATTCGACACTGACTTATTTTGCAAATAATTTATTAAATGAATTACTGTTACTTACTAGTCAACTCATCGACAAGGAAATAAGAGTTGGTATTGGGTATTAGGTACTGGAAAATTTTGATATTGATAATTTCAAAATTAATTTTAAGTACTTTGGTTATATTTATGAAATATTTCAAATTATTAACTAATATTATCATTCACTAAGCTATTAATTAGATTAGGTATTATGACTAGATTTTATGATTATTTTGTATATGTTTTATTATTCTTCTATCTAAGAATTTATAAGGAAGACTAGTTCATTCCTTTTCTTTCTTTTTCTTTTAATCAAGGCCGCAGCTAAATTAAATAGAACCATCATCATAAGGACAAAAGATGTATGATTTTTTATAAATTTATCAAAAATTCACAATTAAAATTGTCGGGACAAAAAATGTTTTCCTCTCATTAATTTTTTTTACATATTTTACAATGATCTTCTTAAACATTTTTTTCTCACTATTTTTTTAAAATTTTTTTTTACATATTTTAATGAGCTTTTTAATCATTTTACAAAAATATATAATAAATTCATTTTTTTAAATAAAATATATAATAAATTCATAATAAACTTATAATAATTTACCAAAATTTTACATAATAAATTTATAATAAATTATATATTATTAATTTAATAAAAAATTATGATAAATTTAAAAATTTTAAAAATCTAATAAATTTATAATTTTTTTTTGACAATTTTATGAAAAATCCAGAAAAACTGAGCCACATGACCCAAATTAAAAAAGCTTAATATCGAGTAGAATAACAAATTAAAACTATTTGAGTTGATTATTAATTTTTAATTTAGAATTTCTGCTATCAAACTGACTGAAAAATATTCACCACCGGCGAGCAAAGTTCATTTCCGTGACTGTTGTCGATTAGACCAAGCTAGTCCTTTGGAACACATACATGACCAAAGTTTGTTTGGGCTTACGTTGGGAAAGTCAGTTTAAAAAAAGCTGCAACCTCTGCTCATTGCCAATGTAAGCATTATAGTTATGAAAAGAAAATTCCTTAACTGCAGGATACGAATATGCTGAAATTATTACTTCTCCCGACTCATTTTAATAGTCCAATTGTTATTTATACACATATTAATAAAATATAATTAAATTAATTAATAATTAATTTTTTCTTAATATATCCTCACTAAATTAATACATTTTTTTAAAATAATTTTTAATGCCATTTGTAATTATTGTGAGAAAATATATATTAAATGAGGATATAATAATAAAACAATAACTTTATTTATGTCAAGTATACTATAATTTGAGACATTTAAAAATGATATAATGAACTATGAAAATGAGACGGAAGAAATATTATAATTACTAATCTCACAATAATGTATTTATTTATGGTCTTTCTTTGCAGCAAGAACAAGAAAACACCAATTAGAACATCAACCGACTCCTCACAAAAGTTAAAATTATGTCTGATTATCACAAATGCATGACAGTAAGGCCTCTCCCTATGATAACATTAGCAAATGCGAAGCTTTAGATGTATCAAAATGGTTGTTTAGCTTACATGAACAGTTGAACAACAGTACAAGCCAGGCATCTCTTGCTTGCAGGGCAGGAAAGATGACCAAACCAATCAATCTCCACTTGCACATCCCCCGCAACCGCAATGGACACACTCTATAACCTTCTCCTCCCTCAGGTCCTTAGGCACTCGGCACACACATGTAGTTGCAAAGTTGTGATCCCGTGGTTGCATACATCTCAAGCAGCAGAGACGTTCATAACCTGGCTGTAATTCAAACACAAACCACAAGTGCTTCATCATTAGTATATTCTTAATTTTGTTTCCGCTTGTTTTAATAGTAGTTGTTAAATCACTAAGATTTTCAACTAAAAAAATATTATTAAAACGAGAAGAAACAAAATTTCAAGTCAAATGGAGCTGAGAGAGGTAGATGACCACCAGATTATTCAATTTTTTTGACATGCAAGTGCGTTCAAATTAAAAAAAGTTGAGCATATATAAAATTAGAAAATTCACGGTGCCACAATGTGTTTTTTTTTTTTTGATAAAGGGTTAAATTATGCATTCAGCTGTATAATGTTCATGTGCTTCTAGATTAGTCACCCTCAAAACTCTTATTCAACTGTGTTTGATAAGTTGTTCTCAATTTCCCCACACAGAAAAGGTCAGAAATCCATGCACAAATGCAAAGAAAAAGTAGCCTAAATACTACAATAATTGCAGTTTCAGTTGACAAAGTTGCAAGACCAACCTTTTTCCACTTTGCAACAAGATTCCGGTCAGCATAACCTTGGTCCAAACAGAACTCATACAATTCCTTGGATATTTCCTTTCTCCGATGATAAAGGTCAAATATATAGCGGCTCTTTTGATGCGCTATCTTAAAAATAGGCCACAAAGCCTCGCATTTTCTCTTACCATCATGAGGATCATTCTCAGCTGTCCAAATAATTCAGGACGCACCACTGTCAGGTTTACAAAGCTCAGCAAATAAAATAAGAAGAATAAATTTCAAGTATTATGTTGTGAGAAACACTAACCTTCTCTCATCTTCGCTTGTAGTTCACGTAGAGTAGGTTCAATCAACTCCCAGCCCTCAGGGTACTTGACACGATTCGTCTTCACCTTCGGCATTTTTTTTAATCTGGTCATAGAAGTGCATTAGTTAACAGAAAGATCACTCGATTCATACAAATTAAGAAAATGTTCCAACCCCTTCAATCTCTCAGGCAGCAAATCTATTAAAGAAAACCATATGAATCTCCTATATATTTTCCAGGCTTTTAAATGAAATAATATAAGTATATATAATCATTGGAAAAAGCAGTCAGGCACACGTCAAAATTGTTAAGAATCACCACACTTTCAACCTTCACCTCCAATCCAAGTCTCATCCAAACCCAGTTTTTAGACATTTCAATGACAAACTGATGTAACCTAATGTGCCGGTCAAATTGTTAAAACTGATTTGTTCATATTTTTGAAATTTTTCTATGAATACACTTTCTATACGGGGTTTGACTTCCCTATCACAAACCATCTGCCCAAGTATTCACAATTTATAGTGTCATATGATTAAGATCTCCATTTTTTTTAAGATATAATTTATGTCCAATGAGTTAAACAAGATCTCCACTTGTATTGTCATACTTACAATTCAGTAATAAACAGAAAAGAAGGATTATATAAAACTGATTAAACCATCAACAAATTGAAAAACAGAGACGAAAATATGATTCCAGATAAATTTCAGAATCTATCATGAAAAATAGTTGGGGAATCCGATTCCCAACTTCCATAATGTACTGTTAAAACTCCAGCATTACCAATGAACCTTTGGTTCACAGTAATAAAGTCCTATACTACAGGTCTCGAGTTTGAGGCTATTTGGAGCAAAATTTATCACAAAAAAGGTTTTAAAAAAATAACAAAACTTTAACCTTAAAATCCCCAAATCGGTACAAAGATTACTTAAAAAGAAAATAATTATTTCTTATTGTCTCTATATTTTCAAACAACATTTGAAAACAATCAGTCTATTGGATGCTCATGCACAAATAAGGTTTATTATCAACGACATTCTTATTGACTTTTATTACTTGACTTCTATCCAAATCTTACAAAAAAAAAAAAGGTTAAACCAACTCTAGTGGACAAAATCACAATCCAAATTAACGAACAATAGGGAAAAAAACAATGATCAAGAAATAAGAAGTAAATCCAATGAATGAAGAAAAGCAACAATTACAGTTTTTAGAAGTGAACATACCTTCGAATTTTAAATAACAACGAGAGACATTGATATCAACACACAGTTTGAGGGTTATATGAAAGAGACCTGGAAAACTGATTAGGGTTTAGTCCTTCGATTAGGGTTTCCTAATCCTATTAATTGTAGAGAGACGGAGAGCAAAGAGAAAGCGTACCTGAACCCGAGCTGGAGACTGAAGCGAGCAGCAGAATTGGGCCCTGAGGATGCCGAGAGAGGGAGCGAAGAGGAAGCCTTCAACCTGAATATATAATCATAATTTTTTTTATCATAATCATGACACGAATATATAATATGGTGCCATATTTCATTTTAAACAGTAATAACAATTTAATTTTTTAATTAAAATGTGCTTTATTTTTATTGAAATATGTGTAATAATTTTATAATAAATATAATATTTTATTAATTATTTTAAAAAATTACAGTAAATTTAATATAAAAATAAAATATATTCTAAATAAAAATAAAATATTTATTACTATTTAAAAAAAGTTAATATAACACTATAAAAACATTCATCATAATATATAATCATATAGTATTGCGCATGTGCCAATAAATATTGTATTAGGATACTTTTCATTAATAAAACATTTATTATTACTTAATATATACAGCGCATATGAAATAATTGTTTTATATGTAATATTTTTTTCTAGATTATATATATCTTTCAGTTATTGAATTTTAATTACAAATAACTTATTTAAAATCTAATCCTAACAAAATTATATTTCTGAAAAATATAATTTATTTTTTCAAAAATATAAAACATACTTTCCTTTTATATCTCTGAACTTCTTCAAAAGTATATTTTTATTTTTTTATAACTGCAATACAAATGAATCAAAGTTTTCATTGGTTAAAATACTCTAAAGTATACTTTTTTTTGCTAGGTATTGGAAAAATTCAGTATTATTCAGTTTGCTTAAAAAAAATAAAAGTTTATTAAAAATATATTAGTATTATGATTGGTTAGGGAATGTATAAACTAAATCAGTAAATGAAAATAATATATCTGTTACTCAACCGGTTGATGTTTTTATCAAATGTTTGATCACTTCATTGTCATTGGTTCTATGATAAAGTCCAAATAAATTTCTTTTTTCTCAATTAGTGTTTAATCCTACAAAGGAATCGGATTTTGTTGAATAAGAGCTCTAGGATTTTATTATTATTTTTCATTTCCAGGAGAGGATGGAAAATGTAATAATATATTCCTCTTTTTTTTTCTATTTGTGACTACTACATAATAAAATTTATAAGACTAATTATTAGTAAAAAAAATATAAAACTATTTAAGGACAAAAGTGATAATATGAATTTTTGTGAAAATTAGCATAGTCAAAGGCAGGTACTGCAAGAATATATGTTCTGTTAGCATTTCCGGTTAATTTATTATTATTATTATTGTTGTTGTTGTATGAGTGGAGGAGGTTGATAAATATAAAAGAGCATTAGGAATACAAATACAGAAATACATAATGGCATATTGGATGCTATTCTGCAACACTGAAGTCTTACAATTCTCGCCTTCATAATCGTGAAAATTGAAGAAAGTGTCGAATTGAAGACCACCCAACTTTCATATGTCAAGCAACTAGAATTTATAATTTTAACTCTTGCAATGAACTAATTTTCCATTACCTATAAGAGAATGCAAAGAATCTGCTGAGTTTCCGTGTCATTATTAAGTGTTAAAGTCGTTCTTTGACAACTTTACAATCGAGTTTTTGTGCATTCCAAACCAGTACTAATGTGTCCTTGTGCACTGGCCTTCTGCGAGCCTCTTGGAAGTAAGCATTTGAAGAGGATCTTTGGAACTTACATCTTGCTATCTTCACAGTACTTAGGAAGTATCTGTCAGCATACTGAGATAAATTCAAGAGTAAGAAGATAGGCATCATAAAAATTCAATCGCCTGCTTGAAGGAAGAAAATTTGAAGTTGGGATCCAACTCACAAATTGAAAATAGGACGCTGCAGCAGAAATATGGCTACTTAAATAGTGATTATCATACACTATATTATACCATATATTTTCTGGTGCTATCCTAATCCCTAGAAAAAGAGAAGCTATAGTTTTTTTTAACAATCTTTTCTCAGATTTAAGGCTGAGAAATGGTCGTAGCCTCTGGCCTTGTAGTAATTATATAATCTTAGAACAGGGAAATGAAATGAGTTGGGGAATTGTGTGCAAAAGGTTCAAACTTAATCCATGGATTGAGACAACTATTCTAAAGTAGGGGTACTGAAGAATTAGTTCCTGAATTATACCCGGGAGGTCAACTTACATTTGGAATTTCAAAGTCACCTTCACACGCATCACATAAATCTAACGATACTTGCCGCAGCATTGGCATCTGAAATGATTGTACAGAGGATGAGAGTTGACAAATATCTGTAACAATAATTATAATTGGATCAACATAAGAAAGCAGTAATATATTACCTTTGAAGCAGCATCAAGAATGAGTTGCTGTGTATCCCCTGGCCCTGCACAATGTTGGTAAGATTCTAGGTCAGCAAACTAAATACAGCCAGGCCAGGTATAATTTTATGAATATTTTTGAAATAGACTAAAAATCAATTGAACGCGTAACCATGAATTTGCCTTGCCATTCTACCATTTTGAGTTGAGGAAAATAGAATTGCATCAGCTGGATCATAGGCTAGCACCAGATATGTAGCCATCACTATGTCATTGGATGCTTACTTTGAGGTCATTAACAAATACAAATTGTGAAGTTTATCATTTTGAATTGATAAAAATTTATTAATTGTAGTTCGTGACTGTGCCTCTAGTCCTTTAACCATTAGAGTGAACTTTGATCCTAATGCTTACTTCAATAGGTTAGTCTCTTGATTCAAATTAAATTGGAATTTGATGGAGGAGGTGGGAAAAAGAAAAATGTATTGATAGATGGCTTACATTATGGCGCAGAAAGATATTTTCAAGAGCTTTGCAGTTGAATAGAAAAGAAACACCAGTTGCTGTTACTTCTCCGCAATCCTAAATCAGAAAACAACAACGAACAGAAATAGAAACATTAATGACCTCCCAAAAGTTCAAATGTTTGTCTGTTAAAAAATGGCTTGTAATCATGAGTAGCTGAAACCAAAATACAATATTTGAACAAAAAGAAGAATAGTATGCTTGGCTAGACAATTACATAAAACTAAATTATTCACGCGTGTGAAAAGAAAGAAAGATGTGTGCAGAAATTGACAAAAGAAAATTATAATCATTACAAAGAATGAATTTGGACGAAAGCACAAAAATTCTGATGCTAGGTTCTCAAGCATAAAAATCAATCTTTTTGTTCAAATTTTCTGTTCCTTCCACTGTTATTTACACGTGTTGCTAAGGGGTCATCTTTTACATCTCCAAAGGAAAGTGCCTCAAATGTTGCAAAATCCAACCCACTATTCACTTTTTGCTTAATGAGAATTAAGTAAAAAGGTTTCTGGGTCAATTGGTCAAAAAAGAAAAGTTCCTTTTACATCAGTGCGTCATTTGTAGTATAAAGAATGCTTGGACCAATGTGTTGACTGCATTCTGAACTCCTTTCTATCCAATAACATGTAACGTATGACAGAAATTAAGATATAAGCTAGATACACCATGGTTAGTAGCCACACTCTTTCAACTTACAGGTGTCACTCTACTTATAATAATGAAGAAAATATTTAAAGAAAATCCAGGGAATTAATCTGAACCCAAGAGCAAAAGACAAACCTCAAGGTGGATCTGAATCAAGCCAGGCCATCCATGTGAAATGATGTGCAGTGAATCTACAGGGACAACAAACATATTTATTACCTCTTTCGTACATTAAAAGATGAGTAAATTTTTCCTCAGATGAATGTCCACACATCATAACTAAATGTAGCTATCCATTATGCAGCAATAGAAGGAATCCTTGGTGAAGGGTTCCAACTGATATTTGATATTCTAGAACTAGAAAACAATTTGAATCACAATGCAAAACAAAGATAAAGGAAGGCGGTCATGATATAATACACACCATCAACAGCAGAAATATAACAATAGTATTTGCATCAATGAAAGCTAACCTGAACTAAGAAGCCTGCATCCCACCAATGAAAATTCAACCAAATTAGCACAGTTCTGTGTAAGAACCACCAAATTATCATCAGTCATCCAAGGAGTTACCCTCTCAAGCCTCAATTTCCTTAGGTTTTCCATGGAGTTTTTGAAGCCTGACATAGATATATCACCAAGACAGTAGCACAGGGCGAGTGCTTTCAAGTGCCCCAAGGAGGTAACGTTTATAATGGCTGTATCAGAGATAACCTGTAAGAAAAACAGTAAACTAAAGAGCAATCAATTTATTTTTGAAGCAAGTTTGTGTGACGAATGAGAAAGACAAATGATAATGAATTAACCCAAGATGAACCAAGCAATATCAACAGAAACATTACAAAGAGTAGCTCAATCAGTATCCCTAAGAAGATATACCTGCATTGCGTCTTGTATCCTTCAACTGATCCATAAATGCTTGGGACATTTGTTTTGTTTCAATTGGTTCACAAATACTTGGAACATTTATTTTGTTTCCTTTCATTTTCATAGTAATCAAAAGTATATGAAAGCAGCAGATTGAGCAAGAAAAACAGAAAAATCTTAAACCATACCAATAATACATGAAAATACTGCCAATAAACATCCACCTAAACTAGAAGTCTTCTTTATTTCTTACTCTGAAAAAAAAAATAGAAGGATTGGCACATTGATTCAATAATTTGACAGAAACCACTGGATCACATTTTCATTTCCTGAAGGTAAATTTTTATGTGTACATAGGCAAGCAGATCAACAATAGGCGTCACTAAGAACTAAGAAGTACCTCAACAGTCATCCATACAACTTAAACATCTATTTGGAGGGCCCGCGAACAAATTATACCTGAAAATAGAGAATTATTGACTCCAGCATGGGACAAGTTGTAGGAAGTCTTCTAAGAGTATCTTCACCCAATGATCCACCCAAACCAACACTTATCACCCTCAATGTCATAATTGCAGGTTGCAGAGTTCCTAATGACAACCAGAAAATCCCTAGCCAAGTGCAATCTCTTCCAATATGGATTTCTTTGCTGGCTCAGTACAGAGTTCTCGACAAGAATTTGAGGAGAAAAGTTCCACCCCACTGGTGTTACGTTCTTGCTGAACCAGATTTTTACAGCCCACTGTATTCAAACAGTTCAAAGCATTGACAATGTGGGCTAAAGCAGCTCCAGAAATCTGCAAACATACAAGCAAAATAATTTTCCTGATAAACACAAAGCCACAACTTCATTTCCATTTTATAGTACACACCAGACGCTGTAATGACAAAGAACAAGCACACTCCAATTTAAGTCTTTTTAAGCTTGTTAGCTATGCAAATGCCAATACTGTCTTTGGGCCAACAACTAAGCCACCTGATGTGGGCTATCAGAAAAATTGCTACTTGCAAAGCCTATAAACATGACAACTAGATTCTTTAAATTGCATTTCTCATGTTAAAGTAACTTACTGAATGTATTCTAGGAAAGAACAATGACTTCATGATTAACAAAAAATAGTATCCAAACACCCCACGGAAATAATCTGATACAGCACCACTTATCTCTTATATTTCAGATCAAACCAGCCGATGCATGAAATATTTATAAATTACAACCATTAAGCAAGCAATTTATTATGTGGTCATATGCAGATTCTTGAGAGAAGGCACCTATTTCCTAAATTTGATAACTAACAAATGTATTGAAATTTGATGACTAATCTTTGTATTAGAAACATCGAGTGTCTCCAAGTAAGAACCTGAGAAACTATAAAAAGCATCATCAACAAGGTGAGTGCCACTCAAGCAAAGGCTAATCAATGCCTGTGTTTGAGACATAAGGTCAAGTAGAGACATGTCATCAACACCTGCAAATAAATTAATAAAAGCTTAAATAGCTTAGAGCAAATTTTCAAGTGTCATGGCTCCAAATAAATTAAAAATTGGATTCCTAAAACCACATTTGTCAAAGGACGCAATCGCCAAAATATGAAATATTAAAGCTCCTTCAACAATTCTACCTATGCCCTTCAAGCCATCAACTCATCTGACGGTAAAAGTCAAATGTCTAATCTGCCCAAGAGAGTAACTTGCAAGAATAAAAGAAAAGCAACAGCCTCTTCTTCCCAACTTTCTCTAATTCTAACAAACTTTCCAAATAGGGGTTAAAAAGGAGTTACCACTCACCCTTACAGCCACCCATATGAAGCATTTGAAGTTTAAATGCCAATGTATCTGAACATCTCTTTTCAATATTAAGAGGAGGACCAACATTTGCAATCGTAGAGCAGAGAGCTTCAATTGAATTGATCCCGAAAGAAGTATCACAAACCAAAATTGAGTGTAGTTTAATGCATCTGCGTATGAGATGTGACATGCCAATATCTGTTACTGAAATACATCCTTTAAGATTTAGGTAAAGAAACACGTCTTTGTGATATGCTGGAGATCCAAATCTGGAACACAAATTGCAACGAAAAGTTACCAAGTTGGCCAAAGAAGGGAAAAAACATACAATGAAAAAATGTCCAAGGACACTTGGCTATCATGTAGTGGACTAGTCTCTTAAATATATCTATATTTGTCAAGGGCGGCAGCATATATTAACAAATATCCAACCATCAATCAACCATCATGAAAAACTGGCAATTATGACTCTTTGCAAAAGTATCAGTAGCACCCTTACTGGAAGGTGCCCTTTAGATGGTGTCTAATTCTAGCAATAGTTATCACAATGGCATCTTACCCTCACATATGAGCTATGCCCAACATTTTTCAGTGTAATTATTCAAGTTCTTTATTAATGAAGCATGTTAAACAAAACTAATAAATATCTCACCAGAAATATCACTTCGACCCTCCAATATGAGTCTTGTGATATTTGAAAGAGATGGCCTTGAATGATAAGATGCCATGTCCAAGACATTATTGCCAACAATGAAAGACTTGTTTGCTACTGGTGGCATCATAGCAGGACTAGAAGACACAACGGGCACTTGTGCTGGTATAAGTGGAGTAATATCAACAGTTAGGTCAACTTCACTAATAGTTGGACACTTCAGCATCAATCTACGCAAAGTTGTTGTCTTAAAGTTCAAAAGATACGCTGCTGTGAGTTTTCTTAAAGATGGAAATGACTTGGAGAACAACTCAATAGCAGATTCAAGATGTAGCCTTGGACACTTCAAAATATCTACCTCCTCAACTGCTTCAAAAGAGAGAGTTGGTGGCAACCCATGCATGACTCCACTTCTACTTTGATCTCTGCTCAGATGTTCAAGGCTGATCAAAGACTGTCCAATGTTCTTCCTCAACATAAGATCCACATGATATGAAGAAGGAAGCAAAGAGAGGAGAAGGATCAATGATGTTACTTGTGGAAGACCTGACAGGTTTACTTTCTGAACAATGAGTAAATATTCAAGTCTCGTTAAACCGTGCAGGAGACGTGAAAATTAAGCAGTTGTAAGGAAATTAAGGAAGACAAAATTGCACGACATAAACTTGCTGACATATATTGATGCTAACAATCAAAACATGTTTTCAATGCCTTCCAGAATGTTATGATACAAACACTTTTTGAATGTAAATAAGCACAGGCCAAAGCCATTATGCTAGTTGCAGAATGGTAAAATGCCAACATCACAGTGAAAGAGATCAGGGTTCAAACCCCAGCACACATTCCCCTTTAAAAAATTTCTGGTGGACCAAGAAAAAACCACAAGAGGAAGATAATTTCAGTGTGTCACAATCAATTGAATATAGTATACAACTGTTTTCTTAATTGATTAATCCTTTTCACTAATCACAAGAATACACCTATTTACAAACTTGAGATGCACATCTCAGTTTACGTCTGTCTTATTAGATCACTGCAAAGAATTTAGAAGTATTCTCCTCCAAACTTTCAATTCTTAAAATATCAAAAGATGGCTGTAAATTAAAAAAATTCTCAAATGTTTAAATCACGTGGTCAAAGTCCAAGCTAAATGTGAAGCTCTTGTGCTGAATTTGAAGTTAAAAAGTTCTTTAAACAATAAAAATTCAAGCCTATCCTGAAAAAAAAAAAAAAAAACTCAGTGCCTTTCCATGTAGATACAGCAAATTACAGGGCAAAAGGGAAAGCAAAATAAATAAATAAATAATTGAGAAACAAAAGCAATCATTGTTCGATTTGTTACTCCATAAAAGTGGAAGTCCGGAAGTCCAAAGTTGGACGATAGAAAAGTACTTCAAGTGGCAATTTTGTCCTTCCAGCTAATATGGTATAAGTTCCATACCCTCAACATGAAAGCTAACATCATTGGGTTATGCCCAGGGACAATTACAGATGGATGAAAGTATACCTTAGAATATTCTGTCAACCGAATCCTGAGATGGTTCAAGTCATCATCTCCAAAGACACCAATTGAATCTGCAGGCTGAATTTTCAACAGTCTAAATATTGTCTCAATGCTTGAAGTATATGAAAGTTGGTAAAGCTTGTGGCCCGGATGGTATTCCTATAGAGATTTGGAAGAACCTTGGAGAGGTAGGAGTTGCCTGGTTAACTAAACTCTTTAATGCTATTGTGAAAGGACGTAAGATGCCGAATACCTGGAGGAAGAGTATCCTGGTACCCATATATAAAAATAAGGGAGACATTCAATGTTGTACAAATTATCGGGGTATCAAACTTATGAGCCATACTATGAAATTATGGGAAAGGATTATTGAACACAGATTGAAGAAGCTTACAAGAGTTTCGGAGAATCAGTTTGGGTTTATGCCAGGGAGATCTACCATGAAGGCTATTTCTCTTCTAAGAAGACTAATGGAATTGTATCAAGAGAAGAAGAAAGATCTCCACATGGTATTTATTGACTTGGAGAAAGCCTATGATAGAGTACCAAGAGAAGTGTTATGGTGGGTTTTGAAGAGGAAAGGAGGCAGCGGCAAATATATCAACATCATCAAGGACATGTATGAGAATGCATCCACTAATGTCAAAACACCTGGTGGAGACACTGAGGCTTTCCCCATTACTACCGGATTGCATCAAGGTTCGGCCATGAGTCCATATTTATTTACCCTGGTTATGGACGAGCTAACCAGAAGCATACAAGACGATGTTCCTTGGTGTATGTTGTTTGCTGATGACATTATTTTAATTGATGAGACTAGTGCTGGTGTAAACCATAAGTTGGAAGTGTGGAGAAAAACCCTTGAGGACAAGGGTTTTAAGTTAAGTAGGAGTAAAACGGAATATATGCACTGTGAGTTCAGTCTAAGGAAGAAGCAAAAACATGAGGTTAAGTTGGATGAAGTTTTGGTTCCTAAAACCAAGCAGTTCAAATATTTGGGTTCGGTGTTTCAGAATGATGGCCGTATAGATGAAGATGTGGCTCACAGAATACAGGTAGGGTGGTTGAAGTGGAAGGGTGCGACTGAAGTTCTATGTGATAAGAAAATACCTCTGAAAGTGAAAGGTAAATTCTATAGGACGGTTGTTAGACATGCGATGCTCTATGGTAGTGAGTGTTGGGCACCAACGGGACAACATTTGCATAAGATGAGTGTGGCAGAAATGAGGATGCTAAGATGGATGTGTGGACATACCAGACTGGATAAAATTAAGAATGTTCATATTCGACAAAAAGTCCAAGTAGCGGATGTCGGAGATAAGGTGAGGAAAGGAAGACTTAGATGGTTTGGGCATGTTTTAAGAAGACTTCCTAATGCTGCGGTTCGTAAGTGTGAGAATTTGTTGATTGAGGGGGCTAGAAGTCGTGGAAGACCTAGAACTGTGTGGAATGAGGTGATAGCAAGAGACTTACGTGCCTTAGATCTCGATGCGAATTTGATTAATGACAGACTTGAATGGAGACGTAAAATCCGTGTCTTGGAAGGGGCCTAAGGCGGGAGTATCTTTTTTGGTGTCTTTTGAGCTTATTTTGTTGAGGATCCATACAGCCGACCCCAACTTGTTTGGGACTAAGGCTTAGTTGTTGTTGTTGTTGTTGTTGCTGCTGCTGCTTTCCTCAGCAAGCTCTAAGAAATAGCAAGACCTTTTTTTCCCTAAAATAAGATGAATTAAATGAATATCAACAATCCATGGAAAATAAATTTATAATAGAAATGCACAATTTCTATCATACCTGCAGCAAACCATAATGGCAAAATACTAATCCGGATCTGTCTAACACCAACAATGAAAGAATCTATCAGATTGAGTTATAAGAAACTGAAATTTAGGCAAATATATTTGCATCAAAAGACAAAAGATGGAGTTATATAGTTTGTGATGCCCCAAACTCGTGGCCCATACAACTGACAGAGGCATGGGCCATAAAAACAAGACACAAAACAGAATTGAACATTATTTCTTTTAATATTTCTATATTCCTACTTTCCGTTCTAAATTTAAAAGAAAGAAAGGGATATAGAAGCAAAATGATGATTCTAGACCATATAAACCTATGAGAATCCCACTACATTTAAAAAATTCTTGCTGCATACTTTTTATAAGGTTACTCTTCAACATGCCTACGAGTGCAAGGATTGTCATACTTTTTTTTCATCACTTGTGCTATTCCATGAAACAACAAAGATTTAACTAAACTATAATAGCAGTACTATTCTTTCAAATGAATGTAAAAAGATAAAGGTAAGAGCTAAGTTTTTACCAAAACAATGCATCAACCACCTAGGTTGCATCAAGTTTGTTGTATACTAATCAATACCTGTTTTAGGATGCCAGTACAGTCATTTTAAAATTTGCTCAAGGGACCCAACTGTTTTTCATTAGCATTGAGCCAAACCAAAAGTGCATCAGAAAGATGCATCTCACTGTGAAGCACAAGTAAAAAATCAGAATAATGACAGATATTAAGTGAGAGTCAAATCAGGCAATTAAAGAGATAATCAACTCACCTGTATACTGTCAAATGAGGATGCTTTATGCATTGAAATAACAGATTAAACGGAAAATCTCCAAAAACTTTACTAGACATGGCCCACATCTGCAAATTAGCCAACCCACCTTTCATTAGCTTAGAGGCAAATGGTTGAGATTTGAGACCTATCAATACAGAAAAAAAGTTTCAGGCATAACAGAGGTCACTTTTACAGCATTTTCAATTAAGTACATGGACCGTTGGTAATCCAACTGGAGGATTTTACTCAACTCCAGCATAAGCTTATACACTATTATTTTATTCAGCTGCTGGTCACACAAATCTATTCTGTAAATTTAGCACAGTCAAAGACCCATCTTGATTTCAAGCACTGAAGAAGCCATATTGCTGTATGGATCTGAATGCATGTGCATCTGAGTAGCTAACTATGTTATTTTGTTGACCTCTTGTAGGTTCTAATCCCAAAAAAAGAAATTGAACTGATATGATGCAAGATATCACGAAATTATAACAACAACAGCTTGATTACACATCAACTTGCAACATGCAAACAAGATGAATTTACCATGTGACCACACGGAAGTAAAATGGAAGTTAAGTACATACAAAATTTCTTGCTAGATAGCTTGCACACAGTTCTGGAACAAAATCATTTGCTGCAACATATTATAAATTCATCAATTAGAGTAGACGCTATAATGTTTATATCAAACATAAAAAGCATAAGTAGCTTGAGCTTGCATATCTAAAAATTTCTAACAATCTTCAAATATCAGATGTACCCTCACCATGCTCTAAACCAAAGTTCCAAATATGAATCAGATCATCCAATTGTATTTTGAGCCCCTTGGATAAAGATACCTCAGAAAACCAAGTTTTACACTTCAGCAGAAGTGGTTCTGCTCCAAAATAAAGTGCAGCCTGAAAATAAAATCATGAATTTTAAAAGCTTAAGAATTGTGTAAAATATTTCCTAGTTATTTGCAAAACTAATAATAACTGCTTAGTTACAAATATTAAGAATACAATAATGTAATATTAGTCACTATTAACCGTAAAAAAGATTATGAAAGCAAATTAAATTCTCCAAATGCTTTTCTAGAGAAAATCTAAATAAAAGGAGAAGAAAATGATTTGCAGTTCATGCAAGGGAAAACAATATCCAAGGAATCCTCTTTATTGATTTCAACCCTTTTTTTGGAAAAGGAAACCACTCAACACAACTAAATATTATGTCCTGGCTACAAAGTAGTTTGAGTTGAGTACATGAATCATCTTCGTCATTCCACCCTTCTTTTTCTTTATGTTTCTCTCCAAAACAAAACAGCTAAGAGAGGTTAAACAAGAAAACAATCTTTACTTTAGAAATGAAAAACTCAATCTTTTACATATTCAAGCGGGAAAAGAAAAGCAAAAATGTGTCAAGGATATCTTTAAATATTCACATAAACTTGCTTCCTCAGACGTTACATTGTGATTGCTGAAGCAAAATAAAAATGTAAAGGCAAAGCAATTTCTAGCATTTCAGCACATGGTAGTACATGCAGGAAATAGTAAAATTGTTATACCATGCAAGCATTTACCTCAAAAAGAGAAAGGAAATTTTTAGATGTGACATCCACTGGGAAGCCATAAACACATTTCAAGACGTTTATGAAAATCTCTATGTCCCACTGAATTGAAACAGAACTCCGGTTTGATTCACTGCAAAAGTTGTAAGCAATTAAAAAGGCACCATGTGCATACTTCAACTCAAAAATATAAACAATAAAAACACAATATACTGTTACAAATATGACAAATTAATTTTTCCAAGTCTGGGTATGGACCTATTATCAAATAAAAATAAATAAATAAAAGTGAACTTGTCCAATACTTTAATTTAGTCATAGTAAACTCTTAATGCAACCAGTTACAGTATTATGTAGGAGTAACAAGTCGGAGTATGAAAAACGAGAAAATCTTTGAAACTATTTCATCTAGTTTCCAAGGAAATGTTTTTTTTTTAATGTTTCTTTTTAATGTTCAGAATTTATCATATTTAGTCATATTTCTTGAAATTTCGAATCTGATTACGCCATTTGCTCAGAGAGTTAGGATTTCACATTTCCCATTATCAATGAATCTGACGTTTTCTTCACTAACCAAAACATATAATCTAACAAAAAAAAATGCGAAGTTTGATTCAAAAATTTTCAAATCTCGAAAAATTAATCTAGAACGAAATATTAAATTGCTTAGCTTCCATGATTATACTTATCTACAACAACTTTAGTATGGTTTCTGAGTGTAATTACCTAAAGCTTCCGCTAAGAAAGCTATGAAAATAAGAAGATTGCTCAACAAGCCTGAGAAGAATATAAGATCAAAAATAAAGACATGAAATAAGCAGAAACATAAATTATCAAAATGAAAATTAACATTCTACCATTCGATTCTAACATAATAATAATAATAATAATAATAATAATAATAATAATAATAACAGCTCGCCTATTTCGATTAGCTTGAATTTTGACTGTTTGGAAACAGAGGATCGAGGACAAATCCCAGCCATGAATATCTGAAGTTGAAATGAATGCTTCCCTGTGTTCGACTGGATTGGGATTTGTGCACAAGAGTATAACGAATTCATCGTCAGAGCTTGACGCCATGAACTAGAAGTAGAAGCCTAGAATTGGCTGCTGGAACATAATACTATCCAGGGATGAGGACGACTCGCGGTAACTCAGTAAAAGCTCCAGACTCAAAACGCTGCGTTTTCCTATGCTATAGCGCGCCGATTTTCAACTGGTATTTTTCCCGGTTGAAGTATTTAACTATTAATACTGCAACTTCTCCTCCTCCCAATTATCTAAAAAACCGTAGAAATTGGATATTTCACCTTATATATCCCATTAATATAGGATTTTCTTTACTTATATGGTTATTGTATTTAGGGAAGAGTGGAGTAATTTGAATGGTTTATGAGTGATTGTAAAGTTAAATTAATATGCAAATTTTTAAGCAAAATTAAATTAAAATGAAGTGAAATTAATAATTTGAAGTTGATTTAATCTATTAAAAATTATATTGTACAAAATTAAGTTTATATTAATATCTTAAGAAAATATTTATTCATATATAGACAAAAAAATAATTATGAAATTAAAAGTGATTAGCATTAATTCTATTTAACTAAAGTTATATTATTAAATAAAATGAAAAGATAATAAAATATTTTAATAAACATAAGATATTGTTATATCATTGTTTTCTAAGATATTTATTAAATATTTTGATAGTTATTCAATTAATAATCCTTTTAATACTATTGTAATTAATATTTTTATATTTAATACTTTAAACTGATTAAAGTTCTAATAATTTAAAATTTTATTAAATCACAAATTTTATTGAAAATTCAGTTGACATTTTTTTTAATCATATCCAGTCATATATATTTATATATTGCAATCTTTAGTTTAATTTGAATAAATTGATTAATTTGGTCCGATTAAAGGCTTCTTTTTACATCCTAATCTTATGAATGCCTCATGCACGCATAAATGTATAAATAACGATTTTGATACTGTAGAATAAAAATAAATTAAGAATGAAAAATAAAAAAAATAAAAAAAAACAAAAAGAAGCTTGAAGAAAAAAGAACATGCACAAGTGAGAGCTGATAAATTATTAATGATTTTAGTGTTACAAAATCTGGTCTTAAGGAGGGTCATGTGTTCGGACAAAGAGACCATAGTTGCCACGGCTCAACTGCTCAGCCATCAAGAGACTTGCATTCCACATAATAACAGCTATACCACAACATTCTCATTCTCTATCAAATTTACATCATAAGCTGCATTATAGTTTACAACAGGGAAGGAGAAAATACTGTATTTAGAACAACTCGAACTCAAGGTGTTCTCCTGTAGCTTTATACTCCAAATACTTGCTGTTATTTTCATGTGAAGACGTATATGATACTCCATAATCATAATATTCTGGTAGTTCCGGTGGAATAGCACATCTTATGAGTGCCCAATTCAAGCCCTCAAAGAAAGGATGTTGTTTGATCTCAGCAGCTCCTTTCTCTGTTCCTAATCGATTCTCAGGATCTTTTGCCAACAACCCCCAGATAAGATCCCTTGCCTGAAAACTAACAAGTGGGCTGCCAGGGAAATTCAGGCTCTGTGATATCACATTATCTAATGTTTCTTCATTGCAAGAACCTTTAAATGGCGTTCTACCATATAAAAGCTCGTAAAGAAATATACCAAATGTCCACCAATCAACTGCTGCCCCATGACCCTTTCCTTTGATAATCTCAGGGGCCAAGTATTCATAGGTTCCAACAAAGGAATTTGAGCGTGCATCAGTAGGCTCAGCCACAAGCTGTGGCAATGACCTGAAATGGTTTGCCATTTCGGCCTTTAACTTCCTTGCTTTTGAAGCAGCAGGTAAAAACCTAGGACTGAAGCATGGAACTTGACAAGCTGGCTCGATGCAGAAAGGCTCCATACAGCTGGATTCTGTGCATGGGCCAGGAACTTTCACAGGATCAGCATCAGGTGATTTCAGAAGGGTTGGGCTCACACTGCATCTTAGTGAGAGGTCAAAGTCTGTGAGCATAATGTGACCATCTTCGCGAACAAGGATGTTCTCTGGTTTCAGATCCCTATAGATAACTCCAAGCATGTGCAAGTACTCCAGGGCAAGGAGGACTTCAGCAACATAAAACCTGCACATATAAAAGTTAAAGATTAGCAACAGGATGTGAGATGAGGAATGAGAAATGATCTACTAAAGAGATGGAATATCAGTCATGAAAAAGAATACATCAAGTGTCCAATTTTGTCAGATTTTCACATCTAAGGCCATCAAAAAAAAGGAAAGAAAAAACTCATTGTTAGAAATCAAGAGCCGAAGTTGGATGAAACACAATATAATACAGTGCACAGTCCATAAACTTGAGCCACAAACATCTTAGACCAAGAATGTAGCCTAGCTTTCCCTCAAAAATAAATAAATAAATAAATAAATAAGCCTAGATTGCCAAGTTATAGATATTGTACTTTGGCAGTAAGAAATAGGGTTCCCTCAAATTGAGCTCAGGTGAGAGATCTCTTCTGGAAAATTCCACGACAAAAATGCTGATGGAAAATCAAGGTTGCAGGGTGACTAGGGCAATGTCTTCCATGAAAAGATGCTCGAGAGAAAGGTGGTCTGAATTGATTCACAAACAGAAATGATATTTTTTTATTTTCAGTTAACTTTGCTTGTGTGCTAGGCTCTGCAAAAGTTGGGAATTTGGAGCTGTGATGTAGGATAAGTGAATAGCTTCATGGCAATTCAGAGTAACGAAATCAGAAATCAAGTCTTTGAGAATTGCTGAGAGCAGTAGGGTGTTTAATATGTTGTCAGAATAATTTGATTGCAAAGACTTAACAACATTGATAATTGAGATTTGTCAAGGTAAAGCAGTGAAGCAACCATAAAGGACTTGATGTTGAATAATCAAATAAAAAGATTCCTTGGGGCTGCTGGCCTGGCAGACAGAAACACAAGATAATCCACACAAATTGGGAAACTGTGATGCTATATGATGAAAAGCATTAAGTATTTATGGATAAACTAAGGATTGATCTATTGTGAAGAAAAACTACAGTTGTTCTAAGAACAGAATGGGGAATTAGGAAGAAAAAGAAGAATATATACATAAAGAGGAAAGCACTCACTAGGATCACATGCCTTTCAACTCAAACCAAAATACTCGTAAATATGTTGTCTACATTACAAGAAAATAACTCATCTAACATATTTATAGAGTCTACCTCTAACAAGGGAAATTTTCCAAGAGAAATCAAAAGACTAGTCTCAGAGACATCCAATGAAATTGGCACTGTATGAAGAAGATTAGCAACACCAAGTACAACGATGGAATGCAAAGATCAATAGAATTAAAATAAAAAAAATAAAAATTACAGAGAAGATAAATTATAACTCCTAGAAAATTCTTAACTTGACTAAATAAACAAAATATCACTGTTTTGCAGGAAATTGCAGAAAATAAGAGACTGCACCTGCTCACAAGCCATAAAATAGAAAACCCAAATTAAAGCCAATCAAAATGGAGACAAAGCCATATAAACAACTTCACGTTTTGGATCCATGGGAAAAAGTGTTGGCAGACAATAGCTAGTAATTAGAAGTTGTATAAGAATCTAATTATTGTATAAGTTGAACTATTAGTTGTACGGCTTAGTGGGCTAACTATAGAATTAAATAATTAGAGCTAGCTATTCTTTTTTTGTGTATAAAAACCTATTGTATTTGGAGTAATTGATACACAGAAAAGAATGAGAATTATTCTCTCTAATTGCATTAAAACTAACATGGTATCAGAGCCTAAAATCGGTGTTAGATTTGTCATTCTAATACAGTGAACAGTGAATGTGTTGGTGGAGTAACAGTGAACGCAGGTGGTTCACAGTTAACGCACTGTTGGTGAGGTAGTTGCTGACCCTCAACCACCGTTCAGAAGTGCTCATCGCCGACCTAAGAAGGAAGCCCACAACGAGTTCGGCCTGTCACTAGAGACCGATCACCAGACGCCAACGTACGTTAGCTCAGGCACCGACAAAAGCTTCTGGAGTCACTGTTCACGCCCCGGCGAGTGAAGTGCGTGCTCCGGCTTCCAATAACCTTTTCTCACCAGTTCTTCTTCCGATTTCATTTCCAATTCAAACCAAGTACCCTCTGCCCGGTCGGATCCAATCATTTTCGATCTAAAAGACATTGTTTTGTCACTAGTCACGGTCACTGTTCACTATCCAAACTTTGTCTGTTGTTCACTGTCCAAACTGTCTACTGTGTCACTTTTTTTCCGTTTAAAGCATCCTACTGTCTATCAATTTGTCTTGAATTGAAAATTTGTCTTGAATATGAAATATCAATGATACTGTTATTTTCTGTCTACTGTTGATTTTAATTACTATTGTCAAGCTTCTATTTACTAAAGTGATAAAATGGCAGATGATAAAAAATCTAGTCCTCCAATTACCGATAATCCCTCTTTATAAATTAGCCCTGTAAAACTTGATGGGATGAACTATCTTGCTTGGTCAAAGTCTTGTCTATTGTTTATTAAAGCTAGGAGATTGCAGGGATATATAACAAGAGAAAAAGGAAATCTGGATTAACTGATTCCTTATTTAATCAGTGGAATTCAGAAAATTCTCTTGTTATGTCATGGCTCATCAATTCCATGCAACCCATTATTGCAAAAAAATATTTGCTACTTGATACAGCTGAAAAGATTTGGAAAGTTGCTTCTCAAACTTATTCTCAAATAGGTAATGTTGCATAAAATATAAACTTCGAAATAAAATTCATGGAACGAAACATGGAGAGAAGACTATTTCAGAATATTTTTCAGAGCTAAGTGGTTTGTGACAGGAACTTGATTACTATCAGAATTTTTAACTGCACTACAGATGCAGTTAATTTTCAAAAATTATTAGAGGAGCGTATCTATGATTTTCTTGCAGGTTTAAATCTGGAATATGATCAAATTAGAGTTCATGTACTTGGAAATGAATCTCTACCATCCTTACTCCAAACACATTCATACATACAGCAAGAAGAAAGCAGAAGAAGTGCTATGTTGTGTACAACAGTTGAGAGAGTTGTATTAGCTGCCAAATCGGTTCATGAACACCCTAAAGAACATACTGAAGACCCTTGACAATGTGATTATTGTGAGAAATCATGCCATACAAGAGAAACTTGTTGGAAATTGCATGGCAAACCAAATAGAAGTCGTGGAGGTAAAAAGGGTAGTCCAGTAAAGACTCAAGAAAATTTGACTGAGGCAATAAAGGGTGTAACAACCTCAAGCGACAATCTATCCAATGAAGAGGTTCAAAATTTAAGGCGACTTTTATCTCAGCTTAACACCAACTCAACTATCGGTTCATCCAATCTTGTAACCTCAAGTAATGACTCTTCTATTAACCATAATAATTATTCATGGATTATAAATTCAGGAGCAAATAGACATATGGCAGGCTCTTTAAGAAGATTTCAAACCTATTCCTCGTGTCCAAAAGGAAATAATGTCAAAATAGCAGATGATTCTGTAACTCCTGTATCGGGAATAGGTTCTATTAATTGTAATCCAAATATTAAATTATCTTTTGTCCTTCATGTACCTCGTTTTTCTGTTAATCTTTTATCTGTCAGTTCAATTACAAAAACTCTTAATTGTAAAATTGAGTTTTTTCCAAACCATTATCTTTCAGGATTTGCAAACAGGGAAGATGATTGTCAGTGGTAGACTGCAGGATGGCTTATATATTTTGGATGGAAGTCTCAATTCTGATTCTAGTATAAATCACACATTTTTGGCAGAAATAAGGATTTTAAACAAGAAATATTACAATTGCACAGGCAATTAGGGCATCCATCTTTTTTTGTCTTAGAAAAAAAATTCTCAAATGCGTTTCATGGGATTTCATTTGACTCTTTGTTTTGTGATGCTTGTGAATTTGCTAAGCATATAAGGAATTTCTATCCTTTGAATAATAATAGGAGTACAATTCATTTTATGACTATTTATTCTGATGTTTGGGGACTCACTCAAAACACTTCATTGACTGGTCATAGATGGTTTGTTACTTTTGTTGATTGTTGTACCAGAATAACTTGAATATACTTATTGAAGGCAAAAAGTGATGTATTTTCTTGCTTTCAATCTTTTCATAAGATGATCGGAGCCCAATTTGATGCTAAAATTAAAATTCTTAGGACAAATAATGAAAAAGAATATATGGATGGCCTATTTCATACTTATCTAGAGCCCAATGGAATAATACATCAAACTAGTTATGCTTACACTAGTGCCCAAAATGGTGCTGCCGAAAGAAAAAATAGACAAATTTTAGAAGTGGCTCGAGCTCTCATGTTCACCATGAATCTTCCAAAACCTTATCAGGGAAAAGCAATCCTAACAGCCGTTTATCTCATAAATAGGATGCCTCTTAAAACACTTACTTTTAAAAGTCCTTTAGAGGTTTTGCAAGGAAAAAATTCTTACATTGTTCCTCCAAAAGTATTTGGGTGTGTTTGTTTTGTTCATGCTAGAAATGTTGGGAAATTAGAACCCAAGGCTCTTAAATGTGTATTTGTTAGATACTCTTCTACTCAAAAGGGATATAAGTGTTATCACCCTCCCTCTAGAAAATACTTTGTTAGTATGGATGTCACTTTCAGAGAATCTGAGTCTTACTTTAGTTTTCCTCAATCTCCTCTTCAGAGGGAGAATGAGAAAGAAGAGGAGAGTCCAAATTTGATCACTCTTGATAAATCTATTTCTGAATATCAACCTATCCAGGGGGAGGATTGTATTCAGGGGGAGGAGATTTTAATTTAAAAGAAGAGTGTTGGGCGTTTGGATATACCTGATTTGAAGAGATATTCAAGGAGAAATAAAACAGAGAATGTCATCATGCAGTCTATACCACGTCAAGATTCACTCCCACATCTTGAAAATTTTTTAGATCCTTCTGGTGAGTCGTCTCAACTTTCTCAATCATTTGATGATTTAGATCAGCCAATTGCCCATATGAAAGGAGTTAGGTCATGTACTAAACATCCTATATCTAATTTTGTTTCATATAACTCATTGTCTTCTTCCTATAGAGTTTTTGTCTTGTTTGTTGCTTCTGTATCTATTCTCCAGGATTGGAGAGAGGCTTTCAATGGTCACCATCAAATTGAAGCCTTCACTGATGCAGATTGGGTTGGATCTCTTGATGATAGTAGATCAAACTCTGACTACTGCACTCTTGTTGGTGGAAACTTAATTACTTGAAGGAGTAAAAAGCAGAACGTAGTCTCTCGATCAAGTGCAGAGGCAGAATACAGAGTTATGGCACAAGGTATTTATGAATTACTATGGATGCGAAAGTTACTAAAGGAATTGAAATTATTTAGTGAAAACAATTTGTCCATATTTTGTGACAATAAGGCTGCCATCAGCATAGCTCATAACCCAGTTCAACATGACCGCACAAAACACATTGAAATAGATCGACATTTCATAAAAGAAAAATTGACTGATGGTTCTCTAAGTCTATTTCATGTATCATCGGACAAACAACTTGCTGACGTATTTACAAAAAAATTAACAAAAATTTTCACATTTTAATTTGCAAGTTGGGCATGTGCGATATTTTTGCACCAGCTTGAGGGGGAGTGTTTGCAGACAATAGCTAGTGATTAGTAGTTGTATAAGACTAATTATTGTATAAGGTGAACTATTAGTTGTAAGGCTTAGTGGGCTAGTTGTAGGATTAAATAATTAGAGCTAGCTATTCTTTTTTTTTATATAAAAACCTATTGTATTTGGAGTGATTGATACACAAAAATGAATGAGAATTATTCTCTCTAATTGCATTAAAACTAACAAAAAGAAATAAAAAAAAATCCTAAGATGGGGAAAAGAACTGAAAAAAAATCCTAAGATGCTTAATTGATGATTAGGTGGCAGTTAGGCTACAACCTAATAGGCATAGAAGTTTGATTATCTTACAAACTATCCCTTACAACCGGACCGCCTGAAGGGTAATGGAAGATATTGTTCATAAACTTCAGTTTAAATGAATAGAAAACCAAGAAAAGAGTTTCTGAGTGTGCAAAACTTTACTCGGTCACAACTCAAGATTATCACAATAATATTTACCTTCGTCATTCAATGAGCATCGATTATAACTAATACAAATGAGAAGTGAGATTAAAATCTACAAAATCCTAATTACATTCCACTCCTGTTCATTACATTCATAGTATGATTTTGTTAAGTGCTTGATTATGCATAATGGAGAACTAGCAATTGGAATTTCAGAAGTACTGATATAATTGAATTCACTGTGTAAATATCTTACCTAGCTGCTGGTTCATGAAAACACCCACCAGGCTGCTTCTGCCTAAGGACGTGTAGGTCTCCACCTGGACAGTACTCCATGACTAAACACGATAAATTATCTGATGTGAATTGGGCATACAGTGTTGGGAGAAAAGGATGGTCCAAGATTCTCAATATCTCTCTTTCTGTTTGAGCCCTTGGCATCTTCTTCCTTCTTGCTAAAAAGTCATTGTCCATGACCTTGATAGCAAATAGGCAGTTTGAACCAATTAGCTCAGCTAGATAAAGAGTCCCTATATCTCCACAACCAAGCTTCTTTAAGATGTTGAAGTGCTTCAAACTTAAGACTTTATCCCGCATCTTAACGTAGCAAATAGCTTCCCATCTAACATCCTTTACCATGTGGGGTCTGTTGCAACAACTAGGCCTGCTTGCATTGCTCTCATCACTGTTGCTAGTGCTAGTGCTATATTCACCAAGGCTACTCTTTGAGCTTTGGGAAAATTCCCCCTTTTCTCTTGATTTTGAATTCTTCTTCGCTTTCCCAATGGATCTACTTCCATTGCAATTGCTTGAAATAAAGTCTGATTTGCTAGCACCAGCTTCTACATTGTTTGAGCTAACTTCAGCACTAAAACTGGCAGACACAGGGCCCAGAAAATCTTGCTTTGAATCTTCAGTCACATTCCTCAATGTGCATTGGCATTTCTGGCAAACCAACTCACCAATGCTAGGAGCCAAGCTGTTATTACCTTCATTAGAAATGCAAGCAGCAGGAACTGCACCCTGCTTTATTTTCTTCTTAACAGAACTCTTGTTCCTCACAATTGGTTTTGCCAAACGTGGAGTATTTCTTGTGAGCTTGCTTACTCTGTTTCCATTAACTGAAGAAGGAAGAGAGTGTAACTTGCCTTTTCGACCTGATCTAGGGGCAGATGCTTTTCTCGGAACCTTTGTTGAAGTGGAAACACTTGTATCCTCATCTTGCATATTGTCAACAGAACCAGAACAAGACAGGGAAGTTGCAGGCTCAAATTTCTCTTTCTGCACCATTTCTGTCTTTAGCACTTGAGTTCCAACTTTTTTTGGCGCACAATTTATATCTTTTTGTAATGATGTGAACCCAGTACCATTTTTTGTCAATGGAACAGCAAATCGTGGAGAAGAATGTTCACTTTGGGAAGGTGACTCTATTGCTTGACTTCCAACTTGTCTTGTTGCAGAACCAACCTCATTTTGAATCAATGCGACCCCAACACCGCTTTGTGTTTTTGGGATAGCAAATCTAGGGGAAGAGAAAGCACTTTGGTCTGGTGACTTTAACTCTTGAGTTCCAACTTTTCTGGATGCAGAAGAAATCTTGTCCTCCATTGATACAGCTGCAGAACCATTATGTGGTGTTGGAACAGCAAATCGAGGAGAAGAATGAGCACTTTCGTGTGGAGATTTCAGTACTTGGGACTGAAGAGAAGAATGAGCACTGTGGTTTGATGACTTTATCTTTGGCACATGAAGTTGATGAGATATCTGCTCCAGAGAATTTGATTTGCTTTCTTCTGGAACTAGAGATATCTCTACCAGAGTATGTTGGCTTTCATCTATGGGAAGCCCAGATCTACTAGTTTCAACTACAACTGAATTGTACAAACTCTTTATCCTTCCAGCTTCTGAGACACCTGGAGAGCCAACCGACTTTGATAATCTTTTCATAGCAGCCATTTCTGATGCTTTAGAAATGCAAAGATCCCTTAATGCTTGCTTCAGAGACACTGTTTCAGAATTCCCAATTCTTGGAGAATGAGGCACACCAACAGCTATTGGCCTTTTCATGGCATTTTTCCTTGAAGGGCTTGAGCTTGGGCCTGCTTGATTTGAAAGACTGAGAGTCTTGGATGAGTTTTTAAGACTGATAGCCTCAAAAAGTTGATTGATATCATCTTCTAATGAATCCCTGTATCCCAGTTTCAGCACAGGTGGCTTCCTATCACTGCCACTCACACTTAATCCAGAATGAGATTGGTAAGTTCTTTTTGAGTGTGTCACTGAATCCAGATCTTCCTTTGCTTCAACAATTTCACAAGTACGAGAATATGACCCCATTAATTTGGCTTCTCACACTCCAAATTTGTTCTGTAGCAGTTCAACAGAAAAAAAAAAGGAAGTTCTAATAACCTCCTAGAGTTTGTACTAATCCATTTGCCAGAAACACCAGATGTAAAAACCTTCAAAGATCTGAAAGATAGGCCCTTCAACTCTAGACTTTTTTTTGATAGATATTTCTTAAACTACGAACAGAGTGCGAGCTCCTTTCACTCTCTCCAACATCAAACCTCCCGAGCCTGAAATCCATCAAAACTGAAATAACATTAACCCAAAATAACGAAGTTGTATAATCCTACAATAATCTATTACCAAAGATTTTTCAATTAGTTTTTTGTCAGTTATAGGGCACAGCAAAACCCAAATACCATAGTATGTTAACAAACAAAAGCTAGGTGTCATTCCTGTCCAATATATTTCTCATAAAAAACTAGTTTAAGTTAAATTGGACAAGCTAAATGTTATAATAATACAGCTGAAACTTGTTCACCCATATGCACATTGCTCAAGTTTCCCAGAATCTGAATCTATACATTGAAATGCACTCCCATACAGACAGCGAACGCGGTTTGTTTTGACAATCAAATGCCTTGTTTTTTTAGCCTTTTGCTATTTGGTTGCAAATCACAATGCTTTTTTACCCGAAAAAGAATTTGAAAAATAAATTTCGCAATATAAATAACCTTTCTTTATTAAGTAAATAAAAAATTCTTCTTATTATTGCACTTATTTTCCAGTAAAATCAAAATTTATAGAAAAGAAAAAGTAGCCTCAGTTTTCGTTCCCGTGAAGCTTATTAATCAAGCCCAACAAAGGAACCAAATGAAATGATCAATTTTAAAATTTTAAAATTAAAAAGAAAAAAAGCAGCAGCAGAAGAATAAGAAGATATATGATCGAGTTGATTTACAGAACCAGTAACTTTCAGAGTGCGAATCAGCAGATAGAGTTAAAAAACCACCACGAAATAGAAGATCGAAATCAAGAAAAATGAAAACGCAAAGAAAGGCATTAACAAATAAACATAAAACGTTTTCAAAAAAAAAATAAACATAAAACGACATAAAAAAAATACAAAAGTAAAAGAAGAGCAAAGAGAGATCAAAGTACATTGAAAAGTACCTGAAAGAAGATGAAAGGTGAAAGCACATTGAAGGTAGATTTCTATTACTGAGAAAAAGGAAAAGCCAATCAGATTTGGGAATGGGAAACCCTAGCTAAAGGAAGGAGAAGAATCAAAGGCAAAGGCAAAAATGTAAGAGAGAGAGAGAGAGAGAGAGTACAAAAACAAAATATTTTAGGCGTTCCTGTTCTGCTTACAGGCTCTGATAATTTTGTAGGGAAAGGGACCCACCATATTTGTTTGTGGGCCTCATGTAAGAGAGGAAAAAGAAAGATGCAGACATGTGGACATGTGGAAAATTAGTATTAATTTATAAGGAAAATTATTAATTTTTTTCATATCTCTATAATAACTTAAATATTTATCACAATATGCTCAAAAAAATATATATTTGTCACAAAAAGTCTAATATATAAAAATTAAATATGGAATTTATCAAAAATAAATAAATATGGAAAATAACTTTTATTGAAGTTTTGAGTTTTTTTTATTTACATATAATATATAAAAATTAAATATGATGTTTAGATTTTTTTATTGAAGTAATTTAAAAACATGATATTAAAAAAATAAATTTTAAACTATTTTTCGTATATTTATCCATCAAATTAGAAAAATAAAACAAAACATTATTAGTTAATTTTTAGGAATTTTTTTAATTTCAACTAACTACTTATTTATTATGTGAAATTTATAATAATGTTTATTGTGATATTGCACTCTTTATATTTGTAATATTAAAGGATTTCAATTTATTATAATGTTGAAGGATTTATTGTCATTACATTAAGTTTATGAAAATAATACGTGAGTATAATTTAATATCAACTTTTTTCTTTGTTAAAAATTTTTAAAAAATATACTAAATTTTGACTTTTTTTAAAAAGATTTAAAATTAAAATACTTATGATTAATTGTGAATTATAGAAATTTTTGAAAAGATTTTTATGAGTTGAATCATGAATGGATTAGAAGGTGGGTAGTTTTATGAGAAATGAAAATTTATTTGTATTATATAGTTCATTTAAATCCTAATATTATACAGTAGTAAAATAAATAAATAACGGAAATTTATGTATTATATGTTTATTTTTATATTTTTCCATTATGGTTTTCAATTAATATTATTTATTTATTTATTTGATTATGCAATAGTTATAATAATATAGCCCAAATTATTAAAAATAAATAAATCAACTTTTTAAAATAGTGGCAGTGATTAATAGACTTTAATTTTAAAAAAATAATAGACTTGAAACTTTTTTTATTTCCAGAGCATAGGTTTTTAAGTATTTTATTATTTTCATAGGAAGTTCCCATTATCAAATATGAAATCACATATATATAATCACAATCCTAAGTCCTAACATTTAATTGATGTGAAATTTATTTATTTTTTTCCATAAATATTAGCAAATTAACCACTAACTATTTTTAATTGAGGTTTGGCCAAATCACCTGTCAAAATAATGCTTGCCATGACTGTCATCATTGTAATTGTGACCCACAGTTTTATTGACTATACTTTACTCTTTTTCCCTTTAAATGTTGTATAAAATAAAATTAAAATTTCTAATATAATTTTTTGTATATTTTTAAAAATTATTTTTTGATAGTCTTTTAATATATATGATTTTTAATAATTTAACATGATAAATTTAAGGATCAATAAAATAATAAAATTTTAAAATTTACACTAAAAATTCGCATGACAAAACTTGATTTTTATTATACTGAAATTTATAAAATTAAATTAATGAGAATAGAATTTTTTTTTATTATTGTCGTGCATGCACACATAACAATTTAAATGAAATTTATGCAATTTGTTTATATCAAAAAATTAAAAAAAAAATAAAGAAAGAGCCCTATAAAAATTTAATAGAAATTATATTATTGCATGTGGCTACCATAGTCTTCTTTATCACTTCCCATGACCCTTTCAAATAATGTAGCTGTATCTTCTCCTAAGAAATTGTTATTTTTTGGGGAGGCAACCCTCCATATTTGATGGTATTTTTTTTCAAGTTTTGGTTAAAAATATTTTAAAATTTTTAAATGTGAAATTAAAGTTGATGAAATAATGGTATTATATATTCATTGTTTTCAATAAAAAAAATGAAATAGTATGCTTTAAATTACTTTTAATTTTTATGAATAATTTTCATATATTTGAATATTGTTGAATCAATGGAATTAAATATGGGAAATTTAATAATACAAGAGATTATATATAAGTTTCCTATTATATACAACTCCTTAAATTATTATTATTGTGAATTGAATCTATATAATTTATTTATAAATTATTATTTTATATAATATGATGAAACAGACAGTATAATTAAGTTATAAATAATGTACTATTTATTTTATAATTAATTATGAATTACTCCATTAAGATATTTATTTTAATATGTATATAGTTTAATACTTGTTATTGCAAAATTAGCAATTTTAATTTTTAGATTATGTTAGTAACTCCATATTTTAGTTATTGATTATAAAATTAATATTTTTATATTTCAAGTTATATTTTTAAACTGATCGTTATATAGTTTAATAATAATTATATATTCTTTTATATAATAAATTAATAACCAGACTTTTCATTATCAAAATGCATCAAATGTCAAAAATATATATATTTTTATTTTTTAAAATAAAATTTTAATACATTTTAATATTTAAAATGTTATATTCCATTTTACTGATGATAATTTAAAACTAAAATTACTAATTTTAAAATAGTATGAATTATCAATTGCCATATTTAAATTTGTTGCATACTTAAATTACGTAGTTCAAATTGAGGTAAATTTCAAGAGATTTTTTACTGGGGAGTGTAATTAACATTTACTTTTTACAGATCCATCTATCATTCAATTCTTGCTCAGGAAAAAAAAATCTATCATTCAATTGAATTATTGTTTCGAGAATTTTTGTCACTGTCCAAGTAAAAACACACATAAAATAAGAAAAAAAAAATACAAATGTCAGTGCAGGCGGAGGCAGGGCCATGAGGTGTATTGCATTAGTTGTGAGCACATAATCTCTGACTCTGTTTGGTTTCTTTCTCGCAATCTTACAAAATAAAATGAAGAGAAAATGCAACGAAGTAAAGTTTATAATTATATTTTGAAATTACCTTTCAAAAAATTATATTTTGAAATTCAAATTCATATTATTTAGAAAATTCACAAAAAAAAATTATTTATAAATTATTATTATTAATTTTCATTTCGAAGTGAATGTCCTATGATTATATATATAATTAGATTATATATTAATTTATAATAAGGATTTATCTAATACATATCTTCATTGTAATAAAAACTTTACCGTAATTGAATTTTTACATATTCCTTCTTGAAATTATGTGTGGTTTATGGTAGCTAACTTCATGGTTTTTCTCTTTGAACCATTCCCTAGCTATCCTTCTTGAACATTAATACATTATCTTTCAATTATCAATTATCAATTATTATTATTATTATTATTATTATTATTATTATTATTATTATTATTATTATTATTATTATTATTATTATTATTATTATTATTATTATTATTATTATTCTATAAATCAAAAGGCAGTCATGGCATGATAAGTAGAAATTCGTGCATTCCACAACCACCACCTTTATTAATATATATATATATATATATATATATTTTGTTATTGGTTAATCAGATTTTGAGGGAATTTGAAATCACAATATTTCAATTTATTTAATTTTAGGGACCAATTAGCTAGGAATTTTGAAGGAATAATTAAAACTAATTATTTTATGGTAATAAAATACTCATTCCACACCTCACCATCAAATTGCTATAGCCAATTAGAACGTTAATTTTTGCATACACGTTGTAATGTTGGTTAATTAGGTTGCAATATAAAAGGCATCACAATCACAAATAATGTCAAAAGATTGACTTTGTTACATGATTTGGAATTGTTTTTTACCCATAAAAAAAATAAAATTAAATGAAAAAAAAAAGAGGGGAAAAAGAGAATATCATGGCTAGTTAATTTCTATTTGAAGATAAAAAGTAGTTACGTAGTAGGTGGGCAGTGGTTAGAGAATATTAATCAAATCTAAATGAATCTTAATAGTATTAATACACACATTTAAAAAGATGGACCAGCAATATATATATATATGCATAATGTTAAAAAATTAATAGTATTAATGCAAAGATCTATCATTTTCACAAGGCATGTTACAGTACATACGTTTGGTGACCTCTCTTAAAAAATAAAATCCGAAAGGGATAGTTGCTCTTTGTCGTTGCTCTCAAGCTAAACAACGTTACCACTATATTTTATATATTATGCATGTATTTATAATTTTATATGCAAGTATATATACACATCCCACGTAGCCATTATATTAATTATATACATACCAAATGGTCAATCATACATATACTTTGATTCAACGCCAAGACTAAAAAATTAAATGATAGGAAATCACAAATTATTAAATTTTTAATACTAATTAATACGTATTTGAACTTAGTCTATGATCTACAATCTATACAAAAAATATATTAATTATTGGTAGATAAAAATATTTTAATTATTATTATATTAATTAAAAAAGAGATTAGTTAATTTTTTTAAAAAAATTTAAATTATCATTGCCTTAAATTTACTAAAATTTGAAACATTTAATTGTAGTTTGAATTTATAATCTTACAACTTTCTTTTATTTTAAATTTTGATTTTTTTTAATTTTTTAAAAAATTAAAAATTTATAAAATGCATTGGCTACATTTGAAAATTTTTATATATTTTCAATTATAGATCATGTACGTCCAAATAGTAATAAAAATAAATACATTTTTTTATTAGTATAATTAAAAATGTATATGTCATTAACTATAAAAATTAAGTAATATTCTAAATTCATAAAAAATACACAGATATAAGAATTAAGTGACTTATTATTATTTTAAATATAAATTCTAATTATAAAAAATAAAATTTAATTTAGAAAAAAATTATTTTCATAAGATAAACTTTTTTCCATTTTTTTCTGGTTTAATGGATTAAACTTTTTCCATTTTTTTCTGGTTTAATGGACTAGATGTTAGTTTTAGGTATCATTTGTTAATAATAGTTCAATTCTCATTTAATTTGAATCAAATATATTTTGTTAATATTCTTTTATCAGTCAGAATATATTTTGAATTGATGTATACGTTAATTAAAATATTAAGATTAATTCTCCTCTTAGGAGTTTTCCATATATATATATAATTAATCTCTTCTGGACAATTGAATTCTGATAAGAATTTATCATATTTTTGTATTTTTATCAACAAAAATGAATAAAATTTAATTTTTTTTTATATCATGAGATAAACACTCACAAATAATGGATATTTTTGTATTTTTATCAACAAAAATGAATAAAATTTAAAATTTTTTTATATCATGAGATAAACACTCACAAATAATGGATATGTGAGTGTCTATTAAGTTGTCGTGGAGTGGGGATAAGGTGCACATGCCAAGTTGTGGACATTCCTTCTTCTTCCTGTATTTTTGTGCATGAAAAATGAATTAAAATTGCAATAAATACTACTATTGATTATTGAAGAATATTGCACCGCAAGGTTATACTATATTATAAATATCAAATCTAAGATCTTATACAATGTCGTGTTTGGTTCACTTTTTTTTTTTTGGCCATTATGTTTGGTTCACATGTAAAAAACCAAGCTCATTGAACTCCTCATAAATGTTTAGTTAACACCCCTTCATCATTTGCTGGGCTGACTAATTAAATTTGACTTTCAGTTACATAATATATATTACATATTGGGATTTATTCTAGCAACGAACAAAACAGTCCGAAATTGATCATATTAATCGTTTTAGTTATTAATTTGATCAATTTGATAAGCAATATCAATTTAAATCAATTGAATTATTTAATTTTGACTTATTTAATTATTAATAAAATCAACTGAATTTGATTAAATCGAGCAATAATAATCAATTTTTTAAAAATAAATTTTTTTTACTAATAAAAAATGGTTGGATTGACCGATTCTTAAAAATTGACTAACTCAATTGATGTTCATATCTAATTTATTTAAAAATATTTTTAAAATACATTTTTTTATTTTAAAAATACTTCTTAATTTTTTATTTCAAAATTATCACTTTAGAACTATATATTTAATGTATATATATAATATTAAAAATATATATGCATCAAAAATATATATTTAATATATCAAAATAGTAAATTATTTTAAAATTTTTAACAATAACTTAAAGTATAATTTTCCCTTTCATATGTTGCAAACAACACTCGATTTTATATATTGCATTTTTTTTTTCATAAATAAAATCCATTTAAAAAGGACAAAAAGTACAAACTGCAAAGGCAGATGTCAACTGTCAAGAATCCCAAATCCACAGAGTTTGGGCAGAAAGTTCGAATTTCAAACAAAAAGAAGAAGCAAAGGCTTAGTTCGCCAAATCGGAAGGCAGCCCAATTTAGACTATCGTCTTGTCAAGGGCGAATCCAAATAGTTATGCATTGTAATGGGCTTTTTTGTGTAAATTCTGGATGGAATTTGGGTCCTTGTTCTTGTTTTAAACACAATTGGGCTTTCTTCCCCAATTCACTTTTGATAAATATATAAAAATAATTAAAAATAATTTTAAATTTATTATATTTATAAAATATTTATTAAAATACTAAAATTTATCAAATATTTATTAAAATATTAGATTTTTATTAGTTTATAAAGAATTTATAAAGAACTTATATGAATCTATAAATTATACATAGCTTATAAATAGTTTAGTATGAGTTTATAATAAAATAATTAAAATATTTTTAATAAAAAATAAAAAATTTTAAAAAATATGATGAAATCCATTATTTTTCCATTCAAGTTGTTAGGTTTTAGGTGAATTTTTAAAAAGATATCCAAAAAATGATTTTCAAAAATATATATTTTTGTTATTTTTTTAAATTTTCATTTTTAATTTTAAATTTCAAAAAGATCTTATTTGATATGTTATGATAAAACAATGATATATCTTTGAAAAATAAGTGATATATAATACAGCTTTTCCTAAATTTTATTACTAAATTGGTTGAAGTTCAGAGAAATTAATATTTTTTGGTTTTATAACTTAGCAAATTTGATTTTTTTAAAATAAAAATGAATTATATATTATAATATATAAAATTCTAAATTAAGTTAAATTTAGCACATAAAGACATAGCTTTAATAATAAAACACATCTACTCTCAATGATTCATTCTCCTTTTTTAATATAATATTAAAAAAAACAGAGTCAAATTCAAATTTGAATTACTTTAGGAGTTTTGCAAGTCATTCAATCGGCATATCGAAAAAACTATTGATTAAAAAACCGAACAAAAACATAATAAATTATTTTATAAGACATTATTTTAAAAACATTAATTAAAAAAATTATAATATATATTTAAATATATGTTTTAATTTTAATTATTTAAAAATAAATAACTTTGACTTCCAATTTTATTGGGTTCGGTGAAGATAATGCTCGTTGCCATCACGGGTGACGTTGGCCTTTTCCAAGGTGTCGTTTAGGTTCTGAAACGTCCAGGTCCAGAAGATTCTAACTTAATCTTAAATTTTATCCTATAAATAAAAACCTTTCTACAAACTTATTAAAAAACTTTCTTTTAAAATATTTATTAAAAAAATTGTATATATATACTTATTTACATTATTATATATAATTTTGTCAACTCAAGTTCAAATTTATTGAGTGTGAACATTTAAATGTGAAAGGAATAATCCTTCACATAGTGTAAATAGAACATTTTTATTTGTAATTTTTGGGATTAAGTGTATGGTCAAACATAAGAAATTAAATAGACCAAATCACTATTTTAAAAAAAAAAGGAAAAACATTAAATTGACTACTTCAATTAGTTTTTTTTTTTTCTTCAAATGTAAATTGCCAAAAGTTCTTTCACATTTATGTTATGATTTTTCATAAATGAATTAAATATAATTTAGATTTTCAAAATAATGAATTTAAGTAAACTAGTTTTTTATTTTTCATATTCTATATAAAATAATATATTTTTTTCTTTTTTTAAAAATTTTGAGAATTCAAATATAATTTAAAATAAAAATACAATTGAAATAGATTAAAATTATAATAAAAAATATATTACAATATAAATTTAAAAATAAAGAATTAAAATATAATTGACAATACAATATTTAGAAAACTAAATACGTGATATTTTAACAAAAATGATAAAGTATAATTAATTAACATTAATATTATAAATTAAAAAAACAAATATTTGGTATTTTTTGTAATTTGTCCAATTATATATGTACAAGAATTAATAGGAAAAATAGTATAAAACCGAAGCTTTAAAGTTTAAAATAAGAAACTGAACCTCGTGAAGGAAGCCGTCTTAGTTCATTTCTTTAACACAGCTTACAATACGTAATCTTTTTATTTTTTAAACATTGGATTTTTAAATAGAAAAAAGGTTTTTTTTTTTTTAAAAAAAAGTAATTTTATATCTACTGTTCAATGCACTGTAAAAATATTATTATATGATAAAAATACACATATATTTATATAGAGTAAAAAAATACTACAAGTTAATATTATTATTTTTTTAGTATTACAATTAAAAAGGAGGTGAAGTAATCCTAAATTATTCAGAAATATTATCTTACTCTTGGACTAAATCTTGATGTGTTATAAGTTAATATTATTAAGATAACAAATTCATGAACTTAATAAAATATAAGTTTAAAATAAAAATTTAATAGGTAAATTTTGAAAAATGTCTAAATCACTATTATTATTATTGTTGTTGTTGTTATTTTGGATTAACATGTGCTATGTTGTAATACGTATTTTAATTTTTATTGAATTACATTTTAATTTTATTTAGATTTATTGTAATCATAATTAATAAAAGAATTATAAATTATAAATATAATAAATGTTAATAAAAATAAATGTTTATAATAATAAAAAACTAAAATTATTATATACGTTAGAAAAATTCATTTATTTTTTATAATAAATGTATTTTTTTTGGTTTAATGGGAGAGAAAAATAAAACAAATTGTGCAAGAAAAATCAACGAGGATAATCAGGTTGTTCGAATTCGTGTCGTGGCGAAAAATCAATCAGCAAGCGATAGACGGCGAAATAACTCCACGTGGCTAAATATAGCTTAAACGATACAGAAGGTCCCAATCGCGAGTAAATCGCCCTATAAATATCTGACCAATCACAAATCTTAAAAATTCATTACCTTTTTTTTTTATATATATAAACAGTACTTTTCATTCTAGATTACAGTGAAAGCACTAGAGAGAAAGCTCGCTATTCAAAATGGCGGAGAAGAGCTTCAAATACGTGATCCTCGGTGGCGGCGTCGCCGCCGTGAGTCTCTTGATCGATAATTTATGTTCTCCGTTTGTTTTTTTTTTATTTTTTAGCTTAATGATCGATGTTTTTTTTTTTTTTGTCAGATTGTTGATGTTTGTTTGTGTTGATTTCAGGAAATTGATTTGGGATGTGTTATAGAAGCTTCGTTTTTAATTTTTGCTTGAATAGATCTGAGAAATTGTTTGTTGTGGTAATATGATTCAAGTTGTTCAGTGACGATCCATGTGAATCTTTGTTTATTTTTGGATTGATTTTGACTAGTTTAAACGGTGAAATTTGGTGCTTTTTTAAGCTTTGATTGCTGGTTATGTTGGTTTAAACCAGCTTGTGGTAGCTTATTTGACCAAGTATTATTGAGTTGAACTGTGGTTGGTGGGAAACTGGAAAAGGAGAGTTGAACTGTTGATTTTTTTTGTGAATTGTGTGCTTCGATTATTGAATCCAAGATTAAGATAATTATTTGATTATTTGAGGGCGAAATTGGCTTGATAGCATGTTCATGGCTTGACTCATTGGAGTTGTCTCCAGGCTGTGAGGTTATACATTTTAACGTTAGTGTCGTCTAATTCAAAGAAAAAATAATTCTGGATTCCGAAGAAATGAAAAAAATTGATTTTTTTATATAGTTCTTTTAACCTGTTTTTTTTTTCTTTTTGGTGAAAGTTGTTATCAGATTCAGTTGGCTAAACATTTACACGATCGGTTGATTCATCATTGGAACTGTTTCAATGACTGTTTTCATAATCTAAAAGAAATAAGATTTCCTGTTTCACTTTATTGAATTCATTGGAGTGCACCGTGAAATGAGGTCACTCCTTTCTAAATGTTGATGTAATGTGCTACTATGCGAACAGCCTAAATATGCAGCAAATTCAAATTTCCAAAGTGATAAAAAATTTCCCCTCTTTTTATTTTTGATAAATTTTTAAATTTTACTGACTCGGTAATAAATGAAAATACAATAGGTGTACATGAATAGTTCTTGCTGTTCCTATGGGCTTTGTATACATGATGGTCTTTATCTAGGTTCTCTTTTTATTACATTTTTCTTTTTTTTTTCCCAGTCTTTAAAGAAATGTAGTAAAGGAGCGCCTTTATTAAATTCATTGTAGTCATTTGTGGTACTTTTGTTGGCCATGAATTGGTAGCTATTTTTTTCTTTTATCCTTCTTAGCTCTTCCTTTTGGCGCTGTAGGGATATGCAGCTAGGGAATTTGGAAACCAGGGGGTTAAGCCTGGCGAATTGGCAATCATCTCCCTTGAGGCGGTATGCTGTTACTACACTCATTTAGATACTTGTAGAATTGTTGCATTCATAGAACAACTTCTGTATTTTTTTAATTATTACTGTAGGAATGAGATTGGAAACTGCTAGTGTTTGCTAATTTAAACTATATTAATATTTGTCATTTGACTAGTGAGGCGAGGATTCTACTAAATCATCAATAATGAAGACATGTTAATTTATGTAAAGACATTTTTGTCACCATTGACAAAAATAGTTTAGTATGATGTAGTGGCCAAAGTTTTCATCTTATTCAATGATTAGGCTTACAAGTTGTTTTCACCAATGTATGTTTATTTGATAAGTAATTATGCTGAGAATTTATGTTTATTAAATGAAATGAACTGTATATTGCATCTAGTCATGTAAAAAGGTCTGAATGTACGAAACACACAAGTGCAGCTGTTAAAATAAATGGGTTACGTTTACTGGAGTTGTTTCTTATTCATGGTTCTATCATGTTATATTCAGTTTTATACAATCAAAATATTTATAAAATCCTAGAAATATGAAATTTTGTAATCATTGGATGTGCTTATATTTTAATGTTCTTAAGCTGTGCACCATGATACTTTTTTGCTATTTTATTTATTAGCTCACCCTGTCAACTCTATTTTTGCTATTCTTACAGGTGGCCCCTTATGAACGTCCTGCACTTAGCAAGGCATATCTTTTCCCACAGGGTAAATCATGTTACCCGTTTATATATATTGCAGAATTAGTTAAATTAGGATTGTATATTTTGTACTCGTCTCCAATAGCTTTTGGTTTCTATCAGACTCATCCAACCAGGTATTTTTCCATTTTATGCTTTTTCATCATTAGAACGCTCTTGCAGGGACTGCAAGACTTCCAGGGTTCCATGTCTGTGTTGGAAGTGGAGGGGAGAGGCTTCTTCCTGAGTGGTACAAGGAGAAAGGTGATACTATCTCAATCTCTCATATGATGTATGAGAAATTGGTTGCCATACAGAAAAGTGGTTGACCAATTTGCCATCACTCTTTTAATCTGGCTACTTCCTGTTTTTATTTTTTGTAAGCTAGGAAGAGAAGGATTAGTAAAGGTTACATTGCTCTCTCTGGGTTTGATACTTGCAGGTATAGAATTGATCCTTAGCACAAAAATTATCAAAGCAGATCTTGCTTCCAAGACTCTCACTAGTGTAGCTGGAAAAACCTTCAAGTATGAGATTTTGATTATTGCTACTGGTTCCAGTGTAAGTTTCATATGCAAGGGATTCTTCAATTAAGCATTCTCCATCTTATTTACATGCTATATAGTTATACGGGTCTTGGTTTTTCTTTGCTGCTTTGATGTAGGTTATAAGGTTGTCAGATTTTGGTGTCCAAGGAGCCGACGCCAAAAATATCTTCTACTTGAGAGAAATTGATGATGCTGATAAGCTTGTAGAAGCAATTAAAGCAAAGAAAAACGGAAAAGCTGTGGTTGTTGGAGGAGGATATATTGGTCTTGAGCTTAGTGCGGCACTGAGAATTAACGATTTTGATGTTAGCATGGTTTATCCTGAGCCCTGGTGCAGTAAGTGGATTACTCTATTTTCTACTTATTAAAGTAGCGTGAGAGTGAAAAGCAGTTTTGTTTTGGATGTTTGCATTGCATCCTTAGACTCATAAGATAATGGTGTCGCTGTAGTGCCTCGCCTTTTTACTGCTGGAATAGCTTCTTTCTATGAGGGTTATTATGCTGACAAGGGAATCAAGATTATCAAGGGAACAGTTGCTGTTGGATTTACTTCTGATTCAAATGGAGAAGTAAGTATTCAGCCATCTGATTTGCCAATAATCTTGTTGGTGATCTGTTAATGGGACTTGAAATAGGGTAAATGGTGTTGTAATGGTTCTCCTCTCAGGTGAAGGAAGTAAAACTTAAGGATGGTAGGGTGCTTGAAGCTGATATTGTCGTTGTTGGTGTTGGTGCAATACCACTTGCAACATTATTCAAAGGACAGGTTGCCGAGGAGAAAGGTGGAATAAAGGTTAGTGCAACTTTTGATAATGCCCTATTGTATTTTTGGATTTAACTACTGGCTGGCAATAAAATATTAGATACATAAAAATATGTATTCTAGCAACAGGATCTCAAGGGATTGCATGGATGCTTGGATATTATATATATGCAGCATTGATGGAAAACTTAGAATCTGTAATTAATGTATTAACTAATTTTCTTAAATGCAGACTGATGCATTTTTCAGGACAAGTGTTCCTGATGTGTATGCTGTTGGTGATGTTGCTACTTTCCCTATGAAATTGTACAATGAAATGAGAAGAGTTGAACACGTTGACCATGCCCGCAAATCTGCTGAGCAGGCGGTGAAGGTATCTTTTCTACTTTTGCAGTTTTCATATCCCCCATTTAGTGCTTAACTTTTCTAAAATCTGTTCTGTTAATATGGCATTAGTTTCTACTTTCCGATTCCATCTGAGGTGTCAACCTGAAAAAAAGCTCTCTGCTATATCTGCTACATGACCGAATGTCTTTACTCGTGACTGTTATTGTAGGCCATTAAAGCACACGAGGAGGGGAAAACAATTGATGAGTATGATTACCTTCCATACTTCTATTCTCGTGCCTTTTCTTTATCCTGGCAATTCTATGGCGATAACGTTGGTGACACTGTGCTCTTTGTAGACAATGATCCAAAATCAGAAAAGCCAAAGTTTGGATCATATTGGATCAAAGATGGAAAGGTCATTGGAGGTTTTCTGGAAGGTGGAAGTCCTGATGAAAACAAGGCTATGGCCAAACTGGCAAGAGTACAACCAGCTGTTGCAAATTTGGATGAGCTGACGAAGGAAGGTCTTTCCTTTGCCTGTAAGATTTAATTATTTCCTTCGAAATCTGAGTTCCTTCGGCTCTTCCATAGCTCGCTATTTGTATGGCACAGCTTTCATGGTTTCATAAATTCCGGAATTACTGAGGATATCCTCTAGTAATCTTTGGTGATGATGTACAATATGCATGCTTGTTCTCGTTGAGAATATGATTTTCTTATTGCAAATTAGATTTCGTGTCGTTGGCGTTGCTTTAAATTGAACATCATGATCCATTTACCATTTCCTTTACTAGTTGCAGTTAGACAATAAAATTCTTCTATCCAGCTGACCAGTTCCGTCAGGTCTGTCCTGTTCTATGAAAGAGACCATAGGTATTTTTAGTGCAAAAGTACCATCACCCATGAAAAGCTGTCGATTTTCGATTGGCATTTTTCAATGAGAACTTGCGCAATATAAAGTGGAAGGGATTTCTGTTGCTTAAACGTTTTTATCTTAGACAAAGAAGATCGTGGAAAAATATATAAAGGGTACTGCAACTTATGTCAACGCATTGCTATTAAAATTCATGGAACAAAATTCAACTCCACCTTTGAAGAACTGTCAAATATTAAAGTTCGTTAACAATCTCATCTATCAAAATATATGACTGCAGAACTACACCTATCTGACAAAATTTAAATGCCAACTTAAAGGTCCGTAAGATGATAAAGCCAAATGACGTCTTTAGTCAAATAGACCAAGTACCATATCCTGCTAGAAGGGGAAAGTACAATTAGACAAGAAACTCAAGTAAATAGCACATGCTATGATATAAGTTCATTAAAAATCTCCATGACTTTGAGAAAAGCTAATATTTACGTCATGCAAATCCTTCTCATTGTACTTATCATTCAATATGAGAAAAGCTAATCTAAAATATCACAGCATGTGAAAAACAAAAAGGAGTGGCAGGAGAGCTTAACGAGCTTAAGCATTCTAATTTTATCACAATTTTCGTGTGAAAAGTCGAAAGCAAGAATCAATCATTTAATTATGTGTGGAGCTAAAAGATATGCTAGAGTAAAACTATAAACAAGCAGTCTAAAACTAGAAAAAACTTGAGTACTATAGTAAATCAGGTACTCTCATGCTTCGAATAAAGGCTTACCTCATCTGAGTCCTCTTTCTCCTCAACTTTCTCCTCCTCCTTTGCCTCAGCTGCAGCTGGAGGAGCACCACCGCCAACAGTTGCAGCAGCAGCGAAGAGCAAAAGCAAGAGCAAGAGCAACCCCACCCCCGGAAGGCACTGATGCCAACTTCTCCCGACCAGCAGCAATAAGCTCAGTTATATCCCTTTCCCCAATTTCAGAAAGAAGAAATTCAATCCTTCCATCATCGACATCGGCTCCAACTGTATGCGACAAGACATTTGCATACATTAAACACAATTCAAAATCAACCTTAATTTTTCCTTCTAATAAAGAAAGCATTTAGTATATGAATGAAACAAATTAAGAACACATTTATAGATAGTTTCTGACATACATATCCTTTGTATACATAAGAGAATCGCGACGAGTGAAAAAAAAAAAAAAAAGAGAATCGCCACGAGTGAAAAAAAAAGATTTCATAGGGCCGACCATAATTATTTTGGGATTAAAGCTTCGTTGAGTTGAGTTGAATTGAAGAAAAAATTATTCTAATATAAATGGTGGGTTAAAGCCCAGGTTTTATTATTTTGGAAGGAATAATATTACTTCACAGCTTATGAAACTCCAAACTGGTTCAAAACATTGGATAATCTAATACTAAACAAAAATATTAATTCAAAACTTATACAAGTTCAAAAGATAGGTACCAAAATCACAGAACAACATCCATATAATATCTATTAATCATTAAATTCATTACCCACCGTACTATAAAGCAAAAACACATTAAATCATATCCATATACAAGTTAGATTACTGAGAAATAAATAACATATATAATGATGAAATGCTGAAATAATAACAAAGAAAAAAGGGTACCAGTGCTGAGTATATTTTTGATATCATCAGTGGAGGGGTTGGTGTTGCCTCCTAACACGGCCAGCAAATATGCAGCAACCGCCTTCATTTTGGCCTGTCTGCAACTCAATAAAATTTCAATCAGTTTACCCATTAATCAATGTTTCAAGAAACTATATGTAAATATAGAGAATAAGAGATAGAGAGAGGTACACGACAAGCTCCGAATCTGCAACCGTGAGAAGAGAGTTTTACACTGAAACGCAAAATTGCAATGCAAGTAATAAATAGGTGAAGGTAGCGAATATATATATATATATATATATGTAAATAGGGTTTTAGCTGGACCAGAAAGATTTAAAAAACCGGGTTCGGATCGGTTTGAGCAAATTCAAATTTCCCGCTATTAAAACGCTGAGTTTTTTACTTTTATTATATAGGAAAAAAGATACACTTTGATTTTAGCTTTCTTGATATTAAGAGAAACCTTACTTTTTCAAATAGCCCTAATATGCTTAAGAAACAGAAAAAGAATAAGAAAAATATATTAAGAAAATAAGGAAATTATATCTGCCAGTAATCTCCCATCAATACAAATTTGAAGAAATCAGTGTCCAAAATAAAAGGCAATTTTTTTTAAATTTTATTTTTAAAATTTTTCCTTTTTCCTTTTTGATTTTTTATCATAATATCATATAAAAAATAATCTAAAAAATTAATAATGAATTTCTTCAAAAAATAAAAATATTTATAAAAACACATTCATTTCTTTTTTCTTTTTTTTTTCAAAAATATCAACTTTCCAAATTCAATTTCAAAAGTATTTCATCTTCAGAATTCAGAAATATACATGAGACATATATATATTTTACTTTTAAAGACATATATATAAGATTAAAATATAATAATTATATGACATATTTAAAAAAATTAAAAAAAGTAAAATATAGTATAATTTTTAAGTTTTTGATAAAAATATAAAAAACATTAAAAATAATTTTAAATTTATCATTTTTATAAAATATTTACTAAAATACCAAAATTTATAAAATATTTATCAAAATACTATATTTTTATTAATTTATAAATAGTTTATTATGAGTTTATAAATTTTACATAGATTATAATAAGTTTATTATGAGTTTATAATAAAATGGCTAAAATACTTTTGATAAATAAGTAAAAAAATTTAAAAAATATAGCAGAGTATATTATTTTCTCTGTTTTTTTTATAATAATAAAAATAAATTTTAAGAAAAGCCCAATACATAAACGTACGAGGTTTTTTCAGAACTGGGTGGAGTCCTCTGCTACAAAGCCTTAGCCGCTGAAGAGGTCTTTTGAGTCTTTCCCTAATTCCCTTGTCTAGGCTTCTACCAATCTTATGAGATATAAATTCAACATTAAATAAATGTAGGGCAGTAATCGAACCGAGCCGAGCTAAATTTTAAAAAGCTCAAACTTGACTCATTATAAAATAGTCAAGTTCGAACTTAAATTCGAATCGAGCCCGAACTTATATCGAGCCAGCTCATATATCATGTATCTCGAGTTTGAACTCGAGCTTGATTTAAATAAGTTTAACGAGTTCAATAAACTTATTTTAATTTTAATTTTTCATTTATTTTTTCTAAATTTTTATAAAAGATATACTAAAATTTATATTTGTATGAAAGATAAATAATATAATTGTATATTAATAAACATAAAATATTATATTACTATAATTTTATATTTTACTATAAATTACTAAGCTATTTTATATTGTATATTATTTAATTTATTTATTACATATACCATATATTAATAAATTATATAAATTAAGTTAGTCACAAATTAATATATTCACATATATAGTTTAATATATATAAATTAAATTATATATATTTTTAATCAATACACTAAACGAGCTAGCTTACGAGCTTTTTAAATTAGCTAACTCGCGAGCTAACGAGCCGAGTATTTTATAGCTTGAGCTTGGCTCATTTAACAAATGAGCAGTTCGAGCTCGAGCCTGAATGAGTTTTTACCGAGCTGAGATCCAAGCCAAACTCGAGTAGCTTGACTTATTTATAGCTCTAAATAAATGTCTTATTTCTATTTCATTGGACATTAAGATATTTTTGGGCATTGTGGGCCAGCTTTTTTTTTTTTTATGGTATAATTTTTGCTAAAATGAAAACCAACTGAACACCCAAAAATTCATCTGGTGGTGGGGGTGTGTTTTGATCTTCACTTGAATTCAACTGTGTATGCATTATTTAAGGGTAATGATTTTTCCTTTTTTTAGTATTAAAAAAAATTGGCAATGAATTTATTACTCGTAAAAAATACACTTATTTTTAGATTATATCTCATACGAAAAAAATAATTAATTTTTAACTAAATAATTGTTATAATTACGTGGGATCATAGGACATGCCATTCTTCACTCACAATTTCTTTTTATTTATTTATTTATTCATAAGTGTTGGAAGAATTAGAGGCTCCAATTTAAATAAAATGTCTAATTGAGAGATACCTTGTTACTAAATTATATTTGTTATTTTCTTAAATTGAGAGATATATTATTAGATTAAATTTATTAATATTTGTTAAAAATTAATTTTTCATCTTATCATATAAAATTTTATGTACGATTCAGTTTATTATCAATTTAATTATATTATTCATCTAAAATATATATTTATTATCACATTATGCATGTGAATGTTTTTTTAAATGTATTTTAAAATATTGAAAAATATATTATTCTTAAGAGAAATATATTATTATTATATTATATTTATAAAAGTTAAATAGCATTATATATATATAAAATGTTAATTATAATAGAGAGTGGTTGTTCAATTATTTTTTTTTATTAAAAAATATTTATTATAAATTTATTTATTAAAAAATATTATAATAAATATTTTTTAAATAATGAAACTAGCTATTTATTTATTATAGCATAGCAAGCCTTATTGTCCTCGTCTTACAGTATATACTGTGCAGCTCAGTCCATTTATAAACAATCAATTACATCAATGTCATGACTCATAAGCAGCGAAGCCACTTGTACAGGAAGGGGCAGCTGTCCCCTTCTATTTTAGAATTTTATATATATATATATATATATATTATTAAAATTTTTAAAATATTTAATTGTCCCCCTTTAAATTTTTAAAATATCCCTCTATTCTTCAACTTCTATAAGAAGTTAAAACAACAAATTCAATATAAATTACTCTTCTTTAAATTAATAAATATCTTTTTTAAAAAATTAATCAAAAAGTAATTGACATTCTCTAAAAATAAAGAAGAAGAAGAAAAAGAAAGAAGAAGATAAGATTAGAATATATGAAATTGTAATTTTTTTTGTTCTTTATATATGAAAGATATTTACGTATTAGTTTATGAATATATAAAAATATTATTATTTATATTATTTTTAATACATATATAATATTTTTATTTTGCCCCCTTCACTAATAAATTTGGCTTCGCTCCTGCTCATAAGCTATTGTAATAGTCTTCGAAGTATGAAAATGACAAATTTTCCAAAGCTTTGCACATTTAATTTCCATGTGCTATTTATCTTTTCTCATTTTTGTTATTAAATTCTTTTTTTTAAAAAAATACTTAATGCCAAAACATTAGGTAGCCAAAAACTGACCAAATTGATATAAATAATAGTGGGTGAGGGTCTTGAGATTTTAGCCTCCCATAAAACAAATATTAGCTCTTGTTGTGGAGTATTGGACCTGTATTTTTGCTTTTTATTTTTTTCCCTTAATTTAATGTATGCCTATTATTTTGTCCAAATATATTCATAAATTTAAGTCATAATTAAAAATTTGAGTTCGAAATTTTTTAATTTTGACAATGACTTTAATATAAATGTCAATTGACTTTACACATGTTATGAATGGGATTGTGTGTCTCAATCATTAAAAAAAATTGAAATTTTTTTGAAAATACCTTAAAAATAAAATGATTTTCAAAAATATATGTTTTTGTTTTCTATTTCAAAAAATCACTTTTCAATTATTAATTTTAAAAAATATCATATTTCAGAGATATATTTCTAATATATATTTAATATATTAATGGTATATTTCACTTTTAGAGATACATATTTAGTATATATTTTATATATTAAAAATATATTAAAATAGCTAGATATTTTTTTAAAAATAAAAAAAGTGACATATAATATGATTTTTTCAATAAAATTAAAAAATCAATATTTTCCATATTCAAACTTGATCTACCCTATGAGCAGATAAATTGACATTTAATAATACGCCAATGGGAAAAAAATAAAACTTGAAACTCTAATCCCCTGTTTTCATTTTATTTTTATATTTTACCAATTTGACATGAACAATAGTGGAACACTTTAAACTTGTACAAAACACTTATTGGGACAGCACAAAAACAAATATTAGTTCTTAGTTTTGGAGTTATGTGTTCTTATAATAAAACTAATGGGTAAAATTAACCTTTTTCAATCTCATCTTGTAACCATAAGGATCAATTTTCAATCTTTCACTTTGCTTTTATGGTTTTGTCTTTTTATCATGTGTCTTCTTTATTTTTATGCCTTATTTGGAGTAAATTTCAACTTTCTTCCCTCAAATTTAAATATTATTTAAATATCGTCCCTTTAATAAAAATATCACTCAACTTTTTAATTTATTCTCAATGCTATTAACAAAAGTTGACTAGGCGCTACAAAGCAAGACAAATCACATGAGATTTCTACATCAATTTAATGCTAATATAGCTCCACATCATCAACTCTTTAATTTTACCAAACAAATAAGAATATTTTTTATCTATCGAGTCTTAAGTTTAAATGATATTACAACATCATCTCTTTAGTATTATTTATAATGAAAAATCAACTAAAAATAATTAAGATGCAAGAGATTTAAACCATACACCTTTTGTATAAAAGTCAAACACCTAAACTAATTAAGCTACATTAATATATTATTTATAAGGTTATTTTATTTATATTTTAACTATAATATTTTGAAAAATTATAAATACAAAGTATTTTTATTTAATAATTAAATCAAAATTATTAATTAAATTAATAAATCCATGGATATTATTAAAAAGACTCAATTTTCAAAATTATTTTTTATAATCTTTTATTTACAAATAATCTTTTTTTTTCATTTTTTTACATTTGCATAATCTAAATTCTTCTCAAATAATCTAAAATTTTCATTTTTATTGATATAATTATTAATTATTACAATCAAAATTTTAATTTTTAATTATATAATTGAATTATTCAATTAAGTTTAAAATTAATTATTAATTATTTAATCATTATTTTCATTTTACATTACAATTATTCAAATATAAAAAATTTTAAAATTAGATAATTTTAAAATTTTGAATCCTTTTAATAATTTATACATAGATTTATTAATTTAATTAATAGATTTTTATTTAATTATTAAATAAAATTACTTTGTATTTTATAAAGTTCAAATAATATGGTAATATAACTTAATTGATTTAGGTGTTGAATTTTTATTCAAAATATCTCATAAATAATACGGTAATGTAACTTAATTGATTTAGCTGTTGGACTTTTATTCAAAATGTGCATAGTTTAAATTTTTGGCATTTTAATTGTTTTTGGTTGATTTTTATGATACAAAAGGATGATAATACAGTGGCGCATGATGCAGCGTCATGTTAAGACTAAAGTGATATGGCAATCTCACGTGATTTGCCATATCATTTTAGCGCTACCGTAGCTTCACACCAACCGCCGTGTTAACTTTTATTAATGGTATTGACAAAATTAATTCGAATTTTACTAGAATAAATTTAAAAAATTTGATGATATTATTGATATAAATTATATTAAAGAGACGACGTTGAAATAACACTTAAACTTAAAAGACGATAAATAAAATTTACTCATCTTTCTTATTTTCCTTTTTCATGTCCAGTTTCGGACATTGATTAAGAATTTAAGATAATATTGTACATTGATTATGAATTTAAGATAATGGCACAAAAATATGCTAACCAAATTATAGTTTATAACGATAATTTTAATTAGGTATCTTAATTAAAATAATAAATTTATATATTAATATATGATATTTTTAAAATATATATTATAAAATTTCTTTAAATAATTTTTTTATTTTTTAATGATAAAATATAAAATATTATTATATAATTAATTTAATTTTCTAAATAAAATATATAATTATCATTCTATTATATAATTTTTCCATATTAACGCAATTCAAAAAGAGAAGATCAGCCTTTTCTATTGTCCATTTTACATGTGAGCTAGTAATCTGATTTGACTATTATTTCTTTGCCACTAATAGGGATCCTCATGCTTTGAAAGTTGAAACCTCAATATTTTAGTTAAATATTTTAACAATAATTTTTTTATTAAATAAAATAAATTACTACAAAATATTTAATTTTAAAGTGATTTAGTTTTAGTTTTAAATTCAAGAAAATTAAAATTTATTTATTATATTTTGACTTAATATAATTAAAATATAATCTAATTATAAATATATTTATAGTGCGAGTAATGAATCCATATTTAATCATCACTTTTTAAAAATAATAATATAAAATTTTTATGAACATATTTAATGGTAACTAAATATATTTGAAAAGGAAAGGAGACATAACAATGATAAAATTGACAATTGGCTTTTCTTTTTTCCAACTTGTTATTATTAATTAACATGTTAAATAATTAAGTTTTATTTATTTTTTGTTAAGGATAAAATTTCATTAAATATATATTTGAATAATATACATTCCGTCCTAAATTGATAGGATCACTTTTTGTTTCGCAATTGTTAAGAAAAATTAGTAATTTTTGTTGAAAATATAAATTTTTATATAGTTTTCTTATTATACCTTCACTTTAGTAGAGATTTAACATACTAACTAGCTTATTAAAATGGTAAATGGGTTATAATTTGAAATAAGTAAAAAAAAAATTTGTTATATTAATTTAATACCAAAATGAGTAATAAATTAAATCATCGCACGTACTATTCTCTGTATAGTTGCATGTTAATACGTAGGTTAAGATCAGTACTCTAGTCTTCACAGGAATAACAAACACAAAATATTAGCCAATAAAGGGATAAGTTATCCTCTTCTTGTAGACTTTGTGCAATGGAGAGTTCTCAATTTGGGTAAGTGTTCACAAATAAATAATAAATAACAATGATTGATAATTTTTCATTAAGTGTGTGATGAGTTCAAAAGTTAGATTGACATTTATTTCATTTATATTTATAAAAGATAATTAATTAAAATTGATCATAGATTAATTTCGGTTTCATGAAAATGGTAAACCTAATTCTTATTAATTTTCATGCATGAACTTGGTCATATCTCATGAAACTTGTAAACCTAATTATTCCTATTTATTTTGTTGCATGAACTTGGTCGTATATTTATATATATAGCGTGGATGAAAAAAAAACATACGTTTATGCTAATTTTTCTTAAAAAAATGAAACAAATGAGCATTTGTTTTAACAAGCAATTAATGCGATAAATGCCCTCTGAAATAGTTGTAAAGGACATTTGCCTAATCATTTACAATGATAGTTCACGTGGAAGTAATACGATAATGCAAATTTTTATAATACAATTAAAATTTTTTTAATAGAGGTATAAACGAGCCGAGCTAAGTTTTAATAAGTTTGAGCTCGATTTATATAAATAATGTTAAGTTCAAACTTGGCTCATATTCGACTCATTAATATGCTCAACGAGCTAAACTCAAGCTCGAATTCGAGCTCGTTATTATATCTAAAGAAAAATAAAAAAATAAAAATATATAATATATAAATCAATAAAATAAATATTGAGAAGAAATATGTAAAATTTTATAAAGGCTTTTATTTTGTTTTAATGATACTTTTAAAGTATTAAAAAATTAAATTTAGATTGATTAGTTGAATTTTATATTTATATATTATTAAATTATATTTTAATGTGTACTAATATTAATATATTGATTAAAAAAATAGACACATTACATTTATATCTAAAATATTGAGCAATATATTTAACATAATAATTATTAATAATATTTTTTAAAATATTAAAAGAGAAATTAAATTTACATTAATTAGTCAAAATATATATTATTAAACTACATATAGTTTGTATTAATGTTAATATGTTGATTAAGAAATAAAATAAACAAATCACATTGATATTTAAAATATTGAGTTGTGTAATTAACATAATAATTATTAACACTATATTCATTGATATATGGCAAAATGATGATGATAATTATTATTATATCATTGTTATTTTTAATAGTTCATAAGAGGTATTATCAAATTTATTATTGTATATCATAGATATATCTAACTATCAATACTTAATATATTTTCATGAATTTTTTTATATTTATTGTTATTGAAAATATATTAAATTTAATATTATATAAATATTTTTTTATTTTTTTATTAAAAGTTTGTCAAAAATTAGTAATTATTAATTAGTCACTATATAATATTATTATACTCATAAATCATAGTTAGTAATATTATACAAAAGATATAGTACTAATAAATATAATTTGGTATATAAGTTCTTGAAAGATAGGACTAATAGTCTAATAATTAAATTAATAAATATAATATAATAATATGTATAAAAAATATATAAAATTAGATCTTAAACGACATATAGTATTATTTTAGTTTTAGAACATAAACTAATACATGTTAATTAAAATATAAGTTGAATAAATAATATTACTAATGATTTTAATAAAAATAATGAGGATAAAAAATTCAAAGCTTTATACCTATTATATATAATATATGACTATTATATATAATATATGGCATATAATTTCAAAATAATTTTTTTAACATATAATTTTATTAATATATTAAGATACAATTTTATATAAAATTAGCTAATTGAATACTTATTTATTATGTGCTATAAAAATTATTTTTTATATTATTTTATTTATATATAACATATAATTATAATAATAAATTATATCAATTGAATTAGTTAGTAAATTAATATATTTGAATATTAAACGAGCTAATTAACGAGCTGACTCACGAGCTTAGCTATCAAATTTTTAAACAAGTCAACTCGCCAGCCTAATGAGCCGAATATCTTTAAGCTTGGGTTTAACTCATTTAATAAACGAGCAGTCTGAGCTCGACTTATTTTTAAACGGGTTTGAGTTTGAATAAGCTTTTATCGAGTTGATATCTAAGCCGAGCTAGAGTAGCTTGGCTCATTTACAGTCTTATTTTTTAATATAAATGAAATAAAATATTAATTTATTATTCATAAATTTATTTATAAAGTATATTACATTATATCTAAGTTTATCATGCTGATTAGTATAATGGGCGTCCAACTAATTAAGTAGCCTCTGAATTAGAAAAAAAAAAAAGAAAATTACATTTCAGGAATTCATATGAAAGTAATTAAACTTTGGTGATTAAATTATAAAATACTTGAAATTTTAATAATTTTTTATATTATTTATCTTGAAGTTTATCAGATATTTTTATTGTGATTTTTTTAATATTGATTTGAATTTAGATCATAAATAGAAGAAAAAAGGAGATTTAATTACCGAAATTTGTAATTGATTTATTTTACTAATTTACTCTATTTTTAAATAATAAAGTTTCAGTTCTGTAAAACAATGAAAAGAATAAATAGAAATATTTTATTTTATTTTTTCCTTTTTTATATATAACTAATATTAAAAAATCTTAATTTTTTAAAGCATTGAAGAGAAAAAATTTGAACTGTAAAATCTGAAATTTTGATTTTTTTTAATTTTTATTTATATATTTATATATCATATTTGTGTGTACCCTTTTATTTTAGCTCTCATTTTTCCAGAACTTCATTATTTTTTCGTATTATCAAATTCACTGCAGAAAAATTCCGTAAAAAATTTTGAAATTCATACTAAATATTTTTCTTTCTTGAAATTATATTGTAAATTAAATATTAGAATTACAAAAGATTTACATATTATTTATTTTGTTGAAATTTGAGAGAAAAAAATAAAAAATATTATTTTCCTCAATTTCTATCATTTCAATGTTTAATTAAGAAGAAAAATATTATTTTTCTCAATTTCTATCATTTCAATGTTTAATTAAGAAGAAAAATATAATTTTTTAAAAATATTTTTTTAATTGATTAAAATAATTGTCACTTAAATGGTGAGAAAAAAAAGTATAAAAATATATCTTATTGATTTAATTTTTTATTTAAATTATAAAAAATAAATCTCTTTTTTCTTATTACTTAATTAATGTTATAAAATTAAAAGAAATTGGGAATTAATCAAGAAAATACTCTAAAAGAAAATACTAATAAATTTTAGACTCCACTAATCTTAAATAGACCAATTAAGATAAAAATGTTATTTATCCTAAAAGAAACATCTTTTCATTTTCTTCCTTCTATTCTTTCTCTCTCTTTTCCATGCCTCTTTTTTCCTCTTTCTCTCTTTTTCTTTTTTTTTAATCATCTTTTTTTTCTCTCTTATGCTCTAAATCTATTAATAAATTTTTTTTCTCCTCTTTTCCTCCTATAAAAAATCTTAACTCTCTATCAAAGAAAGATTTTTTTTTTGAATTAGTAATTTCAAAAGAGAAAAAAATGTTATTTCACTGGATTAATAGATTTAAAAATCAATTTTGCAGTAAAAATTTATTGCCAAAAATTTTAGTTCTTATCGGAGCTTTAATCGATCTAAAAAAAACATTTTTTCTTTTTTTTTTCTCTCTCTCTTTCTTACACCTTCTTCTTCATATTTCTCTCTTTTTTTAATCATCTTTTCCTCCTTTTATATGCCCTAAATTCATTCATAATAAATTTTTCTCCAACAAAAAACTCTAACTCTCTCAAATAATGAGATTTTTTTTAGTTAGTCATTTTAAAAGAAAAAAAATGTGATTTCATTAGGTTAATCTATTTTACTGTAAAATTTATAGCCGAAAATTTTGATTATCATTGGAGTTTTAATCGGAGCTTAATCTAATTCAATTTATCAATATTAGTACAAATATATATATATATAGTTTCATATATATATATCGATATACTTTAATTTCGAGTATGTTATAGGTCAATATGGGTTGATATGAAATTATTATGGATTGATACAGGTTAATAAGGCGTGATATGTGTTTGTTAAGGATTGATATGTATTTGATATATTTGATATGTGTTTGTTAAGAATTGATATGAGTTGATATAGATTGATATGAGTTGATATAGGTGATATATGTGTTAAGATATTATATTATATTATATTGAATCATTTTCTGTGTTAAATGTTATTTAAGTGTATTAAAAAGTCTGAAATTATATATTTTTATATTAATATGGGTTGATATACATTAATTTGAGTTGATATGGATTGATATGAGTAATATATGTGTTAAGAAATTATATTGGATTTAATCATTTTCTGTTCTAAATGGTATTTAGGTGTATTAAATATTCTAAAATTGTGCATTTATATGTTGATATGAATTAATATGGATTAATATAAATTGATATGGGCGATTTGTGTGTTAAGAGATTATATTGAATTAAATCATTTTCTGCTTTAAATGGTATTTAGGTGTGTAAACAGTTTAGAATTACGTATTTATATGTTAATATGGGTTAATATAAATTGATATGAGTTGTTATGTGTGTTGAAGGATTATATTAAATTGAATCATTTTTTGTTCTAAATGGTGTTTATATGTGCTAAACTGTCTAAAATTACGTATTTGTATATTAATATGGGTTGATATGAATTGATATGGATTGATATAAGTTGATAAGGGTAGTTTGTGTGTTATTGGATCGAATAATTTTCTATTCTAAATAATATTTAGGTGTACTATATAGTCTAGAATTACATATTTGTATATTGATGTGTGTTGATATGAATTGATGTAAGTGATATGTATGTTAAGGTATTATATTAGATTGAATTATTTTCTATTCTAAATGGTATTTATGTGTGTTAAACAACTTAAAATTATGTATTTGTATATTGATATGGGTTGATATGAATTGATATGGATTGATATGAGTTGATATGGGTGGTTTGTGTGTTAAGAGATTATATTGGATTAAATAATTTTTTGTTCTAAGTAGCGTTTAAGTATACTAAACAGTCTAAAAATTATGCATTTGTATATTGATATTGATTGATATGTGTTATGTAAGATTAAATTATTTTTTATTTTATATGTTTTTAAAGTGTTTTAAATAGTTGAGAAGAATGTTAATTTTTGTTGTTATCGATTGTTATATTATTTTTAAAGATTATGTTAAGGTGTTATTTAATATTGGACTATTTTATATATTCTTGGGTTTGTTTAATTTTTTTTTCATTTTTCTTTTTTGATTTTTATATTTGTGCTCAATTTCTTTCTTTCCTTTTTTTTTTTTAATTTTCTTTAAAACCTTAGCAATTATTTATTCTTCCACATACCTAAAAAATATCACATACATTTAATGTCGAATATTTAGAATATTATACTTTAATTTGCAAATGTGTTGAGATTGTACCCCTTCGAGTATTATGGACGGAAGATACAAAGAACTGTGAACGAGCTACAAACATCATCAATACTCTATGGTGAACACACTGAAGAAGGAGAAGAGAGACCTAGAGAAGACAAATATCGTGAGTGGATTGAGTAGGATTTTCTTTTTGGGTATAGCAATAGCTACGATAGGGATGTCTATCTTCTCATCTTGTATGTCCGTGAAGAAACAACAACAACAACAACAACAACTAAGCCTTAGTCCCAAACAAGTTGGGGTCGGCTGTATGAATCCTCAACAAAATAAGCTCAAAAGACACCAAAAAAGATACTCCAGCCTTAGGCCCCTTCCAAGACACGGATTTTACGTCTCCATTCAAGTCTGTCATTAATCAAATCCGCATCAAGATCTAAGGCATGTAAGTCTCTTGCTATCACCTCCTTCCACACAGTTCTAGGTCTTCCACGACCTCTAGCCCCCTCAATCAACAAATTCTCACACTTACGAACCGCAGCATTAGGAGGTCTTCTTAAAACATGTCCATACCATCTAAGTCTTCCTTCCCTCACCTTATCTCCGACATCCGTGAAGAAACAATAATGATATTATATTTTTTCTTTGTTATTGGATTTTTATGAGTTTAAATGATATTGATATAGATTGATATGATTTGAAATGCTATTGATATGAATTGCTATCTTTATGAGTTGTTATGAGTTCAAATTTAACATCCACAACCAATTTAAATCATATTAAAGTAGCAACAACACATCCAACATTAACAACTTTTCACAACCTATAACTAACAACAATCGATATGTGATTCGTTACACATCCAACATTAACAAACATTCACAACCTGTTACACATCAATATCAATCCAACATCAAAATCAAAAATCCATCAAATACTGAGATCAACAGTGCAATTTTATATTTATATATAAATGAATAATAAATAATAATTATATCAATATTCACAGATATTTCTATTGACAATATACATAATCACAATATTAACATAAATATAAAAATATTTATCATACAATCTTTGCCACTTTATCAAAATGATCAACTTTTTCTTCATCAATCTTTTCTATATAGGAAAAGACCACAAATCCTGGTCTCTTTTCTTTACTACCTTCTATTTGATTGAATAGCTTTCTTTTAATACTGTAACTTTTTAGACTTATTGTCGACATTACACTAGGACTAGTAGATATTATTGCTTTATTCTCTTGACATACAAAAGACTGTTCACATTGAGAATTTGATGATATGGAACTAGAACTTGTAGCCATGTATACCTGAAAAAAGTATGGAGTCATAAATACCAATTACAACCCATAACAATATATAATTAAACAATGATTAACTATCTCAAACAGTTAGATAACATATAATAAAGAAAATGATTCATATTAATTCATATCAACATACAAATATACAATTCTAGATTGTTTAACACCATTTAGAACAAAAAATGATTTAATCCAATATAATCCCTTAACACACATATCAATTCTTATCAACCCATATTGACCATAACATACTTGAAATTGAAGTATATCTATATATATCAAACCATATACATTTTTGTACTAACCTCGATAAATAGACTTAAATTAAGTTTCGATTAAAACTCCGGCGAGAACTAAAATTTTCAGCAATAAATTTTTACAGTAAAATCGATTATCGTAATGAAAACACCTTCACTACAAGAAATTTGATAAATAATGACGCTTAAAATAATCATGTAAACTTAAATTTTTGTTACAATTTTTTTGTAACGAAAATTCAGCATCATGAAGATTGTCACTGTAACCTCGTAATATTTTGTATATATGACAAAATTTATTTTCGTCACTATAACTTTAATTTTTAATGACAAAACTACATCATCGTTATAAATTATATTACTTTTAGTGACACAAATTTTATCATAATTTGTGTTATTAATTTATCATTTAATATTGTATTTCATCATTAAAAATAAGATTAAATATGACAATATCATTTGCGTCAACAATAAATTCTTTTTTGATGATGATAATATTTGTATTATTATATATGATAATATATAACGACAGAATAATTATTATTATTATTATAGTATAATATTTGTCATTTAATGTTATATTTCGTTATTAAAAATTAGATTAATTATGACAATATTATTTGTGTCATTAATAAATTTTTATTTGGTGATAATAATTTTGTGTCATGATATATGATAAGATATAGTGATAAAATTATTGTAATAATTATAATATAATATTTATCATTTAATGTTGTATATTATCATTAAAAATAAGATTAAATACGATAATATAATTTATGTCAATAATAAATTTTTATTTGGTGACGATAATATATGTGTCATAATATATAATAATATTTAGCAACGAAATTATCGTCATAATTACAATGTTACATTTATCATTTAATATTGTAGACATCATTAAAAAGTGAGTAAATATAACAAAATTATTTGCGTTAATAATAAATTTTTATTTAGTGATGACAATATATATGTCATAACACATGATAATATATATAGTGACAAAATTACCATCATCATTATAATGTAAAATTTGTCATTTAATATTATAAAATTTTATTATATATAGTGCTCTAAATGACGAGAAAATTATTTCGTCACAAAAGCTTATTCTTTTGGTTATAAAATTATAGTGTCATTAGATTTTTAATAATATTAGTGACATATATATTATCCGTGATTTTATCATAGGATAATATATTTTGTTACAAAAAGTACAACATTACATTACAAAATTATAAATCATCATTAATTCCTTAACTTAATGTGATAAAAATATTACTGTAAATAAATCCATAATAAATCATTTGAGAGCAATTTAAAAAAAAAAACTAATATGTTATATAATAACTAAAATAAATTGTCATTTACCACTAAATACTAGTTCACTAAACCAAAATTCAGAATTTAACCAATAAAAAAAGCCTCAAAAGAAAGCAACATGCTAAGATTCCTTTAGCAAATATATATTTTTATTTGAATATGCATTCTATATAATTGTCAACGATCTATAAAATTTACAATTAAATAAGAATATATCATTAGTAGCAACTAAAAAGAAAATAATTGAATAATGAATGACCACAATAAATATCTCATCTCAAATATAGGAGATACATTTAATTCCTCAGGTGAACTAAGAGTTGAGTATTCATGAGTATGTAAATATTTTTACTACTACTTATTTGTGTTTTTTTGTATGAAAATATTTATAGTAAAAGATCAATATTTACAACCTCATTAACCAAAACACCAACTACTCAATACAAAGAAAACATCCATATCATACATAGTACTAATGGACATAAACACAACAAAAATTATACCTAAAAAATTTTAAAACTCTCAGCATAAAAAATATCAGCAAATGACATAATTAATTCTCAAAGAGAAGCTCTTCTTAATACAGTTAATATACACTTCACTTATTTCTTACAACTGCACTACTAATACCAAGATCATTTATGCATTTCTTAAAACCAAATTGGCATTGCAATTCTTTATACTAATACAAGAGTTATCACATAACATAGAATACTGCATTTTCATTGGGAATCTCGCAAAAACCTTTCAAAACTACAAATCAACCTCAGCAAATTAAAGCTACCATAGAAGAGAAAATGGTATATAGACACATTCAGGTGCCATTCAGCCATACTCCATAATCTGCTTGCTTCCCACTTATAACTCACTCTACTCAAAACTGGTTTACTAAAGGTAGCCCAGGCTCTTACTTTCCTAACATTCAACTATGCTACCCAATCCTTTTAAATCAAAATAAGACAATCAATTATAGATGCGTATATCCTTTACATTATCTATACAATTCATAAAGGAAAAACACAAGATACCATCCTATTGTTTTCAAAACAGGGCAAGGGGAACATAGATCATGTTATTCAATATTTAACCCTTTAATTCCTCAATAATTAGGACAATAAATCTTGCTACTCATCCAATCAAGTATGCAATACAAAGTACAAAATAGAACATACAATGATAGTTGGACAATAACATGTTTTCAAATTGAAGATATAATGAAAATTTTATGCATTTAAGTTTTCAAATTTGTAAATATAAAATTTTATGCATTTAAGTTTTCAAATTTGCAAATATAAAATTTTATGCATTTAAGTTTTTAAATTTTTAAATTTAAAATTTTGGCAAATATACTTGGGAAACAAAGGTACCAAAATAAGCTATTATTACTTATTTTGTAAAATTATGTAAAGAAATAAAAAAAATTTAGATTTCGACAAAAAATTTTGCGAATTTCCTCTAAAAGTATAACTACCAAATTAATTTCTAATGTACCTACAATTTAAAAAGAACTTTTTAATATCTTCCCATTATATCACACAGACTACATCAACGTATCACAAATAAAAACACTTCATATAAAATAAATAAAAAATATTATCCAAAATTAACTAAGTATTCTAGATAGCACATGTTCTTGATATAAACAAACATATGCATATAGCAAAAACAATAAGAAAAAACAATAGTATAACATTAGATTTGAAAGAAAAACACTTATGATACTGTTTTACCAGTAGATATGAGTCTTGTGAATTATATTATGATGGACATGTCCCTAACCCCAAGCAATAAATAAAAAACATCGAATAGTTTATTTGCTTTAGTAGAACTTTCAAAGTTCAATTATAAGGTCGTTCTTATAGTTTCAAAGTTTTACAAATTGATTATAGATTTAAAAAGTTAAAAAGTAACTTTCTTGCTTCACAAAGTTATCAAGTTTAGGGTAAAAGTAAACACTAAAACCAAAAGGTCATAGTTTAACTTTTGATAATATCATTTTCTTATTAATGTATAACAACTCAAACAATTAGCTATTGGACAAATTTTATTTTTTTTTCAATTGATTAAGAATATTTTCGAATCAATTTATATGTTAATTCAAAAGGATTATATATATATATTAAATAAATTTCTAATGATTAATTTCATGTAATGATGTATATATGACGTTTATACATCAAAATGGCATTAATGTTGTTGTTGTTATTATTATTATTATTATTATTATTATTATTATTATTATTATTATTAGTCTATATATCTAGGAAACCTAAAAATTTGTGAAAAATGATAGACTAATTAGAAAATGAAGTTTTTTATGCTAAGAAATTTTAACTAGTTTTTTTTGTAATTGAGAAGTGATAATGTAATCTAAAGACTTAAAAATCTCTATTTTTGAAGGATTTCTCCTTAAGTCGAGTGACTACTCTGGCTATTGAAAATTTCTTGACATATTTAATCTAATGAAGTCCAATAAGGTTATTAATTATAGTTCTCATTGCATCTTTAAAAAACTCACTCAATAAGATTACTAATTCAAATTCTCATTTAATGTTAAAAATACTATAAATTATAGCAAAATTACTTTCATTTATCAGATTCTCATACATTGTATCATAAAAATTACTACTTCTTGACAAAGCAACCCATTACAAGAACTAATAATCTCAAAATATTGAGATTAACTATTGATTGGGAAATTAACAAAAAGATCATTTCTTAATTAAATGAGCTGCTGCCATTACGCATGTATTGTATAAATCTTCTTCTTTTGAGTCCAACAATAGTTAGTAAGGAGCAAAGTTTAGCTGTTGAGGTATTGTTATTCTTAAGAGTATATTTAGTGTGTATAGAAATAAAAACTGAATTGGTGATTAAAGAGTAACATTATTTAGATACAAACATGAGTTTTATAATTAATTTTGTTGGTTTCTTTTGAGGATTTCTATCAAAACTTCTTCTTCGTCAATATAGCTTGACATTATTGTTGTTCTTCTTTCTTTCTTTTTCTTGGTCAATCATTCCTTATTATATTATTGATGGTTAAAATTTAGAAATATTTGGTAAAAGTTTGCTACATAAAATATATTTTTTTCTTTTTCTTAAGCATATGTTGTGAGGATTCCGGATTGCCAATTGAAATTTAAATTATATAAAAATTATTTTTAAATTAATTTTTAGATTACTATAATATTTTAATAATTATTTATTAAAAAATTATAGTTAGTATTTATCCAAATTATTATATTAATAATGTTCAAAAAATAAAAAAAATATATAATTTACAATGAATAATAAGTTTTAATTTTAAGAGTTGACAAAGTAACAAAAGAAGGAGCAGCCACATGCTTATGTTTTGTTTGTTTTCTCTAAAATAGATAGTTTTAGGTGTCTTTTGCTGTATTTAATATTACATAAAATATAAACTGCACATCCAATATGGATAACTTCCTCCCATACTAGTTTAAGTAACTAAACTTGTCAGCTTTTATACTTAAAACTTTTCAAGTGTATAGAAAAGAAATGGCTCAAGTACTATTGCTTTTCTTATATACCAATGCCAAGAGTTAATTGTCTGGTTGTAAGTTTTTTTTTAATCAATTACCAAAAGAATGCATCACCCAGCCAATAGCAACTATACAAATACTAGGCCATCTCATTATCCCAAAACCAAGGCTATATCCAACATGAACTCTATATCTATACACAGTAAGCTAGAAAATAACCAGAAAGAATCTTTAAGCAAAACTCAGCAAAAAAAAGGCTAAATCCTCTCAACCAACACAAGTTAAAACTACAAAATCATATAACAATCTGCCAACTTTAGAAACATCCACAACAACAACAGCAATCCACTTCAACGATCAATAACATTCAATAACATCTATCAACAAATTTAACTTAAATTTCAACAATCGGTGACCAAGAACATAGCAGATACTAAAAAAACCAATATAGACTAGTAGTAGTCATTTCAATAACTAGATGATAGTTCTCCAGCAACAAAAAATAATTATAAAACCATTAGGAGTAGTAAAAAATTTCAGAAAGTATGCTCAGCCCCAACCAGACCACAAAACAAAAATCTAACCTTTACCTAATAAAGCCTTATTGTACATTCTATACACTCAGCAATAAAAAAAAGGCAACAAAACTAGCACCGAACCCAACTAGCCAGCACAAACAAAAATTTGACATTTTGAAACTAGACTAGTCCTATACACAAGTCTAAACTGCCCATCAGATTCATCCATATTTACAGTAAAATATACCTATATCCGTGAATTCCAACATCCCAAATTCTGTAATATGCAATTACTCATTCTAACAGATTGGCCTATTTTATAGCATATCGTCATAATCAACATCATTCAAAATTCTTAAGTCTGCAAAAGAAAAAAACAACAAAAACACAATAAAACAAAACCCTAAATCTATCCCAAATGCACATATACAAATAAAATCGAGTACATGCATATCCAATTGAAAAACGCAGCAAATCCAAACATCAATTGGCCAAATGCACAAATTAATTGGGCAAACGCAAAAAAAGCAACCCTAAATCAATCAAACCCATAACAAAGAAAATAATACACAGAGACAAATACATACCTGTTTTTCTCTATGAAATCAAGCAACACCGATAAAGAAATAGAGCAACAACACCGTTTTGCTTCTTCAGACTTTGATTAGAATGACTGAGAGAGATTGTTGTGAATAGTGAGAGTTACAAGAGAGAGGAAAAGAGAGAAACTGAAGGAGATTGAGTGAAAGTGGTGTTGGGTGTGGTTGAAAATAAAGATTTAGAAACTGAAACGAGAGAGAGAATGAGTTTGAGATGAGAGAGGCTAAAGTGAAATGAAAAGAGAGAAGTTAAGTTGGGTTATTTTTTTTAAGATAGCAATGGATTGTTACTCTTTTAATCAATTCATTAGTGATAATAAATGATATTGTCGCAATTGCATTTCTCACCAAAATCATGATTGATGAATATTGCATTGTCATTTAAATATTTCTTACCGATATATTTTAGAAAGAAATTTTTTACCTCTAAATGTAATTGTGAAAAAGTTATATAATGTCATGATGTATATCTATTAATGAAAAAATGATATTGTCACTTTTCTAAATAATGAACTAGTGACAATAAATAATATTGTTACTATAAATTGTAATTTTGTGACATTAGAAATCATATAAAATAAATATTATATCTTTATTTAAATACTTTTAATCAGTATATTTTTTAAATAAATTTTTACCTCTAAATATAATTGTGATAAATTTATGTATTGCACTAATATATAATTAACAATGACATAACAAAATTGTCACTTTTTTAGTCAATGAATTAGTGACGATAAATAATACTATCTCTGTGGATTAAAATTTCATGACATCAAAAATTATGGTGATATATGATTTTTTATCAATAATTTTTTATATTATCGTGATATATGATTATAAGTAACAAAATGATATTGTTACTTTTCCAATTCATTGAATTAATAACGAAAAATGATATTATCACTATAAAATTCAATTTCGTGATATTAAAAATCATAACTGATGAATATTATATTGTCATTTAAATATTTTCTATAATTTTTTTATAAGAAATTATTTAACTCTAACTACAATGGTGACAAATTAATATATTGTCCCAATATATAATTATTAGTGACAAAATGATATTTTCACATTTCGATTCAATAAATTAGTAATAGTAAATGACATTGTTATTGTAAATTAAAATTTTGTGACATCAAAATATATAGTAAATGAATATTATAACATTATTTAAATATTTTTTATTAGTATATTTTTGGAATAAATTCTTTACCTCCTCATGCAATTTTGATGAATTTTATGTATCATAACGATATATTATTAATGACAAAATAATATTGTTGCTTTTCTAATTAATAAATTAGTGACGATAAATGATATTATAACTATAAATTGCAATTATGTGATATTAAAAATCGTAGCTAATGAATATTGTTTCATCATTTAAACATTTCTCGCTAATATATTTTTAGAAGAATTTTTTCTTCTAATATAATTATGACAAAGTGACAAAATAAAATTGACATTTTGCTGATCAATGAATCAGTGATAGTAAATGAATTTGTCACTATGACTTACAAGTTTATGACATCAAAAGTCGTAACTAATTAATATTATGTCGTCATTTAAATATATACTACAAATATAATTTTTGAAGAAATTTTTTACCTCCATATACAATTGTAACGAATTTATATATAGTCATGAAATATAATTATTAATGACAATATAAAATTATTATTTTTCTAATTAAGAAAGTAGTGATGCTAAACAATATTGTCATTATAAATGACACTTTTATGACATTAAAATTTGTAACAATAAAATATTATATCGTCATTAAATATTTTCAAGTAAAATTTTTGAAATAAATTTTTACATTAAAATTTAATTATGACAAATATTTATTTATCATCATGAAATATGATTATTAGTGATAAAATAATATGTCATTTTTTAATTAATAAATTAGTGACGAATAATAATATTATAACTATAAACTATAATTTATATGACATTAAAAATCATAACCAATAAATATTATATCGTCACAAAAAAAATTTTCTCCAAATTTTTGGTAAAAATTTTATCTCTATATGCTATCGCTATCAATTTTTTTAATCGTCATAAAAAATATGATTTGGTCATAAAAATATTTATTAAAAGTGAGGAAAAAATATTATTATATAATAAAATTTTTAGTGACAATATTATAATTTTATAATAATTAATTAACTTTTTATAAAAAAATTTATATGTCACTGAAAAATTTATCACAAAATGTGCAATTTTTTATAGTGCTTCTTTTTCTTTTAAAACGACTAACTAAAAAAAAATATCATTCTTTAAGACAGTTAAAATTTTTTGTAGGAGAAAAATATGAGAAAAATTATTGTGAATAAATTTAGGATATGAGAAAGGAAAAAAAGATGATGAAAAAAAATAAAGAATGAGGCGTAAGAAAGAGAGAGAAAAAAAAATATGCTCCTTTTAAATTGATTAAAATTTTAATAAATATTAAAATTTTTTACTATAAATTTTTACTGTAAAATATATTTTTAAATCGATTAACTTAGTGAAATTATCTTATTTTTCTTTTGAAATTACTAATTAAAAGAAAATTTCTTTTTTTATATAAAGAGTTTAGATTTTTTGTAGAAAAAAAATATTAATTGATTTAGAGCATGATAAAGGAAGAGCAAGGGATAAAAAAAAAGAAAAAAGAGAGAAATACGAAGGAGGCATGAGAATGAAGAGAAGGAAAACAAAAGATATTTTTTTAGGGTAAATAGTATTTTTTTATCCTAATTAATTTATTTATATTTTTTTAGGATATTTTTTGGATTAATTTAAAAAAAATTAAATTACACTTTTTTTTTAATTTTCTACACATTTTCTTCATTGAAAAAAACAAAGCATTTAATAAAATGACGTTCTTACTTGTGACTTGTGAGAGTTCTGTTGGTTCAAAAATTCGCGGGGAGAGAGACGAACACTTGTAGACTGTATAGACCTGACATCGTGGTCCACCAAGACTTCCGCTTAGTGGCGCGTGAGTTTCATACGTTTTCTCCACCACATTTATTATTATTATTATTATTGCAAAATAAGAATAAAAGGGTAAAAATGTTTTTATTATTATTTATTTGGAGAAGAATAATATTACAACTTCTAGGAAAATAACTGAATTTTAAAAAATATATTTTGTTCAAGTGTGAAAAATAATGTTTGTTTTTAAAAAATTAGTTTAAGTAAACGAGAAGTAATGAAATTAAAAAGAGAAATATTTGTAATTTATAGTTCATTTGTTTTACCAAATATAAATAAATTAAATAAATGACCTTTTGCACCGAAAATTTTTACTAATTTAAGGGAAATAAAAAATTTTTCCATCCTGATGAATATAATTTCAGGTATTTCTCAATGAAATTAAAACAGAAATATTAAAATTGAAAATCAGTATGATAGAAAATTACAAGAGAACGTTTCCCTTTCCTTGTTAGCCATAAAACTTATTAGGTACTGATTTTCTGTAACCCAATGTCAAGGCGTGTAATTAGTCTAAAATTGAATATATGCAAACTTAAAATGTGACAATTATAAATTGCAAACGTGTAACCCATTGGCTATAAATATGTGTTATTTTAATTTAGGCATGGAGCTCTAATTTAAATTTTAAATTCGAGTCTTTTAAATATTTTTCTTCTCTGTATATATATATGTAATTTATATATAAAAAAAGTGATAACTATGGTTTAATATGTAATTATATATATAAATGCATGATTTGTAATAGGATGCTTGATTTTATTTTATCAAATGAGGTCAAAATTATTTTAAAACGATTTTAAAATTTTCAAATGCAACTAATTTAAATTTTAAAATCAAGATAAGTTATTTTATTTGATTTGATTATATTTAATTTAAATAATAATTTTAATCAAATCTAATAATACCTAGCCTGAATGAAAGGTGTTATTTTTACTCATAAAGGGAAGAGTTAAAATCATAGCAACTTTAATAAATATTATAAAGTCACATAATAAAAGTGTTATATATGAACATTAAAATTTAATAATAAATGATAAGTATATATAGGTAATTGAAATGATAAATTTATGTTGAAAACTCCTTATATATATATATATGTATGTATGTATGTATTGATAATTTATTATAGTAAGAATTTTAAGGTAATTCAAGTTCAAGACGAAAGTCTATTTAACTTCCATGTTTGTATGTATAAAAAATTATAAATATAAGTCTAATGCTTGATTTCAATATACTATCTGTATCCCTATGAAAATATTAATTTTGCAAAATAAAAAAAAATCTAACTAAAATTGTCACTTTATATCAATAAAAATTAATTATTATTTTTTTCATCTATATTTTTATTATTAATAAGTTAAATAATGAAGTGATAATATAATAATTTTAATATTAAGAAGTAAATAAAAAATAATTTTTTATAATATTTAAAAAATTTAATAATTTTTTTAATGGGTATTTACGAATTGTAGACTATGATTACAATAAATGTTAAGAAACGAGTAGAATTAATTGCCATATTAAAAGAAAACATACTTTAATTGGATTCCGAACAATTTATCACTAACCAAAGAATTGACCACAATGTGGACATGATAACCAAGTGGAAATAGTTATAAGTTGAAAAACAAAAACATGTGGCCAAGTCACCTACCAAGAATTTTATCTCAATTTATTCAAAATTTATATACTCAACTTTGTGACTGTCGTTTCTATTTATAAAAGTTATTTTCAAAAAAATTTAATGGTAATATAATATTTTTCAATTAAATTTTGTAATATTAAAGACAATACTATTTTAAAATTTCAAAAATGAGATTATTAATGAATACCCAAAAGCGATTGGTTTTTTAAAAATAAAAAAATTTAATATTGGTGATATTCGAATTCTAATGTCCCTTTCTAAAATAATCTTGCTTATGGCTAAGTCAAGACATTAACTATCTAAAAAAATTTGTTAAAGATAAATTGATATAAATAAAATAATGCAAATATATCTTGTGTTATTCACATATTGAATTGGCTTTTATTAAAAGTTTAGCGAATTATTAAATTGATCATAAACACAAGTAAATTAATTAATAAAAAAATATTTTAACTTAATTAGATATATATATATATATATTAAAAGTTGGCTTATTTTTTGAGAATTGGAATAATAGCGTTTACCAAAATCTTAAAATTTTAATTTTTTTTTCTCACCAAATTAATATTAAGCAAAATTTATTTAATTTTATTTATATCCATTATTAATTTTATTTTCCAACAATGTTTTCTAAGTAAAAAATATATTTTTAATTCTCAATATATATATATAATGAAATTGACTATAATATAGGAATATATATAAGAGTATTCAATTATTTTTTGATTCAGTTAATAGGAATTTAAAATTGTGATAAAAATAGACCATAATTTTATTTTTGTTTTGCAATTCAATTACTTTGAATTAAAAGTCATAAACCATTAAACCTTTGCTAAGAAAAGAAGAAAAGAGAGAATAACAAATCTGACCACTTCACTAACCAAATAAAAATTTCTCACCACGTGATTCACAGTCTTCTAATTCTTATATATCCATTGACTCAATTCTGCCACAATCAAACACCAAATTAATTTTTTTTTTGGTCAAACACCACAATATCAACCCATTTAATAATTACACTGGCAAAAAAATAAAAGCCATTTAATAATTATGATAAAGAAATTCAAGTATGGAATAATTGTCACTTACCAACAACTTCATATTTAGAACATTGCAAAATCGAAGCTGAAAAATTAATTTAAATTTCTACATTCATTTTTTCATCCTTTTTCTTAATTTATTTTTTTTTCACTTTAATAAAATTTAATCAAACTTCTACTTAATGATATAATAAAATTTAATTTTTTTTTTCATGATTTCAACCATATCTTATTATTTTTCAGCAGATCTGAATATTTTGATTTTATTTTTTTTTTCAATATGTGTTAAGAGGCTTTCAAAATTTTATGGGGTTGAAATTGCTCTTTCAAGAAATTGATATGCTCCATTGTTAGAGTTATTTTTCTTATTGTTTGTAGGATTTCTTCAAAATGCTCAATAAAAAAATATTTATTTTTCTTTTTTAATCAATTTTTTAATTTTAATTTTAAAAAATACTTATATTTTAGATATATATATATATATCTAATATATTAAAAATTTATCTCACTTCTAGAGATATGGAGTAATATATATCTAATACACCAAATATGTATATAAGCTATAAAATAATTTTAAAAAATAATTAAAAAATGATATTTATAACTAAAATAATTCTGGATCAACACAAAAAGAAATTAAAAATTATGATTTATCGCATGAAATAATAATAATAATAATTATGATTTAAAAAAAATTAAAAAATATAAATTAGAATTATTTTTATTTAAAATTAAATTGAATAGAAAGTGAAATGCCAAAATGTGAACCACCGACTATTCACTTAGGTAGGCAAAAACAGTAACCATTCTTATTCGGTTATTCCTTATCTTTTCAGTTTTCAGTTCACCTCCAAAATCTCTACTTTTTAAAACAAAATTACCAAGCGCGTTTACATTTTCCATTGCAAAAGCGCGTGCCTTTTACCACATCATTGAAAAAAAAAAAATACTAATAAATAAATAAAAAATGTAGTTCCCGGGAAAGTGAACACAAACAGAAAAAATTTTTCTCAGCTATATATAAATGTCGAAAACCAGCAGACTCCAACCCAGAAAACACAAACAAACTCTCACTCTCCTTGTTGTTATTAATTTTCTTTTAATTTCACAATAAAAAAAATTAATTATTATTATAATTATTAATAATAATAGTTGTTTCAAAATCTTGGTGTTTGCGTAATTTCCTTCTCTGTAATTTCGCTTTTTTTTTTTTTTGCAAAAACAAGAGAATCTATGGAGGTTGAAACTCAATCTTTAGCTTCTTTCACTTACTCTATTGATAAAATGGACATTTCTCTAGATTTCCCACCGCCTGATTTTCTGCCGGAGGTTACTTTAAATTCCGATATTCTTGACTCTCCGCCGGAGACCAGTGACCGGAAATGTGAAGGATTTCAAATGCCAGAGTTGATTGATGAAGGAAGAGATGATGGTATGCATACTACAAAGAGTTCAGAATTTGCGGCTGTGAAGTTGCAGAAAGTATATCGGAGTTATCGAACTCGGCGTAGGTTAGCTGACTCTGCCGTCGTGGCTGAAGAGCTCTGGTATAAGTCCACCAAATCTCGCTCTCTTTTTATATTTTTTCTTTTTAATTTTGTTTTGGTTTAAGATTAATTAGTGTTTTAATGGTGAATTCTAAGGTGGCTGTTGATAGATTATGCGAGATTGAATCACAGTACAATTTCATTCTTCGATTTCTTCAAACCAGAAACTGCAGCTTCTAGATGGAATCGTATTAGCTTAAATGCTTCTAAGGTCATAATTCCTCTTATTTGTTTATATTTATATATTTTTTTTAATTTTAAGAAATTTCTACGTGCAAAATTGTTGAATTTGAAGAGAGCTGAGTTCTGTTTGTTAGAATTTTGGACTTATTTTTTTGGCAGGTGGGCAAAGGATTATCCAAAGACGCCAAAGCGCAAAAATTGGCTTTTCAGCATTGGATTGAAGCTGTAATTACAATTTTTTTTTTAAAATTCAGTGTTATTTCTGCATAATAAATTTATTATTGGATTTTGATGTGATATAGAGTTTGAATCTGCCCATTTTTTTTCTTCTATTTTTGATTTTGTATTTACTGCATATTCAATGTGTAGATTGATCCAAGGCATCGTTATGGGCATAGCTTGCATTTGTATTATGATGAATGGTGTAAGACGAACTCTGGTCAACCATTTTTTTACTGGTAGGCAAAAATCAAAATTCACTCTTGTTCTTTTTGTGGTGGAACTTAAAATTTTTATTGTTTTCTTTGAATATGAATTTAATTTAATTTTTTTCATTTTATTATTATGATGGTCAAGGACCATATGAAGCTGGGCCTTTTCGGGGTATTTGAAGGCCTAAAATCAACCCGAGACATTTGTTGTTGTTGCTGTGTTTTATTTTTATTCTTGTATGTCTTGATGCATAATTTAGCTTAATTTGGTGGCAATTGGTGGTTTCTGAAAGTGTTTGTTTCCACTACTATGCTGCAGGTTGGACATAGGAGATGGTAAAGAGGTTGATCTCAAAGAATGTCCAAGGTCGAAGCTACGACAACAATGCATCAAGTATCTAGGGCCTGTAAGCGTTGTCTGTCAATTGCATTGTATTTATGAATTATGCATTGAAATATATTTCTTATTAATAGATTGCTGAATCTAGTAGTTCATAACATGATGTTTTCTACTTACTTTTCTCCATGTCCACTTGACCAAAATCAGCAAGAAAGAGAACATTATGAGTATGTTATTTCTGAAGGCAAAATTACGCATAAGCAAACTGGTAATCTCCTTGATACTTCTAATGGACCAAAAGGAGCCAAGTGGATATTTGTTACGAGCACCTCTAAGAGACTGTATGCTGGTGAGGTAAGAGAGGTTAATCGAACAGGAATAAACATTGTTTTATAGTTCTCTCCTAGATTTATTGTTTCTACTTATTCCAGAAAAATTAAAAACTGCCAATGTCTTCCAGAAAAAGAAAGGAATTTTCCATCATTCGAGCTTCTTGGCTGGAGGTGCTACATTAGCAGCTGGAAGGCTAATTGCGGAGAATGGAATTCTGAAGGTATGGGTTTTTTAGAGGATTACCATGGTGAAGTAAGTAGCAGTACCAATTACTTCAAACTTAATGATTACCCATTATTGTTTTTTTCTTCACGAATCTTCTGTAATACCCATTATCCAAACGATTCTTCTAAGTTCATATAGCTCATGGCTGACTTGTTACTTTTCTCAGAATATATGATCCTTCAATCTGAACTTAGGCCCTATCTTTCCTCCATGGAAAAAAAAAGGGAAAAGACCCCAAAGACGGAGAAAATGCCTGTTGTGAATTGGTTCTTGAATTTAGACCAACTTTCACAAATTTTATTCGTTGAATGTTGTGTGAATCCTAACTAGAAGTTGATAACAAATCCATGATTCTTAACGTGCTGTTCAGAATCTTTCTCTAGTTGGTTTTATATAGTTTGTAACTTCAGCCTCGGGCCCAGTACATGAGTGAAATAGAGACACATATTGACAGGCTGTTGTATTTTGGATAATGACAAAGTTGAGTGCCAAACGGGACCTGCTTTTTCTCTTTTTTAAACATTTGGACAAGTTTAATTGCGTCAGCTGTATCTATAGTGAATTTATCCCCAAAAAAAAAAAATGGGCGCAGGTCTAGCATCTTCTTAGGAACTATTATTATTATTATTATTATTTTGAAGAATCTTCTTACGGCATTGAACGGCTCATGTATAAACTAAGATGGATGCAATGAAATATCTATAATCTTCCTGTATTTTCTAGTATTTACATGACGATCAGAATTAACAGTCTCCTTATGCTTTTATTACTTACAATTACTTCTATTGACGGGTCAAATCAGTATATGGTAATATGCCTTTTAAAAATGGATTAGTGGTGAAGGATAAGGTCCCTTCCTTAATGTTTAGGTGAACAATTTCTTTTATTACCCTGCAAAAGGTACTGGAATTTGTATTTCGCTGGATGCTGAAAGAACACAAGTTAGTGACTATGATTTTTCCTTCCTTCTCATACACGCGGTTCAAGTTAAAGTTCTTGTAAGTTGTTATAACAGATCTGATAATGGTATGTTTTTTTTTTGCAGTCCATTTCTCCATATAGTGGACATTACCGACCAACAGAAGATAGCTTTGACATATTTTTGTCATTTCTCCAGGATAGTGGTGTAAACCTTGATGAGGTCCAGGTAAACAATTTCTCATCATTTAGTCTGAGAAACATGTGAATTATAATAACTGGGAAAAGAAATTCTGGCTAGTGGAACACCAATGTATTCCACTCCTTGAAGAGTTCGTCGGAAAAAATCCTGGTGGTCATCTTTCTTGGGCTTGGACTTTAGGTTTTTGAACTTTATCTTGGTTGTATCTCCTGATAGCGGCCTAATTATTCACTGTGCAAATGCAAATGGTAATATTTTGATAATGTTGGCTTGGATATTTATCTACTCTTCACATCTCGTGTTTTCAGAAAAACAAGGCCAGTGAAGATTCTGATATCTACGACGACGTCAAATTCAATGCAACCGAGATGAAGATTGAAGTTTCAAGCACAGTAGAGCCTGCCAAACTTGAAACTCTGAAAGAAGAGAAGGATTCTACCTTAGGATCTTCAGAAAATACAGAGACTGGAACCACAGGTGAATACAAAAGGACTTTATCTGGTGGCCTTCAAAGCCCACGAGCTCAAGTGCCGAAGAAGTCTATTTTGCAAAGAATCAATTCTAAGAAAGCTGCCCAATCATATCAACTGGGGCATCAACTCACAGTCAAGTGGACAACAGGAGCTGGCCCAAGAATTGGGTGTGTTGCTGACTATCCGGTAGAACTTCGAGTACAAGCTTTGGAATTTGTTAACTTATCTCCAAGAACTCCACCTACTCCGGCTTCTTACAAGCGGATTGCCGATATCGCGCCTCCTGCATTGGAGATCTCAAATGGTAATAGGATCTCTCCCTACTAAAGTTCCGTCTAATACTTTTGGCTTAGTGGGAGACGGGGAGTGGATTCTCAAGTAAATCTGAATAGCTAGCTGCCTAGTTTTGTTCTACAAGTCACTTCAGCTTTTTTCTTGAATGCTAATAACATCACTTTTATTTCCATCCAATTGGGTTCTATAATTACTAGTTTGCTTTTTAATCCTCCACTTTGAATATGGTAATTTCATAGGTACAGCAAAGTCTATAATGGTTTTCAAAAGTCAACATTTATTTTCAGTGCTTGGATAAACGTAGTGTGTTTTTACTGTCACTCTGTCAATTCACAGCGTCAACGGTTCTGTCTCACGATTCACATATCAATGTCAAAGCACGCTGGCAATTCACACTAGCAATTGCATTTCAATGAAAAATACAAAAAATAAAATACTAATTTTTTTAAAAAAAATTAGTTCATTAGTATGTAATTTTTTATTAATTGAAATTCGTAATACACCGATTCATATAATTTTGAGCAGTTGTTGACAAAGTGATCAGCCGATTAAAATTAAAATTAAAATGTTAAAATTGAAATAGAAGCATAATTAAGATTTCTGAAAAATTAGATAATCTGGTTGTATTACATGGAGGGACTGTAAATTTTTTCATAATTATTTTAATCTGTCAAAATCCAAGAAAATTCCAAGAAACTTAAAACAAGAATCATCGATGACTTGTCATCTTTTGTCTGTTTAGCATTGGCAGCTGATACAGTTACACAACCTCACTCTGATAGCCTGCTTTATTTGATTATTATGTATAACAGAGGCAAAATTAGATACTAGTAAATTATGTAAAACTTATATTCATGATCAACATTCATTATAAATATATTTAGAAATAAGATATGGAAAGGCAGGCCTGTAAAAGAAATTCCTAGTTAGAAAATGTAAAAAAAAAAATCTGATTGGTAAATGGTAAGACCTGTTTAGTCTTTTATTAAAGGAAATATACGCAATATATATTCAGTATAATATTGTAACTTGCTTTCACATTCATTTGGGACTTCAAAAATGACTACCGGAATGAACATGAATCAAGATGACCCAAAAACAGAGAGAAAAAAAAAGATAAGATAAGGCCACTCTTCAATTGTTTATGATGTTTAATTATTGTAAAATAAGCAATCGTTAAAACAAGCTAAAATCAACACACACATGTAACAAAGTAAAACTATATATTATACGTATACTTATTAAATTCCCTTATGATGATCTTGAAACATAGTAGCTATCCTGTTGCTGTCGGTTGCTTTGAATGTCTAAGATTGTCTTCTCCAACTGCAACACCAGAAACCCATAAATAAAAACAAGATGAAGTGGGTATTAATTAGATTCAGTAATCGATCATGAATTTATTTTCAACAAAAATATATATTTTTATTATTAGACTGTAGCTAATTTTAATAATTAATAATAATAAAGAAATAAAAAACATATTATTATTATTATTAAGTTATGTTTTTGTAATTTCTGTATTGTATTGACTCATAATAAAAAGAATATATTCAGTAAAATATAATTTTGATTTTTTTAATTTTAATTTCCAACTAAAAAAAGGAGTAAAGAAAAAAAAATAAATTTCCTTTTTTTTTTGGAAATACCTTGATTATGGTCTCAAATTTGCCTCCTAGGAGGTAATATTCGCGTGTGATTCTGTTTAAGGCCTGCAGGCATCTGTAATTAAAGACAACCAATCAATCTATAATTTTCATTAAATGAAACTGATTTTCTTTTAATAATTAATTCTTAATTCTCACCCTGTTTTCTTTTTCTCATCAAAAGCCTGTTGAAGATCAGAGCAAGCAAGTTGCAATCGTTGGGCACCAATGCTGAAAGACCATCAAACGGAGCATATATATATATATATATAATTAATTAACAATAATTGCCTATAAATGTATACCAATTCATAAAATTGTAATTAATTAATCAATTACCTTGAGCTACTTCCTTTTAGTTCATTGGCAAAATTAGAGGCCGATTAAGGGGGTAAAATTTTTACTGCCGTTATCAGAAGGGGGGCTCAGGAGTGATTGATGTCAAGAGATCAACGACGGTATAAAATTTTTTTTTTTATTTTTATTATACCTGCTTCCCTCCCATTTGTTTTCAGCCGATAAAAAAATCGTGAAACTCCACGCAATTTCACTTGATTCCGTGTTTTAATTGATGAACTCAAGATTCCAATTTAGATAAGTCTACATTTGGTTGAGTCCCGAAAAAAAGTAATAATTAAATGAAATATTCATTCAATAATAATTTTTTTTTTAAAAAAAGCCTCATAAATGGGTTTATTTAAAAATGATAATAAACATGTATATGTGATGTGAAGTTTGAAATTATAGATATTTGTTCAATTCTGTTATGATCCTTTGAGCATCAGTGCAGAAGGAAGTGATCACTTCAGCTATAAAATTGGGATTGCTTTCATCTTGCAAGGCTTGAATTTGCGTAAATTGACCATCCAACACTCCCTATATATAACATATATACAAAAAAAAAAATAAGATTAGAGCTCATATAATGCATTTTTATGAAAAAATAACATTTAATTAAGCAATAATTTTTAAAATATCCATTTTAAACTGCATTACTGGAATATAGTTTTTTTAAAAAAACTCAAAACTCAAATTTCATTAAATAATATCAGAATATAATATTAAACAACATCAGTCTTTAGTTATACTAAAATAATTTCTTACTAATTGATTTACGTGTTCTTTTGCAGCAAGAAAATATAGTTTTAATTATCATAAAAAGTGCTAAAAATAAAAAAAAAATACAAAATATAAATGTACCTCATCAAACAAAGATTGTACAAAGCTGTTGAGCTGGGCTTTGACAGCAGGTAATTCCATTGATTCAAAGTTGAATATTTATGAATGATTTTTCAAAGAATTTAACATGTAAGAGATGATGATAGCTAGCAAGCAAGAATATAATAACTCTCTTAATTAGGGGAAGAGAGTAAGCTTGAGTGTGTGTCGTGTATATATGCTATCTATCCAATGATATATATAAATATAAATATATATATATATATGTATATATATACATATAGTCATCCAAAAGCAAAAGCAAAATTAATTTTAATTTAGTGATAGAAAATTCTATTATGTACCATCCAACTAATAATAAATTGTTAAAGGAGTGATAATAAAAAAAATAACTAAACTTATTTAATTTTTATTGGTTGAATATTTTTTCGGTTAGTGTATTAGAGTCATCTTTAAATATTATTATTATTATTGATTTAAAATTTGATTAAAAAATTAATTATTAAAATTGAAAATAAAAGAAAAAGTCAGGTGGTTCAAATTCAATGAGTCTGCCTCACTAAAGATTCCAATAAAGAAAAATTTTTTGTCATGCAGTGTTTGCCGACGTATGCTTTTGTTTACCATTTGCGTCTGGTCATTCTCTCATTCCAATTTGTGTCTATTCTGAATTTTTTTTTATTTTCTTCTTTTTTTGAAATTAGCTATAAGAAACATCTCTTACCCTTTGCTTATTTAGCACAAACAATCAACAAAGGATAGCATTTTTTTTCCCTTTTATGTATTAATCTTTGCCTCTTCCTTTTTTAAAATAATGGGTGTAGATAAAAATTGCCAAAAAATATCTCATATCTTGTATTTGAAAATAAAAAAATCTCACTTCTGAAAATTTAAATTTTATATAAATTTAATTTAAATAAATTAAGATTTCATTAATATTCATATCTAAAAGATATATTTTATAAAAACTGAATAGAAACATTATTGTGTTTAGCTAAAATTATCAAAATATCACTGTATGACAGTTTTCAATCAAATTACTTTATAAAGATTAAGATTTTTTGACTTTCTATTACGCATCATTTGTCTTCTATTTTGCACCCATTAAACAAACTTAGTAGGAAACTAAATCAGTATACATCACTTCATTATTTGACATACTTTATTTATTATCTTATACAAAAAATATTAGAAAAAAATTACTTGATTACTAATTTTAAATACTAATACAATTAGTAAATGAATGTTATATAATTGCATTAATATATACGACTATTCTTATGATCAGACTACAAAAAAAAATTATTTTTCTCTATAAATTTTTTAGTTTTAATGTTATTATCTTTAATAAGATAAAAAAAAATTAATTAATATAGTCCACAATAATTGATTGTAAAACCATCATAATCATTGCTAAATTAGAATTTTTTTTTAAAGGGCTCCACTACTATATTTACTGCTGTTTGCACCTAATTAGCACCCTTCCCACCACCCAAAAAACACTTTTAAATTTGCGTCTGTGCCTGCTATTTTCCACAGTCTCTTTTTGGCTTTTAGAGAACCGTTCATAGACTGTTTACGACACGTTTCGTTGAGATACCATGCATGTTTACAGTCACATCTTTTCTTTTCATTCAATTCAATTTTAGTTTTAAAGTTAATTATAATGTGATCAAATATTTTATTTTCCACTACATTTAAATTTTTGGCGAGTTCAACAAAATAATAATTTAAAATTATAAATGAAATACAAAATTAATTTTTTTAATAAGAAAGTTTTTTAAGACATATTTTTTTAAATTTATCTGGTGGGTAAAAGCATATATTTTTCTCATTTAAGTTTGAAATTCGAGTATAGGAGTTCTTCTCCCATGTAATTATTCATAAAAGCTATCTTTCTTCAATCTGTTATTTCATGGAGAAATGTTTTAGGTCTGATTCTTAAAGATTGTTTGGTGCTAAGAAATTGTTTTAGAGCATGTCTTTGGTCTATTCTTCCCAGATTATTCAATAAAGTTGCTCATACCTTTGATTATTTGAACTCTGTACATGTCTAGATTGAAGAAGCTCCTTTTTGTGGCTATTTAGAGGGTATTTCTCAAAACTGGAGCTTTTCAGCTTATTATGAATAAGTGATTTTTAGATTATAATCAGATTAAAAATAAGCAGTTAAGCGTTTTTGTAAACTAGTTAATAATCAGCTGATAATCAGTTTATAATCAGTTAAGTGTTTCTGTAAAATCAGCTTATAATCAGTTTTTAATTGCAGAAACTGTCAAAATAACTAAACTATCCCTGAGTTTATTTATTGTATAAAAATAATTTTTTAAATGTCAATTCAAAATTTATTTTGCAACAATAATAATAATAAAATTATTTAATAATAATAATAATAATATTGGTGTTATCAATAAATTATACAAATAAAAAACTACCATGTAAATATTACCAAATTAATTAGAATCCTAAAAATAAAAGAATTTTGATGGAAACTAAAGTGTACATAGGGTGACCAAATTTGGAATATTAAATATTAGGTATGGATAGTATGGTTTTTTATTTGGTCAAAACTGCTTAAAAAATAAGTGCTTAAAAAAAAGTAGCAAAACCCAACTTTTAAAAAATTGATTAAAATCAGATTATAATCTACTATTTAAGTTTTCAGAAACACTTAAATAAACAACTTATAATCTAAAAACTGCTTATAATCAGTTTTGACCAGCTTTTAAGTTTTGAGAAATACCCTCTTAATTGTCTTTGATAAAAGCTCTATGTCCTATTAAATAATGAAAGTAAAATTAAAAATTTTAATTAGGGCAAAGATTCAAATAAGTCTATGAAGTATTATCATTATCTTGACTCAACTTTTAATATTTTTTAAACCATATATATATATATATATATGTCAAAAAACGGATCATTTAAGCCCTAGCCATTAGAAAAACATATCATTTACTCTTACTGTTAGAAAAAATTAATTTGTCGTTAAAACTGATGAGGTGGTACTATTAGATCTATTTATTCAATTTATATTTTTTAAATAATTAAGAAATATTAAAAATATATTTTTAAATAATTAAAAATTAAAAAATATATATTTTTTACAAAATATTAAATAAGAATTAAATAATATCAAATAAAATAAAAATTAATATATATTAAAAAAATTTAAAATAACAAAAAGTTTATTTTTATTAAAATGAAAAGCACTTATAAATCAAAAAAAATATTTTTTATTTTGTTACTAAAATTAAAGAAAACAATCATATACTACAAAATCAATTCAACAATGTTGCCTTGTCCATGACCATACATAATTATATAAGCGTCATGATATAAGCATCATGATCAAGTATACATGTATAGATATGCAACTTTTATAATTCAGACCTATTACGGTGTCCCTTTGACTGTAATACTTATAGTTCTTCATTATCAGAATTAGGTCCTAAATATTTCTATGATGTATACTAATTTGATGGTGCATTTACCTATTTATTGGGCAAATATCCCACAATAAACACAATAATATAAGTTTTATTTATTATAAACAGTAACAATTCAATCCATTTCGACTTTTATAAAATATCAATCTTACCCTTTGATTTATTCATTTTTAATGCAAAATGGTTATTGCTTGAATGTCATTTTAGTTTTTATCTCGCTAAATGAGACTACTAACAATGGATGAAATTGAAATTACTAATATGAGTTTTTTTTCTTAGAGCCCATAGAAAAATAATGTCTTTAAATACTGTTTTAAAGATTAATATTGTCTTTATACATTATTGATGGTCCATATGATGTTGTTTTCATTGTGTGCCGCTCTTTCATTTCTCTTTTCTAGGGTTTCACTTTATTTATTTTTTTCTTTTGTTGTGGCTATTCTATTCACTTTCATATATTATAAGATTGTTGACCTAATTAATCTACAAAAATTAAACTAAATTTGCATGTTATTATTGCTTAGAATTGTTTGAACAATTAATAATCTTTCCCTCTTCATTGTTCAATATATAATAGATTGATATCTCTTCATATTTCAAATTGTATATATACCTTGTAAGGTGATATATACTAGAGTTTAAATTAAAAACTAGAGTTGAAATTAAAATAAGTATGATTGATTCAATTCTGTATATTATTTGAATTTATCTCGATTAAAAAAAAACTTAAGATTCAATATAAGCAACTTCATTTGTTGAAGTTTGGATATAATCTTAAATCCAATGTTATCAAGTTCAGTAAAGAAAACTATGTATTAGTTGTGTTTAATTGATTATATGAAATAGAAAGGCTCAAATTTCACTCATGTTTGATTGATTTTTTTTGTGTGTGTTTGAGCTCGATTAATTAATAAAATACTTAAATATTTGAGTTTGAATTTGAATTAGTAAATTATTACTTAATTTTTTTAAAATATTGAGAGTTTATATAATTTTAAAGTATGCATCAAGTTTAAAAGCTATAATTTGAAACTTTCACAAATAAACTCTTGTTTAGTTGGTTATTTATTTTTATGGTTACTAAAATCTATAAACTAATTAAACTATTTTCAAAAAAAAAAAACTCCATGATTCCATAACACAAAATCGTTTATCCCACAAGGAAGAATATTATTATGTATGTGAAAAATAAAAAATAGAATTATGTTATAAAAAAAAAAAAAGAAACCATCTTTGCTCATCCCCTTCGGAGCTTTGAAACTTCTTTTTCTGAAAGAACAAAATTTTTTCTCTTTCCCCTGTATTAGACCAAAAAAAGTAAAATTTTTGTTTAAATTCTGCCCTTTTTGTTGAAAATTCAAGTCGGCCTTATTTGATTTAGCGTTTCAATTCGTCTAAGAAAGTTTTGCCTTCTGTCAAAACAGGGGATTTATCATTTTCTCTTGTATGATTCTTTTGATTCAAGTCTTACTTTTTGATCTAAGAAATGAAGTGGGTTTTTAGTTATTTGATGCTGTTATTATAACCTAACCAAAACACCTAAATAATCCATAGCCATGGCTTGTTCATTGACTGCTCTGCTCTCAATGATTCTGGGTTTAATGAACTGTCATAATTCATAAACTCCAAAATCAAAGGAGTTTCTGGGTTTTGTTCTTCTTTTGGTGTTCATTAGAAATAAAGAATCAAAAACCAATAACTTCTCAAATTTGAATATTGATTTTACGGGCAAACCTCTGGTTATTTGAGTTTTGTTCTTCGTTCGCGTCTGTATAAAAAACTCTGCTCCTTTGTTTTGTATTTTCTTTATTTTTTTTTTATGTTTTTGACATTTAATTTTTAATCTTACGAGTTTTTTTATTTATTTATTTTTTAACATTTGTATTTTTATTATTTTTTATTTTTTCGAATAAATTTATCCTAAACCTAATCTATAATCTCATTTATATAAATTTATGTGATTTAAAAATAAAAACTAACCAAAATAATTTATTTTAATATTATAACTTTACAAATTATTATTGCTTTTGATATATCTAGGTTATACATTCTATCCAAATTAAAATTTCCCATTTTTAACATATGTAAAATAATCTTTTATCAATGGTTGTCCATAAATTTGAAAAATAAAATAACATTGTTGTCTTCTTACGTGTCTCATCAAGCTATTTTCAATAGTTTATGTGTTTAAAAATATCTCTAAAAATTAAAAGAATTTAGTGATATTTTAGCATAAGAAAGAGATTCATTACTAAAATAACCATTTACAAAAGATAAAGAAAAGAGTGAAATCTTCCAACAAAACTAGAGCAACCGAAGGAGACTTTACAACAGCAGCACCAAACATAATTTCAGAAGCAGAAACTGAAACCATAAAACAGAAATAGGAAATATAGCTTCAAACCCTGTAGTCTAACCCTTAAAACTGTTTGAGCTATTGAGCGGCCAAAAAACTCCAAGAATAAGATCGTCAGCAAAAGCTTTGATTAACTATGAAAACTTTCGTCTGGCTTCTTGAACTTCTGAATCTCTTCAAAAAGAGGAAGAAATTAGAAAATCTATATCTATATATTGTACTAAAATAACTAATAATGACATAATATTATGTCACGTGTTGTTGGCTTAATTTTTGTCATAATTTTTTAATATTTTAAATTAAATTTATTATTTATTATATAATAAATATTTATTTGATATTTATTTAGAGTTTAAATAGAATTAAAATATTATAATTAGTAATGATTTATATATAAATATTTTAAATAAAATTATAATATTTTATTTAATATTAATAATAATTATTTATATTTGTAGAGTTTAAATAATATTATAATGTCTTACTAAATATTAATAATAATTAGTCATCTCTCTTTATATATAAAAATACACACAAAAAAATATAACTACTTTACTATTATTTTCTTCTCTCATAATACTAATCAGCTTAAAAGAGATAATATTATTATTTAATGCACGTGTAAGTGATGTATGATATTTGTTATATTTTTTTATTCTATTATTTATTTTTTATTTATTTTTGTTTGATTATTATGTTTGCAATTACGATGGAGAGTTGTAATTATTTCTTGTTCTAATAGTTGTTTTTTCTTTAATTGTCGTCTTTTACTCTTTTTTTGTCTTTTCTCTACCATCATATACTATTCAATATAATTTATTTAATAATTTTTATTTATGTAATTATTTTTTAAATAATTTGTTATATTGTATGATTTTAATTTTTTTTCTATTGAATTTTTTCTTCTTTTTTTTTTTATACTTTTTTTGCTACTTATTTATTAGGTAATTTTTTAGTTGATTAGTGTCCTTTGGTTATTGTATGAATTTTTTTTGGCGTTCTTTGTAAATGTTTTAGATTGTTTTTGTTATTTGTTTATTCTAGTATTTTTAGTTTTTTTAGGGTTTTTTTTAAATTAATTATTTTTAATTAATTTTGGGTAAACTATAATTTTATTTTAATTCATGTTAGGATTTTTAATTTTTATAATTTAATTTTTGTTAGTATTTTTTTTAATTTCAGTTACATTGATTGTTTTATTTTAATTTTTGTTTAAGTTTATTATTTGATTAGATTTTATTTTTAATTTATATTATTTAATTTATGTTATGTTTATTTAATTTTTTTATTAGAAATATTTTTAAACTGCTATTATTTGAATTTTATTTAGATTTAATTTTATAATTTAATTTTTTTTATTTGCATAAAACATAATTATTTAAAATTTGAAATTAGTGTATATATATATATATATATAGTAAAAAATGCTACAGCATCGTGCAACACCTTTTTCTAGTATCTTCATAAAAGGAATAACTCTATCATCTGTAATTCATATTTTGCTTCTTATTTAATACTTGTACCAGCAAAAAAAACTCTTCACCGTTTGGACAACGCCACAATAAAAGTGAGAGATAAATTATAAAAGAAGATCAAATTAAAGAGACCGATGATTCAAAACCCCAAGATTGTCAGAAAAATTAAGAAAAAAGAGAAGATTTAGAGTTTTGATCGCAAAAAGTCCTAAATCTAAACATAAGAAACCTAAAAGCAGGGAGGATAGTTGCATTTTGTGAAAATTGAAGGTTTTTTTTTTTTTTTTTAAACAGAAGAAAGCGTAATTGTTTAATTTAAAAACCAGCACCAGCGATGGACGACTGGATGCATGGAAGATAAATCAAACAACCCGCTGTTTTATTAAAATAATCAAATTATTGATAGCGTATATAAGGGCCCATACAATCAGAAAGCAAAACGCTTCTTAAAAATCTTGGCAAAAAAATAAATGAATGAAACAAACAGTTAGCATTGTGCAAGCGAGCATATAGGGCAAAATAATGAGCGGGCTGATTTCCTTCTCGGTAGATGTGATGAAGTGAGAATGAAGAGGCTATGAAGATTTTTTTAGTTTTCCCAAGAAGCGAAGCAGGATGAACAAGTTAGGAGGAAGAAAGGATATCCACTAGAGCTTTAGAATCGGTTTCCACCTGGAGATTTGAAAACCCAGCAGGCATGCACCATCGAATAACCATTTGAAGAGCAAGGGCTTCCGCATTAAGAGCATCAGGAGCTTGAAATACAAAAGACATACCGTGAAGAAACTGACCGGTGTGAGATCGGAGAACTGCTCCTCCCGAAGACATATTTGCAGTGAATGAAGCATCTATGTTCAACTTAATAAAGTTGGGAGGCGGCTTTAACCATCGAACCATCCTTGGTCTTAGACAACCTTTGCCAAATCTTACTGGAAGAAAGCTCTCGAATTCAGGCACAGGTTTAGCAAACTTTGCTTTAGAGTTACCAATGCCCCAACTAAGAATGGCAGAGCAGATATAATTATAGAGTTGAGGGAAATAGAAGGCTTCATTGCCCCATGTAACTCGACAGTAGGCAACCCAGATTGAGTAGAGAATACAGAGTAAAACAAATCTCGCCAGCCTCCCTTTAGTAGATTTAGCTGAGAATGACAGCCACCACTTCATAAGCTCGAGCTGGAGAGAGCATTTTGGATGAGTGTCTGGAATCAAATGTGCACCAAAGTACAACCAAATCTTCTGAATACATGGACATAGATAAAATATATGATCAAAGGAGGCTGCCCCAGCCATGCAAAAAGGACAAACCGAGGCAATGTGAACTCCAATTTTCTGAAGTCGGCAAGGTAAAGGCAAGGTTCCATTAATTATACGCCATCCAAGGACTGAATATTTTAAAGGAATTGCAGAGTCCCACTGCATACTGCTTGAGAAGGATAGTTGTTTTTGAGGGCGAACAACATTATAGGCCGAAGCCAAGCTGAACATACCTGAGATATGATGTTTCCACGCAACCGGGGTCACTTCAAGTATAAAGTGATCTGAATACTCATGGAATGCCTGACAGATTCACTTCCAAGAAGACGAATCAGCTTGAACATAAGACCAGCTCCCATCTCTGTGATATTTGGCATGCATGTAACGAGACCAAGAGGAGTCATTAACCAAATAAGACCAAAGCAGCTTAACAAAATATGCTCGCTGGATGGAATGAAAAGATCTAAGTCCCAAACCATTTTCAGAAATAGGTAGACATAATTGATCATATCAAACCCAGTGGTGTTTTCTAGTAGCTGAGTCCGTGCTCCAAAAGAAATCTGCGAATTTTTTTTCCAAAGCAGATATGATGGATTTCGGAAAAGATATGGCTCCCAATAGATGAATTGGAATTGAGGTGAGAACATGCTTTATCAAAAGTAAACGACCTCCAGGTGAGAGGAGTTTTTTATACCAACCTTGAAGATTATGATCAACTTTAGCCAGAATATCCTGACAGTATGGGGCTCTATTAATGCCCTGAAAGATTGGAGCTCCAAGATAGGTAAAAGGCAAATGTTTACTCTGAATCCCAAGAACCTCCTCATACTTAAGAATCTTGGAAGTTGGGCACTTTTTCGAGCAGTAGAATGAGCTTTTATCAAAATTAATAAACTGTCCAGAAGCATACTGGTATAAGTTCAAAAATCTCTTGAGATTCCTAAGAGTACAAATTTCGTCATTGACAAATAACAATAAATCATCCGTAAAAGTAAGGTGAGATACCACAGGGCAATAACGACGAGTCTTATAAGGAATTATCTTGCCTTGAGAAATAAGAGAATTAAGACCTCTCGAGAAGCATTCAGAAGCCAATATAAAAAGAAGGGGCGATAAGGGATCATCTTGCTTGATTCCCCGCTGAGGCTTGAAAAATCCGTAATTCACACCATTAACAATAATAGATAGGTGAGTGGCTGAAAGATTACCCATAATAAGCTCTACAAATCTCGATGAGAAACCAAAACGGAGTAAGACTGCCTTCAAGAAACCCCAGTCAACTCGATCAAAGGCCTTTGCCATGTCCAATTTAATAGCTAAATTATGACCTCGAGTCTTCTTATCAATATCATGAATCATCTCATTGGCTAAAAGAATCTGCTGATGAATAGAGCGATTTTTCATAAAACCAGCCTGTTCACTGGAAATTAATTTGTGCATGAGAGGAGATATCCTATTAACAAGAAGTCTTGTACACACTTTGCTAATAAATGTAGCAAGACAAATAGGACGAAATTGAGCAAATCGATCTGGATTTTGCACTTTGGGAATGAGAATGATGTTAGCACTACCAAAAGCTCTCGGGATCGAAATCCCTAAGAAAAATTCCTTAATAGCACTACACACATCCCAGCTTAAAAAATCCCAGCATGCTCGAAAGAAGGTACCGTCATATCAGGACCTGGAGCACTAGAGGGGTCAAGTTGCCATACAGTAGATTTAATCTCACCATCAGACGGAATAGCTAATAAAGTAGAGTTCTCCTCATCAGATATAACAGGAGTAAGTAAATCCAACAAGGCCGATTCATGATGAAAGGAGTCAGAGGAAAATAATTGTTTGAAAAATGAGACTGCTTCATTACCAATATCATTTTGATCGAACAGCTGCTGCCCAGAGGAATTAATAATGACTGAGATGCGTTGCCGGACTCTCGCCATTTTCACTGAGTTATGAAAAAATCGGGAATTGATTTCTCCATCAGTAAGCCATCTGATATAAGCTTTCTATTTCCAAAAAGCTTCTTCTAATTTAAGTTTACGGATAAGATCTGCCTGCTTAGCCTGCCATTCAATTCTATTGCTCGAAGATGGATCAGCCAGAAAAGCTTGCTCTGCCAAATCAGCTTCAGATTCAGCCAAAGATACAGCAGAAAATATATTCCCAAAGGTGTTGCGATTCCACTCGGCTATAACCAGTCGAAGACCTTTAAGTTTACGAAAAAGGCTTGCCATTCCTCCCCCCGAGAAAGAAGAGGTCCAATATTCTTTGACCAAAGGAAGAAATGAGTCATGCGAAAGCCACATGTGCTGAAACTTAAAAGGCCTAGGAGCTGAAATATAAGCTAAATTGCATTTTAAAAGAAGAGGAGCATGATCGGAAGTAGTTTTGCCAAGATGCATACTAAATTTATGATTATGTCACACTACTAAAAATTGATATTTTAAATATAAAATAAATCACATCTATCATTTTTTTTTCAATTATTGATTGATGCACATTATTATTCCGCAGTTTAATTTTACAATTAAAAAATTATTAATATTATTATAATGCTCATAAATATATATTTTTTCACTCATAAAATTAAAATATAGACGTGGTGTTATAAAATACATACTATATTATTTTTTTATTTGGGGTTTCATTAAAAATATCCTAAAAAATAAAAAATATTTTCAAAAATATCCATTTTTCTTTTTCAATTTCAAAAATACCCTTTTTTTAATTTTTAATTTGAAAAATATCCCTTTTTAAAATATATTTTGGGTATATATTTCGTATAATAAAGATATATTTAATTTTTAAAGATATAAATTAGATATATTTTTAATATATCAAAAGTATAAAAAAATACAGAATATTAAAAAAAAGTTAAAAAATTATATGCTATACAGTGTAATTTCTTCTTTTTCTTATTATATATCAAGGCCTTCCACAAAATAATTGGTCAGGTCAAATGAAGTTAAATTCAATAATTTAAAAATCTTTTCATAATCCAAATTATTTTCTACATTTAAATTGAATAGAAAGCAAATACAAATGTTTTTTTTTTTAAAGAAATCACCACCTAATTTGTTATGTGAAAAAAGAGTAATTTCAAAAATATATCTTTTTTTTTTTTTTTAATTTTCCTTCTTTTTTGTTTCTTCTCCTTAAGATCTGCAACTTTTATGATGCAAGACTTAAACATTATCAAATCTATTTCTTGAAATCTTATTTGTCTTTATAAGAAATCATTTGGGTAGGTTTTAATTTTTTCCTCTTCAAATATAATTTGAGAAAATATAGATGAGTGTGTACTAAAAATTAATTAGAGGTGAGATCAGATCTACATATCTAAAATATTTCCAACGTGCTCATATACACATATTTTTTTTTCCTTTTCAATATATTTTTGGGTTCTTCTTCTTTAATACTAATATATTAATTTTATTAAAATAATTTTATATTCCACAATTCAATAATAAAATAAAAAATAATAATATATAATTAAAATTTAATAAAATATTACTAATATATATAATTAGGTTCAGTAATTTAATATTCACTCAAATTTATTTATAAACTATTCATACTCTATATAAATAAATAAAATACGACATATCATGTATCAAAAAATACTCAATATGTTATCATTCTTATACCCAAAGCACTAAACTCTAAACTCTAAAATTTTATTTGATTGACAGATGATATAATATAATAATATATGATATATTATAATATTATATAATTTTATCACATTTAAAAAGATAATATAAAATAATATAATTAAATAAAATATTTTTATTCTATTTAATGATATTTTATAATATTTTATTGGGTTATTAGAATGAAAAATAGGTTATAAAACCATGAAAACTCTTTAAATTTGTGGTTTGAAGAATTAAGCAAAGATCATAACTTTTAGACTATGAGAATTGAGACTGCAATAAAAAATAATACTTTAAAGCTGAAAGTCAAATAAATATAAATTTAAACCATATCATATATGACGAAACATCATAATTCATAAAATAAATAAGTTCTAACAATATTTTTGAATTACAGATAGTGTGATTTAATAAAAAATAATATGATATATAATATGGTATTATAAAAATTACTCATTACATTTGGGAAAATTTTTGGCTATTATGATTAAATAAAATATTTTTATTTAATTAAATAATATGTCATAAAATTTTAATAGTTATGTAAATAAAAAATAAATTATAAATATATATTTAATGTTTAAAATAGTAAAAAAATATTAAATTAATAATTTAAAAAACTAATTAAAATTTATAATTTGTAAATTATGAAATTCTGAAAAGTTATACTGTAAGAATAAAAATCAAAATTAAAAAAATAAAACATAAGTGGCTACAAAAATAAAAACCGAACAGTAAAACTCAGTAAATTCACATATCTTCTGGTTCTCCTTCGTCCACGTAATACACTTTTCAAAACGCGGCTAAACTCTAAACAAAACCGCGAAAAAGCAAAAGACCCAGAATTACAGAACGCCACGTTTAATCAAACAAAGTAGCCACGTGTTAATTGCCTATGCTACTTGTCCCCCAAATTGAAACCCAATTATTTTCGTATGTGCGGGATCTCACTCGTGTGATGTAGCCTACGTGTGCAAAAATTGAAACGTGGCAAGCGCAGATACATGGGGACTAGTTAAACTAGATGTCGAGTAATGAACTGGCATGACACTTGGCAATCGCACACATTCTATGGTCTAAGCTAACCAGTAGCAACCCTTTTCTCTCTCTCCCGCCCCTCTCTGCCTTACCCCTTCTTTGCAGGAATTTTTTTTTTTCCAAATTTTCTCTGTTTAATTTTTTTTTTATTTTTTCAAAAAAATTTTGAGTTTCGATTTTGAGAGATGGATTTGGAGAGATGTTATGTTTGGAGTTCGAATTCTTTAACTTCTTCTTCATCTCCTTCTTCGTCGGCGAGTTCCTCGTCGTTTTCGTCGGGATTGGCGGCCGCGGCGGCGGATCGGATGGTGAGAATAGAACTGGAGGCGGCGGAGGCGTTGGCGGATTTAGCGCATTTAGCTATGCGAGAAAGTGGGAGCGGTGATTCTAGCGGTAAATGGGGGAGGAAAGGGAAACGAGGTAAGAAACGAGTCAAGAGCGAATCGCCTCCAGTTGACTCGGTTTCGAACCCTGTTGTTGACTTGGATCCCAACTGCCTGGATCTTGCTTTGGTTAGACTATAAATTCTGCACTTTTTTCCTCTTCTGTTTCTTTTTTACTTATTCTATTGTTATTATTTTTAATTATAAATATACTATTTAATTTATCAGTATTTGTCTCTGTATTGATAATTAGTAATTAGCCATCAAATTACCAATTCTCAGATATGCTAAAAATACACGCTTCATTACTATTTTGCATAAGAAAAGTATCTAAAAAAATAGTAACTTAATGCTAAATTAATAGTGATAGGCCATAAATCCATGAATTTCTTATGATGTATTGGTCTTGGGCACTCAGTGAAACCCAGTTTTGGCAATTGGGTATTGTGTTTTGGGCATATTTTAAGTGATTGAGTTGGAATAGATTTGGGCCATGGTGCTGTCTTGTTTTACATATAAGAAAGCTTTCTTGTTTTTATATATAGTGATATTTGAACTTTAAATAACTAGAAGACTAGGCATTGGTGGTTCAGTATATAAAATGCGTGGGCAATCAAGCTTGCGACTTTCTATTTGGGACATTGTAGCCTTGGTTAAAGTTTAGTAAAATGAGATTCCATGACTATTCAATCGTATTTATTGGAAAGAGAATGTGTTGAAGACATTTGAACTTTATTGTTGGATGTTGACTGAATTTTAATTTCCAAATCTTGAGCCATGTTTGTTATAAATGAATTCCATATAAGTTTATGAAATTCAGTTGGAATTCCATGTTTTCACATTTGGTACAAATGCAGAATGATGAAGCCAAATTCTGTTATTTATCAATGAATTCTATGCTACAAATTCATTTATACCAAATAAAGGGGTAAATGCGAAGGCAGCACCTGAAGCCGAAGATTAGGGACATGATATTAGTCTGAAGTTTTTGAGCTACATGTTCTATTGTCACAGTTGATTTTCTTGTATTTTACTTTTGTGGTTATCACATACTTTATTGGATTTCGATTTGTTTGCTTTTTATTTCTATATATATACATATTTTTTCCTTTGACCTTTTGTTTCTGGGGGACATAAATACCAAAAGGGGAAAAAAAACAGGAGAAGAAACATGAGATTTTGTTCTTTATTTCCGAATGCTTATTTCAAATGATCCAACAGACATTTGTTCAATTTATTTTCACTGCTATTGTCTAAGTATTTATAATGTTCTGGCACCAAACACCGCAATATTTTCTGCAGGACTTGAGAAATATTTTTGTTTACAGCAGGATCAAGCAGTTACCAATCAGCAGCATGGTGAATCAATATGTAAAAATGTAGTGATCAATTTTGCAAAGATCGAGCTAGATGCAGATTTAGCTAAACCAAGTCCTAGTTGTGTGAAAAGTCATCCATCATACAGTGGCAGTAGGCCAAAACAAAATTTAACTGAGGTAAAACTTTAGTTCCCACTCCCCATCAATGTTCTCTTGCACTCCTTATAAGCAACTGAAGCTTTTTCCATTCAGGCTGAAAAAGAAGCACGGAGATTGCGTAGGATACTGGCAAACAGAGAGTCAGCTAGACAAACAATTCGCCGTAGGCAGGTATACATATTTAGTGAGACTTGGTCAGTTTCTGCTTAATTGTTGCATTGGCTGCAAATTTTTCTGTATTAATTTATATCTGTTTGAGTCTTGCTTTCATTGTATGCCTACTGTTAAGTGGCTGTGCGTGAGAACAATGTTTAGGATCCTTATCTGGCTTTACCTTTTTCTTCAGTCATCAGGGATATGTCATTTGTACAACGCGAATTCAATTAATTTCATTAAAGATCCATTTTTTATTTTTTGATGTTAAGCTGGTGTTTTAATATGATGACTAGGGTATAGGGAAAAGAAAATGATGGATCATCTCATTGTATGTATTTGTAGTTGACTGTTTTCCTATTTCTGCAAAACATCTCAGGTTGATAACTGTTTTATTTCTTATGGTAACTTTGTTTTCTCATGCTTTGATAGAAATAGAATCATGCTTTGATAATAATAGAAGACTGAAAGCAAGTTCAGGCGCTCCGCATATTGCCCTCTTACTAGCAGGCCAGTCCTTTCTTGTGTGTCCATAATTACACTTAGTTTGCTTAAGTATAAGATATAACATATTAGAAATGCATGTCAGAGTTTTCCGTTATTGAGAATCAAATAGTGGTTCTCAAACTATTGATGTTAACTAACAGTCTGTAAAAGTGAATTACCTGCAAGTTTTAATACTTGTTACTTATATATGATTTCATTATTCAAAAGGCAGAAGTGTATATTAATGATTTTCAAACAAAAAACAATGTAGTTCAAAATTTTCATTCATTTTATACTATTTATTAATAGATCCTTGCTAATAACAAAAATAATGTCTTCTTTGTATTTTTCCCATAGTTAGATATTTAGAACTGAATAATTATATTGATATAGTTATTTTACATGTTTATAATTACGTTTATGCTGACATCATCTGGTAGGACCTTAGTTGAGCATTGGACCTTTGATTCTTGCACTTTTCTGGGTTGATGACTGCTTTATTATGTTTCTTAGTAACAGAGGCACTGACTCATCACTTTTGGCATAAATGAGAAATGTGGTCTCTTCTCTGTGTTTAAGAGACTCTATAACCAAAATCTAATGACATACTTGTGTACCAAAGACTAGGATTAAGATCTTCACTAGTGGAAATATACTAGCTGTAAATAGAACTTAGGCGGTTTTCTGTGTTGACTTTTGGCTTTCTATATGGGTGTATGCTTATGTAGTTCTTAGGCAGTTTTCTTCTAGTATTATACAACTTGATTGGATTGTGGTATTTTTTTTTCTTTGTTTTCATGTTCTTGCTTGTAGTTGTGTATTGCCTTTTTTTTTTTCCTGGAAATCTGTTAGTTGTTACTCATGTGTCCATGCTTGTAAGGTTCATCATCTTCTTTTACATATTTAGTTTTCTCTCTTCTGATTGCTGCCGAGTCCAACCAGTTTTCTTGGTTATGGTATTTAACCTCCTTTTCCTTTACGTCAGGCTCTTTGTGAGGAGTTAACCAGAAAAGCAGCTGATCTAGCGTGGGAACAGGAAAACTTAAAGAGAGTTAGTAGTGTTTCAAATAACTATTACTATATTCTGAGGAGAGTTTTCTTTTGTCTTTTTCTTTTCTTACGACAAGATTAAATAGTTGTAAATTTGGTTTCTAACTGGTTTCAAATTTTTTCTTACTTTCTACTTGAAGTTCCAACTCAGTTTACCACTTCACGTTCTTATGCTCTAACAGAAATTCTTGAATTGCTAACATTAGCTTTTTCCAATTTGATGAAATTTCTGCTTTGAAGGATAAAGAATTGGCCTTCAAGGAGTATCAGTCTTTGGAGTCCAAAAATAAGCACTTGAAGGCACAGGTGAGATATGGTTTACTTTTAATTATTTTCCTTTTTTTTTCTTTTCTTGTATCTGAATTTCGGTTGACAGTGAAGATACATTTAGTCCCATAAGAAATTCTCATCTCTCTGTCATCCATGATTTTGTCAGATGGCTAAGTTAATAAAAACTGAGGTGGAGGAATCTTCAGGAGACCCAAAGTCAACTGATATTGAGAAGCCTACTGCCCTAACTACGAACTGCTCAATGCTCTTATATAACCAACATCCATTTTCCGCACTTTGCTGGCCTTCCATTGTTCAGTCTGTAAATCCTGTCCATCTGCATCATGGGCCTCCAGATCCCACTATTGTGCAGTCTTCAAATCCTATCCATTCACATCATGTGCCTCAAAATGCCATTGCAATTCTAACAAACATTTCCATCCCACCTAATGGAGAGCTTGATTCGTCTCAGAAGCAACAGGAAAACCCCATGATTGTCAATGGACCTAGAGCTCCTTTATATATAGTGTCATGTCCGTGGTTCTTCTCAGTTCCTGATAATGGGAATGGAATCCACCCCCATTCCTCTTTTGGCTTGAAACACTTACAAGATGGAATTTCTGTAAATAATCAATATATTAGTAGTTCATCTTCAAAAGTTGTCACAGTCATGGAGAGCCAGCTTTCCTCTCTACCCAAAAAAGTTAAATCAGAAGCTTTTGGATCAACTGAAGTCAGGATTATTGATGAACTAAATGAGACCCCAATAGGATTTCCTCCAGGTGGAGGTGGTCATTGCACAGGAACCCCCCCTAAAGAAACAGCTCCTTCTCCTGTACAACTTAGTCCTGTTATTCCTACAGTTGCTGTTAAAAATGAGAATGGGCCTCAATTAGAATTTGTTTCGCATACAGGTGGAATTTGTTCAAAACCTAGACAATTAATAAGTGCTTTACGAGGAAAGAATCAAGATCCATTCAAATTCCCAAATAAGAAACTAGTTGATGCAGCTGCCGCAGCAGAGGCAAGGAGGCGGCGGAAGGAACTTACAAAACTTAAAAGTCTCCACACCCGCCAATGTCGGATGAACTGTTGAACTTTAAAGGTAGCTTTGAATTGTTTCTTGATTCTGGGCTTGAGCCAGTTGAACTTTGTTACCAAAAGCCAATATGGAAGGAGAAGGCCATTGAAGGGAATAGAAATAAGCTGTTGGGTGACACATCTATGTAACTGTTGTTTAGTTTTGATGACCAAGGCTTTTCTTTTTCTTCAATGTATTATAGGCAAATTTTGTTAGCCCTTTTATGATATGAGCAAGTGCGCTGACACCATTGAAGTTTTGAGAATCAGAAAAGAATATACCAGGAATGTATTATTTCAGTGGCTTATGTTGGAAAGATAACTATTTTTATGCAGAATGAATGTTGCTGCCATTTTGATGGGTCGAGTTGGGATGGGCAGCAACTTGAAAACAACATTATGTTGCAAGACGTAATTTTCTGAAAAGTGCATGTCAACATTAGGCACGAGGCATTGAAGTCTCGGCATTATGCTTCTTTGTTACTACTGATACTAAAATCATATCTTTAGCGCCTTTTTAATTACATGATTTATAACTCTCTAATTCTATCCTTGTAATCAACTTTGAACTTGACGAATCAGCACAGATACTGTCCTGATAATAATGCAGATGATGGTGTTGTGGCGAGATCGGCTCATACCTGGCAGAAGCTCTAAGAACTACAAGCATGAACAGAGGTGGTGAAGTTTTGTTCTTGTGCTCTGGAAAGAGAAAACCACCCACTTGCCTGAGATTATTCTGAAATGTTTTTCTGTTTTAGATATTCAATCCTAGAACACCATATTCTTCTTTATTTCCACCCGTTTTTGTCATGAGATTTTTAATCAGTTTTAATATTATTTAAAGCTTGTAGTATTATGAAATTGAAAGGGTAAAATTATCGAACTTCAAATAAATTCTTGTTTACCTGTTTTCAGCATTGAAAGGAGCTTATGAGACATTTTGAGTAGGAAAAAAAAAGCAGAGAGAATGAGACCTAAATTTTAAGTGATATTATTGCTTCAAAAAATTGGAATCTAAGTAGCTAGTCAAAAAAAAAAAAAGAGAGAATAAACTACTAAACGTTGGAAAAAAAAAAGAAGAAAAAATAACTAAAACATTGGTTTTTCGATAACAGTAGGGTTTCTGACACTATGCTTGGAATCATTCCATTCAAGCAAAGCTGTCAAAATGTATGTTTCATTTTTCATAGGGCTGCCCTTCACGATAACCTTGAAATTATGCTTTTGATGTGGTTTGGTGAATGTCAAAGTCTCTGGTTCAACTATGACAGAAAGATCCTTTGGAGATGTCACAGAAGCTTTATAAACTGAACTGCCATATCCTACATGAGTCACTGTCCGGAAGAACACAGCAGAAACACTGCAGCTGGCATTTTGTAGCTGTGTGTGCATCGAAGGATAGTTGAGGCCATCAATGCCTTCTGCAGGTCTGAAATCAGGGCATTTGTATTTTTTCTTGCCACCAAGTAGTAGATCAATAGTTGTGCTATTGTAACCTTCTTTGCATAGAAAACTCAGGTAAGAACTCGTTGAAATGTCATAGACAAGACCAGGAAACACTGCTCTTGATGGGTTTATTTGGCCTGATCCTGACCCCAATTCTGTAGTGTTATCTTTGATCTTCATAGGTGTAGCTGAAGAAAGAAATTGAATAACACATTAGTTAAAAGGATTTGAGCCTGAGTTTATTTTTGTGCGCAGAAATTTGTATTTGTTTTATTAAAAAAGAACAGGTTGAATGAAGTTCTACCAGTAGTCATCAGAGCAGACTTGATGGCAGCTGGTGACCAGTCAGGATGAAAGCTCTTGACATAGGCAGCTGCTGCAGAAGCATGTGGACAAGACATTGATGTTCCTGATATGATGTTGAAAGGGTAATACCTGTCATCCGTCGGATCTCCCGTTACTGATACTAGTTCTGAGTAGGCAGCTAGTATGTCCATTCCTGGAGCAGTAAGATCAGGCTGTCCAGAATAAACTTTTAGCACATAACTTGGAGACCAAGTTGGCTTTAGCACCATTGAAATAAATCTTAAAACTGGAGTTAAAAATTATTAAATAGAACGAAAACATAGTCTTTAACATTGGAACTTAAGCAAGAAATAACAAAGATGCTTTGACGAACCTTGAGGATGTTGAGGTTCATTGATTGAGGTCCTCTAGATGAAAAAGATGCTAATGCAGGAGCATCAATTTTGACAGTTCTTGTCTTGTAGATGACAGCTTGTGGATTCCTATAAAATTTGATTTTATCCCATTTAAATAAAAGTAAATAGAAAATTTTACTATATATGTATGAGGAGAAAATGATGGTGGGGATGAAGTAAAAGAAGAACATACTGAGTTGAGTTAATGTACTGATCAAATCTTATAGCCGTCCAAGAGGTTTACGTTGGTTTCTGGTAATATAGTGGTGAAAGCAGTGTCTGTACTTACATCAGTGGATGTTACTATTCCAACTCCATCTAGCTGTTTAATAGTGTAATCCTGGCCATAGTTTCCAAGGCAGTATACGATTTTCCCCTTCACTTTTTCCATGCTTAGTGTCCCATAATCACAAGCACTGTATTACCCCATTTTCATCAATATTATATTCAGTTCAGAACTCCAAATAAGACTTTAATATGTAATTGTTAACACTATATTCATTAATGGAATTGGTATCAAGCACTGTTATAATATCTAGAAGTACAAGATTTTGGATTTAAAACTAAATTGGACCAGCTGGTCGGAACGAATTAATTGAAAATCAGAGGTAAAAATCGATGTATAGAAAACTAATTTAGATTCATCAAAATTAGTGAAACTAGGTGGATTGTATTAAACTGGATAGATTTGATTTTATAGATGCCATGTCGTTTTTGAATAAAAATCAGGAAAAAAAAATTAAGTGGTGTCTAACCTAATATGAATATTTGATTATTAAATTCACTTGTTATATATATGTAAATGATTTTGAATTTGCGAAGAATATTTTTATTATTTTTTAATTTTAAAATTTCTATAATACTTAGGTTTTTATATCTATTTATAAATAAAAATACATTTATGATATTATTATATTACTAAACCCAATTCAATCTGATTTAACCAGATAAATGGTGAAGCAATCATTAATACAATTAGGTGTTCTATCGATTTTAGAAACACTAGAAATACTCTTTCATTAATATAATAAAATTGACTTATTTATAAATAAAAAAAGAAAAAGAAAAAGAAATACTCTTACCTGAAATTTCCACTGTTGTCTCCAGTAACATTGGCTGCCCGGGCTTCATTAGTTAGAGGGTACATCAACTTCTCTGGTGAAAATGTGTTGATTGAAATTCCCTGACAATAACATTTACGTATATTTAGCATCACACTTATAGTAATGCAGCAGAGAATGTCATGTCCTGCAGAATGTATAATGAAATACATTTAACTTGCATGTCAAGACAGAGTCCAACAATAAATATATATTTTTATTGCAATAAATTCAGAATCGATTCCCTGTCAATATATAATTACTATAAAAAAAAGAACACTCACTGAAGCTTTCATGCCATTGCCAAGCTTGACAGTAGTCTCAAACTATCTATCAATGGTAGAAGCACCAACAGTCATGATACAGGGAGCAAGGTTTTTAACAGTTCCTGTAGTAGGTCCATGGTTTCCAGGTGAACATGAAGTCAAAATTCCCTTTTTCATGGCATGAAACGATCCAATTGCAATTGGGTCCTCAAAAAATTTCCTTGGAGTCCCTCCAATTGAAATTGATATTATATCAACACCATCAGCAATAGCATCATCAAAAGTTGCTAGTAAATCTATGTCTGAGCAACTACTATTTAGCCAGCAAACTTTATAAATGGCAACTCTGGCCGATGGCACGCCACCCCTCGCAGTTCCATTTGCTATTCCATATAAGCTTGCACCATTAACAACAATTCCAGCAACTGTGGAGGCTGTATGGGTGCCATGCCCATCATCATCTGCTGGACTTTGATCTTCCCCCAAGTTCAGGGTCAATATTGTTTTCCAAGTTATAGTATTTTGCTCCAATTACTTTGCTGCCCATTTCATAAAAATATTTGTAAGTATTATAAATCTCATCTTTTTGTGAATTTGATTACTCATATTAATTACTATTTTAAAGTACAGTTTTCATTTCTGTAATTATATTTTTAAAATTTGTCTTTAAATACTATAAAAAATCACCATAAGATTTATTAAAATTTTGTAAATTTCCCTTGTACTTATAATATATCATTTTCCATGAAAATAAATTGAAAGTAGCAAGAGATAATATAGTAAGGTGGTACTTATTGCAGCCTGTGAAGTTAGCTCCAGTAATACATTTTCCTTTCCATTTTCTTGGAATAGGTCAATAACCAGTATCATTGAAGCTGGGAGATTTCATATAAATTCCTACAAGGAAAATGAAAATAAAAATGAATTCCATTAAATAATTAAATTTTTTTTAACAAACATTAAATAATTAAATTTAATGTCAAGAATTTTTTTATTTAATTCAATACATATATTATCTCAATTTATAATAAGAAGAAAATTTAAATTAATTTATTTCTTACCATTGTCCATCATACCCACTATGATGTTGCTCTCACGTTTGGATCTCTTTATTGTTTCTTTCATTCCAAGAAAATTCCATGATCTTGTTGTATGAAGTTCGTTTCTTGCACTAAGTGGCGGAACCAAAATTTTACTAACGGAGTCGGCGGTGTGTACTAACGGTGGCCTGATATTGCCGGCGGTGAGGATTGGTGGTGGCTGGCTAGGTTTGGAGAAGGAGAGATTTGAGCTCTGCAAGAGAGAGAGGGAGAGGGGGCTGCAAAAACGCAACCCCTTTTTTTTAAAAAAACTTGTCCCTAGTGAAACAGTGTAGATTTGCTGGAGGATTTATTTTTTTAAATTTGGTCTTTGGGAAAACGGTTTTGCCAGGGACTAATTTAAAAAAAATAACTTAGCTAAATAATAAAAAAAATTTATTGCAATGAGGGATTCTTTAACCCCTCACTGTAATCATTAAAAATTTAGTTCTTGTGGAGGCTGAGATTCTAAAACTACATGACCGGCAGCCAAAGAGAAATATTCTCTCTCTTCCGATCACAGATGAAGAGGGATCATATGACTATACACGATCTCATAGTAGATCCACCACTACAAACACTGATGCCCAGGGCCGTCTTAAATATTTAAGGGGCCCTGTTCTTAGAGAAAAACAGAATAAATTAGACCCTATTCCTAAAAAAAAATTGTAAAACCTACTATTAAAACCTACTAATAGTAGGCATAAAACCTACTATTAAAAAAAAAGAAAAAAAATTGGGGCCATGTGCAAGCTGGGGGCCCTGTGCAGTAGCCCACTTTGCACAGGGCCTTCACCGGCCTTGCTGATGCCACACTTTTTTCCTCTGCATGTACATCCAAATAAAATAATTATATATATGAAAGATAATTCTTGTAGGATCAGTCTAAAATAAATGAAAAAAATTTATTTAAAATGATTTTATTGCTTCAAAAATAGAGTTTATGATCATGTATAATGTAAAAAAGTAAATTAATAAATATATATTTCTTCGAAAATATGGTTTATACTCGCTCAGAACATAAAAAAAAGTGAATGCATACAGTTGGTCTCAATTCACGAGTATAACATTTTTAATATATATTTTTATTTGCATTCATATTCTGTAATATTTTTAATTTAAAATTGCAATTAAAGCAGAATTTGTAAGTATCTTTACCTAATAGTTTTTCCACTTCATGGGGTAATAGCCTGGCCACGAAGCCACTGAAGCTTCTATAGCTACGTACAAAGGATTCTCTGGCTATGGACTCACTGCAAAATATATATATATGTCACTAAGTCATATAATATTTTACTTTCTTTTTTCTTTTTCTTTTATGAATATATAGATAATACTTTAATTATTTCTTATGTGATAATATATTGAAATTATAAAACAAGAAAGATTAATTATAATCATTACTCTCCAATGGTAGCTGAAAGCAACTTCCGGTGCTCGGCAGAGGCCTCCACTTTTCCAGCTCCGGCGACATCTCCCATGTAGATAATGTATGGCTGATTTTCATGAAAAATAATTAGTGAAAATGGATTTTCCATTATTTTATGAATTATAACTACAAAAATATAGGAAAATAAAAAATAAAAGGCCTACTTAATATTGAGAGAGTCTATACTCTATCATATAAAAATATTAATTCTTTTTATAGTAGTGTTGCAAAAAAAATCCTTTTTATAGTATCCATAATAAAAAAGCAACTATATTATTATTATTACTATTATAATTATTTTATGCCTCTTTTTTCATATTTTTTGGATGCAAGGAAGGAAGAATTGATTCAAAATCTATTCTCTAAAAATATATATTTATCGTTATACTATATATATTTCGGTATGCTATTTTTAAATAACTGTAAAAATGAAGAAATTAATTAATTAAATTAAAATGATAAAATGTACCTTTCTTTTATTATTAGTATTGCCATGAACAAATGAAGCTAAGAGGCAGAGAATGAAAAGCAACGCTAATAGACTGTTTGACATTTCCATACTCTGTTAATTGTTTATGTTTTCTTTTACACAAAAAATGTGAAAGAAATGAAAATCTGCTCTAATTTAAATAGTTGGAGAATAGAGAGAGATTCATTCACAACTGTGAGTTCTTCACTCTCTTTAATCGGAAAATATGGCTATGGAATAGAATTTTCTAGTGAGTAAAGCACATTGATCAGTCTATTTTAAGAGTGAGATATTGGTGGCTTCGTTTATGGATCTTTATTTCATTGTTTGTATTTATTTCATAAATTTATTCACATTTCTCTTCCTTATAACAATAATAATAATAATAAATCATGTTGAAGTGTGATTAATCATGCAAATTTCATTTCCTCAAAATCTTGCACTTTTTTACATTATAACTAAAAATGATAACATTAAAATAGCGAAGACTAAACGGCTATAAGCTTGCTGTTATAATAATGGAAAATTTACAAAAGTAGCTTAAAAAAATAAATTACAAATATGTTGTGCATATAAAAAAGTTATAAAAATACTATATAAATAAAAAATATTATAGAAAAACGCTTTATTTTTAAAATATTTTTGACATGTTAAATATATATTTAGTATATTTTAATATATTTGGTATATGTAAAAATAAAAAAAATCAGTATTCTGGTAAATTTAAAAATGTAAAATTGTAAAAAAAAAATATACAGTAAAAGTGAAATTTCTGTAGTAATTCACTTACCGCTAATTAGCAGGTATTGCCAATCCTTTCTTGATTAATGAAAAATGCTCAACAAGAAAGATAACATTGTTTATGCTGTACACTGTACAGCCTTTCTCATAATCTAAAACAAGTTAAATATGGCCAATAGGTGACCAATCACCTATGTTGTTATTGGTAAATCTAGCAGCGATATATGTATAAAGAAAAATAAATATCAGTTATATTTTTATTTCCAATACTTTTAAATGAAAAAGAAAAAAAAAAGATTTGACCCAGATGTTGATTGCCATTTGAACAAGGTTTTTTCTTTTTCCTGACAATAACTTCAAAAAATAATCATAATTTACAAATTATAAATTAAGACAACATTACTAAACCTAAAACATTTGCCGTCTTTTATTTTATTTTGTAGTCTTAACGTTTATCTTACATCAGAGGATAAATTTCTTGACACCTTACAATTCCGGCTGCTCCTCCAGAGCATAACCATCTCTCACTACCCTTGTTCATATTCCATCTGATTCTATTCATTGAGACAATTTTGGGCGGCGGAACTTCAATTTCATCCACAGCTTTTCCTTCTCTGCTTTCTGTTTCTTGTATGTCTTCTTGTTCTTTGTCAATGCATACTATTGCCATGTCTTCTCCTGCCATTCTCTTGCTGGTTTTTTGGGATTTTGGTTTCCTTCGGCTTTCAAGAGCTGTTGATGTTTCGCAGAATCCAGATTGTGTACCTGGATCATCACCATAGCATATTGCTCCCACAAATTTGACAAAACTTTATGATATATCAAAGAAAGAGACGAAAGATTGACTAGGTAGTAACATAATTGTTGTAACAAAATTGCCAAACCTTACCTAACTGTTGATTATCTGCAGCTGGAGCTTCTGTTTTTTTGTTGTTTGCTCTTCTTGTCTGATTTGGCTCCAGTAAGTACCTCAAGGTTCTTTGATCGTCCCTGATCTTATTCGGCTTCTTCAAAGTTAAAGGACTATTTGATAATGGAGAGTTAACAGTAATAGCTGATCTGTCATTACTCAAGGACCCAGCCATTAAATGTGGACCTCGATATTTTGCTCGATCTGCCACTTGGTTTGCAAGCTGAAAATTGATTAGGTATTAATCGTTTATGAATAAACTATGAAGAAGTATCTGACAGACAATTCTAAACAAGTCATCAAAACTACTAAACACAAGGATCCCCACGATGGACATGCACAAAGATATTGCAAGGTAGAAAGGTTAATCTATGAACTCAGAATGGTGATTTTCCTTCAAGAACTGGCAACAAAATAAGCACAAAATTTTCACTCAAGAATAAGGAGGGTAAGTAGTATTAAGTTGCATATTCTTAGAAAATTTTTTGACACTTTAAATGCTACAATTCGAATGACAGATTATTATTAGCCCACTCGTATAATGTTAGACCCACATATTAATCGTACATATTAATAAATTCAAAGGAGTAGGTACCCCTGTGGCACAAAATCCATTGAAATCATGCAAATATGGATAACATGTAGGACTGTAACAAGTTAGACTAGAAAACCAGATGTCAACTGACCTTGAAATAGCAAACAGTACCTTCTGCACCACAATATGCAACCATGCCTGTTGAAATTCACAAGTTAATCAGATGACTACAAAATTAGAAAAAGGAAAATGTAGCATTTTTTATTGACTCGTTGCAATCGTACTGAAAAGAAGTACGGGTTACAATTCCCACCATATTTTAAATAGAAGATTTACATATTATAACTCTACTGCCATAGAAGACTTATTTTGGTGACAGAGTGCTAACATACAAAAAACACAAAGGTTGCACAGAAATTGGAATCAACATATACATGGCCCATCTAGTAGATCCAAAATAAATATGGGCCAAGAAAAATATTGATCAAGACATTTATAGAAAGAAGCATCCTAATATGAACCATGTAGGACTAAGAATCCAACAACCCAATTTTTTTTTTATGAAAATAATTATGTTATGCAGCTAGCATAAATACAAAATACATCCATTAGTAATATAACAAATGGGACTGGAAGCACGTGATACCTGTTTTTCTTGACGCTTGAACACTCCAGATAGCAAAGGATGATGAAGAATTAAGTAGATGTACTCCTTGTTGTTTAGACTGATGAGAATCTTTTCCAGTAACATGGCCATCATATGCAGCCTTCATCAAGTTGATGATTCTCATTGTTCCGTCATCCAAGGATAACACTATACATCTGAAAATATAAATAATTGATTGTTCAACTTCAGAAAAGCGTATTATCAGGTCGAATATATGTTTCATTCACCAAAAAAGATTGATACTCAACCTTGGATCTGGCAACCAGTCCAAACTATAAACAAATTTTGTTGGTGGAAGCTCCCATAAAGGTCGGAATGGATCACTGAAAATAACCAGAAGTTATATCTTTAGTGCGATGTGTAATGATCATAAGAAAGTACATCAAAATTTTAATATTAATGCTCACTATGTCTTGACTATATGCTTATCTAATATAGACAACTGTGTATGATGAAAACTGAGTGCAGATAACATAAAAAATTTCCACATTAAGAACTTATCAACAAATACAATTCAGGCTGGCATTTCATGCCAAAGAATAAATGGCACTTGATATTGAGAATCCAATCAGAAAGAAATTACATAAATCATAAAACTAAGGACACAAACATAAGTAAAAATCATATGCCCAATCCAAGAAACCTGACAATGAATGAGAAGCTAACAAAGCCATGTCAAAAAACTGTCATTTTTTTGTCAGAAATCAGATACATGTCAGATCCATAAATATCAAAAGATAAATCATTTTTTCTTTATTCTGGTGTTCCATACAAGTCTATCCATAAAGGAGTCGAAAAGTATACCCAATATCTATGTGTGTGTACAGAATTTACTAAAAACTTATTTAGAGGCTTCAGGACTCCATAAGCATATGATTTCATGGAAAATCAGTTGAAAGCACCATGGAAAAGGTGATCAAGTTCTTGAATTCAGAACAAGGTTACATCTTTGCTTTGGCTGGGACAAAAGGAAACTAATTTGAGTAAATTTGTGTCCAAAATATATAAATATGCATGACAAAGTGTTTAATATTGCTACTCATGTTAGCACAAACTATCATTATGCTACAATAACAAGTTCAAGCGGGCTCTGTATGAAAAAATATTCAAATATCCATCGCCAAATAGTTGAAGATATGAACAATCATGCATATTTACAAAATAAAAAGATAATACTATATAGTTGTGAACAATAATACTATATAGTTGTGAACAATAGCACCTTAAAAGAATCTGAAACAAAACAAGATATGACACTTACCGTATGTCCCAGAACTTCACATTTCCATGTCCAGCAGTAAGTATAACATTTACACTATCGTGAGCACTGAAAATAGTTTAAATAGGATATATTATATAAATCTCAGCTAGCACAAGAAAAGAGGGGCACTTCATAGCAATTAGCTGAACCCCACAACGTATTCTGTCGCTATTTTAATTCACATGACAGATCATAACAGGAAGAAGCTTATATTTTGATTGGAACAATAATGGAACAACAATGTTCAAGTTAAGATGAGAATTTAAGGCCTAAAGTGTATCTATTTTGTAAAATAACTGTTTTCCATTTTTAAAACCTAAATAAATAAGGATATAGGATCTTGTCAGAAAGAAAAGGTAGAAAAAGAAAGTATAAAGGAAAAGGATAAGTTTAATAGTTACTGTACTATGTCAAGTAGTCTTCTGCAAATTCTCAGATAAAGGGAAATGTTTCTAGACTGACAACAGAATTGGAAGCCAGTGATTTTCTCCACTTCTGATAGCTATCTCATCTTAGTTTTTGCTGGTCCTCAGTGCAATCAAGGAAAAGAAGTAAAAAATTTGGTCTGATTTGATTCTTAATTTTGATAATTCAGATTTACCAGTGATTTTTTTTAAATTAAGTTTGAAATGGCATGTAACTCTTCCATTTAGGAAACAAAGAATTTTATTTCTAGTTAACTTAAAACTAAAGCTGATCAGCCACAAACCACCAAGTTATAGGTGCAATAGTTTGTCATGTGACCAGCCTCTTGTCAATAAAGCTTCCTCTCCAAACAGTGTTTAGCTGTCCCTTCCACTGCTCATTGCCTAGCATGAAGCTAAGGATTTTATGTAGCTGAACCCAATGTGATTCTTTGAAATGATGTTATGAAAGTTGCAATGTCCTCATTTCACAATTGAAGCAACATTGCGTATACAAGTGGTTTTGTGAATGACCAACAGAACAAGCAAACTCTATTAGCCAACAGAAGGAGGTCCGAAGACTAAGTGGATGCTTTTGCAGATTATCAAATTTAATCACCAGCACTATAAATTTTACATAAGAATAAGAAAAAAAATAACAACACTATGACCCAGAAAAAAGCAAAAAATCATTTAGCTGAAATCACTGACCTTTCAACTGGGGCCCAGGCAACTGCTCTAATAGCAACTGTATCTGCACTGAAACATAACAAGGGCCTTGTATCTATAGAGTAAAAAGGGTAAATCAATTTACACCAAAACAGTGATCCAGGAAAAACCATATGCAGAGAAAACAAGCACAAAAGATAAATGAAAGACTTAAAAATCATCACCTCCAGATGTGCCACTAACAGAGAACTTCCATAAAGCAACCTGAAAGTAAGTTTGATGAAATGACTGTCATGGTCGGAGAAGAAAAAAAAATCCTTCGAATGCCTAAGGCTAAATTTTAAGTGATCTTAAAAAGGTTGATTTATTAGACATTTCTTATCTTTAAGTTAAAATAAAAGATACTATTTGTATTGCTGCAGCATGAATGTTGTTTACAATACTTAACCAGTTGATAGGTATTGGGTAATTTGGTCGTTCTAACTCATTTGATTTAGAATTCAGCAGTTTTAGGGGCTATAAAGGGGTTCTAATGTTTGCCTAGCTTGGAAGTTTTCTGTTAGGACAGGTCCCTAGAGTTTCTCTTGTTCTCTTATTCTCCAACTCTCTTTCTTCTCTCTTCTTTTTTCTCCATTTCTCTTCCTACAAATGTTGTGCAGAACATATAAGCTTTCGCTCTTGCAAAGAGAAATTCCAGAAACCTAAAAATTCAGAATATCTTTTACCTCATTGCCTTCTCAAGCAAATCCCTATCATCCCTAAGTTCATCCATATCAAATCCCAATCCAAAACAAGATCTAGAAGGCCTTTACAGCTATTGTACATCATCAAGAACTTCTTAGCTTCTGATAACATAATAGATACAAAATGACACATAATGTATGGAAAATGAATTAAAGTAGACCAGCAGAGATTCAATACACAAATATTTGTTCAAAGAATGCCCTGTATTTTAGGAAGTATAGAGCCTTTATTTATCCACAAAGATCACAACTAAGCATATTATACTCATGCAGAAACGCCAATAATATAAATGCATTCTCATGTAATGAAAATTATGAAAGTAATGCTCGTCTGCTTACTCGGATACAGACTGAAGCATAAATTTCAAAACATTAACAATAAAAACAACAAAACAAGACAATTGACATATTACCATTCCATCATGGCATCCAGCAAGCAAGTAATCATGTGGACATGTAGTTGACCACTCCACTGTCAAAGGAATGCTGCATAGGAGATTAGCAATAGATCAAATAGCATGGACAATCAACGTCAATGAAGATGAAATTTTATAATTCATAGCAATTCTACAAGATTCTGCAACTACATGAACACTATGTTTCAATATAATAAAAGAACCACTAAATCATCACATTCCAATTTGCAAATCTCCTCAGATCAAAAATCCCGAGAATCCCTAGTCTAGATTTCTTCCTTTTATCCTCTCTTCAGCTTGCACAAATAAATTTATTTATCCCTCTTTAAACGAGAGCAAGATGGCAAACCACATTACATGGAAAAGCTTGAACTACACTCTTAAAGTCCTCCCATCTTAAAGAAAAAAAAATTTAGCTTGAAATAGAGACCCTAAAAGAAACAACATGGGTAGTTTTGGGGATGAAGACTTTGTTGAACTGTCCTCCGTACTTCTGTAGATCCTAACCGGCATGCACAGAGCTAGAAAATTTCGTGTATAAGTTTTTCATATTCCTACTATTATATTCCCTGAAGGGGAGCCTTGGCGCAACGGTAAGCATTGGAGCCGAGTGACTTGAGGTCACAGATTCAAGTCGTGGAAACGGTCTCTTGCAATTGTAAAGAAAGGCCACGTACAAAGACCTAATGAGTCCGATCCTTCAACGGACCCCACACATAGCGGGAGCGTTTGTGCACCGGGCTGTCCTTTTTTTTTACTATTATATTCTCTCCATTTCATTTCAAGTGTCGTGTAAGAACAATGTGCACAGACCAAAAAATGATTAGCCATTATGAATTTCATAAAAATTTTATTATAATTTACCTAAATATCATTTTCATCTTTCTCAATACTTATTCTCTTTCATTAATTAATAAGGGTAATATTGAAACTTTTCAATTAATACTCCCTTCAATTTCTCAAAACGACACTTGAAGTAAAATAAAAAAAAATTTCTTACACAACACTTGAAATGAAACGAAGGAGCAACATCAAATATGAAAAATCAAAGTTTGGTATAAACTACTGGCTCTAGGAAATCCTTTTCACATCCCAGTTGAATTTCATATAAAGTATTGAGAAGACAAGAAATAGACATCTAAATTACCTCTGAATTCCTCCATGTTTAACAAGGGAACATCTGAACACTGGCTCCAATTTTACAAAGCGAGGATCAGTACTTTCTCCATGAGAAGAAGAATAAATAGCTTTCACAAAATGAGGAAGAGGAACATCCCATCTGCACTTCAAAATGAGGGATCATGAGACAAAATCACCTTTTTTGAAGAATAAAATGGAAACCAACTAGCAGTAATTGGCACATGTATAACCCAAGGCTTACATTTGTGGTGAAAAAATACAGAAACAATATCCAAATGCATTTGTTTGATATATGGTTCTTTGACATTTTAAATTTACTCTCATCACATTTGCAAACCCCATTTTCAACCTCCTCTCAATATCACATAATCATTCTTCATTTATTTCATTCATAACATTGAAAAAATGAAGTACCTAAATCTCTATTCCATTTTCCCAAATTTCTCTTGACTTTCATTGTCTTCAGTAATCTTCAAGGTGAAATTTATTGAATGTGTTAAATAAAGACTGCTAGTTAAAATAGACAAATAGTCATTTTACCCATCAAGCATATTCAATCACAAGAATTCATTTTAAGATAAGTGATTTTCCCTAATCAGCTAGGTTAAGATACAAGCATAACAACTAAACCTTAATTCCCAGCTAGTTGGGGGTTTTCTACATGGATCCATTTCTTCCATTCCACTTGATTTTCAGTTATTTCTTTAAATAGTTTAAGTTAAGAAATATAACAAAAACATCACATAGAAAAAGACAAGACGAATGGCAAACTGAACAGTTTAATCACAACTAAAGCATATGGCTTACACTTCCAGAGATCCATTTCCTAGCAAGACAGCTAGATAACCCATCCGATGCTGGCATTTGGAATCCGATTCATGAGAAGGCCGCCATTTCACATCCCAAACTACTTTTCCATTATGAGCCAGGCATAAAACAACTCTTGGCAAAGCAACATCATTTGGAATAGCACAAAGATCAGATTTTATATCCCGAGAAACATTATCTAAACCTTGATTAAGCACTGCAAGATCCTGTACAGAGTTCTCATCTATTTGGTAGCTCATAGTGAAAGATTGATCATCTTTATTTTTCGCCAATGATGCTGGGGAAATAACACCAGTACATTTATCACTTACCATAGTCTTATTTTTCAGTCTCCCATTCTGCTCAGTTGCTTCAAGATCTGAGTTACACGCAGACAGCACCTTTTTGGTATAACATTTTCGTTTGCCCTTGTTTTTCTTTAATGTTTGTTCTTGCGTATTCCTAGACATCCCTTCTACAACATGCAATTGAGATGAGTCTTCTGCATATTGAACAGCAAGAGGTTTAACATAATAGCTATTGCAATCTAAACTGTCAAGAGATTCATTTACATCTATTGTCTTCTTTATAGGCTGTCTTCTTGGCCTCTTAGATTGAGTTGATTTCTCCATTGTAGCTTCACCATTCTGAGATGATTCTATTTGCCGTATTCTAGGTTTACCCCTTGGCCTCTTGCATCGAGTGGAGTTATCCTGTGTGGCTTCACCATTGGGAGATTCTTCTATTTGCTGCTTTCTAGGTCTACCCCTGGGTCTTTTGAGTTGAGTAGGGTTCTCCTGTGTGGCTTCACCATTGCAGGATTCTGATATTTGCTGCTTTTTAGGTCTACCTCTGGTCTTCTTGAGTTGAGTATTCTCCTTTGTGGTCTCGCAGTTGGGGGATTCTTCTATTTGCTTCTTTCTAGGCCTACCTCTTGGCCTATTCATTGGAGTTGATTTATCACCACAAGAATTACTACTTTGAGTTCCTCGTTTTGGGTTTTTTACTGGAGGCAGTTCCTCCTCAATCCCAGCGACATTTAACATACACCATATCTGAACAACACCTCTGCCAGTAAGCAAAGTGCCTATCTTGTGATAATAAGCATCTGGAGGATGGGCAGCAAGAGCAACAAACTAGAGAAGAAAAAGAATGCTGGAAGTGAGTCAAAAACATAAGATAATAACATAAGTGTACAAACTGCTTTGTACATTCAAGCCATGCATGCAGTTAAGGCAAATACGTTTACGACCATCACTAGAAAGGAACTTCTCAGTCTCAAGGGTAAAACATACCCCCTGCTTTCCCCTCACCAGCCAAGAAAATAATAACAACAATAAACAGGCAAATAAATAAATTCTTAATGGCGCTAAAATACCAATGACAAAAATATAGTTAATATATGGATATGACTCAATTTTTTACAATCTTACTCATGTTATTAGGAAGTTACTAATATAACAATGGGTAGGTGCGTAAATGATGAAAATTTTCCAAGTCTGAAATCTATGTTTTTGTTAAAATTACACATTCCTATATCTGATCCAAGTAGCTGTATGATGTGCACCAAAATACATTCATAGGCATCAGGCATATCCAACTGTTCCATGATCAATTCAACAGCTCATGTAATAAGGATGACTTCCACCAAATAGAAATGAATGGAAACGAAGAGTGGTAGAGGAGACAGGAAAAGAGTAAGGAAGTAAATACCTCACGTTTGATATGAGAATTAGGTCTGTCATCAGCCCTAGGACACCAATCCAATGCCCAAACGGACCCTCCAACATACATCACAAAATCTTTGCTGCAACAACATGGAAAGGAGCATATTTGAACACAGTACATAACAAAGTTTGACTATTTAAAAAAAAAAGTTCGAAACTGGTTACTTTACCAAAAACTAAACCCGGAAAATACTAAAAATTATTAAAAACCATCAACCGAATGAGAAAAGCAGTCATGCGTGCCAATGATATGTCATTGATAAAATGCACCACTCTACTTGCAATAAAATTTCAACACTAAAGAGAGACAAGCATACAAAAATAAAGAAATAAATAAAAGGGTAAGTAAATTCATACCTGGATTTCGAAGATGTAGTGACCTCAGGTAGTCCTTCCTTCTGCAACGGCACCAAACCAAAAACAAAAAGTCCAGTATTATATCCATATCTGCATAGTAGAGAAAGTAAAAAATCAATTAAAACAAAGAAAGGGAGGGAAAAATATCCACCCCAAAAAGTTTTTCTAAGTAGTACCTTAGGAACTGTTGCTGATGAAAACTGAGGTAAATTTATTTCACCGAGAAAAGTTCTTTCTTGAGAAATTTCAATTTCACAAGCAGCAAATCTAACTGTTCTTGGTTCATAATTATAATGCCTCCATTCTCTGTTTACAAGCAACCAAAATCCAAATCAAATATAAAAAAAAATACAAAACATGTAAAGTAGTCGAAAAACAGAGTACATCACTGACTTTAAGAAAGTAATTGAGGAAGATAAGCCTTGAATTTCGAGTTCATCAAGAGAATCAGTCACTGGTTCTTCACCGCAAAGCTTAGAAATCGTGTCCATTGCTTTGAAGTGATTCTCTATTGAATAATCAAACTCTGAAACCCTAATTCCAGCTAATGATTCTTCTTCTTCGTCCATTGAACTGAACTACGAGCAAGCAAAGGATTGAAACGAGCTTTGTTTGGTTGAAATTCAAATATAATTTAAAAAGAAAAACGGTATTTTGAAAAGATGGAACTCTCCACTGTCTTTCTTTTTGATTCAGAGTTTTCTGAGATTCGAGCCCTAGACACAGCCACAAACTACATATATATAATATAATATACTTTTTTATTTAAAAAATATTAATTATTAATAAAAAAAGTTAAATATATTATATATATACATATATCATTTGGAGACAAACTTATTTTTTTTGGAGAACTTATGTCAATTTATTTATTTCAAAAAAAAATCTAAGCTATATAAAATTCTTTGAAGAAAATTTATAAAAATAACTTAGAATAAAAAATTACAAAAATATTGTATAACTAAATAATTTATAAAAGCACTCTGCATACATTAAATATTTTAAAAAATATGATATATATTAGATATATGTTGAATATATTTTTAATGTATGTCGTAAAAATATAAAAAAAATAAAAAAATTATATTTGTAAAAAATAATAAAAATAAAATTTTAAAGAAAAAAGTAATTTCCTTATTTTTAGCGTGAGAAACTGCACATTATACTAAATTTAACATTACAAGTGAATATCAATAAATTTTTCATTCCAGGGTTTAAAGAAATTTTATAGTATGATAATGATAAAATTATAACAAAATATCCTCCAACAAATTAATTATATGGATGAAATTTACAGCATAAAGTCTTCCAGAATTTATACCATTTTAATTTATAAAAGACTCAAGTTAATTATATGTATGTATGTATGTATGTATGTACATTTCCACAAATTTTTTAATTAGTTTCTTTTTGTGCTTTACTGGTATATCTATATTAAATTATTAATATCACTATATATATTTGTAAGGTTTTTGTATCCCTCAACAAATAGAATTTTATGAATCCAATTCTATATTTTTTTTAAGAAATTAGTTTGTTATCAAATTTTTAATAATTTTTATATTTGTATAACAAATTTTATAAATTCATAATAAATTTATAAAAATTATCATATGTATAATAAATTATATATATTATATAAATTTAATAAACTTATAAATTAATATAAAATTTTAATAAATTTAAAAATATTAGATACATTTTATATTTTTAAATTTTGGTGGCATTTTTCATTTTAAAAAATTTATTTTTTTTATCAAATTTTATTAAGATTTAATTTTCTAAAGTTGTAAGAGCTTTTGAAAAAAATATGAAAAAAAATAAAAAAAAACTAAATTTATATTATTTATAAAATATTTATTAAAATATTATATTTTTATTAATTTAGAATAAATTTATTATTAATTTATTATGAGTTATAAATTTTATATAGTTTATTATGAATTTATAATAAAATAATTAAAATATTTTTAATAAAAGAAATTTAAAAATATGGTTCACAGTTTATTATGAGTTTTTGGCTTAGAGCAAGCGAAGACGGTATTAAGTTTCTTCTTCGGCCCAATTGTAGGACGTTTGCTCCTCTCCTTCCCTCGCCTGCTTCAAACTTGAGGTTGTATGGGATTTCAAGCCTCTGTTCTGTATTTTCTCTCTTATTTTTAGAGTTGGTTCGATATTTTGCAGACCCTTAGTTTTGTCTATTGTCCAATTCTTGGCCTTTGTTTCTTTGGACATGGTTTCGAGTATGGCTCTTTCATAGCCTAGGAGGAGGTTACTTTTCTTGTGGGAATGATTTGTTCTTTGGGTTTTAGTTTCCCTCTATAGATCTTTCCTCTGGTTTCCACATCCAAATGAAGACGATTGCATACTGTGGGTTTCCTTTTAATGGTAATCTATTTTTCTGATAAAAAAAATTTAAAACCCAAATTCAAAGGTCCAATATTTCTTCAAGTTCGTTTTTTTAAAAGAAATATTTCTCTAGAATTATCTCACCGCAATGATATAAATTGCACCAACAAATTAGAAAATTTAGAGTGTTTTTGTATCATTGTTGTTTTCATTTTTATTTATCCTATTATCAAAGAAATTTAGAATATTAAAATGCATTTATTTTTTTAATGTCATGAAAAATTAAATTAATATGATATACATATTCAAATAATATATCTGTTTCAAATCTTCCTCTCTAATGCTCTAAAACAAAAATAATGTGTTCAATAAATTTATCTTATAACTAAAAAATTATATACATTAAGACATAACAATAAGTGTATATTTTTTAGATAATAATTTTAAGATTAATTCTCTTTTACCAATACTAAATAAACACAAAAAAAAAAGATAATTAATAACCTTTTAGTAGAAATTACACAGAGATATATAGTACAAAATCAGAATAATTTATTCTCCTAGCTGAAAAACAGGACACAGAAAAAGGAGATTACAGAAGAAAAAATAAATAAAAGAGAAATAAAATACACAAATTAAAGAGAAAATTAAAGAAATAAAACGCAACAAACTGAATAAAAATTTAACATTTTTTCTTTTCTAATATTTCAAATATTAATTAATTAATTAAAGTTGTTGAAGAGCTGCTTGCAAAGCTAAATACACAGATCTCCATCCTGCTTGAGTAGGATGCACTGTGTCCCAAAAGAAAGCACTTTCAGGCTCTTCACAGACACTATACATTTTTGTTCCATTTTCACTTACACTTCCACATGAATATTCTCTGCTCATACCAACACAACATGGCTTCAATGGATTCTCAAACTTTGAACTTCCTGCAACATATAAATATTTATACATTAATTAACTCCTTTAATTATAACAATACAACACTAAAAAAGAATAATATAATACAAACAACACACAAAATTATCTCTAAAAATATAAAAAATTGTCCCCAAAATATTTGGACAACATGGTGACAATCAAAATCGTCCTCGTATGAGGGATGTCTCGTTCCTAATATAAAGACAATAGTCTCCCCTCATATGGGAATGACTCTGATTGTCATTCCCTATTAAAAAAACGATAATCATCTTCAAATCTAAGAATGATACTTTTTGTAAGAAAAAAAACTATAAATTTAAGAAAATGACAAGATAAAAATACAAAAATACTTTTTGCAAGAAAAGTATAATTATATGGAAGAGTAATTGAAAGAATTTTTAAAAAATTAATTTAGTTACCTGGTTGTTTCCCATTGTTCTTGAAGAAAGTCATGAAAGCAGAGTAAAGATCAAGAATGAAGAAAGTTTTAGAATGTCTAGTTTGATTATTTAACTTAGCCACCGATTGCTGTAATAAGAGATTGTGGAAATCGACCAGTTGATTTTGTGATTCATTGCACTGCTTGAAAGAGGAAGTAAATGTGCTCTGAGGAAGACAACCTAAAGGTTGTAAACTATTCACTACTATTCTCTTTACTCCCATTCTCTCAATTCTCTTCAATTCCACTACTAGTTGCTTCACCACTTGTGTAATGAACTCTGGGAAACCCTGTTAATTAACCAATTGCAATATCCATTATTAATTAATTAATTCACTAATTAATATTCTAATTATTCATTAATATATATATACATAAGATTTTTCTCCTGAAAATACATGTTATGCGGCAATAAATACTATAGTTTTTATTGAGATTTGTTTAATTTTCATTGAAATTATAAAAAAAATTGATTATTGTAACAAATTTCAAAAAAAAAAGAAATACATTCTAATAAAAATTATAGTACTCTCTTGGTTTCACTTCAACTATTGTATGAGAATGAAAAACATGTATCAATATATTAATTAATAATTATAAATTTTATAAAAGTATTCGTAATAATTTACCTAATTATTACTCTCTTTAAGCGTTATCTCTTTGCTTAGTTAACAAGAATAAATTTAAATTCTTTTAATTAATACTCCCTCTTTGCTTAGACTGTCACCTTACTTTTTTTATAAATTTTAAAAAAATATAATTAATACATTAACAATTTATATATTTTTTTATTCTTTTATATATTTATTTTATTTTAAAAATAACTTAAACTATTATTAATTTTTATTTAAAGTGTAAATTTATTAGAGAATAAAATAAAAAAATACATTAAATACATTCTATAAATAAAAATAGACAATTATTTTAGGACATTTCAAAATAAAATAATAAATAATTTTTATAGAATGGATAAAATATTATCATAAATTTATAAAAATAACGCTTGAAATGAAATAATATTTTTTTACTACACCATATTTGAAGTGACAGATGGAATAATATTTATAAATTTATTTTACTTGAAGTAATTTAGATTCAAGTATAACTTAAATTCTAGATTTTTTTTAGACCCAAAGATAATTTTATTATTGATTTTTATTTTTAAAATAATTCAATATTTAAATTTTTTGGCAATGTATTAGAGATATATATAGATGTGAACCTGTGTGCTATATTTGATATCACCTAACACATTATATAAACACGTATAATAAAATAAAACTTGTCCTCTTCAGAAAACAAAACAAAAATGATTAATTGCTTTCAGATTTCCACTGCAGAAACATACAAATCACATGTACCCAAATGAAAATGACAAGCATGTATATATATATATATATTCATATTTATATATATATTAGACCATTTTTTTTTCTTTCTTTTTATACCGATAGCCACTAAATTCATGGTGGGTAAGCCAAAAAAAGATAAGGAAATTTAATTTCCCTCTCATAAATTTTCCGAGAAATTAAATAGTCAATCATGTTATAATTTAATTAATTAATTTCATTCTTGTCATTAGTGAATAAACCTAATCCAACCATTTGCCTATCAGCATAATGACTCTGCTACTCATCAGCTAAATACTATACAAAAAATATTAAGTGGCAAATGAATTATGTTCAGTGTATGTGAAATCGAACTGGACCAGTACTGATCAAGTTAATTGGACAACAGAGGTTAATCTAGTTCAAAAATACTAAAAAAAATCATATATATAAACTAGTCAAAACCGGTAAAACTTGCTGAATGATACTAAACTGAATTCAATTAAACCAAACTAAATTTCTAAATTTATGTATTTTTTTATAAAAATCAAAGAAAAAGAAATTAGATTCATTATATATATATTAGATTTAATATATGATATTTTTAAATAAATAAAGTATATTTTAGATTTAATATGTGATATTTTTTAATAAATAAATTATTGTGCATTCATTAAAATATTTATATAATAATAATTTTTTTAATTTGGAATTTTGGAGTAATTAATTACCTGATTAGAGCCATTTCTGGCAAGGTACGTGGAGTAATCATTGCCTGCAACAGAAACAAGGGCAACCGAAGAGCGCAGGTCCCGTTTGGTATAGACTTTATCATTAAGCATTTGATTAAAAAAATCAATCTGAGTTGTCATGTTTGGCTCAGGTGTCAATGTTTCAAAAACTCCAGTTCCTCCATATGCAAAATTCATCCCATATTTCAATCGATTTACTGCATATTTTCTCCATCTGTATGGGATTGGAGACTTTACCCCAATAAACCTAGCTGCACATATTTGCATTTGCATCAACACACAATTGAATTAGACTTGCAAGCCATCTTTTTTTTTAAAAAAATTACAGAAGATCAAATAAAAAGAATAATCTTTTTATTCTTTTAATTATAGTTTTTTTTTTTGTGTAAATTATTATTTCCAAGTCAAGCCAATAGGATTATATATATATCAACAATAAAATTTTTCCTATTGAATTTTAATGCAGTATATCATTTTAATTATAGTTCTTACTAAATATATCAAAGTTCGTCATGAATGAGAGCTGAAACTCAATAATAATCTTTATTTTATGTTATTTTTTGTTTAATTTGGAGACAGTAGTACGTAATATTTATAATGTTTATTTCAAGGAAAAAGGAAAAGAAAAGTAAAAGTGGAACTCGTGGAAGTATGAGCTGTTTGGTTAGTATTTATAGTCACTAAAATGCATATTATATCGATCTTAAAATGCTTTCTTAAGAAAGCATTAGCAATAAAAGTTGATGGAATATATATATATATATATCTATAATGCATGCATATGGTTACTTTTAGAAAAGAGATCAAATGATTATTAAAAACTATGTTTAATATTGATTATATATATTACTTATTTACTAGAAAAAGACATGAGGGATCATAAGGAGAAGAATAATGCATAATTAATTAATTATTCAATTAAAAGCAAAGATTATTATTAAATTAAATTACTATAATTTATATATGCCAAGAAAAATGAGGAAGCTTCATTGGTCTAAAAAAAAGAATTTAAAGAATGAGTTTTTTGGTGGGGTTAGCATAAAGCAAAGGAATATTTCAGAAAATAAAAACACACTGAAGCCTACAACTCTAATAATAATTTACAAAATGAACAAAAATGTACATGCATTATTGGTCACGTGACAAAGCAAGATTTACACAGAAGAAAGATAGAGATTGATTTCTATTTATCATTATATATATAAATATAAAGTTTGGACCGACCTCAATAATGCAATGCAACATTTTTACAGGCAAAGCAATGTTCACAACTCAGTTGTAATAATTACTTTTACAAGAAAAAAGAAAAGTAACAAAAGCTTATTACATGAGGAACCCACCACTTCTCTACATATACAAAGTATAAACATAAATAATAATGTTTGATAAATCTTTTATTCATTTAGTGATATTAAAATTATTTTCGAAAGTTTTAAAGTATAAAATATTTAATCATTATAAAGTTTACACTTCGATAAAAGTTAAAAATTCAAGAAAAAAATTATAAATAATAATGAATAAAGTTAAAGGCAAAAAATAAAGTAAATTGATTTGATTAGAGATGATGTAGTAGCTAGTAGTGCACTTGGGGACCTACCAAGATAATCAGTGAAGACCCGTCCGTCAGAGAAACGGCCGGCAGGCTTACCGGGAAAAGTAATTCCATAAGGAACTTTCCAAGAACTGGCTAAGGTTTTTCTATTGTTGCCTGTGTCTGCATAAGAGTCTCCAAAAACAAAAAGCTTTGTTGGTTTAAAGTTGAATAGATACCGGTGGTGGTGGTGGCCGCCGCCGCCGCCATGCACTCCTGTAAATATCAGAAACACTAATTAGAATTAGCAAATTAAAGAACCAAGAAAATAAAAATTGATAATGTATATTCAATAATAATGGTATAATTCTGTAATATATAAAATTAAATTTAAAGAAAATGAAAATAATGGGAAATTTTAATTATTGAATTTAACCTGAGAGAAGGAAAGGGAGAGAGCATAAGAAGAAGAAGAGTAAGCTTTGCAGCGTGGCCATCAGAGAGGAGATTTTAAGGCAAAATTTAAGGATGGAGAGATCAGTGGTGGAGGGTGACAAAGACAGAGGATTTAACCTTATATAGTTGGATATGGATCCACAGATCACCCTTCGGTGACCTAGCTTAGGTCAACCGCGGTGTGCGCTTTAGAAAGGGGGGAGAAGCCACGTGGAACATGGAATTAGTAAAATTAATATATTAATTAATAACTAGTGACAGCCTTGGCGTGCTGCAAATATTATTAAATATTATGAAATTTTTAGTATAAATAAGTTAAATTTTAATATTAAATAAAATCAGTGATTAAACAAAAATTAAAATAAAGGAAATAATTAATAAACCTTAACAATTACAATAACAACAATCTTCATTTCAGTAAAAAAGACTCAAAATCTGCAATAACAAAAATAATGTCATTGCAAACTTATGAACAACAATAGCTTAATAATCCCAAATACAAGTAACAACCTTCCATTAAATAAACAAAGAAATATAATTTCATAAAAAAAATTTGAAAAAAAAATAAAATTTGCATAAAGAACATGAAAATAATAAATAAAAAATTTTAATTTACATAGGAAACATGTCAGACATAATAAAATTAGAGCAAAACATATGACAAAAAAAATTAAGATGATAACTAATTATTTAGTATATATTATATATTTGCTTTCTATTTTCCATGTTGTTTTTATAAAATAAATTTTATATTACTTTTTTGTTAGTTAGACTGAATATTAGATATATAAATTGAATAAAGTAAATATATTTGTTGTGTTACAAATAATTAATTATATGTGTAATATAATTAAGGATTAATAATATTTAATAAAATTATATGAAATTATTTTTTTAAATTTATATATAAAAACAAATTAAGTGAAGTATTAATTTGAAATGAAAATTTAATAATTATTTAATAAAATTGGTTGAAATTCGAATTCTAGTGCTAATTGTCTTGGCAGCCACCATTAGTATATTGTATTAACATGCTGATGATAATTTATTTTGTCCAATTTCCATAAATCTAAAATAAGGCGGCTTGGCAAGAATCCAGAGTAATTAATAAAACTCCAAAATTGAGTTTATATTATTATTTTATTCTTGAAAGAGTTTACTAATTAAAAAAAATCAAGTTCATTAAAGAATTTTAAGCTTGGAATAATGATAGTATGAATATTAAACATATTAATTGCATATTTTAAAATTGTTAGAACTATTTATTTATTAGATTTAAAAAGTAAAAAAAAAAAAAAAAAGTAGCAAGACACTATTAGGGGTTGGGCTTTGAAGTAAGCCTTGGATAAAACTTACCTAATTTGGCGATTGAAGATAATCCAGATTAAAATATGGACATATCTCAAAACCTAGCAGAAAAGAAAGCAAATGAAATATTTGATTCAGTTGGATATAATGAAAGATTTAATTTATTTTTAGAATATTATATTCCTTCATAGGTTTTATTCCTATTTGGGATAAGAATAACTTATATAAGGATTTTTATTATTATCTCCTTGTTGAGTTAGGATTCCTAATTCAATTAAGATCTCTTAATTTTATATAAGTATGGTAAGACTTTTATTTTAGGGAAGTAGGTAGTTATTAGACTTATTATTATTTTTCATTTCAATTTATTAAGAATTGTGAGAACGAATTGTTTATTTTATTTTATTTTTTATTTTTAGTATTTATATATTTTCCATATTTATAAAAATATATTATTTTATTAGTTGTTACAATAAAGCCCGATGAGCAATTAGCATGATAATATATTATCAATCATAATATTTGAATATGCAATTGTTCAAATTATTCTTATAATTAATAGTTAATTGATATATTCACGAGATATATAATCTAATTTATGAACCTACCATAAAAGAAAGCATATCAAGTATTTGATTAAGTAGGATATTAATGAAGGGATGAACTTCAAGAACTTCAATCTAAATTTGAATATAATGTGCTACACCTCGTGGGCAGATTCCATTAATATGCAAATTAAAAAAAAAGACCAGATTTTATTGAGGAGTCTCTCATATTTAAGTCAGTAATAAAAAACAACCGAACTATATAGTATTAAAGAGCAATAATCTTCTACCTTTACCTATAAAAGCCTATATCTATTTATAGTTAAAAAGTGGAGATAACTTTTGTAAAGGTCGGCGAATTTTTAGGGCATGTCGACGTAGTGGACAGATTTTTCGAATGTATTGGTGTAATACTGTCACATCAAAATATATTTTATTATACTTTGGCTGCATAGTTTAAATTTATCTATAGTACTATAATATATTCTTCAGTCCAATTAAATAGCTTGGAAAACAGTTTGGAAATATAATGAAAGTTTTAATATATTTTTGGAAGATTATATTCCTGAGAGCTGTTATTCCTGTTTGGGGATAAAAATAACTTTTATAAGGACTTCTATTATTATTTCCTCAGATTAGGTCTCTTACTTTTATATAAATATAGGAAGGCTTTTATTTTAGAGAAATAGATAATTATTAGACTTATTATTTTTTTTTCTTCAATGTGTTTTTCTTTCATAATGAGCAACTAAATTTTCTTTTTGATGAATTTTCAATTGAAGTTTCAATTTATTAAAGATAGTGAGATCAATTTTTTTTTAGTGTTTATTTTTTTATTTTTTATTGTTTATTTTAATATTTTATATATTTTTTTGTACTATAAAAACTATTATTTTGTTGGTTGTTACAATATGGCCCATTATGCAATTAGCATAATAATATGGGAAAATTACATGGAATACTGTAAATATTGTTTATATTTTCAAATATATGAAGCAAATTTTTTTTTCGTTTTTATAGCGCGGCTTTTCCTTTTCCTTTTTTTTTACTTTTAAAGTTTTTTTTTCTTTTTTCTCTATTTTTGTATTTTTTTAATTTTTGTTTTTTAATACTTTATGTTTATTTATATTTGTTTATTCATAAATAAATTTTTTATTTTATATTCTCATTATACATATAAAAAATAAATATATATATAACATATACACAATATATACACAATACACATAAAACTAACAATAACATATCTATAATATATACATAATATATTTATAATATATATTATAATTAACCAACTTATAAAGGCTAGAAGACAAATACTTATAACACATATCACATATACTATAATTAAGTAATATATAAATGTTGTATAATATATAAAGGCTAAAAGATAATATATACACAATATATATATATGATATGTCTGTAATATATACACAACATATTTAAAACATATAAAATAATATTTTTAAGATTTTTTTTTAAAAATTTATAAAATTATATTATTTTCTCTTAAAAGTATTATTTTATAAAGTAATATTTGAAATAAACTCAACTTTTTATATTTTTTTAAATAATTTTATAACATATATATAACATATCTATAAAATATATAAATTATAAAAATATAATGATGTACAGTAATTTTGTAATTTTTTAGATATTTTTAAAAAAATTTATTTCAACAGTATTTTTAAAAAAACTTTCAATTTTATAGATAGTTTTGTAAAAAATTCCTATTAATATACTGTCAATCATAATATTTAAATTCATATTTTTTTCAAGTTATTTTGATAATTAGTGGTGATTGGTTTGTTCACTAAGGATATATTTAATTAAATTTAATTGAACCATACAAATAAGTTTATTAGTCAGAATAAGATCTTTTTAGTTCTTAATATTATTGGTGAATTAAAATTTAAAAACAATATTAATTGGCCTTGTTTATTTTTTTGGATACTAAGGAGGTCATTAACGGACCGAGTAATATTGTGGGCTACACAGTAGAAGGCAGCCCTCCCCTGAGCACTATAGAAGTACTAGCATGCACCGTAATTGGTCTTGTTCATTAGTAAGCTAGTAAACAAATGTTTCTTGATTAATTTGCAATAAATGAAAGATTGGTTGTTAGGGTTGTTCCTAACAATTATAACCAGTTTATTTGAAATATAGATTAAGTTATTTTTGCATTAAGAATCAATCTTTAAAATAAAAATTGAAAATTATTCTTTATGTAGAGTTTATTTGTATTGATATTGTTTTAATTTAATTTATTGTTGTTTGATTTTAATTATTTCAGTTGTTACTTTCAAAAGAATTAAGTTCTCAATTGGCTATAGATTTAACTTTTTCATCACTTTTATAAATAAATTTTATTGACGGCATGTTAGTCCCAAGATTTGAGCTGCTCAGCCAACTTAATTTTGATTATTCAGTAATTATTAAATATTAAAAAATTTAACATAAAATTTTATGTTTGCCTATTAATAAATTTTTTTAATTGCCCTCGAAATGAGTTGCCTTGGATTTAGAGCTTGTTGGACTTACCCCAGACCAATACTAATTAAGAGAATACCAATTTTATTTTGGTGGATGTTTGACACCCATTAAATAAAAAAATAAACATTCATTTAAATGAATATATATAGTTGTATATTTAAAAATAATAATTTAATAATTTTTTTAAAAAACATTATGACACATGGTATTTAAACTCTCCCAATAAATATTTATAAGAACTAAATAATTTTTTTATTATAATAAATAAATATTTTAACTTTTTAAAATTTTAATTTAAAACCTAATATGGATATTTTTAATATAATATTCTTAAAAAACTTAATTTTAAATTTATTTAAGGAAATTTAAATTAAACTTAATATTTGAACAAAAATTTAAATTTGAACTTATCTAAAAGAATTTACTTTAATATTTAAAGAAATTATTTTTATTAATAAATTTAAAGAAATTTGATTAAATTTTTACCTAGATACGTGGAAAATATGTGATAAAATATTATATTAGTCACGACTATTTTAATATAATATATAGGTATCTATATCTTTAAAAAAAATTACATCGATTATTGTATTTACACTTTATAATTTTAAATACACGGTGCAAAATTTTTTTTTCGTTTTTATGGAATCGTTTTTTTTTTCATTTTAATAATGTTTTTCCTTTTTCTTCAACTGTTGTAATTTTTTTCATTTTTAATATTTTTTTATTCATAAATAATTTTTATTATTATATTTTTATTATACATATAAAAAAATAAATATATATATAACATACATTACATATATATAATATATATAAAACTAACAGTAACATACCCGTAATATATATATAATATATCTACAATATACCTGCAATATATATACTATAATTAATTAATATATAAATATTATAAAATATATATATGGTATATATACTATAATTAACTAATAAACATAGATTATATAATATATATATAATATATACACGACATATCTGCAATATATATAATATATTTGAAACCTATAAAATTATATTATAAAATAATATTTTTAAATTTTTTTTCGAGAATTTTTTATAAAATTATATTATTTTCTATTAAAGGTATTTTTTATAAAATAATATATGATATAAACTCAATTATATATATATATATTTAAAAAATTGTATAATATATCTATAAAATATTTATAACATATAACATATACAAATTGTAAAAATATAATGATGTACAATATTTTTATAATTTTATAACTTTTTTAGGTATTTTTTAAAAAAAAATCATATCAATAATATTTAAAAAAAATTAATTTTGTATGTAGTTTTGTAATAAGCTCTATTTTTAATATAAATACGATTTTATCCATGGGTCTATGTAATCGCATGGACCCAAATAAACAACCAATTTTATTATGTTAACTTCTAATTTCAAATTAATTTATATAACTTTTATATCTTTAAATATTTTATAAATAAATTAATTTTTTACATTTATTTTTATAACTATTTTTCATAATCTTTTATAATCTTTTTCAATTTTTTTTAAAATTTCAAGTTTAGATATTAATTTTTAATTTTTTTGTAAATTGCTATCTACATTTCAAATAATATATATATATTTTTTAATTTTAAGATATCAATATTATAATATATATCGATATTTAAATTTTTATTTAAAAGAGAAGTGGATTATAATTTGACATTATCATTGAAAGATGATCTTCAATTCAGGATAACTAAAAAATTATTTATTTTGGTTGTATAAGCAACATTAAGAAATGAAAAATGTAGCAGCCTGCCCCTGTGACTTTCAGTTTATTATTATTATTATTATTATTAACGATAAACAAATCAACATTAGAATAAGAAAAAAGCATTTGGAATTTACTTTTCTAAGCCGTGTATTGAATGGCTCGCCTTGGGTCATATATTTACTGGTCAAGATCAACGGTCAGGAAAAAGTGGTTGATAAAATACTAAAAATCAACTTTCTATATATATATATATTAAAACGTGCCTATTAAATATTCATTAAAAAAAATTAAAATGGTTCGAAAATGAAATTGAAAAAAGAAAAAGAAAAAATAGATATATGTGTAGAGCTGTCGTGCAGAAACTAAAATGGCTTAGGCCATTTGGAAAGTCAGCCCAATCTTATACCTTCCATCAACTTTTAAATTTTTATTTTTATTTTTATTAAAAATATTTTAATTATTTTATAATAAATCCATAATAAATTTATAATAAACTCATAATAAATTATATAAATTTATAAATTTATAATAAACTCAGGATAGATTTTTTAAATTTAATATTTTTATAAAAAATTATAAATTTTAATAAATCTATAAATATTTTAAAAAATATAGTAAATTTATTTTTTTTGATATTTTTATAAAAACCTTAAAAAAAAGCACCCACGCATAGTGAAAAAGCCCAAAGTGAAGAGGAGAGCCCAAATGTCCACAAAGGGGGCATATGAGTATTTTTTAAGTTTGGAAAGAATCTAAGCTTTTATGTTATGTGAATGTCATTTTGCCTTTTGATATCAATACGTTGCATGAACTATTTTATTTTCTAAAATTATATTATTTTCTGTTAAAAAATATTATTTTATAAAATATTATTTAAAATAAATTCAATTCTTATATATATATTTTTAAAAATTTTACAATAAAAATATATTTATAATATTCTATAATTCGTTGCATGAACAACTTATAGATTAAACTTCCAATTAACATATCTATCATATTCGAGATGACTGTTATTCCTAATATTGAGGACGATATTATTATTGATCGTTCCTTATAAATTAGGGTACGAAGGTAAAGAAGACAATATATAAAGACGATTATAGTCATTCTCTGTATTTTTGGTGGTGATTTTTTTATATTTTTAAGGATGATTTTACGTATTCTTTATACTTTTTTTTAGTGTTGGGGTTTAAATGTTGCTAGTCAGCTTTGTGGTTTTGAATTTGTTTATTAAACATAAGGTGGGTATTTTTTCCACATAGCATAGTGGCTCCAAATTAATGTTCTTTGATGCTACTTCTGCTCAAGTGGAGGATAAAAATAAATCAATTTTTGAGTCTATAATGGTTGATTGTAGAACTCTACTTCAACAAAGACGAGATAATTCTCTTAAATGGATACTCACTATCTAGTTAGGACCTCCTTTTCTTATCTCATGCTAACTTTCAAATTTTGAATAATGTTCTTTTCTTTCGAGTTTAATGGTATCTTTCCATTACTAAAAAAAGTTATTTTTTTAGTAGAAGAATATGATTAGGCTTTTAATTAACTTGCCATTTTTGTTTACAATTGTATAAAAAAATGGGTGATTACACACATAAAAAAATTAAACTATAACTTGATTTTATGAAACTATAACAAATCATAAAAGAAACAAGTCCTAAATATGTGTTTACTTCTTACATAGAGAACAAATAACATGATCATTATAGCAAAAAAAATTAATTAATTAACATGAAAAGTTCAAGATATTCCAAATGTATTTCCATAACAACACAAAAGGAGAGTAATATTGAAAAACTAATTTATTAATTTAATGTATTCAATTGAGAGTTTCTAGTTATTGTGAATTTAACTCATAAATTTTAATTACATAAGTACAATAATAACATACACTAAATTTATGTATGTACCAAATGATTCATTTTGCTTAAATATCAAATAATACAATTCAAATCTCATTATTATTTACAAAGAAAATTACAAAACAACATATTAAGTATTTAAAAATTTTGACTTTCTTCTCAAATCTCGACCCATAATAAACAAATTATTTAGTAATTTACTATACATTCATATAAAGAAAAGAACAGGAAAAAAATTAAATAATTTAATTACCTATACTTGAAAGGAGTAATCTTGATAACAAGGCCAGGAAAAACATCATCTGGATCATGAATGTGAGGATTTTCTTCAACAATAAAAGGATCTCCACATTTTTCACTAATGGAATGCAAAGTTTCACCTTCTTTTACCACATAAATCTCATCACAAACCTTATTATTATTCACATTAATAATGCCCTTTTGCTGGTTCACCATAACCAAATCAGGCTCATCACTTTCACTAACTTCACAGCAACTGAAAACCAGTAGCGTTGCCATGAACAATGCACAGTACCAAGAAACCTTCTCTGCTATTATAGTTGATGAAGAAACACTCACCATTACCATATTGTTATTGACAACTGTAATGTTAGTTTTGGTTTAAATTCATAGTAATAAAAGCTTTTCCTTAAAGATTTGTAGAAGGGAGTTGAGAGGGTTACATTTTGAATATTCTCATACTGTTTTCAGCTGACACTTACCTACCTCACTGAAGGAATTAAAGAAAGAAAGAAAGAGTTGGTTAACTGCTTTTATTTTATGGGTTTGGTCCCTTATTCTCTCTTTTTAAAATTTTTTTTCTTATTTTTAATTTTTTTTTCAATTTTCAACTAATTTGATTTAATAACTTTGACCTCACATGTATCCTTTCATCACTTTTCTTGTTAACAGACAGGTAGGAGTTTGATGGTTTAGGTTTGGAATACTGTGAGTTTTTTGGACTTAGTTTATATATCTATAAATATTTTTTCCATAATGAGTGTGAGTTATTATTAAATTAAGATGCTTAAAGAATTTTCGATCAAATTAATTGAATTTATGGGGGTAAGTTTAATTAGATGAATTAAAATATTGGAAATTTTTTAAAATAAAAATATTTAAAATTGGTATTTTTTTTATTTTTATTAATTTAAACCAAGTTAAAGTTATCTCATATCTCATCATGCTCAACTAAATTAACAGGTTGACTCTCAAATTTAAATAAATAATTAATTCAAAATTCAATTGGATTTTGAGTTGCAATTCTATTTGCGAGGAAAATTAATATTGCATGTACGAGTATTTTTGCTTAACTTATATATATTTTTTGTTACCCACGTCAAGTTTTGTGTAAGAATGCCGTATAAGAATGAAATATATAGACCAAAGGATTATAAATTTTATAAAAAAAATTATAATATTTGCCTAATTACCCTTTTTCAAATATTTTTTAAGCATTAATTATTAATATTAGGAACATATAATAAATAAAGATAAATTTAAAATTTTATAATTAATATTACTTCAAATTTATAAAAGCGATACTTAAGTGAAACAAATTTTTTTTACTAAAATAATATTTGAAGTGGAATAGAAAAAGTAGTTAAAATAATTTTGATAGTTAAAAGTGTGTATTGCTCTTATTTAGATCTCATATTTAATTCTTGAGTATTTTCATCTAATGTGTAATTAATAAAAAAAATGGTGAGTGGTATGGATAACTTAAGAGTTATATTTAGTTTGAGGATTACATTTCAACAAAACTATATATACAAATTAAGTAGGTGAGGTATCAATATCATGTAATTTGAAAACTAAAGCCTTGTTTGGGAAAGTTGAAACTTTGAAATTTTTGAGAAGTTTATTATTCAGCATCCATTATATTCACGGCTTCTTTGGAATGAAATAATTTGAGATTAAGATTAAGTAGTGAATAAATGAAATTTAGAATTTTCTTGAATTAATATGGACAACTTGGGACTTAAGATGGCTTATATTTCTAAATTTTGGAAGAAATTAGTTAGTAATTTATCTATGTATTAAATAAGACTTTCTTAATTTTGGATAAGCATACTTAAAGTAAAAATCCAATTGATTTGATTAGAAAAGGGAAACAATAATTTATGTGACAAGATACAAATTCAGCGAATCATGGTATGTAGACTTGGGAAGATATTAACATATCATGAATTAGCAATAAAAGGTAAAACGTGGAGTTTATTGTATGCAAATATTTTTGCAATGTGTGAGATTTGAGAAAGTGTGGAACGTGGAGTTTATAGTATGCAATCTTTTCTTATATTTGTAAAAAGCTATTTTTACTCTTATATTTGTAAAAAGCTATTTTTACTGGTTAAACCCATTGTCTCAAACTACACAATGATAATTTTTACCGTTGCACCAAAACTCTTTTTACATTACGAATAGCAATAAATAAAAAAAATTAATACAATTATGTGAAATAAATAATTGAATTGTTTATCTCAAGATAAATAAAGGTAGTAAGTCTTCTAGTTCAAACTGCCATCGGTTGTATATTTTCGTTGAAGTGAAAAATAAATTATAAAAAAAACAATACAATTATGTATATATTTGATTAATTGGGCTCCTAAACAATCCTGAAAATTTAATTTTAGGCTAATTTTGACATTATTAGTTTAATCTCCTTAATCACCAATAATAATAAACTCCTGCTGGGAAAAACCAGCTTTGATTCACCAATCAATAGATGGTGAGACAATCCAGGTTGCAAAGATGAAAAACATTAGTGAGAATTTAGAAATTAACTAACATGCCAGAAGTAAAAGGAATTCATTATATTAAATTTAACTTGTAGTTTAACATCAATTACATGAATGCTCTTTTTTTTTTTGCACACTACAGCATTTCAAATGATTGTTAAAACCAATTTTTGACCCCTAGGTTGTCAAAAGCAAAAGATATAGCAACCACAGAGGGGTTCAACAATCCAGACACTCTTCTTTCATGTTTGCCAACTTCAAAAGCATGGCTTGCAAATAAAATTTCATGGCTTCATCAACAGATTTCTGATGTAATTAACAACTTCATCAACATCAACCGTCCAAGCAACTGCAATAGGCGAATACCCTGACCATGGGTTGCTTGAATTCCATCTACATCAAATCACAAAATAATAATCAGAGAATGTAAAAGAAAACAAATTAAAATGTTCGTTAAGAAGCATCCTAGTTTGAATGTACATTTTAAGTCCTTGGTCCATTAGCGTATGACCCATGCAGATGCCCTGTGTCTCGACTCTTACAACTCCCTTCTTGTATGTGAAAAGATCAGGGCGAACTAGAGCCACAAAACTGACAGGGTCATGAAGAAAAATGCCTGGAACAACAAATCAGAGTAATTATCAATCAAAAAGAGAACTTAAACCTCATGAAGCCAAGTTACAGACTGTTAAAAGTTAGAATTGGAAAATCACCATATACACCATCAGACTTCACATGCCAATCTCTGTAGAATTTGCACATATCGGATAGTATTTGAGCATGCTTCCCTTTTGATTGTCTCAGTTCAAGAAGATCATCATCTGCAATTTAAGAAATTATCGCACAATTAATGAACTATGCAGAAAAAGCTTGAGCTTGAAAAGATAAGTGAAGATACTGCTCTTCCACCTGTAAGTTTAACTTGGGTTGTGATATTTATTCCAACCACAACAATGTTTGCCCCGGATGTAAAGACGACATCTGCTGCTTCTGGGTCTCCATAAATCTGCAAGTCAGAGATGTGTTGGAATTGATGCAGATTTGTTGGTAAAGAAGTTGTACAAGTTAGCCAAACTTTACTTAGTATGCAATTCATTAATATGCAGAGGGCAAGGCAAAACATTGTAAGTACGATACTAGCTTGGAGGTCATCAACTCTTCTTTTACATAACAAATGCTCTTCCATAAAGGAACAAGCATTATCCACACTGACAAGGGTTTTTACCGCGTTTTAAGAGGCAAGAGGTTGAGAAATAAATTCACAACTACGACAAGATCCACTGTATAAAATGATTTCCAGAGCTTGTATTTTGCAAAAGTTATAGAGATAGCTACATTAGCACTTACATTTGCCTCAGAAGCAGGATTTACATTTCCCAGTGCGAAGAAAGCTCCTCCAAGTACAACAATTTTTTTCACCTTGCTTGCAAAGGAGGAATCCCTTTTTATTGCCTAGCATAACAAACATGACGGTTATAGGATCATTTTCTGGTATTTTCAAGGGGTAAAGCTAGAAAGAGTGACCGTTAAACATACCAAAGCCAAGTTGGTCAGTGGTCCTAGTGCAAGAATAGATACTTCACCAGGGAACTCAGAGACCTTATCAACTAAAAATTCAGAAGCAGTCTTCTCAATTTTTTTAGCTTTTGGAGGAGGCAGAAAAATGTTCCCCAATCCATCAGAACCATGAACAAAGTCAGCAATTCGTGGCCGTCCACCCTTTTATATAAAGAAAGCATGGTAAGGAAATATGAAAACAAATACTTGTGAGTTGGCAAGGTAACAGACAACAAACTATTATTCACAAGATGCAGGCTAAATTATTTTCCAAGATACGAATTTGATGCAACCAATGTAGGCTCAGCAAACTGGGTGTTAAAAAGTACACAAGTAGAAGAAAAATGTGCAAGTTGTACGCAGTATAGAGAATGAAAATGTCATCAAGTTACATGCCATAATAAGTTGCAGAAAAAATGTCAACCCATGAAGTCCAACAATATATATGAATGAACAACTCAAATACAATAACAAATTAAAAGTAAGAATTTTTATTAGAAAAGAACAACCTCATAACACTTTAATGTTTTCTCTACAGAAAACAGATCAAGCATTAAAGGATGTATCATATAAAGTCAAACTTCATTACAAAATCAATTGATAGACACAGAATAAGCCAATGATGCATTTAGATAGTTACCTTTAGAGGTTCAGGACTGCCTTCTGCCACTGGAACTCCGGGACATCCTGCTATCTCACACTGTCCTTTTGCACATTAAAAACAGGAATTGATCATGAACATGTTCCAAAAAATATGAAACACCTGGAAGATGGTAAAATAAATATCACATTATAGAAGATGAAACTAGCTAAACCAAGTACACATACCAGAAGCAAAGCATTACGAGTGGCATCTTCTGTATGAACATTACCAAATACTGTTGTCAAGCCTATGACATCCAACTCCGGAGATTGAAATGCCATTAATATTGCCATGCTATCATCTGCAGATCAATAATTGCAAAATATAAAGCCAATTCAACAATCCAGAAAAATATTACAGAATTTGAATACTTTCTCAATGTATGTCAACCGACAGAATGCCGCATTGTGAATGTGTCTCAAAAGTAGAATCAAATTCTTTCAGGCTATGCACAAAAAAAAAATTTCCTTTCAGGCATCCACAGTACATGCTCATACCCCCACATAAGGAAATGAAATTAGAAAAGCAAAAAATTAAAACTTTCAATTCCAACTCAACATCTGAGATAGACAAAAAAAAAGGTTTAAAGAAAAGGCAAAATTTAACCTTTGTTTCCCCATTTTACATCAAAAATTCAATCCCAAAAAAAATCAAAAGTTCAAAATTTCTTATGATTTATTTACTTTTCCACCTAGTTTACCAGCAACCAAACAAAGGTTAACTCAATTACACTCTTTTCTATAGAAATCCCAAATAAAAATATAATCATGAGAAAAAAAAAATAAAAACACGATTAGTTTAAAGACTAATTTTTTTTATCACCTCAGCATTATCACAATTCACCAAAAAATAAAAAATAAAAAAGCTTACCGATCCCAGGGTCAGTATCGATAATGAGCTTCTCAGGCAAAGAACCAGAACCAGGGCCAACAAAAACGGCATCGTTCTGAGGATGAGAATTCTCCATATTATTACTATTCACATTCATCTCCAACAAACAGAAACAAAGTTATAGAAGAATCGATTTGCTTCCTCCTTTAAACAATGAAATAACTAAGAAATCAACATTTATTTATAGATAAAAGTAAAAAACTCTAAAACTTTGAAGAGATTTTTGTCAGGTTACAGAAGCGATGACTTTGATGAAGCTAAGCTGCCTGTAAAACTGAAAGACTTCTTCTGGTTCTGGGTTTGGTGAGCCGATGTATAAATAGAAAAGCCAATGGAAAATTGACACGTGGTGTTATGCCTCTTTGGATCTGAATCTTCCTTTGTTTTCCAACTTTTGTCCTTTTGATTTGCGTCCTTTCTCAGAGCAAAAGGGCAATCATTTTTAGGCTTCTTACGGTAATTTAAATAATAAAATTGGAATGAAAATAAAATATTTATTTCTTAAAAATCAAATAGTTTGGTAACTCATTTTAATGGAGATTTGAAATAAAATACCTAAATTTAAATAAAATTAAAATATTTCAGAATTTTTATTGCTTGCTCACAAATTAATTTATTTACAAATTACTAATTAAGCTTAAATTGGGTTAATATCTCTTGCAAAAAATCTAGAATAAATATTCCAAATAATTAATAAAATAAGATTACACACTGAATGCTAAAAAAAGGTAATTGTATAATTGTAATTTATAAATTAATTTTCATTATATTGATTCTAATTTTGAATGTCCAATAAATATTTTTCATTCCATTTTCATGTTTTGCTTATCAGAGGATTTGCGTTCAATTTATATTCTTATAATTTCATTTCATTTGGAGAAATTTTCAATTCTATTCTCACATAATTAATAACCAAACAAGTTTCCAAATACAATTATGATTTAAGTAATTTCCTTTTTTTAATTATTTAAATTATTAGTTAAGAAGTATGTGATTAACACGTCTTCTTTTCTTTAATCATCTCATTAGGAGAGTAGTTAGTTAATTTAATAATTTATTGAAATTATTAGTTAATATAAGTTCTCGCGAATATATTAATTTATTAGTTAATTTATTAATTTATTGAAATTATTTTCTTTAATCTTCTATTTTTTTTTAAAAAAAAGAAAAATTTTAAATAAGTTCTCACGAATATACTCCTATCTCTATCATCCCATTGCCACATTAGTAATATTAATAATTACAAGAAAAAAAATGGTAATTTATTATTAAACATTTTTGTTTTTATTAGCCAACCAAAGTAAAAAAAAAAAATTCAATAGCAGCTTCCTATGACCGATGAAGATAAGGGACGACAAAAGAAAGTTATTAAAAGCTTTTGCTTATATATATATATAAGCATATATATAAACCCACTAGAGTTATTCCAGTGAATGATCTGTTGTTACTCCTACGAGAGGATAGGAGTTCGATCCTCAAAAATATATTTTCGAGAGTCGAGCTTTTAAAAAAATATTTAATATATGATAATTTTTATAATTAAAAATAATTTTACTATTAGAAAATTTAAATAAATTACGTTATCAATATTATTGTCTTTCTATTTATAAAAACTAACTAATATTTTTTTTTATTAATCATATAATTTTTTTTTGTCGCGAAGAAAATAGTTATAACATTCATCATTTTTATTGTTATTTTGAGGCTACATAGATTTGGATAAAAGTATATTACTGAGATGAGAATAAGAAGAATTTTTTAGATTATGGAGAAGTGGATATATCATATATTCTTTGTACAATCCTAAGAAATCAAGATAAAAGAAAATACATTTTTTTTTGTAATTAACTAATATCATGAGTATTATAAAATAATATAATTGAAATTTTTTTAAATGAAAATTAATATTCAATGAATATTCGTCGGAAGTTGATGTTATTGTCACCTTTCTCCGTCAAAATCTTTTTGCTTTTAGGACCATCAAAAATAACAAATCAATTCAAATTGTCTCTGTGTTTTATTATGTTTTCTGCCTTTCTGCTGTACAAAGATTCCGGAAACAACGGCCACCGTCGGAATCACGTGGACCATGTTTTATTATAGCACACTATGATACATACACGTGTATATATCCATATGATTAAGAAATTCAACTTATTTCATTTAATCATTTCACTTTCTAAATTTTTATTTTAACTATTTTATCCACTTCATTTTTTTATTTTTATCCTTATATTTATATTAATAAATAATAATTATTTTATTATTTTTATTTATATATTTTATAATAAATATATAAATTAGTAATTTAGTGTAAGTTAATGAATTTATATTTATAATTTTAAAAAATATAAATTTAAAATATTATATAATAAAATTAAAAAATTAAAGAGTAAATTAATTAAATACTATTAATTTAAGGAATTATATATATTTGGCCAAAAAAAAATTTTCCTTATTATATTTCTTGATTTAAAATGATTTCATATTTAAATATGTACCTTTAAATTGTCCTTAGTTAAAAAAAAAATCCATAACTTGATATTAATATTTTTTTTAAGTTGAGTTAAATTGTTTAAAAACTTATAAAAGCATAAAAATGATAAATAGTAAAATTTTTACGCTTAAAAATAAAAAAAAATACACTAAATACTATTATTTAATAAGAAAATTGGATATAATAATATATTATGTGTACCAGAGAGACATGACAAACAAAATACTACGTCACATATGTCAATATATTATTTGTTTGCTATGTACTTTCAACAATGAATGAAAAATAACTGTTCAATAGAAACACGAAAAGAAAAGTCTAAACTTTGACCAAAAACAAAATAAATTCAGTACAAGGAGAACTTTTCTAAATGAAAAAACGTTTATGTTTGTATCAATATATTATATACAAATATTGTGATGAATATTTAAATTATTGACTAAATAATAATTAAATATTTAATTTTTTTTATTATTATTTAAGTATTTTTTAATTAAAATAAAATAAAATAAATATAAATTTAATAGTAATTATAATCTTCATCAAATAATATTTTTTAATAAATATGAGGCTCAATATTTTTAATTTTTATTAAATAAAAATTAATATTTTAACATTATATATTTTATTATAACTTAATGTTATTTATTGTATATTGAAACTAGTATTATAAATTAGTATTACTATTATTATTATTATTATTATTTTATACTGTTATTATAAAATTTCTATTATTATTTTAGTATTATTATAATTATTATTATAATAATTAATTAATTAATTATGCAGTACCATCAAAAAAAGAAATAAAAAATAAAAAAATTATTAATTTATTAATTAATAAAAAATAAAAATAATTTGTTAATAAAAAATAGAAACAATTTCATAAATAGAAATATAAATTAATAAAAAATTATTAATTTATTAATATAAATTAATAAAATAATTTATTAATTTTTATTCAATAAAAACTAAAAAAGTAAATCTCATATTTATCAAAAAGAGTATTATTTAACGAAGATTATAGCTACTGTTAAATTTATATTTATTTAGCCCTATTTTGATAAAAGAAATACATAAATAGTCAAAAAAATTAAGTGTTTAATTACTAGTTGAGCTAAAATTTAAATGTTTATTTAAACATTTAGCCTATATTATATCATATAGGTTAAATACATATGTAGCTCTATAAACTTATCACCTTTAGTCAATTTGTCCCTTAATCTTTTAATTTAATGATATAACTTCCTAAACTCACATTTTCTTAACTTATGAACACAAGCTGACTGAATTATAACGAGTCATACCGAGTTACTGAAATATTTATTTGGCATAAAATATATAAATATAAGAGGTAAAATTATTAATATTCATTAATATAAGTGTCTATTAATAAAAAATAGATAAATACATAAAATAAAATGGTTAAAATAAAAATTTTAAAAATAAAGTGACTGAAGATAAGTTCAAAAACAATATATATATATTTGACCTATCACAAATAAACATAGCCAATTGGACGTCAACTTTCAATATTAAATTGATAATTTTTTAAAAAAACCTTAAAGAATTAAATAATTTTTTTAAAAAAAGAATATTGTACTAGAAAAAAGTCATAAATAAGAAATAAATATTTTTCCTACTTTTTTAATTTAAAATGCCAAAAAATAGCAAATTCAAAGTTGAGAGTGGTTCCAAGTTAAAGCACATGGGACACAACTGGAAAATAAATGTATTTGCCAGCCTACCATTGCCGAAGGTCAACAATGTCCCATTTAACCAATCAAATTCCATGTGCAGTGCAAATCTATTACTATATCATGTGCACTTGCCCTCGTTTCTCCACAAATTATAACTATCGCAAAAAAATATATTTAAAAATATGATAATTAAAATTAACTTGAAAAAGAAAATGAATTTTTTAAGACATTCCCAAAAAGAAATGTAGAACATAATTTGTGAATACGGCTGTACATCATGCCCGTGGCCCAAAAAATTCGGCCCGGCCCGAACCCATGCTAGGGTCGGATCACGGGTTTCAAAATTCAACCAGAGCTATGCTCGGATCGGGCCTCGAATTGGAATAAAAATTCTCGAAGATCAATAATAATTTTAGTTTATCATGGATAGGGATCCTATTGCTGACATAATAACCTCTATACGAAATGCTGACATGAATAGAAAAGAAACCGTTCGAATAACATCTATTAATATCACCGAAAATATTATTAAAATATTTTTACGAGAAGGTTTTTTTTGAAAATGTTAGAAAACATCAGGAAAGCAACAAAAAAAATTTTTGGTTTTAACCCTACAACATAGAAGGAAGAGGAAAGTAGCATATAAAACTAGTCTAAATTTAAAGCGGATCAGTCGACCGGGTCTACGAATCTATTCTAACTATAAAAAAATTCCTAAAATTTTGGGCGGGATGGGCATTGGAATTCTTTCCACTTCTCGGGGTATAATGACAGACCGAGACGCTCGACTAGAAAAAATCGGTGGAGAAATCTTATATTATATATGGTAATCTTTCTGATATCTATATTAATTTTTTATATTTTTTTAATATTTTTTTAAAATTTATATTTTTATAATTTATATTTTTAAAAAATTATATATAAATAATATATAATAATTTATATATTATTAGATATAATTTAGTATAATAAATTTTTAAAGTAATATTTATAAGTAAATTTTATTAAAATTTAAAAAAATTTCATTATTTTTAATTTTTAAAAAAATTGGGCCGGCCCAACCCGGCCGGGCCACGGGCTGCAAACTGCAGCCCAAAAAAATCATGCCGGGCTTCGGGCCGGGGTCAAACCCGGCCCGTGTACACCCCTATTTGTAAATGAAAGATCAATTTTTTTTCTCAAGTATTAATCCAGAGGGGAAAAATAACACTATATTGCCCCAGAAAACCATTGCAGAATTTCCATAAATATTTTAAAAAATAAGCATCATATTTAAAAGTGAAGGGAAAAAGCATTTAAGAACTAGACGAGCTGATGACTATTATATAATTAATTATCCCAAGCTGATGAGAGTTAACAGCAAAATTAAGGACAAATAAAATAAAATTTTGTAGATTCAACGTCCAAAAAGAACAGAGAACTGGCAACAGTCTTACGTTGTATAAATTTGGATTTCTATAGCCCCAATGAGTAAAGAGCTTAGCTCACAACAACAGGAAGAAACAAATAGGGCAGCTTTACATAAGGAAAATTAATAAAGAAATTGCAGCAGCAACCACTCCACTAAACTAATTTCAGGAGCTAATCAGGTTCTTTAGCAATCAGACAGGCTAAAAGACTCTTTAATATGTTTCATTTAATCTAATATTGACATCAGTTAAACCTAATGATTATAAAGTTTAATAGTATAACCGCAATAGCTTTCCCATCACTTTCCTATTTTTCTTTCAGATAATCCAAAAAAAATGCATCCATGCCTGTTTAGCTAACGCAAGTCAGGAACTTATAATTTGGTAAACATCTCATTAGCAGCATGAATTGCCCCTATATCACACAGCTCAAAAACAAAAAGTGGGCACCTGATGATAGATCGCCTGTCTAAACTTCCTGCTATGAAGTAATTGAGCAACTGATTTGAATAATTGTTTTACATTTTCACATTCTCACCCTTGGCTGCGCTTTAGATGGCAAAGAAAGGATCACATGCCTTGTTCCAACAAAAGCACACAAAATCTTGGCGATATCTTATCATTATCTCTCTTGGGCAAAAACTCCACCTGCAAAACCTGTATAATTAGACCATGTGAGACCGCAACATTTGAAAAAAGCCAGAGAGCATCATTTATAGCTGTGCGGCACAACATGCATCAAACTCTTAGGTTCAGTTACATCATTTTAAAATATTATAAATAAATAAGAAATAATCCAAATCTTGGTCAATTATTTACAGTTCATGCATGCTATAGTATCATTGCATGGATGAAAAATTCACCTGGACTTTATAGCCAAAAAACAGCTCATATCTAGCACCAACAGTAAATATCTCAATTAACTTCACGTGTTTTTAGGTTAGGGGGCGCTATTGCATTTGCTGGTGTCTTTGTTAGGTTACTCTTTGAATTTCCAGCAGCTTGTCCAAGAGAACTTTTAGCATTTCCCATCTCAGAAGCCAAGATTGACTTCTTTATCTGCCAAATCAATAGCAAAATGATTTTAAGAAAAAAAAAGGAACTGCAAAAGAACACGAGATTCAGAAATTTCATATTTTTTATAACCATAATCTCATCTCTATTTGCCTTGCAATCAAACATGTACTCACCAATGCATATGCTAAGCATAAATATATCACATATATAGATACAAATAAATGTACATGTACAGATGCATAAAAATCGAAATATAGACAGAAATGTCTGTATGGATAATAACATTATCATTATCTACATTATACAAGATGAAGAAAAGAGAAAAAAAACTTACAACTGCAAGGCGTTCCTTGTGGATATCACTTGTAAGCTGTATAACCGGCAAAGAAAAAAATTAATAAAAAGAAAAAAAGTTTAAATTTTTGCTTGTTTATCATAAGAATATTCAGTTCCCTTGGTGGAAGTCGAAGACACGATCTCTTGTCACACTTTCACTTCCAAAACAGCACAATACCAAGTAAGTTCTTACTTGTCTCCGGTAGGTTTTAATTTCATCACCGCTAAATCCTGGAAGTGTCATATTCCAATTTCTTTCTGTACCAAAATGTAAGAATATTATAAGATTAGCATAAATGTAAACAAAATGAAAACAGAAACTGTAGAGAACTCTTCCTGTATAACTAAAACTAACCAAGATGCAGAAGTATGTCTTTTGCTTCCAGCGTATCAGATTTTCTATGCTTAGCTAAGGAGCAACCAAATGTTGTGATCTGCCAAAACAAAAGATAAGTGATCCTTTAGGAATAATCTGAAAAATGAAAAGAGAACAGATTGATCAAAATTATAGAGGTCAGTACAAGGACTGTTAAGAACAATGAAATCCAGTCAATCAACCTGAATTCACCACCATTATTTGGAATTCCTTTAATTCCTACTTAGGAATTCAAAGATTTTCATAATCCACAAGTGTTTGCATTAATGTCCTTAAAAAAGTTGTTTGGAGAGGGGTTGCTCTGCTCTATTCCCCCTTTTTAACTAAAAATTCCCATTTATTGAATCGATCAACAAATTGAATTTAGTTTTAGTTTTTCTTTAGCCTTTTAAGTTCTTTCTACCTTAACTATAGTGAGGTCAGATAAACCCCAATAAATTAATATTCAAGATGAAACTGAATATATCATTTAGAAAACCAGGCAAGTCCAGCTTCATCACTTGGATTATCTACGGCAACACATGGAACACTTGGACGAACAAAAACTATAAATCCTACTTAAGTTGGTAATGAGGGAAAATCACCAACAAAACTGAACATGCCAAGAAGGCCTCTTGGTGCTAGTTCAAACATACATATCCGGCCCTGCACATGAGATCGATGTGATAGAAAGAGAAAGAGAGCACAACCATTCAACTGCAACTACTCACCGACTCTACAAATTCATCAGCTATATCCGCAAGAATGTCTTCAACTTCAGGATCCAGTTTCTCAGATGGATCAATCTATCCAAGAAGTAAGAAGAATAACATTAACAAGAGAAATAAATCTTGTGAAATCACAGATAAATTCCATATGAAAGCAAAATATTAACAGTAAAGTTGTATAAAAAACAAAATAATTTTGGAGTCTGAGACATGGCAAATTAGGCAATGCCTAGGTGCAACAGCAAACTTTTATAACAAAATGTTTAGCTAGAATACTCCACTCTCACGTTAAATACCGAGTTCTTTTATCATGTTCCTAACAACAGTCACATTCTTTGTGTAACTCCATATTTAGGAATATAGGCTTACTGTCATTTGAGAGTTTCCTTATAAAGTATATTATTTCCTAACAAGTGATGGTTTAGAATTTTCCATGTTCAGCTTTTCTAATCCTTATAGGACAAGGTATAGTCATCAGGCCTCTATGAATATTTATCTCATATGTGATGTTTTGGAGATTTTGTTAAACGGAATTAAGAATATTTCTTTTCAAAGACCAGCATGCCTAGTTTTTCCCACTCCTTTCTGTTCTCTCAGCGGCCTTCTTTCCACTGCTATTAGGAAACCTGGTCCTAAAGTAAAGTTCAAATTACTCTCAACAATCACTAATTTCTCTACTTCTCTTACTATATAATCAGCTCTAATTCAAATTCTTCACTCTGATTTCCCTTTTTTTTTAAAAAAAAAATCTTGCACCTAAATCTCATTAATAGTCAGACTTTTGAGTTTGTCAAGTATTAGGGTGATTCTGTTTACCAACACTTGTACTAATTCAAAAGGCTCTTCATTACACTTGTGCAGTTGGATTCTGGGGCAGCAAAATGTAGTTCTTATTTTCACTTATCACCGAAAAGAAAAGGCTGTGGAATAATTGTCTATTTAAACAATGGCATCATTCTGCTCATTTCCATTAATGTCAGAACTCATCTACATACAACAATTAGACACATTTGAAAATCTCCACTTCCCATTATGTTTGACAAGAAAAAGCATTGTCAACATGATGGGATGATAAAATTGAAACTTCTAACTTCATCACATGAAAAACACTAGTAATGTGAAACTCTAACATTGTAATACCCCGTAAATGACTTTAAGTTTGGGATCAAACTAAATCAACTTGGCAGAAGCAATTTGAATTCTTTTTAAGTTGAAATCTGTTAAGAGGACCAAGCGTGTTCACCTGGCTAACTAGTTCATGGATACTTCTTTTGCTGAGAATCCGGTTGCTTGATTCATCACTTTCTGCATTAGCTGTCTTACTCTGGGTCCCAGGCTGTACCATTGCTAAGGAAGACGGCCTTAGGTTTGCTTGAGCTTGAAGGCCAAGCTGTTGAGTAATGGACCGTGAAATCCTTGGTGGTGGATATTGTTGCCCATATTCTTGTAGCTGATGGGATGGTAAAGGCTGCTGTGGTTGTGCAGATGAGACTTGCTGCTGCTGTGAAGTTGCAGGTGAGGAATGATGTTGCTGCAGAAAATGTGACCTTTGTTGCAAGGATGGGGAATTTATCTGTGCTCTATATGAAGGGGAAGGCAATGGAGGCCTGCTTTGAGATCCAGATGGCAACCATGGCTGAGTAGGGGACTGCATATTTTGGGATGTGTTTGGTGCTGGAAATCCAGAAGGAACTGCAGAAGAGGGTCTCATAAAATGCCCTTGGAAATTCTGAAGAGAGAAAACAAATTAGTAGCCATTAAAGAAAAGGTAAAAACCCCAACTTCTGTCCTTTCCTTTTTTTTTTAGTAAAGCACAATTGGACAAGATATGGTGCTGCAAGAATCATAAAATCAATCAGTAGATAAGATGCATTGCAATCACTATTGAAGTGAACTGCAACAAGGATGTTTTCATCTATTCAGAAGCTCCCAAGACAACTCTAATGTAAAGTAGACTTTAAATCAATAAAAAGCAAAGCTCTTGATTAAAGCTAGCATCTTTAGCACTAAAAGTCACATCATTGATGATTTTATGCCCATTTTAAACCAACATCAATCATTGCTAACAGGGTATATATAAGAACTAGCAAATTTGAAGATAAGAATCCAAACAGCAGCGAAACAACAACAAACTTGTAGCATTAAGGAATAAATTTCAATCTCAATGTTTTGTATATGACCCATGAAACTCAACTACAGAACTGCAAAACCAAATGCAAGTGCCAAAATATTTAAATATCATTTAATAATGCCAAGTTGAGGCTCCATGCATGTGGTTATAAAGAACTACCTAAGGAGTAAATCCACAGACCAAAGCCAAATTCAGATAGCAACTTTGATAATGCATTTGAAAACTCATCCCAGATAAAAGAACATCTGCCTCATTCTTTTGGAACTTCTCTTGATATTAAGATCAAAAGCATCATTTTCTAATCAACACTCATAGAGTCACTTCTTAAATTTAATGACAAACTTTTAACAATAAACCAAATGCAAAAAACAAAAGGCTATTATATTTTACATAAAAAAATTAACTACATTTAGAACCGCCATTCAACACAATATTGAGGATGAAAAGAGGAAAAAATTCACCCAACCGGGCACTAACTTGGGCGCTAGGGGACTGGTTATTCGGGGAAGAAGTTGGTGGTCTAACAGGTCTCTGTTGATGATGTGCAGGAATCCCACCTGGCCGAATATGAGAACTTGAACTCATTGATCCTACCATGCCCATTCCCTGCATCCCCGGCCTCAACTACAGAGCTCAAATGATAAAACAATAAACTAACCAACCAACCACAAAAAGAAAGTTAAAACTTTACATACACTAACGAATTAAGCCAGGTAAACTTAAAAAATTAGAATTTTCAATTTATTATTTTAAAACAAGAAAAAGTGAGAGGGAGAGCCTCACCTGTAAATTGTTAGTATTAGCCACGGATTCAGGTACATTGATTCCAGTGCGACTCAAACCACCAAACGACTGACTAAAAGAAGACGACAGAGCTGCCGGAGAAGGGCTAGGGCGAGGCGCGGGAACACCAATAGCAACGCCGCCCCTTTGTTGCGGCGCAGAAATGGAAGGCGAAGCAGGGGAAGAAGGAGGAGGGGCGGAGGAAGCTGGAAGAGGGGACGGAGAAGAAATCGGCGAGAACTGAGAAAAATGGGAATGCGGGCGAGGATGATTCCATTGTGTTCTAAGAAATGCTTGAGGCCTCGTAGCCGTGTGGGATTGAGATTGGGGCTGAGAAAGAGATTTAAGGTTAATAGGTCTCACTGACTGGTTAGAATTAGGATTAGGGTTAGGGTTAGGGTTAGCAGCGGAAGCGGAGGATGTAGCAGATGAAGAAGAATAAGAAGAAGAAGTTATAGGTCGTGGTGGTGGTTGTGATGTTGTTGATGGTGGAAGTGCGACTGCTGGCTTTTGCTGTGGTGGCTGTCCTGTTGGTGGTTCAGTAGACTGTGAAGGGGCGGCTGTGGTTGTGACGGCGGAGGAGGAGGTGGTCGCGGTGGCGGAAGGAGTAGGAACAGAGGAGGTAGTGGGGGTTTGTTGGTCCATGAAAATTTGTGTTAGTGGAGGGAAATTCGGGTAAGGAATAAGGAGTTTGTAGTGTAGTTAACATAATTCTGATTTTAGGTTAAAAGGTCATTATACTGTACTGTATTTGGAATTTTTAACCTTTCTGGCGTTTGAGCCCAGATGATAACCTGTTGACGTGAGGGCAAAGTGGTCATATTGCATTTTTTCTTATAAAATTATACTTTATAATAATAGATTAAGTGACAAAAAAAAATTTGAAATCAATCTTTTTTAAAATTTATTATATATATGTATATGTTAATGTGTCTGACTTAATAATAATATAAAACAAAAAATATCTTAAGTACTTTATGTTGTTATATTCACTCTTATATGTTTTTACAATACATTAAAGAAAATAAATAGTTAAAAAGTGATAAATTAGAACATTTTTAAAGTAAATATGCTTGAAAATGCTACATACACACACACACACACACTTCTACCATAATTTTCAGCAAATCATTAAATATATAATTTCTAAATGTTAAGAATTATACATTCAAATTAGACATATTTTACACATCAAAATATAATCTAATTATAAATATATATATATATTTCAATAATAAATTTATAATCGATTCCTCATCTATATATCTTACCATTATAAATGCCGATAAAAATAACAAAATTGAGATTTTCATTATTATGATGGAACCTAATACATCAAGTTATATAGGGTTGATCCAATTTGGCTAGTTACTCTAGAAAAAAAAATACAAGGGTGAACAAGCCTCTTAGTACTTGATTAAACAGTATCAAGAATTGAGGATCCAATTATACATAAAAAGTACTAAGAAATGATCCTCTCTTCAAGAAACTAAAGACTCATTTCTTGTTGCTGCATTTTTATCAATAAGAACTTGGTATTCTCCATTAGAATTTCCATCTTCTACAGCAGGTTTAGAAGCTGAATCCTTCTCACTATTGTTAAAGAAACCAATAATTTCTTTAGCAAGACGAAAAAGAAACAACTTTTTCTTTAAAATTTGAGAAAAAAAAATTAAACTTCAAGATTTCATTTAAAGGTAAAAAATTGAAGCTAACATGACAGTAATCGAAGCTTACGTTGAATAAATTATTAGTCCAACTGTTACGACTGCAAAAGCAAGAAAGTATAGCCAATCAACCTGCACCTGAAGCCAGTCATCAGTGATTCCCTTATACTATGGTCCAATTTGAGTACGAAAATAGAACTAGCTCTAGCTCAAATCTGAGTTCAAGTAGCTCATACATTTCTAGTTATGTTTTTTTTTTTTTTTATAGTAAAGGTGGACGGAACCACCACAAATATTATTGATTAAATAAAAGTATGGAAAAACCATACAAATATCTATACAAACCCTTATAAAAAGGGCAGCAACAAACTATAGATAATCTAAATGTAACGAAAGTAGGGCGAACCCATATTATCCCACAAAAAGATGTCCTTCAAAGATTTAGGTAAAGAAGTAAAAGGCAAAAAAATTATAATCAGTAGAATTAAATCTACTCAAGAGAGCGATGAAATTGGCAGCTTGATTCCCTTCGCGAAAGGTATAAGTGATGTCAGCAGATATAAGAGAGATGAGACTTTGGATATCCTTAACCAGTGAGTTTGCAATATTTGGCGAAAGAATTGTATCAACAGCAGATTTCGAATCACTTTCAATAATGAAAGACGACTTCTGGAGATGAAAACAGCAGTGTAAACTGTGAAGGATAGCAAGCAATTCCGCTTCTAGAGGGGAAGAAGCGCTGATAGAGAAACCAATGCCAGAGACAAAATTACCTGTATGGTCCCGCAAGCATGCCCCACCAGCTGCTCTGTTTTGCGTGTATGATGCATCTACATTCAGCTTGAGTTTACCAGTCGGCGGTTTGCTCCACTGTACCAAAATTGGTTTAAGTTTTGCCTTGCCAAAACTTTCGGGAAGAAGACTACTGAAGTAAGAAAATGGTTTGGCGAATGATTTATAAGAGTGTGCAATGCCCCAATTCAGTACCTGCTGGTGATAGAAGAGGATGTGAAAAACAACTGCCCACTTATCAGATACTCGGATAGAGAGATTGAAGATTGTGGCTCCACCCAACTGTAAATATGTTAAAACACTCCCGTTACAGAAAAATTATATAATATAACCGTGATTTCATCCAATTAGTTTTAGGACTAATTTCAACACAGAACATGGCCTTTGCTATGCTTATTCAACTATATCTTTGTATCAACAATATGTATTTAAATAGTTTTTCTTTGCATGGAATATTATATAGAGGAAATCTGTAATTTTTTGCAATGAGAAAAGCAATTTGGAAATGCTACAACAGGAATACCTTTAGAACAAAAGGGGCAATGGTATAGAACATAAATTGTGACACAGCATAACCTGCCATAGCTAATATCTGCAAATAAATAAGTAAATGTGAGTTCCATAAAGTAACCAATTCATGCATTTCTACACATCAGTCATATTGGTGTTGCCAGAAATCTATAATAAAAGATTATATAATAATATTATCACTTACAGTATCTGCAGACCAGTTGACTGATTCAAGACTCTTCAGCTCCAAAATAGATCTAAAAAAAGGTTATGGAACTTGAGCAAGATTACATTCAACTTGAAGGAAAGTTTCACATATTCACAACTTATAAGAAGCAATTGAAAATTTAAATATCTAGTATTTGTTACCCCTGAAAAAGGATACAATTGAACAACACTCACGAGCAACCCATATAAACCAATCATGGACACAACTTCAATGCGATCTTTTTTCTTAACACAGAATTCCTGTGCAGGAAATAATAAGAAGAGAGAACTGTGGCTTCCGTGGTTTCAACTTTGCGTATCAAAGTTTTGTTGTCAGTAAGAAAATTTGAACATCATATAGCAAAGATAGAGTTGATCAATAGGATTTGATCATATCACCTACCTCACCAACATTGCTAAAGGAGAAAAAGAGTGTCCCAGCAATAACAAGTGAGTCACCCAAAAGAGGCTTTGTACTATCTAAAAAATACTAATATGTGATTGTTGAAACTAAATCATTCAAAAATAGAAAATAATGCAGAAAATTAAGCATTAGCTCATAGCCATAAGTGTGTGAACATGAGAGAGATAGAGTAGTTCAAAGAGAAGTAAAAAATGTTCACCTCCACCACCCACCCCCGTGTCGGAAAGGAAAACCAAACCAAGCCCCAGAACACAGATGATTGCACCAAATAACAGCCATATCGAATAGCGAGTTCCGAGGAAGAACCAAGTGAGAACTATAACCCAAGCTATTGTGAAGCAGTCCAGTAATGTCACACTAGTAATTGATGAGTACTGGAATGCTTTATTAACTACATGAAAACATCAACAAGGTCATGTTTATCTTATAAATTCACAGAAACAGTCATAAATTTCTTGGTTTCTAACCAGAAATTGTCAATTTGCCGTTCATGAGCACCGTCTATCAAAGTTCAATTTTTATTTTATATACAAGTAATATCAATAACAATTTGCTAAGTATTCATAACAAATGCTGAAATATTTCCCCAAAGTGTTTGAAATATATCCTCAATTCTACATCATATGAAAAGATGAGAAATTTCCCAACATCAAACTTATACATAATGAAGCTTAGGCTAATTTCAGAGAGCTAACTACTTACCAAGATAATTGCCTTGAACATCAACAAATCCTAAAAGGAGATACCAATACCAAGCAATCTGCATAACCCAACTTATTAAATTTAAAAATTAACAAAACCATTAAAGCAAATTAAAGAAAAATAAAGAAAGAAATGACAAAAAGAAATAGAAATACCCTTAGTTTTTGGCGTCTATAAAGCAAAATGGCCCCATAAACCAAAGCTAAAGCAAAATAAGGAAGATTGAGTAATGGGTGCATCAACACCTAGAAAAAAAAAAAACCCCACAAAAACATAAATAAAAAAGTTTTTTTTTGTTTGCAATTCAAAGGCATACCAAAAAAAGGGTTTATCAACATGGGTACCAAGATTAGCAATTAAAGAAGATGTGAAGCTGGAGAGTGCAAGAACAAAAGAAACAAGCTAACCCAAGAAAAGCAAGAACAGGATTCTCAGAATAGCTTGGTTTCTCTACTAGCTACTGTTGCTGTTCATTCCACACAAATTCATTGTTTGAAGCAAAACAAAATTAGAGGCTAAACACAACAAAACAAAGATATGCCCAAAGAGTCAGATTTTCTATGACTGTTTATCAGATTGATGAATCAAAGAACAAATTCATATTTCTTGGAATTAATAATTTATTATATGATCATCATATAATCGGTTAGTTACTGTATATGATTTTAGAGAACTGTAGGCCTAGCTACCATTCTTTAGTTTAGCTGGGACAGACAGAAAACCATTTAATTATTGTCTATTTTAATCTCAAGAAATCAAACTCTGTAAAAAGCAAATCTTGCGATGTTGATGATTAAACTTAAATAATGACACCCTCATTTATTCTATAATATATTAATCCTCCCCACATGTTCATTGCCAAAAACAATGATCAACGGTGTCTGTTTTGCAGCTACGAAGCAGTGCGGGTCTCTTGATGGACATTGGTTGAAAATCTGTGAACTCATAAATGTATAGATATTCCCGCAATCATGAAAAACAATATAATTATTTTCTCCACTTTTTTCTGAAAATATTTTAAAAACAAGCTAAAATATAATTATGAAATAAACTAACAATTAAATGTAATCGAAATAATAACCTACATGTACAAAATCACATAATTTCAGTTGACGAACTAAAAAAATGAGAGGCGAATCCAGGATTACACCATGAGAAGATCAAAATCAATACAAAATTTTATTAATTTTTCATAATTTTTTTTTAAAATTTCACGAAATATTTCAGCCAATGTAATAAAATATATTATATTTTTTACTAAACTGTTTTTTTTTGTTATTCATATAATTACATATAGTTTTTATTGACCAGGAGAAGATATATGATAGAGTTTCTAGAGAAATTATCATTAGTGGATACTAGAACGTAGGAAAATTTCTATAAGATATATTCAAATCTTGAAAGATATGTATGATGAAATTATCATTAGTGTCCGCACTGTTAGAGAGGATACTAAAATTTTTTTTTTGTTTCTATTGAGTTACATTAAGATTTAGTTTTGGGCTCGTATCTATTGACTTTGATTATGGATGAGCTAACAAGACATATACAAGATGACATTCTTTAGTGTATGATGTTTGAAAATAATGTTGTGTTGATAGATGAGACCCAAGTAAATATTAGTTAAAAGTTGGAGTTATAGAGAAGTATTTTGGAATCAAAGGGTTTTAAACTTAATAGAACTACGACTGAATATATACCATGTAGATTTAACAACGCGAATAAAGAAGGAGGCGGAGTTATTTTAGACGGAGTAGCAGTACCTCATAATACTCATTTTAAATACATTGATTTTATTATTCAAGCGGATGGTAATTGTGAAGAAGATGTAAGTCACATGATTAAAGCTTGTTAGATAAAGTGGATAACTGTCACAGAAGTATTATGTGACTGAAAAATACTAGTTAAATTAAAAAAAATTGTCATACTGTCTTACGGTCTGCTATGACGTATGATAGTGAGTGTTGGGCTGTGAAAGGCAAAACGTGAGTAAGATGCATGTTAAAAATATGAGAATGATAAGATAAATGTGTGGACACATTAGAATGGATAGAATTAGGAACGAGAGCATTAGAAAAAAAAGTAGAGGTAACACCCATCGAGAATAAGATAAGAGAGTATAGATTGAAATAATTTGGTCATATGAAACGTATACTTAGAGATGCACCGGTCAGAAAAACTGAATTAGTTAAAGTATAAATATCTAAGAGAGACAGTGGTATACCTAAATTAATTTAGATAAAAGTAATATAAAATGATCATGCTATTTTAAATTTATCAAAAAACCCTAAATCGAAACGGGTGAAAAAGAAGAATTTATATAGCTGACTCTAATTAATTTGAGATTAAAACTTTATTGTTGCCGTTGCTTAAAAATATCAATCAACCTTATAAAATTAATTAAAAAGTCACATTTAAATAATTAATTATAATATCTAAATATGTATAATTTAAAGAAAAATGACCGAAGCAATGATCTATCCATGTTGTTGGGAAAGAGCACAGTTGTCCCTACATTTTTAAAAAATATATAAATATATATATTTATTAAAATTTTTAAAACCTTTTGTTATCCCCTTTAAAATTTTAAATTCTCTCCCAACATAAGAAGAAAAAATAAATAAATTTCAAAGTTTTTAATAAATTAATTTAATTTCATCTAATCAAATTAAGAGATTAAAAATCAATTGAACAATAAAAAATAAGAAAATTGAAAAAAAAAACACAAAGTTAAGATCTTTACTTTTTACTTTATTTTTATTTTTTAATTTCTTCTCCTTACTTTAAATTTTTATTTTATTATTTATAGTTCTAATATTCTTTGATATTTTTGCATTAATTATTTTTGTTAAAAAATTATTTTTCATATTTTCTTTGCAAATCAAAATGGCTTACTGATAAATGTACACAAGGGATTTAAAAAAAGAAAACAACCCCCCCCCCCCCCCCCCCCCCCCCCCCCCCTACAATTAAGTCCTTGCTTTGCCTCTGGAGGGAAGTCAACTTGTTATATAAGAACTTAACATTAAAAAAATTGTTTCAAATGGAGATGTAGATAATTTAATAAGTTTTTAGCAAATTTTTTATTAAAATTTTTAAAGAAAAAATAAAAATAAATCAAAGCAATTCATTTAATAATGATAGACACATCGATTATTATCGACTTTTTTTAATACTTTCAATTTTTTTTTCTCTTTAAGAATTGTTTTCATATCTGATAAAAATAAATAGAGGAAAAAAAAAGAACGGTAGATGGAATGAGAAGAAAAGTGAAAGAATGAAATTTTTTTTTAATTTGTTTAATTTACAATGTGTGATCGCTATAATTGTGGTAACTGGATGAATTCCTCAAATATAAAATTTCTATTTTATTATTTTTGTTCTTTTATTTTAATTTATTTTTTATTAAGTTATAATTTTTAGAATTAAGAAGATAAAGACCTATTTACTTAAAATATATATATATATATATAATAAAGGTTCTTTTTGCATTTCAATTTGATAGTTTCACTTATTATTTTGCAATAATTAATATGGTTTACAAACTTATTAAAATACTAAGTTGGAGGCAATTAAAAAGCTTGTTTGATTGTCTTCAAATCCAAGTGCAAGTTAAACCTGAAATATGGTTAAATAAAAATAAACAATCTTGAATAATAGAGGCAAAATCTGAAATATAACCCTAATCTTTTTACTATTTGTAATATGTTCGAGTCGAATTCGGATACACGCTTTTGGATACCCATTACCTAAATTCGATTAGATATTAATTATTTTTTATTAAAATTTTAATTATAAATTTACTTTATTTTATTTTAATTATAAAATTATATGGTATAAAATTATTTTTAATAAAATTATGTCAATATTAAATTTTTATTTATAAATATTTAATTAAAAAATTATAATTTTTATTTTAAATTTTATAATATTTTTAAATTTTTATATTTAAATGGGTAATTAAATGGGTTCGAAATGGATATATGTATAACTATAATTGGAATTAAATAAATTCAAAAAATTTTAAAATTAAATGAATTTGATTTCAGATATGGTAATTTTTATAAATATCCTACGTGTTGTCAACAGTAAGCTTAAACAATCTCTTGACTATCTAATTCAACATTAACATTTCTCCGTCCTTGGGTCTCAAAGTCCAATTATTTCTGCATATTTCTGTCGAAGAATTCCTTCAAAACTCGACGACAGGCCCAACAAGACCAATTTCTTTAAAAATTATATATTATTTTTAATATAAAATAATATGAATAGTATTTGTATATTTAATAACATTATAGATAATGGATAATAATATTATATCGATAATAATATTATATATATATATGTATATGTGTAATTTTTTTGGATTAATTAAATTAATAGTCTCTAATCTTTTATATTATCCCATTAAAATTTTTAAATTTCATTTTATAAATATAAAATTTTTAATTTTTTAATTTTTTCTTAATAAAATTCTATGATTTATATAAATTAAAATATAATATAATATTAAAATATCGTCACGTGATAAAAAATATAAAAAAATTTAATTTTATCTCATTTAATATTTTTTTTATATAAAAATTAACGATATAATATGTGATTTTAGATCTACTAAAAATGTAATTTTAATTTTACTAAAAAAATTAGCTAAGAATTAAAATAAAATTGAATATTGCTGAGAATCAATATAAAATTGAATTTCATTTTTATCATATGGTAATATGTGATTATTACATCACATTTTAGTTATAAAAAAATAATTTTAAAAATTTTATAGAGATAAAATAAAAAATTTGATGAATTTATTTTTATAAAATAAAATTTAAAAATTTTATCTTTATAAAATAAAATTTTACATATTTTAATGGAAATAAGTGCCACTAATATAATTACCCCCAATTTTCTTTTCAAGAACACTAACGTTAGTACCAGAGAGAGAGAGAGAGAGAGAGAGAGAGTGAACATCGTAGTATACGTGGCTGGTAGAATAGTCGTTTCAATACATAACGATTTGTCGTTTCACTTTCATATCTGCTAACTATGCTTTATGACGTGTAAGAAGAATTGTTCGGTTAGGCAATCTTCTGAATTTAATCTATAAGTTTTTAGTTTACTGTTTTATACTTTCTATTGGTGAATAAATTAGATAAAATGTGATTCATTAATTAAGATAAGATCCTATTAAATATTTAATATATGAAACAGAATTAGTCATATCTAATTTCTAATTTATTCATATCAAATTACTGTTTAATAATTCATATCCATAATAGGTTGTCCTCCATATATAAATAAAAGAAAATTAAGAAGTAAATTAATACTTCATTCTTCGAAAAATTATATATACACTTTCTTTTTGTCATGTATGTTAAATTATAATTCACTAATTATTTTAATAAATTAGTTAATTTGTTAAATTTTTACCGTATATAACATTAGTTACTAAAATTACTCAAATTTTATAACAAAGTAAATGTGTAATAAAAAAAATACATGTAATTTTACATTTTGAAAAAAATTAATCATTATTTTTGAATTTTCTGAAATACAAAATGTATTAATTCGGAATAGATGGAGTAAAATTAAATATATATATATATCTACTTTATTTATAAAAGTAAATATTTAAAAATTAAAAATGGCAGGTATATGGACAACACTTTTATTTCATGTATTTTTTTTTAGTCCTAAAATTTCATATACATCCCACATTCCTACTTGGTGGTCCAAAATTCAACTTGGAGATTTACAATTGATAAGGACAATATCTTATTCAAAGTTTATATCAATCATTATCCACTGCTGGAAATGATTCACCAAAACGTCACCAAAATGATAATAATTATCAATTTCTTATTATATATTTTTAATTAATATTATAACATAATTAGATGAATTAATAAATTATAAACCCGTTCACTATTTAATAAAAAAAAGGCGCATTCATAAATCATTCATGAAAACCTGCTTGCTAATGATGGGTTTAGATATTATCATTATTGTTTAACAGTGTTCTTTTTTTATATCAAATTCAAATTCTGCATGAAACACAGGAAACAAATAATTTAAATTGTAAATTGCATTTAATAAATCTATTAAGTTATAAATTAAATTTATGAATTATAAAAATTAAGTTCAATAAATCAGACAGTTGAATATGTGACCTTCCATGGTCTCAATTTGATTTTTATTGCTTTACCAAAACTTCATTAGCAGGTAACATAAAATATTGAAAAGACAAAAAAAAAAAAGAAAAAGGAGAGCATACCGAGAGAGATATTCTTTTAATAAAATAAAAAGTATGAATATTTTAAAATTAATATTAAAATAAATCACAGTTAGACATATGAATATTATCTCAATTTCAAAATTAGATTCTATTGTGGCAAATAATAATGACCTTTTATTTTTTTTAGATTTTTTTTACAAATTCAATATAATGAATTTGTTTGAATATCAAAATAAATGTAAATTCGATGTTAAAATTAAAAATTAGAATTCTAATTGATCTATCAATCAAATAATAAACTAAAAAAAATAACAATCATTATATAAAAAATTAAAAAATAATAATTGAAAGATCTGAACTCTAAATTCAATTTGAATTGAGCCCAAGTTGAATAAAAATTTATATCAATTCAGCTCATAAATAATATATCTTAAATTTAAGATTGAACTCGATTTAATTAAGTTTAACAAACTTATTTTAATTTTAATTTTAATTTATATTTTCTATATTTATAGAGTATAAATATTAAAATTAATAATATATTTATAAAAAATAAATAATATGATTATATTTATATTATAAAAAACATAATCTTGTAAAACTATAATTTTATTTCCTATTATAAATTACTAAACTATTAATAATTCATTTACTAATATATATTGTATTAACAAAAATCTCACTTACTATTAAACAATATATTCATAATTTAAAAATAAAATATATAAATAAAATTTCAAATAAAATTTAGTGAATTAAATTATTATGTGATATTAAAATTATTTATTTTATATTATATAAATTATTTATAACATATAGCATATAGTTATAAATTAATTAAATTAAATTAATTAGTTAAATAATTAATATATTTAAAAATATAATTTAATATATGAATTAAATTATTATAATATAACATAATAAATATGTTAACTTGTGAATTTAATTAATAAATCTTTTAAATGAATCAGTTTATTAGTCTAATGAGTAATTATTTTTTAATTTAGACTAATTTATTTAATAAATAAATAGTTTAAATTTTAAATCTAAATAAATTTTTATTAAATTAAAATTTAAATAAATATCGAGTAATTTAATTTATTTATTATCCTAGTTAGAGAGAGAGAATTTGGGAAAAACAAAGGAAGGGGGATAATAATTTTATCTACAGCATTTATTTTGTTAAATAAATAGAAACATTATAAAATGATTACAAATTAGAAAAAAAGGATCAAAACGAAATAAAATCTTGGCCCTAGTATTGCCTAGACAAAAATTGACTTGAAATTGTAAATATAGCTAAGCACACAAACAACGAATCATCACCATATACGCATCGTATCGTACATAAATAGATAACACTCACCTATTTTTTCAACAATACCACTTCCATTTAAATTAAAAATAAAATGACATAAAACAAACAACAGAACGGCCACCAACAACAACCCCGGTCCACCGCCGCAAACCACTCACTCTGGAAAAAATCAAACATAATTAAAAAAAATTTAAATTTTATTGAAATATATTTAATTTTTATTAATTTTTTTTATAATTATTTCATAATATATAGTTTTTTATCAATTATTTTATAAAAATAATTATAAAAAATCCTAATAAATAAAAACAAAATATATTTTAATAAAAATTAAAAATTTTAAAAATTATTTTTATATTACTAAATAAAAAAATAATTACATAGCATATATATAAAATAATAAAACTCGTACAATTATAGCATTATTTCATGTGAGATAAAAAAAAATGTATCATAAAAATCATTTAGATTTGAATATGTAATTATTTAAAAATTATTAATTTAAATTGAATTTATTAAATTATAGAAAAATATTAAATTTTAGTTCAATTATTAGTTTAAATAAATTTTTTACATCAAAACCTTGATTGTTAATTGTGTACCGAAAGTCGTTGACTATATCACTGAATTAACTATTTACCTAAATACTAATCGCTGATTTCAAATTATAAAAATTAAAAATCAAAATACCAAAACTTTTTATTTTAATTATAATTTTCAATAATAAATCATTAAAATTTTATAATATTATTTCCACCATACTGTTTCTAGAGACAACCAAACCAAGTAACCGACCTCAAATTGAAGTTCTGCTTTTCTACTCGCAGCTCGCCAACTTTTTTTTTGTGCATTAAATTCCGTGCGAGAATTTTATTTGCAGTATTTAAAAAATAATTAAAAAAAACCACTAACTTTTGAGAGCTTGCTGTTTTCAGCTTGTCTTTCGGATATTTTCCACTCCTTTTTAACTAATTAAAAAATTTTAATTTAATTCAATTTATTATTTTAGGAAATCAATTCAATTTATTTTTAATATAAATAATAATAATTATTATTATTCTAGAAAAAAAATTAATAATAACTAGCTAAAAAACTAATAATTTTTTTTGTTACAATAAACTAATAATTAAGATTGATTATCTTCACTTGTCTCTTTTCGCCGCCCCTTCCTCTTTCTGTTTGTTTCTTCTAATTTCCTTTTTTTTTATTAATTTCTTTAATATTTAAATTTAATATCTCTCTCGCTTTCTTTCTCATTTAACTTTCCTTCTCTGACTCTTTCCCTTCTCTGATAATTCTTCTTTGTTAAGGTTCTTCAAATTCTCACTTTTCTTTATAAGGTATGTTTCCGATTTCTTTTCTGTTTGGTTACTGAGAAAATAAAACGAAGCTCTTGATTTATTTATAAGTTTTCTAATTCTCAATTATTTTGTTCAGGTTTAATTTGCAGATCGAAGCGAGTTTCGAATTGTAATTTAGATTTAAAGCTTGTTGTTATATTATGGCGGAAGAGCACAGTTGCCAAGCCCCGGAAGGTCATCGTCTCTGCGCTAATAACTGTGGTTTTTTCGGAAGTCCAGCTACGATGAATCTTTGTTCTAAATGTTACAGAGATCAACAACAGCGACAAGAACAAGAAGCGTCTGTAAAAGCCTCTCTTTCTATTACATCATCGTCTAATTCTCCTTCTTCTTCGGCTGTCGTTGATAATTCTCAGCCTCCTTCCACGGCGATAGCTTTGCCTGATGTAAGAAGTCCGTCGACTGATGTTTCGGTGGTATTTGATAAGCCGAACCGGTGCTTTGTTTGTAGAAAACGGGTCGGGTTGACCGGATTTAGGTGTCGATGTGGTACCACTTTCTGTGGCACACATAGGTACCCAGAGAAGCATAACTGTAGTTTTGATTTCAAGAAGATTGGAAGAGAAGAGATCGCGAGAGCCAATCCTCTCGTCGTAGCTGAGAAGCTCGAGAAGATTTAATCTTGACCGTTGGATCTAATGACTTCGATTAAAGATTGAAGTTACCGGCCTTTAGCATCAGATGAACAACTATTACAGTCGATCGCAACTTTCAATCATGGAGATTGGAGCTGAGACGCAAAGATCTATGGCTTTCGATAATCTGTTTCTCTTTCTTTCTCTTTCATATATTATAATATAATAATATTAAATATTATTTTACTAATAGTATATTATTTTAATATTTTTAAATTAAATAAGTTTTTAAATAATATGTAAAAAAATGTGGGGCATGCTTGTGAAAAAAAGATAAAGATTTGGGGTAAGTTTGCAAATTTTTAAATGCAGTATGGATTGGATTCATGATTCTTGGTGTTGGGCATTTGAATTATTGGTGTGTATTGAAACCAATCAGAGTAGTTGTTCTCAGTTATACATAAAAGGTGGAATTGTTAAGTCTGTTATTATAAAAAATGTTTGTTGGCATTTATACCAAAAGTTTCAACTTTGAACTGCATTTTTTGAGCGAAGAAATTATTAAGAAATTTTTTTAAAACATACTTTAAATCTAGCATTAAAATGAAGATTGAAGAAAATACTTGTTGCATACTTCTTTTCTAGTTGAGTCTATATTTCAAATTTCAATGTGTGGATTTTTTTTCTTTTTTATGTTTTGCTTGTAGAAATTTGTAAATGACTGGTTTTTTTTTTTTTTTTGATAAAAGGGGATGTTATTTTATTTATAGAATTGCTATTTTTTTGGTACATAATAAGTGGTGAAATGTGAAAGTGGCACTTCTAAAATTTCACTTAAACGTACTGTACATCAATTTTGAAGCTTTAAATCATTGTAGGCAATAAACAAGGTTCGGATCATCACAAAAAAATTCAACTGCTTCACGAAAGAATACATATTTTGGTCTTCAAAGATGGGAATGTTATTTTTTGGAAACAAGATGGGAATATTAATTCTATGATTTGAGGCAAAAATAAAAATAAAAATAGAAATATATAGTTTAGAGTTCATCATTAGGGGATAAGGGGGGTTGTCGAACAATATTTGCAGAACAAGCTCTAGAAGTGCTTAAATTATCGAGCCAGACTTCATCAGCTTGAAACGAATCAGAATCATCGTTACGTTGCCATGACCAATGTGCTCTCTTTTCATCCTAAATCCTAAATCTTCCATGCCCAAAGCTTGGTTCCCGATATAGAGAGAGTGCAGAAACTGGTTTCTTAAACCTTCATTCACATAAATAATCAAAATAGAATTTTCAGATTAAGGCAAAAAATTTTTCCTTTGTTGGAATATAAGAGTAAATCAAATTTATAAAGTGTATCGTTTAATTATTTTTTTCACATATTTTAAAAAATATATTACGCGTTTTTGCATTGAGTTGGGTTAATAAGGCTTGACCGACACAGTGCCCATCTTTGACTGAGAAAGCCCAATTCAATGACTAAGCAGACATAATGAGACCAAGTCCTAACCGGGCCCAATTATTTATTCGAAAAATTACAATATACATCACTTTTTTTAATTTTTTTAAAAAACATTTTAATGTATATTTCTAAAAGTGTAGTATACTTTTAATACTTTTAATATTTTGTATTTTTGAAAAAGCTCCTATATAATTTAGATAGCTAAAAAATAATTCTGAATTTTAATTCAAATTGATTAATTTCTTTTCAAATTTTAGCCATAGGAACTTGTTAAATGGAAAAATAAGTAAGAATTCAAATTCCTAATTATATATTATAACATAAACGTCCAATTAAATAATAAAATACTTACGATAATGCAAGACCTTCACGATTTCCTCCATCACCTATAGTTGTATAAGTCGGTCCACAAAGATCTGCATTATTATCATAAATTCTAGTCTGCAAGAGATGAAAATCACAAAAAGATAAATTAAAAAAAGAACACAATAAAACTCAAAAAAATTAAAAAAAATGAAAAGAAAAATTAAGAAAACAACATACAAATCTTTCATAAGCAAGAACATGGCCAGCAAAAACGACATCAACTTTTGCTTTATACAGAAGCTCTTCCATGGCCATTCTCATATCTTCTCCTTCACCTTGATGGGCAAGATTAGTATTATACCATGGAGCATGCAATAATACAATAACCCATGGTGTTTTTTCCGATTAATTCTTGCCAAATCAGCTTCAAGCCACTTGTACTGGTCCGAGCCAACATCAAAATCTGTATAAGACCCTAACATTATAATATGAGTCCCAGCAACTTCAAATGAGTAGTACAAGTTTGAGTTTGAACCACTCTCTTGATATGGCATTAGCCACCTTGCATTATAGGCTTTGAACCCATGTGGGTATATAATTGGGAATGTTTCAATCTCATGGTTCCCTTCTGTCACCATCCATGGTCTTTGGCTCTCATGTGGCTTCACTAATTGGCCAAATGAGTCCCATAATTGTTGCTGACTATCAGCATATGATAAATCTTCTGGTAGTAAAAATATATCATAGTTTCGACTGTTTATATGTTCTAATGTTGATTTAGTCCATTCTATTTGTCCTAAATCACCTGTAACAAGAAAAAAATATATTAATAAATTTGAAGAAAAAATAAAAATACTTTGTTTTTCATAATAAATTTATTTTGATTTTGAAAATTATATAATTTTGATAAGAAATTCTAACATATACCGAGTGTATATACACTTAGCTAATAATAAATTATCAATAGAGTGATAATAGAAAAAAAATAATTAATTTTATTTAATTTTGTTAGTTAAATGTGTATACACTTAGTTGAGGATAGTATTTTTTAATTTTGGTATATCTTAAATCCCAAAAAATGAGGTTTTGATTTTGAAAACTTACCAAATAAAAAGCCTACCATGTTTGGTGTACCTCCAAAACATTCATTTCCATGAGGTTAGGCAATTTCAATGAGCTATCAAAACATTCTTTTCAATGTTGTGATAACTTTTAAATTAATTTTTTAATTTAAAGATTCCAAATAATTAAGATTATTTAAGATAAGGAAAATAAAAAAGAGAAATTTAAAAAAAATAATTGAGAAGGGTAAAAAATTTATAAAAATTTGTGCAAATAAAAAATTTATAAAAATACCGAACAAACGAAGAAAGGTAAAAAAATACGATATATTTTTAGTAGATATTGAATATATATTAAATATATTTTTAGTAAATGTCGTAAAAATGTAAAAAAAATTAAAAATATTTTTGTAAACTAAGAAAATTAGTAAAAATAAAATTTTAAAGTAAAAAAAATAGTATTTCATGTAATTTCTTCAAATAAAAATATTGATTATGATATTTATTCCATGAAAATTGATAAAAGAAAGCATTGGAACAAAAAAAAAAGAAAGAAAATTTTTAGGTATTTAAATTGCTATTTCTCATATATAGGCAACCTAAGCTTTGCCCCAATTTACGGAGAAAGCAAACAACAAATCTAAATATAAAAGCTAAAAATTCACAAGTTGTAGACGCCAAGTATATATTGGTTAGAATTAGTGTATACTCTTCACTCTTTTCCCATTGTTGGAATGTTGCTTACACCAAAAGCACTGAGTTCCTAATCGACTAACCAACAAACCAACAAAAACTGCTTAAAGTAAGAATCTAATTAGCAAGTTGAAAACAAAAGCAAGAAAAATAAAAGAAAACTTAAAAAAAAAGTAGTCTAACAAGTATATTATTAAATCAATTCAAAAAATTTGTAGCTATAATTGTCAATTTATATCACAACATGCTCCAACCATTTCATACTACAACCAAGTAATAGATTTACATAGGCTAAATACATGTATAACTCTCTAAATTTATAGTATTTAGTTATTTTATTTTATAAATTTTTATTTTAATCACTTTTTTTTATATACTTGTCTATTTTTTTATGAACAAATCCTTATATTAATAAAATATTGATTATTTTTTCTCTTATATTTATATATTTGTATGAAATAAATATATTAGTAACTCAGCATGGCTAAACAAGTTTGTATTTATAAGTTAAGAAAAATGACTCAACATGACTTAACAAGTTTGTATTTATAAGTTAAGAAAAATATGAGTTCATACAGTTACAAGCTTAAATTGAAAATTCAAGAGGTGGAGTGACTAAATACCGTAAGTTTAGAGGATTACTTATGTATTTGGCCATTTAAACATTTCTCTCTTATTGATGTATACTATTTTTCAAATATGATATATAATAATTCAATTTGATTAATGATAAAATTTGCATGTTTGAAATAATTTGCAGAATCAAAATCTTAATAATAACAACTTACCAACAACAGCAAATTCAATGGGGAAAGTTTGAGGAGGAGTCTTGAAAGAGAACTCAGGGCCAGAACCTCCACATCTATAGTAATAAGTTGTGTTTGGCTCTAATGGTCCAATCTTTACATGATGAATCTTCCCTGAACTATAAAAGAAATAATGATAAGAAGTGTCTTCTCCTGTTGCCATTGCATTGTATTTCCCTGGTTGCTTTCCATAATATACAGAAGATTTTTCATGTTTTGCTTCTGTAATCCATGTTATTCTCATATGATCTTTACCCACTAGCGAAACATGCGCCTGCGGCAATTCATACAAATATATTAACGCCATCAAATTTAACTCAATGTAAATTAAGATACTCCAAGTTTCAGGCTGAAATTTTAGTAACCTGTTGAGGTTCAGAGTCGGATCGATTGTGATGGGTGAAAATAACATTGCGATGAAGTTTGTGATGAAGCATGTGAAAGAATTATTGGAAATTGATGATAAGAGAAGAAAGAAGAGGTGGCTAAGAGTAGAGACAGACCAAATGGAAATAATTTCTCCATTTTCTTGATGTTAATGTGAAGTAATGGCAAAAGATTAAGATTTCTGGCATATATATACAGTGGCGTAGCCAGCAAGTTGTCAACGCCCGGGCAAGGTCAACAGGCGGATGAAAAGTCAACGGCCGTAAAAAGTTAAACGGCAGTGAAAACTAATATTAATTCGGCAATAAAATTCAAATATATTCTAGAAACACGAAGATAAAATTGAAACTTAGTCTAGAAATACTAATTTATATATATATATATAATACAATTACTGTTTAGGCGGTAATAAGTGCCTACGAGTTTTCATATTCTGAAAATGATTCAGAATAACTTCATTATCAATTTTTGAAAATACATCTCGCTTCACATAATAAATCATACAATCATTTAGTAGATCGTCCCCCATCTTGTTTCGCAAATCCGTCTTTATAATTTTCGTTGATGAAAACGCTCTTTCAACAGTAGCGGTTGCAACTGGTAAAACCAGAGCTAATTCAATAAGGCGAAACACCAATTGAAAAATTCGATGAATATCAAGCTGAATCATCTTCCTTGCAAGACCTCCAATATCACAAATATTAGCAAAATTCTCATTTCTTCTCATTTCAGTGATATAATTTCTGAGTTGAAATTTGAGGTCCACTCTATCAGTAGGAGAAAAATCCAGTGGATATAACTCAGCAAGACGAAGGAGTTTTGAAACATCAAATCTAGAAAAATTATTCCTGGGATCAAGACATGATATGCACTCTAACAACTCGCTACTAGACTCAGTAAAACGATTGTTCATCTCTGCAATAACACGATCAATAACCTAACAGATTTAAAAAGAAAATGATACCAATTACCCACCAAAATTATTAACAATGCATAAATAAATTGAATTTACATAATATGTACCTGGTAAAAGATATCAACACGGAAGTAGTGGGCAAATGTGGGAGGTTCTGTCCCTCGAAGACGGCCGGACAATCTTTCTTCCATATTAGGAATGGGAATTTCAGCAGAAACACAAAATTTATTAACTTCTTCTGTTAATTCCTCAAATCCAGCCTCCCTCAATCGTTGCAACTGTGCTTTTGTTGTCCCAATTAAACCAAGGGCAGCCAGAATGTCTTGATCTTTTCTTTGAAGTAGAGAGGATAAGTCATTTGTTATTCCGAAAAGTTCCACCATCAAATGGGCAATAAATATAAATTCATATCTTTCCATAACTTCAACCAAACCGTACACTGTGCTACTCTGCTCGATGTCTGTGCCATCATGGTATACATTTGTAAGCACTTCTAACACAGGAGTCCACATATGTAAAAGGTGAACAATGGTTTTATAGTGAGAACCCCATCGAGTACTACCAGGTCTAGATAAACTTTTTTCTTGATTCAATCCCTTTCCAGTATAAAGTTCATTTTCTTCTATGCGTTGCACCATCTGTTCATGTTGTAGCTGTCGAAGTTGATCTTTTCTTTTGCAAGAAGCACCAACCAAATTGACTGCCATGGAAACATATGTAAAAAATTGATGAACACATTTGAGTTCTCCTGCAACAGTCACAACAACTAGTTGGAGTTGGTGAGCAAAACAATGAATATACCAGGCACTGGGGTTCTCATTTTGAATTAGTGTTTTTAATCCATTCAACTCCCCTCGCATATTTGATGCACCATCATATCCTTGACCTCTAACATTTGATATTGATAATCCATGTTGTGTCAAAAAAGTGTCAACTGCATTTTTCAAGGTAGCTGCTGAAGTGTCGCTAACATGAACTAACCCAATAAAGCTCTCTTGCACCTCTCCAACATTGTTCAAATACCTTAAAACAAATGCCATTTGCTCTTTCACTGAACAATCTCGAGCCTCATCCAACAGTATGGAAAACACACGGCCTCCAATATCTTTAATAATTGCTGCTCTTGTTTCTCCTGCACAAGCTCCTATAAGATCATGTTGAATATCGGGGGAAGTTAGTTGGTTGTTTTTTGGAGCATTTGTTAACACTTCCTTTTCTACATCTGGACAACGCATGCCGTACCATTTGAGTATATTCAAGAAATTACCCTTGTATGTAGAATCCTCGGACTCATCATGACCACGAAAAGCTATACCATTCTCAAGACACAACCGAATAACATCCAAACTTGCTGTAAGTCGAATGCGATAAGATGAATCAGACTTCGCCTTTGCAGTACTCATGCTATGAAGAATACTTTGCCTTTGGTCTTTGTAAGCCAAATATTGGGTTTGTGCATCATGGTGAGCACTACCAACTTTGCCTTCATGTTCTTTAAATGATCTAGTTGCGTTCTTCCAATTAATAAAACCTTTAACTGTGAACACTTCATCTCCATATTTTCGACCTTTGTCACCTCTAAACAGGTAGCACCAAAAACAAAAAACAGCATCGGCTGACACGCTATACTCCAACCATGGATGAAGTGCAAACCAATTACTTTGAAATTTTCTGTTAGTGCTTCCAATTCTCCTCGTCGGAAAAGCATGATTCAATGGTTGACAAGGACCATGAAGAACATACTTCCTCCTAACCTCGTCTCTAGCTTCGGGAGGATACTCATGTATAGGTATCCGTAATGCTGGATCAACTATAATATCATTATTAGAGGACTGGGACTCCACTCTTGCTCTCTTTCTACTTGCTTCAACAAAACCTATTCTATCACAATTTTGTACATTATCAGCTTCTACAACATTCTCATTATTTTCCCCTTGATTCGGAACTTGATTTGGATTTGTACGTTTAGAAAAATATTTTTCCATTTCCTATCTCAACAATTCAACACAAAAACAACTCAATTTCTCAAAATCAACAACCAATATCTCAATAATTCAACACAAAATCAACTCCATTTCTCAAAATTAACAACTAATATCTCAACAAATCAACACAAAATCAACTCATTGATTCAAAATCAACAACCAATATCTCAATAATTCAAAGCAATTAACTCAATTAACTTAATTTAAAAAATTCAACAAACAATTAAAATTCAATGAACCTATAATCAATCTTAATTTTTAAAAGATATCAATATCTAAACAAATAAATCAATTTAACTCAACTCAATATATATTTCAATTACATCTCAACAAATAATATCTTAATCAATCAAACAATAAACTTAATGCCTCAATTTATCAACTAAAAATTTAGTATAGCCCTGGAACTCAACACTTCTTACAAGGCGAAACAAAACCTGAAGAAACTTGAGCGCCTATAAAACTACCAAATCTTGAAAACTTTTTATTAGACACCAATTGTTTTCTTGGCTCATTCTTCAACATAGAAATTTTCAAGTTGTTTCTTTGATTTTTCTTTGCTTCTTTGATGTATTATTGTTCATCCGAATTTCATATTATATAAATTTGTTTAATAGATGCTCTTCTTTCTTGTCTTCCTCTATATCATATTAAAAGGGAGGAAAAAAAATCAAAATTTCACCATGTGAATTGTACACCTTAAATTCAACAAGTTCAGCAACAACCCAGATCAAACTTCCTTATAAGAGAAATTGAAAAATAATAACAAACAATAAACTTAACAAGTTCTAAAAATTAAAAAAGAGAGAGAAATTTAATCAGTAATTATGCAAAAATATTTAGTAATTTGGTTATCTACAGAGTGAGGAACAAATCATCAAAAAATCTTGGTTTATATTTAGATATTGTGCTTGTATGTTTGACTTTTACCTAAAAGTTGAAAAAAAAATTAAGAGAGAAAGATTTGGAAATTAAAGTTATGAATTGAAAACAAATTGGGAGAAATGAACCTACTCCGATCAAAGAGAGAAGCATGAGACACGAAAGTACTCTCTCTCAAGCTTCTTAGCCCAATATTTGCAGACACTTTCAGACATGCTGATCAGCTCTAATTCTTCAACCATGGCGATGTTGATTCATATGATACGAATGGGAAATTGAAAAAGAAGGGAGATTAAGATGATGAAGGGAGCCGCCTGATGTGGGATATAAACCCTTCTGTTTGTTTTTGTGTGTGTTGTCTGCCCGTTTCTGCTGTTATAAATGTTTTTTTAACAAAACGGCACCGTATCATTAAAAACAAATAAACTAAACTTTTAAAGGGCTGCTGTTATCTTCTTTCTTCAACAGCAACAAAGAACTTACAGGTGCTGGCGTGCTGCTGCTCTGCTACTGCTCTCAACCATTAATGACAGCCCCTAATATTTTCTTCTTGAAAATTTTTCTCAGCCAGGCCTAGGCGGCTGCCCGGGCGTGCCCAGGCCTAGCTACTCCCCTGTATATATATAGAGAGAGAGAGAAAATTATTTATTTGGGTGATGAAAACTGAGAAGCTTGAAATAGTATAAATGAAGAAAAATTAATAAATAAAATGGAGTGCAATGGCGTGAGTGTTGGAATTTTGGTCAATAATTAATTGTGTAAATTAATGTACAATAGTAAGAAATAAAGAATAACTATAATAATAAAAAATACAAAAATTTAACATAAAGGGAAAAAATAATTTAAAGAAATAAAAAAATCAAGTAAAAATCCTCTTATACAGTGGCGTAGCTAGCAAGTTGTCGGCGTCCGGGCAAGATCAACAGGCGGATGAAAAGTCAACGGCCGTAAAAAGTCAATTTCATATTAAAATATTAATTATATATATAAACTCGTTACTGTTGTATTCTATGTTATGATACTTTTTCAGATGGATTGTCAAGAACAATTTTTTAAGGATCAAATCCAAATTATCCATCAAACTATGGATGCAAAAGAAGATAATTTTGAGAAAATGCAAAAGGCCAAGTGGGAGAAAATCGAGCAGTTAATTGCAAATCTTACCATAAAGGATACAAACAGGTAACAACTGGCAGCTGCTTTGTGCTATGATTGAAGTTTTGACAGGCAAAGAAAATGATTGTCAATACAATAAACCTTGTGATGTAACCATCATGTCTTGGCTTGGTGGCTCCTGCTTATATTTCTTACTTGAGTCTTAGGTGTTCCCCTCTCTCACATATAATTAATAAAAAAAAACTTGTAATCTAACGAATGAGCTTAACCAAATGAGCTTTGTTTTAGTGGTATTGGAGTCAAGTTGCATGTAGAGTGAAAATTGCAACCCCAATAAGTTAGGGCTTGAAATTATCTATTACAAGAATATGCTTATATGACTGGACAATGTTTCTGAAATCTTTGTGCAAATAGGATGAAGAACATTGCCGGTTCCATTAACATTCAGGATAAGGATATGGAGGAATTTGAAGCAGAGAAGAATAAACTGATAAAAAGTCATCAAGACAAAAGGGCTTCAGTTATGAAGAGATATTGGAAAGAGCTGCTTGATTTGGAAGAAGAGCTTGAAAATGGGCTAACCCAACTAATGGAAAAGTTCAACAAAGATCACTCCGAGGCAAAAACCTGAAACAACAAGCTATGGAGAATTACTGAAAACAGAAAAGAATCTGAACATGAAGAAACAGACCATTCATTTTGTTAAAAGAAAAAAGGGAACAGAATTGAGATTTCAGTTCCTTTTTCTTTTCCTATAATGCATAAGATTCAATTCTGGTTCTTGATTTTGACCAATGAGTTTTGGTTCATTGATACTAGATTTTCTTCAAGGCTGAAAAGTTAAGTTCCACTAATTTATCAAAAAAAAAAAATTTCCTCAGCTAGGCCTGGGCGGTTGCCCGGGCGTGCCCAGGCCTAGCTACGCCCCTGCTCCTATAACTGGTTGGACAAACTCAACTCCGGAACACATATCAAAATCAGTCTATGATATGTTCCTTCTACCTGGAGATTTATCATATGCTGATATGTATCAACCTTTATGGGACTCATTTGGCCGTCTGGTCGAGCCATTGGCTTGCCAGCGGCCATGGATGGTGACACAAGGCAATCATGAAATTGAAAAAATCCCACTTCTCCTCCGAACACCCTTCGCTGCCTACAATGCTAGATGGCAAATGCCATTTCAAGAAAGTGGTTCAAGTTTGAATCTTTACTACTCCTTCAACGTAGGTGGTGGTGGTGTTCATGTTATTATGTTAGGATCTTACACAGATTTCAGCCCAAATTCAGATCAGTACAAGTGGTTACAGGTGGATTTAAGGAAAGTTGATAGAAGAAAAACTCCATGGATACTTGTGCTTGTTCATGCTCCACGGTACAATTCAAACACTTCTCATCAAGGTGAATCTGAGTCTGTTGATATGAAGAAATCTATGGAAGATTTGCTTTATCAAGCTCGTGTCGATTTTGTTTTTGCTGGCCATGTTCATGCTTATGAGCGATTTGTAAGTCCTCTCTTTGCCGATAAATTATATGGCACAAAATATACTTTAACTAAACATCTTAGTTATAATATTAAACTAATTAGATAATGACATGTAATAATATCTTAATTATAATATCCTAAAATTTCATCGAATAAATCGTTTAATTTTTAAATAATAAAATATAAAAGATTTATTATCTAATTGATTTGCTATTATAATAGAATGTCTAGTTAAAATCACGGTTGTATATAGATAATTTTTCCTTTTTTTTTATTTTTGTGATTGTATATATATCATGATAGACTATACACTTGGTTCCTAAACTATTAATTAGTATATAAAGATAATATTATATTCAAGTTGAATTGAGATTATATTTAATTCTATTAATGAGAAATCTGAATAGGAATTAGATAACTTCGATCAATTTTTTGAAATTTAAAATTTTCAATAATTAATTTATGTTAATTTTGACTTATTTTTAACTAAAATCAGCTGAATTTTTATAATTGGGTTTGTAATTTGAAAACTTAAAGTAATTAATTTGCTTGGATTATTAGATCTTAAATTTATTTATCTTTTATTTCAGACTCGTATTTATTAAGAAAAGGCAAATAACTGTGGTTCTATTTACATCAATATTGGCGATGGTGACGACCGTGAAGGCCTCGCCAATGAGTAAGTTAATAATTAAGTTGTGTCATTTGCATATTAATTTCAATTGATATGTTAAATTAATTTTTGCTAAAAAAAATGGAGTATTATTTTTAATTTTTTTTACTAAATATTATGTATTAAATGCAGTTATATAGATCCAAAGCCAGAAATTTCAATTGTGAGAGAGGGCAGCTTTGGGCATGGACAGCTTGAAGTAGTGAATGAAACTCATGCATTATGGACATGGCATAGAAATGACGATGATCAACAAATTGTAAGCAACTCAATTTGGTTTACAAGTCTCTCTTCTTCCTCTTCTTGTAAACTCTGAATATATACAAATGAACTATTATTTAAGATTTTTTTTATCAGCTATTATTTAAGAATTTAAAAAATAGTGTAATGGGCTATAGAAATTAAAGTAATGAAACATCCACTGACTAAGAATTATTATTTTTTTAATTTATATTTTAATATTTTTATTAACTTAAATGACAATAAAAAATAAATTAAAAAACATTAAATAGAAATGTTGACAAATAACTATCAACCATTTAAGTGACAGTAAAAACGATTTGATTGAATCAACAATCAAATTTTGGGCTGTTGACTTGATATATATTGGATCTGATCTAAAATCAGGCCCATCCCGTTCCAGTTTCAAATCTACCAAAAGTTCGTTTCTTATTTTAATTTTAATTTTTTTTGCTACCGAGTTAATTTCTTTTTTTATTATTATTGTTACAAATTAATTGAATTTGAGACTTAATCCATTTAATTAATTAATTCGAAACACTTCCATACTTAAATTTTAATCGATTTAATCTATTTGCATTCTTAAGTTGAATTAATACTTAATTCAATTAAATCTTAATTTTAAATTATTTAAAATTAATTATATAATATTTTTATTTATAGATTTTTTTTTCTCTTCAAGCGATTATAAATTTTATTTTTTAAAAAATTGAAAGAGAATAAATAAATAAATATTTTTAAATTTAAGTTAACGTAGGTGGGGAATTCAATGCACAATGCCAATTCAAGCAAATAATAATAATAATAATAATAATAATAATAATAATAATAATAATAATAATGTGAGAAAAAATAAAAAAAAATCTAATGATTAGCCATGCAGAGAAATGAAATTATGGGATATGATTAAAAATGACCTCAGAAAGTAAGAAACTTAAAGGCTTGCAATGTTGATGAGGTCATGCTCATCCATGCCTATGCCCTATCAAATTCCAAAGCTTTATCTCTACTCTGGCTCTTCTAAATATTTTATTTATTTTTCTTAAATTTTATTTTTGTTAAAAAAAAGTTAAAACCGGTAAATCACAATTTCACCCATTAAGTAAATCAAAGAAATAAAGAATTTTTAATTATTAGTAATAATAATGAAGAAAAATATATATATATATATATATATATAAATAAGTAATTCACGTGTATATATATTATGATGGTGTCCAATCATATCCCACGGGTCAACTTCTTTGCTCTCTTATAGGCTCATGCAATCATACTCTTGCTCTTAGATTCTTCTTTATTCTTTTCCACTATGATTAATTATAACAAAATTAGTTGAACTAAATTTGTTTAAACTACAGATTTAGATTCATTTTTATTCTCCTTAATTATGGGTTTTGAAAATTATAAATTATATTTAAAATATTAATAATTATGTATTCTATGATTAAAATATTGAATAATAAATTTTAAAAATTAAAATAGTTAATTTTCAAATAGTAATGCCAAGATTTCTTTTGATCATATTAGTAAAAAGTAAAGATGGATTGAGGTGAACATTAGCTATAAATTTTAATGATAGATCGATTGGTGAATATTAGTTATATTTATAGAGAAATAAATTTTACCGTTGATTGGTTAGTCAGTCTCACATGCTATAAGACATAAGTTTTTTTTTTTAATTACAATACATATAGAGGGTATTTCTCAAAATTAAAGCTTTTCAGCTTATTATGAATAAGTGATTTTTAGATTATAATCAGATTAAAAATAAGCAGTTAAGCATTTCTGTAAACTAGTTAATAATCAGCTGATAATCAGTTTATAATCAGTTAAGTGTTTCTGTAAAATCAGCTTATAATCAGTTTTTAATTGCAGAAACTGTCAAAATGACCAAACTGTCCCTGAATTTATTTATTATATAAAAATAATTTTTTAAATGTCAATTTAAAATTTATTTTGCAATAATAATAATAATAATAAAATTTATTTAAAAAGAAACGTAAAAGAATTTTGATGGGAACTAAAGTGTATAGGGTGGACAAATTTGAAATATTGAAGATTAGGTAGGGATAGTATGGTCTTTTACTTGGTCAAAACTGCTTAAAAAATAAGTGCTTAAAAAAAAGTAACAAAATTCAATTTTAAAAAAACTGATTAAAATCAGATTATAATCTACTATTTAAGTTTTCAGAAACATTTAAATAAACAATTTATAATCTAAAAACTGATTATAATCAGTATTGACCAGCTTTTAAGTTTTGAGAAACACCCTCTTAAAAAGTTTACAATTGATTAGATGACTTCACATATCATAAGTTTTTCTGTTGGGGCGCATACCTTATGTCATAAATGATCTTTGGAAAAGAATCAAATATTAGTTGCATCATGATTTAATTGGCTTTATCTTATAACCGAGTAGTCATAATATAATATAATTCCTTGAGGTCTACTTCCATTTGTATGCCCAAAAAAAATCAAAATAAGCCTTAAGGATACATAATATATATTTTAGAAAACAATAACTTATATACTCAAAAATAATATGCAATAACTATATATTTTTCTAAATGATAAATTTACAACCGATTTTCTCTTTTTATATCAATATTGAAAAAAAAAAAAGAAATGAAACAACTTGTTGAGTTTTATGATGATTTTTTTACATGTTCCTTTACTTTTGGGGTAAAGTAAAAAAAAATTGAAGATAGTAATTAGCCAGTTGGGGAGAAAGTCTGTTATATGCATAATTCAAATAGTATTTATAGGCAACATATAGAGGATGAGGATGATGGCGGTGGTGGTGGTGGGTACTCATGAATGCCCTGTTTATCTGTGGCCATGCAATGCTAAAATCTCTTGACCACTGCCATCAACATTTATGATATATAATAAACTCTCTCTCTCTCTCCTTCTCAACTTTACTTAAATCATGAACCTAAATTTCCTTTTTTTTATTGAACTTCAAATTGCTGCAAAAAGGAAAAAATTAAATTAAATTTTGAGTACTAAATAGGGGAGGAGAAAAAAAAAAGAGCCATAATTGTTAGGGGCTAGCCATCATTGGTTGGTTCAGAAGCAGAGTGTAATCACTAATAAACTTAGAGCTCTCGCTTTTACAAACTTGCACTTATATATTTACCAATAAATATATATTTTTAAATATATTTAAATTTAATTTTCTCTTTTTATATTATAATATTAAAAAATAATTTATTCATTTGATTTTTTATTTATTTTAAATTATAGTTAATTTATTATATTAAAATTTTATTATATTTATATTTAATATTATTTATTAAAAATATTTAGAAATTACATCTCAGTAAAATAAGGGCATAATAGAAAATATTTATAAATTTGTATTCTTAACCAAAGTAATTATTTTTATTTTTTATAAAATAGAAAATGAGGTTATCAATTCTAAATTTAAAGAGTAAATAAATTATAAAAAATAAAAATAAAAATACTTAATCGCAAATTCAAATTACTTTTTTTTTTCAAAAATTTATAATTGTATATATGGAAATCATTGAAAATATATATTTTTACTTTAATTTCAAAAAAGTAGCTGTACAGGTGATCATTTATTCAAAATTATTTATTATTAATTTCGATTCTATTATACTCATTTTTATCAATTCTTAGCTTAAAAAAAGTAATGGTTATAATTTTAAATGACAATAATGCTAAATGGATCAAATTAATTCAGATTAAAAATTTTTTATATATTAAATATATTAAAAAAATGATTATTCTAACTTTGTATTTATTAAAAAAAATCTAATAAATATAAGATTAGAATAATCTTTCTCTAATACATTTAATCCATAAAAAGTTTTTGATCCAAATCAAATTAATTCATATACTATTTTTATTTAAATAAATAAATAAAATAGCAATTAATTTTTATAATTATAGTAAAATAAATTTTATTTATTAATTTACAAAGAGACTGGGATTGTTAGAAAATTAATTAACCATGTTGATAAATTAAAAAGGAAAATCTAAAAAAGTCCCTCTTGTCTTGGGCTAGTACATAGGAATGGTACGGCTCAATATTATTGGTATCTAAGTTTTTAATTTTTATTATTTTTAGGACATGGTCCCTCTCCTTAATTATATTATACAAAGAAACAACAACAACAACAACAACAACAATAATAATAATAATAATAATAATAATAATGGTACATTTAAAGCAGTAGTGCATGTAAAATCAATTATTGGAGATATATAGTATACAAAAATATCAATTCCAGTTGTGAAAAATTATAACATGAGTTAGTTCTTCAACTTAAAAATCAGACACACATCCAATAATGTTTGTAGCATTCTCGTGAAGAAGAAGTCTATTTGTCCTAATTGGCCTGTGTATCTGACATTTCAGACCAACTCAGTGACTCCCACTTCACAATATAAAAAAACTAAAAATTATTATAATCTTATTAATAATTTTTCATCTTATGTCTCAAAATTATATATATATATATATATTTATACTTCTGTTTACGAAAATAAATTTTAATGGCTAAAATAATTTTGAAATTTTGGTAACTAAGCTAATCAATGCTGTGTTTTTTGCAAGTAGTTGTATGTTTGTTCTTTTTAGCAATAAGAAGGAATATCATAGATTAAAAGGAGAGATTACAGCATAGAATAATGCCCATAGGCATAGTAAAGCAATTTTCTCTACATTAAGCACATATCCAAAATTAATTTTCAGCACCCTCATGAGAAACAACGTCCTCTGATAATTGGGATACAACCTACTAACAAGAAAAAGAACGGTACCATTCATAGTTCCTATAGCTCCTCCGTTGTTGCAAAAGTAAGTGAGGGAAATGTGTTGGGTGTGAAAATTTCTTCAATCCCACTTCAAAAGATGTGGGTATTAACTAGAGAGTTTTAGCCTATAAAAGGAGATTCTTTCCCCTTTAGCTATCCATCCTAAAATATTAAATCTTTTTATTTCAAGGTTTTAATATTTTTTCTCTTCTCTCTTTTTGTTATTCTTATTTGATATTAGTAAAATTATTTTGGTGGTATCCGAAGACATAGATAAAATTAGTCGAACCTCGTTAGATTTTGGTGTTCTCTTTATTATTTATTTAATATTTATTTTTAAGCATAGTTATAGTGATATTTTGTATAATTAATTATATATCTAAAAAATTATATCTAAGAAAAGACTTAGTATTTAAGTGTGTCCATTATGACTCACCTCTTTTTTTAAAAAATATTCATGATATAATTAATTAATGCAATTATTTACATACTATATATATTTTATTGGTGAAAAATTAATCTAATTTTCACAATAATTGGTATCAGAGATAAGATTTTTTGAGTATGCTTTGTGGTTGCAGCCTAGACAGGTCTTCTACATCAGAAAAGATTTTCTTGGATTATTTGTATTCTGCATTTGTTAGCTATTAAATAATTTTTAAAGCATAAATGGCAAACGACTCAAGCAAATCACCAACTACAAAGGAGACAACATTTACTTCATCAATTTGGTCATGGATTGTTATGTCAAATGTTAGATTTGCAGTGAAGATTTTTGATGGTACAAACCATTTTGATATATATAAAAGTGAAGTTCTAAACGCTTTCTTTCAGTAAGGTCTAGACATTGCCAATGAAAAAGAGAAACCATAAGACATTGATGAAAAAAAATTGAAAAGCCATCAATTGTATGACTTGTGGTACAATTTGATCGTGCATTTCTAGAGATCAGAAGTATGCTTTCTCTAAGAAAGTTTTTGCAAGAAAATTGTGTAAGACATTGAAGGAAATTTTTTTTAAAAAAAAGCAGTCAGAACAAGCTTCATATGAAAAAGAAATTGTTTCGCTTCACTTATATTTCTAGTACCACTATAAATGAATACATCACCAATTTTAATCAGCTGGTAGCTGATTTGATGAATTTGGATGTGACTTTCAAAGATAATGATCTGGCTTTAATGATGTCGGGGTCCTTTTCAAAGGAGTTTGAGTTTCTTGAAATAACTCTATTCCATGAAAAGGCTGAAGTAACTCTGTTTGAAGTAATTATTGCATTATACAGTTATGAACTATGAAAGAAAGACAAGAAACAAAATTCAAGTGGAGTAGTAGAAGCATTGATTATGAGGGGTCACTCTCAAAGTAGGAAGAGAGAAAAAAAAGGGAGATCGAAATCCAGACCAACTAAAGATGAATGTGCCTTTTGCCAGAAGAAAGGGCATTGCAAGATAAATTGTCCCAAACTGAGTAATAAAATCAAATCTGATAAAGGAAAACTTGTTGTGAATTCAAATGTAGCTGAGTGTGATGATGAAAACTCAGACCTTTTATTAGCTATTGTGTTATCAACAAGCTCTTCTAGTTTATGACTACTTAATTTTGGTTGTAGCCATCATATGTATCCCAATCAGGATTGGTTTTTTTACTTTAGAGAACTAGAAGGAGCAACTATCTACACAACAAATAACAGTCCTTGTATGATTAAAGGGATTGGTTCAATCCAACTAAGTAATCATGATGGATCAATCAGAACTTTGACAAATATCCGATATGTACCAAGTTTGAAGAAGAATCTCATCTCAGTGGGAGTCCTAGAATCAAAAAGCTTCACTGTGGTCTGAAAAACCTGCTACTGATTATGATTCCTTACTTGTGTTTGGTTCCACTGCATACTACCATGTTAAGAAATTAAAGTTAGATCCGAGGATAAAGAAAGCGGTCTTTATGGGGACCACCACTGGTGTGAAAAGACTTCGCCTTTGGTGTCCAGAAACAAAGAAGATTATTTTTATTATAGATGTTACCTTTGATGAGTCTACCATATTGAAAAAGGTAACAAATAAAATTGTGCAGCAAATAGATGGTACTCCGCAGTAGGTGGAGTTTGAAAGAAAAATTGTTGACCCATCAACAAATAAAATAAATGAAAATACTCCTATGATAGAGGTGGAGTCAGATGAAGAAGAGGTTCCAACCCAAGAACCTCCACAACATAAGAATCTATTGCAATAAATAGTACACGGAGAGAGATTTGTAAACTTGCTCAATTTGATGATATGGTGGCTTATGCATCTCAAATTGCAAATGATGGCATTCCTAACACTATATAATGAAGCTATCCAAAGTTCAAAAAAGGAGAGGTGGAGGAAAGCCATGGATGATAAAATGCAATCCCTTAGAAAGAATCAGACATGGAAGCTAGCTAATCTACCAAAGGGAAAGAAAGCAATTGGATGCAAACAGGTATATATAAAGAAAGAAGGATTTCCTGACAAGAACAATGTTCGCTACAAAGAAAGGTTAGTAGCTAAAGGCAATACTCAGATGGAGAGAATTGATTATAATAAAGTATTTTCTCCAGTAATAAAATATTCCTCAATTAGAATTTTATGGGCCTTAGTAGCATAATTGAATTTGAAAACTCGTTCAACTTGATGTAAAAACTGTATTTCTACGTGGTGACTTAGAAGAAAAAAATCTATATAACTCAGCCGGAAGTGTTCGAGGATGTTGGAGAAGAAAAACAAATATGCAAATTAAAAAAATTATTATACGGATTGAAACAATCTCCGAGGAAGTGGTACAAGCAATTTGATAATTTTATGATGAGGCAGAAGTATACAAGAAGCAAATACAATCACTGTGTATATTTCCGCAAACTATAAAATGGATCTTTCATATGTCTTCTCATGTATATTGATTATATGTTGATAGCTTTAAAGAATATAGAAGAAATTGAGAAGTTGAATGCTCAGCTAAATTAGGAGTTTGAAATAAAAGACTTAGGTGAAGCCAATAAAATTTTAGGCATTGAGATATGCAGAGATATGAAGAGAGAGAAGTTTTGTTTGAATCAGAAATAGTACCTGAAGAAGGTACTACAATGTTTTGGCTTGAATAAAAAGTCAAAATCTGTGAATATGCCGCTTGCATCTCATATGATGCTCAACGCATTTTCATCTCCTAAAAATGAAGCGGAATGAGAATACATGTCAAAAGTTATATATTTAAATGTTGTTGGTATCTTGATGTATGTTATGATGTGTACAAGGCCAGACATTTCACAAGCAGTTGGAGTTATGAGTAGGTATATGCATGATCCTGGTAAGGAGCACTGACAAGCTATAAAATGGATTCTACGCTATATTCTAAATACCGTAGATGTTGGATTGATATTTGAGCAGAATGAGAAAGATGGTCAATATGTAGTTGGATATTGTGATTCCGACTATGTAGGTGATTTGGATAAATGTCGATCAACTACTAGTTAAGTATTTACTTTTGCTAAGGGGTCGGTTACGTTAGAAGTCTATGTTACAGTCAACATTAACCTTATCCACTACGGAAACAAAGTACATGACAATATTAGAGGCTGTTAAAAAAGTAATTTGGTTTCAAGAGTTGCATGGTGAACTGAAAATTAGATAAAAACACATCAAAGTGCACTGTAATAGTCAAAGCATTATTCATTTAGCAAAAAACCAAGTTTATTATGCAAGGATGAAGCACATCAATATTCGGTATCACTTTGTACGTGAGATTATGAAGAAAGGTGAAATAATAATCTCACAAATATGTTGACAAAGATGGTGGCAGCTGTCAAGTTCAACCATTATTTGGACTTGATCAATATTTTAAAAAATTAAAGATGAGCACTTTACAATACAATTGGAGGCACTACAGAAAATAGTTTCTTTTAAGAGGAGATTTATAGATTGTAAATAGAAAAATAGCCAAGGTAGAGATTTATTGGGTATGGCTATTTCTTTAATCTCACATCGAAAGATGTGGGTATTGATGAGAGAGTTTTAGCCTATAAAAGGAGACTCCTTCCCCCTTAACTATCCATCCCAAAATATTAACCTTTCTCATTTCTTAAGGCTTTAATATTTTTTCTCTTATTTCTCTTTCGTAATTCTTTTTTGATATTAGCAAAATTATTTTGGTTGTGACTGAAGACGTAGGTAAAATTGGCCGAACCTCATTAAATTTTGGTATTTCTTTATTATTTATTTAATAGCTATTTTTAAGTATAGCTGTGGTAGTATTTTGTACTATTAATTATATGTCTAAAAAAATTCTATTTAAGAAAAAACTTAGTATTTAAGCGTATTCATTGTGACTCACATCTCTTTCTTATAAATATTTCTGATATAATTAATTAGTATAATTGTTCACACACTATAAATATTATTAGTGAAAAATTAATCCAATTTTCACAACAAAATGAAGACTAGAGACTCTTCTACATAGATCTTCGAAGAAACAGCTTGAATATGGTAAATGGAAAGAATTGACCACATATTAATATCAACACTACTAGAACCAGAGCTCCGTTATGGCAAAATCATAAGAAAAGTCTAAGGGGGCGATATTAACTTAGGTAGGGTTGTGCAAATTTATCGAACCCAACCAAAACGAGTATATTTTGATTGGATTCGGTCATTTTATATTGTATATAAGAGTAAAATCGGGTTAATATTTTTAAAAAAATTTGGATTCAATCGGTATGTCGAGTTTATATAATTTTTTTCATTTTAACCTGAATCTGTCCAACTCTTATATATTTATATATAAATCTATGTATTTTTTATTTTATCAATTAACCCGAACTGATCCGACCCGACTATTATGTATTATATATATAAATATATGTATTTTTATTTTATTTTACTATTTAATTCGACCAAAACCTAACCGACACAACCTGACAATATTAAAATAAATTCAAATATAAAGCTCTACTATTAAATACAAATCCATTTAAAACCGACCAATCCAATCAAACCCGAAATTAATTCAGTTTGGTCGAAATTTTAAAAAAATTTGACAGAATCAGTTTGAGATTTTTTACCTTTTGGTCGGGTTAAAAAATTACTTCAATCAGACCGAATTCGATCCGCTGATACCCCTAAACTCAAGCAAGTGGAAAGAGATAAGAGAAGATTACTACACTTCTAGCTACTAAATCTCTAACAAAAACACAAATCACCATAAAAAAATAGTAAAAAAGAACTATGAAAGACTAGATTCAGAACAAAAAAATCATAAAACTTAAAAGACTAGAAAGAAAATAAAAGAGTAAAGGTAGATTTTGGACTTGATAGTTAATCTTGATTGATCAAACAATCAATAATTGATAGGGAAGCTGCTGAAATTAATTTTAAAGTATTTATTTATATTTTTTATAAATATAAAATATAAATTATAATTAATTATATTTTTTATAAAATCATTACTGATAATACATTATACTTATTATGAATTTTTAAATAATAATTTGTAACAATATTTTAAAATCTTATAGAAAAAGTAGTTTTTATGACAATATAGTTTTATTATTTATTTTGTAAGAATTCTTGTTTGATTAATCATAAATATTTTTAAATTATATTTAAAGTATTAGACTTTAATTTCTGTTTTATTAAAAAAAAGAGTTAGCATTGCAAATATTATCGGTGAAAATTTTTAAAATGCTATATTATAATTTTTTTATCAAACACTCACCATTATCTATTATACACCAATATAAACAAGCACTAAATTAGTAGCAAATAACAAAAAGAACTAAAATGAATATATTGTAAGTTTATAGTGAAACAAAAGTATGCCTTAAGACCTTTAGAGAGGTTCATCTATCTATAGATCATGTATTAACCAATATATATATATATATATATATATATATGAAAATAGAAATGATCATGAACAATTTTCGTTTTTAAAAATGTATTATTTATTATATTGATAACAAGTAAAATCTATTCATATTGAAGGGATTATTGAAGCTTATTATTAAATGATTCTACTGATTTTAATATGTTTTTGTAGAAAATATAACTTATATGAGT